>OW387138.1:47394904-48763636 GCA_936440205.1 Lepidonotus clava
AAGGACAAAACAGTTTTATTCATTTCATGATACCAAATTAAAATTAAATTATTTGAAGAAGGTCTATAATGTAAAAACTGAAAGTAGCTGTCATATATGACCTTTGGTTACTCAACCTACAGATCATCAGTTCAGTAACCAAAGGTCGTATATGGCATTTTTCCTATTATATTGATTAATTTCATATAATTGATCAAAGTTCTATTTCTATGTTTTGTCATATGACCATTTAAATATTAAGTAAAAGAAATATCCATTGAAATTATAATATTCTGTCAAAAACAACTTTATTTTGATACTTTTTCCAATCAGATACGACCTTTGGTTACTCACTGAAAAAGTAACCAGGTCAGATACGACCTTTGTTTACTGACCAATAACATTCCAAAGCATAGTCAGATTTAAAAAATTACAAATTTTCTAAATGTCTCAAGGGGTCAGGAAATGCATTCAATAATAAAAGAAAAATGATGTTTTCGAGATACGACCTTTGGTTACTCAGCCAACGATGTGTGTCTGAAAAGTCGGAATTCGTCTTAACTTTTTTTCGCTGTGAAAATTACCCTGGCTGTCATACAGCGTAAAACACCCATCACTTACTCACTTACTCTTCCTGATTAGCGTATTGCTAATGTATGTAGATCCCTAAAATTTACATTAATGACATGCAACATGGGATTCAAAGAGATTAATTTACAGAGCGACATGAAGATTGATTAAAAAAAAAAAATCGGCAGGGTGACATAAAAGTTTCTTATGTCCCCCCCCCCCCCCTATCCCTTTCAAAATCGGTGGATCTGCCCCCGGGGATCTTTCATCTACATTCCCTTACTAACTACTGTTAGGGATAGGGTTCCATAGATTTAAAGGGCCCAGATTAAAATGCATTGTGAAGGAGGAGGTTAACGACTTTTCTGGGCCACTGGGTGTCAGCCATATGCTTTTGGCATATCTCGTTTGGAACCCATGAGAGAAAGTTATGGCATGATACACTGATAACTTATTGCTGGTACCCAAAGGCCCAGAGAACTAATTCTCCTTTTGTAAGAGAAAGTGTCTTACTTGGCACCCTGCATGTCCGATTTTATTTGGAATTTGTATATATTTACTTAATAGAAGGCCGCTAATGGAAAGCGCCACATCATTAATAGGTTTGATTTTTTTTTTTAGAAAAACTGGAAATCATTGTCACATTGAGGATTTCCAACAGGGAGTCATAAACATGGAATCTTCTTAAATTCGACATGGTAACTTTGTCCCACCCCCTATCTACACACCTTACTATAATTATTTTTAGGGTCAGGGTCATCTAGAAGTGGCGGATATACACCCTATTTTGGGCAAATTTTCTTTTTTGTTATTTTTTAATGTAAAATTCTTGGACCCAGAAATTTGTATTATAAGGTCCCCCCTCTTTTATTTTTCATCGCTAGTCCGCCCTGTAGAGCATTAAAGAACTTGAGTTTAAATACACTTAGAAGTTGTAAGAGAAAGTCTTACTGGACATCATCCTGATCATGCCGGTGAGGGAGGTGAAGGGGGGGGGGGGGGTAATGAGTACCCCCCCCCCTCCTAGATCTACCCCTGTATGAATTTGTAAATCAGAAGGTATATAAATTCTTATTGGACATCATTCCGATCATGACGGTTGCAGTTAGCGAGGTGAATGGGTGGGGAGGGGGAGGGGTGAGGACCCCTAGAGTAGACACCCCCCTTTAAGATCTACCCCGCTATGTATATGTAAATCAGAAGGTAAAGTCTTACTGGACATCATGCCGGTGAGCGAGGTGAAAGTGGGAGGTGGGGGGGTGAGGACCCCCTAGAGTAGAAGCCCCCCCCCCTAGATCTTTAATACTTACTGGACATCATCCTGCACTGAAAACAGAAATGGTCCTAAACTCGTCAAAAACTTGTCATTTTGACTAGTTTAGACTCGTCAATGGACTTTTAGAGTTTTTGACGAGTTTATGATGGTTATCCTGTCAAAAGGTCGTCATAAACTAGTCACAAAACTAGTCAAATTATAGGGGGCGCTACAGATAGTTTATTTCAATGTAAGCAAATAAATTGACAAAGATATTCATTTTTTCCTCCAGTAAAGGAGCTATTTGATAGAGCCATCCTAAAAAATAGTGACATAAATATAACATTTCATCATAACCTTACAAATATTGTTTTCAAATAGTTGTGTTTCTAACTTTTTAATGTCAGGAAAAAACGTTTCATGAAAACACCTTTTCTGTTCACAGCATATACTTAGGACTAGAGATGAATCCCTCTAACTGTTGTAAATACTAAATATAGATGAGAATTCAGGTATTCTACCTTGGAATCTCCTATAATAATGCTCTTCATGCAGGTAAGTAAAAAGGGAGTGTTAGGTGACTGTGATTGGTGGGCAGCGTTGGGCAACTAGGGGCAGAATGTAAAAAGAAAGGCAGCTTCCTTAGGAGGACGAGTTTATGACAAGTTGACGAGTTTTTGACCAGTTTGCACATTTTTGACGAGTTTTTGACGAGTTTCCAGCTCTAAACTCGTTGATTTTGCCATCGTCACTTTGACAAGGCTAAACTAGTCAATTTGACAAGTCTTTGACGAGTCTGTGTTTTCAGTGTGATCATGCCGGTGACGGAGGTGAATAAGGAGGGAGGGGGGGTGAGGACCCCCTAGAGTAGAAGCCCCCCCCCCCCTAGATCTTTAATACTTACTGGACATCATCCTGATCATGCCGGTGACGGAGGTGAATAAGTTGGGGGGGGGGGGGTGAGGACCCCCTAGAGACAGGGTTCCCACGCAGGTCTTAAAAGGTCTTAAATTGATTTTCTCAAATTTAAGGCCTTAAAAAGGTCTTAAATTTGGCAGTTTTGAAGCAAGAGGTCTTAAAAAGGTCTTAAATCGGATTTTTTTGAGAAGTTAAATGAAGTAGCCAAATCCAACTTTCAAATGAGTACACTCAATTAAAGTTTAGATCATATGATATATTCTTAAATGTTTCTTTGAGCGCGGTTGATAGGTCTTAATTTTTCCAAATCTTGGTGGTAAATTGGTCATAAAAATGTCTTAAATTGATTTTTGAAACGTGGGAGAGTAGAGTAGACCCCCCCCCCTCCCCTAGGTCTTTAATACTTACTCGACATCATCCTGATCATGCCCGTCAGGGACGTGACCCAGGCGGTGGCGGCGGCCGACTGCTGGAACTTCTCCAGCAGGGCCTGGTAGACGAGGGCCACCGACTTGTTGAAGCCCATGGCGATGGACAGGGCGAGCCCACCCCCCACGACTATCACCCACCCCCAGCCTCCATCAGGGGGGGTGTGGTAGGGCCTCGTCTCCATGGTGACCGGGGAGGAGGGGTCCTTAGGGCCCTCGATTTGTACTCCTGGTGGTTTACCGTCGGAACGCTTCTTCTCCATGGCTACTGGTGACCTCTAATGTCCTTAGATGGTAGATCTCTTGTTATATTGGGGTTTTAGCGTGTTCCTAACGTAATGGTTGCCCTCAGGCAGACGTCCTTAACTATAACTTGTGTAAAATTAGGATCGTCAAATCAGTTTTGGATCCTCTTTTAAATAGTTTTTGGGCGTTTCAGTCCTGAATTTGAATGTAAATTATTCGAACCTCGGTTCCAACTTTTATATTTTGCCTGGGCTGCCCCCCTCGGGTTGTCTGAGGGCTGACCTAAGCCGTGAGACGCGCGCGTTCTGGGAAGGCGGACAGGTGAGTCGATGTCCGGGGAGGTCTGTCATCAGGTGTGGGGCCCGCAGTGCAGGTAGTAGTGGTCAGTCTGACCGCTCACTGACCGCTCCACACAGGTATCCCGCCCCGTGAGATCATCCACGATCACGTGTGTTTTCATTCACTTTCGATTTTTTGCAGGAATGTAAACTGGTTCAATATTAAACAGGAATGTAAACTGGTTCAATAATAAACAAACTTCGGCTCATTAATTTTTCTCTTAATTGTCATCAATAATTGTATTGTCTTAACGTATTGTATTCATCTTTTGCATCCCTACTATTACATTCTCATTATCATCATTTTCAATTGGAAGAACCGTTTTTATACGTGAAGTTGAATCGATATAATTAAAAAAAACTTGAGTTAACTACAGAGAACAGTGTCTTTTTAGCACAATTTTTTTTGCCAGTGTTACACTGGTTTCACAGGGAATTTAAAGTCTGAAAACTCGTGAATCATTTAATAAAAAGCGTGAGAAACACGAGAAATCTGGTTCAGAAAACCTCGTGTCTATACCCACGATCTTCTGCCCCCTGATATATACACGCGTGTCAACACGTGTTTTCAGTACTGTAGGGACGTACGGGTCGACTCGTACTTCCCGCTGCCGTCCGTCCAGTCCTAGTGGAATTAAAAGTCCTCCTCGTGGGGTTACAGGGATCCAAACCCCAAGTCAAGGTCCCTGAGGGCTTTTCTGATGTAGAAAAACGGTTCTGTAGGAGTTTGGAGTGGTGGAGTAGTTCTCTAATTCCTGCCTCCATTTAGCTAGAGCTTGTTCGTTATAGTCCTGGTTGAGTGATCTAGGTGGAATCCAAGAAATTATCACAATCAGGACTAATAAGTAGAAGCTTGTGGTTAGAGCTGCATGACATGAGCTTGGCGGTTTGTGATGCGCACGACACACAAAATGAGAATGTGAATGAGAGTAAAGTCCTGTAGAGCTGATTGGATCTTAGCGGTCCGTATAGTCCTAACTGTATGAACCTCTGTTTTAAGGGTGATACAGATGAGTAGGTTTCTGTTTATAGCACGACCCAACACGTTTAGTTAAAGGCGTTTCCCGTCAGAGAACTCCCCCTGGCCTGTCCTGTGGTTTCCTCCTAACGTCCTCTCCCAGCGTCCCCTCTTCTCCAGGGCCTCTCGGCGTCTGTCGTGACGGACGCCGCTCTACTCCCACCTGACCGCCGTGACGTCATCACGGCGTCCCTCCGCTGGTACCTCCCGGGGACACAGTAACATGGGTACGGACCGCCGGACACCAGCCGACAGCACGAGTCAATGTTGTTCTCAATGGGTTCTTTGAAATTATTGTAATTGCGAAGTTGAATAATAAAGTATAATAATGTATTCTAAAACAAAGTATAATGAAACTTGTATCACATATGTATTCAGCAAAGTTTAGCTTTGCTTAAACAGAATTTTATTCTTTCATTTAAAGTGCTTCAACATTTCCTGCAGATGGTTGCATTGGATTTTAAGATTAAGACCAGCTTGCAAAGAAATATGATTGTGGACTGTGGAGTTTATCGTGTTCTGACTGTTACTAGACATGCGATGAAAATGCTCTAAATCAGGGATCAACCCATGAAATGTGAAACTTGCAGAAGTCCAATTTCGGTGTGAATGTTCTGTAGTGTTGTGGGTAATTAAGGTGGGTTTACAAATAGTACAGGTCGTCCCAACGGTTGTCTTAATGATTCCGACAGGCTAATGTTAAAATTCGCAACATTTCCAACAGGATGTACTTATGTAGCCTGTAGGGTTAGAATAATCTTTCCTCTAAATTTGCCCGAATCCGTTCTGTTCCTGTCGTAATCGTTCAGTGAAATCAATGTTAAAAGTGGCGATAAGGCCTGTATAAGGTATCAACCGATGACAATTATAAACCTGATACAGTCCTATGTTTGTGTCTGTGTTAAAATTCAGGGATGCAAATTTTCAGATTTTAATCTGATTTCAGTTTTTTTTAACATCATCACCTCAAATGATACTTTTCAAACGGAATTCCTTACATGACGTTTTATAGCATTTTAAGATTATTCTAGATTTTCTCTCTTGGGTTTCAGATTTTTTCATTAACCCTGACTTACATCCCTGGTTTATGTACTGTAGTGTTGTGGTTTAAGGTGGGTTTACAAAGGTCGACGTAACCACCACCATAACGGGCCAACCCAAGCCGTATGATATTCCCGACAGTGTGATAATGTTCCCAACAGCCTTAGGAAAATCCCGGCAATATTTACGACAGTATATATGTGCTTATTTATGTAGGTTTCACATGAATATTTCCTCAAAATGTGCCCTGATTATCCTCTGTTCCTATAGTAATCGTTGAGTGTGGTTATCGTTCTGTGTAAACCGGGCCCGAGGTATAGCGGGCGGCCGACGCACAGAATGCGGCTCTGATCAGTGGACTGCACTTACGTCCAAGTCCACTAGGAGCTCAAACTAGTATGCAAGAGGAATCCAGGTCATGAAAGGACTATATGAAATCAGCTGACTCTGAGCTGTATACATCAGACTCATTGTAATGTGTATCCACAGTATGAGTTATAGATACAGATAGGGTACGTCCATGAGAGTAGCCCGCCGTGTATCCCACATCATGTGACGGAGCAGGGAGGTCCGTATTTGTCCAGGTTGGTGTCCGTGTATCCGACTGGTGGAAGCTGCGAGTTGTGGTTAATGAAGGTATGAGGTAACAGATCAGCTGGTTGGAGGGGGGGGGGGTTGAGTAGGGGAGGGAGGGCATTGGGCTGGTGGTGGGGGAGGGAGGACATGAAGGAGGGTGTTAAAAGTATGGTTATAAACCCCTAAAATCGACAGGGCGACATGGCGTTTCCTTAAATTCAACATGCGACATGGGCCTTAGTGACATGAAGAGAAAAATAAGTGACATGACATAGGCTATTTCTCAAATTCGACATGGGACATGGACAATTCTTAAAATCGACATGGAAATTCAAAATATAGTGACAGGGAACATGATCATTTCTTAAATTCGACATGCGACATCGCCCCCCCCCCCCCCCCCATCTACAGCCCTAAGAGTGGGAGGGGGTGGGGGGATCCGGAAAATATAAGAGCAGGAAGGAAGGTGCTGGGATGGAAGAGACCAGGGTTATAGCTATAGCCGAAACAATTAGCAAATGATTTTTCAATAATATTTGTTCTTGATAATTTTCCGATTCAGATGTTGTGATATTTTCCAAAGTCAAGCTATAGCTACACCAATGAATACAGTAGCACCTCCCCAGCAAACAAAATCACGTTGCTACAACGTTGTGACAACGTTGCGTTTTAGTTGCAACAACGTTGCAATTTTTCGTTGTCACTACGTAAAAATGTAGACTCCCAGAAACGTTGTGACAACGTTGTACACAACGAATTGTACAACCTTTTGACAACGTTGTGGCAACGTTGTACATTAAACGTTGCTACAACGTTGTACATTTATGTTGTGACAACGTAAATTTGTAGACTCCCAGCAACGTTGCTACAACGTTGTTCATAACATTAGGTATATTTGTACTTTATTCAAATAAAAAATTTCCTCTCTATGTAACAAGAGATTCATCACTTGTTGCAAACATTATTACTCCAACGTGGATGATTTCTGAAAATAGAAAGAGAAAGAAATCAGAAAAACATTAAGTAACACAGAATAGAAAAGATGAAAACAAAGTCAGTATTGCTATTTATGCACATCACTCTTTTGCGATATGCAAGTTATCAACTTTTTGATAGGTATCAATAATATATAGATATATTCTTTAAATAATCTATTTAACCTCCTTAGTGCAGGAAAACCGGTACCTCTACTCTGTCTACTAAAAATGCTATTATCCTATCCCAGACCAAACAGAACGTTGTTATTGAATAAATCTGAATTTTTTCATAATGTTTCACGTATAATTAAATTTTGGTCTTCTTTCAATAGAAATGCGTTTTGTTTCCATTTCATATGGTCACATGGCGGGATTCTTATGAAATCAATATTCTTATGGGAAATTGACCCCTGTGTGAAAACTATTGACACTAAATATGGCAGTTGTCAGTTTTCGTGCATTTTTATAGTATATTTCCTAAAATTTTCAATATTTCCATTATTTGCATTTTCACAGTTTTTTTTAATTACAAATCCCGTTTTTGGGGTCTTACTTTACAAAAACTGGCACCTATTTCCAGATGTATGTGCTTCAACACAATAGTAATTAAGTTTGCTGAGGTTTTGATGAATAATTATTGCTAAACATGGAAAATATCAAATAGAGGATTTGGATAAATTATAAAAGTTCATGCGATATGTTAATGACGAAATTCACAATAAAAAAAGAGGTTTGCTTACCTGTATTAAATAAACAAATCAGCTGGTTTAAATGTAGGTCCTTCCTGTAGTGCTGCTTTAAATCAACTGACTTACTGGTCAAACTGGTTGACCCAGGTCAGGCTCTTAGTCAGGATCTTATGTAATCATTTCCTGTTGTATAACAAAACAAACAAACTTGGCCCAGAAAGCTTTCTTAGTAGCACTGATAACAAAAGAGATGTGCAACGTTTTCACAACGTAGTAACAACGTGTTGAAAATAACGTTGTATGTACAACGTGTCCACAACGTAATATCATTACGTTGCCTGCACGTCACCATGCAACGTTGTATTTTTATGTTGAGACAACGTTGCTGGCACGTCTTTGACATGATAACCAATATACAACCTTGAGGCAACGTTGCAAATACGTAGTGTGTTTGCTGGGTCTCTACTGAGGCCATCTGTTAGCAATATATGGCACGTGTCTGCATAGGTGAGGTGGTCGTATATCGAGGTTATTTATCCTTTTATCGCCGCGATATATCGACACCTGTATTGGCTCATCAGATATGCTTGAATAATTTGAATATTCACATGTATGCATACAAATGATGCACCAACAATATATTATTAGAGTAGCTCTGTTATTGGGAGTAGGTAGCTCTTTTATTGGGAGTAGGGGTAGGAGCCTTATTTCTATATCTTCTCCCAAGCAACATACAATTGTCCGTTGCCATTGGTCCACAATTCGCCCCTCGACACCTGCATCTGCTACTCAGCTATGCATGATTTAGAATACGCACGTGTATACATGCAAACGATGCGTCCACCATATAACTTTTAAGAGTAGCTATTCTAAAAGGGGGGTAGGAGTAGGAGCCTTATTTCTATATCTTCTCCCCAGCAACACGCTGACATTGGTCCACAATTCGCCCCTGGCCATGGGTTAATTCCTCTTGAGAGGGTTCAAGACCGGCCTGATCCGAACGACGACCTCACATACCCTGTGTCGGGGGATTAACCATAGCCCACTACTATGGGTGGGGGGTTGTTGTTGCAGGGAGAAATTTACTCGTATAGACTCCTATATTTTAGATGTGTTGTAATAGGACTCTTCCGTTACTAAATACATAAAATTGAGCTCCTTCGATTATTATCGTGTTTCTATTTCTTTTTGTTTCAGCACATTGGTTTAGTTAACATTTCCACGTGGCCACACGATCTTCAGGGTGTTAAGTGACTGATGACAATAGTACCTATGTTTTTGTTAAAACACAGACTATTACTAATATAACGATATAAAATGGAGTGGGAGCTAAATATCATATCATGTTAAGCTATTTTAGGTGACCTCAAACAATCCGAACATACACGTGCACATCATTTTGGGACATGTATATTTCAATAGCAATTCTCAAATATACATGTACATGGGACTGTGAGCCTGGCAGTCACGACTTGTAAGGCTGATGTGATTGTTGTTCACCTGCCCCTTCACCGCACAGGTAGATCCTTTGTCCCCCCCCCCCCCCTCCCCTCCCCCCCCCCGACTCCCCTAATGAGGACGCGACGACCACCCGACAACATGGTGTGTAATTAGCATGTAGCATGAGGGGAGCATGTGAGCAGCACGCTCCTACCACGAGCTGCTGGTCCGTTGGCCTCCCTCCCCTGACCCCCGACCCCGACCCCCTCCCCTGATCACCTCCTCTGCCCCCTCCCCTAAGCCCCCTCCCACCTGCCCCCCTCCCCCTTCCCTTTATATTAGCTTCCCTCTCCTCCACCCCTGAACTCCCTTCTCTTCTCCCTGTACTGGGTACACATTGTACTCAAGGACCAGATCAACTTCTCTTTTTTTTTAAACAATTTCTTTTCTGCTTTTTTATTTTTTTTATTTTTTTAACAATTTTTATTCAGACTGAAACCATTTCAGGCCAAGGCCTGGTCTTCCCCCTGCTTCAGTGCTCGTTCGGGTTTATAGAGATATTGCAGATTCAAGATCACGCGGCTGATATCATTTCAAATATACAATCAGTTTTCACAGTACAAGATACAAAACGATGAAAAAACATTGAATGAATGATGACAACAGGGACAAAAATATGTATCATCATATAGTTCAAGGTATGTATAAGTATCATAAAGGCTTTAGGCTGCTTCACTTAGGAATCAATAACTGCGAATTTCTATATTAACTTATACCAAAGAGGTTCTTAGCAGAAACCACGAGATAGGCCCTAAGTTAATCATGTTAATCTATAATCGATATATTTATAGTAGAGTAGTGGATTGGAAACATTTTCAAATTAGGCATTATATTTGATAGTAAACAGAATTAAGGTATTCTAAAAGCATAAGGTGATCCTTTGGTCGCAAATGCAATACATGTGTTATGATCTGAAACCAACGATTTAGTAGAAAATAAAAGTATATATATTAGGAGGATCACACTCCTGGTGTAGTACCTTCTGAACCTATAAGATTAGTTCTAATGTAAAAGGCATCTTCAATAACAATAGAGAAAATGCATAATTATACGCCTATATGTCAAATGTCATTATTACTAATAGATGCCCAATGTTGAATAATTATGGAAAATTATCACATTCTCAGGTACTGCATTTTGATCCTGATATCACTGGTCAAAAATGTGTTTCTGTTCTTTTCCATTTACTTACCTAATTATCTAAGTATCGTCAATCATGGTAACACCATGTTCTTCCCATCATAATGTTGTTCAAATTTAAGACACGTACTGCATTGGTTCTTGGGCTCTATCCCCATCGAATTATCATGAAGTCGGCAGCGGCAGTCTGCAGTGTGACCACGGCCCCCACCCTCACCTCCTCGGGTCGTGACCACTTGTGAATAAATCTGCATGAATTAATGAGTACCGTGACTTGGTGCATACATTAATCAGAGTGGCGTCCTGGAATACCTCAGCTCGCTCCGCGAAGCGTTTCCTGGAGCATTACGTAATCTGATCACCGGGAGCCCGTGTGCAGTGTTTGTAAAAGGGCTATAGATTCACTCTAACCCAAAACCCGATTAACGCACAGGGCTTGATCTGTATGGAACTACCAGACTTCGAACAAAAGAGATTAACGAATCCCAAATTCAATAATTGTCAGGAACACTAAATTTTATCATTCAACTACTGTATTTAATGTATGTTTCAAGTCAAAACATACATAATATGGTAATTTCAGTTAGAAGAACTAGAAGGTCACTAAAACAAGAATTTTAAGGTCCCTGCGCAAATTTGCTCAAGATATTGTAATAGTCCCTATTATAGAGGCACTATACTGTGGGATGAACGAGATGCTAGCTCGATTACAATACTGTGAGAATACTGTAAAAAAAACCAAATATATGACTTTTGGATTAAAATCCCAAACAAGAAAAATACAAGATCATTATCTTGCTATTGATAATAAAAGGCTTAGCAGAGTCTCTACTTATAAGTATCTAGGGATAATTTTGGATGCAAATCTGAATTATAAACAACATCTTGAAAATTGTATTAGGAATGCATCTTATAAACTATTGTTATTAAGCAAGCTTCGAAGGTATATTAATTGTTTTACTGCTGTTTCTGTGTATAAAACAATGATTTTACCTATTTTAGAATATGGATGTACAATTTATGATGGTGCGGTAAACTCAAGTATCTCCAAATTACAAAAATTACAAAACCGTGCTTTACGAATTTGTCTATCCGAAAAATCATATTCCAATTATTAGGTTACATGAACTATGTAATATTGCTCAATTGAAAGAACGCAGGAAAATGTTTCTTCGATTGTTTATGTATAAACACAGAGAAAATTCAGTCTTTTTAAATAACAAGGATATAAGAACAAGAGCTCATGATGCACCATTATTTATTATTCCAAAACCAAATAGTGAATTGTATAAAAGAAATGTGTTCTATAAAGGAGCTATAGAATGGAATGCATTAGACCCTGATTTGAGAAATATGAATAATTATAAAACTTTTAAATACAGGCAAAAAATATGGTTAAAAAAGACTATTGTTCCCTTTTGATATCAACTCATATCTCTATGCCTATGTACTTATTTACTTACTATTTCTAATATCGGCTAAATCAATTTACCTGTTTGTTTATTTGGAATTGACTCTGACTTGTCTTATTCTGATTGTCAAACTTTGATATTGTGTGCAAGAGTTGAATGCTGTATATAGTATACATATGTTGTAATTATGTTCAATTGTTACCACATTATTATAGTGTTGTTTGTTAAACAACATAGTTAAACATTTAATGAAATGTGATTTAGTCCTCGGACAGCTGATATTTGATGTAAACTAGCATTAAGTTGCTAATCATTTGTCAGGATAAATAAATGAATTTAAAAAAAAAAAAAAAAGAACACGCGTTCGTAGCTCTTCCTCCTCATGTTTTGTAGCCCATGTCATAATGTATTACAGTGTGTGAATAGATTATCTTATTACGTCTATGTCATCAGTGTATATAAATCCATCAACTTCTGTAATAATCCTGAAAACCAGGGGAAACCCTGATGGACTATTATGTAATAAGACCCTCGAAAAATTGCGTTCGGGCAGGGTTCATGGGCATGGAATTCGTATATTAGTGGGATTTTTCCTTAATTTTATCTTTTGAAATTTCGATCAGCGGTAGCCCCATCCCCTATTTGCAAAAGGGCTAAAGATTCACTCGAACCCCAAACCCGATTAACTGCTTCTTGATCTGTATGCTATAACAAGGGGTTGTGATCAAAAAGGATTCACGAATCCCCAATTCAATAATAGTCATGTTTCCTAAATTTTGGTTCGTGAAGGATTAATGGACACGAACTTTGTACTTTAGCTTATTTCTTCAAATTTTTGACCACTAGTTTGTAAAAGGGCTTAAGATTCACATAAACCACAAAACTGGAGCTGTTCTGTGGGAAGCCAACATGGCTGTGACCGGCCCTAGAGTCTGAGGTGGACCTGGGAAAGTCTGAAGGGTTTCAAAAACAAATCTGAGACGTTTCAGGTGAATCTGAAGGGATTCAGAAGAATCTCGGTGGGGGGGAGGGGGGGGGTGCAGGTAAATGCGATGGGGGTTCCAGGTAAATGTGAAATGGTTCCAGGTGTCTAATGTGATCATTTCGACATGAAATATTGGGATCAAACTGAGAGAGTGTCAAGTCAGCCTTTAACTGTAATTCGAGGGAAAGTTCCTTATCCAAGATCCCCATGACCAGTCTGTCTCTTATTTCCTCGTGTTCGTTGGCGAAGTCACAGGTCTCGGACATCTCCATGAGGGACCTGTAGAAGGTCTCGACCCTCTCACCAGGCTGCTAAACTCCAAGGTGAAATTTAGCACGCTCATGGATGACGTTGCATTTGGGAATGAAGTATCCCTGGAACTGTTGGAGCACGATGTTGAAGTTGTCCGTGTGGGCAACCAGTAGAGGAGCGTTGTCATCTGTTCTCTGCTTCGCGTCCCATCGCGTAGATCAAAGAGCTCACCTGGACAGCAGGGGGCTCACGGTCTAGTTTAGTAGCAATCCTGAACCTGAGAAATCTCTGCTTCTACTCGGGCCATTAACTTGGCTTGTTGAAGGAGAAACTCTCAGGAGGGTTGAACTTAGGCATTTTCAGGCCTAGGAGCAGTCAGGGTAATCACAATGTAGCTGGAACCAGTCTTGGCAGCAGCAGAAGAGGTGCAACGGTAGCAGTCCTAAGTAGGTCAGACAACTCTTCACCCCAGCACATCCATGACTGTTTGCCCGCCCTGTCACCTTCATCTCATAGATTCGATCACCAAAGACAGAATTCATCCTAACTGGTTTTTTCCATGAAAATGACCCTGACTGTCGGTACGGCGTAAAACACCCAACACTCAGTCACTCGCTCCATGGCAAGTCAAACCACAGAGAGGAAGAACTGACAGTAGAGGGGTTCAACAACTGTTCTGCAAGGAGTCCCACTCTTCACTAGATTGTACTCACAAAGTCTTCTTCTAAACCAAATTTCTCAGTAAATCCAGCGTTCCATGAGCAAAATCAATGTTCCCTGGATGCCTGAGATCTTCATGCAGATCCCACTTCTGACACCATGTCATATGTAATCATTTAGACATGGAATATTGGGATCAAACTGAGAGAAACATGAAGTCTGACCAGGTAGTAGAAGCCATCTTGTCAATCTGTTTTATTCCTAACTCCAGCATAGGAGGGTTCCACTAACAAGGTCTTACTATACAAAATATTATATCATGAACCCAAAGTTTGTCCCAAAAAAATACAAACCTCAGAACCTGAGAATCGTTGTCCAGAAAAAATATACGAATCTTTGCGATGCTTTTACGAATCTCGCGGAGATTCGTATATGCTATATTTAACGAACCCAAAATTTGGATTCTTAATACATAAAACGGTCTGTATAACCTATTTATCATCAATGTTTAGCATTCCTGCTTACGATTCTACGGTTTACCGCCAAGATAGGTGAGTTTTCAAAAGATCTAAAAACTTGAATTTTAAGATTTTTTCTGATTTGTACTTATCATTTAGGTTTGTGAAGTTGTACACTACTTAAACAAGTGTCAGTATCAGCGAAAATGTAATAAATGTGTAAATGCTATATAATGATAGAAATAAGACTTTTAATCTTTACAAGGGCGATAATAGGGGAAACTTATAGATATACTAATAAATTTATTCCCTTTTTCCTATTGTTCGTCCCAAAACAAAAGAGAAACCTTCGGCCCGCTGTTTACCATTCCAACACTTTGTTCTGAAAACTTGGGAGACAATGGGAACTCAAGAGGTGTAAGTCTTCTAGGACCATTAAGCCGAGGATTTATCCTAAGGTGGCATACCCACGAATCAAAGATTTTGAGGCCCGCTACAGATTACCTCCCTCTTGCGTGGAGGATCTCACCGACGAGTTTGAAGTAAGCGTCTTTCGGCCTGGGAAAGGCAAACATGAGACAAGAGGTTCACCAATACCCCTGTTTCACAAAGTAAAAAGAATGTTATACCCCAAATAAATCAATACATTAATATACTTGGCCCCTCCCCCAACTCAAAAAAAAAAGCCTGTATATGTCTTAAAGTAATAGTCCACTAAACCATGAAAAATACCCAACCCTTTATTCATGTAAAATATAATCCAAAATATAAAATTAATGAAGCCACCCTAAAATAATAATTAAAACAACTCTCTTATATTAATCCAAACCCATTTCGTTTTGTAGGTATGCTATGCACTTAGGTTCCTGGCGACAGGATCGTACTACACTATCATTCGGGACACCCAGGATGGTGTATCACGATCTAGTTTTTTTAGAGGGCTGTCACTGCCTAGTACTAGTACTAGTACTCACTTTCGTGCTTTTCTCAGGTCTAACAATACCTTGCATCGGTGGAGGCTTTTGTTTGAATCTTTTCATTATTTGTGCGAATTGTTCCCTTTGCTCTGCCTTCTTCTCTTGTCTGGCCTCCTCCAGCATTATTGAACCACCCTTCGGTCATCGTCGGGCATATTAGGTTGCTGTAACACCTCCATACTCTGGATCTAGTAGTCCACTGACAGAACATCAGTATTGGGAAAGAAAGACGCCATCTGAAAAGAGTTTTACACATAAAATGACGTTTTTCTCAAGTGCTAATACAAAGTGCCTTGTCATTGAATTAGAATTACATGGAGGCTTAGGCTGAAAGTGACAGTGATGACATCGGACATGACCATAGATTGATTGTCGAACATTAAGAACAACTTTGCTCGGTCATTATGGCGATCAATGCAGGGATACTTCATAATAATATGCTTCTTATTTTATTACAGTAACTGGGGATTAAAGTACAAACCTTGAGAAGATGAGGTGAACGGTCATTTACTCGAAAATGCCTCCCAAATGCAGCGGTGAAGTTGAAGAGTTACCCATCACTGTTGTCATCCATCGGCCCATCCGCTGGTTATCGACAGATCTATATAGGTTTATTGAATGATACACGCTGAAAACAAAATAAATTGATTGTTACTGGCAATACTATGCTTTCCACAGAGATAAGCGGGGAACCAGCAAGATGCATTTTTGTTGTTGTTTTTTTTGTTTTCATAATTTCATTATACTGAGCTTTCGTCAAACTGTTACAGTCTGTCCTCCCCGTCCACTCAGTCAAAACTGGAAGTGACAGTCCAGCAGAAAAGACATGGTCTAGATTCGTGACCTCTTGTGTTGACGACATATCTGTGATGAACAGATTTGTGAGTACGATTCTGTCCAGGTTCGTGAGGTACTTCATGAATCTATGTTGTCACGAACCTCACTTATCACGAACCTCTTTTTGGACAACATTTTTTCCGAGGTTAATCATTCATTAATTAATTTATTAGATTATACCGATATGACACTTAACTTAGTGTCAATAGTAACTGAATTACTGTATTATCTATTATGCAAATCCCATTATTGTACATAATTCTCCTGTTTACACTTACATGGAAGATCATCGCATAGATGAATGTAGTTAATAAATAAAAAAAATTTAAAAAAAAAGGTTCGTGATAAAAGTGACCTGTATATTCGTAACTTAGTAGGTTCGTGAAAGTTTTTTGGTTGACCCCAGGTCATGTTAAAATGAGCACTAATAAAATCAAAACGAGGGGGGCGACCAAAAAAGTATTGGCAAATCTGAAATTCAATAATAGTCACAATCCCAAATTTTGGATTCGTGAAGGACTCATGTTCACGATTCTGATGTTTATTTATTTATCCTTTTTTCCCATTTTTTTTATTTCGTTACAAAGGTATTCTTATAGATATCAGGATGTAATATGTACAAATATATGTACTTTTTTGAAAGCTTTAAAATGTTCGTGAATGTTCATGGAGAGTTTTTTTAACACACCCTAGGTTCAGGAGAGGGTAAATTAT
The DNA here is from genome assembly GCA_936440205.1 of Lepidonotus clava. Lineage (NCBI taxonomy): Eukaryota > Metazoa > Annelida > Polychaeta > Phyllodocida > Polynoidae > Lepidonotus > Lepidonotus clava. The sequence continues at coordinate 47,411,875 of OW387138.1, forward strand.
TATCACAAATATTCGTGAAAGAACATATTTGGGTTCCTTTGGTGTTTTGAATATGTATTTACAATTTTTATTAAAAAGCATTTCCTTGTTTGAAACTGTACCTCTGTGTCCAGAGTGTGTATTTGAGTGAGTGAGTGATGGAGTTTTACGCTGTTTCAACAACTGTTCTTTACTAACACAGTTGCTTCAGCACGAACATTGAGTAACCCAAGATACCTGAATGTTCATTTACAGGAAAGCAGAGTGCAGGGATTGTCAGTTGTGACGTTCTCTGATAGGTCGGGGTTGCCGATTCCTATAGCAGAGGAACGTGGGAATTGTTTCGGGTCTCGGGCAGACGGAGAATCCGGGCAAAGAACCGAGATGTGATGTTTTTAGAGTCGTGCCTCGCGCACGAGGGGGGGGCTGAGCGAATCGGTCGGGAATCGGTGCTCGGTGTCAGACGGAGGACTGCGGGGGAGGGAAAATATGGTAGGGGTAAGGGGGAGCCGCGGTTCGTCTCGCTCTATCTCCAAGGCCGGTATTCACCTCGATAGGGCGGTCCACCCCGGATTCCGGTCCGCGGGGTCGTCGGGCCGATGGTCGCCTATTGTTTGGTAGCGTGGGGCCGAGCCAGTCGCGCCGTCGTTCCCGCGGACTCCGGGTCCCCGTTCTGCGTTTCGGGCCTTCGTGCCGTTCCGTGCCTACGTTTCTGGGACCCCATCTGGGCCAGTTTCGGGCCTTCGCGCCCTACCCCGGCCCTTCGGTCCTCGTTCCCGTTCCTCGGGCCTTCGGGCCCCCGTCCTAAGTTTCGCCTAATTACCTCGAACTTCTGCTGTTTTACTCGAACTTCTGGTTAATTAACTCGTATCGGCTCATCTCAGCGGTTGTTTAAGGGAAGAAGACACGTGTGGACACAAGGAGAACTGTGAAAGAACTCTGTTTATTCGGGCCTCACCGCCCCTTTATATACTCTAGAGGTTAGCCCTGATTGGCTGCTTTTGGTCACGTGGTTTACAACTGACGTCACTTCCGGTTTACATTCTCGCTTCCGGTTTACATATCACTTCAGGTTTACATCTTTCGGGTTTCGTTCCTTTACACTTTCGTTCCTTTACACTTTCATTCCTACTTACATATTCGGGCCTCTTTTTCGGGCTTTTACACTTCCGTTCTTTAACACTTTCGTTCCTTTACACTTTCGTTCCTTTTATTAACATATATACTTTTTGTCATATTACCTTACTTTTCTTATTTTGGTCTCTTTACATATTTGGATGAATAGGCATTCATCACATCAGTGAACCTGTTCATACACAATGTTTGCTGTTATCAAGCAAACTCGTATGCAATCCCCTTCAGGTATTGCAGGATGGGCCATTCATGGTAATTTTCTATTATGCTGTTGACTTTCTCATTGATGGCTGCATAAAGTGCACAGGAGTTAGGAGGGTTCCTACCCTGGAGCATGTGTGTGAAGAGAACAGAAGCCAGGGCATCCTCCCTCTTTAGGATTTTGGCCACCTGTGTTTGCTGCTAAGGCTGAGTGCCATCGTTCAACTGCATTGTTGGTGCACAGAAAATACTGGTCAACACAGTCATACACTGACCACTGCTCGGAGCAAATGTGGGGGCGTGCCAATGCCCCCTTCATACTGGTCCAAGGATCGTGTCCTCAAAGTAATCTGCTCTGGGCTGGAGTTATTTGGTAGTTCCACTGCTAACTGCAAGTGCTTCATCAACGTGGTCTTCAGGTACAAATGCCACGGCTGCAAACTTTCTTGCCTGTATCATCCTCTGCATCCCCGTGGGGGTCCATAAGAATAGGCCCCCAGTAGCCCCTGCTGATTGTAAGAGGCGATGATAGGGGGGACCCTGCACTGACCAAGTGGTTCTTTGGGTTCAATTCCCAGTCAGTGCTTGGTTCACTAAGGGATGAGGTACAGCAAAAATGTTTTCTGGGCTTTGATCCCAAGCTGTTTTCTGGCCCTGTCACCTTCATCTCATAGATTCAACCACCCCAAAACATAATTGGTCCTAACTGGTTTTCGCTGTGAAAATGACCCTGGTTGTCGGTATGGTGTAAAACACCCAACACTCACTCACTCTCCCCCGTGGGGATCTGGGGTGGGGGTTCCTTCGGGAGCCTCCTAGGAAGAATAGGTCCCCAGTAGCCCCTTGCTGTTCATAGAAGGCGACAAATGGGGGGACCAGACTCAGTAGCTCTTTGGTAGAGTGCCCGCCCTGAGTCTGGGAGGTTTTAGGATTTATCCCTGGCCGAGTCACACCAAAGACTTTAACAATGGTAGTGGTTACTGCTTGCCTGGCACTCGGTATAAAGTAAGAACCACAAAACATAACTGGTCAGACTGGTGTCAGTATTATGTGACTGGGTGGGGTATTGTGTGGGCCTATGACATGATATCTCAGTGTGGCAGCACTATAAAGAGGGCATTGGGTCCCACTGCTACAAATAGGCACCTCATTTCATAGATTCGGTCACCGCCCCTGTGGCGTAGAACAAGCTGAAAGACTTGACCTTGTGCAGTCTGGTAAAAGAACCCTAAAGGGTTGGCCAGACGTTAAACTAATCCCACAAACAAACAAACAAACAGCCATAACTACTTTCTCAGGTGCTGTTATGTACAAAACTGCAACTTTGATCATCTCTAAACTTTGCCCCATTTTTGAAATAGATCCTTTTACACTGACTATATCACGCTATAAAATATCAATGCCTTGCCTCAAAGTCCATTCTCGTACATGTAAGTTCAGTCTTAGAACCAACTGTAGTAACCTCCACAGTGTCCATACTGTCTTTCATGTCTGACATGTTGTTGCCTACATTAATTACTTTGTGATGTGTATCATCCAAGGCGTCCTTAATGCTTATGCATTGTGTTGTGTTGTCAGGTTAACACACAGCCCCTTGATGGCCTGGCTATCTACCTTTACCTGAGCTATTTCCTTGTGAATGTCTGCCGTGTTCTGTTTGTTACACTACATGTCGACTGATGATGTGTTAATTAGCTGCTCCATACTTTGGAGAGAAGACTCAGCTCCATACTTTGGAGAGAAGACTCAGCTCCATACTTTGGAGAGAAGACTCAGCGTACATAATTGCAGCTTGTTTGTTATGGAGTTGAAGGTCCCTCTTTATCAACATCAAGCCTGTGGACGCACTATCTGAATCCGTTGATCTACAAAGTCTCAGGCAGTGGACAGTTTACTCAGAACCTTTATTGGAGGGGATAATGGTTTCCTTATATGTATGTTCTTTTTTCTGTCATCGGAATTGTACTCCCAATTGTATGCTTCCTGGGCCGCCTTTGCAGTTTGTAGGTCCCTCTTAACTTGGTCCAGCCGGGTTGCCTTGTGAGCAGCTGCTATAGATCATTGCAGTAAATTGTGATCAAAAACATTAAGTTGACCTAACATTTTTCAAAGAAATCCTCGTAATTCTTACAACTCTTAATCAATTTCAATCATCTTGGTATCGTTCTAAAGCTAGGAATATATTTAATATGAACCTGGATAAATTGTGTTCCAACTGAACATTCCAAATGATTTGGAACGTTTGGAACGTCCTCCAAAATTTGCCGAAATTTAGTATTTTTCCTGACTTCCATCAACACAATTCTAAATAGAATCTTCAATTTACATTGTATTTCAATTCTTTCAATAGGGTGTTTGGAGAATTAAATTTGGAATCTAATGATGTGTCATTCACCTATATGCAGGCATTATTCAGAAAATAAACACAGTCAGAAGACTGAGGTGAAATTATGAAATATCACCCTTTTGCACAAATTTTCCTAATTGGGCGCTGAGCAGAAATTTGATTCTATTAAAGAATATTGCCTATTTCTTGCCTATTATTGTTGTATCTTTTTATGCAATTATCTATTATTACTATTCAATAGGTTTTCTAATTTGAAAGTATGAAAAACTTTGCGATCATAACAGTTTATGAGGGTGTCATGTTCTTATACATCATGAAAACGTCCAACTTTGCGATTGTATCTTACCAAACACAGCATAATTGACATATTTGGGTTGTTTTCAGGGGTCAACTGTAGATTATTTTTTTTGCAGTTTATCATGTTTGTTGATAATGAAAGGTTAATATTGAGTTACATATAAAGACCAGATGCTACATTTGCCTATATTCTATAAACAGCTGATCAATATGAGTCCATAGTTTCATCAATCAGGCTTTGAAATAGAAAATATCAGATTTCAAATATAGTACTTTTCACATATAAAGTACATCATCAGCCAGGTTTTGTACATATTCCAAGGATAATTTGTCAATTTAAAGGGTGGAAAATGCTTTAAAACATCTGAAACTCGAAGGAAAGATCATCAGTACAGTTATCTCTCATAATATATGCCAATAATTGATGATCCTTTTTCCTATCACAGTTCAAAACCTTGGAAAAGCTTAATATGTCCTTTGATCACTATTTGCTGCAATGATCTAAAAAATTTTTATAGGCAGCAATTGTGTGACAGTCTGCTGACCATCATTAACAAACACCCTAACATTGCCCTTTGTGATATTTTTGTTGTGGGGTTCCTCCTCAACCACTGTGGGCTCTACAGTGTCTATATCCTTTTTGCTGGAGGCCTTGGGGGAATTATTCTTTTTTTGTTTGTCCATGACCACTACGGCCTCGTCTGTGTCTGCATCCTTTTTAGTCGAGGGCTTGGTGGACTTCTTTTTCTGATTGTCTGTGAGGAAGCCTTAGGCAGCTTTTTCTTCTTTGTTTCCTCACCCCATGGGGGTCTGGGTAAGAATAGGCCCTCAGAAGCCCCTGCTGATCGTACGAGGCGACGATAGGTGGGACCCTGCACTGACCAAGTGGTTCTTTGAGTTCAATTCAAACTATATAAGGGATGATGCACAGTAAAAATGCTAGGTTCTGATCCCCTGCTGTTTGCCCGCCCTGTCACCCTCATCTAATAGATTCGATCAACAAAGACAGAATTGGTCCCAACTGGTTTTCGCCATGAAAATTACCCTGGCTGTTGGTACGGCATAAAACACCCAACACTCACTCACTCACAAAGACAGAAATTGTCCCAACTAGTTTTCTCCTTGAAAATGACCCTGGCTGTTGGTACAGCGTTAAACACCTAATACTCGTTCACTCACTCACCACTTTACGATAACTTCTCTGGATTGACTAAAGAAGAATTATCGTAAATTGGTTGCAATATATTTATCAGATTTCTCTCTGTGACCCGCTGCTGGCGTGAAACATTGTCTGTTTCTGTTAAGGTTTCTGACTGTTAATCCACAATACCGACCAGGTATCGGCGGATTGTGGGGTATGATGTAAGGGGTCCCGTAGTCTGGTCGTTGACCGTGCGGTATGACATAAGGGGCCCTGTCTTCTCTATGGACTGTGTGAAAGGAGGAGGCCAGATTACAAAAAATTCACGTCGTAGACTCCTGAAATACTGCTACTATCGCGGTAGTCTAATAGGATATAGTGCAGTCATTTAATGTTGTATGTCTCATGTCATAGAAAACATTACTCCCAATCGACAAAAGCATCACAGTGTGGTGTCATACCCTTTAATTGTGCAATGATGCCACTAAATACATTCAAAGATTAACGTATCCTCCTATAATAGCAAGTGTACGTATGTCATCTTACCATATGGTCCACATATCAGAGGCAGTGTTCAGTGTGTAATAACGTGATTAGGGCTCAGGGTCAGTTACAGGTACGGAGATACCTATACGGATTATGTGTGGGATACTGATAGGACAGGGCTTCTGGTAATCTGGTAGTCAACTATTTGCACCTCATGTGGCGTAATCCAAAGTGGTATGGAAGACATTGTTCTTCATGATTACCATAATTATATGTATATTTCTATATGATATGTAATCACATGAATGTTATAAATTATATAAATTTGTATTTATTGAAAGACATTGTTCTTCATAATTATGTCTAACATATATATTCATATGATAGATGCTAGTATTTATGATATATTGTGGTTTTTATGACAGATCGACCTCCATCTTGAATATTGTATTTATTTCTATTTATTCAAAGATATATTTCTATATGATTAGAATGATTATATACATTTATATTAATGATATATCTTTTTTTTTATACAAAACATAAAACATAAAGGGGTTACATTGGGGATAACAACAAAATTCAGATGAAAATCGTTCTGTTCAGAGTAGATATAAATATATTGAAATGAGTGCATATAGTTGATTATAGAGATTTTTCTTTTTTTTTTTTTTTTTTTTATTTCAAATATTTATACAGGATACAATTCAAACAAACAGTCTGGTCTCCCATTGCGGTCCTGTTCATCTATTTAAATATATACATAACTATAGTCAACCAGAAGAAAATTAGGTACAGTCCTTAGAGAAAAATAGGAAATGTACTATATATGCAAAAATATCATAATATAAATGATAGAATGAGATGAGATGAACTAATGATATACAATTTATTGTATAATTATGCTATATACGGCATAACCTCTCTTTTAAAATCTTGCATATTATCAATGGAACGAATGTAAGGAGGCAATGAGTTCCATAATGTTGAACCCATATAAAATACTGATTTCTTAAACATTTCAGTTCTAGGTATAGGTAGATCCACTTGGATCGCTTCAGCAGCTCTAGTCATTCGTATAGGATTTTTAAGAGGAAGACAATTATTATTATATATATTTCGCCATATACAAATAGCAATTTGTTTCTTTCTTCTAAAATCCACCATCTTAATATTAGACATTTCATGTAACCGTTCAATACTTACATCTCTAGGATCTTTGACGTCATATACACAGCGCAATACCTTATTCTGAATTATCTGTAAGTCTTCCAACTCAGACAATGTACATGAAGATAGAAAAATGTTACCATAATCGATTAGACTACAGAACATAGTTTTGGTGATGTCTAAGGCAGCCTTTGTGGTTATCACAGGACATATTCTTCTTATGACAGAGTACTTATGTGAAATACTTTTGTAAACATCATTATAGTGTTTCCTAAAAGTCAAATCAGAATCAACATTTACCCCTAGATAAGTATATGAGTCAACCATGTCAACTTGTTCACAATCAAGACATACAGCAGTATTATTAACAACATTTGAGCCATAGGGGTAAAACATACTTTTAGTTTTCTTTACATTTATACTTAGCTTATTTAATTTACACCAAGAAACTAACCTATTTACATCTAGCTGAAAATCATGACAGTCTAAAAATGGCTGGTTCGCAGATAAGGACCTATAAATATATAACCCATAGATACTGGCATGAATGGGGGGGGGGGGGTATGGTGACAGGACTTTTGCCCCCTGATCGTTGCCCCCTGGACCTTTACCTCCTGACCTTTCGTTCCTAGGACTTTTGTCTCCTGCACCCACGAATGCAAAAGAAATATGTAAATTTACCAGGCCTAGCTTCATATTTGAGCAAATGCTTTTGATAATAATTCATTCATCCATTAATATTTTTTATTATTCGTTTGATTATTCATTCTTGATTATTTTCTTCACTTGAAACATTATTAATAATTTTCACGTGCACGAATTTAGTTGCAAACCGACTATCAGACCAATAAATTTTTCGTATATCCAGAAGGCAGAGAAACTTCAAATGATTGTTTAAAACTATAAAATATTAATATATGAAAATGTCTTTATAAATTAGGCAATTCTTTTTTATTTGCTGTCATACTCATCACATACACCTGAGACTAATGTTCATCAGATACACCTGAGACTAATGTACCCCACAAATGTAACGTGGGAAAACCCGTTAAATTAGTAGGTAAATGTTGAAAGGTTTTTTCTGCTCGCCACCCCACTTATCAAGTTCAAATTATTGAATATTGTGGAAGCTCGCCAACCCCCACAGCAGAAGCTGGGTACGGGCCTGAATAACGGGTAAAAGTCCAGGGTGCAAAAGTCCTGGGGATAAAAGGTCTAGAATCGGGGGATACTGATAGTAGCTGACTGCTTGCGATCGTCCCGTGGGGGTCCGGGTAAGAATAGGCCCTCAGTAGCCCCTGCTGATCGTACGAGGGGACGATAGGGGGAAGCCTGCACTGACCAAGTGGTTTTTTTGGGTTCAATTCCCGGTCAGTGCTTGGTTCACTAAGGGATGAGGTACAGCAAAAATGATTGCTAGGTTTAGATCCCCTGCTGTTTGCCCACCCTGTCACCTTCATCTGATAGATTCGTTCACCAAAGACAGAATTCGTCCCAACTGGTTTTCACTGTGAAAATGACCCTGGTTATCTGTATGGCGTAAAACACCCAACACTCACTCACTCACTTCCACTTTATAATCCTTATGGTTTGTTACAGTTGTTCCATTGTCTTGTCTCTTGTCTTGTGTGAAATTTTCATGGATATTTCATTCTAGAATATGTTCATTCTATATCTCCACTTTGCTGTCATCCCCCTCTGATGTCCTTCCTTCCCTCCTTACCCACTTTCTATCCCCCTCTCCCTCCCCCCTCTTCCTCCCTCCCTCCCTCCCTCTCTCCCTCCCTCCCTCCCTCCCTACTCCGTCTTTCTATCCCTTTGATGAACAATGGAATGGGTTGATAGGAGGAGGGGCAGGTTAAAGATGGTATTGCATAGAGTTAGGCCACACACCTCCCAAATCCCCAACTCTGATTGGCTGTTTCAGAATACCGATTTCTAAAGAAACCTCAGCTGTATATTTACACAACCTCAAAATAATGTCTATCTATATATTGGTTATATAACATAGGCGTGAAAATAGGTGTGTTGACTTGGAAATCTGTCCTTGATGCCTCCCTACTTGACAACCGTGATTTCATGCACATATATATATATATATATATATATATATATATATATATTAAATGCATATATGTGTGTTAATGTAAATGTATGTTTGTATTGTGTGTGTGTGTATGTGAGTGTATGTACGTGTGTAGGTATATGTGTATAATTATAAATATGATACATGCATACATTGCATACATGCATACATACACGAAAAAGAGTGAAGCTGATTGCTATAGGAAAAAAATCTACGTATCTCATACAAGCTGCGCAGTGATAGATATACCATTGACCCCTTCCTTCTACGCATATAGACAGGTGGCAGATGGTGAGTGCACAGAGGTCAGGGGCCTGTTGTGTGCTGTGGACTGAGTGTTTTGACCGTCCCACATGACTGGTCCAACCCCTATAGAGGCTGCAGGATTAGATCACGTCCTGATCCACCTGTTTACGGGTAAACTAGGACCCAGACAAAACATAGATCTATAAATACTGGGCACTTGAGGGTTTTGCTGTTTTGTATCCCTACTTCACTCGTATACGAAGCATATCTACAGTGTAGCAAGCGTATGTTGGTACTACCAAAGTGATAAACCCCACTGGATTGAAAAGATAATCCAAGTGTGATGAACGGCTATTCAGCCAAAATACATAGAGGTTAAAATAATAGAAATAAGGTAATAATAGAAATAGATGTAAAGAACGAATATGTAAAGAACGAAGAACGAAATAGATGTAAAGAACGAATATGTAAAGAACGAATAACGAATATGTAAAGAACGAATAACGAATATGTAAAGAACGAATAACGAAAACGTAATGGAACGAAACCCGGAAATATGTAAACCGGAAGTGAAATGTAAACCGGAAACGGAATATATAAACCGGAAGTGACGTCAGTTGTAGGTCACGTGACCGAAGGCAGCCAATCAGGGCTGACCTCTCTAGTATATAAAGGGGCGGTGAGGCCCGAATAAACAGAGTTCTTTAACAGTTCTCCTGGTGTCCAGACGTGTCCTCTTTCCTGAAACAACCGCTAAAGATGAGCCGAACAGAGTAATTAAGCCGAAGTTAGGACAAAACAGTCGAAGTCCGAGATAGGTAGTAGAAACATAGGGTAAGGGGCCCGACGGCCCGAAGAACGAGGAACGAGGGAACGGAGTAGGGCACGAAGGCCCGAAGTAGTACCGGAAACCGAGGCGTAGTATGGTACGAAGACATGGGGAGCGGAACGAGGGAGCGAAGTCCGCGGGGACGAGGGCGCGGCGTGCTCGGCCCCACGCTACCAAACAATAGGCGACCGTCGGCCCGTCGCCCCCGCGGACCGGAACTCAGGGGTGGACCGCCCCCCGGCCGACCCGCACCCCTACCATAATTTCCCTCCCCCGCAGTCCTCCGTTGACATCGAGTGCCGATTCCCGATCGATTCGCTCAGCCCCCCCTCGTGCGCGAGGCACGACTCTAGAAACACATCTCGGTTCTTGGCCCGGATTCCCCGTCCGCCCCGAGACCCGAACAACCCCCACGTTCCTCTGTCGTAAGAATCGGCAACCCCGACTTACCAGAGAACGTCACACTGGTGGCAGCGGTGGTGCTGAAATAGGCACATACGGACTTGTGGATCTTGGGTGTTTCATCGGTATTGGATACTCATGGCGACTGCGGCAGTCTTCGAGCAGATGGATTCTGACGTCGCCTTCAAGGAAGGTGGGGAGGAGAAAGGAGGTGCGAAAACCGAGACCAAAGGGGAGGACACGACCATCATGGGTAGGCAGTTTAATTTTATGGGAACGTCCACCCCGACGGATGAGCAGAATGTGCGGGCTCAACAACAACAGACCGGTCAGGAAGGAGCGAGTTTGAAGAAGTTCAGTTTACGACCAGAGAAGTATGACGGTAAACCGGATTTCGAGGGATGGATCAACCAGTTTGAGGAGTACGCAACATTGGGACGCTGGACGGCCGAGGAAAAAGCGGCGATGCTTTTCCTCTCGCTGACGGGAACGGCACGAATGTACTTTGTCGGACTCCCGGACAGGGAACGACTCCGTTACTCGGCGAGGGTGGATGCGTTGCGCCGGAGGTTCGGTCAGGAGAAGGACACGTGTAATGCTCTGCAAGAGTTGGCGGGCTTGAAACGTGTAAAGAACCAGACAGCGAAGGAGTTGGCTGATAATGCCCGGCGACTGGCATCGAGAGCCTACTTCTCCAACGACTACGCTAGCCAGGAAAAAGCAGCATTACATGCGTTCCAGGCTGCAGTTGGGGAAGACCTTCAGCTGAAGTGTGCAGAGAAAGGATGCAAGACACTAGAGGAGGCGGTAGAGGTGGTAGAAATACAGGAACGATACTCACGCCGCCTCCTGCGGGCAGTGAAGCCCGAGGAGGACGCCAATACACAGATCATGACCTTGAACGGTAAGTTGGAGGAGATGATGAAAGAATTGGCAGAAGAACGGGAAGCTAGAAGACAAGCAACGGCCCGGAGGGAGGCGTTTAAGAAGCGAAAAGAAGATTTAGAGTGTCATCACTGTCACCAGAAGGGCCATTTCGCAAGAGAGTGTTCTCAGCGTCAGGGAAACGGACAGTCGCCGTCGCAGTAAGCGCGGGGCCCCCTTCGGGCGCGGCGAGAGAAGTAGTAGGCATGGGAGAATGTGGACTTTATGTGGCCGGGACGGTGGGAGAGAGTGTCGTCCGTTTTTTGGTTGATACCGGATCTATGATCAGTCTGCTGTCGGAACGCCTCAGGAGAGAGTGGGGACGAAAAAGGGAAGAACTGGATGGATATGAAGGACGTCTCTGCTCGGTAGATGGTAGTCCGTTGCGGTGCTACGGATGCACGAACTTGCCAGTGAAATTGGGAACACGCGTGTTGAAGTGGACGTTCATGGTAGCAGACATCGGTAGAGATGAAGGGATCCTGGGAAACGACTTCGCGGTGAAATACCGGCTGACAGTTAAGCCCCACGCGAGTGCCATCTTCCTGCCCGCCGAGGGGGAGGGAGAGGGGGAACGAATCCCGGGAGTAGAACAGAGAACGGATGGGATTCGGGCAGTTACCGTCGGAGGACAGGTCGTGCGAATCGAGAAAACGACGGAAATACCCCCACTCCAAGTGACCCGAGTAACAGTAGTAGCGAGAATGGACATAAGACAGGGTGGACAGCTGGCTGTCATCACCGGCGCTGGATTACCTATGGGACTGGAGGTGATCCCAGGAACGGTGACATTGGGAGAAGAAAATGAAGTTTGGGTGGCCAACCGAGGGACCGAGAGCGCGAAATTGGAAACCGGCGGGGTACTCGGAGAAGCCACCTTCGTACAAGAGGTACGAGGAGTAGGAAGTGAAGCAAAGGAACCCCCAGGAGCGCTCGTTGAAATGATAGGAGAGGCTAAGAAAGACCTGACCACGAAGGAGGGCGAAGAGCTGGAGAAAGCCATCATGGCCCGGGAACAAATGTTTGCGACCTCGAAACATGAGTTAGGACGGACAGATTTAGTACAACATCGAATTAAAACGGGGGATCAGATGCCGATCAAGCAGAGGGTCAGACGGTATCCGGCCACCAGGAGAGAGGAAGAACGAGCACTGGTGGAGGATATGTTAAATTTAGGGATTATCCAGGAGAGCGGGAGTGCGTGGAGTAGCCCGACCGTTCTAGTCAAAAAGAAGGACGGAGGAACGAGGTTCTGTATTGACTACCGAAAACTGAACCAGGCTACGAAAGTGGACGCCTATCCGCTCCCGCGGATAGAGGACAGCCTCAACACTTTGGGAGGAAGCCTATTCTTCTGCAGTCTGGATCTCGCAAGCGGATATTGGCAGGTGGAGATGGCACCAGAGGACCAAGAAAAGACGGCCTTCGTGACTCAAGGAGGATTGTATGAGTTTAAAGTGATGCCATTCGGGTTAGTGAACGCCCCAGCCACCTTCGAGAGACTGATGGAAAGAATCCTCAGAGGAATCGTGTGGGAGGAGTGTCTGGTATACTTGGATGACATACTGGTCTTTGGACCAACGTTCAAAGTGACTCTGGAAAGATTGGTACGGGTTCTGGACCGACTGAACGCTGCAGGACTGAAGTTAAAGGCGCGAAAATGTAAGCTGTTCCAGAAGAAGATTCCGTTCTTGGGGCACGTTGTCTCATTCAACGGGATCGAACCCGACCCCGAAAAGTGTCGGCAAGTAACCGAGTGGCCGGTCCCGCGGGATCTCCACGAGGTACGAGCCTTCGTGGGATTATGTTCGTACTACAGAAGGCATATAAACGGCTTCACGGAGTTGGCTGCCCCCTTGTATGAATTGGCAACGAAGGAGGAACCATTCGTGTGGAGCGCGAGACGACAAGAGGCATTTGATGCGATGAAGAAGGCGCTAACGGAGGCCCCGGTGTTGGGATTCCCGGAGGAAGAAGGACAATGGTGGCTTGACACAGACGCCAGTGACGTGGGAACGGGAGCCGTGCTATCACAAGAGCAGAGAGGGGAGGAACGGGTGATAGCTTACACGAGCAAAACCCTGGAGTCAAACGAACGAAAGTATTGCACCACGCGGAAAGAACTGTTGGCGGTGGTGCGAGCTTTGAAGCATTTTCGGTGCTACATCTATGGTCAACGCGTGATAGTCCGGACGGATAACAGCGCGGTCAGTTGGCTGCAGAGAAGTAAGGAACCGATGGGGCAGGCTGCTCGGTGGATTGAGATTATCGACTCGCATGATGTGTCGTTCCAACACCGACCGGGCAGGAAGCATGGGAACGCTGACGCGTTGTCCCGGTATCCGTGCAAACAATGTGGAGAGGAGCACGAGAATACCGAACAAGTGAGAGTAGTGACGCGGGCCCGGGGGTACGAGCCCGGATGGTCCCCGCAGGAGATGAGAGCAGCGCAGAGGAGGGATCGAGATATAGGGCCGATTGTCGCACGGATGGAAAAAGATGCGGACCGGCCAGGTTGGGAGGCCATATCTCCGGAATCCCGGGAAACAAAGATCCTATGGAGGCAATGGGAACGATTAAGCCTCAGGGATGGCGTGCTGCATCGGAAGTACTGGGAACTAGAAGGGCATGGTTGGAGGAACCAGTTGGTCGTTCCCCGAGGGGAACGGGCCAAGTTGGTAAGGGAATACCATGGAGGCGCGGCAGGAGCGCATTTAGGAGTCGCCAGGACGACGGCCCTGTTGGAACAAGGGTTTTACTGGCCGGGACTCCGGGAAGACGTGCGGAAGGAATGTCGAGAATGTGATTGCGCGTTGCTGAAAAAGGGAAGAGGAAGACGGGAGCCGCTACATCAGTACATAGTGGGGGAGCCGATGGAACGGCTGGCCATGGATGTTTCGGGCCCGTACCCAGTCACCAAACGAGGAAATAAGTATTGCCTGATGGTAGGATGCTATTTCACCAAATGGTTGGAGTGTTTCCCGATCCCGGATCAAAAGGCAACGACAGTGGCGAACAAACTGGTTGAAGAAGTAGTAGCACGGTACGGCGCGTTTCGGGAACTACACTCGGATCAAGGCACGAATTTCGAATCCGAGGTGGTGGCTCAGGTCTGTGCACTATTCGGGATACACAAAACAAGAACGACGCCGTACCACCCCAGGAGTGACGGGTACATAGAACGAAGTTTCCGTACTTTGGGGTGTTGTTTGAAAGCCAGCTGCCGAGCGACGGGTCGGGAATGGGACGAGATGGTCCCGCTCGTGATGATGAGTTATAGAGCAACGCCGCAAGCCAGCACGGGAGTGACACCGAATATGATGATGCTGGGCCGACAGACCATGATGCCGCGACAGGCGATTTATGGGAGACCTCTAGGACCAGAGGAGGAACCCCGACGGGTAAGCGACTATGTGGAAAGCCTGGAGGAAGGGCTAGTCGCGGCCTATCGGGAGGCCCGGACGGGGCTGAAACGAGCCGCCATCCATCAGAAACACGAGTACGATGGGAAGGTGACTCGGCGGGAATACCACGCCGGAGAACTGGTCTGGGTGCACGATACGGTAGTGGATAGGGACAAAGGAACGAAGTTGCGATTTCCATGGATAGGCCCTGCACTGATCGTCAAGGTGCTTGACCGAGGACGGGTGGTAGTACGGAAGAAACGAGGGAAACCGGGGGGGGTGGTCCATGTGGACCGCCTGGAACCCTACCGAGGACACGCTGCGCCAGCTTGGATGGTAGCTGACCAGCAAGGATACGAGGCTGCACAGTAAATGCTTGGGGTGGGGCGCGCTAGGGCACGTAAGGAAACGGGGCACCCCTTTTTGTGATGAAGTCGTTTTCGTGTCTCGATTCCGCAGGTGGAAGAGGACCAAGGGAACGACCAAATCGGCGCTACACAAAAAGGCTTTGGCCAAAAAGGACTGATCAACCTGGGGCCATTGAGTCGGGGCGGTGCGTTGACCACTACAGTAGGAGTGCAGGTCGTTAGGCTGTAGAGATTTGCTACCTAGCTGAAGATTGGTTCTCTTGCGGATGTAATATAGGTGGGAAATGCGGGGTTGGAACGAAAAACGGCGTTCGGGAGCCACGACGGCCCGAATGTCTAAAGTAGTCCCACGGAGCCGCTTTCCGGTCAGTTCGGAGGAACCACAGCGTGGAAAAGATGGTTGGATTACAACAGAAGACAGACCCGGTGGCAAGCTGGTGAAGACTTCTGAAGTAATGCCGACTTGGTAATACCGCTTTACAGCGTCCAGGAGACCGGAGGAGAGTAGATGCGGCACTCTCGGGAACGCCGGAGGAACGAACGGACGGCTGTAAAAGGCGAGGCCTGAAACGAGGACGGGCTTTAAAGTAGGTCGTAAAAGGAGTAAAAGAGGACAAAGAGAACGGGGCGGCGGCGAGGAGATGATAACGCCGAGCCCCTGTGTTCTCCGGGAAGTGTGCGGAAGCACTGTGAGGGCCAAGATGAAAAAGGCAAGAGAAGGCGACGAGGGATGAAAGGACCGAGGGCGTCCGGTGGGGCAATAAAAGGCCTAGGAAAAACGCGTGGACGGGCGAAGGGCCGCGAGGTAAAAAAAGCAGGCGAGGCGGTGACCAGCGGCGGGCCCCGGGGACCGGAAAATAGTAGGGGGCGCCACCGTAGAAGTGGATGGTGAGTCTGACGCTAGGGGTCGCTAGTGCAGGCCACGCCCACTTCCGCCTACGGCGGCTATAAAAGGCAGAGCGCTCGCCGGAGCAGGTCATTCTGGTCAGCCGATCAGGATTCATCGAATCGCAGACGAGCAGACTGAGCTAAGGAGAAGAAAACAAGAGGAAAAGCAGAGAAGCGAGACGAGCAGCATCACCACGAGACAAAAACGGAAACGGCTGACGGGACGAGCTTCAGGATTGGAACGAGCCCCGAAAGCCCGGAAAACAGACACGATGAGCGGACAGTGCTGGGAAGGACATTGTCACGGAAAGGAGTTTAAGCACTTGGCCAAGCATATTAAAGGCCAGCACGATGGATTACGGAAGCAGTACTACATGTGCCCGGTGTGTTCGAGTCGAGCCTATTCGACACACCAGGACTGGAGGAAGCACATGACGGACTCACACGAAGGGAACCTGCAGAGGGGGATGCCGAAGCAAGACCCCCTTCTGAGGCTGGAGTATGCTGCGGCGTTCGCCTTGGACCCGAAAGGACGACCGCCGTACACCAGTTTCGCTACTGGGGATGAAACGGCGGCCCGGGTAGCCAACATGGAACGGGACTACGCGGTGCGCCATCCGGAGGGGTTTCAACCCCCTGAGAGGGCGGTGGATAAGGAGGCACCGGAGAGGCCGCGACGGCATATCCGCATACCTTACTACCCGAGGGCATCGAGAGGATCCGAGGACAGCGACGCCGAGCAGCTGGAGCAGGTAGCAACCGAAGAAGGATCAGAGGCCGACGAGGCCGGCGAGGGAGCCCAAGCAGCCAAAGCAGCAGGGAAGGGACCCCTGGCCGAGGTGGCGGAACGATCGACACCCACGCGTCGTTCCCCTCGGAGGGCCGCGAAAGGAGTACGGAAGGAAGATACCGAGTCGCCGCGAAGCGCGAGCCGGGCCGTGGTCAACCCGAAGCCACTCCTGACACCAGACCAAATATCAGGGTTAGTACAGAGCCGAATTAAGAAGTTAAACGCCCAGGGAGAACCACGGGAACCGAGAGGACGAGGACTCCCAGGCAGAGGAAAAGGACGGACATCCACACCCACCCCGAAGCCGGGTTGCTCAGGAATACCACCGGGGGCTGAGGTGGTGGAATTGGTGAGCTCGTCCGACGACCAACGACCGAAAGTCAGAGAAGAAGAGGAGCCGCTCGCTTTCAAGAGGCCCCCGACGCAGGGATGCCCGGCGGAGGAGCCGTCGCGAAAGAAGAAGTGGAAAAAGGTCAAGAAAGTCCCGAGAGAATTGGAGGAGGGAACGAGTTCGGACCAGTCGGAGTCAGGCAGGAGTATGTCGGCCCGAAGCGATCGGTCTTTGATTATCGCTGAGTCTAGTAGCACGGGAGAGCTAGGACCATCGCAGCCTGAGACCTCGACAGGAGTCAGACGGACCACGGGACTAGAACCACCTTGTAGCGACGCGCAATTTACTATGATGACAGTTCATAAGAAATCGGTGATATACGAATCACGACACCCGAGGTACCCCGGGTATTTAAAAGGAACAATGAACCGGGAGGGATCGTTCAGGGGTTACCACGAGGCGAGATCCGACCGGGAGCTGGAGGACAGCATTCGGGAAGCACAGGGAGGCCGGCTGGTGGAAAGAGAAGCATTGTACCTAGGGAGGTTTCTACGCGAGATGGCAGAAAGGCAGGGACTCAAACCGACGGGGCGAGTGGAGAAAGTAAAGTATGTTCGGCATGCGGCCAGGCCGGAGGACACGGCGTCGACGGCCTCGACACAGCCGCTGTTCTCTACCCCTACCCCGACGAAAGCAGATTCACCCCTGGAGAAGATGGTATGTAAGCAGCCGATAGTGCCGCCCCCAGGATTGAAACGAATGAGAGACATTACGGTAGCACCAGACACGCCAGAGACACGGGCGGCGGTTGACAACCTGACTCGAGCCAGTTTGGGGAGCTCGTTTTTCGGGTCGCAAGGA
Source organism: Lepidonotus clava (assembly GCA_936440205.1). Lineage (NCBI taxonomy): Eukaryota > Metazoa > Annelida > Polychaeta > Phyllodocida > Polynoidae > Lepidonotus > Lepidonotus clava. Next base: position 47,429,759 of record OW387138.1, read on the forward strand.
TCGGAGGAGACCCCGGGACCACCGTCGCCCGAACGTATGGGATCGCCGCCAGGACCGGATACCCCACTCAAGGACGAGGATAAACACGGGCGGGCGCTACAACCGCGGGTTGTGATACACAGATTACAAATACCGGCTGCCCAGTCCATGGACGCGGAGGTGGAAGACTCAGAGGACATGGAGTTGGGGCAGACCGAGACCAGAGGATACGAGCCGGAGAAACAAGAATTGGACGAGTCGGGAGCGGATTCAGTGTTCGGGTCTATAGGAACGGAGATGCCGACGGCAGGACCATCTAGGGAAACACCGAGACTCAAGTTATTACGGACACAGGCCGTTCACCAGGTCTTACAGGGACACTTTCCGGTGACGGCGCGAGCGGTACGAGACTGGGACGCGGAAAAGGCCATTCGGGTGCAACTGACGTGGCCCCCGAGGGAGGTGCGAGGAATGACGGCCAAGACAAGAGCAATGGCTTCGGCGTCTATGGCGTTCCTGATGGCACTAGAAACGGGCCGCAAGCCAGAGACATTTGAAGAAGCGATGGCGCAGTTCCCGACGGCGGCACTGGGGCCGTTGACCAGGGAGTTCCCGGGGGTCGACCAGCTAGTTAACGAACACAACCGGACCGTCCAATTGGCTCAGACCCTAGTGATGCACAAAAACGAGGATCAACTGGATGACTTGTTGAAGGCGACAAGAGAGGCGGAAAAACAGAGCGGAATGGTGGATCAGCTTCTCGAGCTCCCCGCTAGGGAGGAGAGACTGTTGCTGCCGATCCGGCGCCAAGAAGAAGGGTGAAGTAGATGCTGCTCGAGGTCTTGCACGAAAGAAAAACAGCGCGACGGAACCAGAGGCGGAAGATGGCGCGTCGCGAGTCGGGTGGGGAGGGATTACGGGGCGTTGGCTCCTCACCCATAGTGTCAAACCCCCAGGGAGAGAACCGGGCCGAGGCGGAGGTACCTGAGCCGCACAGGAGGCCGAAGCCTGGATAAAAGACTCTCCTGGAGACCGCTGGACGGGCCCGAAAACTTTACTTAAACTCATCGGGAACGGACTGGCGGGCTCGAACATTCTTATCTTAATTTATTCTTATTAGTTTCTTTATGGGAACCTTCTTGCGGAAGTGAACGAAACCACATGTGTTAGGAGGTGTTGAGTGTAATCAGCGAGCTGGAGGGTCCATGACTGGAATGAACTTACCAAGCCTGCGGGGCGAATACGGGACGGAAGGAGGCGCTAGGAGGAAAAACAAGTTTGTAGCTGTTCCTCTTCTTCCCTGGAGCCCGCTGCGTTGGTTGGGACCGAGCGGGTGGAACGGGATCGTCCGGTCGCGGAAATGGATGGCGGGCCGGGCGGCCCGGGAGCGAGAGTAAAAGTTGGGAGGCGGAATCGAGGAAAGGAAATCAGAATGGACGGATAGTGTTGTCATTGTAGTCTTTGAGTCGACGGTCGTGCCGGGGTAAATAAGGTACCGGTGGGCCGGCGACTCACCGCTGGAGGAAAGGCTGACGCGGGCCAAGACTGAAAACCCTTCTCCCGCGCTGCCTTGAGCGATCTGGAGGCGAGGAAGAGACGACCTCTGTCCTCTAGCGGCACTTCTACTTCCTGCAACTTTGTCTTCTTGATTTTGGATGGATCGATCAGAATGTGGATGAACCCGGATTCATGTACCATCATCTTCTGAGTTTCCTTGTCTTCAGCCTCTTACCGCATACGAAGAGCGGCAAAATGGAATTTTTCGACCTGAATGCTGGTTTTATCGTGCCAGAGTTGATGCAGCGAGTCGTGAAAGGATTGCGGCGAGTCGTAGATGTCTCCCGGAGGACCAAGGCACGAGCAGGGACGATAACTTAGGGGCCCTGGCTCGTGACCGACCGTAATATATAGTAAAAACAATACATGAACGAGAAACGAAAAATTAATAGACTTACTAAAACTTATATTAATCTCTTACCGCTGTAACGACAGAGACTCCTTCCATGTCGTATTTCCTGATGTCTTCTTCTCGAGGAACGAAACAAAATAGTCTTTGAAACATATAGGGAAGTAATCTTTGCAATATACAGGGAGGTGGTGCTTGGAACGTCGGCCGCGGATGCCTCGATAGACAAATCAAGAGGTCTGCAAAGAGCGACGAGGAGCGACCCTTCTTGGAGTTCGACATCGGATGAGTTCTCTATACATGCTATTTTATTGAGAATGGGCCCGTTCCGGATCTCAGAGGTTGACGTTGGGTGCAGGTCCCAGTTGATGTCGTCCATCTTCACTTTCTACGGCTTCTTCTTCTCCTTCTCACTAATATCTTCAACTTACCAACTTCGAACCGTCGTACCTAGGAGCAGCCCGGAACGGCTCGGAGCTGTTGTCTCGGCGTTCGTCATAGGCATAGTGTCTCCATGCAATGTGACATGGCACCGTGGACGACTGTGGCCTTACTCCAAAATCAAACCAGACCGGATCTTAAACTTACTTCTATTAACGGACTATTTGTTGGTATTACAGTCTTACGAAAATCGTCTATAAGCACGGTCCTCCGGGAGGACGAAGAGAAAAACTTAGTAAGCAGAGCGAGGCCCGAGAGCCTAGGAAACGAACGAGGGCCCGAGTGCCCGAAACAGGAATCCTCTTCTTAGGAAAATCATCTCATCAGTAGAACGAAGGAGCCTCCCTCTCGCCCCAAAGAGGACTGTCTTCCTGCCGTTGCTTACGGGGGGGGGAGGGATGAGAGGCACCGGCTCCTGTCATCAAAAAGAAACTTCATCAAAATTATCTTCTTAATCAGGTCTCCGTTCCGGTTGTTGTCATGCCACTTGGGCCCGGAACGGTGACGAAAATACTTTACTATGGTGGACTCTCTCCGACATCTCTTTCTGAAATCCTGAAATCTTCAAATGTGTCGACGTGGTCGAGGACGGAACATCTTGATGCTGGGTTAACCACGAGGACATGTGTCGTAAAAGCCAAACTTCAGTTCCTGTACGGAAAACGGACACTTCATCGATAATTAATTATTCTAATCTTCTCAGTCTCACCTTCACCCGAACTCCATCTCAAAGCTTCACCGTGACAAGTAGCACGAAACCCGCGACGTCGTCTGCTGAAGCTTCCACTCTAAGCTTTAATGCATGAAGTTAAGTTCCTTTCCACATACAACGCCATCTTCTTCTTTGGGTACCTTGGCCTTTGGCTCGAACATGTTGTCCTTGCCAAACGTGAAAAAGTCACTGGAGGGCTCTGAATGCCGAGGCGACCGAGGGTGCGAAGTCCAAAAAGAACATTCTATCCACAAAAGCTTCAGTCTTTCTTCTTCAACTCATCCTTAAAATCATCATCATCACCTAAGAGAACGCAGAGAAGAGTAATAGTTACGGAAGAACGAGGGGTCACGACCGACCGGGTAGGAGAGTCACGACCGATTCTCTACCCAAAAACAACGGAGAACGTCTGAACGACGGAAGAACGGATCAAGGGTCGAGAGGACTAAGGGTCACGACCGGCCCTGGCCTCTGGGTGGGAGAGTCGCGACCGATTCTCCACCCGAACTAGGGGAGAACGTCTGGACGACGGAAAACCAGGGAACGGGGGCACTGCGGGTCACGACCGACCCATGGCCCCGGGCAGGAGGACCACGACCGGTCCCTCTGTCCTAATGAGGGTAAAAAGGCGAGGAAAAACGCGCCGAGGGGCTAAGTAAATGGAGCCCAGAGGAGAGGAGCGGGGGCGACGGGGTCACGACCGATCCCCAGTCCCGGGTGGGAGAGCCACGACCGGCTCGCTCATCCTAAAGACGAGAAAAAGAGGAGGTGTGAAAAAGAAACGGGTCCTAAATAGATCAAGGATAAGAGAACTCTGACGAAGATAAAAAGAGACTAAGATATATAAAAACGAATTATATGAACTTTTATTAAGAAGAGAGAAAAACGAAGAAAGAAAAACGAAGAAAGAAGAGAAATAATAATTAGCCGGATAGGCCCCGGGGGCCCTCCGAAGTAGACCGGGGAGGACAGAGGGTGACACCTCCTCCTCTGCCGATAAGGAGCGTAGGATTGAAATGTTTCTGGTTCTAGAGTATGTTCTGTTGAACTGTGTTGAAATTTTGTATAACGTGTTTTCCCACCTTTCAAGAAGGTGCGGGAGGGTGTGATGAACGGCTATTCAGCCAAAATACATAGAGGTTAAAATAATAGAAATAAGGTAATAATAGAAATAGATGTAAAGAACGAATATGTAAAGAACGAAGAACGAAATAGATGTAAAGAACGAATATGTAAAGAACGAATAACGAATATGTAAAGAACGAATAACGAATATGTAAAGAACGAATAACGAAAACGTAATGGAACGAAACCCGGAAATATGTAAACCGGAAGTGAAATGTAAACCGGAAACGGAATATATAAACCGGAAGTGACGTCAGTTGTAGGTCACGTGACCGAAGGCAGCCAATCAGGGCTGACCTCTCTAGTATATAAAGGGGCGGTGAGGCCCGAATAAACAGAGTTCTTTAACAGTTCTCCTGGTGTCCAGACGTGTCCTCTTTCCTGAAACAACCGCTAAAGATGAGCCGAACAGAGTAATTAAGCCGAAGTTAGGACAAAACAGTCGAAGTCCGAGATAGGTAGTAGAAACATAGGGTAAGGGGCCCGACGGCCCGAAGAACGAGGAACGAGGGAACGGAGTAGGGCACGAAGGCCCGAAGTAGTACCGGAAACCGAGGCGTAGTATGGTACGAAGACATGGGGAGCGGAACGAGGGAGCGAAGTCCGCGGGGACGAGGGCGCGGCGTGCTCGGCCCCACGCTACCAAACAATAGGCGACCGTCGGCCCGTCGCCCCCGCGGACCGGAACTCAGGGGTGGACCGCCCCCCGGCCGACCCGCACCCCTACCATAATTTCCCTCCCCCGCAGTCCTCCGTCGACATCGAGTGCCGATTCCCGATCGATTCGCTCAGCCCCCCCTCGTGCGCGAGGCACGACTCTAGAAACACATCTCGGTTCTTGGCCCGGATTCCCCGTCCGCCCCGAGACCCGAACAACCCCCACGTTCCTCTGTCGTAAGAATCGGCAACCCCGACTTACCAGAGAACGTCACACAAGCTTTTCAAATTCAGCTGGGTCTTAAGAATCCATAAAGCTTTGCAAGTTTTTCATTTGTAATTTATTTGGGATGGGTTTGAATGTTTTTATTGATAACTTCATGAGTTCTCATCGGCCGGATTTTAATGCCTGCCAGGTATAGTCTCCCACATTATTTACCTACAAGGTCACCTGTATCCCAGTCTATTGGCCTACAAGGTCATCTGTCTCCCAGTCTATTGGTCTACAAGGTCGTCTATCTCCCAGTCTATCCCCCTACAGTCATCTGTCTCCCAGTCTATTGGTCTGTAAGGTCATCTGTCTCCCAGTCTATTGGTCTGCAAGGTCATCCAGGCCCGTGGCCAGCTTTTCTCAGAGGGGGGTTCGTTTTTGAGCAGCAGTTTTTTTTTTTCCAGGGGGGATTCGTTTTTTCGAAAAAATACATATTTTTTTGATATAGTGTGATCTTTTACATTAAAAATTAAAGAACAAATCCTCCAAGGAATCCCCCCGAACCCCCCATGGCTAAGGTCCTGGTCATCTGTCCCCCAGTCTATTGGTCTACAAGGTCATCTGTCTCCCAGTCTATTGCCCTACAAGGTCATCTGTCTCCCAGTCTATCACCCTACAAGGTCATCAGTCTCCCAGTCTATTGCCCTACAAGGTCAAAGGTCTCCCAGTGTATTGGCCTTCAAGGTCATCTGTCTCCTCGTCTAAGGTCATTTATTTGCCTTCATGGTTAATCTTTTCTGTAAGTATGTCTGCCTACAGGGCTATCTGTTCACAGGTCTTTTCATTTGTATGTCTTAACAAGGCACTTACAGACCAGCTCATCCACCTGCTATTCCAAATTATTCAAGGATTTTAGGACCAGTTTCCAAAAGTCACAATCTGTACTTCATATACAAAATCATACATCATGTTCCGAGTCTATGGCTCTGACAAAGGCCATTGAGGCCGTTTAACAGCGATAATTGGGCTGAGTGAGGTGCTGGTTATTTCATAGCATTAATGCCTTATTTGATTTATGTATCCCCGATGTAGCATCATGCTTGTAATTAAATACGAACATATTTTCCAACTTTCCTTGATCCAAGGAGATAGGGTTGGCGTCTCAAAGGTTTTTTTAAAAATCGAGGTCAATCCATTATTCAATTAAGCAATGTAGCTTGGAGTTGAACTATCCCATTGATTTGATGTATGGCCTGTATCTGTTACATAAGACACCAGAATGCATGTATTATTGATTGGAGAATGATATTATGCTGGTTTAGGTATTGTATAACTGATTGTGATATGACAGTTACCCTGTCAGTGACGATACCAAATTCAAAAAGAATATAGGAGTGTGCCTAGCATATTCCAAACATGTTATGACTCAGCATAGCTTAGCCTTCCCTATTTGAAAAGAAAATGTAAGAGGAATGTGCATCATCATTACTTTGCATTCGTTAGCAAGCTGTGTAAACTTTAGATTATGTATACCACTGTTCCACATCATGCAAACACAGCTGTAAAAATCTACCACATCTGAACTTTGGCCTTGATCTTTGCCACTGACAACAGTGAAATTGTTTTCTGCATGTTGCGTAGTCCTATTTTTGACCAAATAGCAATTTTTTTTTCATGTAAAATACCTGCCGGAAATTTTGCAATAGTACGACCCCCCCCCCCCCCCTTTTTTTTTTTTTTTTTTTTTTTTTCTTTTTTTCAAAATCCTGGATCCGCCCCTGTAGTCATGCGGATTCCTCTCTTTTTTGTTTTTAGGAAAATTTTACATTTTTCTAATGTAAAACTCGACCAAGAGGTAATTAAGGGGGGGGGGGGGGGTCAAATAGCGCGCCCCCACGGAGGTGTGCGGGTGTATACATACATATATTATACGGGGGTATTCCTGGTGTCTTACAAACGGGTGAGTCTGGTTGTCTACCGCCCTCACGAGGGAGGAAAGGTGGGGGCGGGGGGGGGGGGGGGGTAGAGGGTTAGGTAGAGGGGTGATTATGTGCAGTATGGAGATCGAACTATACTGTTTATAAACAGCTTCAATCAGTTACCATTAATATTCTTTCTCTTTTTACAAATGTTTTTGGTTAACATCATGATCACCACAGGCCCGTCACATAATTATAAAGACAGCGAGAGTTTTAACACAGTGAAAAGCGTCCCTGGCCTGTTGTAAGGATGTTCATGAAGTGATGGGACCCACTGTTTACTTGTGGCTGTTGTTGTAGGCCTAGTTTATTAGAGCTGTAAACATTAGGATGTCATTGAAAGGAAAATAGTATCGTATAGGATAATTTTACGATGAATACGATGATTGTTCTGGGGATAACATACCGACTATTCAGAAAGTTAAAAAATGAAGGAAGTACAGTTTGCACGGGGCGGTAGAGAGTGTACAGAACCAGTCTCCACACAAATCCTTTTCATCAAGGTGGAGCCGCCCTGGTGGCAGATATTTGAAACACTGTCTTTTGTATTTCCCTAATTAAACATTTAGGATTTATTTACTTGCCACCCAACCTAGCAGAGACCGTGGATCTTCATAATATAGACCTACAGTGTCTGTATACTTAGGCTAAGTGATGGAACGTGCAGGTCCGTGGTTAGGGTGCATGGTCGTATAGGCTGATAACCACAGGCATGTACGCCCCCTGGATCTCACCACCGGTACTAACGCCCCCTGGTGTCAATCACCGGAATAATGGACTAACTAGGCAAGCCTTGAAAATATAGTATTGCAATATGTGCAAGAGGTGTAAGGATAAGTTGCAAAACTCGCATGTGTATTGTGATTAGGATTACACTGCCAGAGAACAGGAATGTTTCTTTTAACATGATGTTTCTTTTATTTTAACACATGTGAATTTACAAGGGGCAAACAGCATCGGTTATTGTCTATTGTGTGAGATGGCATTTGTAAATGACACAATAAATCGACTGAGAGACAGGCTTTATAACGGTTTGAACCCATCAGTGGTTGACCAGAGAGTGGAGTTGGGCACCCTCTGATGGTAAGTGCTGTACACAACTGAGATTACACATGGCCTCTGATAGAATTGTGTCACTGTGAAGGATAACATGGAATTAATCATTAAGGATAGACAACAGGTGATAAGGGATGTTTTGGTATGCTTGCAGGGATGTTATTACTATTTATGCATTCCTAATATCTTATATTTATATCATATGACATCAAAAAGCCAATAAACCGCCCTATTTGTTGTACTAGTCCTGAAAAGTTGAAAAATCCAATTTCTACAACATTTTTTTGAACAAGGATATCTCGGTTGATATTTAGCCTATAAGTTTGAAATTTTAGATACATGTACATAATAACCATTAGGAGGGAAGCTTGTCTCAGTTTTTTAATTTAGATCCTAGTTTTTGTTTTATGAACTCTAGAAAATTAAGTTTGGAAAAATTACAAAAAGTTTCCCGTTTTTTGTAATAAAATAAAAACTAGGACATTAATCAAAAATCTGAGACACTCTTCCCTGCATTAGAACCTTATAAGGGTGCATACAAAGTTTGAAATGTATAACTTTAATATTAAAGAAGAAATTCATGTTAAAAAAATAAAAGTAAAAATATTGGTTTTAAAATCATTACGTTAAAAATATTCATCTAACTTCAACTTTGCTTATATCATTAGATCTCTAAAAGCCTCTAAAAACGTCTTTTTATTACTAAACGCTCCTTTACCAAATCTTAAGCCCATACTCATTAGGACAGTTTGGACCTTAGCGATCATATTTTACTCGAATCGCATGTCAGCACTCGAATTGATTGTTTACGTACGTGTAGGTACACCGCAACTTATTTTGCCTATTATCTGCTCATTTTATCAGATCTCATCATTTGTTTATTTGTAAACATGTAAAACAAAAAAGAGTTTAAACACTGGGGCTAACAATGTTAAGCAAGGTTCATTTTCGGAACCCTTATGCAGTATTATTTAAGAATAATGAGTTCACATTTTATAACTACTTATACCTACTTACTACAAATATTTTATACCTACTTACTACAAATATTTTAAAAAGCAATGTCATCTTTTGTTGATTCAATTTTTTCTATCTTAATTCAATCAATTCAATTCGATAAATTTTGATCCATCTCAGTTCAATGAAACCTAATGCAAACTTACAATAAATGGCTCAAAATCATGCTGAACAAAATTAACCCCATTCCAGCAAACTGGATTGAAGGGTATTGCAAATTCTTTATTTGATGTACTTGAATCTTTAGAATGTGTCACACTTTGACTGAGGATGTACCACATGTTATCAAGTTTTGAACCAGAGCATGAGGATAGCGCTAACACACTTTGAGTAATGACTTATACATGCAGCATGTAATTGACTTCTGGGAAACCACATGTTCTAGATTATACGTGTACACCCCATTTGTCGTTATGAACAAATTCATGATACTCCCTTTTACAATGATTAACATGTTCAGTATTGGAGACATATACATAGAGAATACATTATTAGATAGCAAAGTAATAATTGATATGAGTGGTTTGAAAATAGGCTAGAGAGTGGGAAAATAAGGGGCATTTTCACTTTTTCTTTTGAACATCAACATCTTGCATATATACCTGATATCATCGTGACTCTTTTTAGACATATAGATAACATTTATATGTAATGAAACTTTCATATAATATGGGTTAATCCCAATATTCAGATTAAGAGATATGCATATATATTGATGTCAATAAGATACTCAGGAAACAGAAGGCTGCATTGCACTATGCATCGGGTCGCATCAGATGCTGACATGGAAGCCGACGCAACCTAAATGCATAATGAAATCAGACAATGTGAGCGTATCAATGCAAGGCCTGATACATAGCCCGACATGAATCAATTTAGTTTAGGCTTTGTTCTGTGTCAATGTGTATGTGACATATGTCATCAGTTTCTACCAATGCCTATATTACGTTAACCAAGGTTCGATCCTGGCGCTCATGTGGACACATTGGACAATATCTAAATATCCCAAATTAGGGAGGTTTAGCTATTTACATGTGAACATGAAGCAAGGAGTGAATCTAGGTCAATTTAGTGTGGCGATGTTATGTGTCATGTTTCGCCTTTATAAGTAATTACTTAGAATGAACTTTAGTCTTATCCTCATGCTCTGGTTCACACCCTGATAACCAGTGTTACATACCCTTAAGGGCCGTACCAACTACCCGATTGTCACAGATTTGGTCTGTAAATCGGCACACAGCTGGAATGTGCCAGTTTTCCACCAGTTTGTGCCCTGATTTATAGATCAACAGACCCCGTGGGGGTACCGGGTGGAGCTTCTACTTCTGGGAAGAATATAGGCCCCCAGTAGCCCCTGCTGATCATAGAAGGCAACGATGCGGGGGACCCAGTACTGGCCAAATGGTTCCTTGGGTTCGATTCCTGGTTGGTACTGGGTTCACTAAGGGATAAGGTACAGCAAAAATGATTTCCAAGTTTTGATCCCCTGCTTTTTGCCCGCCCTGTCACCTTCATCTCATAGATACGATCACCGAAGACAGAATTCGTCCCAATCTGTTTTAGCCATGAAAATGACCCTGGCTGTTGGTATGGCGTAAAACATCCATCACTCATTAACTCACTCACTATAGACCAACAGTGTAGAGGTGTGTCTTGTAAAGTCATTTTGGGCCAACAGAAGCAATGATGGTAGCACAGATCTTTAGTAAGTATATTTGATAATTTGACGCTGACCACCGACTGCTGTCGGCCAACCCTGCCCAATAACAGTCAGCAGACTCCCAATCGTACTAGTGGGTATGACACTTTACATACCCAATATAAAGTGTACAGACATTGGGTTTACTTACTTCAGCTTGATTGTGAGCCATGAATTGTAAACCTGTGTTAGGTTTTCTTGATCAGAGATTAAAATTTATTAAATTAAATTGAGCGAGTTTTGATGGCCTAATTTGTACCACTAGGTCTGGTTAGACTCTTAGAATGGGTCTTTATAGTTATTTAAGTTTGCAAAATCTAGTCATATCTTAACATGGCTTGCTTTCTGCTCCCTTTAAATAATTACAGTGGTAATTGCAGGTTTCTGAAAGAAATTCTCTCATCAAGTTGACATGTTAACCCATTTGAATTTTAATTACCCTTTTGGATGCCCCAACCATCCTGGCTACCTTACAATTAGTCTCCACTATACATACTTTTAAGAAGGATGCAAGGGGCATAAAGTAACCTGTTTAACCTGAAACTTATGCTATTGGGTTTATTCCTGCAATCTATATTACAAAATCCTCCGGACAGATTAAGGTGGGTATGAATTTATATGGCTTAATATGTATTAAAGCTCTTGATATACCACCAGAAGTAACTTCAGTATTTAATTATTTGGGCCCAACAGAAACTTCACATCACCATGAAGATTTATTCCGAAGTATCTATACATGAATTGGTCTTATGTTCGAATAGCTGAAATATCTACCTATGGTTCTCCTAACCTGCATAAGAATAATGTCCAATAGGGATAATTTTAGTCTATTGTTATGTTGGCAATAAAACAATTCAAAAACGTATGTGTAATGTACAAAACCAAGCTTGCTAACATATCTAAGCATTTAAGAGCGCTGTGTTGGAAAGTGGACCATCCCCCACTTCACGGTTGCTGTCTGAGGAGGAAGGACTATAATGTTACGTCACACTGTTAGGTTGCAGCGACGTTCTTTTGATGACTCCCAATTACGTCGCTGCAACCAACTGTTGCGACTTTACATTGTGACGTTAAGATAACGTTTTTGTAACATAATTTATAAGGCTGAGAATTAATAAGAATGTTGCAATAACATTTTGTTTAGGTGTTGTTGAGACCTCACTGAATGAGGATGTCACAATAACATTCTGTTTAGGTTAGGGTGAAACCTAACCTAATAAGATGGTCACTGTAACATTCTGTTTAGGTAAGGTTAAGACCTGAAATAATCAGAACATCACAATAACGCTCTGTTTAGGTAAGGTTGGGACCTCCCCTGGTCAGGAGGTCACAACAACATTCTGTTTAAATAATGTAACAGTTATGTGACATTTTAGTAAGTAACAGACAAACCAAAAATGTATGGTTATATAACATGACCGTTACATCACAACTTGGCTGGGGAGCCTTAAGAAGACATATTGAAAGATTCAAGGCTCTATGACAGATAGTAAGTAAGATATCAAGGTTAAAAAAATTCTCCTGTAAAATGTAAATTTTGTTTTTGACAAAATACAGTGTGGTGAGTTTTCATCTCCTTTACATTTGCTTTATCTGTAGAGAAAGGACACATATTTAACTTTTTAATGCTGTGTATTATTTTTGTGTCTTCCTAAAACTTAATTATTAAGGAAACACCAATCATTGCAGATACAGTAAATCACGCATCATCCCCCCTTTTCAATCTTTATATCTAGTGTTTTAATAAAAGACTACTTTTCAGACAGTATTTGTAAGTCACACTCACTAGACTAAAGCTGTGTATGAATAATGCATTGTACCAAAATGATAGGCCAATACTTGTGCCAATTTAGATAAATGTATCAAACTGTGTGAGCCTGTGGAGACGGGGGTGCAGATTGGACACATATCTACTAAAGTCTGTCAAAGTCCAATCCGCTCAAATTTGGCCTATTTGGCAATTCTGGAAAAAGTATGATAAATTATGCAGTTTGATACTCCATACTAATGAGTGATTGGTCAAACAAGTGTAAATCAGCAATGGGGATATGGGGCTATATTTTTTCGTTGTTGCTTTGTTTAAACAAGGTGAGAAAGAGCTCAGGAAGTGCAACAGCTAAATCCTTAAATACATGTGCTTGTGGACAAAAGAGCCAAGATCAAAGTTTATGAGAATTATTAATATATTCGCACTTGGTTTTGTATATTTCCATGTTTTAAAATCATCTTGCCACTGAAAAACGCTCAACCTCGTAAATTGTTTGGCTAACCCTATACCGATACCTATTCTTTATCATTTTCTGTTTGGAACTTCTAAAACATTCCTAGTTTTCAGTTATGTAAAACTACTAAGAATGTCTCGATTAATGAAACATTATATGCTTAAAGCCTGTGACTTTTCTAGGCTAATCTGCAGGTAAAAGATGCAGCAGATAAGCTATCAGTGGTGGGGAGAATTGCTTTGGCCCTTCTGTATTTCAAACCTGACCTAATTATGTTTAGAATAATGATATTATCATCTCTATTTAATGAGATAACCCACACACACTTTGTTTATGGCCAATTGCATAATGATATGTGAAACAATTCAATGTCTTGCAACAAGGATGTCGCTATTGTGACGGGTCCCACTGTTGAATGAGGAGGAGAACTACTTTTCTGATCCTTTGGGTCAGGGTATAAAGCGTCAGTTGCTTTTCACTGTTTCACACTTATCAAAGATGTCAAATCAGAGATGTCTCTGTAAATCACATGCTTAAAGTGTTCTTAATGTTGTCATTATTATGATCGATCAGAGTATAAAGTGTCAGTTGCTTTTCACTGTTTCACTGTAACACTGTGCCTTATTTTCTCACTTTTTCCCCTCTGTCTTCCTCCTCAGTCTAATATACAAAGCATAATTGCCTTCAATATTAACATTTAAACCATACCACATCCTTCTTAATCTCTCTTCTTCCAAAATAGCAAAACAGTGAGACAGTGAAAATCAGGAGAGGCTTGATAAATACATTAGTTGTCTTTTGCCACTGAAGTGATAGGATGTGTAAAAGAGACCACAAGCTGAATTATATGTTACTATTCACTGTTTCCCTTTTTGCATTTTATGTAATATTCATTAAAGTAAATATGTTGATGTTTGTAAGGAGAGAGATACAAAATCAGGTAAAATGCAGGGTAAAATGGTTATTACAGGGAATTCTGATTAGGATAAATGGGGAAAACAGGGAAAGGAAGAGGGGGAAAAGGCAAAGAGTGAAAAGCAAGTGACGCTTTATACCCTGATCACAATTGTTCATTGTGCAATGGGCCACAGTGGAGCATTGCATAATTAAGTTATCACAACAACAAGAGTTTACAACCAAGTTAGATCATGTTATTGCAATAGCGCAACCTACCACTATTTTTTAGTCAAATCTACCATCAATTTTCACCCACTTATGATAATTTCCCTGGGTTGAAAATTTCAGGAATTTTAGATCTTTATATATTCTTCAGAACCTTTTACAGAATGAAAATCAGCCCAATAGAACAGCCACAATTCAGCAGCATGACCAGTCATAACAGCAATGTCCTTGATGACAAGTCAACAGCGAGGACTCTCTGACCCAAGTTATCACAACAGCGATACTCATTATGCGATAGGCCATAGAAAACCACACCGCCTTCAAAAGCTGACTCTTTCTATGTGGTATAGTGACTGGTGGTTTGCCCCATCCCATGTCAACTGTACAGTGAGCTGTTTCTGAAAGACAACCACGTCATCAAGCATTAGTTCTGTAAACTATTAATTTTGGCATTCTCTTGATTTCATGCCACACAGTCTCTTATTCTATCATGAGCTGTCTCTTGAGATTACATGTGGCGAAAAAACTTTATTTGCAACTGTGATGAACTATCCTATCTAGATTATCATTGATGTGATTCTTTTTGTTTCTTCAAGGGTCTCACATTTCACAACAGGCAAAGCAGGTCAAGCGTTCAAGACAACCAAGCATTTGATATGAATCGTACAGTTCTATTTTACCTTGCAACATATTCTGTAGTTTGTACTTGTGTACATCTTCTCATTTTTTCGCAAGTTAATAGAAAATGTAGTCATGGACAATTTGGGGATTTGCCACATTACAATACTAGAAATGGATCGGAAGTGAATCCGGCAGAAAAAGTACTAAACACTCGTTATGTTACCATCAGTGTGATAGATGGACTCGGTAACCACCTCTGGGTTTATTCCAGCCTGTATGGAATTGCAAAAAAGACTGGCAGAATACCCGTAGCCTGCACAAAATATAATCTACATAAATTATTTGGAAATTTGTCTATGCTTATGTATCCACTTAAAAAATGTGAAAAAAGTCTCAATCGAAGTAATGTAATTAAAATTTATGAAAAAATGTATATTCATTATGATACACATATTATTGATAGACTCAATCATTTAAATGCAAGCATTGTAAGAATATTCAAATTCTTTCAAAATATGAACTATTTCAAAGAGTATGAAAAAGCTATTAGACAGCAATTTATCATCAACAGAAAGTACCAAGAAAAAGCAAACAAGTTTCTCCTTGACCTGATACATACCCAGAGACATAAACACAGAAGCAAGCATCCACTGCAATCAACAAAGAATGAGACTCCTGTTTTTGTATATGTTCATGTGCGTCGTGGTGACATTCTGAAACACGACTACACCCGTACACCTCAAGCCCACTACTTTAGAAGCGCTATGAACTACTTTAGAGGCAAGTATAAGAGGCTGATATTTGTTGTGGCTACTAATGATTTGAAATGGAGCAAGGCAAACATCAAAGGTGAGGATGTGCATTTTACTGGAGAGACTGGGATGCAGACCACAGAAGTGGACTTTGCAATTGGTGTTGCTTGCAATCACACTATCATGTCGGTGGGCACGTTTGGCTGGTGGATCGGCTACCTTGCTGGCGGGGAAGTGGTATATTACAAAAACTGGATTAAGGGAAGCCCAGTGAAATGGTATCGGGAAGACCAATACTTTCCCAGACATTTCAAGCCAATGGTTTAGTAATGTATATCTCATGAGCTACAACTAACCCAAGCAAGAATGTAAAGTCATTATAAATTTTGTCAAAAGAACCGTTTTTCATGCTAGCGATTTTAAAAATCACTTACAGGGGAAGGGGACTAACCTTCCTGTGCATAGTAAGAAATTTCCAAATGAATGCAGCTTCTGACTATGTGACTAGGTCCACACAGACCAAACATAAGGGGGGTTTATACTATGTGATATGAGCCGCGATATGACGATGTCACAGGGAAGTTGCACATATTACAGATAAAACTCTTGTTATACATCTGTGAAAAACTCAAAATAACCAATTTCAAATAATTATATCGTCACTGTGTGTGAGGGTTCGGTGATATCCTCATTGCACACTGATATCGCAGCTAGAGTTGTATAGGTGTAAAACCCCCTTTACCTTCACATAGCTCACACCCTGGTACATAACTGTAGGGTGGCCCAGGAGTGACCACTTGTCTCAAGCAGCCATCTCAGTAGGTGTCTACCATTCAAATACCTCCTGGGGTAGGTTATATCCAAATTATTTTAGGAATGAATAACGATCTGAAGCTCAAGTGGGCCAACTGATTGGTGCTAAAATCGACCGATACCAGCTGAATACTGGGCTGATTTTAGCACCGATTCATATGAAACATACACATTTCAATAAAGTATACTGACAGGTGATCTGAATTTGTACAAAAGTTGTTCGAGGGGGTCACCGTGAAAACTTTTAAAATAAAAATATCACAAAATTAGCAAAAAATGCATAATTTCCTAAAAATACAAAAATAAAGTAATTTAGGGGGACTTTAATTGAATGATTCTGGTGATAAAAAAAAGACGAAATTCTTATTAAAATGGTAATAAAAAAATTAAGTTGAAAATTATTTGAAATGCCTACATCTGATTGGTATAAGTGTTGGCTATCATTTACTGAAAAAGAATTAGGGGGTCACCACTCTAATTTTTTCAGAAATCCACATATCTATTAATAGATTGAGACACAAATTTTTGAAACTTAGGCAAATTAATCAATTATGCTTCATGCTTATCCATTGTTTCTAGCACACATGTAACCTACCTTTATCTACCTAAACATAACATTTTTCATATACATTAGTCTGTTTCATTATGTACACTGCAGAACCCACGCCACAGAATCTCAAAGAGGGGCATTATATATGCCAAAATTTGAGGGTAGGGTAGAAAATAATACTTTTATTACAAATAAATTCATAATAAATTTACAAATGACAACCTATAAGATCTGACTAGATAATGGATTCACTGGGCTTTGAAGAACAACTTTGTCATCAACTGTACGTAAATTGAACAAATATTAAGTGAGATAAAGGCAAAAACGTATTTTCCTCCCATAGGCGCCCATAGTAAAGCTATAATGTACATTAATTATAGGCTGCGTGGCCCATGTGCACATTAACAAATGGCGCGATTGTCCTTAAACACTTTGTCTGGCCGGTGTGTGCAAAATAAACTTTCTATAAATACAGGCAAGACGAAATCAATAATATTTGGAACAAAATCAACATGTGGACAACCTTAGCATCAATCAGTCAGATATAAAAGCAGGGCATATCATCGTTCTTCAAAATGAAAAACACCCCCTTTTCACGAATCTTTTCCTAAAAAAGAAGACCCCTATTTCTTTAAAACGCGGACATTTGGCACCTGAAAATTGCCCTTTTTTCTTGGTTTTAGAGAAAAATCACCCCTATTTTCCAAAATGCTGACACATAGGCAGAAAATGAACCCTTTTTTCCCAAAACAAGAACATGCAAAGTTTGTCAAAATGGACCCTTTTTCCGTGTTTTTCAGAACAATGATGCGTATAGTTCTTGACAATAAATTGTCATATGATAGTCATGTGAAATACATAACTGGCCTAATCTACCATAAAATGTATTTGTTATCCAAGATAGGATCTTTTCTAATGATAGATGCTGCAATTAAGGTTTACAAAACCTTACAGAGCCTTCTAATATGTAGAAATTCACACCAAAGAACTAACACCATAGCCCATCAGACACTAGAACTACCCTATTTAACTTATAGAAGACACATTGTTAATTATGCATATGAAAGAGCTCATAACATTAAATAAATTTCTTTTTTTTGAAGTTCTCAAGTCTAGGGAGTCCAATAACCGAATATATGATTTTAGTACTTATTCCAAAACAGCATCCTATTGGAATAAATTGGATGTGGAAAATTAAATAGGAAAAACTGGTTTAAGTCAAAGGTACCTGGAAACTAGATTTATTCCCACTTTGTATTATCACTGTACCAATGTTGTTGAACTTACCAATGTTGTTGAACTTACTGGCAGTGTGTTGTTAATGAGATGCCATAATAAATCATATTTATTTACTATGAGATCCAACTCATCAATTAAAACATCACATCTTATTATGTCCAACTGCAACCTGTAACTTATCTTGTAATATAGATGAAGTGAGTACTTATCTTGTAATATAGTTTACTATATATGTGTTGTTTATTTGTAATATATGTTATACTTGTTCTGCTGAAATACAAAAATCCTGTGTGATAAATTCAAAATATATGAGAATCTAGATGTAACTGGACCGCATTGAAAATTGGCTATAGCCGAATGTATTTTTCCAGTATAAATAAAAGGATTAACGAAGAAAAAAAGACATGATCCAGAAATAGGCTCAAGGACTGGATTTAGATGATTATTTGAGTTCGGAAAATTTCGTTGAATTTATTAGTTTTGGCTCCCTTTAAGTCAATTTTACACAACTACAGTTGGGATGCAAATCTTAATGTACAGATTTGCAATCATCATATAACTAAGTATTAGATTCATGTTAAAGTGTGGTGTTGTCAGTAAGTAGAAGTGTTGTACCATAGTGTATTATATCAGTACTGTTTTTGTATGGTTACCTAATAGCATAACATTGCTGTACATACCACCAACTGTTCTTTGTACTAGCTACCATTTGTAACTGCTGGAAGATCACACCATATGTGACCCCCACCACATAGTGAGGCATAAGTCACAGAAATGAGTTTTTGACCTTTTGGGTGATTATTGGAGAAGGTGAAATAACCTTATTATGTTTCTAACATTTATAGAACTCGAGTTATGATTGTTGGAAGTATCAGGCATCAGACAGGCTAATTAGAGAAAAATAGCCTCAAAGATTGGACCTATCTGTATGGCAATGCAAATCCCTATAGACCAAATTTATCATACTCAGGTAAGGCGGTGAAATGTGCATGTAAAATCAATTATTCCTACAAATTTCTTTGTGAAATGTAGTGTTGATGTGTTTTTTTCATGTGATTTTCTGACTTTTTGATTTTTTTCTATTATTAGGCAATTTTCTCAAAACTTTACACAGCGACCTATGCCTCATTTAATGGTATGGGGTCACATATTTTGAAGTGGTTCTTGTAAGATAAAAGAAAATAATGGGCAGGCGTGTGTAAAACGTATAGGAGAATTACATTGTGTAATGTCACAAAACAGCTACTTGTCAGAAGATTGTGTTCGGGCAACTCGAGAACAGCCAATGTTATGACAAGCTCCAGCTGCGTTAGTTTAAACTGTCAGTATGGACAAGTTGGAATAACATTATCACGGGATACATTCAACATGAGGGGGTATAGATGGGGGGGATGGGGGGACATGTCGCTATGCCAAATTCAATAAACGTCCATGTCGAATAACAGTCGCGGATTTAGGGCGAGTTTCACACTAGGGGAATCGGAAATGCGTTTCTCACATCTCACAAAATTTAAGATAAGATGTTGGTAATAATCAATAATCTTAACTCTAATGATACATAGATAACAATAGGAACATAAGATCATAAAGTCTGAAACCCAACCATGAAAGTCAAAATATCTTAACTAAAATTATGATCTTAAAGTTATGACCAGTGTGAAACTCCCCCTTAGTGGGGTCCTTTTTTGCCCCAAATTTAGATTTATATATATATATATATATATATAAAATGGTCCTGTAAATTGTTTAGAATTGCACGTTCACCCCCCCCCCCCCCCCACACACACACACACACTTTTGAGAATTCCTGGATCCGGCCCTGAATAACGTTGTTCACTATGAACTTCCGACAGGAGGCTTAAAAGATAATGACATAGGACAAATTCTTAATATTGACATGGGACATTGGTCTTCATAGTGACCCATGTCAATATTCAGAATTTTTCCTATGTCATTATCTTTTAAGCCTCCTGTCGCAAGTCACAATTTAAAGCCCTGTGTTGCTCTGTTGTATCTAAGAAATAGTCATGTCACCCTGTCGATTATTAGGGGGTTTTACACTATGCGATATGAGCTGCATATTAGAGATACAACTCTTAGTTATACATTTGTAAAATACTCAAAGTAGCCAATTTCACACAATTGTATCGTCCCTGTGTATGAATAGTCTGTGATTCCTCATATCACGTAAATTATGCAGCTCAAGTAGCATATAGTGTAAAACCCCCGTTATACAGTCTACACCCATGTATACATGGCTTTATTATTATTATTATTTTTATTATTTTAACCACTTTCACATAAATGTGTTCTTCCAAGTAAGTACAATGATTGATATTTACAGTTCAATGCCTGAACAATTTTTCAGGGGGTACATTATACAAAAGAAAAACAATTAAACTCATCACAGGGAGTTCAATTGTAATAATTGACAAAGTTACATGTTAATATAAATAGTTTTCAATATAAGAATGATTGGGCTTTCCCGAGTACAGTACTTGCCCGTACATAGTTACTCAAGAATACTTTTCTTAACATTCTTGAACAAAATCTTTAGCTGCTGTCGGAAGATTGTGATTGTTGCAGATTCTTGCACATGTTTAGGTAGAACATCCCAAAGAACACACCCTCTCCAGTATGTTGAGCTTTTATAGGTTTCTGTACGTGTTTTCTTTAATTTGAAAACAATTCTAGTATCATGACGGGTACGTATGTTATCAGGAACCTACATATTCCGGGTTACTGCTTCTTTTATACATCAACTGCAGTAACATAAGCTCACCACGTTTGGTCATATATTCGATATTAGAATCCGCATGCAGTTTATCAGTACTTATCTCTATCGGTTCCCTAATATTATGGCATTTCCGTAGCATTCTGTTTTGCAATTTCTGGAGATCAGAAATACCCTCAGTTGGGAAACTGCAGAGTAAGAAGTTAAAGTATTCAACACAAGGAACAACACACTGTTTATAGAAATGTAGTCGTACATCTGTAGTAAGATATTTTGATATACATGCAAGTTTGAAGTTCTTCATTGACAATACAAGTTTAGTAGTTAAGAGTTTAACACAGGGCGATACAAACCTGGGTGATAACCAGCCTTGTATCGCCCTGCAGGGCAATACAGAAACCTTTTATTTTTCTAAAATTCATTAAAAAAAGAAGAAATTGAACTATAGTAGGTTAATTATCCATTAAAGCCAAGGTCTCATTTAAGTCGTCGGGCCCTGGCCTCAGGCTGATATTGGGGTCCCAGCTCGGGGTGATAACTGCCCTCGTACTCCCTTCTTGGTTGGTTATATGGCTGTACTTCACCATTGACACCTCCTGCCCTCCTCGGGGGTACTTGGCTTTCATCTGAGCCAAACTGATTGACTTCTATCATAAAAAAACGAAGGAGCAATTCTCTCCACACCACGGATGGCTTATTCCACGTACTCAACCTGCAGGCGAGCCTGGATCAAGATGCATTCCGGGTAATATGTAGACAGGTCACAAGGCTTAAGTAGAGAAACTTCCAAAAGCATGGCATTATTTGTAGTTCAACTGGTAGAAATGTATTTTTATATATTTAATACAGAAACCGAATCTGAAAATCATGATCTACCCTACATGGTGAGCCCCCAGGAATTGTAACTTTTTACTGTTTTTTTAGGGCATATTGTTTGATATTGTCTTAAATAATGTCTGTGAGCAATTAAAGGAGAACTGTCATTTTGGTCAAAATCATTGGACCTCAAGCATAAAGGCTAAACTCAGGAATAAAAAAATGTTACATTCTCTGCGACATGGCCTGGATTATTGAATAGAGAAATTTCTAATACTGACAGAATTGTGTATTCTAATTCGAACAAAAACTGTCCAACCTTTGATTTTTATCGAGATGAAATGTAAGACAACCTCGGCCATAAATTGAAATGCCAAATATAATTTCATTAAATATGCTTGGTATTGTGAAAACAGAACGAACAGTAAGCTCGTGCAGACTGACTGATCATTGGAATAATATTTGTAAGTTTTAATGTCCAGTTCTAGAAATTGATGTTGAGGGGGAGTATGCAGCTATGTATATAAATATAGTCAAAGAAAATTATCTCCTTTGCATATGAAGTCATCACATTGCAAAACATGAAAACGAAATACTTTAAAGAATATCAAAAGACACTCTGACAATTATCAATTGCTCGTAATATCCAAACTTGCAAAGACAGTAAAATGCATGAAAAGGGATTTTAGCACAAGACGGGAGTTCGTTTTCACTGGTCAACTGATGGATGTTATTATTCCTATACATTTGAAAGGTCGCAGGTCCAATGTACTAGGGTAGAGCAAATTATCTGGGGCGGATCCAGGGGGTCCTGACCCCCCTCCCCCTTTCGTTGGGGACTTACAGATAGCAAAGAGAGAAAAATGTTGCCGGCGTGCCTGCATTGCACAAGTTGTTCGGTTAATTACTAAGCCTATTTGCAGACCCCCCCTCCTGTCTTTTCCGTATCATGGCCCTAGACCCCTAAATTCGAAAGGGCGACATGACCATTTTATAGGCACTAGTGGCGTGGGACATTGCTATTTCTTAAATTCGACAGGGTGACAGCCTTTTCTTAAATTCAACAGGACGACAGAGCCGTTTTTTAAATTCGACATGTGACATTGACACCCTCCATCAAGGGCCCCTGTATCGGCCGTTATCATGTTTGCCAATACTCCCCCACACACCAGGCCGGCTAGACGCGCTTAAGGTGCCTAAAGTATATGCCTAATGCGGCTCTCTTTCATCCTACTTATTCCTTAAATCTGTTAGGCAATTCCCTGAAGGTGTATAGAGGACTTGAGAACGGACCCATGCTTGTTGACCTGCTTGTGGAGCACTTGATATAAGGTTTGTCAACATACTTAAAGCCCTATACCCACACTTATAGGACGATCAGAATTTCACAAGTTCTGTTAACTATTGAAATATATTCTATTGCCATAACCTAGGCCTGTGGTAAAACATAGACTGTGAATAGAGAATGTGAATATAGACTTAAACTACATCAAAATGCATAAAAAAAACTTGTTACCGGTCAATTTTGGTGACCCAGCCAAATTGGTTTGTTTACAAACATTGCTGTTTTTAGGCATAAATGACATGAGTATTATGAAATTCAAGTAAAGTTTTATTTGGTTATCACAATATATACTGTACCAATGGCTAATGTTAGACTCTTAGAATAGATTTTCATAGTTATTTGAGTTGTCATATTTTGACAGAACATTGCTTTTGACTCCCTTTAATATATCAAGTCTACACCAAGCCGTTGTCGAGTTGGATGTATTTTCCGCAACAACATAATATGTGTCTTCACATAAAATACTGCGTTGAAAGAACATTTGAACAGTTTGAAAATTGAAAAATTCTAAAACAATTACAAGAAAAATCCATGATATTCCATGATCTCATAAGTATTGTGCTATTGTGGTTTTTTCAAGCTTTTATGGGCATTGAATTTCTGTGATTATTTTTGGTCAGCACTTAGATGAAATGCTCGTTAATACACAACTTTTATCAATAGAGTTGGAGGGATAAAAAACTCAATAAGAGAAACTTTTATTTAACAGTCCGACCCTTAATAGGCCTTCACACGAAATACTCAACATTGATTGGTTGAATCCTGATCAGGGCCATTTTAATCATTTCGTGCAATATCTCTTTACTGTCAATTATCTTGTGCAATAATGCGTGTAATACCTCACATCAGAATTCGTTGTTTATACAACTCCTGTTATATAGTTTTGTCACATAATACTTTACACAACTATTACACTGGTGTGATCAAAACCAACTAGTTCTGAACATCAAAAACATATGATATCCTGTCTAGACCACTAAAAAGCATCCATAAATAGATCCAGTCATATGGATGGACTCTGTCAGTTACCACCCAATACTATTTAATATAAGCAACTCAATCTCAGCATTGGAAGTAACAACAATGTTAAATCTAAATAAGTGTATGTATCTGAGGAAGTGCTTGCTTTTCATCAATGAAAGAGTTTTGAAACCTAATTCTCTGTACCACAGATAGCACATTTCCTGTATTTCCCCTGCAGGTTAGCCTAGATCAAGATGCATGCTGGGTAATATGCCGATAAGTCATAAAGTTTACATATAGGAATTTGCAATTATCCTGGCATTATTTGTAATTGACAATGATGGAAAACGAGCGTTCAGTATTTTTCAGTTAGTATTTATACATGCTAAATATTTTCTGAGTTAGTTTGAAAATATGATCATTACAAATGGATATAGATCAAATATTTATGAGAATTCGGGAGAATTTATCATATAACAGTGCATTCTGATCATACGATATCGCAGAGTTTCCCCACCCCCACTAAGGTGTGCTCACAAACGTCTATGTTCACCTTAATATTATGTAATATATAACAAGGCCAAAGCCGACAAAAATTCAAAACTTTTTTTGTTGCTTATATTTTGGGAATGTCCGAAGCATTGTCATGGTTATTATGTTGATCGAACACGAATAGTGTATGCTTGAATGCAAAAAGGACAATAATAGCAGAAAATATACAATAAATCATTAAATACAAAATAAAGCTTCTTTGGCCTGTGGCAGTACAAGCCACGTGAGTAATCAGTGTGGCTGTACGGAGCAGTACATCCTACAGAGTTTTGTCAGTATCGGTGTTTAGGGGCCATCCATAAACAACATCATGCTATTTCTTTTACCTTTTTTCACTCCTCCCCCCCTCCCCTTCTCATGTTTTGTCATGTGACCGATGACCCCCCCCCCCCCCACCTCTAGGAATGACATCGTGTCAAGAATACCCCCCCCCCCCCTTTTCATCGCATGTAAAGTATAAACAGATTTGAACATAACAAGGGGCCCAAAGCCCTTCAAAAGAGGGCCATGTACCTAGAATTTTTTGCCTAGTGGCTAGACTGACCCTTAGAATACCGCTGATCTTACTCTAAATTAGAAATTTCAGCATTGAAAATCCTACAATTTTCCTTGACATTTTTTAAACCAAGAAACTCTGATTATGGCGAGCCCCTCACACATACACCCTCGGATGCCCCCCCCCCCCCCCCAGTGGTTCTTCTTATCATAGTATCTTATACCTGTGCGATCCCAAACATCATGGTGGACCCTACAGTACTCAAGGATTTATTTGTTTTCAGATAAAGGAAGCTCATGAGAATATCGCCTCTCTTTGTTACTTTTTTATGGCTCTTATGATGAAGTTACTATATGTCATAAGGTTTAGAGGGGAAACAAGTACAAACAGAAAATCAGGCACCCATACTGACGTAATCTCAATTAAGATTCTCCATTGATATGAAATTAAATACACTTACAAAGTAGATGAATTATACCATGTTGGTTCTAAGACTTGTTATTTCCGGTCCGTTTCAGGTCCTCTACAGTTTTGCCAGATCCAGCACATTTCTACTGGACTCAACACATTGTGTATAGTCATCCATTTACCTTTAATGAAGCATACATCCTTTGACATCATTGGTCTTATGACATATTTGATGTCAAAAAACTGCAGAGGCATTGTTACTGTTGAGTTGGGGCGTGCGTAGTCCATAACCAATCCAAAGTAGACATCCTCAATGGCAAAGTAGGGCACATTTGGTGAGGTCTCCAATATGAGGTCAACCGTAATTGCTGATAAAATAAACGCTGTGCCACCACAATATGGTATATACTCAGGGTCTTTATACTCAAGCTCACTAACAAACCACTTGCTATGCAGGTCCCTTAGTACTGGAGCCTTTTTTGGACATCTTCCAAACAAAACTTTTTGAGCTGGTGTCTCTGTCTTGAAATATTCTAGAACAAATGGAACATTGATAAAATTATCACATGCTGTGCGGAGTATAAATGGTATTTTTGGACAGTGCTTCTTCCACCAGTGAAAGCCGCTCAGCACCTTAAGGGAGAGGTTGAAGTAGGAGTCCACGTAGTTCTCCTGCAGTATGTCCCCGTACCGACTGCTTTCCGCCATCAACATCCTCTGCTCCTCAGTTGACCAGCCAACACCAAGCAAGAACACAGTGCGCGTGGTGTTAGTGTTCCTGCCCCACGTTGTTCTGATCGCGTTACGCATAGCACCCTCATTTGGTACGGTGGTTACAATGATTAACAGCATAGCAGAAGAGTTCCCATCACAACTATCTACATTTAATACATTCTTATAAATGTATGGGAAACATCCACTACACGATTGTTCTCGATAAACTTTTTGATAAGTTCTTGTTCTCAAAAAAGGATGGCTGTGTGAACCAATCTCTTCTGGGAAATCTGCATAGTCTGCTGGTGGTTTCTGTGCAATAAACCCCATACCCTTAAAGGGTGGCTGAGGAGTAAGGGCAAGTTCTGATAATGGTGGAATAGTCCTGCGACGATAAGTCGTATCATTTGAATACATACAGAAATCTGACAAATGAGAGGCAAAGTCATAGTTTGACTTTGAGATACTAGGATAAAAGAGACCATGTATGAGAGCCTTTTCCAAGATGTAAAAAGGAGAAAGGATAATGATGACGCTTATGATATATCCTATCGTCCAAATATATTTGACGACTATACTGTGTTGTATCCGCATAGCTGCAAAAATATTGATCCGAGAAATAGTGAAGGTCACGTGTGAGTGACAGTGCCTCCTTTGGCGGGTCCCAGAATGTTCTCAAGGTCAGATTGAATGGGAAGTGCATCTCTGAAATGAAAAGTGTGAAAATAGTTTACAGTAAGAATTGGGAAATAACTGCTTGAAATTGCCATTGGATAGACTTGCTATAAGTAGAATATCTTTGTAAAAAAATAACAATTAGACCTAGTGTACTTCAGTGAAATATATATTTTACAATAAACATTGCAATGTGATCCAATCAGATCATAAGAAGAGACATAATTGTAAACGCCTGGTTCAATGTTTGGATGTCCTTGAGAACTTTATGGGTTGGATGAGATTCAGGGTGCCTCGAGCTTATTTGTGGGACTCAAGAGTTTTCGTATATGGGGGTTGGGGGGGGGGGGGGTCATCAAAGGGTCCACATAGGGGACTGGGGATGGAATGCTGTGGGTTGAGATGTATTCTGTCTCCTTGCTGTCATTTATATTAACTGTTACATATTTATGATTATGTTAGAGGTTTGGGTGGTCTCGTGTCTGCCCACGGGTTCACAGGTGCTCCGGTCACCCTAGGGTCTCCCTGCCCTGGTTGGAACCCGTCCTTGGGTATTTGTGATAGCCAAATTAATCTATATCTCAAGTATAAGACAACAATGGATGAAATGCTCAGTTGAGTACCTCAAAGGACACTGGCTTATTTTTGGGTAACAGTCAGCCTTTTATAGGTTACAGGTGAATGCTGTTTTTCTAAAATATATCACATGACATATCCCCATAAATCTTGTATTTACGCCATAAACCCTGAGTTTCATGTTACCCCAAACATGTTCATACATTTCATGATATCAAATCTTTCAAGTTACTTTTTGAGTATTTACATAATTCAAGTACCACGAGAAACTGTCCTTAACAATAACAACAATTTGGTGCTTTGAATTTTTGAATTGTTTCATCATAATTTGAAGAAAGGTCATGACTCAGTACGTTATTTAATTTTACCCAAGCTTTTCATCAATATGTATCTTTCAGTAATTGATGTTATAATTCTGAACAATGTTTGCATACATACTGCAGGACCGTTTCTGGGGGGGGGATGACATTGGGTATGTGTCACCCCCCCCCCCTCCCCGGTCCACTTACTAATGACACACACACTAAAAGTAGGACCTATATGGAAAGAAAAGAAAGTTTTACCCTCTATATGGATGTCATGGTGGAGCACCTACAATGCAAGCTGTATACTATTGAGCAAGACGCTCGAGGGCCATTCGGCCACTATCTGTTGCCCCGGGGTATACATACCCAGGGTATTCAGGACTATAGTACAGAGGACAGCCAATCAGAATCAAGGAAGTCCTTAGCTGGGTATGTCAATGTATCCCACCACTACAAAAACATAGTCCATCTATAAGGACCCTACTAAAAAGGATCTAGAGTAATCACATCAACATAAAATCATTAATTATAGAGTTAGTAGCTTAGAAAAAAGTGGAAACCATGAAATTTATATCTAAAGATGCATTCTAATAGAAAAACAGTTATATGGAGGGGGTATGGGGGTTAGAATACCTGGGGTATGGAGGATAGAATACCCAGGGTATGGAGGGGGTATGGGGTAATGATGGGGTAGTAGTGGTACATAGTGCACCCAGGGTATATATGGAGGGGTAGTATACCAAGGGTATTGATAAAGGGGTAGTGTACCTAGGGTATGGAGTTCCAGAATGGAGCCAGGTAGAGCCTTATGGAGGTGCCTTGAGTTACCATACTCTGGGTCTTTACAGATTATACCCTGGGTCTAATGTTGAAATTTAATTAGACCCAGGGTCTTTGCTGACTGTACCGTGGGTCTACTTCCAAAAATTGAGCCCTATCCCCTTATGCTGGCATGGCCTTTCTCAACTATACTGTACACTATACACCTAATACCCCTTACATACCATGAGTATAATACCCTCCATACCCTGGGTACACTACCCCCTCCATACCCTGAGTACACTACCCCTTCCATACCCTGGGTGCATACACTGGGTATACTACAGCTCCATAGCTGGGTACACTAAACCCTCCATACCCTGGGTACATACCTACTACCACTACATACCCTGGGTACACTAAAGCCTCCAGACCCTGGGTACAATACCCACTAATGAGCCCTCCAATCTACAACCCCTCCATGCCCTCTACATAACCAAAACAACCTCTAAATAGTAAAGTACCCTGGGTATTCAACCCATTTTTATCTGCTCTGTACCCTGGGTATTTTAGCCCATTCTAGCCCACCTCTAGAATGAGAACATGTCACTGCTCTGCGTAGGAAAATATCCAAATGGAATACTGGCATCGATTGGCTGCTCTGTGGTATACCCTGAGTATGACCAAGAAGTATATCCTGGGGCAACAGATAGTGGCCGAACGGCCCTCGAGCAAGTGAGACCAGCGAGTCTCATAGGTGAGACGTTCAGACATGAGCAAAAACTCTTAGACAAGTTTATCAGTATCCTAAAGTAATGAGAAATCATTGTAAAAAATAAGGTGTGTATATAATTTGGTTTTAAATCACATGTTTATCCTGTTTTGCACGTTCATTAGTAAAGTCATCCCCTAAGATAACTAAAGAGGTTCACTTTCCCTAAATGATCGCCCACCCCTCAAAGTAAAGTTCTGGATATGGGCCTGCATAGGTAAAACACATTTTCAATAATATTTATTGTCAATATCAAAATTACAGTGCGGTAGATGTCTGATGAAATAGATAAGTAGTCCACTTCAGCTTGATTATTCTGGGACTTGGGAGAGGTACATGTCTTTTCATTAAAGGTACTCACTACAGTTCAGGGCACCACCTGGGAGGTCTATTAAGAACTAAAAAAAATACTCTGTTTTCAAAACATTTAAATGTTATTTTAGGTATTTGAACATCAAGAGAGTACAATGTACACAATATTTCTTTGAATGGAGTAATATTACCTAAAATGATCCAAGCAAATAGTGCTTAAATGCTCACATTTTTGAGTTTATGCGCTATAACTATTTTCACAAACTGTAAATGTTCATTATTTTCTCCTAGCATTTGTATAATTGTCTATTGTTACTACATACTGAGTTTGGTGGGATGCAGTGGTAGTCTTTTGTTATTTTATATTAATTCATTTTTCCCATAGAAACCAATGGTAAAGGTAATTTTCTTATCTAGGCTGTAGCTTCTGTCACAAAATGGTAAAAGATTGAAATTTCGCTCTCTATTTACTTCTATAGACATAAGTACCATTAAAGCTGTTAGTTTCACATGTCCGTTATTGTTCCATAACAAACAGAATTGTTCATATTTGCATAGCCTATCATATATTTTTATTATTATTATTATTTTATTTCTGAATTCCTGCGTTTACAAGTTCTTCCATCAGAAAAA
Organism: Lepidonotus clava; assembly: GCA_936440205.1. Classification (NCBI taxonomy): domain Eukaryota; kingdom Metazoa; phylum Annelida; class Polychaeta; order Phyllodocida; family Polynoidae; genus Lepidonotus; species Lepidonotus clava. The sequence goes on from OW387138.1 coordinate 47,459,920, forward strand.
TAGTTTAGTATATTTTCTCAACCAAACATATACACAGGTAATAATAAAGATATTAAAGAATGCAAATTATCAGATCATAACCACATCAGTATCTTTCCACATTACAATGAATAATTTTTCACATAATACCAAGCATTGAGATGGTTTAGATATAACATTATACCATCTAACTATATTAAAAAACTATACAAACTATCTATCGAAATTCAAGTTACTCTCAGTTTGTTTCACATGTAAACCATCGTATTTGCAAGAATACAATTACACATTATTATTTAGGACATCAAGATATTTTAGCCTTAATATAGGCCTAGCATTGCGTCATTGAAATATTCAAATCATTTAAATAAGTAATTTCTTATCACTCTTTTGAATGATTCCAAATCATTCATTTCCTGTAATTCACAGGGTAAGCCTTTCCATAATTTTACCCCTCTTTGTAGGGGCTTTTCTGATATTTTGTATATTTTGCAAACTTGTTTTTCATTTTTACCTTTTTTGTAGTCCTTAACTCTTTACTTTGAGTTGGGATTTCGAGGTTACACGTCTCCAGTAATTGTTTATACATTATTTTTAGGAGGTTTCGCTTTCTCCTTACACATAAGCTCTCCAATTTATATATACTATATAGATTTGATATGGTGTCTCTATATGTTTTTGAATAAACATTTTCAATAATACGTACGGCTCTTTCATGTAGTCTTTCAAGTTTATATATCACATCATTATTACTTGAATCAATCAGAAAATCCCCATAATCGAAAAGACATTGGATCATGGTTTTATAAATTTTCATTGCTGTACTAGTTGTTATAAACTTTGAATGTTCATAATTAATGATTCCGTTAAATAATGCACTACACATTTTCTAAAGTCTCAGAAGATTTAGTGAACTGAAAATCTGCTAAAAGTCACCCGCAGTGGAAATTTCTTCACAGATTTTGCAAAACCTGGATCTCTGTTAATCTTTGGCTCTGTTTTAGATTATCCGATTATCTGCTAAAGTTGTACAACCCCCTCCGGAGTCCTGCTGTTCCATGGGACTGCTGTCAGGTTTGACCAAATTGAGATTCAAAAGGTTATGTTCTACTTTGCAGTGGGTATGCTGTAGGTAGCATTTGCAGTTGCTCTTTTTAGGTACCATAAGCATTTTGTGGTTTTGATACCAATATGTCGATATCAATATTGTAAAACTTTCTCGTGCATGTATATATATATATATATATATATATATAATATGTATATAATTATATATATATATATATATATGCGCACTTATTTTTAACACATGTTTGAAGGGTATCAATCCTCCCTAAATCGTATTTGTTTAGGTAACTCATCTACGACACTGCAGCTATATAGAAATGGCTTTTAATATATCTATCACAACACTGTGTTTCAAACTTATATACTTATATAAACTTCTCAAGCATATAAACTTCTCAAACATTGCAATAACCAATTTCACTCGTTACGATACGTACATAAGGCAATGCTAGAGCACCAATGATAGAAAGTGCTAACTGAGAGCTCTATTCTTCTGTGCGTAACTATACTACCTTTAGGCCTACCAAGTCTTACCAAAGATAGGGGCAGATCCAGGATTTCTGAAAGGAGGGGGTCAGCTATAGGCCAGTCGGGAGTTCACTTTTGCGCATGCGTATTCCTTTCCCGCCACTGCCAGTCGGGGGTCAAGCGCCACCCCCCAGCCAATGAGGTGAGTCCCTTTGTACCACGTGACACAATATGGCCGCGCCCAGTGCGAAACTCCCGACTGGCCTATAGGCTAAGTAATGGAATGGGGTGCATTTGCATGCATGCACACAGTATTTCCCCCTCTTTTTGTAGTTTAGAGGTTCACCAAAAGGAGGGGTCAGGACCCCCTGGATCCCCCCTCTGGATCCGCCCCTGATAGACCTTGGGCAGACTTGGATCGCATTTCACACTAGCAGAATGGTAAATACGTTTCTCAGATCTCAAAATGTAAGATAAGATGTTTTTAAAAGTCAACATTAAGTTTAACTCTACTTAACATTATAGTTAATAACAGGAATATAAGATTGTAGTTCTGATACACAATTATGAATATGTCATAATATCTTAACTGAAAATATGATGTTCGAGCTACGACCAGTGTGAAACAGCCCCAGAGTGTCAGGTAATCACCTTTTGATGATTACCGTGTCATGATCGTGACAACATAGATAGCAAATAAATTTGAAATTCACAATTCATAATTTTAAATGATGATTATTGAGTGTCATTCGTTGAATCAGCGTGAGGTGAACGGGGCATGAATATTTCTTCTGAATATTTCAGAATTATGAATAACGTTAATGAAAATAAATTGACCATCAATATGGCAGACAACCCATTTTATAGGAGATGGCAGCTACACACCATCCATATAGAGGGTGTTTCACACTGGTCTTATCTCTGAGATCTGATTTTCAAAATTCAACATTTCAGCTCTAAGATAGTGATGTTCCAATCCTATGTTTCCTGTGTAAGATATAAAGCAAGGACATAGCCACCTTTTTTCATAGTGGGGTTTGTTTCTCTATTTTCCCCCAACTATTCTTGGGGATGGGTATTGTATGGAGAAAATCCCAAACTTTACAAAATAATATAGAGTAGTGGCGTGTATTATCTGAAAGCATATATTATCGGCACCCCAAACAGTTATTCTGATAATACTAATGAAATTTGTGCAATAAGATTTATATACATTCAAAGGAAGCATGTACGCTATCATTTACTATTAGACTTGTATAATACCGTATGTTAATAGATAATATAGCATCAAGAGAAATATTCCTGTACATCATTACTCATCCAGAAATAGCCATTTTATGTTGCTCGATGCTGATCGTACATCGATGTCTAGAATCAGGGTGAGTTTCACACCAAGGGAATTGGAAATGCGTTTCTCACATCCCACAAAATTTAAGATAAGATGTTCTTAATAATCAATAATCTTAACTCTAAGAACATAAGATCATAAAGTATGAAACTCAACCATGAAAAAGTCATAATATCGTAACTAAAAATACATTCTTAAAATAATGACCAGTATGAAACTCCCCTTCAATCTATTCTACTAAAAAATAAGTATAATCATTTTATCTTAAATTCACCCGAACACGGATAGCTGATTTACAACATTTTCTGCACCTGCAGGCTAATTTTCATGATTTTTGTTGACAAATCCCCTAGGAAAACTATAGAAAATTTACAAATAATTGTTTTGTATCTATGTACAATGAATCAATTTTCAAACAACTCAGGAATAATAAATGTATACGGACACTAATTTAAAAAATATCGATGGCTTGTTTCTCATAATGTTAATCTACAAGTAATGACAAGATTCATGAAAATGTCTATACTAAAGCATTGGGTTTTGTCGACATATTACCCAGCATGCACCTGGATCCTGGCTAACCTGCAGGTACAGTATAAGAAATTGGCTATCCGTGGTAGCGAGAATTGGCCGACCTAAAATATATACAACAAGAAATAAGTTTTAAAAGTTTTAGTGCTATACCTAAGTGATTTCCCGTAACAACACATTTAGTGCTATATCTAGGTGATTTCCTGTAACACCACCTTTAGTGCTATATCCATGTGATTTCCCATAACACCACCTTTAGTGCTATACCTAAGTGATTTCCCGTAACACCACATCTATATATACATTTAGAGCTATGTCTATGTGATTTCCCCGGCCCACGTTTTCCCCCCACACGCATGTACGTACCAGCATGGGTGTCTCGACCAGAGAGGTGAGGTGGCTGGAGAGGCGGAGACCCGTCGGCTTATACCATCGATATGACCAGCCAAATTATGTCCCTTATTAAACCAACTGACCCACAGAGAATGACCAGAGAACATAGACCGGGGAGAGGGGCCGGACCACGGTGTGTGTGGGCGGGTTGGAACCTGCGCTATATTCATGCACTTGAAGAAAGGTACTTTCTCTATTTGGTGATAAAAATGAATACCCCGGTATGTCTTTCCTACATAATACATTTGCCCTATGGGAAAATTGCATATATATTGTGAGAGGGGTTTCACCTGATTTCATATTAGGAAAAAAATGGAATTGATTTTAAGTGGGTTATTATTGTTCCTTTCTAGTGAGCAAGAATTGGTTATGAATATCACTTTTTTTAAACTGAAAAAAAACACCCATCTACCTGCACCAAGCTCCATGTACCCACCCTCGAAGTGACCCTTAGCGTCCTGTCCAAAATACTATTTCCTCCCCTTGAAGGTCTATGAAGGAGATGATACCATGTGGCGGAGTTAGGGGGGAGCCCCCCCCCCGCCCCCCCTCGTTTTTTCTTTTTGGCAAATAATTATTACATTGTTTAATGTAAAATGCTCCGACTCGGGTTGGAAATTTTGCGATGGGGACCCCCCAACCCCAACCCCTATTTTGAAAATCCCTGGCTCCGCCCCTGAATAGTGATCGGCAGTCTCACTGACATGCGACATACAAACCATCCAGGGCCCTGCCTCTACGCCCCCCACACCTCCTGCTCTCGAGTGGTCTAATCCTCAGTTTGGTTCTCCAGGGACGGGTCCAGAGATTTTAGAAAGGGGGGGGGGGGGGGAGCCCTTATGTAAAAATTTGAGGAGCCCACTTGGGGGGCTAGAGTTTTACATTAAAAAAATCTAAATTCGGCAAAAATTACGTGGGGGGCGCCCCTCAGGCGCCCCCTCTAAATCCATTCCTGTTCTCAAACAGAGCTGTTCTCGGAATCTACTTAAACTTTCAGTTATGAAATAGTTTTAGTGAAAACAAGAAGGAGACTATTTCTGTTGCTCAGGCTGCAGTGTCTAAAATGGTCTGAAAAGGGATGTTGTAATGACCGTTGCTTTACTCTTAGAGAAGGTCCGTGGGGGTGTAGTTGGGGGTCCCCACGTAGCATGTCGAAGTTTAGAGATGGCCATATCACGTGTCACTATGCTTATTTATGTCGATTTTAAAAGCCCTTCATGTCGCATGTCGAATCTAAAAAGATTAATGACCATTATTAGAGATAAAAGTATCATGGTTATACATGTGTGAAATAGCCAATTTCAAACAGTTGTATCGTTGGACTACCGATTATGTGGGAATTGTCCTATAACTGTTGACATTATCTATGTATTATTCAAATTATGTGATCATCTTTGACCTTTATTGATATGCTATAATACTATTGTCTTGGATTCTGATCTCAGACATAGTAAATTGTGATATAACCAACTTTACTTTGTGTACTTTATTATAATTACGTTGTTTGTACCTATACGGAAGATCATTCTTATGAGTGAGTATGGTTAATAATAAAAAAAATCGTCCCTGTGTGTGAATTCTTTGTTATATCCTCATGCATCATCATCAGTATGTCACACTGATATCGTAGGTCAAGTAGCATAGGTGTAAAATCCAGTTAAAGCTATAAACAGTTCATTTTCCTGGCCTTTGGTTAGGACGTGTGTGTTGTTTGAGTTAAGGTTTGATTCAATCAGGTTGTATATATGCACAGAAAGTACATTGTTTGCAGATTTAATACTTTCTATTTCAGGCTGTCGACCCCCGGACCACACACTAACCATACAGGCCGCTTTCCTGCAGCAAGAAATCCGCGTGTACACACATCGCACCATTTCCTACCTATGTGACACATGAACTGCTAATGATATGTACAGCTCCTTTAGGGGTATGCACAAACACCAAACATCCAAAGAGGTGTGGGGTGGTGGAATGACTAGCGCGTTCAGATAGGCGGGCAGGTTTGATCCTGGGCTATAGGCTGGGCAATAGTCAAAACCTTGTTCTAACTGTGAAATGACCATAGATGTTGATACAGCATTAAACCCCAATACCCAACGAACCAAGCAAACATCAAAACATAAATCCAATATGTGTAAACACTAACAAATGCAAAATTGGTGATGGGCAAACCAAAACGTGAAAGATGTCCATGTAATCACGTTTTATCTAAACTAAAATAGAAATCTTCGCTGATACAATTAACCTCGAATATAAACAACTTAAACACCTAAGGTCTCCACGGCGTGAACAAGTCACATTGCTTTATTTTTTTTGAATGCCTATCAATCAGGGAATCATCCTAAAAATGAGACTTCATTTTTTGTAATTCAATGTTAGATCACAATTGTGCAAATTCAGGGTTTATGATTAAGATTCATGGAATGGTGTATGTATAGCAATAGTGCCAGTGTACCAATTATTCTTTGTTATTTTTCCATATTACTCCTGGCAATAGATAATTATGCAATGAAAAAGAAGTTAGAACATTTTCAATCTTTTTGGGATATGCACTTGCAATTACATGTACATATTTTCATATTGCAGTTCTCAATTTAGAGCAGATCAGGATAGAAATAATGTAACAACTAACCCCTTTTCCTTTCAGTGCATATTCCATTAACTTTTCAGAACCTGTCCCTGCTGGCTATAGTGAATGTGAGTGGAAGAGGTATTGGTTTTAGAATGGCTCCATGTCGAGATATTTTGTTACCACAGGGTTCTACACCCGTAAGGGTGGGTAAAATGTTGTACTATTGACAACTGTGTTGGTTTTACCTTGTGTTTACTGTAGGGTAAGGTAAATACAGGGGGACCCCAATTACTTTTAATAAATTTGTCGTTGACACAAGTGGGGGTTGGGGGAGGGGGGAGGGGAGAGGAACATGCTGGTTTCCCACCAATGTGTATACCGATTTATAGGCCGACCATGTGTGGGCAGGGTTCCCAAAGACTCGGAAGAATCAAATTCCATGACTTTTCCATGACCAATTCTGATTTTTCCAGGTTGACTTTCCAGGGTTCAAACAATTAGAACCATTAAAAAATGATACAATCAATGGCCTCCCATCACCCCTACAGTTGTCCTACCCACACCAGTATATGTGACAATTCAATGAGTGCAAGTACCTTCCAAGAAAGATCAAAATACCTATGGAAATAATGCAATTAAAGTTTGTTCTCTTCTATTACGAAATCACTCAAGCTGATTTTCCATGACTCAGGTCAAAATTCCATGACTCTTGGTCAAATTTTCAAATTCCATGACTTTCCACGACCACTTTCATTTTCCATGATTTTCCAGGTTGTGTGGGAACCCTGGCGGGTTATGCCCTACTAACAAACTTGGCTGATGGAAGCACCAACAGCAGGGGCGGGTCCAGGGTGGGGGGTCCTGACCCCCTCCCCGTTTTGGTGGACCCCTTAACCACAGAAAGAGGTGAAAATGCCCTGCACATACAAACGATTGCATGCAGTTCTAGTTCTAAGCCTTTAAGCTGACCCCCCCCCCCTCCCTTTCGAAAATCCTGTATCCTGGGACAGGAGCACCAAACCATATATAGCATGTTTGATAATTTGACACGGAATTATGCCGTCAGAAGATACTTCACAAAAACGGTCGGCCATTGCTGTGTTGTCCTGGTGGGAATGGGGCTTTAGGACAGACTTTTCCCCGACCAATTTCATTTTTCCCTGACTAATAAGATAAGAAATGTCTTTCATTAACCAGCCTTGAACCACCCCTGTAACTGTCCTTTCCTCCCATTCAGTCTGGGACTTGCGAAATATACAATACCTTACAATTATATCTACTCCTATAACCAAGGCAATGTAACTGGATTGCAGCAAGGTCCCTTGAAAAATCACAACATGCCTGTCATGGGACTGCAATTTATAAAATAGTTTTTGCCGCACTAGATTTTTCACTCTTGGATTTGGAAATTCCATTTTTCCCTGACCTTTTTTTAAAATTCCCCAATTTCACTGTCTAATTCCAAAATTTCCTGACAATTGTCTGACCTTGAAAAAATAACTTTTCCTTAACCTGTGGCAACCCTGTAGGGATATCAAATTGCGAGAGAGACAACAATATCAAACGTTACAACTGTATAAGATGTTTATTGTCAATACTAGTCTTCATTGTGTTTGTTATATGACCAAAACAGAGTATTCAGAAGTTTTCTCCTCCCCACCATTATAATATACAAATATAAAGCGCTCTAGGACTGTAAATTATACATTCTGGAGGATAATAGGTGCAAGGAGGTCACATAAATATCTTTGGTACTACGCTACAAGCAGAAACGAAATTATGCTATTGTGATTATCAACCGACCAAGTCTAGTCCCAAAAAGAATAACCAAGGCTCATATCTTCGTAAGTAATTTGGCGAATCAGGGAAATTTTGATTAGAGTCTCAGGTTCAGAAATTTTGCCTTTTACCAAAACTTATAGTGTTATTGCAAAATAATCTCAAAGGGGGATTATTAGGCGTAAAACCTATTAATGATAGACAGAATTTCTAATCATGAGACGCAAATCAAAATTTCCCTGATTGGCCTAATCATTAGTTACGAAGATATGGGTCCAGATATAATATAATATCAATCAAATAAATGTTATCATCATAAAGCCTTGAGCGTGATAACAAAGCCAAAGATGCCCGCGTGGTATAACGACAAAAAAAAACCTTAAAATATACATATGTTTAAAATACACATATATAAATAAAGTGAATAGTGCAGTTCTCTAAACAATAAAAGAAAAAATTACAGCCTTCGATAACCTGGGAACTCACAACCCTAGAATGAGGAGTATTTCATTAAACACTCAGATATTTAACATCAAAAAGTACAAGTCTGTGTAAACCTCGTACGTCTTTATAATAACATCGATTGCCATGAAAGTTCTGTAGTTAATATCAAGCGTTTTACAACATTGCTTTCAGCTGCACTTGTCAATTGTTCAAACCTCATTCTACGCGTTGGGTAGGAGTGTCTTCATCATGTATTTGGAAAGGTGGGTTACGGATATAACATTTTTTGTAATGTGAAATAGTTTGTTTAAAGGAAAATACAGTGAATAAGACACTACACATCGTACAAGGTCGGATAAAAGTCTGCAAGAGTTGCTTGGTAAAGGTTAACATATGCTTTAGAATTGTAAGGTTTGTTAAAGTTATTGGATATTGAATGAAATGAAACATCACAGTGTCCCATCTCAAAAGGTTTGAGAAAGGAAATTATCAAACCTTATAACATACAGAAAATTGTTACCCTCACATTCAAGGCATCAATTTGTGAAGGTATAAATTCTGGCCAAGAAAATACGTATATTCCCGGTGAAATACTTTATCCATAATTAGAAGTAATAGCGATAGCAGACTTCATTTCATGTTGAGAAAATAATGCGATACAATCAACAAAAAAAGGCATTAATATTTGATACCGAACATTAATATTTGGTTGGTTTTACGTAACTCGATCTTATCATTAACATTCTGCATGACAGATCCCTCTGGCCATAGATATACATTTTCGATGAAAAAAGGTGCTGAGAAGGAAATAAATATCTTTGGTAGTACACTGCTGGCAGAATCGAGTTGCGCATCAATTTGTTTCTAAAAGTAATGTCTTCGAATTTTGACATTTTAAATCATTGTCAATGGGAAGAAAATGATGAGTTTTCATGTTTCATCAACGTTTGTACCACACACAATAAACTATCTGCTTATCAAACGCAAGTGGTATTCCCAAGACACACTGTTAGACATTTAATATCATTTGCAGTCTCCTGTAGTTCTAGTTCTATGCTCTAGCCTATAGATCTGGTCAGCAAAAAAAAGCTCATAGGTGTTATTTTATCGTGACATAGCAGTAGTTACGAGTTCTGGCTAGATATCATAAATGTTATTTTATAAGAAGTGTTGTACATTAACAGGACAAATATTGTCATACCACTTTGAATGTGCCATTAGAGAACATAGGAAGAGACGAACTAACAGGAGGTGACAGAAAATGTTCAGGTTTTTAAAGTTGTCTCTTGCGTCCCAGATCTATAGTCAGAAGGTGTTATTCATACAACAGAGACCGTCTTTTGATAACCTGACCTTCCCACTATGGGGCTGTCCATAAATGACGTCATGCAGCAGGGGGGGGGGGGGGGGGTTCATGCTTCCATGACCAAACATGACAATAGGGGGGAGGGGGTCATGTGGTGCATGACATCATGGTCAGAAATTTCAATTTAAAGAATTCAAAGGACAACTGTTGTTACAGTCAGAATTTTCAATGTTGAAATTTTTATTTTTGAGTAGGATCAGTGATATTCTAAGGGCCACTCTGGCCCTGAGACAGAAAAATCTAGGTACATGGCTCTCTTTGTAAGGGCTTTTGGTCCCAGGATATGTCCATACCTGTTTCACTTTGTATGCAATTGGGATGTGTGTGTGTGTGTGTGTGTGTGTGTGTGTGTGTGTGTGTGTGTGTGTGTGTGTGTGTGAGTGTGTGCGTGTGTGTGTATGCTTGGCATGATGTCATTTCTGGAAGAAAAAAAATCATTTCTGGAGGGGGTCAAGTGTCCCATGACAAAACATGACAAGGGGGAAAGGGGCGTCAGAAATGGTCAAAAATAGCATGATGTCATATATGGACGGCCCCTATGTCTTGGCCCCTCCCCAACCCTAGGCCGGATACATTAAAGGTTTGCACACATACTTCACCGGCGGAATGTTATGTACTTAACACACTGACCTACACCAACAGAGAGTACCTGCAAACAGCTAAAGGGGAATTCACTCTGCCGCTCCCACCCCCTACAGTCCGGTCGGAGAATGACCACTACAGTAGCCTCTATACACCGGCAGTATAAAGACTCCTACGCCTTGCGCCTCAAAAGCAGTCTGGGATTTTCTGCTGGTTGATACTGCAATGTTCAACCTATAATGGCTGCTACCACTAGTTGGTGTGGAGATCATTGCGAGATTAGACAAAAAGTAGGAAGGACATCTCCGGATTTTCACCTTATTATTACCTTAGGGTATAACAGTGTGGAAACGTTAACTAGAAAACCTAAATTCATGGTCTTAAGGGAGATGGTCGCAGACCGTCGGGGAAATATCAAAATTGTCAGATATTGCCGAGTGCCTGTGACCGTCGGGTCGTAATGAGTTGGCTAGTCTGTGACCGCCTAAAACAACAGTGGAATGCACTGAAAGCAGAACTAGTGACTCAGAAGATGCGATTTCTATTTTCATACCATACCAACTAGGTGATTATGCCTGAGTCGGCAGACTGATCGGCGCTAAAGTCGGCCGATTCTACCAGAAGAATCAGCCAACTTTACCAGCAACTCATATCAAACATGCACATTTCAATACTACATACTAACAGGTGATCTGAAAGGGTGACGAGTTTACCAGTGATTCTGCCAGTTGCCGTCACCGGTTGATGGGAAAATCACCTAGTGGGTATGGGGCTTAACCGTCAAAAATCCGGAAATCCCCCAAAAGAAGGAAAAATGGCATCTCTGTTGCAGTAGTAGGAAGCAAGGGGCTGAGCGGGATTGTCATAAATTGAAGGACGAATACTAAACCTCTAGCATCATGTTATGGGCAGATAAGTGTGGGTTGTTAAATATCTTAGCAGAAAAGAATAAAGCAGCGTAACATATTCACCAGGTTTATACAACATATTTATGCATAAGAAAGTTCAAACAGTGTATTGTGCGACAGAATTCTTCAATTCGTTTCAGATGCATGACACATACATCTCACAAAAGTAAATACCACATGCATTACAATCATACAATTATATTGTTCGACTGAAACAAATTGTTTTTCAAATAACATGAAGAATACGTCTCGTCATATACACTTTGTTCCTAACTCCACAACAATCTCTCCCAAAATAGGAATAAAGTACAAAGTATTTACAAGTCTTCTTGGTTTTTAGAATACCTACAATAATTTTAACATTTTGTTCAAAACACAGTACAAGATTACATCATTATAGTACATCCCTGACGTTTCAAGGAATGGTTAGACAGGAGCTTTTCACAATATCCTTTGGTATACCTCGGGCTGTTCATCCCTGAATACGTTACAACCAAACACAAATCCATTTTCTAACTATGACTTCTCAATGTAGTATTGGCACAACCAAAATTCATGTTTTTGCAATAATGGGATTCGGTCCCATAAGTAGAGGGGGGAAATATCATTCAATGTCTTGTACAAAAATAAATGTTAGATCTCTTAATTCTAATGTGTCGATCCTTAAGATGGACCTATGTATATGTACAGAAGTAAATGGGTTTGGGGTTTGCACCTACCACGAGGTCTCGTGTTTTTAACACTGTAAATGACACCTGGTAAAATTAAGAGAAACTCTAGGAGTTACAAGTTTAAAGGAGACCTTGCACCTGACTACAGGAATATTTTCAATAAAATCAATGCAGTATGTTGTTCACGGCTAGACATTTGAGTAAAACCTGAGGATTTTTTTTAGTTTAAACACAATTATGGGACATTTTGTAAACAAAAAAACTTCTGTGCAAGGAACCCTTTAAGATTGTTTAAAATTCATCATCGCTGTCACTTGAATGGGACAAGGGAATAAAAATTTATCTTCTAAGAAAAAGTTAAAAACTTATCCTTGACCGCAATAAACAATCAACCTTTACAAGGTAGGTAAAATCCTAATTTTAAAACGTGTACATCTATCTACTGTAAAATCCCAGGGTCAAAACACCCCGTCACACCTTGGCGATGTGCATCCGCTACTCTCCCATACAATCACCTCTGTGGGTATAGCCTTTTTTCAGAAAGTTGAACGTTGATGTCACTTTGTGTTATTGTTAAATAGGTCATCCAGCCCGCCAGATACTAGCGGAAAGCCAGAATGCTGTACTCAAACGCTGGTCCCCACGGCTACAACTCCTGATCCACTTCGCTCCTCTAGACGTAATGTACAGCCCACTGCTGAGTTAGTTAGATTTTGGCTAACTCGGCGTCACGTGACGACCTCTCGACCAATCAGATGGCCAAAAAAAATGGCCTGTACCTGCAGTCTCTCACGCAGAGTCCTCCTAGCTGAGAGTGCGGCCCGGGTACCATCATACTATACTCAGAGTGATGATTACAGGGGAATCTGAAGCGACTCAGGAGTATGCGACGAAGGTCGTGCGTTGGGACCGAGGGCGCGGCTAGGTGGACAAAGGCGTGGTGTTTCGTTGTAAGGTGAAGGGTCGCGACAGACTGCGCCATGTGAGTAAGTCTTTCCAGACTAAGCGGGACAGCAACTAAACAAAAAACAAAACACGTGCATCAGTGAGCGAAATTGTTTAATTAGACGTAAAGGGTGAGTGTATAGGTATAACACACAGCGATGTCAATGTATTTATAACACACACGCTTTTTCAATTATCTTATACATCATGTCAAAATGTATTGGTAGAATGAAATTGATCAAAATTAATGTCTGTTATAGCAAAGCACTTTTTGATATAAGCACATTAACATTAACAACTGTACAATAACAGTTGACATTTTTTTTCTCAAAATCTAGTCTAGATATCACACAAACAGCTGTCTTTTCTTTTATCATCTTTTAGATAACTCTGCTAAAAATAGCATCGTTTTAGATAAGCGCATAAACATTAAATATTCTGTAATAACAGCTTTTTTTTCAGAACTAGTCTAGCTATCACAAAACAGCTTGAGCTAACACAGATTTGCAAGGTGACAGACTTAATATAGTAAACAGAAGCTAAAGCTTCAAGCAACCTTAACTCGTATTGTCAAGCTACTATCACTCGATATTCAATGTATCGAAGGCTGTGAAGTATTCAGGGATGTAAGTCAGGGTTAATGAAAAAATCTGAAACCTCAGAGAGAAAATTTAGAATAATCTTAAACTGCTATAAAAAGTCATGTAAGGAATTCAGTTTGAAAATTTTCATTTGAGGTGATGATGTGAAAAAATCTGAAATCAGATTAAAATCTGAAAACTTACATCCCTGAGTATTAATGATTTTCAAGTGCAAAATAGCAGTCAGCTAAGAGGGCTGACTTTATCGTAATTACCCATGAGACGATGACAACCTAATAGAACCTGTCTCCCACAACCTCCCAATGACTTAGTTAACAGACTAGCAGTGACGAAACTTCCATGAAGTAAAATGAAACTCTAAATTAGCCTGAAACAGTTGTCACCATAATCATAAGGGAAATGGCACTTGTGAGAGTGAATGACATTCTTACATAAGAAGAATCGCGATGGGCGTCCAAGGGTGGACCTACAACCCAGAGCGGTTTGTCAAGCCTGAGGGCGAAGCCGAAGGACCTACAATCCCCATTGGGTCATACGGCCACCCGAGGACGACCCCAAAGGTTATTCTATATTTTATCACCCAAGAAGGAACAAAATGATGTCGAAAATCGTGGAAATGAGGAGCGGTACATACATCATAGCAGTACACACTGCCCCTTATACGCACTGCTTGTCAGCTGTGCAGGTGATAACAATACAAAACCCAATCTGTATAGCCGCATTATACAGCGATGTAAGTCAAGGTTACTGAAAAAATCTGAAACTTCAATCGCTGATATTTGTAAGACCTCATTTCTAAATCACAGGGTAGGCGGCTCCAAAGCTATCAGAATCAGATTCAGGACCAAGAATACCTCTTTTAGGCATGTTAGAGCAATAACAGGGTTGCCACAGACCAGAGACATCAAAATTCCCAGACTTTTCCCTGACCAATTTCATTTTTCTTTGACAAATAAGACAAGAAAATCCTTTCATTAATCACCCTTGAAAAACCCCTGGAACTGTTCTTTCCGCCCATTCAGTCTGGAAACTGTAAAATACACAATAGCTCAATTTTTTTTTTAACAACTCCTGTAACCAAGTCCCTTTAAAAACATGTGGTCCAATGACAGGCATCGGACCGCAATTTACAAAATAGTTTTTGCCACACCATATTCTTGTGATTCTTTACTGTTTGATTCCATTTTTCCCTGACTAGAGTCTATTTTCCCTAACATTTTTGTTTTAAATTCCACTTTTCCCTGACCAATTCCAAATTTTCCTGACTTTTATCTGACCTTGAAATAATAACTTTTCCCTGACCTGTGGCAACCCTGAATATTGTGCTGTACAATATCAAGCGGCGTGGTAAGATTTGTAAATATATTAGACTGTTTTCCATGACATACCACTAACTCCGCTTAACGCTCAAACAGCGAGATCGAGTGAATCTGGTCATGGGGGCCAGAACCTGAAGGTCAAGGTCAATCAAAACCCTTTACTCAATATAAATGGCTTTTTTCATTTGATTGTTAGCCCACAAAACATATATCCGATATAAAAATACAAGTTACGGACGGATTGATATCACAGAGTGGTTTACAAACAGTGACAGGAAACAACCTATACCTCTGTACATGAGATTCTTCTTACTGAGATCTACATATTACATATTATATATAATAAAGGTAGAAATGTAAATTTTTACTGTAAATAACAGAGCAATGTGTACAAAAAAAACACGATACATCATTTAACATATCACAGGATGTAAAAGGTATTATCATTCTGCAAAAATGAGTAATGAGATTTTCAGACAATTTATCCAGACTAGTTATTATATGGGTAAAGCCTTGAAGAAATATCTTCAAATTTTATGAAAGAAAAACCTAAGACCTGAATATAAGCACTTTAGGGCCGCTTCCCTTCATGATAATAATGTTAATCAGCTGTCATGGGTGTATTAGGAAGCAGGATATTCTTTTAAAATGGATCCTTTGAAATGACCGCTGAGATGTGATCTATCCTTGATACTGCACTTAACAATTGTTCTCCATGAGAATCATTAAAGAATTCTTATATTCTGTAACCATTAAAGGAAGCCAAAACCAATGAATTCAACAAAATTTTCCAAACTCAAACAATCATGAAAATTCATTCCTTGAGCCAATTTCTGGCCAAGTTAAAATCTTAACCATGAAATATGGAAGAAAACATCAAAAACACGTTTTTGTTTTCCTTCCTCGCATTAATTAATGTGGATCATCAAATATGTGGTTTGTTTGCAAACAAATGGAAATATTACCATCACTAATGGAATTCCACTTTGCTTTCAGCTAGTTTTCACAGCTAATACTTTACCACTGATCTTAACTAGACTCATCTAACATTTCTATACTAATCTGAGTTTTGAAAGCTTTGACAATTATATATTGGTTTGGGGTCCCTCTTTAAGCAAGCCTACATGTAAGACCACAACATATAAGAAGAGGCGGGAACTTAGTGAGAATCCAGCTTCTATGCACCGACACCAAGTTAACTAGACCAGAGCTTGATTAAATCAAAGGTAACTGGAGAATTCAGGCCGGATGAATTCGGGCCGCTGGAGAACTCGGGCCTAATGACTTTTTGGCTGCTCTCAAACCACAAACTGTGGGATAGGGACGACTTAGCCATTTAGGAAAGAACCCTAGAGATCTATGATAAGAGATTGATATAAATTTAGTTTTCTTTCCATTTCAAAATGACATCAAGCCCAAGTTCTCCAGCAGCCCGAGTTTGTCAGTGGCCCGAGTTCTCCAATAGTCAGACCCAACACCCGCTCCACGCTGCCAGCGGCACACACACCGGGTATTACTTATAGTTCAATTTCAAACTCCTAGGATTTTCCTGAGTATACAATTGTTCTTTCTAAATTTTACGTCATGTTTACTGAATCTGCTTCGATCTGGAAGCGTTCAAGCAAAAATAAAAGAATTCCACAAATATTCCTTTTTATAATGTGCAAATCCAGAACATGAAAAATCGAAATTCCGAATTCTTTTTTAGAAGATTTAGAAGCACATTGATAACTAACATTTTTACATGGTGACAAGATGGTTTGAATCTACAGAATAAAGTTAATATTTTCTAAAATTATCACAGTTCATAAACATTAATCAGTTTTTTTCAGTATTCTCCTCGACAAATCTACGTTTCCTAACAAAGGAACTTGCTGCCATGGCAAATAAATATTGATACATACATCAGTAACGTATATATCTGTGTCACATAATTTGGGATGAACATGAGCAAAAACCTGAATGAATATCACATGAATCCCGTGTATATAGATATCACACGCATCCCGCATAAATCAATCCAGATAAATACGTATGCTGCCTAGTGTTGAAGGCCTATCTTCAGGGTACCAACACAAATTCCATATTTTCAATTCCCTGTGTTTTCCCTGAGATTTCCCTATCCCGCGGCTATTTTTCCCTGTGTCATATCCAGCATGTCGTTCAAATCTAAAAGACTCTGTACGCGAAAAGATTTGGACAACCCAACAACAAAAAGTTGAATTCCTAATATCTTCAGAATCAGGAATTTCAGAACATAGTCAAATGAAATTCCCTGTGTTTTCCCTGTGTTTTGACAAAATTTCCAAATTCCCTTAGTTTTTCTTGTTTTTCTTGTCTTTTTGCCATTTTCCCTGTGTTTCCTGTGTGGTTGGTACCCTGTAGTGTTGAAGGCCTAGCTTGCAGCGTGGACTAACCCCACCAATACCCCAGCAGGTTTATAAGGAGCCAGGCGAGCAGCAGGAGCCCTAAGCCTACGGTGAGGGGGCGGTAGGGGGCCCGCCAGGCGGCCCGCGGGGAGGGGCAGTAGCGGCGCGTGGCCGGCCCGCACTGGATGTAGAGACTCACCAGCAGCGCGCACACATCAGCCCCGATGAGCATGTAGAAGACGTTCCGCCAGCCCGTCTTGGAGATGATGCCTGTGAGGAGAGGACCCAGCGCCGCGCCTTAAGGGGCAGAGCAATCATGGTCAACATATGAGGGAAGTTTATATCAGGCAAACAAAGTCAATCTGTGGCAAAACTTAAAGAAAAGAAACTAAGCAGATGTATTTTTAAAAAGTTTAAAAAAATGTTTGATCCCCCTACTAATCATACAGAAAAAATATTGAAAGATTACGGAAGTTATGGCAGTAGGTTGTTTTGTAGATTTTCGTCCAAAATTAAGATTAATATCTACTTTGTTTCACGTTTGGTTTTGGTATTGAAAGGTTTGAGTGAAATTACGTATCCCCCTATGATGGCTAAAAGTGTTCATAATTCTAGAGCTGGGTGCACAATTCTCAATGAGTGCACCCGGATGGTGTATGTTTTTTTACCCTTTTAAATAGGTTTTTATAGTAATGCACACACCTGGTGCACAATTTCCTAACCTATGCACCCAGTGAATGCACAAAATTAAACCTTGATTTTTGACACTGGGACGCATAGCTGCTGCCTTACCCATGGAGCCGGTGCCGTCAATGATGGCGGTAACAGTTGCGAGTGCCCGCGAGCTGCCCTGTAGGGACGGATGTGTGCCGAGGTCAGCCGAGACTGCCGTGGTGATCAGCGCGTACGGCCCATTCACTAGCATACCCACGACAAGCAGTAACACTGAAAGGGGAGAGGGGAGACCAGGTTAGTTTAATCCCCGTAGGGAGGGGTGTAGGTCGGCCGTGGTGATCAGCGCGTACGGCCCATTCACTAGCATACCCACGACAAGCAGTAACACTGAAAGGGGAGAGATGAGACCGTGTTAGTTTAATCCCCGTAGGGAGGGGTGTAGGTCGGCCGTGGTGATCAGCGCGTACGGCCCGTTCACCAGCATACCCACGACAAGCAGTAACACTGAAAGGGGAGAGGGGAGACCAGGTTAGTTTAATCCCCGTAGGGAGGGGTGTAGGTCGGCCGTGGTGATCAGCGCGTACGGCCCGTTCACCAGCATACCCACGACAAGCAGTAACACTGAAAGGGGAGAGGGGAGACCAGGTTAGTTTAATCCCCGTAGGGAGGGGTGTAGGTCGGCCGTGGTGATCAGCGCGTACGGCCCGTTCACCAGCATACCCACGACAAGCAGTAACACTGAAAGGGGAGAGGGGAGACCAGGTTAGTTTAATCCCCTATGCTAGTGTGAAACTCTGCCCCAGAGTTGTAAGTTGGAGAAAGTAGGGTTCCCCGTGTCAAATTTCAGAAATGGTCCTGTCACATTTCCTTGTCGCTTATTTTACTTCGTGTCACATTTCATATTTAAGAAATGGCTATGTGTCATGTCACTAAGGTTTTAACCCTGTCTGTTATGTTGTTAAGGCTCCATGTCACATGATGAATTTAAGAAATGCCTCTGGTAGTCAGTACAGTCAGAACCATTTTAGTCAGATATCTAAATAGATAAATATAAAACAGTAGTCATGATAAAATAGGATGACCGGTAGATTTGAAAATATGAATCTTTTATGTCGTATTTGATTTGGTAAGATTATTATCAACTTAAATGTCGTAAAATATAATTCATTTATCTGCTGGACTAGGAATACACGGTGTATAAAAAGATCTTGTAAATGCCGCATATTTGCAAATTCTTTTATGTTGTTTCAAAGACAAAAACCTGATTATGAACCTCTGTCCATCAATCAACGGAGGTTTGTATATTTCCTTAAAGGATTTTCAATTAAACAATTTCTCTTGACAAAATCAGTACTGTTACAAGCGATATTATCTGTCTTGAATTAAAATTCCTCGCTATAATAAAGGAACTATCCTAGATTTATTTACTGCTCTTTTGCAATTGTCTTTATTTCTTTATAAATACAATATTGCGTTTGATGTAAATAGAAAAGCTTGACTCACCAACATTGACGGCCAGTCCGTGCATCTGACCGTACGTCTCGTAGATAAACATCTAAGGAACAAAAGGACTCGAATCAATATCATGTTTAATCGAATAATTTGTTTTATTCTATGATGGTATACTCTTCGTTCTTTGTTTTCAGTGAATGTCATATACGTTTGGCTTGGTATGAGTATATCATATTGATACCAATATACTGATATCAGTATATCATACTGATACCAAGCCAAACTTATGATATACTGATACCAAGCCAAAAAATAAATAAAATATTCTATTAATAACTAGCATACGTATTCAGATATGTGAACATTAAATCAAAATTACGTGTTTTTTTTTCATCTATACATGAATAAATGGGATCATGTTTGTTGACTACATACAATACACTAACAGTAAATACCATACACATCACTGTTATCTGCTTTATATCGATTAAAGGGCCATACCCAGCAATGGACGACCACCGGGGATCGCTGGCAAAGTCGTCGGGCGACTGGAATTCAAATTTGATATTTTACCAGCGATTTTATTGGCGTTTTTACCGGTGATCCCGTCGCCCAGAAAGCACACCATACCAACGTTGATAACCTAGTGGCCCGTTGACTTTACTGGCAATTCTCAAAGTCGCCTGTTACCCAGTGACGGTAAAATTGCCTAGTTTGTTTGGTCCTTAAGATACTATTTGCCTAAATATAGAAGGCTAAAAAGGACAATTTCCCACTTACCATAGGAGTGGCTGCGGCTAACATGACGGCACAAACAGTTGCCCGGCCACCGATAAAGTCAGACACGGTACCGGCAAGGATACCACCTGTGGGTACAGAACGGTTCGTTACTGACTATAATGTGGAGATGGGAAATACAGAACGATATACAGGAGCAGAATAATTTGATGATGATAATTGTAGGAGCTCAGCAGAATTTCAGCTATATCAAAACCAGTTCACGTTTTTTGACTTGTACAAAGTACTATGGTCAAATTTATGGGGTAAGAATGACGGCAAAGAAAGGTGGTCCAACAGACAGCCTGGGGATTCGTTCCCCGGCCCACCACGCTGAAGTCCCACATGCTACCGGCCAGACCACCTCTCCCTTATCAAAATGATTTGTGTCTTATTCCTACCACCATTAAATTTGGGGAAAATCAGTGGAACAGAAAATTGGGATTTTCTAATTTTAGAATATTCAGATCTCAATTTATTTTCTTTTAATACAAGAAGCACGAGCCCGGCCATCTAATAGCCTAGCTACCCAATCGGCGATCCCTGTATCTAGGGTTTGGACTCAATTTTTTAACGTAATTTTAAATCAATACAAAATTTTGAAAATTTTCCTGGGCAAACAAAAAGGATAGGTGATTTTTTTTTTTGGTAGTTCTTACTGACCTCAAGGTCTAACACTTTGCATATTTACAAGATCACAGATTAATTCTTTTGTGGATCAATTCATGTAACTTTAAAATAATTCTATTTAATTTTCCTGGGTTACCAATTAAAGTTAGGGGATTTAAAAAATTGTGATAATTTTTTGGGTGCTTGGGCTTATGAAAAAGTAGAAACAAACCAACAAATTTCACATGTCAAAACCATGCAAAGTAGTTAGATAAGTAAACTGTATTGGTTGATTTGGTTGTTTCATCTAAGTTATTTTCAGTATACATGTTTACCAAAAGACCATTCACTAGGGTCATTGTTTGTATAAGATAAACAGTGTAAGCATCAGTAAAACACCCATGCCCAGAGGGCAACATGTGCTAGATTCACTAGGGTAATTGTTTGTATAAGATAAACAGTCACGGGAAGAATTTGAACTCATACATTAGACAGGCTCGGGCGTGTCTGAAACCACTTGCTCTAAAACGTGTCAAGGAGTGTAAGGGATGTGGTCACACTCTTGCAGTGTCAATGGTATGGGCCATTACATAAGTGTCTCACAGGGGGTCCCCCCCCACCTTGCCTGTAACCCTGGAGCTGCCACTAAACTTTCACCTCCTTAAGTTGACCCAATGCCCTAGATAATATAGCAAAAAAATCCCGTGCATTGCTCTGTGGTGCTGACGGCATTAGGAGGGGTAGGGGGCCGGGGAGGGCTCAGGGGGATAGCCCTGGTCTCCCCGTGTGTTGCTCTGTGGTGCTGACGGCATTAGGAGGGGTAGGGGGCCGGGGAGGGCTCAGGGGAATGGCCCTGGTCTCCCCGTGCGTTGCTCTGTGGTGCTGACGGCATTAGGAGGGGTTGGGGGCCGGGGAGGGCTCAGGGGAATGGCCCTGGTCTCCCCGTGCGTTGCTCTGTGATGCTGACGGGGTTAGGGGGAGTAGGGGGCCGGGAAGAGGACAGGGGGACGGCCCTGGTCTCCCCGTGCGTTGCTCTGTGGTGCTGACGGCATTAGGAGGGGTAGGGGGCCGGGAAGAGATCAGGGGGATAGCCCTGGTCTCCCCGTGCGTTGCTCTGTGATGCTGACGGGATTAGGATGGGTAGGGGGCCGGGGAGGGCTCAGGGGAATGGCCCTGGTCTCCCCGTGCGTTGCTCTGTGATGCTGATGGGGTTAGGAGGGGTAGGGTGCCGGGAAGAGATCAGGGGGATAGCCCTGGTCTCCCCGTGCGTTGCTCTGTGATGCTGACGGGGTTAGGAGGGGTAGGGGGCCGGGAAGAGGACAGGGGGACGGCCCTGGTCCCCCCGTGCGTTGCTCTGTCATGCTGACGGGGTTAGGGGGAGTAGCTCCTTGATAATCTTAGGATGAAAGGAGCAGATGACTTGTGGAGGAAATGAATCATTTGATAGGGTTTTTAGGCCGATTTGAGCAATTTGAAAAAAATTCAAATTTAAAACATTTATGACTCCCAGTAGGAGTCAACTATGCATTATGTGATACTTGAACCAGTAGATTTTGCTAAAACCTTCCAGGAATAATAATTAGGCCTATCTCATGCCAAAAATGTTGTTGAATTTACAGGCATTGAATTATCAGGGGCCCACCTCAGGGACCAAGGATAGGTGCAGGTACCTGGCCCATTACATTATAGTGGTGGTTGGTTACCAACCGTCCCCCCTCCTGTATTGTTTCTATCTTGATTTGAGGCTCAGGCCTACCAGAAGGACACATCCAATCCCACTATGATGTATTAGGCTGGCCACCTGCACCCATCCTTAACCCATGAGTTGTCCCTGAGAAAATTTGCTGCCCATATATCCGACAATATTGTTGGCATGAGATAGGCCTAGATATCATTTATGCAAGTTTTTAGCAAAATCCATTGGTTGAGTCTTTCAGTATAAAAATAAGGTGAAAAATCTTTCTAAATTTCTAGGTAATTTTGTAATCGTCACAGAATTTTCTGACATGTATAGAATTGTCCTTCTCACTCGGGGCTACAACCTAAGAGTCACATTTGACCCATAGTTGACTCCTACTGGGAGTCATAAATGTTTTAAATTTGGATTTTTTTCAAAGTGCTCAAATCGGCATGAAAACCCTATCAAAAGGTTCTTTTCTTCCACAAGTCATCAGCTCTTTGCAACCTGAGAATATCAGGAGGCTAGAGGTGGCTATTCATAGAGGGATGGTCAGGGACATGGAGTAAAGGCTGGGAAATATGTAAAAGGATTTCCATCAATTAGGGGACATTTTTGGCATAAGATGGGCCTAATTATCATTTCTGAAAGATTTTAGCAAAATCCATTGGTTGAGTCTTTCAGTATAAAAATAAGGTGAAAAATCTTTCTAAATTTCTAGATAATGTTGTAATCATCACAGAATTTTCTGACATGTATAGAATTGTCCTTCTCACTCGGGGCTACAACCTAAGAGTCACATTTGACCCATAGTTGACTCCTACTGGGAGTCATAAATGTTTTAAATTTGGATTTTTTTCAAAGTGCTCAAATCGGCATGAAAACCCTATCAAAAGCTTCTTTTCTTCCACAAGTCATCAGCTCTTTGCAACCTGAGAATATCAGCAGGCTAGAGGTGGCTATTCATAGAGGGATGGTCAGGGACATGGAGTAAAGGCTGGGAAATATGTAAAAGGATTTCCATCAATTAGGGGACATTTTTGGCATAAGATGGGCCTAATTATCATTTCTGAAAGATTTTAGCAAAATCCATTGGTTCTTTCAGTATAAAAATAAGGTGAAAAATCTTTCTAAATTTCTAGATAATGTTGTAATCATCACAGAATTTTCTGACATGTATAGAATTGTCCTTCTCACTCGGGGCTACAACCTAAGAGTCACATTTGACCCATAGTTGACTCCTACTGGGAGTCATAAATGTTTTAAATTTGGATTTTTTTCAAAGTGCTCAAATCGGCATGAAAACCCTATCAAAAGCTTCTTTTCTTCCACAAGTCATCAGCCCCTGTGCGTTACTCTGTGGGACTGACGGGATTAGGATGGGTAGGGGGCCGGGAAGAGGTCAGGGGGATAGCCCTGCAGGTCTCCCCGTGGGTTGCTCTGCAGTCTAGGCCTTTACCAACACCTCTGGTCAGACATAGAAAGGGCTGGGAAATAACTAAAATGAGACAACCAAACATAGTGCTAATTATAGATGTCCCCAGCTGGGCGGGGGTGGGTGGGTGGGGGACCCCCTGTGAGACACTTATGTAATGGGCCATACCATTGACACTGCAAGAGTGTGAACACATCCCTTACACTTCTTGACACGGTTTAGAGCAAGTGGATTCAGACACGGCCGAGTCTGTCTAATGTATTTGATCAAAATCTTCCTGTGAGTGTAAGCATCAGTAAAACACCCATGCCCCAGGGGCAACATGTGCCAGATCAATTGCCCCCAAGGGCATCATGTGCTAGATCAATTAACACACATGCCTTCCTAATTGTTGATAAACAGTCTGGGCCTTTGATCTACTGAAACCTGGAAATGCTAACATAAAAGCAGCAAGAACATTTAAATTCACTAACAAAAAAGGCTCATTTATCATGCTTTGAGAAAATAGTTTGTTTCAGTATGCCCAAGTTCAAACGTTGAAGTGTTTTCCAATAGTGCTTTTATGTTTTCAATAAAATTGTACAGTAAACTTTACCTCCGAATTTGGTGACAAAATGACATTACAGACAGCCAATACTATAGGAAAACCACTGTCCAAAAAGGTCTTTTGTGACATCACAACTGTTGCAAGTGACTTAAGGCCCAGTAAAAGGCTCCCGGAGGATCGCCTTTTAATATCATATCTGGAGATCTCAATGGAGGTAAATGTGTCTCAAACGTTTGACAAACCTGGAAGGTCTTAGCTTATAATCTATGCCATCTAAGAATTATATCATAGAAATATTCTGAATTTACTGGAATGCCACCTGGTGCATTTTACAAAAATACTAATTAAGACGTTAATTTCCCACTTCTCTGATACAATGCTATTTCTTTTACAATAGCAATTGCCCTGGAGTATTTATGGGCCGTTCTTATATATGATATGCCTGATATCATATGATCTTAGATAAACCCCTGAAATAAACATATAAAATATTAAAATGTTATTTAAAAACCTGTTTGGCTACTATGGAATAACACTAACCAATAATCCCACCAAAGTCGAAGGCGGTGGACAAGTCTGCCGCATGCTGAGGATCGAGTTTTGCTGTCAAAGAAAGAGAACGCAAATCACACATTCAGTCGCAACTTTTCAGCGTATTCAATTCCAAGTATTTAAGCCCCATACCCACTAAGAAACGTTTACACAGTTTGGCAAAGGATTGGCGCTAAAATCGGCCGACTTTAGCACCGTACAGATCAACCATGCACATTTCAGTATAATATACTAACAGGCAATCATCAGAATTGGCCGATTTTAGCGCTGATCTGTTGCTCAACTGTGTGAAAGTTGCTAAGTGGGTATGGGGTGTAAACAATCGTGGTTCAGGCGAAGCTGATATATCTCACATTAACAGAGAAACCACACATGGAAGTAAAATTGGCCTCAACTAAACAAGCCAAACTCTTACATTTTGAAAATTCCAAGCAGTTTTGCTGCTGAGATGCCATTCAATATTCATGAAAAAGTTGGAAAAATAGGAAGCGATTTAACTGCCTTACTCACAGAGTCCCAACTCAAATTATATCACCAAAACTCATGAGTTTTTCCTGTCCCATATTAAATTTGCCCTGTAACGGTTCTATAATTAGTTCTGAACTCAAAGTGTTCAACAAAAGTCATTAAAGATGGCAAAAAGAAAGAAAGAACTCTCCTGAATCTTAAGAATATGAAAATCCAAAAATTGGGCAAACAGTATTCCCTATATTTTCCCTATGGTTTTATCAATTTCTCCATTCCCTGTGATATATTTTCCTGTTCGGGCATGTTTCTTGCCATTTCCCCTGTTTTCTCTGTGCAATGGGGACCCTGTACTCTATGCCTCATCCAAGTGACTTGGTACAGTAACACGTAATCGAAACAGAACTGCCAACTTACACGTATTATGGATATAGGTGGGTAACCAGAAGAGGAAGGTATAGCTGACGAGCTTAGAGAAGAAAAGGCACAGAGAGAACTCCATCACTCCCTGCAAATACAAAATATCATTGACAAAACATCACTGACAGTAAATATTGTCATTAAGACTACAGAGTTCTGAAAAGTATTTGCGGGCGTGGCGCAGTGTCAAAAAAGGATGTTTTTCTAATTAATAAAATCTAATTATTCGTAAATTTCATTACATATTACAAATCTTATAAAAATTAAGATAAAGCATATAATCAGTGTAGTAAACACAATAATATAAAAATATAACATTCACTTACTAATCACAAAAACAAAAGAGTATAACATGATATACCTATCAAATTTAATCGAAAGTTCAAGTATCACATAATGCATACACATTTTCTTTTATTCTTATGGTGGCATCCATGTGCCAATCCTAGCCTAGTGTAAAATGAAAACAATTACGTAATATTACATCAATCCCTATCTAAATGCATACTATTCGTTTGTTGGGTTAGTTTAACGTTGGGCCGACCCTTCTATGTTCTTTTACCAGGCTGCACAAGGTAATGCTTTCCAGCTAGTTTTACACCACATGGGCGGTGACTGAATCTATGAGATGAGGTGCCTATTTGTAGCAGTGGAACCCAATGCCCTCTTTATAGTGCTGCCACACTGAGATATCATGTCATAGGCCCACACAAAAAGTGTATGGATACTTACGGGTATTTTGAGCGCGCTGAATATGGTGATGGCTCGTTCCTCTGGGACCCGGCCGTCTATGAGTGGGGTGTCCGCGCCCTGCTCCGAATCTTCCGACTGTAGGGGAGAAACAAGATACAAGGTGAGTGGGGGGAGCGCTGGGCTAACACAAGGGGCTCAGGTCATGGGTCTAGACCCCAGAGGTGTCACTCCTGACTGATTAAAAAGTAAGAAAAGTAGGAAAAGTAGGAAACACTTTTCCTACTTTTCTCTAGAGACAAATAGGAGGGAAATAACCTTTAGGAATGGAGATCTGACATTGAATTTGTATTTGATTGGTTTGAAACTAGCACAAAAATACCCTAAAACAGATATTGAAGCAATGTAAGAACTAGAAATCTGAAGATTGTCGGCCAGAAACTGGCCGATGTTGCATTGGTGGTTTTTAAAGATATAAAAGGAACATGTCATATACATCCTCAATCATTGGTCAATCAGGTTGACCAATGAGTGTACAGCTGCCGTGCACTGCTGCATTCTCCCCCCCACTCCCCCCCATCCTGTTTGACAAATCAGCTCTCCAAGCAGATCATTGCATCATTGAATTACTTTACTCAGTAACCTCTCACCTGGTGGGAGAGTGTGACCAGTCTGACCACTGAGTGGTGTGGGGTCTGGATGCCCTTCCCCCCCCACCCACCAGACATTACCAGCAACACCCCACCCCCACCCCCAGTCCTGTTTGACAAATCAGCTCTCCAAGCAGATCATTGCATCATTGAATTACTTTACTCAGTAACCTCTTACCTGGTGGGAGAGTGTGACCAGCCTGACCACTGAGTTATGTGGGGTGTGGATGGCCACTCAACTAACCCCCCCCCCCCCCCCCCCCCCCACCACCACCACCACCACCTCTAGCCCAAGTCTACTCTGACTGCTGGCCACTCCTAGCAGTGGTAGTGGTGGTGGTGGTGCCCCCACCCCACCTCACCAGTCAGGCCAGAGAGGAGCCAGTTAAGGCCAAAAGTAGTTTGGATTTCTGTTTCTTTGTTTGCCCTTACTAAAATTGGAATTAAAATCAATTTGAAATGAAGATATTTTACATAATTAAGTAATGATAAATCAAATGTGTATTGATAACAAGAAACCCATGAAGGTAGATCGTAAACGATCTAGAGTGAAAAAAATGCAAGAATAAGAATTCTGAAATGTTGATCCTGAATGATCTATAGTGATCTAGGATCTATCTGAATGATCTATAGTGACCTATACACACTAACACGGTTTACCATAATTATATTGTTGCTAAAAATCAGAAGGTCTATCCAGGTTGGAGGTTGGCCACAGAATGGTGTAGGAGAATATCAAGGCCATAGGCATTCAAAAACGGGCGCGGCCTGCCGAAAGTAGGCTGTCGGTTCCCCCCCCTCCTCCCCCCCTGGCCCGGACGCACGCTGCCCAGCCGTCAGCCGGGTCAGAAGTACGTCACCCCTACTGCCGGGCCCCTCCCGGCCCTGTGAGGGTGGACCCCCAACAACAGCACCCGTGTTATGGTATTGGACCTGTGGACATCGCACGGCCAGGGGTGTGGCTACAATACTGATTGACAGGTGAGTGGGACTGTCTTGACCAATCATAGGTGGAGGTGGAGGAGCAGGGGGAGGGTGGAAGGCAGAGGGGTAATCACTAATCACACCTATGGGGCCCTGGATAGGGGGGGTGCCGATGTCGCATATAAGAAACAGCCGTGTCGCCGTGTCGAATTTAAGTAAAGGTCATGTCAAATGTCGGTAATGTCCATGTCGCATGTCACTATGATTTAAAGCCCCCTGTCATATTGTTAAGGCCCCATGTCGAATATCGATTTTAAGAAATGGCTATGTTGTCATGTCGAATTTAGTGGTCCAGACCCATACCTATCCAACCCCCCACCACCCCGACCCAGTGCATGCCCTTAAATGGAAAGGCGGCGGAGTTTCGCGCTGGCTGGACGGTGGCAGCGGCGGCGGGGGTGGGGGTGGGGGGGCTATACTCTGCTACACTCAATGGTTGACTGAAATAGAACCACCCGTCGGCCCAACACAATGGGCAGCTAACTACTACACAACTTTCCGTTATGCACTCAACGGAACACAAAGGATCGGCGTTCGACTCTTACTAGTGAAAAAAATGTTAACCATTTACGTACATACATCAATACAAATCCATTTTTTTCACTAAAAATAGTTTGAACATTTATACTTTAAGTATTTGTCAGATATAAATACAGGAGTACATTTATTGGAAACAACAAATTAATATTGTTTTTAGGGCAACCTGGGCTTTCCAGTCTCTCAAACTTGACATACCTCTATATATAGGACCCATAGGTACTGGATGTCAATCACTGATACTTGTCCCTCCTACCACTACCACCAGTGACCAATGAGAAGACACTGAGTGGAGGCCCCACAGTCTGACCACCACTGGGGGTCAGAGAGGGCACACCAATTAAACAATTACACGGTCCACTGGTCCACAACAATAGACCCACTTCAAAAATGGACCTATACCTTGGTTGCATTGGTAACTTAATACCTATATGATCAATACTTATATGCACCAATGCAACAAAAATTGGTTGCACAACCCAAAATCACCAAAAAGAAGGAAATCCTACAAAAGTAGGGCAAATGGTATCCCTGAGACCCCAAAAAATGACACGAGAAAATATGACATGTTTCTAGACAGTTTCTAAACTGCCTATTTGAATGCTTACGTAATAGGAAATATCCTACCAAAATTTGAAATCTTGGATCTGTGGCTACTATCAGGACCTGGTTATCATGACGAGGTAGTATTTATGACCCTAAACATCAAGTGAAGTTTAAACACTTCAGTAAGGAGGCGACTTACACTGTCGTTAGTGCCTTGGTCAGGCTTGGGATGGCTTTGTACAAGGAGATCGGGTTCTGAAAAAAAAGGTAGATAAACTCGTATTAGATCTAAGGCTTAGACAATCTTAAGTATGAACAGAAACAGTGCATATCTGGCCAAGCAATTGAATCTTATCTGCGTTGCTTCTTATGGGGGATATAGGCAACCAAGCCTATATCAGTATAGCTGTACCTATGGACTGACTCAGTACTGTCATCTGCCTGTGGACTTGGCTGCTGTCCTACTCACCAGAGGCCACTGAGGGTTGGCCCTATAATATATACTCCAGTTTGGCTGGGACCTGACCTCTTTGCCTCATAGACTACCAGCCATGCATTGCTGGAATAATTTTTTTCTTTACATTATTATTAGTTGGGCGTCTTTGCTGCGCCAATAAATGTTCATTACTGCCCTTGCTGTTCATGTTATATGTCTCGTCCATGTCTGGAGGGGTAGAAGCTATATTAGTACAGAATTATTAAACCCTTAGGCATCAATTTGCATTTACCTCCACTTTACAACATGAAGATGACTTACTTGGCACAAGGAAGAAGAAGCAGATGATGCCGGCTCCGAAGATGATGGCGCCGGGGACGATGAAAGAGAGGCCCCAGTTATACGAGACAAAGGCCCCCGCGATGACCGAGCCCAGGATGTTCCCCACCGAGGTGTGGGAGTTCCAGATGCCCATGATGAGACCGCGCCTGGAGGGCGGGGAGGAAAAGTGTCTTATTCTACTCTCTTATTGGTTTAGTTTCTAGGTTATAGTTGTGTGGATCTTATCTTGAAAATAAGTTTTGATTGCCATTTTTTCTTTTATTAAGATATGATATGAACTTACCCATATGTTAATATTTTCCATGATTTTTGAGAAGAAAAACATGACGGCAATGTCACACATATCTTTTTTTGTCGACAGGGTGTTATAAACCTAAAAGTTACACCTTTATCTAGGGTGAAAGAGAAAACAAAGCCAAACTCACCTGCCCTTACCATGCCAGTTGGCGACACACGCGACGACAGCAGGCCACCCTGTAGACGACAGGAACCCAGCTACCGCCTGTCAGATAGGAAATTGTAATCATCACTAGTGGTTGAAGGAAAGGAAATGAATAAGTATTGACATGTCAGGGTCAAAGAAAAATCCAAGCTTAATGAAAGTATGAGTTTAACTTGATTCCTGTAAAAACTGGATCAAAATTGTAAATGCCACTACTAACATGAATATCCATCTCTACATTAATGACAAGAGCCCTACCTATACGGCCCCATTCCAAACATGGCCACCATGATACCGATACTCATCCCCATATTATCCCTACCATCTATAGACATAACGAGACGGGCCCCTACCTGAACTGTGATGTAAAAGGCCAGGGAGTGGACATAACGAGACAGGTCCCTACCTGAACTGTGATGTAAAAGGCCAGGGAGTGGACATAACGAGACAGGTCCCTACCTGAACTGTGATGTAAAAGGCCAGGGAGTGGACGTAACGAGACGGGCCCCTACCTGAACTGTGATGCAAAAGACCAGGGAGTGGACGTAACGAGACGGGCCTCTACCTGAACTGTGATGTAAAAGACCAGGGAGTGGACGTAACGAGACGGGCCCCTACCTGAACTGTGATGTAAAAGGCCAGGGAGTGGACATAACGAGACGGGCCCCTACCTGAACTGTGATGTAAAAGGCCAGGGAGTGGACATAACGAGACGGGCCTCTACCTGAACTGTGATGTAAAAGGCCAGGGAGTGGACATAACGAGACGGCCCCTACCTGTACTGTGATGTAAAAGGCCAGGGAGTGGACATAACGAGACGGGCCTCTACCTGAACTGTGATGTAAAAGGCCAGGGAGTGGACATAACGAGACGGGGCCCTACCTGAACTGTGATGTAAAAGGCCAGGGAGTGGACATAACGAGACGGGCCTCTACCTGAACTGTGATGTAAAAGGCCAGGGAGTGGACATAACGAGACGGGGCCCTACCTGAACTGTGATGTAAAAGGCCAGGGAGTGGATGTTCCAGTAACGCCCCATCCCAAACATGGCCACCATAACGCCGCTACTCATCATGCCAAACGTTAGGAAGTAGCGCAGGTCCATCCGCTCTGCGACATGACCGCTGAAATGATAATAAACTTCATGTCACTCAAACAATTAATCAGGGTTAATTCAACTTTCCAGAAGAGACAAGGGACACACGAGTGTTAACTACTGTATACACAATCTTTATAGATTTCCTACTTCAGTTTAAGATCTCTCCGTATATTGATTTTATTTGGATTAAAAGCAAATATGAATGAAAATCCTTTGAACCAGTTTGATAAAAACTAAGTAACATCTTGAGTGAGCTCGAACAGTAATATCTAAGGGCATGACACATATCTCGACTCGACCAAACAGTTGGGCTGAGTTGGGAGTAATTGGTGTATGTGTCCTAGTGTCCTGGCTTCACGGCAAAAGTCGATGCCTAATCGGCACGTACAATATCCAGTCCGACTCTGTCGCAGACTCTTGGTCTACAATAGACTGTAGTTACAACCAAGTCCGCTAGTCGCTTAAACTAGTTATGTAAGAAGTAGCTAGGTCATGAAAAGACTAGATCTCCAACTGTCTGGTCGGGTTATATGTCTGACCTTTAGATACTATCAGGTACAGGAAAACCAAGTTCCCTTCAAGTTTGAGTTATCTGTAATCTTTACTTACAATCTACATAGCTGTTTTTTTTCTTTTTATTGAAACCTTTTTTAGTTTAAACTCCGGCTGGAGTACGTACCTGACAAACATTCCGACGGCGTAGGGCACGAGGAAGGCATAGTCCAGGCTGCCCAACAACTCATTGTAGTTCTCCCCGTCTGCAAAACAACAACTTTTTTTTTATCAAACACATAAACCACCTGATGGACTTTAAACACTGTACACAGCTTGTCTCTGTTTGCACCTAGTTAGGACGTGGCTAAGACTGTTTGTGATGCTACCGCTAAAAGTGCCTGGATCTCGAGGACAGGCTGTGATTGGCGTCCCCTTGTCTCTGCAAGGTCACAGAAGTAACTCCCCATGGCAACCTAAAGCTCCAAAGCCACTAAGCGACTTTTACAGTCGGCTGACGGATCGGCACTAGTCGACCAATTCCTTTGATCGCCCATGAGTATAATACAGTGAAATGTGCATGTTTAATCTGAATCAGTGGTAAAGTCAGCTGATTCTACCCCTAGACTCGACCAACTTTACCACCGATCCATCGGCCGACTGAGTAAAAATGTCCTAGTGGGTGTGGGCTTAAAGAGGCTTTCTCATCCGTGTGACAGACGTATTTTGATACGTTGTAACTCACTGACGGTCGCACTAATTTTGTGACGTGACCAATATTAATGTCGCCGGATTACGTTCCAAAAGTGCAAACAATGCAATAGATTTAAAGGTTGTAGTAATAAAAGATAAAAGGTAGATATCATGTAATAAACAAGAGGCACACTGCCGGCCATCTAATAGCATAGCTACCCAATCGGTGATCCCTGTATCTAGCTTTTGAACTCATTTTATTTTTCTAATGCCATTTAAATTCCAGTGGGAAATCATGGCAGTGGCTCTTTAAGATGTGGTGAATATGTGCTTGGAGAGGGAGGATGGAAGGCTCCCTATTGGCACCCCACCATTATCACCCTTCTTAGATTACAGGTCTCAGTCTGTGACAGTGATGACTGTCCTCAGCCTGCAGAAACAATTATCACCCTCCTTAGATTACAGGTCTCTCAGTCTGTGACAGTGATGAAAAACATCTGGTGAACCAACCTCCCTTTAAAATACAAGAAAATCACCTAACAAAATGCTACTAATAATACAATGTTCAATATTTTGATTATTCCAATATGCCAAACGGGACACATTCAACTATTCTGGAAGAAGCTTGTGAAACTTAAAATAAGATTGGAAGATAAACTTTACCTCCGAAATTGGTGACAAAATTAGCTGTCACACAGTGTTTACTATAGAAAAAAACCCACTGAAAATCGGGTTTTGCAGCATCATAACTGATCTTAGTCCCTCAAGGGCCAGAAAGAGGTTCCCGGGGGATCACCTCTTAATAGACTAAATAGCCGAGATCAAACTAAGTAGGGTTGTCAGAAATCTATTGCCAAGGTTATAGATTTAGGTGATAAAGGCAGGCAAAAACACGATTCCAGGAATGATATCAAAGGTTTTCATTAATCTGAAATAATGGGTCATCCATATGATCTCATTTGTAGGCGTGGCAGATAGATTTTTCGCTTTGGCAATTTTGATGGATTTAAATCGTAGTTGAAAGGGGGTGGAAGAGGATCCAGTCTAGTCTCGTACCCCGACCTACCACCCTTGTGGTCGGGTCAGTGGTACAAGACTAGAGCCAGTCAAGCTTCACTATGTCTACCCCCCCCCTGGGGGAGGGGGGAGGGGGTCGGAGGGGGGGTGGCCATTCAGTTCTTTACTTGTTGGCTCAACTACCCACCCCTCCGCTGCCGTGCCCCACATGTCAATCATCCCTCTTACCCCTTCTGCTTCTAACAATACAATCACCCCAGTGACCAATGAGAACCGACATGAACACCTGAGGGTAGAAGGGGCAGGGGGAAGGGCGAGGGGAGGAGGGTGAGAAGAAGGGTCCAATTAGCACCAATTTCACGCCTCTTGACTCTACACAATAGAAAAACATCCGACAGTAAGGCTTTTGGGGCGGTCTTTACCAATAACCACTAGATGGAGCCCCAAAAGCAAAAAATAATAAAAATAAATGAATAAAAAAAGGTCTTACCAAAAGGCGCCCAGCTGCTGCAGTTGGGGCCGGCCCCGGTACAGTTTGGGTGGAGCGCCGTCTGAAACAGACAAACAGGGTTAGGTTTTTCTTTTAATAAATAGTAATTGGTATATTAACTAAGTCTTAACTTGTTGGCAACATAATTGTATTTGAATAAAAATTCATATGATACTTATTTCTAGAGGTTGCCAATCTCGGCAGATTTGGTACAGAGACATTGAGGACAAAAAGTCGTTTGAAATGACCAGAAGTGAAGTAGGCGTGAAGTGAACAGTCCGACAATCTCTGACCGGTGTTCGAATATAAGACTCATCAGGTGCAGAGTCATTTAGAATCATGCATCTGGCAGTTTATTTTATGTGCACACCAGTTTATGGTATATCTATGCTGTTGAGAAACCATACACATGCCGGACACATGCTTCCCAAAAATGTGTCTGTTAACTGGGTCAAGGAACTCTTAGTTTACTCTCGGTGACGAGTCACGAGATGTTCTTATAATGGTTCCCCTCACCTTCACACTAATTAATCCTGCGGCGATAGACGATATATACATGTACGAGATTTCTACTCGCTTTTCAAGTAAGAAAATATGTCAGACAGGTGTGATGCATAGCAAGATAACAACTACCTTAC
This sequence comes from Lepidonotus clava, assembly GCA_936440205.1. Classification (NCBI taxonomy): domain Eukaryota; kingdom Metazoa; phylum Annelida; class Polychaeta; order Phyllodocida; family Polynoidae; genus Lepidonotus; species Lepidonotus clava. The sequence goes on from OW387138.1 coordinate 47,494,930, forward strand.
TTTTCACCGAACGTATTGAACCAAATATAAATTTGTGGCGTTTTTAATGCCGCAAGGCAAAATATTTCCAAATTCAAAACAGTTTTTTTAGTACATTTGTCCGATAAACACCAACAATGTACTGCTATTGGGGCACCCACGATCTACCTAAATTGCAATTCGAAATTTTGGGTTTGTTCAGCAAAGGATTTTACGACAGAAAAATGATAGTATTTATCTAATTATTTTCAAATATTGCCCCCATTCTGCAGTAATAGCACATTACTTATTATGTATTACTAAATGTTTGTTGCAGCATAGGCTTGCCATAACTGTTTTCCACCCCTCTAGTTTCACATCCCTACACTTTATAGTTTCAGTTTCACTCTTCCCTTGCACCACCATCTTTTATATATGCACAAACCTCTGCATCACTGTAAGTATTAAATCCTTTTTACTGTGCATCCTACTGCCTATGTTACCTTCACATTCCTCACACGCTAAGCGAGAACAAAATTGGTCATAGAGCGCCTCAAATTTTGACGGGTTGTCTGGGTTCTCAGAGTCTCTTTTCTCCATAGGCACCAATGCTAAGGCCAAACAAAAAAAAAATTGTTGTGTTCAGGTAACATAGGTAGAAAAAAATAGGGTAGGTAGGTCGAAAAAACTTTTTGTTGTTGCTTTTTTCTCTCACTTGCCGAAGAGACCCGGCCAGTGTTGGAAATAAAAAAGATATTCCAAATATTCTCAAAAAGCATTTTTAGCATCTAAAATACATGCCCTGAGTATCCATGTGCTGTTTTATGGTTTTCCATGGTACTTTAGGTCAATTCTTTGGATTCTGAAAAAAAAAAAAAAAAAATCCTAAAAGAAAAGTTAGGGTAGGGCCAAAAATTTAGGGTAGGTAGGGTTACCTGAACACAACAATTTTTTTTGTTTGGCCTAAATGAGCTGAGAAATATCACAACCAAGCAGCTGCCCAGAGTGCTATGGCAGCTGTACTCTGAAGCAAGATCTGATGTTCTAGAAACAAGAGTTGTATATTTACTGGCATATGTATTCTTAAGTGGTCCGTGTCTGTCAGTAGCCGTCCAATATGCTACATGTAATAGTGTTAGTTGTAGAGTTCTTGTATTATCATTAGCTGTAGAGCAAATTTTAGTTGTTGAGCAATAATATATATATATATACATGATCTGGATAACTGACATATAAGTCTGATGTGATTTCTGCCTTTTCAAATGTCAATAAAAGTTACTACTACTACTTCTGCCTAATGACCCCTCCCCCCACCCTCCGACTCGCTCGCTATGTATTGGGGCTGAGCTGATTAGAACAACACCCCCCGACACCCACACCACCCTATCTCCCTAATCTCAGGTGTCGATTCGCTCACCGCCCCTAAACCCGAACTGTTATCTCAGTATTGACTGGTCACATTGTTTCCTTATAGCCGTACCGATAATAAAGCCTGAAAGAATTGTTGTGTTCAGGTGGCTTGTGTTGGGTCAGGCAGTCGACCAGGTTTGGTAATCACTGTTCATGGAGCAATTTATGAAAAAAAACTTACAAAAACCATCACTACAGACATTCTCTTTGATTACCTGCCCGCTTACATCCTTATCAAGTTATATGTTTTACCTTTTAGGCCCCCAAAAAATTGTCGTGTCCAGGTTTCCCAACAGACATTAATTTCATTAGTTGATTAAACTTAGCATTCAGAAGAGAAAAAAAAAGAAACCTGAAATTTGTTTTTGCCTTATGAGAGTCCACTACATTTCTCCAAACTTTGATCATACATGTTGCAATTTTGATATGTCTTCATGTTTTAATCTAATGCCCCTCCCCTGTTTTTGACAACACAACCTTAGGTCACGCGGTACCCCAGTATCATCAGGTGATGGAGATAGGGACAACACTATCTGAGGCTTAGACCCGAGTCGCGTGACCTCACATTACGACCAGAGTACAGCTCGACCCAGTTAAAGTACACGGACACTAGCTGGGCCAGGGCCATCCTTGACAAAAAGTTCAGTTTCCTTTTTGGTCCCAGTGACACATCACTGGGAGAACTAGGCGGTCATATGTCACGTCTAGTGGGTATGGGGTATGGGGCACACTACCCCCCGCCTCTGATTGCTACGAAATCGAGCTCTTTAGTACAGTTTGGGGTATGGGGCTCCAGTGGCACCCTGAGATTGATCAGTCAATAATTACTTAGGTAACTTAGATGTTTATAGGTGCAGTGAGGGTGAATAAAGGTACTCTCTTTAGATGGTTTGTATGACATAACTTGCTTTATCTGCTTCCTTCCAAAAATGTTTTCATTGCAAACTATATCTCTATATTCCATAGAAAACCGTAATAATGAAACACGGAAGCCCGGAAACATAAAAATTCATACTGGAGACTTAAAGGGGTAGCCATAGTTCCTACACTATAATCGGTGTACTAAAGACCAAATAAGCATAATCCATCATAGATTTTTTTTTTTTTTTTGATGATCCATCATAGAATTTTAATTAACTTGAAAAACAAAAGGGAGAAAGTTTACATAGCTTAGGTCTAACATTTTTCTGTATATAATTATACATAATAACCTGTTCGCCCCCATGGGGTTGTTTTCTAGGATCGGTGGACATTTTCTCATTGATTTTTCAATCGGCATTATTATGAGCCATGAGGCCAAGGAACAAATTATTTGCTTTCCGGTAACCCGAACTACCCTCAGTTTTGCCCCGACCCTAAAGTTTTTAAAGACTTTTTAGTGAAAAATATTAGATTTTTGTAAAATATCACAGAAATCTCGCGATGTTTTCCCCTCTAAACAACATAGAAAAAATATTTTAAAAAATATCTAAAAAAAAATCCCGACCTACCTACTCTATTATTTTTGATTGATGTTACCGGAACGCAACAATTTTTTTTCCTTCTGCCTGATCAGGTTTAAGGGGGGGTGGAATAATTTGATAACGTCGTATACATTTATAATTCTTTTTTTTAAGTGAGTGTCTCTGACCTTGACGACGCTGATGGGTTTCCGTGAGAGGTGGTAGGTGGTGTAGAAGACGAAGGTGAGGAACAGCACCGCCCACTTATAGTAACTGAAACACGGAAGGCAACGGTAACAGCAGCAGTGAGTCTGGCTGAAATAAATCTTAACAATAGCAATTACAGCTTTATTCATCATATAATGTGGGTTTTGTAGAATAATTAATCAGAGATGCAATTCTGATTTCAGGAGTGATGAAAAATCCGGAAACGTAGGAGGACATGTTCGGATTTTCACTTTTGTAACTAAAAGAGTGAAACTATTCTCAAGAAAATTTTTATTTCTTATTTAAAAGCCTTAGAATTGGTAGAAAAATACTCTCATATGTGAAAATAGTGATTTTTTTAAAGTAAATATTCTTTTTTACACCGAGGTGATAAAAAGATCCGGAGATCAGGAAAAAGTAGAAAAATGGAATCACTGAAATTTTATTGCGTTAGAGATAATTTGTGGCAAATTATAACTGAAATAGCGCGAATTTAAATGTGAGTCTCTCCATGAAAGCTCGTGGAACTAATTTTCCAGACCGCGGGAGGGGAATTTTGAACAGTTCGTTTAGGTCTTGACCAAGGGAGAAATTGCCATCTATATATCAAATGTCAATCTTACAATTCATAGCACTGAAGGTCTATTTTTCCTTTTTTTTTTCCTTTTTCGTTCATCAAAAAACTTCACATACAATGCGTTCACGTTCTTCCAGTTGTCTTATATGGGGATAATGATAATGGTAAATGTCAGGGTATTAGACAGGTGACAATATGAACAGTATGAGTCTTGAATTTCTGGCATCAAGAATTCTAAATCCCGACAACCAAGTTGGATATGATTGGAGGTGTGGACGGAAATTCTTTGACTTGAATTGTCTTTCAACCAACGTTAAATTTAACAAACAAACATGTAAAAAGATGGACATAATGAAAATACAGCAAGCTGATCACAAAATATTTAATTCCAGATCAAGTTTAGTTTCATACTTATAGTAATGTGCAAATGAATTTAGGGGAATCAAATTTAGGATTACAATTTTAGGGGGATTTCTTTGGAACAACGGAACTGCGTTGTCTGCACCTCCCAACCCTAACCTTTGCAGCTACACTTTCCTACTAACTAAGGCTGCAGCCTGACATTGTTTGTATGCCGCCGTTCACACATGTTTTGTTTAGTTAGCAGATGGTTGACAGCCTTTGTTCCGGGAAAATCGCGTTAACTATGTGGTGGAGGGAACGTTGAAGTACTACACGCTGTACTTAGGTTTTGGTAGGTCCCAAGAGGTGCTGTGAGTGGAATCGCAAACCTTCAGGGATGTAAGTTTTTTTTTTTAGTATTTTATTTCAACCGGGAGATACAATTTAGCCATTGGCCATTTTTCGTTGTTTCCCAAGTCAGGGTCAATGAAAAGATCTGAAAGTGCACGCGCAATATCTGTAAATATCCTAGAAGCTGCATGTGAGCAGTTCTGCTTTAAAATTATCTTGAAGTAAAGCAAATCCGAATTCAGAATAAAATCTGAAAACTCACATCCCTGAATCTTATTGTCATTTTCAGAATGTCCTTTTCTTTTTATTGTATACTCCGTAAAAATGAGTGATAACCCTCATAATATCTAGCTGAGTTAATTACATAATTCTATCTCCTGGTTGTCTAGTGAAGAAACGCATTTAGTGGGCTAGAGTAACTTCATCTGTACATTATAAATAATGTTATCCGGGATCATATAAATCAATGTGCATGAGATCAGATGACATATTCATAAAGTTCCTCTATCCCACTGGGGGCCGGTAGGCAAATCCTACTGGGTGACCGGTAGGTAAATATAGCCTACAGACTTTAGGAAGTGTCTCTTTGCATTGGAAGGGACTCTTTCCCAAAAAATCTTATATCAGGATTCCGACGCATTTTTGTAAATCAATTAAAGACAATTTTAATGCAATTTTAAGACCAAAAAGCGGAAAATTAAGACCCATTGACCGCATACAAAGAAAAAATTCTGAAAAGATTGCATGATTTATACTTGAAGTAAGTGTACTTGTCTGAAAGTGAAATTTAAAATTTGACTTCATTTTGACTTCTCAAAAAACTCAATTTAGATCTAATACCTTTTTCTGACGTCTAGCTACAAATCTGTCAAATCTAAGACCCTAAGACCTAAATTTGAGAAAAGCAATTTAAACTCTAAGACATTTTAAGACCTACGTGGGAACCTTGTATATGCTATGCTTTGTTTGTATCTAAAAATAGCTAACGTGGAACAATGTCGGTAGTGGTCACGGGTGGCCGGGTTTCACACTGTGAATGCATTCTGTACTGAACCCACTCTACGCCGACTGACCTACACTGTATTGCTTGACAGCTTCGCTGGTGCAGAGCGACTGTTAAAGCTGAACATCAGCTGGAACGGCTTGGCCTACAACTAGATCTACAAGACAAACTGTAAAAAAAAACTCTAGGGCCTACAAGCCCCAGCACTGGCCATAAGCCTAAACTAGTCATGTTGCGTCAGTCCGATTCAGGGTTAACTTTGCAAAGTCTGTCAGTCTGTCAATATTGGTTAATTTGGTGAAATAAAATTATAACTTGTCTTGGAAATAGGTCTAAGAGTTAAACCATCTAGCCTGGTTAGGTTAGCTGGGAATTGGCTAGACTCTATATAATATTTGACTAAATTTCTTTTTCTTTTCTTTATCGTCTATAAGCACTATCTTTTGAGAAAAAGTGTAAAGAATTTTCCGCAATCTGTATTGACTGAAGCTGCATTTTGTCAAAAACTATCACAGGGTTCCCACGCATTTTTAAAGAAAACGTTGGGAATGTATCATATGATTTAAAGTTTAAATAAGTGTAGATTTACTCATTTGAAAGTGGGTTTTGAAATTTTCATGGATACTTCATTGTAACTTCTCATAAAAATCAATTTAAGACCTTTTTAAGACCTCTAGGCAATTTAAGACATTTTAAAGGCCTTAAATTTGAGAAAATCAATTTAAGACCTTTAAAGACCTGCGTGGGAACCCTGGTATCAGCAGTGATTCAACTTAGATTGTGTTGGTGAACTGGCTGACCCCACGACCTGACGTTTCCAACCCTTTTATTCGTAAATAAATGTCACCGTTTTATTTATCATGATTGCTGCTTTCATGTTATAAATAAACGACATTCATTACAATACAAGTCATGCATGTACGGTCAATCTGACCGGACAAAAGGATCCCACATCTAGGCCAGGTTCCTCAGCTTTATTTACCAGCTGTTTACGTCCAGGTCTTGTGACTATGGCCATGTCCGCTTTTATCGCTCAGATATTCACTCAACCTTCACCCGTGATTCCCGCTACAAACTCCCCCAAACATCCCTAAACACTCATCCAACCACCCAGCTAGGTACTATCACCCCACATCTCGTTGTCTGAGAAGTTTTAACCAGTTTACTTACCCGTTTCCATGGCTTTGGGCGTTGTTTCGGCCGCAGCAGAGCCTGTAGCCGAGGGGGACGGCCATTTTGGGTCGGGGTGAGCTCTCTGTGGAGAGCGCGCCGTAAACCATGGTGCTGCTGCCGTGGAGCGGGACCTGAGTGAGAAAGCCCGCCTTGGGTCTGAGCGGAACGACCAGGCGGGCGGACTCTGAGCCCGACCGAGCCGACCTCAGGGGGGCCTTGTCTTACGTTAAGTAACACTGAGGCTCTTAACCTTAAACACCGTGAGACGTGTAGAGCATGTCATGGGGATGTGATATCAATGAGGACCAAACAAACAAAAAAAGAAGAAAAAAATTGTAGACTTAGTAGTGCTCAGGTAACATAGGTAGAAAAATCAGGATGGGTAGGCCTTTTTTTTTTTTTTTTTTGGTTTTTCTCCCCTTTTTTCAAACAGACCCGGGCAAAGTTGGAAATTTTAAAAAAAATCCTCTAAATATCCTCAAAATACTATTTTTAGCATCTGAAATACATGCCATATATTTTCCTGGAAAATTCTTTCGAAAAAAAAAATGGGGAAAAATCCTAATACAAATTTAGGGTAGGTCAAAAAAAAATTAGGGTATGTCAGGTTACCTGAATACCACTTCTCTTTTTTTGTCCTCAAGGGGAGATTTATATCTCTATAATTAGATATAGGCTTTTTAAGTTTTAATAAGGAGTCCTTGATCAATAATAGGCTAATCGATCTAGATAGTCTAGATAGATATTTCATTGCTATTCTGGAAGATCCTGGAGTTCAAAAAAGAAATTAAATAGATCTATATTGTTTTGCTTATGTTAGTTACCGGCCACAAACTCAGTATTATGTAAATAAAAACTCTACAGTGATTTTATAGGTTTAGTTATAGCACGGGAATATAAATAATATAAATATAATATTTCAATTATTGACATTCTGGAAGTCACAGTAGACTCACGTCAAACTCGATTATAATTATAATAGATCTTTTTTAGATATAAAGTTCCAGTGTAATATTTCTTTTTTTATTTAGATATACAATATTCAGTTTGATTTGTATATTCTAAAAAGCAGAAAAGAAAATTTTTGATAATTGATATTTCCTTCGTAACGCTTTACGTCTCCAGATTCTAGTCCAGAGATTAACTTATTTTCTTGCCTGACGTCTGAAAAATATATCTGAGATAAAACTCGTGTGATCTACCTACTTAACGCGCTGATAGTGGTGAAAGTCCAATAGAAGCCAAGGAAAGTGTAATCGATATTAGATTCATGACTAGCTTTGATAAACGTTGAGACCAAGTGATATTTTTGTTGGTCAAAAGTTTTTTTGGGTGAAAATATTACTAAAAAACATATTTATGGCATTCTTTCTTTACTAATTTTGAGACAAACTATTTTCGTTTTCTGTAAAACTATTTTTAACATTCACATCTCGAACTATTCACTATACATGCAGGTAATTTTCGAGGATCTTCTCACGTAGAACACCGGCCAAAATTATCAAAAATAGATGTGTATGAGATGCTGCTGATTTCCCATCACTAGTCACAGGGATGTAAGTCGGGGGCCAACGAAAACATCCGAAACAGCCTTAGGTAGATCTACATAGAGGTCTAGATGATAAATCTGAATGCAGGAAATGTATCCTAAAATGACGATAAATTATACCGATGCATTTATTCCTGAAACTTATTAAAGTGATTAAAAGGAAAAGGGAAAAAAAACAACACGAAAACAACCTGGAATCCAACCAGCTGCATGAGGAACATCCATATAATCTGGAGTGGGAAAAGGTTTCGATCTTTACATAATACACTAAATTAATCACCATGCAGCCAACTACGCCACGTTTAGCAAGGAACAGCACAACTTGATGAGCATACTTTTATTTCTAAATTAATTAATCACAAATCAATTAACCATTCACACATCATTTTATTGGATGGTGAGGATATGCACCAATTATTGTTTGATTCCATTCTTAAATCAATTACCTGAATGTTGTACGTATGTATTATGTACAACAATCTCAACATGTATAGATCTATGAATATAAATACAACCTATTCTAATCGCTTTAGAATACTCTAGCGTATAAACAAGTAGGAAACAATATTCCTAATCTTATGTCAAACACAGATGTAAGTCACTCAACGAAAAATTCTGAAACTCAAGACAGAAAATCTGAAATTTTTTCGTAATTTATAAAAATGTTCAATCAACTCAGGCAATATGAAATGAATAGAGATACTGATTTAAAAAAAAAAATAGCTATTTTTTCACAATGTTAATCTACAAATAATAAACAATTAATGAAAATGTATATACCAAAGCCTTGAGATTTGTTGACTAATCACCATCCTGTTCTAGGTTAATCTGCAGGTAAAACTGAAGAAATAACCAGGCCTCGACCGACTTTTTTCCTCAAAAACCCGTTAATTCTTTGCTTACTTAGCTTTACAACATCGTGACGGTGTTTTATACATAAAGTCGCCAAAATACAACTAATTATCTGGCCATGCTATAACCTATATTCGCATGATATACAATATTAGAAATATTGTGAGAAATATATCACAGTTCCTGGACACAAGAAAACCCACGATTTTCAGATTTCCGAATCAACAAGAGTTTCACAATAAGATAATTAATATTTGGGCAAAAAAAGGGAGGGGGGGGGGGGGGGGCACGCGCCCTTAAATCCGCGCCTGCTACATTCCTTTACTTTGTTGACCTTCGTTACCTGAACATGTTTTTGTTGGCCACAGCACTATGTGGACGCAATTAAGAGATTTCGTTGTTTTTTTTTTTCAGATCAAACAGTTTCAAAAGGTGACAACTCAAATGTTTCTGCGCTTTCCCTGTCCAGTGGCAAAAAAAAATCGTCTCAATTTTTTTACAATTTGTTCCAATCTAAAAATATTAGTGCCTAAAAAGAAAAATGAAAATAAGTTCTACAAAAAAAAGTGCGAATATATTTTCAAAACAGGAAATGCAAAATACTAGAAAATAAAATTCCTTTGGTGTTTTACAGTGGGCAGACAACTTTCCCTGACAGTTAGGGATTTTGATTTTGTCACTTTCCAATGTGCATTGATAATCCAGGCTCAGTTTCACACTGTTTAACTGTAGCCGACTGCAGGTACTGGACACAGGCCGACCTAGAAAAAATAATGTTTCTGGTTGACCAACTGGCTTTTATTTTTAAAGGGCCAGTCCGGAATGATCTGGTTTTTGGATTTTCTTTTGGTAAGGAAAATACAATTTTTGTAAAAAAAAAAAAAAAAAAAAAAAAAAAAAAAAGACACAAACAAAAAAAAACCAACAAACAAAAAACATTTTTTAATGAAAATGAAACGAATATTCTCCGAGTCGGTACTATTGGACTCATTCGGGTGGTAGACCTGAAACAGATATTTTTTTAGACTGGCCTTATCAGCGGTAATAAATGTATTTGGACGGTCACGATGTTTTAAGAATCACACAAGGAGAACTAATTACAAATTATGTTCCTGATAAAAATGTCATGGAGTGCAAATGTCACAAGGAATCTCGAGAGCATGGCCTTCGTGGACCTTAGTTTACACATGAGTAACAAATAAAGGCTACTGAATCTCGTGTATTTATGAGACAGTTATTTTTGGGCTAAAATCAAAAGGTAATTCAATGAAACATCACGTGCTTTCAATCAGGCTTCAAGCTTTGTCTTATAAGCTCCAGAAAGTCAAAATAGATATGTTTCACTGTCATTTGGATATGAATTACATTTCATAGTGTTCTTAATCAATTTGACACATGCCTACTCCTTCTCATGATACCCTAAAAAGCAGCTTTGTGTTTAGGAAGCCTTGACTAGGTTAACACCTTTTCTAAGCAGCACGTAATCTGCTGTTTCCGGTGGAATTGGAAGCTGGCTCAGCACCGATTCGAGTCGGCATCCGGTGGGAAGCGCCCGTCGAACGCCTACCCTACACCACTCTTTGAGGGACCGTGGGCGTGCCATTGCTTCTTGCATCCATTTGAAGTTTTCGCAGTCTACAGATAATCGGCCCTGGAAATCATTCAGTTTTCTTGAGAAAGGGCACCCGGCGGCGACAAGGTAAGGGATGAGGGTGAGGTTCCCCGCCTGCATTGCTATGTCCAGTAGGGTAGAGTTGGGAATACGGATGTTACATTGGGCGGTGTACACGTATATCCCTGTTACATCACAGTTACGATCCAGAAGTTTTTTGAATGCTTCGATATTGGTGTCATAGGAATCTATTACATCATAAATTGCTGAGTGCCCGCTGTAATCGAGGATGGATATGTCTGCCCCTCGGTCCAACACCAGGTCAATGATGTCCAACCAGCCATAGCTCAGGGCTCGGTGAAGTATTGTCTTACCGTACATATCTCTCCGGTTGACATCGCTTCCCGCCTCAATGAGAATCTTGGCCATATCGTGGGCCACTGGACCTCTGAAGTCACCGATATCACAGGCACGTAGGACTGGGGTAATGTGGTCACCACCGCTGTTGGATATAGCATTGAGGTCGGCACCGGCTGCCATCAGAGGTTTGATCACATCCACCTCTGTGTGCTTCCCCAGGTTGGCCCCCTTCACCGCCCAGTGCAGGGCAGTCTGATCGCTCTTGTCCTTGGTGTCGATGTCCACCCTAGCTCCAATCAGCATCTCGACGACACCGGTGAGACCGAACATAGCGGCCAGCATTAGAGGTGTGATGGCCCCGTCCAGCTCGGTACAACCGACAATATTGGGATCTGCCCCGTGCCTCAACAGTGCTTCCACAACAGGCGCCCCCTGGTTCTTGATCATGATGGCCTCCAGGAGGGCTGTCAATCCCGTGTGGAAATGATCCAATCGCCGTACCTGCTTTGGCGCATCCCCTTTGGCGTTACGGTCACACTCCCGGTAAGACAATAAAGCCTCCGTTGTATCTGCAAAACCCCCTGCTGCAGCCAGAATGAGCGGGGTTTTACCTGTACTGGGATCTTTCACATTAACATCACACCCTGCGCCAACTAGAATATCAATGATACCCTTAGCAGAACCACATCTCGCAGCAACTAGAAGTGGTGACTCGGGATGAACCTCACGTACTGTTTCTGGTTTACTGTTAACAATGACTTTTACAATATCGCTCAAGTTTTCCTGGATGGCCAGGTTCAGGACTGAGACCAGGTCTTTGGGACCAGGACAGCTCGCCTTGAGTAACTCGACCACCCGCTTTGTGTCCTTCTGCCTCACGGCTTCCTCTACCATAGCCGCCATCACTGATACCTCTGAAACAAAGAAGAGACAGGTTTAAGAACAACCCTATATTCAAATAAAGATGCGTCGAAAAGAAAGAAAGAAAGAAAGAAAATCTATATTCAAATAAAGGACCACCCCCCCCACACCCCTCAACCCCCCTGACTTAAGTTAGACCTTCGAGAGATAAATAACAGTTGACAGCCACAAGATGGCCCCTAGAGATGAGTGACAGGCCCCAGAGACAGTCTCCAGGGATGAGTGGCGGACCTAAATATGAGTGACAGCCTCAAGGGATGAGTGACAGCCCCCAGAGAGAAGTGAAGGCCTCAGGGGATGAGTGTTGCCCCCCAAATATGGGCTATGGCTTTGAGGGATGAGTGACGGACCCCAGAGATGAATGACAGCCCCCCAAAGATGAGTGATGGTCCCCAGGGAGGGGTGACGGCCTCAAAAGACAAGTGGCAGCCCCAACAGGTCGATTATAGCTTCCAGAGATTTCCAGGTGACTTTCCCCAGGGATGGCATCCAAAGTTGAATGACTGCTCTCAGGGATGAGTGACAGCCCCCAGAGATGAGTGACTGCCCCCAGGGATGAGTGACAGCCCCAAGAGATGAGTGATATCCCCCAGAGATGAGTGCCCGCCCCCAGGGATGAGTGACAGCCCCCAGAGATGAGTGACAGCCCCCAGAGATGAGTGCCCGCCCCCAGAGATGAGGGACAGCCCCTAGAGATGGATGACGGCTTCAAGGGATGAGTGATGGTCCCTAAAGATGAATTTCCGTCCCTAAAGATGAATTACGGCCCTTAAAGATGAGTGATGGCCCCAAAAGATGAGTGACTGCCCCAGGGATGAGTGACAAAACCCAGGGATGGGCTATGGCCCTAAAAGATGAGTGACATTCCCCTGGGATGAGTGACGACATCCAAAGTAGAGTGACGGCTCTCAGGGATGAGTGATGGCCCCAGGGAGTGGTGACAGCCCTAAGATATGGATGACAGCCTCCACTGATGAGTGACAGCCCCATGAACGAGTGACAGTGCCCAGAGATCCATAAATTGAAAGAGTGCGGGGAGGAGGAGGAGGAGGGGGGGGGGGGCACAAATATGAATGTACAGCCTACAGGGAGGAGGGTGTGTGTGTGTGTGTGTGTGTGTGTGTGTGTGTGTGTGTGTGTGTGTGTGTGTGCCCATAAACGTGATTTAACAGGGGAGGGGGTGGGGCCAAGGCCCGTCCAGCCTCCACCCCCCCCCCCCCCCCCAAACCACACACACACACACACCCTCCCCCCTCACGACCCCTCAAAAAGCCTCCTCTGGTTACTTTGCCTTTGGGAAACAGTGTCTGACTCGACAGACTACCCCAGGGAGAAGTGAGGGCCTATTTACACGTAGAGGATTGTGTCGGTAAAATCTTATCTCTCTGAACCCACAGAAGACCTGGTCTGAAGCACTGAAGAGAAGTCTGAAGAAGTGAAGGGGAACAGAAATAGTCTATGCAGCATTGCAGGGATGAGACAATCAGATACCACTATTTCATAACTGCACTATGTAAACAACCACATTATCTATCAAAATATCTTACTACTTACACGTCCAATTAACCCTGTCAAACGATAATATGATGGTCCTGATGTTTCTCTCTTCTTCACAATATTTCCGGGGTGCAAAGTCCTCCCCTTCCGCTGGTTATCTCTCTGTGGAGGTCGTCACATAGGGCGACCTGCGGGAACCAGCTCACGTCAGGGGCTCCACTCTCCGAGCTGATACTTACTGATGTTTGCCTATGCATAGAGAGTGAAGGTCGTGTTTTATATACCGTGCGGACTAACGGGACTTATTGAAATGTTCCATCGACCGGGGAAATAAATTCTGATAGTGTCTTGGTGTGAAATTTATCACTGCCATAAGTAATATAATAGAATTACGTAAATATTATTCATATGCAAAAATAAAAAAAATAATGAAAAAAGAAAAAAAGAAAAATTGAAATATCTCATAATTATATTAGGCTTTTGCCAATAATTATATTTTACAAAATTTGATGCCCGGATTTGAAGAGAGTCAAAAGGTCTGAAGTGCAAGCGGAGTTTCAGAAGATAAATAAGAAACAGGAATATTGATTCACAAGAATAGAGGAAAGTGAAACAAAACAATAAAGATACAGAAAAGGAGTCTACCCATTTGTCATGCAGAGATATCCCCTAATATTTTGCTGTATTTTTTTTTTAATTCATGGATATTATCTTACTCCATGAAATAAATAATATGACCAAAATATGATATGCAAATATACCTCCTCTATCAACAGGTTGACAATTGGACATGAATTAAAATAATATTTTGTATCTCTCAGGGGTGAATAATCAATGTCCATTATATTCCTATAGGGGGGGGGGGGGGTATACAAAAAAGTATCAATGTTACTTGGCACCTAAATATACAACTTTTTTTTTATGACCAACACATTACCAGTAGATCTAGGACTAAAACATGAGAGTAGGAAGATCAATTTTATTTTCTGACTTGGTCTACTTATTTAGGCGGGGCGTGGGGTTGTGTTGAAAATAAAATGAATTATTCTTAACATTCTCTAAAATAATTTCTAGCTTCTGAAAAAATGTCCAAAGAATTAATAAACTGTTCCACCATAATAATTCTGTTTGGGCCTATGCAAGTAGATATAACTTGAATAGACACAATTAAATAGTCTAGATCTACAAAAGTGCAGTTAAATGCATGTATAACGTTATTGATTTATTAAATAGATGTTGAAAAAGATCCAATACATCGAGTCATTCTTATTTTTAAGTCATCGCAATAGAACAGTATTTTGAGATACATTAAATAATTATTGTTTGAAATGTATATTTTTCATCAGTTTGCAATTTGTTTTTATTTCATTATTATTATCATTTTATTATTTATTTATGATCTATTTGTTATTTATTTATTATTTATTTATTTATTATCTATTAATTATTTATTTGTTTATCTATTATTTATTTGTTTATTTATTATTTATTTGTTTATTTATTTTTATAAATTTGTTATTTGTTTATAAGTTTGTATAAGTGTGTAATGACCCCTCTGTTGCAATAAAATATTTATTAGTTATTTATATAATATTCCGTAATATCCCATAAACCCACTACGGTTATTCAGTCCCCAAGGAAGTATGGCTTCCGGAAATGGTCGTATACTGCATGTTTACCGCTCACCGTGGAACTAAACTAACCATTTCTAGGTGATTATTAACTTCTCAGTGCCTGACACTTCATCCCGATCATACTTTAAAGTTTCTCCACAGGTAAGGATGATCTAAGTTGTAACTTATTGCCCAGCTTTAGACTAAATCTTAAAATATCTCCACGGGACTGCCCACCCGACTCCTGGCCTTGGCTTGGGACTCCTGACCTGCCCTCTCAGTCTCAGTCTCTGAGGATCATGATGGGAGTTACGAGTAGGAGTTGGGTTATAAAAGACTAGAAAACTCTGGTCAACTTGATAATATGATACCCCTTCTCCCTACTGACCACGCCCCCTCCCCTTAGCAACGATTCTTTAGCAAGCAGGTAGGCCTAACTAATTTGTGTTCGGCCAGTACAACCACCCTCCCAAGCCTAGGCTTTGAAAAGATGCCTTCTACTTGACCAGGAACCCCCACGTTCCCCTACTGCCAGTTCTACATCATGTCCTCTCTCACCCTGGACCCCCTCCCCCCAACATAAGCCACGCCCCCTCCTCCTGGGGCCACGCCACCTCCTCCTGGGGCCACGCCCCCTCCTCCTGGGGCCACGCCCCCCTCCTCCTGGGGCCACGCCCCCCTCCTCCTGCCGGGTCATGCCGTCCTAGGCCACGCCCCTCCTTGTTCACGCCCCTCTCCTATGTAGGCCTCCCCCCCTCTATTGCATAGGCTTCCTAGGCCATGACCCCCCCCCCCCCCCCCCCAGCCTCCCTCCTCTCCTAGGCCACGCCCCTCCCTCCACAGCCCCCTTTTCCTGGGCCACACCCCCTCCATGAAATTGCCCTCCTTAGCCACGCCCTGCTCTTGCCGAGAAGAAAGTGTACAGTTCTTCACATTTTATAATCTCTTATGGATCTAGACCCCTAAATTTGACACAAAGACAGAGCTATTGTTTAGCCTAGTATTGAAATGCGACAGGAGCTGTTAATTCGACACAGAGACAGGGCCAATTTTCAAATTCAACATGTGACAACGGGCACCCCACCCCACCCCGGTCTAGAGCCCCTCCCTTGTTTAGCCCTTGGTATGAAGCTAATATCTTCGTAGATGTAGACACATTGGCGGGTCGAGAAGGAGGATATCTTACTAGAAAAAAAAAGTACGTTTTAAATTTTGTGGGAAAGAAAAGACCCTTCAAAGGGATGAACAAGAAAAAAATAGAAACATAAATTGAATGGAGTGCGGTCTCAAATTCAAAGTAAATTTAATTCTACAGGAGAAAACGAAGCAACTCCAATATCTATTCTGTAAAACATAGAACTTAGAAATATTGAACATTAATTAAGAAATGTAGGCAATATTGAATGGTCATGTATACTGTTATGTTAAGAGCGATGTACTTTTCGGCATGGCTTTAATAATTGGGACACCCTACTGGGGCAAGGCACTGTTTTCCGTTATAATTTGATGTAAGATGAAAACGATGCCTTTCCAAATTTGTGGGTGCTACGACCATCCAAGCATTACAGGAATGCATAGATGATAGAATTCTCCTCCACCAGGTTGCCAAGACACAGAGATGTTTCCATAGGGACAAACGCACTGTGATGGCACCATCCTATCTCAGGGTTTGAATCTACTGGATTTCTACTAGGGATCTTCCAGTGAGTGAGTGACTGGTGGATGTTTCACGCCGTACCGACAGACAGAGTCATTTTATATTCTTTCCCGGAACCCCCACGGGATGGGGATCTTCCATGCTTCATCTAACGTCGTTCATAATAATTTGATTGAATTTAAGGATCCATGTATCAAAATGGTATGACATCAGATGTCACCACGGATGTACAGATTAAGACCTTGCATTTAAATTTGCATGTTACTATTTTTTGTTTTTTTCGACTTCACAGTCTTCACCTTAGTATTTCAAAAGCATTTCAAGCGAAAAAGAATCTAAATTTGAAGATGTCATGGAATATCAAGGAAATAAAATGTATTTTGGGAATTGCCTTAATTTTGGGCGTACTCATATTAAACCAGAAAATGATGTGACAATTAATAAAGTATTGGTTGCAAATTATGAAATTGTTTGAATATTGAGAAATTTCCTTAAGATGAGGACGCATCATAGATGTACGTGGACGACCGAATTCGGGCAGAATTTTCCTATCCTGCTATGTAAAGGAAAATCCCAGTAGACGGGCTTCATACGACTGTGTGTCGATCTACAGTAGGGGGTCCAGATGGAGGGTACCCATGTCCTGTTGAGTCTAAGAAATGGCCCTGTCTCGTTTCCTTGTCACTTATCTAACTCCCTGTCACATATCAAATTTAAGAAATGTCCATGTCGCATGTCACTTAGGTTTTAACTCAGTCATATCGTTAAGGCCCCATCCATGTCGCATGTCGAATTTAAATGGATTTTTGCATGGCCGTATCAATACTTTATGCAATTAATAAATGGTAAGTCTTAATAGTACAGAACTCTGCTGTATTGGATATATGTGTCATATTTTGGTGGTTTGTTTTATTGTGTTGTTTTTTTCAGAATCAATCTTCAGGGGTAAAACTTGATCGTTCCTAAACTACCTATACGGAAGATCACATTTATGTGAGTAGGGTTTAATACGAAAAATAAAATAAAAACCTCTGTCGCCGTGTCAATGTTATAGGGTCCATTCTCATAGAGTAGGACAGTGCCCGAGGCCTGGTGGTGGTGGTGGGGGGGGGGGGGGGATAGTGGTAGTGGTATACAGTTATTATTACCCATCATGATCACATGACGGCGACAGGGGGGTCAGCTAACTGATAAGCGCCCCACCACTGACTGGTGCCAAGTCGCCCTAACTACTCTGTGTACGCATTATTTGGGCCACTTCGTTGACTACATTGTATTCATCACTGATGTACTCATCCCTCTAACACTAAAACTGTGCCCCGCACGGAGACAGAATTATTGGGGGATATGTGCACACTGGGTTCCCATAGCTACAGGAATACAGCGTGTGAAATAACAACAAGTATGTGCACATATATAAAAATGTGTAGTTTTGTTATAGAAATGCAGTGTCCGAAATTAAGGTTTAAATGTGTGCACCCACAGGATGCATAGCTTTCAGAAGTGTGCACCCGGGAGGCTTATAGTGCACCCTCAGTGATTTAAGACTATCAAAAATGTAAAAAAAAAAAAAAAAAAAAGAAGAAGAAAGAAATAAGTAAATACTGTGTTCATCTGCCGGGTGCATGCTTTAAAACATCATGCACCCTGTTACAAAAACATGCATCTCGGGTGCAAGGTGCACACTGAAATGTCACATATATACTACCCAACAACGGTACACAAAGTACAACCACGCGCTTTAAATTTTAATCATAAATGATAATTTTGTATTCTTCAATAATAGTAGTAGCAGATCTTTTATTGCCAGTCTGGACTTCAAGATTTACGATCGTGTCATATCATATAATAGTACATACTCAAAGGAGTTACTATGACTTATTGATGAAGAAATGAAATATATATAAAGGCAACCGACGGCACTGAAGAAAAGATCTATAAATACATTGTAAAACACCGGGCTTTCCCATATATTTGAATGCATATAAGGCTATTCTATTCAAAAGTAAAAAAAGTTGATTAATTCAATAAAGATTTCAGCTCATGTTTGTGAAGCGCTGCGTACAAAAAAATATCATTTTTGTAGCCTGAGAACGGCCCCAAAGGGTACAAACAGCTACAACCTGTCAATGTGTCCGTGTTAGTCTGCCCCGGTGCAACCCCAGGCCACGCTCAAGTAAGCCATTGTTTTCTGTCTGGCGACACACAAAAAAAATTTGTGTTCAGAATTGGCAGCATTATCTTGAGAAAGTGCTTTAATCATTAAAATGGAAAATGCAGATTGAATGGACGTATTAAAAGTTGTTTTCCTGTGGACTATTCATTTTTGCGAAATACTATCTTAAATATTTCTTTACCCACCTTTATAAGTTAATATACAGTTGTCTATGAGCCTCTTTTCCTTCCTTCCCCCCCCCCCCCTTTTTTTTTTCTTACGAAAAAAGAAAAAAAAACATCTAGCACTGCGGAAAATTAAACGCAGTCTGACGATGTGCTAGAAACAGTTCTTGCACAGTGTGGCCTTACAGAGTCGTTTTAACACTGGTTATCTGCGGGGACTTGACTTCCCAGAACAGGTCGTTGTAAAACGCCGAGATAAGGTGTGACTAAAATAGGATCCACTGGTAGCATCAGACCTCGGGACGATTAACTCTGGACGGTTAAGTCTCAAAGTCGGATCTCCACTGAACAGACCCATACTACACGTATGTATTATACATTCTGTGACCTGATACTCGAAACATTTTTCTAGGAAGAACCCTGCACTAGAAAAAAACAATTGTACGTTTTATTTTTTTCTGGAAAAGGGATTGACAAACTCTTAGTTATCAAGCCCTATATTTTAACCCCAGTGGCAGGCCTGCTAACGCTCGTATATATATGTGGCACATATTCTTTGACAAAAGGCCCTGAAAATGTATAACGTTTAGCAATTTGATTCTTTAGATTTTTTTCTAAAGACTAAGAATGTCTGTGAGTTTAACTTATTGTTATTATTTGCAGGTAAGATGCTGCAGCCTGTAGTGTGACTCGCTGACACCCCGACATGGCGGGTCGCCTGAGTAACGGGCTCGTGGAGCTGGTGGCCGTGGTCGGTATGGACGGTGACACAGGCCTCAAACCGGCCACCTATCAGGTAAGGTCTATAACAGTAACTCACATACCCCCATTCCCAGAGGGTGTTCTGGTGAAAGGGTGTTGATTTCATAATCTAAAAGTCTCTGTCCTGCTCCTGTGGTATTAGACATTCTCCCTGTGGTCAACGACAGGGTTATCAAAGCCTGAGTGCCAAAGGCCATTGTATGTGGTGCCATGCCTATGGGACACTGCATATAAAAGAACCCCTGCCTCGTGTGGGGCTTGGGCCCACTGCTCGTAGGTAAAATTAAGTTGTAACAATTACAGTTCTGAGAAAGAGCTGTTTATAGTCCTTTACCCAAGTTCTTTGTTATAAAGAGAGACACTGATATAAGAAGACCAAAAATGAGATTATTTTTTTCCATTTGTTTTCCAAGACAACTTCACATACATTTAGTGCATGTTCTTCCAGTCGTGTTAAGTGTATTATATATATATATATATATCATAACTCCTTTTCTGTCTTGTACCCCTTTCAGCCCCCTTCGCGAACCTCCTCGGACACAGACAGTGAGGGTGAAGACGGGGGTCTGTTCAGCCGGGCCCTCGAGCCCAGCGTGGTGGCTGCCGTCTCAGGTCGTGTGGCCCTGTATCCATTCCGTGATCCACGCCACGACCCAAACTATCCACCACGACCCCGGGGGCCACCGGTCATGGGGCTGAAGAAACGAGGTAAAGTATACAGGGTAACTAAGGTCCTATGTATTGTAACAGAACTGCCTTCCCGTTAAGTATTTATCAATGATCTGCATTGTGTCGTCTGTAGAATGAGACGTCATTGACACACATATTGGCCCACATCAAGGTCCTTGATATATGTAAAGAGGAGTTAATTAAAATTGCATAAATTAATTTTGAGTTTGAGCAAATATTCAGCTGGAATACTATGCTTTACTTTAACAACTTTAAGTGTATTATTGAATATTAGGATATATCGCAATGGTAAAACATAGAAACCCTTCTCAACATCATTACTTAAGTAAGCCTCCCCTACTTCAGTGTTAATCATATATATTTTAATGTGTTTCTTCTTTTTTTGTGCAGAGTAAAGCTGGCACAGAGTCTAGCCCTGTTTACCAAATATCTTAATATAATGTTATGCATTATTTTACCCCAGGTACCAGTCAGCCATCCCGTGCTCCTCCTTCACCAGCCGCTCCACGGGCACTCTCAGTTGATGCGGCCCCAGGAACCCCCGGGATAAAGCGTCGCATCTCACGCAGGGTATCCTTCGCCGCCATGGCCCGCAAACCATCGTCAATGGGAGAGACCGAGGGGACGGGGAGCCCCGGGGGGACAGCGCCCCCGGAGCTACCCGTGTCCAACGAGGTCCTCAACTCTCTGGGACCCTTCTGTTTCCCAGGTAAGTGGATTGACACTGACAACATTATGAAACAACTGTGATATTGGTAAACCATATAAAATATGTTATGTAAAACATATGAAACATAGAAGACAATCTCTGATACTCTGATGCCGTAGTATATAACCTGATATACCATAAAACCCCGAATTTAAGACTTTGGAGTTCTTCTTAAGACAAAACCTGTTTTCAGAGATTCCTTTTTGTTCAAGGTTGTATAAAATACAGGCCATTCAAAGTCAGAATTAAGGATGGGTACCGGTAATCTCAGCCTGTCAACCCTCTCTTTGGCAAGACAGAAAATCATGAAATAATAATTATATATATATATATATATATATATATATATATATATATATATATATCAGGTAAAAATTGAGGTAGGACGGGCATTTTCTGACGTCAAATTTTTCATCATAATAATAGCTCAGCAAAAAAGCATAGTGAAATTGCAGGTAAATGTGGGAATTTGAACATTTAAATAGCCATAAACCAAACTCTTGAGGATGCTAGATTGATACTTACAAATATTTTTTGCCCCCAATTCGATGGTGTAGAGTAGGTGGATAGGGGGATGGGTATCATATTATCAAACTTGCTCAAAATGACTCTGTGCGCAACAGTCTGCCAACTGGAGTTAGCCAACTCCCAGCCATGGCCTACTCTGGTTCAGCAGCACATACCCACACAAGGTCGACTGATGAAGCAGTGCAGAACCGGTGGAAAAGTTTTCCACCAATTTATATGCTGATTTTCAGGTCAACTCTGTAACAATTGGCATGTGGGTATGGAGCTTTAATGTTGAGTCTTGTTAATGGTCTTACATTAATATCCCTGCAGACCATGCGTACGCCTACCGCTACAAGGTGGAGGACCACGCTCACTTCCTCGTCTTCACTGACATCTCCGGTGTTCGGTCGTATGCCTCCTGTCTCACCTTCTACCGCTCCTTCATCATTCAAAAGGTAATAGTTGTAACAGCTTTTATTTCAGATGGGAAATGATAAAATTTCTGTATTAAAATAAAATCTCTCTGAATTATGGTATTCTGATACTCTAGAAGAGTGTGGAAGGTTAGTTGACTATGTACAAAAAGTTTCTGATTCAATGGGTGCCGGGCATCTGACTAACAACCTAAATTTAATCCTGTTGTTTCTATGATTTGGTCAGTCCTCCTCCTAAATATCCTCCTCGGTCAATTTTTATGTATGATTTTACCGTTTGTCAGTTGCCTTACACATTGCCTCAGGTTAATTTATTTATTAATTTAGTTTGAAAAGTTGTTTAGTTTGTAATGGGGAAGAAATTAAATCTCTTCTGATAGATCTCTAGAATTCATACATAAAAAGCTAACTCATCCCTATTCCTAGTTACTGTTTTCCACAGTTTGTAATGGGGAATAAACTGAATATTTATCACCCGCACAGCCGAGCAGCGGGCTGTAGCGGCCAGTGAGTATAAGTAGGCTGTATGCACCACTCACTGTAAACTCATTGTTTTCAAGAATTACAACATCTTAAAATATATTTCTTGGGTGATAAAGTAAAGAAGGCGCTAAGGGGCTATCCTCGGGTGTCTGTACGGCCCGGGGACCCAGGACGACCCGAGCCCGCAGGGCGAGGGCCATCCTGGGTCCCCGGGCCGTATCAGATGTATCAGATGCCAGATGAGATCAAATATACAGCCTGTCTTTTAAACCTCTGTTTGCCATTCAGGACTGTGACCCCGACAGTGACACGTGGTGGGCAGTGCGGCTGTGGGGTAAGCCAGACGTGCCCGACCTGGAGGAGGGGCAGCAGCTGGCCTACCTGCCCGCCTGCCTCGTACTCGTCTCGCGACAACCTTACTTCACCACCATGAAGGACTGCCTCTCGCGGTAAGACGGTAAACTGTATAAATCTAGTAAAAGACAGTAAAATACACATATAGGTCTCTGTTATAAACATTTAACCTACCTGCCTGCCTGCCTCGTGCTAGTCTCGAGACATCCCTACTTCACCACAATGAAGGACTGCCTGTCACGGTAAGTCACTAAACTATGCGCTTCTATTATAGCAAATGTATAGAAATACAAATCATGATGAGTCTCTGCAATAAAGTCACACTCCCAGTAAAGGATTATCAAAGTCAGTGGTACTAGGGTAAGAATTAGCTTTAATGAGTTGTGTGTATTTGTTGTACATTTCAGACTGGTTCAGGTGATAGAGCGGTCCCCCGAGGACATGGACTCCCACCTGAAGGACTTCGCCCTACAGCTCACCATGACGCCCTGCCCACCCGCCGGACAACTCGCCGTGGTCAGACAGCTGTCATTCATAAGACTGTATTCCACTGAACTATTTTGATGCTGTTGATTTTATATTTGTTTGGTTTTCTCTTAGAATATGGCATCAAACCATACATCTTATATACCATAATTGTAAACCTTACGAGTGATATATAACATAATTATTTAGAGGCGCCTCTGTACTCTAATAATGACAAAAAAAATTGTTATTTTTGAATTTGACTGGTGCTGTCTGCCCTTTTTTCTCAGACATGTGAACTATTACAGAGAAATGGATACATCCTGGTGACAGCTCTAGATCTGGGGAAGAATAGTTCATTCCATTTTTCCCCAAAATCATCATATAAAAGTCACATTTTGAAGTTTGAAAATGATGAGAAATTCCATTTTTTGACAAGTCATGATGCTTTCAAAAACCGCCGGTGCAAATTGAAAAATACCGGCACCCAGCGCCCGGCAACAGCTTAAGTGCATGCGTACTAAGGGTAGGAGATAGTCTTTGGGACTTTGAAGCGCCCGGCAACAGTGACATATATGCATTAACCAGCGAAAAACTGCCAGTGCAAGAGCCAAAAACAGCCGGCGCCTGGCAACAGTGACATTGTCCAATGACCTAAATATGGAAGATAGAAGTAAGTGCATGTGTACTTAACAACACTGGTAGATGGGGAAAGGCCGGTGGTCGGTAACAGTGGCGTAGATTTTGAATATTAATTAGGGAGCTTCAAGTTAGTGCGCATGTGCTAATGAGGTGACAGAGGAAGTGCCGGTGCATAGACTTTTGACAGTTTGACATGTTAATTGGAACTTCAAACGCACTGTAACACTGAAAAGTAAATCATCTATGACATAAGACACAGTAATAACTTGAAGATTTAGTCACAGTTCATTTACACTTAATAACAATTTACTAAGACGATTTCGCCTCTCATGGAAGCTCTGCTCCAGGACTGACACTAAGACTTGTTGTTATCCTTCGTTCCTTCTGCTGATGTTTAAAAACTGGTGGGAAAATATGCTTTCACCATTGTCCTGCCCTTTCAGAAACCGGTGAATATCTGTCATTGCCCTAGAGGGCAATAACGGCTGCCTGTGAATGTCAATGCCAATTTTTTCAGTAAAGAATTTCAACATTTTCTGTGTAACTGATATAGCATGAAATCAAGTACAGACCATGGGTGCATTTTTATTGCCCCAGTTTGCACACTTATGTCTAGGGCAAAAGCCCTCGACAGTATGTGCAAACTAGGGCAACAACAATTGCTTTGTGCCCGCTGGTCTGTACCATGTATATGTGTCTATTACATAAAAAGACAGGTTTTAATGTATGACTGTTATCCCTGTTTTTAGAAGTTCACCCTGGACCAGGTGGTCTTCACGCTCCTCCCCCCGAGCGCCGCTCTCCGGCCGGTGGTCGACCTGCCGCTGAACCTGATCTTTGAATGCTTCTCACTGTCCACTGTACTGCGGCTTGTTGGGGCCATCCTGCTCCAACAGAAGATCATCTTTGTGTCGTCCAGCTACGCACTGCTGACTGTCGTCACGGAGGTAGGTTGTAGAGAAACTGGGTGAACCTTTTGCTGTTATGTTCTAACTCTAAGTTGCTAACTCTAAAATCTCTAAAGGCCGTATTACACTATGCGTCGGGTCTACCTTCACATCGGGCCTGGTGCCCAGCATGTCTGGTATATATATATATATGTTAAAGCCATATTACACTACGCTTCAGACCCAACGCGAAGTATATTATACAACGTCTTTGTGGTTTAGTTCCCAACGCGAATCCCAATGCGAACCTTTTTTTTATATATTACATTTCGCATTGGACATCTAGATTTGCGTTCGCTATTCCCTTTGGCAAAAACGCGAAGGAAACAGTCCCAAGGTGAGCCAGCCGACGCGTAGTGTAATCTGGCCTTTAGTCTACCCTTCATAAACTTCCCCCTCACCAGATGCTTATCTTCAGGTTTCCAGTATTGCCTTGTTGACAGTCGTCCCTGTGCTGAGTAGAGATTTTAGGACAATGTTTCCACGGAAAACTGGAAATCTGGAAAGGCCTGGAAAATTAAGTGGACTGGATAAAGATAATTGAATTTGAAAAAGTGACGAAAGGATAGTGAAGGGTCAAGGAATTTCACCTATTTTTCATCTAGAAATTGACACGTTATTTGATCAGTTTTCGAAGCTAAAATGAAGAAATTGAGGACTAGTAACTAAATAACCACTTCCAGACGGATCTTATTAACTGGTGTTTCATCCTCTGTGTGAGATGGAACCACACTTAGAAAAGACTGTATGAAAGAACTGGTGTGTGTGGTAGATGTTATGCTAAAACAATGAACATCCAGAGTTTTTTGTTTTTTTTTAATTCAGTCCACTAGGATTTATAGACGACAATTTCAAAAATATTCATCATGAGTAAACGAGTTCAAGTGTATATACAATGATTACACATAAGTCTTATTGTAAATGTGTCCCTATTGAAATCAAGGGTATTAGAATTAAATAGGATAGCAGACTTAACCTCCATCGTTTCCTCCCCCTTTGTAGAGTCTGTTGACGTTCATCGCACCATTCCACTGGTGGTTACCCTACGTACCTATACTGTCAGAACAACTGCTGGAGTTTGTGGACGCGCCGGGAACCTTCCTGATGGGTTGCCACTCGTCCCACAAACATCAGATAGAAGGGGTGAGTCTCGGTGTGTGTTTACAGGTCATAGCCTCCTATTAAAGGTACTTGGGTGTGTTCAGATTATATCTATAGAAGTAAATAGAGACCTTTTTTTTTTTACCTTTTACCGTTTGTGACAGAAGTTACATCCTAAATAAGAAAATTACCTTTATCAGTGGTTTTATAATATTATGGGAAAAATGAGTTTTTGTAAAATTACATAAAAAGCTACCAGTGCAATTCCCACCAAACTCAGTATATAACTGTATAGACAATTACACAGATTTTAGAAAAAAACATTTATTGTTTGTGAGATTAGTTATAATTAATAACCTTAAAATGTTTGCATTTGAGCACTATTTGCTTTGATCATACTGGGAAATATTACTTGATTCAAAGAAAAATTATGTACATTGTACACTCTTGAGTGTCAAAATACCTAGAATAGCATTTAAATTGGTTTGAAAATAGAAAATCTTGTTAGTTCTTAATACACCTCCCAGGTGGGCCCTGAACAGTAGTGAGTACCTTTAATTCACTAATCCGACTCTTTGTTGTGTGGATGATAATGCCCTGGCCACAATGCATTATCATCACTTTTCTGAATTCAAGTCCTTAAGAAATCTGAAACTTATCTTTTCCCGGTTGCAGGTATTAATTAAGTTTTTATGTATTAAATTGAATTGCCAATCTTTTGTGTGATTTGCCCAGCGATTCACCTTTACATTTGTAAAAGCCTTGACGTTAGACAATTATTGTTTAAAGTTGATCTCATAAATGTCATAAATGGAGAGGCCAAAATCAGTAATCACCCTAATATATGCACCTAAAAGTATTTTATGTACTTGATAAACATGAGTTTTCAATATAAGTATCCTACCCCAGGTGGAGGGTCTGATTGTGGCTGATATTAACTCGGGGGACCTGACCATCTGCCCGACCCTGTCCATCCCGCCCCTCCCCGCGGGGCCCGTTGCTGTGCTGGAGGCCGCATACAGACGACTGCAGTGTCACTTCGACGTATACAGTCTAGAAAGGTGAGTACGAGTCAGGGGTAAGGTGTTAACATATTCCCAAAGATAGCTAATACAGTTTTACTTTGATATCTACAACCGCTAGAAATCTGCTGCGCAGGGATCGAAAAGTAAAACAACCATGTGACACCAGACAAAAAGGTGGAAAAAGCTTTAAACATTTACAGAGACGTGAAATGCTGAAAAAAGAAACAAATTTCATGACATATTTAGAAATAAATTTTCCGGTCGAGGACGAACACTGGAGAAATCCAATTCTCTGCCAATGTAAAATGAAAAGGGCTAGGACTACCAGTATTTTATATGTATTCTATAGAAAAAATTAATGAAAAAGGAAAGTTCATGAAAGCTTTCCCCTTTCAGGCGCAGTGCCTTTCAGTATGAAGACATGCGCGCAACCCGTCAGGTCTACCAGCGCCAGTTTAACCACGACATCACGCAGGCCTTCCTCGGCCTCATGGTCAGCCTCTTCAGGGACGTCCTCCCCTGTCTCAAGGTCAGGGCATATACAAATTCTTCATTATCAACGGGGAGTCAAGGTCACTTGTAGGCCTCTTAATATAGGCTCTTGATTACCGGTGCATAAATATTTTTTTCCTCTGGTACAGAGTGTGTATAGTAGTATTCTGTAGTCTGTCTGCAGCTGCTGGAATAGTTCCTTAACTTGATCCTATGGGATTTAATTTCATGAACATACAAAGGTCACCTTCAATTACCAGGACACTCTTTGTCAAGCTATCAGTGACCGCCAATGAGTAGTTTTACTCATAATAACCTCTGTTGCTTTCCTGGTATAATGCACTAAATTAAATGAAATAAAAAGAGTCAATGGATGTTGAGAAATTTGAAAATATGTACACCCAAAACCTTGAAATAAGCCTAAAACAAATGTCCTGTCACCAATTGGTTAATACTTTTGTTTCAGATAGAAAGGAGGTTTTTTCACAGCGATCGATTTATGGAATGCTTAACAGATGCAGAAAAACCTTTCTACCAAAAGGTAAGTAAAATGTTTGAACTGTGAACTTTTGTCAGAAACCAGGATGTTTCTAGAAAGAATTCTCAAAAAAACATTTAGGGTCCCTTTCACAAAGTATTTTCAAATTGTACATTTTCTATCTATTTTTGTCCATCTAAGTCTATGCAAAATCGCAGAGATTTTCAAATATATTAGTCTTCCCCCCATCTTTTAAGATTAAACAAAATATGACTATGGTGTTGAAATATCCTCGTTCGTCATTCAGGGTTGTAAATTGACAAAAAAAGCACTTACCAGTCGAACCCCTTTCCAGTATTTTAGGTATAATAAAGATTTCACTACCTAAAATCTTGATTCATTCACCCCTTGGTCAAACCCTGTACCAACTTCTACCCTCCAGGTGCTGCAGACAGACATGTTTCACCAGTTCCTCAAGGACCGCTTTGCCCGCAAGTCAGACTACTGGAGCGAGTACGAGGAGAAAATGAGGCCTCTCGCCCGCAACTCACTCGACATTGATCGGTAAGGGATCGCAACTGATACTTATCAATTAAGTCTGATACGTACTAGAACAGGAGTATTAAAAGCAAGTATCCCTAGGAAACCAAATCTGCTAAGCCATCACTTTTGTATGAATCATATAGAATATGTTGATAATACCCATGATTCCACAAATATTTGCTTAGCTTTAGGTATCAACCTTAATTAATTGAGGCTACCCAGCGATTTCTTATACTTAAACAAACTCTGCATTTGGAAAGATTGCTGTATCTAAAAAATAAATTCTATACATAGATTAATATGTGGAAGACTTAGCATGATTTTACCATTAAAAATGCATTTGTAAACAACCAGTTGTGTCAGATGTGCATTTGAATAATTTGTAAACTAAATAGAAGACCACAACTTCGCTACCTGTATTCCTTTAGGAGTGCACCGTCGCCTCGTATGAGCAGGACTGGGTCGCTGCTGAGCAACTCGCTGTTCCTCATGTCACCGTCCCAGGAGTGGCGCCCCCTCCTGGCCACCCCGGTCACCTTACCCAGCCTCACCTACCTCCACCTGCCCGCGTTTATCCCAGAGCTTCACAACTACACCTATGACAAGGCCATCATGGCGGTCACAGAGCAGTTAGAGGTGGGTTCCTTGTTTTACACGCCCCTATAACCAAACCTACGATAAGGCCGTCATGGCGGTCACAGAGCAGTCAGAGGTGGGTTCGTGGTTCAACATGCCCCTATAACCTACAACAAGGCCATCATGGTGGTCACAGAGCGGTTAGAGGATAGTTTCTGATTTAACAAGCCCCTATAACCTATGACAAGGCCATCATGGCAGTCACAGCAGTTAGAGGTGGGTTCCTGGTTTAACACGCCCCTATAACCTATGACAAGGCCGTCATGGCGGTCACAGAGCAGTTAGAGGTGGGTCCCTGGTTTAACACGCCCCTATAACCTACAACAAGGCTGTCATGGCGGTCACAGAGCAGTTAGAGTTGGGTTCCTGGTTTGACACATCCCTATAACCTACAACAAGTCTGTCATGGCATTCACAGAGCAGTTAGAGGTGGGTTCTTGGTTTAACATGCCTCTATAAATACACCTACGACAAGGCCGTCATGGCGGTCACAGAGCAGTTAGAGGTGGGTTCCTGGTTTAACATGCCCCTATAACCTACAACAAGGCCATTATGGCGGTCACAGAGCAGTTAGAGGTGGGTTCCTGGTTTAACACGCCCCTATAACCTACAACAAGGTCGTCATGGCGGTCACAGAGCAGTTAGAGGTGGGTTCCTGGTTTAACACGCCCCTATAACCTACAACAAGGTCGTCATGGCGGTCACAGAGCAGTTAGAGGTGGGTTCCTGGTTTAACACGCCCCTATAACCTAAGTCAAGGCCGTCATGGCAGTCACAGAGCAGTTAGAGGTGGGTTCTTGGTTTAACATACCCCTATAAATACACCTACGACAAGGCCGTCATGGCGGTCACACAGCAGTTAGAGATGGGTTTCTGGTTTAACATGCCCCTATAACCTACAACAAGGCCATTATGGCGGTCACAGAGCAGTCAGAGGTGGGTTCCTGGTTCAACATGCCCCTATAACCTACAACAAGGCCATCATGGTGGTCACAGAGCAGTTAGAGGTGGGTTTCTGGTTTAACATGCCCCTATAACCTACGACAAGGCCGTCATGGAGGTCACAGAGCAGTTAGAGGTGGGTTTCTGGTATAACATGCCCCTATAACCTGTGAGGCCGTCATGGTGGTCACAGAACAGTTAGAGGTGGGTTCCTGGTTTACGATAATAATAAGATAGTAACCATCCATGTATGTGACAAGACCGTAATGGTCATCAATGAACAAGTAGAGGTATGTTTCTGATTTGTTATGCCAGAATGACATCGCCTATGTCTATCTATCTCATGACTTGTGAATTAGAACTTTAAACAAAAAATTGAATAAGCACTTCCTAAACTACAAAACATAAGGTATGCCTTAGTTGCATTATAACCATCAGTTGTCATGCCTGGTTTTTCCTAAAGATCACATTTCACATGTCTGTCTGTTGTCAGGAGTGCCGGACCCCTGCTCTGCGGGCAGCCTTACTCTACATGCGGGGACTGCTGAAGGCGGTGAACGGACAGGCCGTCAATGCACTCCAAGACCTGCACGACCTCTGCTCCTCTGATGCACGCCTCTTCCCCACACAGTGAGTCCTACAGTTATATCAATTGTACTAACGAAAAGCAAACTGGTATTGATGCACCATAATTTCACTGTTTATTTCTATACTTTTTTAGTTTGTAAAGAAAAAGAAATTCATCTTGTTAACTTTGGCAAGGAGACATACTGTGTGAACTGAGCGACTCGACCAAGGTGGCCCTGTTTGCCATAACCTTCTAACAAAAGATCAAACATGTTTACTGTATGTTACTTCTCACACATCTGATTTATGTCTTATAGAGTGGTGACAGACATCCTGCGTGGACTGAGCGACCCAGCCAAGGAGACGCTTTATGCCTCGGCCTTCTACCAGCGGAGTGACCAGCTGCAGTCGCTCTTTGACCAGAAGCTGAATGTGGCTAACGCTGTACCTGAACAGCGCATCATCATGGACTTTGACAAGATCCCACGCAAACATGTCGGTCAGTATAATGATTTGTTCATAATCTTATCCCTCAAATAATGAAATATGCTGCTTTCTCTATATTATGTCAACAGTTCTTCTTTGTCATGGGTAATTCCTGGCAAAGTGTTTACCATTCTAACTATGTATCCGTCGGTCTAACCTATTCGATCTTGTTCCACAGACCTCCAGGAGTTTGGTGACCTTGTGGAGATGTTGGAGATTGTAGCGGACCACGACACCATCACGCGCCTCTTTGAGGCCCTCACCCTCAGCAAGTCTCAGAGTAGGCCATTTTTCTATAGTTATTTGGTTTGTAATTCATGGCAGATTGCTGTCCCAAGTTGTTCGTGTATAAGTTTGTAGTTTGTGGTATTTAATTCTCAGTACATGTAGTTTTGTTTTCTCATTTTACCTATCCCTGACACCATTTTCAATTTATTGTTTTATGAGTTTTGAGCCGGTGCTTAACTTTCAGGAAGTGTCTTCCTGAATTTTTAAATTTGATTTCTTCCATAGCCGTTTCCCCCTTTATTGACTGAGATTACTTGTAAATAATAAATCCTAATATGTTAAAACATGTTACACTATATAATATCATAAGATATTATTGTATATTAACACCTCACCTCCCCCTAACTTTACCCTTTCCTCCCCCTAGCCCTGGACCCTGAGACCTTTGAGGTGTTCTACGAGTGCTGGAAGGAGACGGAGCTGGCCCTCCGCGACCTACTGCTGCCCGACCTGCTGCTCGAGCCCAGCGAGTGTTTCCTCAAGGCATCCAACCTCATCAAGACGTCCTCCGGAACGGGGCGCATCGCACTCACCCAGAAACGGTACGGCTCTATGGGAACCGATAAGGCACCAAAGTACTTATGGAATGGGGACTAGAAATGAAAACCCTTTAGGAAAGTCATGGACAATTTTAAATAAGGGATAAGAGACCATAATTACATTAGTAAAAAGAATATAGCACATGCTTTCTGCAAAAAAACATAAAAGGAAACGAAATTCAGGGACTTTTGAAAGTAGCAATGAGTCATAGAATATTTTTGCCTAAGAATTTGTGGATATTCAAGTTGCTGTTATTATATTGAAGAAGTAATATCAATAAAAAGATAATGATCTTGCTTGATTTAATAAATAAGATATCTCTTATCTTGATTCCATTTACTGTCTTTACACAGGTTGATATTTCTGAGAGAAGGTTCTGACAAACACCGTGACATAGTCAAACTCCGCGACATCAAGGTTATTGAGAAGGTCACGATGACGTCCTTCCTTAACCAGGTCCCGGCCCTCAGGATAGTACCCAAAGGTGGGAAGCACTAAGGAGGGAGATGAATTTGGACTTTAAGGGCACTTTACGGAAAACAGTGGTGTACCATTAGGTTTTGTCTGTAAACAGTATCAAGTATGGAGAAACTACAGCTTGAGTCCACAAGCTGTGGACACAGAAACAGTTCTAGGATTGCTAAAAGGATGTTTGGTATTGCAATATGATTTCACCAGAAAGAGAAAGAGAGGATGCTAAATAAAGTAATAATAACAATATGTGTAGGTTCGATAACCTGTGGGATATTTGGAAAGGAGAAGTTCAGTAGATATACTATTAATAGAAGAGGAGGAAATAAAGACTTTTCCTGATATTTTCAGGAGGGAAACCTCCTACAACTGCCTATGATAAAAAGACCCCCTGACTACTGTGTTATCTCTGCAGGTCCCAAGGCCTCGGCGTTCGTGGCCTGGCTGAAGGATGCACGTGATGGGTGGTACCTGATGATGTCGGAGATCTGGTCCGGGAAACTCATCGCCGACGAACTGCGAGACCCGGCCATTATACAACAGGCTGCACACAACGTGCTGTTACTGGATGCTGTCCTACAAAGGTGTGTGTTACATGTATTTTGCTCTTTTTTAAGGCCTTGATACAGTGTAAATTTATTCACAAATATGTATACTTTTTACCCAACCCATCAGGGCATAAAAAGGCATAAACGTGTGCATAAAGAAACATGAGAAGTAATGCATAGGTAACATGGACACACTTAGCTGTTACCCTTAAGCTGGGCGCAGGCTAGCCGACTCATTACAAGTTCCAATAGCCAGCTACTAGTCAAATGGGGAACACAAAGTAGCCAACTGAGTGGCAACTCTTGCCAACCGTATATAGAGATCTTCCTTGGTTGGCAAAATCTTACTTCACCAGTTGTGATACTGCTCACATCTCTTGATGGTAGATATCTAGACCTACAGGTGTAAGAGTAAGGTGCTGTTATGGCATTCTTCTCCTTTGCCTGTAATGGGCTATTAATATAAATATTGTATTTTACCTGTACAAAATATTGTACCTCTCTCTACCCCTGCAGCGGTCAGGAGCCGTTTGCGGCCCACCATGGCCAGTTGTACAAGGCGGCGGCCCACCTGTGTTACCTGACACGGCGCCGAGAGCAGGGTGTGGACCGCCTGCCGCCCGAGACCAAGGACGTCCTGCAGCACCGCGTCGACCCCAACGTGCAGCAGGCAGAGAGGCGGGCAGTGGAGGCACTGCTCTATACTGCAGGCAGTAAGTGAAGTTCAATTGAAGCCTTGTTTGACCTTTTATGACCCTTCAGACCGGAGAAGGTCTGTTGGTCACGCTGTAGTGTGTAGTACAACTTTTGTTTGACTTTTATTGATCTATTTAAACTCAAAGTAGTTCTGAAGGTCATGCTGTAATGTATTTTATGACCTTCAGTTGACCTGTTAGCCCTTTCAGATCATAAAATTCTTGTGTGTCAAGCTGTAGTGTTCATTTTGAACTTTGTCTGATCAGTGTTAACACCTTCATGCCAGAATTGTTTTAAGGCTTAAACTGTAGTGTACCTTATGACCTTTATTCATTATAACCATTTCAGACAGGAGTAGTTGTGAAGCTAAAGTTAAAGCTTTACAGTATATTACTACTTTTGTTTGACCAACATTAACTATTTTAGAGTAGTATGTGGTACTGAGGGTCATTCCGTAGGTCACATGATAACCTTTATTTGACCTTTGTTAACCCTTTCAGACCAGAGTAGTCAGTAGGGTCATTCTGTAGGTCACATAATAACCTTTATTTGAACTTTGTTAACCCTTTCAGACCAGAGTAGTCAGTAGGGTCATTCTGTAGGTCACATAATAACCTTTATTTGACCTTTGTTAACCCTTTCAGACCAGAGTAGTCAGTAGGGTCATTCTGTAGGTCACATAATAACCTTTATTTGACCTTTGTTAACCGTTTCAGACCGGAGTAGTCCTGAGGAGGACCAGCGGCCGCGGCTGTGGTGTGGGATGGCTAACGGCAAACTTCAGGTGTTTGATGCCAGCACTTGGCTACTAGAGCCCCAGCACTTCCAGGCCAAGGACAGGATCGTGAGTTGAGTTTGTTTCTTCATGATACAAGGTAGTCCAGTTTCTCTTCGCAGGCATGAAATTGGAGGGTCATTATGCTTGTATGGAGTGTGGAGGGGCGGAGGGGCCATGTAATCTGGTTGCCGAGTGCTTATTCTACCCCTACCTGTCTGTTGTGGCAGTCATTTCAGCCACTGCTTACACCAGCCCCACAGAAAGGGTCTGGACAAGCAGAGATTATTTGCTCTCAGGTCTAAATGGCATCCCTGATCTTAGTATTGCTCACACACCTCATAAGTAGGAACCAAGAAATTTACTTTACTATTTGTGTGTAACAGATCTAGATTACTGTTTATAAATATATAAGAGCCATACCGCGAGAGAAATTTGTTAAGGCAATATCAAAATTGACACCAAAAAAGCCCCAATTGCTGTCTAAAAGTAAACTTAATGGATTAAGGAGATGTAGGACATTACATTGTGTTAGTTTTTTTTTAATCTCTGTGACTAAATATCACTATCAAATCATGTGTCATATTGTTTTCCAGGTGTGTCTAGTGGCGGTAGGAGACAGCGAGGTGTGGGCCGGGTCCTTTGACTCCTCCATCTATGTGATCGACGTGAAGACCAAGACGTGTAAACAGGCGTTGTTTGAGCACACGGATATGGTCTGTGGGATGACTGTCGTACAGGAACAAAGGTATGAACTGAATACAGGCTTTGTTTGAGCACACAGATATGGTCTGTGGGATGACTGTCGTACAGGAACAAAGGTATGAACTGAATACAGGCTTTGTTTGAGCACACAGATATGGTCTGTGGGATGACTGTCGTACAGGAACAAAGGTATGAACTGTACACAGGCGTTGTTTGAACACGGATATCGTCTGTGGGATGACTGTTGTACAGGAACGAAGGTAAGAACTGTACACAGGCGTTGTTTGAGCATACGGATATGGTCTGTGGGATGACTGTGGAGAAGTGTTCTAGAACTATGGTCCGTATTAGGAGAGTGGTACAGGTGTAAAATTAATATATTATGTAAACATATGTTATTTGAGCACACAGATATGGTCTGTGGGATGACTGTTGTACAGGAACAAAGGTAAGAACTTTATTATACTTTTCCGGAATTGGCAAATAGGCATACAGTGAACGAGTGGACTGTGGTGATATGAAATCCGTATCAGTAGACTCTACTGATACGGAAAAGTAGTCCGACCTAGATTAATTTTAGGCCCCGCCCCTCCGGCCGCGACGTCATTAGGGGTGCACGCCCAGCCACCTGTTGCTATGCGTAGGGAGGGAGGACGTGGCTTAGTGGGCTTATGACCTAATTAAGATGAACACGGCGAATGACGGGAT
The DNA here is from genome assembly GCA_936440205.1 of Lepidonotus clava. Taxonomy (NCBI): domain Eukaryota; kingdom Metazoa; phylum Annelida; class Polychaeta; order Phyllodocida; family Polynoidae; genus Lepidonotus; species Lepidonotus clava. The sequence continues at coordinate 47,530,791 of OW387138.1, forward strand.
GTAGTGCTGCCACTTAGTTCTCAAAGAATCGGCAAGATATGAATAATTCACTCGTAAAATTGAGTAAATCTATGTAAACATATATCATTTAACCTTCACAATTCCGTAAAAGTATAATAAATACAAAACCGTACTCGTATGGAGATACAGAGTGCCGGATTCCCTGTGGCGGAAGCACATCAGGACTCGTCCTGTGGACTCGTCCTGATATGACTTCCCGCCACAGGGAATCCGGCACTCTGTATCTCCATACTGGTACAGTTTTGTTTATGTACACAGGCGTTGTTTGAGCACACGGATATGGTCTGTGGGATGACTGTGGCACAGGAACAAAGGTATGAACTGTTAACAGGCGTTGTTTGAGCACACGGATATGGTCTGTGGGATGACTGTCGTACAGGAGCAAAGGTATGAACTGTTAACAGGCGTTGTTTGAGCACACGGATATGGTCTGTGGGATGACTGTCGTACAGGAAAAAGGTAAGAAGTGTTTACAAGGATTATTCTAGCACTATGGTCTGTATTAGGAGAGTGGTTGAGATGTAAGGTCTATCCATGTAAACATGTGTTATTCGAGCACACAGGGTTTCTCCTAAACCATATCATGTATTCGGTCACTGCCCTTGTGGCGTAAAATAAGCTGAAAAGTATTACCTTGTGCAGTCTGGAAAGAACCCATAAGGGTTGGCCGGACGTTAAACTACCCCAACAAACAAACAATTTGAGCACACAGATATGTTCTGTAGAACGAAGAATGAAGGACAAAGGTATGATTTGTTAATGGGGATTATTTTAGCACACAGATATGGTCTTTATTAAGAGAGTAATAGAGATGTAAGGTTAATTCATGTAAACATGTGTTATTTGAGGACATAGATATGGTCTATGGGAGGAGCCTGATACAGGAACAAGGGTGATATGTGTATATTTGTGTTATTTCAGCTCATAGGTATTGCCTATGGGATGACCGTGGTGAAAACATATCTTAGCTTTTGATTCAGCATTTTCTCTAAACAAGTCTGGTAATTTGACAATTTTAACCAGTTTTCTCTGACCTCCACATCAAAAATTACTGTCAATATCTTTCACAAATTCTTATATCCACATACTGCATAAGTGTAGCACCAAAATGATACAATACTCTTTTAGATTGATCTATACCCAATAGTTTATAAAAGAGTGAGAGGGTAAATTATCCATAGGACTCTAGACATCTGGCTTTTAAAGTGAGATATATGTTGAAACTTCTTCAACTTACATTCGCAGGCAAGTCTTCTCAGCAAGTCTTAATGGCGAAGTACTTGGGTGGGATATGGACACGCTACAACTCAAGTCGCAGATTAGTCTACCAGACGTGCGGTCTCTGCGAGCAGTGGAACACTTTGACAAACAACTCTGGTGCTGTAAGTTAGATCTAAATGGTTTATCTGGGATTTGATTTTGTTGTGTAACTTTTAAAGCCATTACATAGTTATACATTTGCAGAAACAAAAATTCTTATTTCTACATTGTAACATTATCTCTCCAACAATATCTCTTGATGTTGATGTCTCCAGTCTCTTAACCAAATAAATGTGAGAAATTTACCAGAAAGTTGTTAATCCCAAATCAAAAATAATTAAGACAAAGCTACCCAAAAACTCATCCAGATAGCTCTTGCCATTCATGGCATACCCTTGTTCAAAAATTAAAAGTGAATAATACATTTTGGAAACCACACAACTGTTACTATCCATCTATTTTCAATTGGCTATCACTCAAATCACGGCCAAACTCCCATGTCTAGCTGTAAAGGTTTGGTTTATGATTACAGAACAGTGTTTGCCATTAACACCGGCCGGTTGGCCAATGGCCAACAGTTTGAGAGCATTGCCGACAATTTTAACCAAAAATAGTGTCGAATTGGCCCTGATCGCCAACAATCATCAGGTCCCTTTTTTACCAATCATCTTTTAATTCTTTTTTTCTGACCATATTTTTCCCATCCTCTTATGAGAGCCGTTACAAAAGAACCATCAGGACCAAAAGTTGTCAGTGCCAACTGTATTATGGAAAAATAGGCCCTGTTGGCCGACAGCTTAAAAAGTTAGTTTCCAACATTGTAGAAATACCCTTCTGTTGTTATTCCTGTCGGTAGGCTGTGGTTGTGAGTTGGTGACGGTGACGTTAGGTGGCGCTGTGGTCAGCCGAGCGGTGTATATGGAGGGGGACACGGCGCACCAGATCGACTGTTTCCTCATCACCCCACACAATGAGGTGAGTCTATGATACTGTTACAGGAACATGTCTTCTTTGGTAGGTATGCCAGCAAGGGGTCACATTTCAGTTCGTAAATAAATCACAGTTTTTTCCCCGGGCCGTTATAGTGGGTTGTTCTGACTAGCTTTAATTCTGATCGACCAGCTTTAATTTCCATAAGGTTGTCCAAAATATATTTTTTAAAACTCTAGTCTGAAAAGCCCCATGGCCTCCTGACTTTTGTTTATTTATGGATTTCTCAGTGAGAGAGGCAATGGCCTCAAGGATAAACCAAAGCGGGAATTACATTCCACTGTCAGTGTTTATATCAAAGTATTTTACTGCACTGTTATTTAGACAGCATGAGTTAGGAGTTGTAATTGTGTCATTCTCATTTCAGCAGATTTTTCTCTACAATCATTTACATAACCTGAAATGATAATATTCATAATTATCCTCATCTCCCATCTCCTCTTGCAGGTTTGGCTCGGGTGTGGACGGCGTGGGGAGGTGGCTGTCCTGGACCTGACTACGCTCGCCGTCTCCCTCGTCCTGAAGATCCCGTGTCGCGGTGTGTCTAAGATGGTACGCGTGCAGGACAAGGTGTGGGTGGGGTCAAAGGGTGGTAAGATCTACATCTACAATGCCCTCACCCATGTACGAGAAAAGGTCCTCAAGGCTCACACCGACGCCATCCGCGCACTCTGCTCGGCCCAGGACAGGTACGTGATGAGCGGGGCTGGCAGTCACGATGGGAAGGTCGCGATATGGAGGACTAGCGCTTCAGAGTAAATGTATATATAATGAATATATCTAACCAAAATCCTCTATATGATGTATGCTACTTTGAGAGACATGTTTTCAGATGGAAGACCAACACTTTCAAGTAAATGCATAATAATATGTATATAGTAGTTGTATCTAAAAGTAAGTGCAAAAATGTACTAGGCCTAGAGAGGTATGTCACAAGTAGGGCTGTGAGTCAAAATGGAGGATTAGCGCTTCCAATTGAATGTGTGATAACCTAAATAGTGAATGTGGTATGTTATGAGTGGGGCCAGTATTCTTGACAGAAAAGTGACTGTATAGAGGAGCATTGCTTCAGAGTGAATGTACAGTAATGTTTATAGTGAATATATTATATCTAACCGAAGCCCTCTGCACAATGTATACAGCCTAGAGAGATATGCTATGAGTGTGCTGACAGTCACGAGAGAGGTCACCATTTGGAAGACTAATGCCTGTTTGCGTGAATATAAAATCATGTTTATCTACCTGATATAGACCTTTCCCACTAAGCTGTGCAGTCCACCAGTCTGCCCAATTTTGGGGCTTTTGGGAACTAGGTCACTTCACTTCATATACCTTAACTATGAGAAAGCCCTAAAAAAGTGTTTTGGATTTAATTCACCAGGGGCCGCCGCATTAATGAGAAAGGTATATAGAGAGATATAATATTATTATGAGCCAGGGGCCGGCAGTTGTGACAGAATGGTAACCATATAAGGGACCAGTGCTTCAGAGTGAGTGTATGATTGTGTATAGAAAATGTAGGCCTTCCGTATGTTGTACACTACATACAGGGGTATGTAATGAACTGGCCCGCAGTCTCCATTTAGAGAGCCAGCGCTTCTCAGTGAATGTATGATTACATGTATAGTCATTGTATTTAACTATTTAACATAAGCTACCTATAAGATATTTGCAGCCTAGAGAGGTATTTTATGATTTGAGTCCTGAGTCACGATGAATAAGTCAATATATTGAGGACTATCCCTTCTGAGTGAATGTACAAGTTGTATAAAATGAATGTATCCTGGTGGTCTGAAGAGGAATCTTTCCAAGTGAATGCTATGAGCATATATAAAACATGTTAGGTGCAAAGCCCAAAAGAGATTTACTATATACGGGTAATCAGAATTGCCACTTTTCTGTACAAGGCCCCAACTGTGTGCGTATCCAACAGATATGATATACACTCTTCTCATAGCCAAGGAGAGGTATATCCAGTGGTCAGGAAAAGAAGGTCGCCATAGAACGATGGGCATTTATAAGTAATGTTTAACAATATATAAATGGACTTCCTGTGGTGCTATTTGCATTAGTGCTCGGTTTATGGAGCAGAGGTCACATGAGAGGGGGTGGTATTTATGATATCAGGGTCACATTATGAGAGGGGGTGGTAGTTATAATATCAGGGTCACATTATGAGAGGGGGTGGTAGTTATGATAGGAGAGGTTTGTTATGAGAGGGGGTGGTAGTTATGATAGGAGAGGTTCGTTATGAGAGGGGCTGGTAGTTATGATAGGAGAGGTTCGTTATGAGAGGGGCTGGTAGTTATAATATCAGGGTCACATTATGAGAGGGGGTGGTAGTTATGATAGGAGAGGTTTGTTATGAGAGGGGGTGGTAGTTATGATAGGAGAGGTCATGTTATGGGAAGGGGTGGTAGTTATGATAGGAGAGGTCACATTATGGAGAGGGGGTGGTAGTTATGATAGGAGAGGTTCATTATGAGAGAGGGTGGTAGTTATGATAGGAGAGGTTCGTTATGAGAGGGGCTGGTAGTTATGATAGGAGAGGTCACATTATGGAGAGGGGCTGGTAGTTATGATAGGAGAGGTTCGTTATGAGAGGGGTTGGTAGTTATGATAGGAGAGGTCACATTATGAGAGAGGGCTGGTAGTTATGATAGGAGAGGTTCATTATGAGAGGGGGTGGTAGTTATGATAGGAGAGGTTCGTCATGAGAGGGGGTGGTAGTTATGATAGGAGAGGTTCATTATGAGAGGGGGTGGTAGTTATGATAGGAGAGGTCACGTTATGAGAGGGGGTGTTAGTTATGATAGGAGAGGTTCATTATGAGAGGGGCTGGTAATTGATAGGAAAGGTTCGTTATGAGAGGGGGTGGTAGTTATGATAGGAGAGGTTCGTTATGAGAGGGGGTGGTAGTTATGATAGGAGAGGTTCATTATGAGAGGGGGTGGTAGTTATGATAGGAGAGGTTCGTTATGAGAGGGGCTGGTAGTTATGATAGGAGAGGTTCGTTATGAGAGGGGCTGGTAGTTATGATAGGAGAGGTTCGTTATGAGAGGGGGTGGTAGTTATGATAGGAGAGGTTCGTTATGAGAGGGGGTGGTAGTTATGATAGGAGAGGTTCATTATGAGAGGGGCTGGTAATTGATAGGAAAGGTTCGTTATGAGAGGGGGTGGTAGTTATGATAGGAGAGGTTCGTTATGAGAGGGGGTGGTAGTTATGATAGGAGAGGTCATGTTATGGGAAGGGGTGGTAGTTATGATAGGAGAGGTCACATTATGGAGAGGGGGAGGTAGTTATGATAGGAGAGGTTCATTATGAGAGGGGGTGGTAGTTATGATAGGAGAGGTTCGTTATGAGAGGGGCTGGTAGTTATGATAGGAGAGGTCACATTATGGAGAGGGGCTGGTAGTTATGATAGGAGAGGTTCGTTATGAGAGGGGTTGGTAGTTATGATAGGAAAGGTTCGTTATGAGAGGGGGTGGTAGTTATGATAGGAGAGGTTCATTATGAGAGGGGCTGGTAAATGTTTGAATTTGCCAAAGATCATATTATACTGTGCACAGGAGAGTTCCTACAAAAAGGTTCATTATGAGAGGGGCTGGTAGTTATGATAGGAGAGGTTCATCATGGGAGGGGGTGGTAGTTATGATAGGAGACGTCATATTATGAGAGAAGGGCTGGTAATTGATAGGAGAGGTTCATTATGAGAGGGGTGGTTGTTATGATCGGAGAGGTTCGTTTTGAGAAGGGGTGGTAGTTATGATAGGGGAGGTTTGTTATGAGAGGGGCTGGTAGTTACTGCACGAACCCTTTCGTAAGGCAGACCATAGCTTCAGGCCGACGTATAGTTCAGATGTACCAGGCATACACCGCTATCCAACAATTCATATACTAGGTTATTCTTCAATATTAATTTCCAGATATGGCCAAATAAACCCATGGTGAGTGAATGGGATAATGTATGATTGATATACTGTATGAAGTTAGCGTTTGTTGTGTGTGTCCCTGGAGATGTTATTTATATATGAGGACCAGGGAATGGGCTGGTAAACTACAGACAGGTTTCCAGTCTGTCCCAAAACTTGAGGTTTTACAGCATGTACACATCCCCATCACTACCTGTCTCAGAGTTGTTTTATGATATATGATCTGTCTCAGAGGTATCTATGGCCCAGTGCAATATTCACTAGACTGGCAGAGTAAAGGCTATATTCCACCAACATGACTCCCAACAAAAGATTCCCAATTGTTATGTTTCGCTGTGAACATCCCCACAGTAGCGCCCCCTATCACTCAGAGTCTGTACAAACCGTTACAACTCATTGTCTGATTCGGCGTTTTTGTGACATCATCTGTGTGTAGACGTTTATAAAAAGGTTGAAGGAGATGGTTGTATTTTATGCGGTCCAGTTTGCACAGACTCTTACAGGGGGCGCCACCATCATTGATAACACGAACACTGTCACAGTTACATATCTTAGTGAGAATATAATAGCTTTTAATCCACTGTGTTGGGTAACACTGGTATTAGTTTCCAATTTTGTGGCTCCAATATCATCATGTTGGTATCTGCCAAAGCAAGCATCATATACAAAAAGCATAGAAATATGGTCACATTGCTACATGGATTGCCTCAATGCCATGTACAGTGCAATCACATGTCTATATCCCACCACTGTGTTGCTTGATATTATTTGCAATGCATAATGGAATATGGCCTTAACTCTGGTTATTGTTAGTAGACATCAAGATTTTACTTCAACGAACCGATATTTTACACTTCTACATTTCCCGCCATAATTACACTCATCTGTAAGAAGTGTGGCATACTATTGCCACATGTACAGTAGAACATTCATTCCGATGTTGGGTATGTTTTACAATCAGGGTAAGCATACCTGTAAACAGTGTTATTCTTCCAGTGTTTTTCTACATTTTGTGAACATATACATTGTAATATCTATATGGCTATTGGCAAATATATGAGAAAAGCATTTATTATAAGAAGCTATTATAAAATATAAAAAGAAATATAGTAAAATCCGCCTAAACAAATATAAGATAAATAATAAAGGAAAACCAGAAGTATGCTTTTATTCCAATATGTAAAACAAAATGTTATAAATCTATAAAAAAAAAAATGTTACAACCATGTCTGAACTGACAACAGCTAAATGCATAGTGCAAACATGATGCCTTAAATCTTTCAGGAATGTTATACCTCAAATACTCCAATTATATCATCACAAATTTATCAATACTTTATGAGACAGTCTGCTGGTGTAGCGCTATCGACTACTGGTTCCTGTATTGACTGATAGTTGTTTACAAGAGATTATGTATTGCCTATGCATAAGTTGGAGCCCTGCTCAAGGATATGGGTATTTCTCTGTGTCAGAGTTTTCTACCAATGCCCTTCTATAGTCCAACCTTCTGGCTTCGTGTATGTGGCAGGTACTAATATAAGAAGACCAGCGGGGGTCGTCCGAGGGTTGGAGGACGAACCGCCAGGCAGCGTACTGCCCAAGGGCAAAGCCCGCAGGCAGTACGCTGCCCAAAGGGTCATCCGTAGACCCGAGGACGACCCCTAAGGGTCTTCTATATTTTATCACCCAAACAAGATTAAAAAATTAAAGAGAACACTGAAAACAAGCAGCAGTACATATGGCACCTCAGTACACACTGGGCTCTGTATGCACCGCTCGTCGGCAGTGCGGGTGATAATTTGTGATGTATAACAGATTCAGTACCAGATGGTGAACTATCAAAATGTTGTCTTCTGCCCGAGTTACAATGGATCCTGGCAATCATAGTTCATTGAATTTTTTGACAATAATTGCGTTCAAAATGCATACAACAGAGATTTTGTGGTTAAGGACTTGCAGTCCTGTTTCTGATGTAGACTATATTGTATCTATGGTTACTAATAAGAACTGGAAATAAATCTTATATTAAGATTTAGGATGTTAGAAAAAAAAGGCAGAATTCTGCTACCAAATCATATACTTATCAAATACAGATCCCAAGCATATTTATTTTGTTCCACACCTTAACAACCTGTCAAGGACATACATTAAGTCATACGTCGGTCAAATAGACTTTGTGGTTGAATTTTGAAAGAATGAGGAGGACTACATTTCCGGGCCTTTGGGTCCCACCAAGTGTACCTTGCTAGAGACTTTCTTTGCCACTGGTTCCTGGTGAGGTACACCAAGAGCCTACGGCTGATGCCCAGTTGCCCAGAAGAGTTGTTCTCCTCATTGATAACATTTATCCTTTCAACCATTAGTTGTTTCCTCAAATGTATAGGACTGAAACAAGGAAATAAGATACTTTCTCTGTTTCTATCACAGTAGGTAGTAGGATTTAGAGAAGACACAGAACACCTCCCTATAGTCTTGAAGTTATAAGGTATCCTTTGTACGTGTGATCCATGTCTCACCCAGCGCTTAGTGCTAACAATGTTACCGTGCTATGACCTAATGCTGTGACCTAATGCCTGCCCAGAATGTGTCAAAAAGGTGATATGATATAGGTGCTACTGTAAAATGTAATTGTGGATGCCATATGAACTTGTTATACATTATAATTGTTACAAAGGATCATTGAAAATGTAATGTTTTTGTAATAAAAATAAGGTATTCTATATATTTTGTTACACTTTAATCATCGCCCATATACCAAGGTGGGTTATTGTGGATTGAACTTCCTGTCAATATTCACAAATATTACACAATATAATTACAGCAATTATAACTTGATCCACCTTAATCCAGAATCCAGAATCGAATTTCATCCTCTTCTGATTTTTCCAATCCCATCCCACTGGTCAATCCCACCCCACCAGTCAATCTTATCCCACCAATCAATCCCACCCTACTGGTCAATCCCACCCCACTGGTCAATCCTACCCCACTGATCAATCCCACCCCGCTGGTCAATCCCATCCCGCTGGTCAATCCCACCCCGCTGGTCAATTCCACCCTGCTGGTCAATCCCACCCCGCTGGTCCATCCCATCCCGCTGGTCAATCCCACCCCGCTGGTCAATCCCACCCCACTGGTCAATCCCACCCCACTGGTCAATCCCCTGCCACACTGGTCAATCCCACATCACCAGTCAATCTTATCCAACCAATCAATCCCAACCCACTGGTCAATGCCCCACCGCACTGGTCAAACCCACCCCACTGGTCAATCCCATCCCACCAGTCAATCTTATCCCACCAGTCAATCCCAAACCACTGCTCAATCCCACCCCACTGGTCAATCCCACCCCACTACTCAATCCCACCCCACTGGTCAATCCCACCCCACTGGTCAATCCCCCACCCAACTGGTCAGTCCCACCCCACTGGTCAATCCAACACCACACCAGTCAATCCCACCCTACCGGTCAATCCCACCCCACTCGTCAATCCCATCCCACTCGTCAATCCCATCCAACTGGTCAATCCAACCCCACCAGTCAATCCCACCCTACCGGTCAATCCCACCCCACCAGTCAATCCCACCCCACCGGTCAATCCCAAACCACTGGTCAATCCCAAACCACTAGTCAATCACACCCCTCACTGGTCAATCCCGTCCCACTGGTCAATCCCACCCCATTGGTTAATCCCATCAGACTGGTCAATCCTGTCCCACCGGTCAATCCCACCCCACCGGTCAATCCCACCCAACCGGTCAATCCCACCCCACTGGTCAATCCCACCCAACCGGTCAATCCCACCTCACTGGTCAATCCCACCCCACTGATCAATCTGACCCCGCTGGTCAATCCCACCCAACTGGTCAATCCCACCCCACTCATCAATCCCACCCCACTGGTCAATCCCATCCCACTGGTCAATTCCACCCGCTGGTCAATTCCACCCTACTGGTCAATCCCCCTCTACACTGGTCAATCCCACCCCACTGGTCAATCCCACCCCGCTGGTCAATCCCATCCCACTGGTCAATCCCAACCCACTGGTCAATCCCAACCCACTGGTCAATCCCCCTCCCAACTGGTCAGTCCCACCCCAGTGGTCAATCCCATCCAACTGGTCAATCCAACCCCACCAGTCAATCCCACCCTACCGGTCAATCCCACCCCACTGGTCAATCCCACCCCACCGGTCAATCCCACCCCACCGGTCAATCCCAAACCACTGGTCAATCCCGTCCCACTGGTCAATCCCACCCCTCACTGGTCTATCCCGTCCCACTGGTCAATCCCACCCGATTGGTCAATCCCGTCCAACTGGTCAATCCTGTCCCACCCGTCAATCCCACCCCACTGGTCAATCCCACCCCACAAGTCAATCCCATCCAAATGGTCAATCCCACCCCACTCATCAATCTCACCCCACTGGTCAATCCCACCCCACTCATCAATCCGACCCCGCTAGTCAATCCCACCCAATCGGTCAATCCCACCCCACTCATCAATCCCACGCCACTGGTCAATCCCACCCCACTCATCAATCCGACCCCGCTGGTCAATCCCATCCCGCTGGTCAATTCCACCCTGCTGGTTAATCCCACCAGCTGGTCAATCCCACCCCGCTGGTCAATCCCACCACACCTGTCAATCCCACCCCACATGGGCAGATCCAGAGGGGGGGACATGGGGGCAACTGCCCTCCCTTTTTTTGGAAAATTTTGTGTTTTCTAAATGTCAAACGCGGCTAAAAAGTAATTAAGGGAATTTTTTTTCAATAGTGTGCCCCCCCGCCCCTTTTCAAATTCCTGGATCCTCCAGTGCCCCACTGGTCAATCCCACCCCACCAGTCAATCCCAACCCACTGGTCAATCCCCCACCCCACTGGTCAATCCCACCCCACTGGTCAATCCCACCCCACTGGTCAATCCCACCGCAAAGGTCAATCCCACCGCAAAGGTCAATCCCAGCCCACTGGTCAATCCCACCCCACTGCTCAATCCCACCGCACTGGTCAATCCCATCCCACAGGTCAATCCCACCGCAAAGGTCAATCCCACCCCACTGGTCAATCCCACCCCACTGCTCAATCCCACCACACTGGTCAATCCCATCCTACAGGTCAATCCCATGCCATTGGTCAATCCCACCCGACTGGTCAATCCTATCCCACAGGTCAATCCCATCTCCTTTGTCAATCCCAACCACTGGTCAATCCTACCCCACTGGTCAATCTCACCCCAAATGTCAATCCCACCCCTACTGGTCAATCCAACCCACTGGTCAATCCCACCCCACTGGTCAATCCCAACTCACTGGTCAATCCCACCCCACTGGTCAATCCCACCGCACTGGTCAATCCCACCGCAAAGGTCAATCCCACCCCACTGGTCAATCCCACCCCATTGCTCAATTCCACCACACTGGTCAATCCCATCCCACAGGTCAATCCTATCCCACTGGTCAATCCCATCTCCTTTGTCAATCCCAACCACTGGTCAATCCCACCCCACCGGTCAATCCCACCCCACTGGTCAATCCCACCCCACTGGTCAATCCCAACTCACTGGTAAATCCCACCCCACTGGTCAATCCCACCTCACTGGTCAATCCCACCCCACTGGTCAATCCCACCCCACTGGTCAATCCCACCCCACTGGTCAATCCCACCCCACTGGTCAATCCCACCCCACTGGTCAATTCCACCTCACTGGTCAATCCCACCCCACTGGTCAATTCCAACCCACTGGTCAATCCCACCCCACTGGTTAATCCCACCCTACTGGTCAATCCCACCCAACTGGTCAATCCCACCCCACTGGTCAATCCCACCCACTGGTCAATCTCACCACTAGTCAATCCAATGCGACTGGTCAACTCCACCCCACTGGTCAATCCCACCCCACTGGCCAATCCCACCCCACTGGCCAATCCCACCCCACTGGTCAATCTCCCACCACACTGGCCAATCCCACCCCACTGGTCAAGCCCACCCGACTGGTCAATCCCACCCCACTGGTCAATCCCACCCAACTGGTCAATCCCACCCCACTGGTCAATCCCACCCCACTGGTCAATCCCATCCCACTGGTCAATCCCATCCCACTGGTCAATCCCACCCCACAGGTCAATCCCACCCCACTGGTCAATCCCACCCCACAGGTCAATCCCATCCCACTGGTCAATCCCATCCCACTGGTCAATCCCCTGCCACACTGGTCAATCTCACCCCACTGGTCAATCCCACCCCACTGGTCAATCCCACCCCACTGGTCAATCCCACCCCACTGGTCAATCCCACCCCACTGGTCAATCCCATCCCACTGGTCAATCCCATCCCACTGGTCAATCCCCTGCCACACTGGTCAATCTCACCCCACTGGTCAATCCCACCTCACTGATCAATCCAACCCCACCAGTCAATCCCACCCCACTGGTCAATCCCACCCCGCTGGTCAATCCCATCCCCCACTGGTCAAAGCCACCCCACTGGTCAATCCCCTGCCACACTGGTCAATCTCACCCCACTGGTCAATCCCACCTCACTGATCAATCCAACCCCACCAGTCAATCCCACCCCACTGGTCAATCCCACCCCACTGGTCAATCCCACCCCACTGGTCAATCCCATCCCACTGGTCAATCCCATCCCACTGGTCAATCCCCTGCCACACTGGTCAATCTCACCCCACTGGTCAATCCCACCTCACTGATCAATCCAACCCCACCAGTCAATCCCACCCCACTGGTCAATCCCACCCCGCTGGTCAATCCCATCCCCCACTGGTCAAAGCCACCCCACTGGTCAATCCCACCCCACTGGTCAATCCCACCCCACTGGTCAATCCCACCCCACTGGTCAATCCCATCCCACTCGTCAATCCCACCCCACTGGTCAATCCCACCCCACTGGTCAATCCCACCCCACTGGTCAATCCCATCCCACTCGTCAATCCCACCTCACCAGTCAATCCCACCCCACTGGTCAATCCCACCCCAATGGTCAATCCCACCCCAATGGTCAATCCCACCCTACTGGTCAATCCCCCCCACTGGTCAATTCCAACCCACTGGTCAATCCCACCCCACTGGTCAATCCCCCTTACTGGTCAATCCCACCCCACTGGTCAATCCCATCCCACTGGTCAATCCCATCCCACTGGTCAATCCCACCCCACTGGTCAATCCCATCCCATCGGTCAACCCCACCCCACTGGTCAATCCCACCCTACTGGTCAATCCCCCCCACTGGTCCATTCCAACCCACTGGTCAATCCCCCCCCCCCCCACTGGTCAATCCCACCCCACTAGTCAATCCCACCCAACTGGTCAATCCCTTCCCACTGGTCACTCCAACCCACTGGTCAATCCCACCCCACTGGTCAATCTCACCCCCACTGGTCACTCCAACCCCACTGGTCAATCCCAGCCCACTGGTCAATCCCAGCCCACTGGTCAATCCCACCCTACTGGTCAGTCCCACCCCACTGGTCAATCCCATCCCACTGGTCAATCATACCTTACTGATCAATCCCTCCCCACTGGTCAACCGACTCTCCCCCCCACTGGTCAATCCCACCCCCCACTAGTCAATCCCACCCGTCTGGTCAAATCCGCCCCACTAGTTAATCTCACCCTATTGCTCATTCATTCCCAGGTAGTCAATGCCAACTCAGTTGTCAATCCTAACAGAACTGTCTGTCTGACCTTACTGATCAGTAATAATCAATTGGTCAATCCTACCTTTACTGTTCAATCCACAAGTGGCAAGTGCCCCGTGGGGGTCCGGGTAAGAATAGGCCCTCAGTAACCCCTGCTTAGCCGTATGAGGCGACGATAGGGGGGACCCTGCAATGACCGAGTGGTTTTTGGGTTCAATGACGTATGTACAGCAAAAATTATCTCTGGGTTTTGATCCCCTGCTGTTTGCCTGCCCTGTCACCTTCATCTCATAGATTCGATCACCAAAGACAGAATTCGTCCCAACTGGTTTTCGCCGTGAAAATGACCCTGGCTGTCGGCACGGCGTAAAACACCCAACACTCACAAGTGGCAAGTTAAATTGCACAAACTTGTCAGATTCCAAGAGATTAATGTCTGGCTTATGTTTTTTGGGGGCACCGACCATAACCTCATGAGACCAGATTATTTGGTTCTTTGTATAGTGTAAACACTCCCACAGAAATCAGATTGAATGTCAATTATGAAGAAGGGATTACCATGTAAACAGTTAAGAAAATGTGGATTCGAATATAATTTCCCATGGCAGATTTCACTTTTGAATATTTGGGTGCATGCCAATCATATTATACCCTTAAGTAGTCAGGTATTTCTTTGGACGGAAAAAGGATGTGCATTTCTGTTGGCTTGGAAAGATCCGTATGTGGAGACTTTTCTGCACCTAAATTTGCACTTCCATTAACCTTGCCCAACGGCCACATTCCACGTACTGAAAGTGCACTTGCCGATATATAATCGGCGGCATTGCCAATAACAATTATCGACATGTTAAAACTTTCCTGCCGGTTTTGTGGCAACAGCTGATTATGACACTCAAAATCGGCAGCATTCAATTGTGGTACACTTTCCGTATACTTTTGGTGAAGAAAATGTCCCCAAAGTGTACTGAAATTGAATGCTGCTGATTTTTAATGTTCCAAGGGCCTCACCATGACAATGTTGCATCGCTGCACACGTTGGCAGCGCGCACTTTCAGCCTGTGAAATACAGGCTTTAGATATCCCGGCGATTCCCTGCTTTGTACTTGTATGATGAGAGAGATCCTTCCTTTACTGCTATGTACCAGTCTCACTAAATTCATTAATGTACCTGTACATACAATTAATTCAATTTCTTATTCAGTAGTCTTTTTATGTAATCCCAAGTTCACACAGGACAGTGGAGAACGCCAACAGACAGCTCAAAGAAGACCACTGTGAGTTCTAAGTACACGTTAAGTACAGGTGGATCAACTATGTATGAGAGTCTACTGGTGCTTTGGTATTATAAAATCAATGCAGCCACAATTTTGTTTCTCCTGATGTTGGGTGCAGTTGGGTCATAATATGGATCGTTGGTCATTTAAGTACACATGTAATAATCTATTACCAAAATTGTTGTCTAGAAATACGCAATCTAAAGCCCTAATTATACTACGTGTCGGGTTGACAGACACATTTGGGGTTGGCGCCCAACGTGTCTGGTAAGCGTTTGGGCTGTTTTAGGACCATATTACAATACACGTTGGGTCGCATTGGCATGGGTCCCGAAGTGACCCAGCGTGTAGTACATTATACTACACGTTTTAGCACCCGTTGGGGGTCGCGTTAGCATGCATTGGATCGCATTGGGCATGCGTTGGGTCGCGTTTGGTCGCATTGAGCAAGAAGCTCGCATCGGGATTTACAAACATGTTGGTAAAATAATGCGAATCAGACGCATTGGGCAATGCGACCCAATGCGACCAGACACCCAATGCGAAGTGTAATATGGCCTTTAGTTATCTGCCTTGCCTAGTAAATGGAATTGTGGACAGAAAAACCTAAAATAGGATACATCTAATTAAGTGGAACTATAACTACCATACCAGGCTTAATTACCTATTCAATAAGGGGATTCAGAAATTGATAGGCAATCTTGAGATATACGAGTTAAGTCCATTATTCTTTTCTTTTGAATTATTTTGTAATCCAGCAGTTGTTACTTAATTCAGGTATCTTGAAATTTGTGGTGTTGTATGGGATGAAACCTGTATCTGTTGAGCCTCCAAGACGCAGAGAACTGATATTGCAATTGCAATTTTGATTTCTGCATTGACTTCAAATGCAAAGACTATGTAGTTCTGTAAACCTTACTTCCCAACTTTACCACCAACCATATCTGTAAGGTGAATTCAGAAACTGAGGGCGTCACCTCAGAAGGCAGTGTGTCGGTGGGGGTAATCTCATACTGCTCCTGTCAAGTTGGCCATTGTTAATGGAACAAATTGTAAGAAAAATAAAAGGAAATAAGGACAAGGACGAAAAAGAAGGGAGTGGGGGAGGGGGATTGCAGGGACACAGCCCCTCATTTCTAACCAATTTGATAACAAATATTGAATTTCTTCTCACTGCAACAAAATTGTTGAATATTTGGGATTTGGGAATAAATCCTAGGCTAGAGATCTATAATAAAATCTATTGTAAGAAATTTCCTA
The DNA here is from genome assembly GCA_936440205.1 of Lepidonotus clava. Lineage (NCBI taxonomy): Eukaryota > Metazoa > Annelida > Polychaeta > Phyllodocida > Polynoidae > Lepidonotus > Lepidonotus clava. The sequence continues at coordinate 47,547,188 of OW387138.1, forward strand.
AGCAACCAGCAAAAAGCTAAAACAAAATGATAAATAGCATCATCGTTCTTTCAAATAGGTATAAACTGGGAATTTCTATGTCCATGCTTTGAAGGATGGCCGCGTGCATACAGCCTTTTGGGAAACACGAGGTCCTTGGATGTTGAAAGTCTCCGCAAGAAGATTACCAAAAAGAGCTTCGGCATATAACACACATTTATAAGCATGGAGTTATATCAGTTTTGATGTGCTTTTAGCGAAATAGTGAAGTGCTGTTGAAATTATGCTATTACAGTATGTATTTGTGTGTTTGTGTCATATAACTCCAATTTAAATCACTTAATAAATAAATAATTGAAAAAGGCGCTCACTAAATTTGTTTTAATACTTATTCAAAGTATGTACACGTTATTCCAGTCTTTTCAGTTGGTATATTGGTATTTGGACCGATGGGATACTGGGTTGAGGGCTTTTAGGGAGGTTAAGCCTGCATGACCTATCCTGTAATTTAGACTTAACGTATCTCTTATCTCAGATGTTATCACTTGCTGTATAAGAATTCCACAACAAGTTCTAAGTAATTTATTTATAATCAATTACCATTAATTTATATATAATCAATTACCATGTGCAAGACAGGTTTGATGTAACATCCTCGTTGAAACTTCTTGGTTCTGCATAAAAGGAAACCTTGCACATATTATTTATCGAAATTTGCTGAGCATGCGTCAGGAACTACCAATGTCAAAAATAAATTAAGAATGTTCCAAATTCAGATTATGAGACTTTGAATTGTTGACTAAGCCTATGTGCGATGTAACCTTAAGCTCCCTTATTAGAAAAAAGTCAATCTACAACTTTTATGATCAAAGCATAATCTTCCATTAACGCACTCTATCTGTTACAAGACCCTAAAGGCCATGATCCACGTTGCGGTTTTGGGCCGACCGATTTTCCTCTAATGCATTTTTCACATTATTTGGAATGAATTTTCCTTTCCTGATGAAAATAAAATTTTCTGATATGTATTATTCTAATCTCTTTGGAAAAGTGTATGTTGTATAAGAAAAATGATTATTTAAAAAGATTCAAAATCGATTCGAAATCGGCCCAAAATCGCAATGTGGATGATGGCCTTCAATTTATGTGCGAGGTAACTTTAAAAAAAAAATCAATCTACAACAATTATGCCCAACGCATAATCTTCCATCAACGCACCTTATCTGTTACAAGACTAAATCCTCTACTGTATGGGGGAGGGAGGAAGGGATGACCCCAGAGATCAGGGTCCGGAGTGCGGGCCCTTATCGCACGGTCCGAAGTGCCCGACGTGCCCGGGCCGTGCACCCAGATGGTGCACCCAGGGTCAGCCGACCTTTGGACGTCTGACCCGACCACCGTGTCTACAGGCGCTAAATCCACCAGCTGACATTTGCTCGATTCTTCAGCGAGTTCAAAAATCGGGTAGACTATAAATATTCTAAACAGAAAAGATATATATGTTATTCAATAGAGGCTATGCTATTAGGGGCTGTCCATAAATGATGTCACACACAACAAAGTGTGTGTGTGGGTGGGTGGGTGGGTGGATAGGTTGAACAGTGTGACACTGCCTGAAAAGTGGCCTTATTTCCATGTTTAGATTAGCAAATTTAGTGTGACAGGGGGTGGATGGGTCCTAAAAATACCCTGAAAAAGTGTGACATCATTTATGGATGGCCCCTTATTCTTATTGTATAAGGAATGCAATATCATCAAAATTTATGTGTTTTTAAATGGACGGAAAATGTATTAGAAGAGCAGAGGCTCGCGGTTTTTCGCATCGTGGATCACTGGCTTAAAACCCCTTTTGCCCTTGAAGGGGATCCCTGCGATTTGAGAACGTCGGATTATCGTTGCCCTGACTGCAGAGGTGCTTAGCTAAATTATTCAACATGATTTGTATGCTTGCACTTCTGGAATCGAAATGATTTCCAATATTAAATTGCCTATAGGGATTACCAAATTCTGTTTGTAAGAACTGTCAAGTTTTAAATAAAAAGGGATGGGTATTTCACCCGACCAGGGGCAGATACATGATCTTGGAAGGGGGTAGGCGGTCGCCGGGGGGGGGGGGGTCTGTTCATAGACTAAGTACCATACGATCTGCATGTGCATGCACACACGCGACGTTTTTTTCTCTTTGGCAAGTATAAGTCCGCACCAAAGGTGAAAGGAGGGGGGGGGGGGGGTGGACCCCCTACCCATGCCCCTTGGATCCGCCTCTGGTCGACTTTCCAGCTGGCCCCTCTCAAAACTCATATCAAATTCGAGAAAGGGGAAAGCTCATATTACATATGGTCCCGAGTAGCAGGCGCTGCCAACTTTCTAATATAACTATTAATATTTGAACAAATAATTTTTTAAATACTGGCCAAATATAAAGCTCATCCATGAGCTTAGTACAGTGACAATTCATGTGCAAAATAATTACAATAAGGCATCAACTCAAAATAAGCCAGCTAAACGTTCTACTCGTGGACAATCTTACAAAAAACAAATCTCCATGGGACATCAGCCATCTGTATATTAGCTGTTCACATAAAACACCTATTTCATGATAATGTGGTCGTGAGGCTGTTCCTATTGTTTTGCCGTTATTGGCCGGTGTGTTTTCTACTTACACTGATATAGGTGGGCCTGTATCTGTGCACCCTGTGACATGTTACATCTGTGGGGGTTCACATAACCACAGAGACAGACCTGGACACAACTATACTCCGTCTCCACCACATTAGCCCACACCACTGCGATAGACCTGGACACAACTATACTCTGACTCCACCACGTTAGCCCACACCACTGAGACAGACCTGGACACAACTATACTCTGACTCCACCACGTTAGCCCACACCACTGAGACAGACCTGGACACAACTATACTCCGTCTCCACCACGTTAGCCCACACCACTGAGACAAACCTGGACACAACTATACTCTGACTCCACCACGTTAGCCCACACCACTGAGACAGACCTGGACACAACTATACTCTGACTCCACCACGTTAGCCCACACCACTGCGATAGACCTGGACACAACTATACTCTGACTCCACCACGTTAGCCCACACTCCACCTTTTGTATCTGTATTGGCTCCGATGTGAATTTCTTTGGTAATTGCTATTAGTTTTATTATTAGTTTTTCATATCGGAAATTGCTCTGACACCCACACTCCAGCTTTCGTATTTCGTCATTATTATTAGTAGTAGTTTTTCATGTCGGAAACTGCTCTGACAGAATTTCCAGCTACAAGGAGAGCTTGGAGGCCCTATTACATTATATTTGAAGTGCGGTATTGCTGCTTTGTGGTGGTTGGTTGGTTATTGGTTGCTTTAAGTCCTAATCAACTACCAGGGTCATACCCTCTCTATATTACTGCCACACTGAGATCATGTCACATGCCCACATAATACCCCACCCAGTCCTATTATACTGACACCGGGCCGGCCAGTCATGTTTCGTGGTTCTTACCTTATACCGAGTGCCAGGCAAGAAGCAACCACTAACAGAGTATTATGATAACATTATGTCTCAATGAAATTGAGACTGTACCAACGCATAATTTTTATGATATTGTTATCTCTCAGTGAAAGAACATAATCAGAATGTAACAAGTACGTGACTGTCCAATACCACAATATCAAGTTCTAGATATGTTATTCGGTGCCATCTAAATAATGTAACAAGAACCAAAACGAAGTTTATAATAACATTATATTTATAATGTCCTTGCATGCTTGCCTGGTTATATATAGCTATACGATCCATCCTATAGACGTTGTGCAGATGACATCATGACTGCCCATAATGGCCTGGTCGCCCTATTTGTGTTCAATTTAGAATCAATGTTATTTACCGTTTAGAACTGCATATTTGTGAAGCGTTTAGCATACAGTTTTCTGCTACTATGAGTTGAAAGAGACTCACTGAATAATGCTTAACAATAATTATCATTTAGAATTAACAAATTTTGATTTATTCTATGACCATGTGCTCTTGATCACCATGTGGTGATCACCAAAATATGATCATGTGACCACATCTGCACAAGGTCTATACCCTATTTCTTTTAGCTTGTCCATCGCCAACGCATTGGAAACAAAGTATTCATAAGTGCAGCGTATGCTTTTTGATCTCACCAAATTTCCATTCTGCTCAGTGGGTGGGAGTGAGTGGCTGTGAGTAGGGAGGGGGTGGAGGCGGAATGGAAAGTACCGGCCCCTGTTATCATGTAAAGGTGCCCTACTTCATGTGTAATATACCAGCTGGGGTTTGACCACACACTTTGCATTACAACTTCTACTCCTTAGGGGCACTGCTATAACTTCTAATTCTACTACTGCTACTACTACTATTACTACTTATTGCTGGTACTTCTACTACTAATACCACTATACTGGACCACTCCTACCAGCTATCATTCATACTGACCATCATTTCTAATTGCTACAACTACTCATGGCTACTTCTGACTTCCACAGCTGATTCAGGAACTGCTACCAGTGCGACTTTTCCTACTCTTTGTACTGGACTCACCTCTGCTGCTTCTGGACTACAGACGGGGGATGGTCAATAACTACCAGACACACAAGTCTCAGAGTGCTGTCGACCTGAAACTTCTACTGACTGCAACTAGTGAATACTATGCTCCTACTTAATTCTTATTAACATCAATACGACGACCGTTGTTTCTAATACAACCACCCTTACTATATCATATATCATATTAGTACTACTACTCTTACTCTTACTACTACTACAACAGATTGTGCCCTTGTCGGAGAGGGTGGTACTTAGTAAACTACAGGAGGACACATAGGACATCTACTCAGAACTTCTACTTAACACTACTCGTATCAATACCAATTACAAATTGCTACTACTGCAACGACATCTGCTACTGCCACAATTACCACCATCTCTGCTACTGCTGGAGCACATAAACGTAAATCTCTTAGCTTGTGAACTTTTACTTAACACTACCCTTATCAATACCATTACCAATTACAAACACTACTTATACTACTTGTTGAAGTAGTGGTTGTCCAGGAGGGGTTGTCACCGTGGTAGTAGACTACCGGAGTACACGTGCACCCGGCGGTAGTAGGCTACCGGCAGTATGGCCATGTCGGTGGGGTTCATCGGGGCTGGGAAGATGGCTCAGGCCCTCTGCAAGGGCTTCGTCGCCGCAGGTAAGGGTGGTATCATTATGAACTGCTTAAAGCGGTTTTACTCTGTACCATTTTACTCGCAATTTCCAAAAAAAAACAAAAAAAAAAAACACGAGTCAGGATAACGGCCTATAGGCTTTATAAGATATTTCAGGGGCGGATCCAGGAATTTTAAAAAAAGATCTAAATCTTGGCAAAACAAAAGGAGGGGGGGGGGGGGGCGTGCGCCCCTACGCCCCCCGCCCCTAAATCCGCGACTGTATTTCAATTCTCTTCAAATGGTGTGTAAATTGTATGGGTTCCTGTGATTTTCCTCACTGCAGAATATTCTATTCCATCTGTTACGAATCTATCAAAGCTTGGGAGTTGAGTTTGATACAGTGACCACACTGTTGTAGAATAATAGGTAATCATAATTCGCCTCCAACCTCCCCCCCCCCCCCCCCACACACACACACACTCAAACTTGGCTGTTTAAAAGGTGTTTCCCCAATCGTAGATTTTCTGCCATGTTCCGTGTCTTAACATTTCATTATAGACACACACACAGTATATTATATATATATATATATATATATATATATATATATATATAATGATTATGATATATATATATGTATGTATGTATGTATGTGTAGGCCTATATAATAATTGAAAGTTGCATTACATTCGTATCTATATACATTATATATAATATATAGATACAAATGTAATGCAACTTTCAAGATTTCATGTAAATTATACATGAAATCTTGAAAGTTGCATTACATTTGTCACACCATAAAGCAGTAAATCTATTTATAGCTTTAAACTACATTAAAAGTAACTGACATGTTGCAATGACTGCCTAAAACAGCATAATTCGGTATCCGTGCATGGCGTTGTTGTTTTTTTATAATATTTTATTTGTCATCTTCAGCATATCCTGTTCTTCCAGATGTTACAATAATTTGGTTCCACATTGAAATAACTTAAACAATATTATCATTTTTGTTATAGATGTTAATGATATATACAATGAACTTAATGTATAAGAACGAAAACCCAGAACTGTGAAATAATCTGTTCCCTCACAAATCATAATATGGTTATCAACCATGATGTTTGTTTCTGTCCAACAAATGAGTGCAGAGTATTTGTTGATGTTAGATTACATCATACTAGCACAACGTCATGTGATGCAAGGTAGATTTTTACTTGATTCTTAAATTCAAATCGGCCTTCAATACTCCTAATATATTTATTTTTCAACATTATGACACATGGGATATAGACAACAGCTGACCAACAGCTGATGACGCTGGTTTTAGCATACGCTTAGAGGTGCGAGTGGCATAATCATTGTTTAAAACTTTTTAAAACTGGTTATTCCAAGGCCGTTTTTGCAGTCATATTTTATCGTGACGTTCAGACAGATAAATTTGAGTTAGGTTGGGTTAAATTGATGGAACAGAAATTCAGGTGGTCCATAATTTATCTTTTTAATTGAAGTAAACACGTCACAATTGTGCTAAGCTTTTCACGATGCAGAGTAATAATTAAGAGTAAATACAATAACATACGGTTAATCTCGAAGAGAGCCTGCATACAACATATAAATATTCTTATATCAATATCAATCATCATATCACATGAATACCATGCATCTTGTTCCGTATTCTAATAAATTTAGTATCTCATGGGTCAAATTCTTACAAAACTCTTCTTTAGTATCAATACATTTCAATTGCCAAGGTAATAATTCCCATAGTTTTGTAGCCCGATGTTTCCAACTTTTTCAGTAAACTTCCAAGTTAGGCTTCTTCAGACATATTTTATCAGCCATTTCCGACCATTTCCTTACCATAACTCGTTTGTAAACTTTCATAAACATTATGCTATTTACCAGGGGTGTATACCGGGTCCCTATGTCCCGTATCGAAATTAAGATAACTCCAAGTCCCTCTATAGGAGGTATGGATAGGGGGGTCCCACATCGCGTGTCAAATTTGAAAAATAGCCATGTCGCCTGTCACTATTTCAGAGATTAGACCCATGTCGCATGTCGAATTTAAGAAATGGCCCGGTCGCATGTCACTATTTTGCATGTCCCCTGCCGAATTTAAGAAAATGGCAATGTCAGTTGTCCTTTAGTTGCCATGTTGCATGTCAAATTTAAAAAAAACGTCTGTGTCACCATGTCAAATTTAAGAAATAGCCATGTCGCGCTGTCAATTTTAGGGGTCTATACCCTCTCTACATATCTATTGCTAACGAAACGCTATATCCCATGTTTAATTCAAGGAATAGCTATACCGCCTTGTCAATTTCAAAGCCCCATACCCACTTACCGTTTTTGGGAGGAATCGGCGCTGATGTCGGCCGACTCTGATGGACAAGCCATACCCAGCCCAATCAGGGCTCCCGTAGGTGTTGGCATCAGTGGTTAGCACTGACGGGAGAGCCAATGGGAGCGCTGACGGGAGCACTGATCTATATTAAGCATGTTTGATAACTTGACGCTGATGCTGATGCTGATGCTGACATCGACGCCGATGGCTGACACTGATGGCCGACAGTGTCGGCCGTCAGGCTGTCACCAAGTGGGTATGGGTCTATATCCAAAGGTAACCTTTAGCTCCCCATGTCTGCACTATGACCAGACAATCTGTCCCAGATTAATGATTAGAAAGTAACTCTAGTGACACAATTAGGTTATCTATTGACAATAAATAATTACCTTTTCAATTATTTGTTTGCTTAGACTGATAGTCGTAGGCATGTATAAGCATGCGTGTCTGCATTGATTAGTTTTTATTAAAGAGGTTAGCATTCACACAGACACACACAGACACACACAGACATCTGTGTGTATGCTTTTTATTTATTTATATATATATTATTAGCAGAACGATTATTATATAGAGCGTTTACAGGCTCGCTCTCTGGTTTAAGCCATGCCACAATAAAACTGGGCAGAAAAACACAAAAGGAAAAATATTGACTTGGGCAATAATCACTGACTTATTGGGCGAAAAAATCATATTTCTGTATCCCACTTTTTTTAAAAGCTGAAACATTGTCAAAAACATTCATTCGATATTATCATGGGTTCTAGGACAACCATCACTGGGGCAACTACCCTGGGGACAACTATCCCATTGGACAACTACACCTTAGGACGATTTCCCCAGGACTATTACCCCCATATGTTAATTACCCCTGAGGCAACTATCCCTAAGTACAACTGCCCCTTAGGACAACTACCCATCTAGGGTAACTACACCTTGGGACAATTTCCCCTATAGGTAGGACAAATACCCCTGTGATAGGACAATTACCCATGTAGGTAGGACAACTAACCCCATTGTTTTATCAATTGGTATCAAATGATTTGAAATATATTCTCTTTTAGTTTGATTTTGATGTAAAAAAAACTGACTTTATTTGCTATGGGACAACTACCCCTCGTACAACTACCCTGGAGATAACTACCCCTTAGGATAATTACCCCTAGAACTATTACCCCGTAGGATAATTACCCTAACTATCCCTTGAGACAACTACCCTTCTAGGATAACTATCCCTTGGGACAATTACCTTTATAGATAGGACAACTATCCCTATAGGACAACTGCCCCTATAAATAGGACAACTATCCCTCTAGATAAGGCAATTATCCCTGTAGGTAGGACAACTACCCCCATTGGTTGGACAATTACCCCCCATTGCCCAGTATCCCTAAGGAAAGATAATGACCTGTGTAGGCCAGCAAACCTCCCCTATTGTAGAGTTTTAAGTTGTCAGCTGGTATCAAATGATTTGAAATATATATTATCTCTTAGTTTGATTTTGACGTACAAAAAAAGTAGTTTTCTTTGTATTTTGTGGTGTAATGAGATATTGCTTTTGTTGTTGATGATGTCATTGATAGATTTTTTCAGATTAAGAGATTTCCCAAATACCCAGAAGACAGCCGCGTCCCCACTAGGGCGACAAACATTTTAGTTGCCGGGCAATTAGTGTTAACCCTTTCTGTCATGGGCGACTAGTTATTTTTGGTCTTGGTCACAGAGGTTAGTAATGGTTAATACTAGTCGCCCAGCTACTAAAATCTTAGTCACCCAAGTGGGGACGCAGCTTATAGGTTTGGTTTAAAGTGCTATACTGCCATCATAATATGAGAAATAAAATTATGTAAAAAGGTAAGTTAACTTAAATTTGTTATTTAAAGTAGTAGTTGTCCTATAAAGGTAGTTGTTCTACCTGTGGGATAATTATCCTATCCATAGAGGTAGTTTTCCTTATAGGAGTAATTGTCCTATAGGGGTAATTGTCCTAATTATAGGGATAGCTGTCCTATCTATAAGGGTAATAGACCTGTCCACTTTGGGATGTATTGCTGGCATGATACAGAGGTTGGACATAATTGCAGTTTTTGCAAAGTCAGGCACTGACACAAACCTGAGTCAATGAGTTAGCACTTGTGTTTTCTGGGTCAATAAGGTGTTGATAAATGAGGATGAATAACTATTTTTTCTCAATTAGGTAATAACCTCCATTTTAGGTGATCCAAAATAAGATATGTTTTTGTGATTTTAGGGTTGGACATTGTGATCAAAGCTGAAGGGTTTTAACACTGTTCCCTATGGGAAAATGCCATTTTTGCTTTCCAGCCCTACAGCTACATATTCAACATCATATTGAAAGTAAAAGAAAATTACTGTGAATCAAGTATGATGAACATTTTTCTAAAAATGTTGATATCATAGAAATAAGGGGTGGGCTAGATGGCAAAGTGGACAGGTCTATTGTCCCTAGGGATAGTTATCCTAGAAGGGTAGTTATCCCAAGGGATAGGTGTCCTCAAGGGTAGTTGTCCCAGGGGTAATTATCCTATGGGGGTAATTGTTCTAGGAGGTAATTATCCTAAGGGGGAGTTATCCCCAGTGGCCCGTTGCACAATGGGTTTCATAACAATGAAAATAATTTTATTAACGAAATTAATATTTTCGTAACAACGATGGTTTATACACATTGTTTTTCTATATTTAGAATGCAGCCAGAGAGCTGTAACTTTTACTGATTTGTCTCTATTTTTTTTCCTTTTTACATCAATTTACAGAATTCAATTTCATTGATTAGAACCAGAGACTTTACTATCTTTGTAAAATCGTAACAACGATATCTTTGTTAAAGATATCTTTGTTTGATCCTAACAACGAAATTCTATTGTGCAACGGGCCACAGGGTAGTTGTGCCCAGGGTAGGTGTCCCAGGGTAGTCATCACCATTATCATGTTACCATTTCCAATATAAATATGCTCTACATTATTTTCTCTTTCAAATACTTTTATACTGGGTTTGTCCATCTAGATATTACATATCACTTCTCAGTTTCACTCTCCAAGTTTCCTGAACTGATATATGTATATTTGCGCTATGTCTCACAACAATTTTAATGTTAAGGATATGTAATTTTTATGCATTTTCATTTTATGTGTTCTTCAAACTTGAGCAATTGATCCTGCAACCTGTCTGAATCCCATATTGCTTCAGCAAACTATCAATTCAACTTTTCACTTAATGTAGGACTTTCCTGTACAGGCATCCCCCCTCCAATTGCCCACTCCTGCTCCAGTCCGTGAATTCCAGTTCACCTTATGAATTGACCACAAAAGCCACATACACACAATGGTTACACCACTTATAATTATGTGAAAGGACCAAACAAAATGGCCACACCAGTCGCACATACACACATGTATATGTTTTACTAGCAAATTCAACTGCTTTTTATTTTCCAGGGACAAGATCGAGAGCAAGTAAGAGGTTCTGTCTTGTTGCATACGTCCACAAGTTCTAAGTATATAATACGCTGAACATATGGAATCTGGGACACGCTTAAATGTAAGTGTATAGAGTGGCATGTCCGTATTTCCATACCTGAATAAATAATATGTTTATCTTTTCCTTATTTTGGTGTGCCTGCAGCTTGGAAAAAACAACTCTAAATTCCTATCCTCCGTATCTCTCTTTCATTACAATCTATCATTATGTATTTCCTTGTTTCACGCCTTAATTCTACCCCACATACAAGAATTACAGTAATATTAGTTATTATTAAAATTAAAAGCCAATACATAATTCAAACTGTTTCAAACTGTCATATTTTTGAAGTTGGTATATTCTGTGGATACTCCATAGGCACCAAAGGCAAGGACAAATGAACTTATTATTATTTATGTCCGAAACTACGGAATTGCCGCTCCATACACTCACCCTAAACCTAAGCTCGGCTAGGGTCAAATAGTGTAAGATGACCATATAGGTAAAATAATGTAAGAATTGGGTTGCAACGTTCATTGTCGTGTGGGAGTCGTGTGTAATAAGAACGCACAGATTAAGTTAATGTTTGATATAGCCGTATGATTTACACACATTGATAGTATATTACCAAATTTTATTTACTACCTATTATGTAATATTCACTTTTGAAATTTTAATATAAACTCATATAAACTTGAATATGTGAAGGCATATGCATTCTTTTGTCGAAAGAGTGGGAGAACGAGGATGTTTCCCAATAGCAAAATCAAGAAAGTGGCTAAGGTGATGTATGGAAATGCAATGTTATTCTCCAATTCACAATTGATATAATATCATGTTTAAAAAGATTAAATATACCCGCTTACCTTCAAAATCAAACTAAAAGATAATATATTTCAAATCATTTGATACCAATTGATAAAACAATGAAATTCTTTGACAATGGGGGGGGGGGGAGATTCCTCTGTTTAATTAGGGAGGTATTTAATACACGTTTAATATATCCGCTAACCTTTTTTTATTTCAGATGCGCTCGAAGCCCGGGGGATGATCGCTAGTGACGTCAGCTCTGACGTCATGAAACAGATGGAGGTTGGTGAACAGCGAAATAATATTATCTCAAACGATTGTATTGTGATGGAGTGATCTGTTTAGAGAGTGATGGCTGTAGACAATTGCATTCAACAGGGTGACATGGACTTTTTGGAGATTAGAAACAGATCTAAAAAATAATCACATGTGACATTGTCCCTTCTTAGATTTTACAGGGCGACATTGGCCCTTCTCAAATTTAACAGGGCGACATTGACCTTTCTCAAGTTTGACAAGTTTTCCATTTGATTTCTGAATATAATGTATATCACTGAGAATTGATGCAAAATATTAGAAAGATTGAAGAACTTCCATTTAACGGATATCTGGAAAATGGTGTGATTGTCCTTACAGGCGGTATTCCATTACACGACTACACGACATATGCGGCATGCTCCAAAATGCAAATTTCTAACCATTATATGTCACTCCTGTATGTTAACTTTTCTGTAATATTGTCATATTGTGCTGATATCACAGCCCATGTTGTGTAGTGGAATACCCCTTTAACTTTCCTTTCTCCCACCAGGTGGCGGGGGTACTCACGACCCCAGACAACGCTGAGGTGGTCCGTCAGAGCTTGGTAGTCAACTTATTTAAATATACATATATAAACCACCCTTAACTTTCCTTTCTCCCACCAGGCGGTTGGGGTGCGCACGAAGCCGGACAATGCTGAGGTGGTCCGTGAGACCGTCAGAGCTCGGTGGTCATCTTCATTAAGTATAAATAAACTACCCTTAACTCTCCTTTCTCCCACCAGGCAGCGGGGGTGCGCACGACCCCGGACAATGCTGAGGTGGTTCGTCAGAGCTCAGTGGTCATCCTGGCGGTCAAACCGGACATCGTCCCCGAAGTCCTCCGCCAGGTGGCACCACTCACCACCCCTGACCACCTCTACATCTCCATCGCCGCCGGGGTCACCACCAAGGTCATCGAGGGGGTAAGCACCCAGCAGCTTTTATATATTCATTGGGGCCTAGACCTTTAAATTCGACATGGCGACATTGTTATGTCTTAAAATCAACATGTAACGTGAGACCTGATGACATGAGTGAAAAAATAAATGACATGACATAGCATGTTTCTTCAATTTGACCTGCAACATTGCACCACCCATCTTAGAGGCAACAGGCACGACAGTTAAATGACAGGTGAAACGACCAATTCCTAAGTTTGACATGCGACATACAGATCCCCCATCAAGAGCTACTTTATTCATTGTTTAATTCATTCATTCATTTCGTTTTTACTTATGACACGTTAAATGTAATTCCAGCCACCATAGGGGTGGGATGGAGGGAGGTGTAATAAGATGAATTGCCATACAGATATATGAGATAAAAATGTGGTGATACCAATTTCATAATTATTGTTACAGAGTACAGAATAGAAAGGAACGAGTAATGAACAGAGTATGGTATCAGTAATCAATAATCCAATTCCATGATACATGTAACGAGGCCATGGGCTTATCCAGGCTTGGTTAAGGCCTTAGAGTATAGAGATCAAGTTTATATAGATACCTAGAAGACTTTAAACATTTTCAAAACTCAGATAAGTATAGAAATATGTTAGATGAGTCCAGTTAAGGTCAGTGGTAAAATATTATTTATGAAAACTAGCTCAAACTGAAGTAGAATGCCACAAGAGATGGTAATATTTACATTTGTTTGTAAACAAACCCTATTTTTGCGGATCCACATTCATTGATTTGAGCAAGACAAACATGTTTTTTTTTTTTATTAATTTCAACCATATTTCATGGTTCAGATTTTAACATGGGCCAGACATAGGCTCAAGGAATGGATTTCCATGATTATTTGAGTTAGGAACATTTTTAATGAATTTATTGGTTTTGGCTCCCTTTAAGCACCTATGTAAACAATTTTACTCCTTCTCTTAGTCTCAATGTAAACCCTTTTACCATTTTAGTTTTAATGTAAACCCTTTTACACTTTTTAGTCTCTATATGTTAACCCGTTTACCCCTTTTATTCTCAATGTAAACCCTTTTACCCTTTTTATTCTCAATGTAAACCCTTTTACCCTTTTTATTCTCAATGTAAACCCTTTTACACCTTTTTAATCTGAATGTAAACCATTTACAGTTTTTAGTCTCAATGTAAACCCTTTTTACCCTTTTTAGTCTCAATGTAAACCCTTTTACCCCTTTATAGTCTCAATGTAAACCTTTTCCCTTCATGTCATCCTCATGTAAATCCCTCCGCAGCTGCTGCCAGCTGGTACCCGCATTGTGTGTGTCATGCCCAACACCGGCATATACTCTTTTACTCTTTCTCTTAGTCTCAATGTAAAACCTTACCCTTTTTAGTCTCAATGTAAACCCTTTTACCCCTTTTTAGTCTCAATATAAACCCTTTACCCCTTTTTAGTCTCAATGTAAACCCCTTTACCCTTTTTAGTCTCAATGTAAACCCTTTTACCCCTTTTTAGTCTCAATGTAAACCCCTTTACCCTTTTTAGTCTCAATGTAAACCTTTTTACCCCTTTTTAGTCTCAATGTAAACCCTTTTACCCTTTTTAGTCTCAATGTAAACCCCTTTGACCCTTTTAGTCTCAATTTAAACTCTTTTCCCTCATTCTATCCACATGTAAATCCCACCACAGCTGCTCCCAGCTAGTACCTGCGTGCTGTGTGTCATGCCCAACACCCTGGCATATACTCTTTTACTCCTTCTCTTAGTCTCAACGTAAAGCATTTTACCCCTTTTAGTCTCGATGTAAACCCTTTTTGCCCTCATTTGATCCCCATGTAAATCCCTCCGCAGCTCCTGCCTGCTGGTACCCGCGTGGTGCGCGTCATGCCCAACACCCCTGCGCTGGTCCAGGCGGCGGCCTCCGTCTACTGCGCAGGCGTGGCGGCCACACCGGAAGACGGGGCGGTGGTGGAGGGCCTCTTCTCGGGGGTCGGCATCTGCGAGAGTTTGCCCGAGACCTACCTGGACGCCGTGACCGGGCTCAGCGGCAGCGGACCCGCCTTCGTCAGTACTTCCTTAGAGCAATAAATTTCTTAGAAATATTAAATTTATCAAAATCATCAAAATTGTCAAGATTGTCGAGAATTCAAATTATTGAATTGTTAGAATAAGCAAAATTATCAAAATTACTAGAAACACTAGATTTACTAGAACTACTACAATTACTAGAATTATAAGAAATATTATTAAGATTAATAAAACACTTTTAAAGTGACTAATAATATTTTCTTTAACGAATCAACTATTTCAGAAGGGTTGATGGTATCATGTGGTGCACAGCAGATGTGCTCACTTTCGAGTTATAGATTGGATAGAAATAAAGATACTGATGTTTATGAATCTATAAAACACTGTAGTTCAATCCTACAGCTATTCGCGAGGAATAGTATTGAATATTCGCATTTCAATTATCACATTAATAGGGAGGATTATCGTTGTTTAAAAAATGTTGCATTCACTTTTCATATTACTTTTATGAATGTTATGAATGTTATGAATCCTACACAATATTGCCACAGGTAATACATCTCAAATGGATTCTCATTAGGCCCAAAATACAATCAGATTTCCCTTACCCATGGGATCTTAATTCGTCATTATAGTTGATATTCTGGTATATATTCTGTAAATCTTATCTTACAATACCTGTCGCCCTAGGCCTCCGACTCACCTTGTTTGTATTGTGGTATATATATTCGGTAAACCTGATTGTACAATGTCCTCAGGGGTTCCTGGCTGTGGAAGGGGCTGGCGGACGGTGGGGTGAGGGCGGGACTTCCCAGACCTGTCGCCCTCCGACTCGCCTTGTTTTTATTGTGGTATATATTCTGTAATCGTACAATGTTCTCAGGGCTTCCTGGCTGTGGAGGGGTTGGCGGACGGTGGGGTGAAGGCGGGACTTCCCAGACCTGTTGCCCTCCGACTCGCCTTGTTTTTATTGTGGTATATATTCTGTAATCGTACAATGTTCTCAGGGTTTCCTGGCGGTGGAGGGGCTGGCGGACGGTGGGGTGAAGGCGGGACTTCCCAGACCTGTTGCCCTCCGACTTGCCGCACAGACGCTCATGGTAAATATTTACCCCTTAATTGTATCATAACTCTCTGACTGACAATATTACTGTGTATACAATATATACATATAACCAACTGAGAAGGGAGTACGAGGGTGGTTATCACCCCGAGCTGGGACCCCGATATCAGCCCGAGGCCAAGGCCCAAAGGGCCGGCCGAGGGCTGATATCGGGGTCTCGGCGAGGGGTGATAACTGCCCGAGTACTCCCTTCGAGGTTGGTTATGGATTTATTATACCTTTTCGGTTAGATCTGAGCTCCCAAAGAAGGATGCACAGCAATCAGTGATGGTGGGACTGTGATGTTGCACTTTTTTTAATGTTTTTTCATATAACTCTTTTGATATCCATCAAATCCACAAACAGTAAGCAGTAAAATGTAGCTAGGAACGTTGTGCAGATAATGCAAATGTTAGATTTTTTAATTCTAAATGATTTCATTTTTTCATGAATTTTAGAAAAATAAAAAGTTTCTGTATCACACTGCAGTGTGATACAAGGCTGGTTATCACCCAGGTTTGTATCGCCCTGAGTTAAACTCTTAACTACTAACCTTGTATCACACTAAGGTATAATAAAGATATTTTAGTGCTCATGGCATAACTTGAAGTTTAACATAATGGAAGCCTAGCATTGACAACCCGTTTTTCAGCTATTATCAAATACTTTTTAAGTTGGTTTAAAAATTCATTCATTACTTATAGATCTATAAAGTGTAGCAAATATATGTTTCCCATAGTTCTCTCTTTGTTTTTTTGTGTGGTCAAATTGAGCCCAGAACAACCTGAAGGTGCCTGAAGTTCTGGCGGACGGTTGGGTGAAGGCGTAATTTAGTGCAGATTACCAGGGGCGGATACAGGACTTTCGAAGGGGGGGGGGGAGGTCAGCGTAAAGGCTAAGTACTAAACTGTGTGCAATCGCGCATACACGAGGGGCATTTTCCCCTCTTTATGTAGTCTAGGGGCCCACCAAAGGGGGGGGGGGGGGGGGTCAGGACCCCCTGGACCCCCCCTGTATCCGCCCCTGGATTACAATATTAAAAATAGAAATGACAAAAGATACTCATAAAGAAATTCACTGTAGTAAAATGGATTAACCAGTATTACAAGCTTGAGTCCATGATTCACAAAAAGACAAAAAGTGTCAACAGATCTTTGGGACAAGGGTCATAGATTTTTCACATGATTTACTTTATATGTTGGGATCAAAATTCCCTTATTGGCATAACATTACAATAATCGTTTATAATAAGATACATATTTCACAACAACAATCATCAGTTGTCACACCACTTTTTGAAATCAATTCAAAATGGGCCAACAATCATATTATGGATAACTGCCTTTATCTACTCATATCTTGACAATCTCTCACTTTGTTTCTGGTTTTCTCCACCAGGGGGCGGCCAAGATGGTGCTGGAGACTGGCCAACATCCGGGCATGTTGAAGGACGCTGTGTGTTCACCAGGGGGCACCACCATCGCGGGGGTGCACCGCCTGGAGGAGGAGGGGCTGAGGGCGGCCCTCATGAACGCCGTAGGGGCAGCTACTGAGAGGTCCCGGCAACTGTCTGGGGAGGACTGAGGGCCATGGTTGGGTGGGGGGGGGGGGGGTGAGGGCCCATGGGGGGGGAGTGAGGGCCCATGGGGGGTGAGGGTGGCCCTCATGAACGCTGTGGGGGCTTCTACAGAGAGGGCCCTGGCAGCTGTCAGGGGAGGACTGAGGGCCCCGGGGAGTGGGGGGGGGGGGGGTGGCCCTCATGAATGCTATGGGGGCCGCCACTGAGACGCCCCTGGTTGGGGGGGGGGGGGGTGAGGGCCCTGGCAGCTGTCAGGGGAGGACTGAGGGCCCCGGGGAGTGGGGGGGGGGTGGTGGTGGCCCTCATGAACGCTGTGGGGGCTTCTACAGAGAGGGCCCTGGCAGCTGTCAGGGGAGGACTGAGGGCCCCGGGGAGTGGGGGGGGGGGGGTGGTGGCCCTCATGAACGCTATGGGGGCCGCCACTGAGATGCCCCTGGTTGGGGGGGGGGGGGGGGGGTGAGGGCCCTGGCAGCTGTCAGGGGAGGACTGAGGGCCCCGGGGAGTGGGGGGGGGGGGGGGGGGTGGTGGTGGCCCTCATGAACACTGTGGGGGCTTCTACAGAGAGGGCCCTGGCAGCTGTCAGGGGAGGACTGAGGGCCCCGGGGAGTGGGGGGGGGGGTGGTGGCCCTCATGAACGCTATGGGGGCCGCCACTGAGACGCCCCTGGTTGGGGGGGGGGGGGTGAGGGCCCTGGCAGCTGTCAGGGGAGGACTGAGGGCCCCGGGGAGTGGGGGGGGGGGGTGGTGGTGGCCCTCATGAACGCTATGGGGGCTTCTACAGAGAGGGCCCTGGCAGCTGTCAGGGGAGGACTGAGGGCCCCGGGGAGTGGGGGGGGGGGTGGTGGCCCTCATGAACGCTATGGGGGCCGCCACTGAGACGCCCCTGGTTGGGGGGGGGGGGGTGAGGGCCCTGGCAGCTGTCAGGGGAGGACTGAGGGCCCCGGGGAGTGGGGGGGGGGGGGGTGGTGGTGGCCCTCATGAACGCTATGGGGGCTTCTACAGAGAGGGCCCTGGCAGCTGTCAGGGGAGGACTGAGGGCCCCGGGGAGTGGGGGGGGGGGTGGTGGCCCTCATGAACGCTGTGGGGGCTTCTACAGAGAGGGCCCTGGCAGCTGTCAGGGGAGGGGGGGGGGGGAGGGGGTTGGGGGGTGAGGGGCAGTCCTCATGAACGGCATGGGGGCGTCTACTGAGAGGGCCCAGCAACTGTCTATAAGACTGAGGGCCCTGAGGGGGCTGAGGGCGGCCCTCATGAACGCTGTGGGGGCGGCTACTGAGAGGGCCCGGCAACTGTCCAGGGAAGGCTGAGGGCACACCGCAGACACATTGTCACACCTCGGCCATATAATTTATGCGTCCACTACTCTTCAATTTGCTGAGGAATGAGAAGCAGTGGAACTGTGGTCCAGACTGAACAGCCTTCCCATTTTGCCCAGCAGCAATACATTCCTAATTGCTCAGACACAGCTAATGTGTTGTGATTTAAGTACCTGCAAGTTAATTTTTTGTGGACAAAAAACACCTTGAAATCTATAGAAAATACAGAAATATTTGGCATATCTCTATCTGTAATGGATATATTTTCAAATTGACAAACAAAAAAGATTTTTTTAGGAATGGCTAAAAACCATATCTTGGAAGATTTTAAAAACTAAATATCCCCAAGAGATTCCTCCATATGATCACAAAGAATCAGACAATCTAACTGAAGTTAGATCAAAGAAAAAGTAACTCTTACTTTCACCATATAAGATTAGCAAGGTTACTTCTGCCCAGCCCCACTGGTGGCAGCAGACTCAGATTGTGACCAAGCCAGCATAAGCACAGTCACACCACCTGGTGGAGAAAACTCACACCACTAGGTATAAAATCATTTTATTCCCAAGATCAACTGATGAGCCCTAACCGGCGAAACCACAATGCTAATTCTATCTAAACAAAAGGGACCTTTTTTATATTAAATTATCATTTCTTTCTTAAATCCTCCTAAAGGAATTAATTAGTCTGACCTTTCATACAGAGTCAGCCACAACCCAGTTTGGCTCTCAAGCAATGAGATCCAATCTGACTTAACCTTTTTGGTTCAGTAAACTTAACTGTCCAATGAAAAGACAGAATACCCTTGCCTGACTCTCCGGGAGGGAAACTCAGATGTCAAAAACCTATTCTTTGTCTGATTCGTTGTGGTCTTGACCAAGGAAGTAGAAGCCTCGTCTCCCACACCGACATTCAAAACATGCTAGTTGTCCATTATGTCAAGCCACAAAGAGTTTTTGTCTACATACTTCCCAGCATGTACCTTGATCTAGGTTAGTCTGTAGGAGAAGTAAATGAAACAAATAATCTATTCATGGTGGAGACAATTTGAATTCAATGAATTCTAAATCATAAGTTAAGGATGTTTGAAGAGGCTACAGAACGAATGAAAGACGGATTTTCAGAACATTTTTTTACTCTTTGTAGACCAGCCTCAAAATGCGTTCATAATGTCAGTTTAATACAGGTATAATCCCAAGCAAGAATGTGACGGTATTATAAGGTTTCAGCAATATTATGTTTAGTTCTGGTTTTGTTATTATTACATTCTTTTGATGGCACCCGAAAACATCTTTAGAACCTAACATTATGACATTGTACTCAACCTTACCTACAATAACGTAATTGTTATGTGACAATTTAACAAGTAGCAGACTATCCAAAAAAGTATGGTCACAGAATGGACCTTGCTGATTAGGTTAACTGCTGCTTGCCTGGGATGTACATTCTGGGGCTAGCCTGTAAAAGGTATATGTTTGAGGTTGCTCAACCGAGAGTCAGACATAACTTTGCCTACAAGGACGAATCAAAATTTGTTTTATGTTGTGCTGAGGAAGTTATGCAAGTTATCAGCCTAGTTCAAATTAAACTAAATAGATACTTTGTGTGCCTGATGACAGGGATTTAAGCATAAAACTGTAATAGATCAAGTGTGGCTGCCAGTAAGGGAAGACAGGAGTAATCTTACTTACCCCAGGATAAACAAAAGTGATTAAAAAATTGAATAAATAGATGAGCTCGAATCACAGCCTCCCATAATTTAATACAATCTCCAGTCAAACTGGATGATGAAAACCACTCTGGGTTTTCATAGTCAAATATGAGACATATTCATGTTAACTCTATGTTTTTAACAAGAGAAAATTGAGATATTTTTGTCAATGTTCTAAGCTTAATCATGATCTCCAATAAAAATTGCAATCTATACGCATATACGTGCCTCCTGTCTACTTTGCCTATATGGTCGTAATATGTCATACTATTAAAGGTACATGATGTTCTCCAACAAGATTTAGAGTGAATAATATAACGTATCTTTGTTATTACCAGGCCTTTTTTTAAAGTAAATATAAAATGAAAAATCATTAATCACTATTCGTAATAACATGTTTTGCTGTTTAAAAAAAAGTTAAGGCCTAACTCTTCATTTTAACATGAAAATTGATAATATTCGCAAAGTGAGAAATACTAACATAGTGTATCTCTTGAAACCTATAGTTTATTTTGTGATAGAATAAAAAGAATTATTGAACACTCTAACAATATTAACCGTTTCTGAAAGAGTTCATCACAAGAAAATCCTAAAGACTTTAATTTGGGTTATATCTTTTTTCCATTAAGGTGGCGCCCCCTGATGGATTTAAATTGAAACACTTTTTAATGGATTTCCTATATATATATATATATATATATGTGACCCGTTTTGGCGAATTGAGTCGGATGTCGCACGGGGTCCATTTTTAGAGACCTATTCCATCAGAAAATACAGATTCTTAGCTTTAAAATGAGTAGTAACAGCAGACATCCGACTCGTTGCGACTTCCGACCTGATTCGCCAAAACGGGTCACATATATATATATATATATAATAGTTAACCCATATGAGGTGAACCATGAACTCTCTAGATGGCGCTACCCTTGTCTCATAGTTACTTATAATACTATAAGGGTAGGAACCTAAAACTGTACCCTGCAGTTTGCACTGACATATATTTTGGACTTATGACTAAACTATATGATTTTTGTGTGAAATAACCAATGGTTTGTATTTCAGACAAATGATATAAACCAATTGGCTGTCGTATTTTATTGATATTTATACTCAATAAATGGCAATTGACAATTTTATTGAAATAAATGAAACTGCACCCAGCATAGCAGCATACCATATATGGCAATGCCCCTATTTGGAAAGGACTTTATGAATGGAGGTCACATGACCAACCACATAGGGCAATGTGCATATATGCCAATTGGTAATTATAGGCAATGTACAATTGTAATTATAACTCCCCTGCATGTTAAAACCTATGTTTGACCATAGTTTTCTAGTTGTTGCATAATATGCATTACTAGTTCCTTCAAACAAGTTAATTAGGACATGGGAGGATAGGGGAATCCGTTGTGACATCACAATGTTAGTTACACAAGAGGCCCACAGATGGGGTTCTGAACAAAAGACTTCATTGTTTACATAAAACAGTACCCTCATACAACCCAGGCATTTGTGCCACTAATATAACAGTAACCAATGGCCTAGTGGCTAAGGTGCAAGACTTCAAATCTGGAGGTTGGAGGTTCAAATCCCTGAAGTTATTAGTTATTCTTCAATTTCTATCATTTTAATTATTTATATTACAGGATTCATACCCTAAGAAACATACATATCTATGAATTACCCTGGGATACTTACATATATAAATTTTAGCTTTATTATTTCTGTTTTATATTTTACATAGGTGGGACTTGAACCACCAACTTTCAGATTTGAAGCTCTAAGCTCAAGCCACTGGGCTAGTTTTGACTCATAGTAATGGAGGGTGTTTATAAATGGCATCACCATGTAGCTTCTAACTTGCTACTTGGGATTACTTTCCAGAATGTTTGAACAAGTTTTGGAAACCTCTTTAGCACTATAAATAACCAACCAACCCAGTCAATGAGTTGCATTCTGACCAGTAAAGAGGCACTGAAGGGGGAAAGTATACATACAGGTACATTTACCTGTAAAATAGGCCACACAATAATACAAAACAAACTGTAATAATTATGATTTATTTCAATACAAATTAGACAAATATGATAAGTTAGATATGTTTTTCCTGTTTAAATTACAAATGAATCTGGGACATTAACTGTGGTCTTGTGTGAATCCTATGAGTCTGCTGGTCATCAGCTTATAGGTTTTGACAGGCACCAGCTAAAAACAAAATGGCGAGTGTGCTACCCTGTCTATTCTTATACTTATAATCAGGAACCCTGGTGCCATCTAGAGGGTTCATGCCCGTGAACCTAGGTACCTAAAGCCCCCAAAGTTAGCAGACTGGGGTACTTGGCGCTGATTTTGGCGGCGGTGGGGGGGGGGGGGGGGTGGGGTGCCAGGTGTACTATAGCACCCCCTCCCCCCACCCCCTTTTCAATTTCCTGGATCCGCCACTGACTGAGAAATGAATATACCAACATGGAGATCATCAAAATGTGATCACCTGCCTATGGCTGCATATGGTTTATATAAAGCTAGGTCTATTGTTATATCCAACAACCAATGACAACCCTGGTTGTCACAATGTTATCTAATTGATTACCACAGTGGCAACAACAACACAAGTAGTGACTGCCCCTGACTTCAGCCTCGGAGCATGCTCCACGTGTTGACTTCTCGTCATCTTCAGCTGTCAACAGACAGAGATTAATGTGACACTAGACCGAGTACTTGACACTGGGTATTGACAGTGGGAGATTATAGTCATAAATCCATAGAGAGGTGCCCATCTAGCATTAAGTAACACCTGAGACCTACCCATGAAATGTTTAGATGTTGTATAGGACTTAGTCATACATGGAAAGTTAGCTCAATAATGTAAGATAGTAGTTGGTCTATACTAAGGGCGAGTTTCACACTAGGGGAATTGGAAATGCATTTCCCACATCTCACAAAATTTTACTTTGAGATGTTCTTAATAATCAACAATCTTAACGCTAATGATATATAGATAACAAAGATCATAAAGTCTGAAACTCGACCATGAAAAGTCAAAGTATCTTAACTGAGAATACGATCTTCAAGTGATGACCAGTGTGAAACTCCCCCATAGTACTAGCTATAGATTACTCAAGTCCAGAAGTGAAGAGACACTCTTAGTTCAAGTTTATCTATATGAACACATCCTCACTCCACTTGGTTCTAACGTGTCCATTCAACCTGTCACGTAAGCTGCTCTAGCAATCTCAATATTGGGTCCTACATGACTTGTACTCCAATCTATCATGGGTGTGAATTAAGTAACCCAAATTACATGTCACCTACTTGTTAATAATGTCTCTTTGACATAGGGGGTGTTTTACACTTGTCAAAACTTTAAGATCGTATCTTTAGTTAATATATTTTGATTTTTCATTGTTGAGTTTCAGACTTATGATCTTATATCCCTGTTGTTATCTATATTAGAGTTAAGATTCTTGATTATTAAAAACATCTCATCTTAAATTTTATGAGTTGTGAGAAAAGCATTTATACGATTCCCCTACTGTGAAACGCACCCTATGTGCAGCACTGAATAGTTCTTAATATATTATGACTGGTGGATGGGATAAAAAGTCTACGGAACGGCATGCAGTTGTTCTTACATTTAATCACCATGTACAGTATTAGAAGTTGACAATAAAAGTAATGTTATGGTGTTGTTACAGATGTTTTAAATCACCTGATTGATTGTCAGTGCAAACTTATATGCTTTTGTAACTCTTGATAAAACAGAATCACATAACTATTACCAATTCCTATAATTCAGTTCAATTGTATTACACGCATGCATTATGCGCGTCATTCAACATAATCTAGATTATAATAATAATATGCCATAAAAGCGATCTTGTTCCTTGAAGAAAAACCAAAAAACTGTTTTCCAAAACATAAAGAATGAGGAAATTGGCAAGCACATAAAATATCCTATTAGGATACTGAAATAATGAGTTTAAAAGAATGTATTCTAGTTCAGTGTACTCAGAAGCAGTGTCTAGTAAATATACATTCACAACAAGTTCATTGTCTACTCATCAGACAATATTGATTGATATATGAAGGATATCTTCCTAGGCCCTACTCTAGAACCAATAAAGCTATTTGTCATGGGGTTACAAGTGGCAGGGCGGGAACCCTGAATGGACAGCATCATTGCTGAATGAAATCTGCATCCCGGAGATCAGGTAAGGTTAATCATATACAAAATTACATACCATTTTTTTTGCGAAAAGTCAAGGGCGACTTTCATAACCGTACTAATTTATTCCCTCTGAATGTCACCAATATGCTACACAAGACCAAAAGAAAAAGAAAAGAAAAAGAAAAAAAAAAGAGAAAAAAGGGGTGGGGGTGGGGGTGGGGTGGGGGCAGGGTGATTTGGTGGTCCACATTATTTGATGGGGACTAAAACGCGTACATTTTGACAAAGTAATTTGCATTTACTCAAAAGACACTAGTTGGGTCATATAAAAGTTACTGCTCCTTTCTAGGTATAGAGATGAGGTGAGAGGTTATTGAATGATATGATAAATGATAAGTGCATATTTCCATATCAACAGGGCTCATAATTGTTGTAAATCGATACATTTTTTTTTTTTTTAATTGATTTTATTTGGGTAAGCAATATCAGCATATATCAGCAGATACATGGACTCCTGAATAGGTCTACCTATTGTAACAGCATCGATTTCATTGCACTTTAACACTTTCGTAGCTATTTTGTTCAGATATCCTGATGAGAGTACAAGGAATCTATGCTATCTATAATGTTTAATCTATCTAGTCTACCCTTAGGTGACACATGTACATTCATACTTATATTTTTCCATCTGTTGTCATATACATGTACTTCAACAGGCCCATGCATCTCAGTTTACATCAGATGTTAAGTTTATAACGAGCCCTTCAGGAATAAAGTTCCAGTCACATCATATATGGAGACTGAACTCAAGTGAAAATGTAACAGTCATACTGACATTGTGCAAATGATCATATATATATAACTGATACAGTTAGGACTTTTCCATAATAGCAACTTGGTCATAATCACCACGCGGTTGTCTGCAAAAATTGGTTATGTGGCCACATTTGAACAAGGTCTATTAATAGTCCATATGCATTGGCCTTTTTCATAATGTGTGTTCATAACGACTTTTGGGAAGTTGCAAGTGCTAAAAAACGAACCGATGATATCTTTTCGCCATGTTGTAATGTATGGAGGAATTGCTCCCTCTCATAGGTTAAGGGCTGCTTAAAAATTGTAGGTTTAGGGTTGCCTCAGGCAGATTTAGGGTTTTTGTTTTATTAAAGTTTTCGGCTCCCTTGTATAGGTTTAAGGTTCCCTTACACAATTTTTTTTTGTTCCCTTACATAATGTTCTTTTGTGCCCCTGACGGAAGTTTTCAACCCCCTTACAGAGATTCTCAAGGCATTTACTTTGTTCTTCATTATGAAAAACGTTCATCAAACCTTCGCAGTTCTTTAAGAATATCCATCGCAGTGGAGGTTCTAATGTGACTGGTCACAGGGAAGATATGGGGTCATTCACGACAGTTATCATTATTCATAGACTGCCTTGTGATTACTTCTCCCCGAACCCTCGGCCCTCACATCTCCCTACATGGACTTGTTGACTCTCCCCGGGGAGCATTCCTCTGACTCAGAGTCAGGCCATGGTCTCTGAGTGGTCGACAACAGATACTCCAGGATCTCCCCGTATTAGATCAAAATAAGGACATGAGAATAAATACGAGGACACACACACTTAGAGTGAAATCAACACATATATATATATATATATATAATCACGGCAAGATGAGTAAGCGAATGGTATGTACTGCTAATATACCTAGCAAAGATTCTGTTATCACAACGAATCTGTGGAAAAAACAAAAATGAAGGTACTGATAGAATCGGAGTGTTTACGTCTAGGCCTATCAATCAAATAAAATTATTGATCTATCATATCTCTAACTCTTGTTTTTCTAAGCGGGTCCAGTAACCGGCTGTTTTACGTTTATCAAAACCATTATTGATTACTTATATCTGTAACGATATTTTAGAGGCCACCGACCACGTGGCAACGACAGTCGTCCATGTGCTTCTGATCTGGTCATACTATGATTCATCCTTAACAGAAATGGGGTGCAGGGGCGCAAGGTGTGTGTGTGGGGGGGGGGGGGGGGGTCCTGGGGGTCCTGACTCCATCCCTTCTTTGGGGGGAAAACATAAACTTCCCAAATAGAAAAAAAACATTGTCTATGTGAGAAGAAAACGCTGCCTGTGTACGCGCAAATACGCTCAGTTTAACTTGTAGTACTTAGTCTAAGCGTGGACCCCCCTTTCGAAATTCTGTATCCGCCCCCAGGGGCCCTATCCTCTTGGAATTTGAGGGACAGTCCGGGGGGACAGTGTCAAATATCGGAGCTTGAGGGACAGTGTCAAATATCGAAGTGATGGGTGTCACACTAGGTAAACTTTAATCCCCCCCCCCCGTCAGTGTTTGTATGACCCGTTATCTCACTATCTGTGGAGGAGGTACCAACTCCCCTATTATCGACCACGTCGGACTCTGAGGGCCTTTAGCTGGTCACTGGCGACCTGGTACTGCAGGGACCAGGGACGGGGGAACCAGCAGAAGCAGGGTGGATAATTAATACTCAGGGGGAAGAGGGTGAGTTACTTATTATGTACCAATGCCAATTAGCTCCACTGGTTATTTCTTTTCATTTCCTTCAATTTT
This sequence comes from Lepidonotus clava, assembly GCA_936440205.1. Classification (NCBI taxonomy): domain Eukaryota; kingdom Metazoa; phylum Annelida; class Polychaeta; order Phyllodocida; family Polynoidae; genus Lepidonotus; species Lepidonotus clava. The sequence continues at coordinate 47,574,727 of OW387138.1, forward strand.
CATTAAAATAAGGTATAATAAGATATAAGAAAGACAACTCTTTGGCTGAACGTACAGCCCTGAATACATGTAGGGGCATCAACATAATACTGCCCTGAGCCTAATTTCCTAATGCAGTAATTGTTCAATGCCTACCTTACGATTTTATTTGACATACCTTGATAGTATTCTAAGATTGATAGTGAGTGCACGACCATAGAAAAGGAGGCCATTACCTGTTACCTTCCATCCTTTAGGTTTTAAAGGTATAATTGATTGCTTGATCCTAACCGTATAGGATGGTTTTCTAGTTTTGTCTCTTGTTAGCCTCTTTGGCATCTCGGGCCCAAGTAGGCCCTGGACGTTATATCGTTTTTACCCTCCCATCTACTTAGCTTAAAGTCTCCCTGATTCCAATCCATTAGTTTGACAATAAAGAAGCAGTCCCACAAGTGGGGTTAACTAAAAAGTAAGGGGACAAACTGCCAAAAATTAAGCACATTCCAGTTTACACCAAAATCAAATATTGTGGAGATCATTGACAGATGTATCATTACAGCTATCCCTTCCAGGCTAAGTCTCGTAGTACAATAATCTCAAATGATCACATTGCTTATATTCAGTTATTAAAACTAAATAGTGTAACTTATAATGTCCAACCCTTAATTGCTTCGTATTAAAGCGTCTTGGTCACTTCAGCGTGGAGACTGGGCTGTACCATAGAGATACATAATCTTATATATATATATATATATATATATATATATATATATATATATATGTCTATGGTTGTACTTCGTAATGCACTTTGTCCAACCACAACTGGCATCCATTGTGAACCCCATGTGGGATGGGCTTATTCTGATCAGATGTGCCATCACTTAGGTAATATTGGTAATATTATACGACCTAAACTTAATTGAAACTTGAGTAGTGTTTATACAGATACCCTAAGACCCTTCGGGGTTGTGTTACCCCTCCCCTAGCACCACCCTACCAGGATGTACGAGGTACCGATGGGCGGATCCAGTGTGAGCGGGGGGGGGGGGGGGGGGTTGCTCCCTTTTTTCAGCGGCGCATCCAGGATTGAAAGGGGGGGGGGGGAGGTATTAGTAAAAAAAATCTTCCTAAATGACTTTTTTTTGGGAGAATTTCACATTATAACAAGTCTAACATCTGTCCCCACGCCCCCTATAAGTCCGCCACTGTTTTGCGGTCTTTTAATGTAGATTCGACCAAAAAGAGTTTGAAGGAATTGTGTTCCAATAGCTCCCGCACCCCCTTTTCAACATCCTGAATCCGCCAGTTTCTCCATGTACCCTAGGATAGGATGCGGGGAGGGGTGGTGAAGGGGGTCCTGACCCCCCCCCCCCCCCCCCAATCCAATCCTTTTATTGCGGACTTAAACTTCACATGGAGAAATGAATATCTCGCTTGCATGCATAAACACTCAACTAACTTGTTAGTACCTAGTCTCTCTCTCTATATATATGTATGCAGCCCCCCTGTCGAAGACCTGTGGCCGCGCCTGTATAGGCCTTCCCCAGAGAACCCTACATTCCCCCAGCATTCCCCACCACCTGAACACCCCCCTAGTACTGATGGCCGTCCTGACAGGACCCAGTGCTTCTTTCCCCTTTTTTTCTCCATTATAAACTGCCCTACCCTACCCCCTCCCTGCCCCCTCCCTGCTCCCCACCCCCGGGCTCGTCCACCAGTCGTAGTAATCGTCCCCCTAGCGGCGGGCCCCGCAGTTACAGCCCGCCGTGTATATATAACCGCCTGTAGCCTCGTTTTCAGTCAGAGTACCCGTTGGCCTCGTTCCCGCCTCGCGCCGAGTTACCCGGATATAGCGGCGGACGCTGACCGGTCAGTCACCACCCCTCCTACCGGGGCCAGCTCACAGGATTATCAGTCTACGAGATTATCCCTGTCTTAATATACGGATTACCACACAGAACTCAGTCAGGTAGGGGCTGCATTGCGTCAAAACCTTCCCTATGTAATGGAGTTGTTTTCATTTTTTCTCAATGCATAGACATTTTTCTAATGTTGAAAGAAAATTACGTATAATTAGGGTAGTTTTTCATTAAGCACAGGCTTAGGGGGTGGGGTTGAACGTCGGGGTTCTGAAATCTTTGCAAATGTGCGTACATACTCGATGGAAGGTCCCTTAGGCATTTGCTTTCCTGTACCCTTGTCACTACCCTGTAATGTTTTACGGTTGAAACTGTATCATATATTCCACAAATGAAAATTAATGTTCAGCATGTTTTGGGTTTTTTCTTATGTGTATATTCTAAATCAGAACATAATAATTCATATAATACTGTCTTTTGTTTTGGTGAATACATTTCATGGAAGAAGAAAGATGTTGTAGCAACACATGATGCCGTTTGTTTAATGGGGAAGTTTCTGAAAGATGTAAATGCTTGTCATAGAAAAAATCCATATACGGAAAACCAGCTGCAGGTTTGAGAAAGGTAGTGTTTGCCTGTAAAATGTACCATTTAATCTGCAGGTAAAACCACCGACTCAGAATGTTGTTTGACGACTTGTTCCGGGAGATCGGAGAGTTCGGCAGATACCAGATCCTCATCTACTGCATGCTGGGATTGGTCGGCATACCTACAGGTAGGCAAAACGTTTGGTAGTCAAAGAGGGAAATATTGATTTCAGTTTTTCTTTTTGAATATACCTAAGACGGGAGTCCTATGCTTGGGATGCCATCTTTGCTCATGTCTCTACCTTGAAAACATTGACACTAGTTTTACCATAGACATACATGATTCTCTATACCAAAGAGATATGTATGTCTGTACTAGTACTTTTACTTTAAAACGTAGGCCTATGTTTGTGGTTGTTAGTTGGTTTGATTCCTCCATAAGGGTTCTTTGTTGGCTAAATTCTTTTCAAGGTACGACCCCTGATCCACATCCCAATAAATGAACCCATGCCAAGGTGAGGTTACAGTGTTAGTATAAATAAGAAATCAATTAACTTATCTCGACCCCTTGTCAATGGGGAGATAATGCTCTGCGAGTTCTGTCCAAAGATGTATCTGCCTTTCCAATATCCAGGTCAACTTTCAGATACCAACATACCAATCTATCACATTTCAATTCCATTCAAACGAATATTTTACTTATAATGCCAAAAATAAAAAAAATGGTGTGTTCAGGTAACCATACCTACCCTAATTTTGTGGCCCTACCCAAACGTTTCTTTTTAAGGAAATTTGTATTTTTTTTTCAAAATCCAAAATAATTGACCTAAAAATGCACGGAAAACCATAAAACAACATAATTTTATAGATGATCAGGACATGTATTTTAGATGGTAAAAATGTTTTTAGGGGATATTTGGAATATTTTTTATTTTCAAAACTGGCCGGGTCTCTTTGGTAAGTAAAAAAAACAACAGACCTACCTACCCTATTTTTTTGACCTATGTTACCTGAACACAACTGTTTTTTGTTGTTGCCTAAGTGAGGTCTCTGTTCATATTTTATGCATATGTTTGTGATCAGAAGGCTTTACTACCTTACTAACCTTTTGAAAGTTATCAAGCTTACATGTAACAAACAATCAATCTTTATAGAGGCATTCACACACAAGTCCCCTAGTCTATTCTGAAAGAGGAAAAACGAAATCATAAACTGATTATCTCGCACATACCTCTTCCTATATGAGCATTGGATAGAGATATTCGTGTTCAAAATACTTGTAATTGTCAAAATGTTTTGGTCAACCTAGTGAAAACTGAGTATAGTTGCTGTGAGTGATCGGCGCATGGAGATAATGCGAGGCACCACCCCCGGGAAATGGAGGTGGGAACCCGGGAGAGGCTCCCCTTACTACCACCCGGGTTCTAGGGTTTGTTTGTACACAGTAGGGGGGAGGGGGTGCAGGTATTACCCCCTCCCTCCTGCTACCTCCAGCCTTAGATAATCCTATCCCACCCCCTGAGATCCCCCTCATAAACATCTTGCAGACGCTGGATTTACCACCCCAGCCAAGAACGTGACGTCGCAGAACGTTACTACAACGCCGCAGAACGTTACTGTTACGTCACTCCATTAAAATGAAATTTTAAGCGACAAACGTATTGCATGATCTTCATACACCTGCAGCTTGGAATTGACAAATTGTCGACGTGAATCTTATAAAAACTACATATTTTATATGCAAATAATCATATTGATACGTAATGATAATGTTCTATTAAACGTATAAAAAGGCATACCAACCTCTTACTAAAAGGGAGATACCAATGTTGGTTCGTTGGTAAGTGTTAGGAGCGTTGTATGGTCACCTCAACCATCATCCAAAACCTTTTCTGGGTTGATTAATTTTTTTCTGAAGTAGTAATCCCATTTTCTTGTTTGCATAAATAGAGGGTCATATCAATGATTCTGTAGACAAGAACAGATTAATAATTTCCGACGTTTCACCATGAACGTCATGACGACGGCGCCCTCTTTGAGAGTCTGTACTATTGTAATGATTTGCACAGATTCTCATAGGGGGCGACACTAGCGACGACGTCACTAAAAACACATTGGCAATTGTCTGAGTCACATATCTTTGCATGTGAAGCTATCATTTTTTTTTTATCATATGTGATATTTTATTGGTGTTAATGGGTATATTCCTATGAACTATTTCCTATTATTGAAAAGCCCGTGTGATCAACTGCACCGTCTTCGTGTTTTAGAGTAGTTCTATATATATATATATATATATATATATATATATATATATATACTATAATCCATTGACCCCTGTATATCAGATTGACACCTTTCAAGTGCGACAGAGTATAATATGCACTGTTCCCCTTCTACATGAGTAGCTCTAGGTGGGGGTCTGAACGCACGTTGGGGCCTTCAACCTGGAACATTATCAAAACTATTATATTTGATATATATATATACATATATATATATATATATATATATCACCAGAATTCTGGTAATAGATCTTTGGTCCTAGTGCATAAGCAAGGAATGAAAACATTTCTCACCTAGCCAAAGATGCGATGTTATTATAACATTGCAGCAACATTCTGTTTGATTCTGTATTTGGTTCTTGTTACATTCTTTTGATGACCCCCAATTATGTTGCTGCAACATACTGCCATGATGTTGCACTGTGATGTTATTACAACATTCTGGTTATGCTCTTTAACTCAAACAGAATTTTCTTAAATATGCTCTGTTGTTCTTTTTTCGTCCTAACCGCGCCAAACAATAATTAACGCTGATTTTGTGAGGTTTAAGTCTCACCATCAACAATGTAATTGTTACATGCCTTCTTAGTAAGTAACAAACTGACTAAGAAAGTATGGTTGCAGAAAGTTTCTATTAGGTTTCAAGCTGGCTGGGCAGTGCACACATATAGTGGAATCCTACTGAAGGCCGTTAAAAGCCGAAACACGTTGACTCACCGAATTATTTACATTTTAGATAAACAACAAGTCCACCACTTCGTCGTGGAGTTCAGTGCAGTTTCAGCCTTTTTATTTTTTACAAATCGTTGTTGTAAACTAGAAAAGCAAAGCAAAAAAAAAAGCACAAATCTACCTTTCCAACAAGAAGGTACACCTTTTAGGCTGTGCAACAAGAAGCCGACAGTGTTCCAACAAGCTGAGATTCATGGTGAACAACACGAAATGGCATTTCTTTGTAAAACACAATTAAGCATGCATCAATGTGAAATTTCGCACACTTTTCAAAAAGGGGTGTTGTCGGCACATACTTTGTGAGGAGCGCCTATATGGAATAGACCATTTGGACATGGGGTGACAAGGAGTATTGGTAGCAGCACACAGCATGTTCACATTCCTTACTCGGGGGGGGGGGGGGGGGTCCGCATAAAGGTTAAGTACTAAAACAGCGTGTATTCGTGCACACACGCGTTACATGTTTTTCTTTTACAACTTTATGTCCCCACCAAAAGCAGGGGGGGGGGGGGATTCAGGACCCCCTGGACCCCTGCCCCTTGGATCCGCCCCTGGCCTTGGGTCGGTACCACACTCCACGTTCATGATATCAGAGAGTTTGTAACGTGAAGCGTCCACACTTTTACACATTTCTGAAACTGACCGGGGACATACTGCTTCCCTGGGTATATGGCCCTGTTCGGTGCGGGCCGGGTGGGGGTAGGCCAGCCAAGTGTCCAAGCACCTCATTCCACAGTATATGGGGAAAAACGGGGAAAAAACAGACAAAAAGACAAAAAGACAAAAAACAAAAACCAACCCGTACTCGGTGTGACCCCTGACTTAGTGACAGTGATTCCCCACAGAGGGCAGGTCAGGCCAAGGTCGTGGCAAGGTCAGGGCTTCACTCTGCTTTTTATGCTGTTTGCTTCTTTTTGAAGTACTTTAAAGTTTTGGTGTAGTACTTTCTAATTGTGGATAATTGTTGAGGGGAGTAATGAAGAGTTGAAGACAGGAGTAGTGTTGAGATGATGTTGTATTCTTCAGTCACAAGTTATTAACCATAGGCCTAAGCCTAGGCTCTTACATAATGAACATGTGTTCACCTTGGTGTTCAGACTCCCACTGCCCTCACAGCAGGGGTGCTCTTCCCCACCTCACCTTTGGCCTCTGACCTAATTACACTAATTAGGCCAGTTGCCACTATGGTGAGGGGGAGTGCTAACAAACATTCTGTATGATGGTTACCATAAACTCTATGATGTAGCATGTACATATTTGATATGTCTTTTAATTATTGTTTATGAAATTATGATATTTATATATCTTTATATGATAAATTTGGTAAATAATTGTAATTGTTAGAGGGAGGATATGGCATGCCTAAACTTAGGTATGACATTTTTATTAAGTTCTTTTGATGACTCCTAATTATGTCACCAAGACCTACTGCTGTGACATTGCGCTGCAACGTTATTATAATGTTCTGTTTATGTTTATGCTGCAAAATACCCACAACCCGCCCAGCTTCTCTCCAATCTAGGCAAGAGGGGTATATATCTGTACACTGTGATATATCGCTGTACAGAAGAATGTGAAAGAAAGTAGGAAAACATGAAAGAAGACACAGAAAAAGTGGAAAACCATTTTGAGGATACATCTATCAAGGCTGGACGCTAGAGGGTGAAGGGTACAGGGTAGACCCTGGGTGGGTGGGCTCCAGGGGTCCCTCCTCCTAGAGGGTGAAGGGTACAGGGGTAGACCCTGGGTGGGTGGGCTCCAGGGGTCCCTCCTCCGAGAGGGTGAAGGGTACAGGGGTAGACCCTGGGTGGGGGGGGGGGGGGGGGCTCCAGGGGTCCCTTCTCCTAGAGGGTGGAGGGTACAGGGGTAGACCCTGGGTGGGTGGGCTCCAGGGGTCCCTCCTCCTAGAGGGTGGAGGGTACAGGGGTAGAGCCTGGGTGGGTGGGCTCCAGGGGTCCCTCCTCCGAGAGGGTGAAGGGTACAGGGGTAGACCCTGGGTGGGGGGGGGGGGGGGCTCCAGGGGTCCCTTCTCCTAGAGGGTGGAGGGTACAGGGGTAGACCCTGGGTGGGTGGGCTCCAGGGGTCCCTCCTCCTAGAGGGTGAAGGGTACAGGGGTAGACCCTGGGTGGGTGGGCTCCAGGGGTCCCTTCTCCTAGAGGGTGACGGGTACAGGGGTAGACCCTGGGTGGGTGGGCTCCAGGGGTCCCTCCTCCTAGAGGGTGAAGGGTACAGGGGTAGACCCTGGGTGGGTGGGCTCCAGGGGTCCCTTCTCCTAGAGGGTGAAGGGTACAGGGGTAGAACCTGGGTGGGTGGGCTCCAGGGGTCCCTCCTCCTAGAGGGTGGGGGTAAAGGGGTAGACCCTGGGTGGGTGGGCTCCAGGGGTCCCTTCTCCTAGAGGGTGAAGGGTACAGGGGTAGACCCTGGGTGGGTGGGCTCCAGGGGTCCCTCCTCCGAGAGGGTGGAGGGTACAGGGGTAGACCCTGGGTGGGGGGGGGGGGTCCAGGGGTCCCTCCTCCTAGAGGGTGGAGGGTACAGGGGTAGACCCTGGGTGGGTGGGCTCCAGGGGTCCCTTCTCCCAGAGGGTGAAGGGTACAGGGGTAGACCCTGGGTGGGTGGGCTCCAGGGGTCCCTCCTCCGAGAGGGTGAAGGGTACAGGGGTAGACCCTGGGTGGGTGGGCTCCAGGGGTACCTTCTCCTAGAGGGTGGAGGGTACAGGGGTAGACCCTGGGTGGTGGGGGGGGGAGGGGGGTCCAGGGGTCCCTTCTCCTAGAGGGTGAAGGGTACAGGGGTAGACCCTGGGTGGGGGGGGGGAGGGGGCTCCAGGGGTCCCTTCTCCTAGAGGGTGGAGGGTACAGGGGTAGACCCTGGGTGGGGGGGGGAGGGGGCTCCAGGGGTCCCTTCTCCTAGAGGGTGGAGGGTACAGGGGTAGACCCTGGGTGGGGGGGGGGAGGGGGCTCCAGGGGTCCCTTCTCCTAGAGGGTGAAGGGTACAGGGGTAGACCCTGGGTGGGGGGGGGGAGGGGGCTCCAGGGGTCCCTTCTCCTAGAGGGTGAAGGGTACAGGGGTAGACCCTGGGTGGGGGGGGGGAGGGGGCTCCAGGGGTCCCTTCTCCTAGAGGGTGGAGGGTACAGGGGTAGACCCTGGGTGGGTGGGCTCCAGGGGTCCCTCCTCCTAGAGGGTGAAGGGTACAGAGGTAGACCCTGGGTGGGTGGGCTCCAGGGGTCCCTTCTCCTAGAGGGTGACGGGTACAGGGGTAGACCCTGGGTGGGTGGGCTCCAGGGGTCCCTCCTCCTAGAGGGTGAAGGGTACAGGGGTAGACCCTGGGTGGGTGGGCTCCAGGGGTCCCTTCTCCTAGAGGGTGAAGGGTACAGGGGTAGATCCTGGGTGGGTGGGCTCCAGGGGTCCCTCCTCCTAGAGGGTGGGGGTAAAGGGGTAGACCCTGGGTGGTTGGGCTCCAGGGGTCCCTTCTCCTAGAGGGTGAAGGGTACAGGGGTAGACCCTGGGTGGGTGGGCTCCAGGGGTCCCTCCTCCGAGAGGGTGGAGGGTACAGGGGTAGACCCTGGGTGGGGGGGGGGGCTCCAGGGGTCCCTCCTCCTAGAGGGTGGAGGGTACAGGGGTAGACCCTGGGTGGGTGGGCTCCAGGGGTCCCTTCTCCCAGAGGGTGAAGGGTACAGGGGTAGACCCTGGGTGGGTGGGCTCCAGGGGTCCCTCCTCCGAGAGGGTGAAGGGTACAGGGGTAGACCCTGGGTGGGTGGGCTCCAGGGGTACCTACTCCTAGAGGGTGGAGGGTACAGGGGTAGACCCTGGGTGGGGGGGGGGGAGGGGGCTCCAGGGGTCCCTTCTCCTAGAGGGTGAAGGGTACAGGGGTAGACCCTGGGTGGGGGGGGGGAGGGGGCTCCAGGGGTCCCTTCTCCTAGAGGGTGGAGGGTACAGGGGTAGACCCTGGGTGGGGGGGGGGAGGGGGCTCCAGGGGTCCCTTCTCCTAGAGGGTGGAGGGTACAGGGGTAGACCCTGGGTGGGGGGGGGAGGGGGCTCCAGGGGTCCCTTCTCCTAGAGGGTGAAGGGTACAGGGGTAGACCCTGGGTGGGGGGGGGGGAGGGGGCTCCAGGGGTCCCTTCTCCTAGAGGGTGAAGGGTACAGGGGTAGACCCTGGGTGGGGGGGGGGGGGGGGGGCTCCAGGGGTCCCTTCTCCTAGAGGGTGGAGGGTACAGGGGTAGACCCTGGGTGGGGGGGGTGGGGGCTCCAGGGGTCCCTTCTCCTAGAGGGTGAAGGGTACAGGGGTAGACCCTGGGTGGGGGGGGGAGGGGGCTCCAGGGGTCCCTTCTCCTAGAGGGTGGAGGGTACAGGGGTAGACCCTGGGTGGGGGGGGAGGGGGCTCCAGGGGTCCCTTCTCCTAGAGGGTGGAGGGTACAGGGGTAGACCCTGGGTGGGTGGGCTCCAGGGGTCCCTCCTCCTAGAGGGTGAAGGGTACAGGGATAGACCCTGGGTGGGTGGGCTCCACGTGTCCCTCCTCCTAGAGGATGGAGGGCACAGGGGTAGACCCTGGGTGGGTAGGCTCCAGGGGTCCCTCCTCCTAGAGGGTGGAGGGTACAGGGGTAGACCCTGGGTGGGTGGGCTCCAGGGGTTCCTTCTCCTAGAGGGTGGAGGGTACAGGGATAGACCCTGGGTGGGTGGGCTCCAGGGTCCCTTCTCCTAGAGGGTTGAGGGTACAGGGATAGACCCTGGGTGGGTGGGCTCCAGGGGTCCCTTCTCCTAGAGGGTGGAGGGTACAGGGGTAGACCCTGGGTGGGTGGGCTCCAGGGGTCCCTTCTCCTAGAGGGTGGAGGGCACAGGGGTAGACCCTGGGTGGGTGGGCTCCAGGGGTCCCTTCTCCTAGAGGGTGGAGGGTACAGGGGTAGACCCTGGGTGGGTGGGCTCCAGTGGTCCCTTCTCCTAGAGGGTGGAGGGCACAGGGGTAGACCCTGGGTGGGTAGGCTCCAGGGGTCCCTCCTCCTACAGGGTGGAGGGTACAGGGGTAGACCCTGGGTGGGTGGGCTCCAGGGGTCCCTTCTCCTAGAGGGTGGAGGGTACAGGGGTAGACCCTGGGTGGGTGGGCTCCAGGGGTCCCTTCTCCTAGAGGATGGAGGGTACAGGGGTAGACCCTGGGTGGGTGGGCTCCAGGGGTCCCTTCTCCAAGAGGGTGGAGGGCACAGGGGTAGACCCTGGGTGGGTGGGCTCCAGGGGTCCCTTCTCCGAGAGGGTGGAGGGCACAGGGATAGACCCTGGGTGGGTAGGCTCCAGGGGTCCCTCCTCCTACAGGGTGGAGGGTACAGGGGTAGACCCTGGGTGGGTGGGCTCAAGGGGTCCCTTCTCCTAGAGGGTGGAGGGTACAGGGGTAGACCCTGGGTGGGTGGGCTCCAGGGGTCCCTTCTCCTAGAGGATGGAGGGTACAGGGGGAGACCCTGGGTGGGTGGGCTCCAGGGGTCCCTTCTCCTAGAGGGTGGAGGGCACAGGGGTAGACCCTGGGTGGGTGGGCTCCAGGGGTCCCTTCTCCGAGAGGGTGGAGGGCACAGGGGTAGACCCTGGGTGGGTGGGCTCCAGGGGTCCCTTCTCCGAGAGGGTGGAGGGTACAGGGGTAGATCCTGGGTGGGTGGGCTCCAGGGGTCCCTCCTCCTAGAGGATGGAGGGTACAGGGGTAGACCCTGTGTGGGTGGGCTCCAGGGGTCCCTTCTCCTAGAGGGTGAAGGGTACAGGGGTAGACCCTGGGTGGGTGGGCTCCAGGGGTCCCTTCTCCTAGAGGGTGGAGGGTACAGGGGTAGACCCTGGGTGGGTGGGCTCCAGGGGTCCCTCCTCCTAGAGGATGGAGGGTACAGGGGTAGACCCTGGGTGGGTGGGCTCAAGGGGTCCCTCCTCCTAGAGGGTGGAGGGCACAGGGGTAGACCCTGGGTGGGTGGGCTCCAGGGGTCCCTTCTCTTAGAGGGTGGAGGGTACAGGGATAGACCCTGGGTGTGTGGGCTCCAGGGGTCCCTTCTCCTAGAGGGTGGAGGGCACAGGGGTACACCCTGGGTGGGTGGGCTCCAGGGGTCCCTTCTCCACTTCTTCTAGCGATGTTTTAAGTCCCCCCTTTCAAAGCTCAACCCTGGGGAGCAGAGGGTCTCCGTAATTATGGTAATAATGCAATGATGTCAAAGACACTCCTTAATACTTTTAATGCCAATGAAACCTGTTAACTAACTTAGATGATAAGAAAAGCGGGGGGGGGGGGGGGGGGGGCAACTGCCCCCCTCCCCCCCCCCCCCCCCCGCCAGACCAAAAGTGGACTCTCGTAGTTTTGACAAATTTGAGGAGAAATTTTGCAAGCTAAATAATGAGGGGGGGGAGGGTCAGATATATTGCCCCCCCTAGAAGACAGACGCTGGATCCGCCCCTGGGACATGAGAAGTTAAGTGACAAGAATCATAACAATTTCTTAAATTCGACATGCGACATGAGGACCCCCCCATTAAGGGCCCCTCTTATACCCATCGCCAACCTTCCACCTTTGCCTATTTATATTTATCTTCCCGTACAGTTTTCCATGTACGTCAGGATGGTGAGAGGGCGGGGAGTTTTCCATCCTGAGTGTGGTAGTCAGGAGTCCCCCTGGGGTACTACCCACGTGCCGAGATCGTGGGGCCCCTTCCCGGTACACTCCTTCCCTATATACCTTACCCCCGTCTCTCCCAGGTACATTTCCCTAAATCAGAGCCCACCGACACCCCAACCACAACACAGGGGACCTTGATGGGGGTCCCCTGGCAATGTTGCATGTCGAATATGAGAAAATACAATGTCACCTCTCACTTACTTACCCCATGTCACTTATCACCAATGATATGCTGTCGAATATAAGAAACAAGTGCTTATTTTTTCACTCATGTTACTAAGCCTCATGTCACGTGTTGATTTTAAGAAACGGCCTTGTCGCTGTGTCGAATTCAAGGGTCTAGGTTCCCAACCCACCCTCCACCTGCGGCCATATCTTCGTAACTGATTTCTGTGATTAGGCTAATTAGGTGAAATTTGATTAAGTGTCTGTAAATCAAAGCAACTTCATTTAACAATCCCTTTTCAATGTTATTTTCAAATGCCATCATTATTTTTGGTGACAAGACAGAATCAGGTATTATAATACACTAATCAAATTTCGCCTAATTAGCCTAATCAATAAAATCAGTTACAAAAATATGGGCCCCGTTTTAGACTTCCTCCCCTCACCAGAGATTGCACTAAACCATAATCACAGTAAATTAACAAAAGTCAAAAGGAAAACACAAAACAAGGGTAATATCGGAAATGTCCCTCTCAAGTCCTCAATCACCTAAGTGAGGCGGGGACGACCACCTCTTGTCTCTCCTCCTCTGATATCCCAACTGAATTCCCCTTCTATCCTCCACCTTATGGGGCCCTTGATGGGGGACCCAATGTCGCATGTCGATTTTAAGAAATGCTAATGTCTCAAGTGTATGTCGCTTATATTTCTTAATGTCCTTTGTCGCATTTAAGAAATGGCCTTGTCCACATGTCGATTTTAAGAATGTCCCTGACCTATGTCGCATGTCACTTAGCTCTATGTCAGATGTTGGATTTAAGAAATGCCCCTGTCGCCGTGTCGAATTTAGGGGTCTAGGGCCATCCTTATCATATCCCTCACATACCCCACCCCTCACTCGGCAAGGCAGGTGCAGGTAGGTGAGACTCACGGCCCGTGGAAGTACTGTAAGCCATGCGAGGTATGCTTATGTATATGTTCGCATCTCTTATGTCTTTTAAACACATGATACATATATAAATAGGTCGTGCTATAGGTTTCTTAGTGACTGGAGTAGTTGTTAGGGCCGTACCCAGCCCGAAAACCTGAGGGATGCCAAGGAATTACAACTGGCCCATCATATAATGACAACGATAAAACACATTAATGTCCCACCGGGTCCCTTTGCGATGGTATTAAGCAGACCTATGTTGGGTATGTTTGCTGGTATCTGGGAGTTAAGCCTGGCCTGGCGATTAGATTTCTGTGGTCACCAGGCGACTAAGGTAGTAAGTAGTCCAGCGACTAGCTGGACACTGGTGCTGTGAAGTCTGGTTACTAAACCACTAGTCACTGTGGTTTTTGGGTGAAATATATGACATGTTTAATATTTTCCTCTACTTGCCGGCGATTAGTGAGGTTAATCATCGGGTACGGCGGCCAATGTCACCTCTAATCGCCAGCAGTTTGTTGAGAATACTGTCCCAACATGGCAAATAGTTTTTTAGTAGCCAAGCAATTAGTTAGTTGCCCGGCGACCATATTTCATCCTTGGTCACCAGAGAAATCCACTTATCGCCATCGATAATTGTTCAATTGAAACCCCATCAAATTAGAACGTTATTATAACATTATTTTTTGGTGAGGTTAGGATGAAACCAAAACAGAACATTATAAGAACATTCTGTTCATAACCAGAACGTCATGATAACTACTGAATTGCAGCAGTAGGACGCAGCAATGTAATCGGGAACCAAACCAGAACCAAATAGAACGTTTCTGCAACGTTATTATAACGTCACACCCCTGGCTGGGTAAGTAGAACTGGTGCAATGACTTTCATCCACAGCTATTGGTGTTGTGCTATCACTGTTGCAAGATGTACTGTTGCATAGAATAATTTGCATTATTCAGGGCATATGCAGTATTTTGAAAAGGAGGTCTAGATTTAGACTCCAAGTACTAAAATGGCATGCATTCACGCATATGCATGACATCTTCTTCTCTTTGGCAAGTTAAAGTCCCCCCCCCCCAAAAAAAAAGGGGGGGGGGGGGGTCAGGCTTTAGCTTAGGGTGGTGCCAACGGCAGGTTGCATAATAAACACTGAGCCGTTGATCAACAAGCAATGATATCATTTCTTAAACAGATATAGGCCTAATAAACGGTGGTGGATCAAGGGGGGACCTCTATTTTTGGCTAAATGTTTTATTATCTTAATGCAAAATCCTCGGCCCCGGAACTGGTGAACATTTTGTAGGCCTACATTAGGGCGCCCCCTCCAACCTTCCTGTAAAGATAACAGCTCATTACAATACAATCATTCTAAATAGGATTATTTTGTTATGTAAAATGTGTGCTGTTATGACCAAAGAAACAACGAACTGTTGCACTAATTTATTATTTTTGTTCTTACGAAACTCATTGTCCAACGGGCCACTGGTAAGGTTGTCCTTGTTGGTTTTCCAACACAACAACAAACGTCATTACGCACTGTTTGTCAGATTTGAAATATATTGTTCTACTTCTTCTCTGGGTTTCGGCATTCTGGGAATTAAAACCGGATCAGTAGAAGATGTGACATTTTAAAAAGGTAACCGTTGGAAACCAGGACCTCCTCCTTAGGTGACATTGACCAAGCTCTCCTTGTGATGATGGATTGTCGGGCGGCGGGAATCTGGACCTCCCCTCCCCTCCCCTCCTTATGGGGGAAGGTTCCAGTTCAAACTGGCGCCCGATAATGAAGCTCAGAACATACTAGAATATGCGCATTCTGGTCTAGAAAGAAAGCCTGAGAGATATAAATGAAAGGAGGTTAAAAAAGAGAGGACTGGAAAGCATACGGAATGATGTAAACAGAAATTACACAATAGTTTCCACCATAGCATTCTATGAAAAAATAGCCTTCCTTAACATTTTACATACATACATACGTACGTACATACACTGTAAAAAGTTAATGTTATTCTACAGCAAACTGTACTTTTCATTTACAGTAATGTTTGCTGTTGAAAAATAAACAGTTAAGTTTGCTGTAGGATTACAAAACTTGTACTGTAAATTTGAAATTACATGATGAGTACATATTTTTACAGTACATCTTACTGTAAAATACAGTGACCACCAGGTTTGCAAAAAGTAAAAAGTGAAAAACGTTTTTGGCATAATACATTAAAACTATTTTTCTGCATTAATTACTTAAATCTAATGATATCAAAAAGTGAATCCCATGCACATGAAATGACCTGACATTTCAGGTTATTGAAATACATACAAATAATTGTAATTATTATGAGATAATTATAATCTGTACCCATAGACACCTTTTTGGTGTAAGGTTTAATTTATAGGTAAGTTCAAGTTCAAGTTCAAGTTCAAGGAGCTTTATTGTAATACACTTCTTTACAAAGTAATTTTTACAAAGCACATATCTAAAGTCCTACATACTACATACATAAACATGTTATCAATATCAATAAACATCTGATATATAAACAAAAAGTTAATGGCATAACATAACATAACATACCTCTTAAATAAAGAACAGATCTAATAACAGTTGGCAAGTCTGACGACATCTGACTAGGGCTAGAGCTCACCATTTTTCCTATGCAATATTGTCTTTAGTATGAAAGATTCAACATAGGTGGCAAGTTGAGATTCTTGGGCTTGCATGATGTAAATAAATTTCTGATTTGAATCTAGTCTGTTAAAGTTGTTATATAATAGTGTAATTTGATAAAATAGTTTGGTTCGGTAATGTTCGTTAGTTTTACACTGCATGACGTAGTGTTGTTCATCTTCTGTCTCATTACATACTTGACAGAGTCTATCCTCGATAGCTGTTTTGGGCTTGGTGTATCTACCTCTTTCAATCTGTAAATTATGGGCGCTAGTCCGCAGACGGGTAAAGTTTGTTCTAGCTACTCTATTGGTCATGTGGAGTAAGTATTGCTCAAAGGTGAAATTGTTTTTAAATTTATTATAAGTACGTAGCTTGTTTTTTTCACCATTAATCCTGGCATCTTGATTTATAGTATTTTCCCATTTCTTTGAGTAGAGTTCTTTCAATTCAGTTTCCAAAACTTTTACTCTGCCGTTGGAAGGTTTTTCATTACTGTCCTTTTTGCTATAGGTATTCCACATGTCCTGCAATTCTAGCACCTCACACATCATATATTTTATATTATTTAACCAACATTGTATACCGGAGTCAGTCATGCATACATTTGCCTTATATGTGTCTACTACTAGGGGCTTATTACAAGTAGATTTTATTCTAACCCAGTTTTTAAATATCTGTCTCCATATGAACGTGGAGATGGGGTATTCAGCTAGCTCTCCCCTGGTTGCTAGAGTGCTGGTCTTTCTATGTACACCCAAGCAACATTTATAGAATCTGGTGCTAGTTTTCTCAAAGTGTAGACTGTCAATTTTCATTATGTTATTTAGTCCAAGTTTAAAGTAGTCAGCCTTACATACAAAGCCCCCCCATACCTCACAGCTGTATGTCAGTATTGGCCTGATCATGACTTCAAATAACTTTTTTATTTTCAAGATTGACATATTGGAGTGTTCTGTTATTTTGCGTAGCTTAAAAATTGCTTTCAGGCCTTTCTGTGATAAGGCCCTAGCTGCACATGTAAACGTACCTGAGGTTGATAATACTATACCTAGGTAGATACCACACAAATTACCTCTTAAACTTGCTGCAAAATCACCCAATGCATGTATGCGCTAGTCAATCTAGCATAACTACATCCCACAACCTCTATACATAGGTGTGTGGTTGGGAATTACCTTTTTGTTTGATTTATGGGGAATACTTTATGTTAAATTGATGTTAAAATGCTTTTAATTGGAAGTGCTGTAAAATAACAGTGCACTGTAAATTTACAGTAAACTTTGCTGGCAACAAAGTTTCCAGTAAACTTTGCTGTACAAATACAGTATTTAGTTTGCTGTTAATTTACAGTACTATTTGCTGTAAGACACCTACAGTGTCATGCACTGTACAAATTACAGTACATCATATGCTGTAATTGTACAGCAAAGTTTACTGGAAACTTTGTTGCCAGCAAAGTTTACTGTAAATTTACAGCACTTACTTTTTACAGTGTACATACTTAAATACATACATACATATATTACATACATACATACATACATGCATACATACATGCATACATACATACACACATACATACATACATACATACATACATACATACATACATACATACATACATACATACATACATACATATATTACATACATACATACATACATACTTACGTTCATACACATAAAAAGGCCTACATGATCAACATTTTTTGAACTTTGAATTATGATAATTCTAAGATAATCACTAATATGGTGGCAGCTCGGTTTTGGGACGCCTGTCGTTACTCACATTATGTCTATACCTGGGAACTAATTCCAGTCCTTTAGATTGTTCTCAAACGTTACCCTTAGGCACCACCATCCAAAACAGTCAATTATCTCTTCCCCTTCTTTTCTGTTAGATCCTCTTACAAATTCCCAGGATTGTCTGGTGCCACTTGTCCTTTGATTTAGACCTAAAAAGAAGTAGACATCGTGAGTAGGATCCTGGTTTGGAGTAGGTTTGGAGTAGGTGGTGTAGTAGGGGTGGGAATGTTTTACCATTAAAGCCAGGGTATTGTCTGCGTGTTGCTAATGTTAGGGGCTCCACCTCTAAGCCTAACGACGTCGTGGCTGGCGATGTGTTTTGTGACGTTTGAACGTAATCTGGCGACGTTATTGGTCACGTCACGAACTTGGCACCTTCCTCAGGGAATTACAACATATCAAATTATATATTATATCCATCTTACGGACAATACCCTGGCTTTGAGGAGCATGAAATTAGAAACTTTGTTAAAATGCGTATACCAAAATAATCAAAAGCAATAAAGAATAATCGAAGGCCGAAAACTCTCATTTTGGGTAAAGGGCTTAAAAATGAAAGATTTTTGAATGTCAGCTTAATATTAATGGACGGGAGAATGAGCTGGATTCGGGGTCTCTCAGAAGTGTGATTTTTAACAGACCCCTTCTGAAGTCATAAAATGGGGAGTCTCACGACATAGAACTAAGCTTACAGGTTAAGTGCACGAAACTAGATGCGTACAAGCTAAACTTGGGTTATCCTGTGGAACAGTCTAGATGCAGTATATGTTTTTGAGAGATCAACAGTAGCAACACATGTTGTTTGTGATTGATTGCGACGTCGTTATGCTCCTCCAGACCCTGCCCTATTGTTCGGAGATCACGTTCACCCCGGGCGATAAAAGGGAGCTGGTACCAGTTACCATGGTTACTGGTCTCCTCCAATGAGGGGGACTGACAGATCTCCACCAATGAGAGGCACTGACAGATTCGCCTCTGTTTACCAGCCAGCTATAGTCAGTTCTGATAGGGTTGAACCTTCAAGTCCCAATTGCTGGGATCATCATCATGGATCTGTAAATGGCAACGATAGATTATCACAGCCATGAGGACTCAGGTATCAAATGAAAGCCAGCAAGTGCCAGGAAAGGGTATTGGAGACCGTCCCAAATGTTTGAGATAAAACAAGCGGGTGCTTTGCCAGGCAGGAAAAACTTCCAGGATTTGAACCCACAACATAGCGGTTTGGAGGTAGGGTTCCTTAAAGCAAACCACAACGCAAATCAGTTATATATTGTCAAATAAAATTTTCAGTGAACTTTGTTTGTTGACAAACCATGTATGATCATGCTTCATCTGATAACAGAATGGTATGCAAAATTCTATTCAAAAACAGATTTAGACTGTCATGAATACTCATTTTCTGACTTGTTTTGGTCTGTTGTGTGGTCCACACAAATACCTAGATTGTTTACCCAAAAACTGATGATGTCATCAAAATGTCATTTCCGGAATCCCCCCTGCATTTTCACTCTGCTAGCAGAGTCTCTAATGAGTATTATTTTTGGTGGAGAATGATGTGAGAATTGAGAGGAGGCAAACATGGATGAGCCTGGCTTAGTACAGAAAGGAAAGGGGAGGAATTGACCTATTGACCCTGAAGATGACATCACTGATTATGGGGCAGTTGGGTCACGTGGGGGGATTCCCCAACAAGTTGATTGCAGACCAGAAAACAAAAACAAACAGATCCTCTTTCCAAGGATCATAATTATCAGACTTCTAGCCACCAATATTTTATTTTAACTGGCAATATGATTTATATGAGTGTAGTTGAAGATGTCAGGATCGATTTTGAAAATTTAAAAAATTTACTAAATTTTGATAATTTTGCATTGTGGGTTGCTTTAACCTTACACCATGAAGCCACATAGAAAATGAAAGTGGAACTAAATAGGGTGGTCAAGACCCAATTTGCTGGTTTCCACAGGTCTCTTAAAAAGTACTTTAACAAATAAACAACCAAATGGACTGGTTGGTAAAAGTCTATTCAACTAGTTCTTGGTAAGATCTGAAGGCAAAAAGGACATCATTTTAGAAGTAGTATTTGATATATAAAGACCCCAACAGGGAATAATTCAGGAATCCAGAGGAAGGGTGTGTGCATAGAAGCACTAAAGCCTCGTGTATTTGCATGCATGTGTTGGAATATTATGATGTTGAAGATATGAACGCAATTTTGGAATATTATGATGTTTAATATAATTATGTAATTTGAGATGAATCTTTTAGTATTCCCTTTGGTGTTGGAAGAATCCAAATATTTATACTTTTGGAATTACAGTAATAAAAGAAATGCAATGATCATATTAATTTTGATATGGATTTATGATTAATTACGTTTATATGTGACATTCTCATATTTATGACATGAAAATTGTATAAGGCTTGGTGATGGTTTTTGGCCACCAGGGGAAAGATAGCCTCACGTATTTTACTGTGCCCTCAATGAATATGATGACTAATTGGCCTAATTTGAGATGACACTAGCTGTGGACTGGAAGAGGCCAAGGAGAGCAGAGGCCGCTCCAGGAGAGAAGACCCAGAGACCCAGCATGGCCCAGGATGTATGGCTCTACATGGCCAGGCAAGGGGCAGGTCATTCAGCAGGGGGATCTCAAGGAGAGCACCCACCTGTTCAACACCTGCAGACCTACATCTACAAGAGGACACCAGAAACATTTGAAAATGCTAATATAAAAAACGTAGGCTAGCAGCTCTCTACGTTCACTACTGCTAACGTACCCTTCCTGACATGTTTGCCAGTACGAATCTCACCTTGAATGATAGTGACCTGTGGATGTACCTCATGTCAATGAAAGTAAATGTATTAATAATTCTACACTATTATTAGTTGAGACTTGAACAAGGTACCAAAAGTATTCTCTATACACCTTTGCCACGAACCTGCGCAGTGCACCCTCCCATAGAAGCCCTGTTCCCAATGATTCCCATTGAAACCCATACCCCAATCAACTTTTCAGGCCTCTTCCCCTGAGTAGGGCACCACTCTATTGAAATAGGTCTATATTATGTAAGCACAACCCGTTCTTCGTTCACTAACCATTCGTTGTTATGATCACTATTGTTGGCCACTGGGTATCCCCCGACTGCTACATCCCATACAGCATTGGTCAAACATCTTTCTTCACATTACTAAATGGGTTCTAAATGGTCTATAATCAGTACATCTCCCCGGGTCACAGTCCCCAGAACCGACCATAGCCCGGTCACGTTGGCTCTTGGCACAGATCAGAGGTCCGCAGCAGCTCTCCTCTATTTACCTAGTACGCAGTGACTGAGGGGTGAGCAGGGGTAAGGGGATCGGCTCCTTGGGCCTGGGATCTGCATCATAACAAACAGGAGGCCTACAACGCAGAAACACCCTCCTTACACCCCACCTACACCCCCTGACACACCTCCTCCGCCATGATCCGGATTACACTGGATTACCCCCCACTACTACACAGCCCCACCTCCTGGGAACCGGTCCAGGTACAAAGAGGGGTAGGTTATGTGGGGCCCTTGATGGGGGGTCCCCAGTGTCACATGTCGAATACAAGAAAAGGCCATGTCGACTGTCACTTCACTCTCCATGTCCCGTGTCGCCTCTGAGAGAGCCTCATGTCCCATGTTGAATTTAAGAAATAGGCCATGGAACAACGTTTATTTTTGTCTTCATTTCACTAAGGCTCATGTCACACATCGATTTTAAGAGATGCTGTCGCCGTGTCGAATTTTAGGGTCTAGGGCCATTTATGTGGGAGTACCACACTTAACCACCCAGCAGCCTGGGCCTATTCATCATCATGTGCAGTGTGTTTACACCTAGTGTCCTAAGCCCCATACCCACTCGGACACTTTGGTCCTCGGCAATAATATTTTCCTCTGATCGCCCGTCAGTATGATATAGCGAAATGAACAAGTTTGATCAAATCGCTGGGCGAATTGTCCAGCGTTCTTCCTGGTGATTCAGATTAAACATGTTCATTTCAGTATGATGCTGATAGTCAATCAGAGGAAAATACGATCGCTGAGGTCCTAAGTGTCCTAGCGGGTATGTACACTCCTGCACCGTGGCTGCTGAATGCTAGCTAGCGGTCGGCGTGGGTACCAGAGTAGCGGGTATGGGGCTTTAGATCAGGTACGGAAAGGTGCATTTTGTGCACATGCACAGACCCCAGTTTCTCCCAAACAAAGTTGCAACAAAGAGAAAGTGGAGTGCAGTCAGGATCCCCCCCCCCCACTCTGATAAGGGATCCCCGTGATGTCTGGAACCCCTCCGATTTTTTAATATTATGTTATTAAATATGTTAAATTAGAGTTTATGGGAATTGTACTTTGGGCTGTATTTATCAAATAATATATTGTTTTACTGTGTATAATATGTTTTGTCTTACAACTGTCTGTTAATGATTAGCTTTCCATGTTAAAATATATGACCTCGTTGGCTTTATGATACAACGTGATCATTGCTAGTCATTCATATCTCACTGTGCTTTTGGTTCTATTCATAATTGAATTTACCTAACTCCTAAGATCAGTGTCAGAATCTAGTAAGTGTGACATCTGAACAATGATGATGATGATGATGTGTTGGAGTTTAATGTCTACTCAGCAATTTGTTCAGCTATATCGAGACCAACTCTTGTTTTTGCCTGCCAATTGGCTGACCGAATCTATGGGGGTGAGAACGACAGCGGCAAGCTGGTACTTCCAGGCCCATAGCCAGCTTTTTTGAGAGGGGGGGTTCGTTTTTTGACTAACAGTCTTTTTTAAGAGGAAGGGGGGGAGGGGGTTGTATTCTTTATTTTGGCCTAAAATGTATATATTTCTTATCTGTAGCTACCAAATAAAGTCATATTCTAAAGGGGGGTTCGTCCAAGGGGGGTATCGTACGAACCTCCCGAACCCCCCCTGGCTACGGGCCTGACTTCCCAGACTCAAATTTGTCTCCCACGTGCCAAGCGAGGACCTTATCCACTATATCCCGCCCCCCTTTGAACAATGAAGTCTTTCAAGTCTTTCAAGTCTAACTGTCATAAGAAAATGAATTGATACATATCAGGCTGTGAATAATTTGTATAATCCATACTCATTATGTCCTCTTCCATTGTTAGGATGGCAAAACATGGCGATCACGTTTATTGGGGCCGACATGCCCTCCTGGTGTCGGATAGAGGAACTACAGAACCTGACGGCCCAGCAGCAGAGGGAGGTGGCCATACCGACAAAGGGAGACACGTTTGACAGGTTGGTATAGATGTAATATCATCATGTTAGATCAAGGGGAGACCTCTGGTGAGGGTAAAGGTGGCTTTACAACACAAAATTCCGGCCTGTAACCAGGGGGGTTCGGGGGGTTCGTACGGACCCCCCCCCCACCCTTGGACGAACCCCCCTTTAAAATATGACTTTATTTGGTATCTACAAATAAGAAATATATATATTTTAGGCCAAAATTAAAAATACGAACCCCCCCTCCTCTTAAAAAAGACTGTTAGTAAAAAAAAAACTGGCTACGGGCCTGCAAAAGTTGAGACCTATAGAAGGCAGTTACATATTTAAACATATCTTTAAGGACACTTGATATTCAATTCATTAACATTCCAAACACTTCTCCAAATAAATAAATTGACCATGGAGATTCTATAACATCTGGAAAATGCCCTTCGATACTCCCCCGGTGCCATTATACATTCCACATGTATAATACACCGCTCAGAAGCACATGTACAATACTGGAAGCAGCATGTCCAAGAGTGTATGCAACATTGCTCACAATTTAATATTAAGTGATTGTATATATTTCATATTTCAGATGCTATTTCTTCAACCTAAACTACAGCTCATACTCCTCAAAGGAGTTGGAGAACTGGAACCGGAGTGTAATGATCGATGAAGAGAACACTCCACGACTGCCATGCAATGGATACGTCTATGATACCTCGGTCTTTACCTCTACTGTTGGCAGTCAGGTCAGTATATATGTGGGTTGCCCCCACCTTTAGACCCCACCAGAAATGTGCATTAATTACTTCATTTCCCCAGGATTTTCCAGAATTTTCCAATAAATTTCTAATGATTCAATGCAGGTTACCTATTTCTCTATTCTGTTAAACATTATCCAGGCATGATGAGGAAATATGGTTTTCAGTAAAAGATGGAGAATCCGATTAGGTTTCATTTAATATATTGGGTGTATTTGTATCTCTATCCCTCTTCAAATTATTCTGTTTTACATAAACGTCAGAAAAATGTCAGAAAACGTCAGAATTATGGGCGGCTACAGCTCGAATGGGGAAACTACTCATTATTCATGGGTGGTCATGGCCGGATTGGGGGCTAAAGGGTTAACCGATGAAAAAAAACTGCCAATTTTGGGCACGATTTTTGATAGCTTGGAACAAGTGCTCGAGCCAAAGGGAAAAGCCATATCATGATTTTCATCACTAAATAAAGACAATTCTAACCATAAGTGACCTGACGCTTTAATTGAGCAACCCCTGCATCTTATTATAAAGAATCACATTATCAACATCTATCTGTAGCTTGTTTCACATGTATGGGGATGTTTCAAACCTGCCCTCACTAGAGTGTGACATGGAGAAATCAACTCAATTTGTCATACTTTGCGTATAGGTTAGAAATGCATATATATGACACACCTAGTGCGAAACCTGCCAATTTAGCTCAGTAGCTACCCACGCAGGCTGAATAGAAGGCTTGACTTCATTGTTCTGTGTTTTCAGTGGGACCTTGTGTGTAAGAATCAGGTCACAATCTGGTTAATACACTCTGTCATGATGAAAAGATTACTTGATTTGTTCCATTCAGGGGGCCCTGACATATGACAAGCAGCCCATGATTTTGGTTAATACAGGCTGTCAATCTGAGTTGATTTATTTCTTTATTTCAACAGCCCTTGATTTGTTGATACAGACTGTTGATCTGACTTTATTTGTTCTGTTATTTCAGCAGCCCTTGATTTGGTTACTACAGAGTCTTGATCTGACTTAATTTGTTCCATTGTTTCAGCAGACCTTGATTTGTGAGACTGTTGATCTGACTTGATTCGTTTTGTTATTCCAGTGGGACCTTGTGTGTGAGAAGCAGTTCATGATCTCATTGGTCCAGACAGTCTACATGACAGGTTTCCTGACAGGATGCATCGGCTTCGGGCAGATCTCCGACATGTAAGTCTGACGCCTTCTCATGTAACTGGGGCTTGTTTTCAAGAATGATGTATACATAGCTTATCTAGAAATTGATAGATGAATAGCTCTGAATAGCCTTACATTGTTAAAAATGAGAGAAACCTGTTGTAAGCATTGTATTCCTGCTTTCACCAAAAGTCCATCCAAAGTTTATGCGCAGTTCAAAAACTATAATTTCATAAAAG
The DNA here is from genome assembly GCA_936440205.1 of Lepidonotus clava. NCBI lineage: Eukaryota > Metazoa > Annelida > Polychaeta > Phyllodocida > Polynoidae > Lepidonotus > Lepidonotus clava. The sequence continues at coordinate 47,599,807 of OW387138.1, forward strand.
ACATACCCTTTAGACAGTGAAGGGAAACTAATGCTTCTATTGGATGATTACAAGTAGGGTGCTAAAAGCACTTGTACTCTCTACCATGGCTCTGTTTTGTAACCTTTCTGATTTGTGGCTTAAATATTATGAAATTGAAGATTGCTTGTTTGGTTTTCGTTACTTTATGCCCTAATTAACTGCAGAGGTATTATCATATCGGTGATGGTGATAGAATTTGTGAGAAGGTAGAGACCATACCCCTACACATTTACCGAGACAGATGTTCTTTAATGTGCATGGTCCCATAGACAGAGCCAGCAACAGAACAGCAAGTGGTCCTCTAGGAACCTTTGATATCCCTGTCATTGGCACAGGGGAGATACAACGTGGTGCCCTGGATGGGGTTGCATAACTTTCCGGTATATGTAACGGATGTTTAACGAAGCCAAACTGTTGCAAAATAGATAGCGGAGACCAAGGTGTTGCAAAATACGTTAATAAATCTCTGTTAAAGCTTAAACTTAACGGATTTTGCACTAAGTAAATCCACTAAAATAATGGAATATACAAGATATCTTATTTAGCGGACTCGCAATGTTGAGGAAATCCGTTTGTTGTGCTTTGATAACGAAGATGTATAACGGACAGATTTATCGGAAAGTTATGCACCACCCCCCCGGCAGGGGTTGAACCCGCGCCATCTGCATGTGAAGTGACTGCATTACCACTTGACCACCTCGCACCACTGAAATTGAAGAAGTAAATATAAATGTAAAGGGGTTGAATATGAAAAGTCCCTCCTCTGATGGCAACCCTTGGTAAATTGTGAAAGTGTCTAAAGCCGGGTTTCCACTGAACGACTTTCATGGTGGTTCCTTACGACCATGAACGACGGTAAAAAATAAAAGTCTTTGCTCATTTTAGTCGTTCAGAGAGGCACAACTTCTTGTTTCCACTGAACAACTAAAATACTGATATCTGAACGATATTCAGACAATCTGCATGACTTTTCTGAACGACAGAGCTAAGAAAAGTCAGGGAACAATAGATTTAATTGCTTTTAATTGGTCTTGGAAAAATCGTTGGCATTTGTCGTCCAGAAATATTAAACAGGTTAGATATTTGGTCGTTGGTGAATTGTTCACTTAAGTCGTTCAGAAAGGTCGTTTGCAGTCATTCAGAAATGTCGTTACCACCGATTTTGTGTTTCCACTGAACGATTTTACTAATGGCCACAAAAGATTTGTGAATCGTTCATGGTTGTTAGCATATTGGCGTTCGGTGGAAACAGGCCTTTACCTAACCATTTTTCAAAAGACTGGCTGTTGTAAGAAGCTGCTGATCACCTTGGTGCTGGAGGTCCTGTTTGCCTTGGCCACCACTTTCTACCCCATCTACCCCCTTCCTCTGTGAGGTACAACTAACTTTTCCTCTGTTTCAGGATCAGGCCCCGTATTCCAAGTGCCGATTTGAACCTTCGCTCAGTTTAGTTCAAGAAAGGATCAGTTGATCTTTTGGTTCAAATCGTAATTCTAAGAAAATTTGAACCTTTTTCATTTGAACCATCTTGAACCTATTTGAACCTGTTTGAACCACCTTGAACCATTTTTTGGTAAGTTGAACCAACTCTGAACCAAAACATTGCAGTTTAGGTTCAAGCCCCGAAAATTACTTTCTGTTAAATCTAAGTATTTCACATTAATTTATTTACTTGTAAATGTTTAGATTTAATAATAAAACTATAATTTGAGCCATTTTACACTAGCAACATCTATTTTCATGGTTTGACTATGTTGAACCCACCTTGGACCACCCCCCATAGATAGTTTAACTTTGAACCAAATTTGAACTATATTTGAACTAAACCTTTGTTTTAGAAATGGGACTTTTCCATGGTTTGATCTCTCTTGAACAGAAAATAGGTTCAAGGAAGGTTCAGAGTTGGTTCAAGTTACCTTCAAGACGTCTTAGAATACGGGGCCTGGTGTTCGAGGGATTCTTCGTCTTTGCTACCACCATCTACCCACTCTATTGAGTGTTAAAACTATCCCAACCACTGTTTCCAGGATTGGCTGTTGGAAAATGCTGCTGATTGGCCTGGTGCTGAAGGTCTTGTTTGCCTTTGCCACCACCTTCGGCCCATGTACCCACTCTACTGTGTGCTAAAACTAACCTAATCTCTGTTTCCAGGATTGGGCGTTGTAAGGCGTTACTCATCGCCCTGGTACTGGAGGTACTGTTCGCCTTCGCTGCCACCTTCTGCCCCATCTACCCACTCTACTGTGTGTTTAAACTAACCTAACCTCACCTTTGTTTCCAGGATTGGGCGTCGTAAGGCACTACTCATCGCCCTGGTCCTGGAGGTACTGTTCGCCTTCGCTGCAACCTTCTGCCCCATCTACCCACTCTACTGCGTACTGCGCTTTGCTGTCGGTGTGGCAGCTGCTGGTGCTTTCACAACTGTCTTCGTACTCAGTAAGTTCACCAAGTTATAGTGTCATCTCAAACATCTTGGATTTAGGATTTCTGCACTGGCCTCAAATGCAAGTTATTTTCTGATTCTTAATTTCTCAATTTTGACACCAACCATGTTTCTTTGGTTATTTTAGAATCTGAAGTATAAGATAGCATGGAGTAAAATTTGGACATATTGTTTTTTTTAAAGCTCCAACATCCATCGTTCTGATGTTTCAAGAAATCATAATTATGCTTCAGAGGCATGTCCAACCCTGAGCTTACACTGGTTGTTCTGTTTTTGCAGCGATGGAGATCATTGGACCACGGTATCGTATGGGGGCGGGCATCTTCATCCAGGGCTGGTTCGCAGGGGGTCTGATGACCTACCCCTTCATGTCCTACGCCATCAGGAACCACATCCACCTCCAGGTCCTCGCCTCCAGCCTCACCGTCCTCCTCTGGGGACTCTACTTGTGAGTACATTTTCATATTATTGAATACAAATATTTGTAAAAAGAAAAAATATTCTTTTTATAAATATTTGTATTTAACCTGCTAAGAGGTCAAGTCAAACCTGGTAACCCTCATGATCCAGCCATAAATTAGTGTGATACCCATTGAGAGATTCAACTAAAATTCTGAGCTCAGGGCTGGGGGTCTGAGCTCAAGCTCTCAGCACTCAGAGTATTATTGACTTAATTAAAACACACTGCTCACTCTGCCCCTTTCAGCGTAGTGCCCAAGTCCCCCCGCTGGCTGGTGACCCACAGCCATGACCAGGACATCATGAGTATTATTGACGTAATTATGACAAACTGCTTGCTCTGCCCCTTTCAGCATGGTCCCGGAGTCTCCTCGCTGGCTGGTGACCCACAGCCATGACAGGACATCATGAGTATTATTGACGTAATTAAGACAAACTGCTCGCTCTGCCCCTTTCAGTGTGGTCCCGGAGTCTCCTCGCTGGCTGGTGACCCACAGCCATGACCAGGACATCATGAGTATTAATGACGTAATTAAGACAAACTGCTCGCTCTGCCCCTTTCAGCGTGGTCCCAGAGTCTCCTCGCTGGCTGGTGACCCACAGCCATGACAGGACATCATGAGTATTATTGACGTAATTATGACAAACTGCTCACTCTGCCCCTTTCAGCGTGGTCCCGGAGTCGCCCCACTGGCTGGTGATCCACGACCATGACCCGGAGGCTGAGGACATCATGAGTATTAGTGATTTAAATAAGACAAACTGCTTGCTCTTCCCCTTTCAGCGTGGTGCCGGAGTCTCCTCGCTGGCTGGTGACCCACAGCCATGACCAGGACATCATGAGTATTATTGACGTAATTAAGACAAACTGCTTGCTCTGCCCCTTTCAGTGTGGTGCCGGAGTCTCCTCGCTGGCTGGTGACCCACAGCCATGACAGGACATCATGAGTATTATTGACGTAATTATGACAAACTGCTTGCTCTGCCCCTTTCAGCATGGTCCCGGAGTCTCCTCGCTGGCTGGTGACCCACAGCCATGACAGGACATCATGAGTATTATTGACTTAATTAAGACAAACTGCTCACTCTGCCCTTTTCAGTGTGGTGCCGGAGTCTCCTCGCTGGCTGGTGACCCATGGCCATGACAGGACATCATGAGTATTATTGACTTAATTAAGACAAACTGCTCACTCTGCCCTTTTCAGTGTGGTGCCGGAGTCTCCTCGCTGGCTGGTGACCCACAGCCATGACCAGGACATCATGAGTATTATTGACGTAATTATGACAAACTGCTTGCTCTGCCCCTTTCAGTGTGGTGCCGGAGTCCCCCTGCTGGCTCTTGACCCACAGCCATGACCAGGACATCATGAGTATTAATGACGTAATTAAGACAAACTGCTTGCTCTGCCCCTTTCAGTGTGGTGCCGGAGTCTCCTCGCTGGCTGGTGACCCATGGCCATGACGAGGAGGCTGAGGACATCATGAGGAAGTTGGCCAAGGGCAACAACAGGCCGTGTCCCGAGCCCCTCAACATCTGCGACAACCGACAATATGTGAGTTCTAGTAGTACCGACTTTAGAGCCTGTATTCCAAAACTGATTTTTAATATTTGATATTCTTTGAGAATATGGCATAAAACCATCATCCTACATACCATTTGCTTGTAAACGTAGCTAATTCTACAATATGTAGATGGTATCATTGGGATAAATATAATAAATATAAACCCTTGATGGATAACTTTGAATAAATACAGAAACAAAATAATAGAGAATCACAATGCGTCATTACAATGTTTCATCTCAGTATTCTTGTTTGCATATTTTGTATTGTCTTAGAGACAGAAGACACTATATTCCACTATACAATGTTTGGCACACTATCCTGGCAATACTTAACAAGAAATGCCAACAATCGGCAGTCAGTCACAATTTTTAGCACATGTCAAACATTGTGAGAGGTAATATAGTTGAAACTTATAGTCTTTGGGATCCCCACAATTGGGAGCGAGAGATCAGGAGTCTTCCTTCCGATAGTTACCAACATGTTGGTAAATATGGGGAGCACAGCTCCCGATCTTTCATAGATGAAATGGACACACTGCCGATGTTTGGACCTAACCCCTCCTGATATTCGGCAGTTTTGTTATTTACAGCCTTCATTTTGCTTAAGATTATCATAGACTGGTACTACCAGTCGGAAATACAGCATCCTTAATCAGAATAGAGGACTATCTCATTTTATAGAGAGAGCTTCTATGTTAAGGAAGGATGGCAATTGAATCTGAGGTATTATTGTTTATTGTATTCCTATGTCAGTTACTATATATTACTTTATCAAGTGTTATCATTGCAGTTTAACTACTGATACAATATGCATCAGTAAAAGGTTAATCTCTCATTTCCCTGTTTAAGCTGGAGGACCGTCAGAAAGTAAGAAATGGTTGGAATGTGATTTCTTTCTTTTATTCATGGGTTGTGATACCAGAGAACACTTTCTTAGCATGAATTGTAGCCATTGGACAGAATCTAGCATGCATCTGTCAATGTAATGGTCTTGCTAAGACGAACACAAAGCATGTAATGCTTTATTGCAGTGTTAACTAGTTTACATACCAGGAATTGTGTCAAATGCATGGTTTGAATGCATGGGAAATGGATAACAAGCCACATTGCAAATCATCGTTCATTTACACTACAGGCTCTCCAAAGAGGAACTGTGAATGCATGCTCATTATCGTTGTGTTCTTTCCTACATAACTGCAAATTTAATTCTATGAGATGGTTATTTCAATTCACAAATATAGCTAAACTAGCCTGGCCAATATTAACTCCCCAGGGTGCTAGCTTACGTTTTTCTATTTCATACAAAGTAATGATGGGTTTTCCATTTAGCACATCCTTGATAGTCAGACTTCCAGTGCCCCAATTTGGCTAAAATATGCAATAAATCTGAAGAGCAGCATGGGATTTAAAAAACAAAAATTCAGATCCCCGTTCCCCTCTTTGATGCATGCTATCTGACCTCACAGTCAAAGTGGAAATGATTAAGTCTTTTAGACATACTTGCAGGTGTCTATTTAGATTGGGCCATAACATTTTAAAAGATCATTTTACAATACGGTAATTAGTTTGGTTTGTAGGAATACTAAAACTTGCCTGTCGTCTTGATACTTTAAGTAGATAGTAAAACAATGCTAACACTCTCTGCAACATTACCAGGCACATAACTTGTTGTCAATGACATAGAAAATAAGTATTTTTGTAATTTCGACATCAACTGAGGGTCAATTGACACATTTCACATTTCACATTTTGAAGGGCTAAAAATTTTACTTCTGTACAAGTATTCTTTTATAAATATATATATATATATATATATATATATATATATATATATAATACAACCTTCCAACAGTTCCAATAAGGATAGCAAATGTGTGAAAATCTATTGATGGTTTTATAGATTGATCTTGATATTATATTGATCACCTATTGATATCCACATTTCCTTTTCATGTCTGTCCTTCAGGAAGTGGGAGACGCTAAGGCGAGTGTCATTGATCTGTGGAGGGGGAAGAAGATTCGTAAAATCACCGCCAACATGTGGTTCTGTTGGTAAGTGTGTGTGTGGAGGGGGGGGGGGGGGGCAACATGTCTTTTGGTAAGTGTGTGAGGGCCAATATACGGTTCAGTTGGTAAGTGTGTGTTAGGTTGATAAAATAGCAACCTAATATTATTTCATTCCTCATACAAGATACGCACACACCTTTCTTTTCTCTAGTATGTTGTGCACAGGCTTTGAGAAGTGTGCATATATACTTGAGATGTAACAGGTAAATTGCCGTTCAATTATTTGGTTCACATATATCTATTGTATTAGAAAAAACTAAATCATTGATAAGATATGTTATATAAATACCATTGAAAAGGCGATTTCATTGGGAATCTATGCTGAAAACCACTTTAAATTGGTTAAATCTCCTGAGGCCACACAGAAAGAAACTAGATTTTTTAATATGAAGTTAAGAGAATTTATCTACATACACTGCAAGCTATGATGAAATCTTTTACATAACTTTATTTTTTCCCTTATTCATGGACAGATTAAAAGCAACAAGTTGACACTTATGTACTGGAAAATGAGCAGTTAAAGTGCACCTTGCAATGTACCTTTCAGGTTCGTGGCCAGCCTCAGCTACTATGGTCTGTCCCTGGGGGTGGACTTTCTCCAAGGCAGTTTGTTCTTCAACTCCTTCCTCTCCGGGCTGGTTGAGATCCCAGCCTACATCATTATTGTCCTCATTATGGACCGTACCGGCCGCAAGTGGCCAACGGTCATCACCTTCATGTTGTCGGCCATCTTCTGTATCGCCTGTATGCCGCTATTCAACTACCCAAGTAAGTGTCACTCTCTACATCGCCTGTATGCCACTATTCAACTACCCAAGTATTTGTCACTCTCTACTGCCTGTATGCCGCTATTCAACTACCCAAGCAAGTGTCACTCTCTACATCGCCTGTATGCCGCTATTCAACTACCGAAGTAAGTGTCACTCTCTACATCGCCTGTATGCCGCTATTCAACTACCCAAGTAAGTGTCACTCTCTACATCGCCTGTATGCCGCTATTCAACTACCCAAGTAAGTGTCACTCTCTACATCGCCTGTATGCCGCTATTCAACTACCCAAGTAAGTGTCACTCTCTACATCGCCTGTATGCCGCTATTCAACTACCCAAGCAAGTGTCACTCTCTACATCGCCTGTATGCCGCTATTCAACTACCGAAGTAAGTGTCAGTCTCTACATCGGCTGTATGCCACTATTCAACTACCGAAGTAAGTGTCATTCTCTACATCGGCTGTATGCCGCTATTCAACTACCGAAGTAAGTGTCACTCTCTACATCGGCTGTATGCCGCTATTCAACTACCCAAGTAAGTGTCACTCTCTACATCGCCTGTATGCCGCTATTCAACTACCGAAGTAAGTGTCACTCTCTACATCGCCTGTATGCCGCTATTCAACTACCGAAGTAAGTGTCAGTCTCTACATCGGCTGTATGCCACTATTCAACTACCGAAGTAAGTGTCATTCTCTACATCGGCTGTATGCCGCTATTCAACTACCGAAGTAAGTGTCACTCTCTACATCGCCTGTATGCCGCTATTCAACTACCCAAGTAAGTGTCACTCTCTACATCAGCTGTATGCCGCTATTCAACTACCCAAGTAATTGTCACTCTCGACATCGCCTGTATGCCGCTATTCAACTACCCATGTAAGTGTCACTCTCTACTGCCTGTATGCTGCTATTCAACTACCCAAGTAAGTGTCACTCTCTACATCGCCTGTATGCCGCTATTCAACTATCTCAGTAAGTGTTACTCTGGCCATCGCCTGTATGCCGCTATTCAACTACCCAAGTAAGTGTCACTCTCTACATCGGCTGTATGCCGCTATTCAACTACCCAAGTAAATGTTACTCTCTACATCGGCTGTATGCCGCTATTCAACTACCCAAGTAAATGTTACTCTCTACATCGCCTGTATGCCGCTATTCAACTACCCAAGTAAGTGTCACTCTCTACATCGGCTGTATGCCGCTATTCAACTACCCAAGTAAATGTTACTCTCTACATCGGCTGTATGCCGCTATTCAACTATCTCAGTAAGTGTTACTCTGGCCATCACCTGTATGCCGCTATTCAACTACCCAAGTAAGTGTCAGTCTCTACATCGCCTGTATGCCGCTATTCAACTACCCAAGTAAGTGTTTCTCTCTCCGTCGTCTGTATGTTGCTTTTCAACTACCACAATAAGTCCCCCATTGCCGATTGTCTGTATGGCGCTATTCAACTACCCCAGTAAGTGCCATTCTCTCCATTGTTCTATGTCTGGATGTAACATGAGGTAGTCTTGATAAAACAAATTATGCCGGAAACTCTGATTTCCAGGAGTCTTTCTGACTCTCAGTGTTATTTCATTTGAAATGTTCTTAGATTAAAGTACTTTGCTTCTGTATTATATATACATGAGACTGCAAATAATTTTTAAAAGTGATCTTTTAATGATTGTAAGATATCTTTATCCATCCAAATAAAATAGAAATACAATCTTGCTTGTCTATATTATCATACGTACATAAATTTCACATAACCTAACTCCTTGTCCTGCTGCAGACCTGAGCACCCTGCTGACGACCTTCCTCATGCTGGGGAAGTGTGCTGTGGCGGGGTGCTTCGCCATCATGTATGTGTACGCTGCCGAGCTCTTCCCCACGGTCGTACGTAACGTCGGCGTAGGGTCGTCGTCCATGTGTGCGCGTCTGGCCGGGCTGCTCCAGCCTCAAGTAGCACTCACGGTGAGTAATATTATTATCATAATCTTATGCTATGTAAGAATTAAATTCATATTACACTACGCATTGGATGGATCGTGTTGGGCCCAACGCGACGCAAAACGAGAAGCTGACACATACCAAAGTGCCCAATGTGTTGTATAATTTAGAAAAAAAGATGTTATCTAATCCTGGCGCAAACTTTGTCCCCAATGTGATCCGACACTATCCAACGAGACCCAACACAACCCCCAAGCACCCCAAAAACACCCAGAATGAAATAATTTGCGGTGGGTCCAATGCATAATGTAATATAGCCTGAACACGTTGGGTACTGGGATCCAACGTGAACATATATACCCAACGCGCAGTGTGATTAGGGCTTTATTTTTAACCAATGCTTAGAAATTAAAAAGGGAAAACTATCAGATTGAAAATGCAACCCTCAATGCGTTGTGGGCATTAAAATCAGTCTTAGGTACTAATTGTTTGCCCAACTGATGCCCCACTGAGTATTTTATGGTCAGAACTTTCCCCTTGTGTTTGTGAATTTCCATAGTTATTGTTTTAAGCATGATTTGTTGATGTCCATTCAGTCTGCTGCCAGAGAGGTCTATGAGGTGTCTGACTGCAGGTCTCACGGAACTAAATGTGGCGCCATCTGTAGTGTCATATACCTTTCTGTCCCGAGGTGAAGGGGATGCCAGTCTCTGAGTGGCTGATAATGGGATAAGATAAAATGATAATGCAGAATTAGAATTCACATGATACCCCCTACTATTTCTGAGTTATTTAATAAAAAAAGATCCATGATATGGGGTGTTTGGTAAATGTCAGTGGGGTTTTAAAATGGGCGCTGTGCTCCATGAATTTGGTCGCTGCAAAACTGCTAAAATGAGGGTAGGTCAACATCTGGGACTGTTGCGAAAAATTTTCACGGTCAACCTACCCTCAAATTTTGATATTTTGTCTCCCAAAGAGGTCTCAATAGGTTACTGAGTGACTTTAAGGTGTTGCAATGTTTGGGATATTTTTTTTTTCAAGATATGCTATATTAAACTATACAGGAAAACATTTGGTTCCGTGAGACCTGCAGATGCTCTACTTGATACTTGTCCCTGTATCCAGGTGGCAGCAGTGACCCAGTGGCACCTCCTATGGTTTGATACTGCAACATAGTCTAACTATATTTCACCATTCATGTGGGACGATTGTGAAAGTTACAAAAAATTCCAAGATTTGTGCATGGTCAGCATACAGTAATACCAACTTTGGTCCACTCATATTATTTCTCTACGTTTCCTAGTATATTTCCCTTCAAATTTATTAAATTGTACTTAAAACAAGAAAAACAATCCTTGTGTGAAAGTTTGATCCTGAATATGACCTTTAATACTTGTTGGGTTCACAGTAAGTTCTCGGTGTAAGGGGCTACTTTCTTCATTGCAGGACTGTCCTCATTCAGAGTATTAAACATACATTATGTCCTTACACTGGACAGTGTGGAAGCCCCTGACCTCTTAGTGTACAAGGCCATGTCCTTTATTTCAGAACTGGCCTTATTTAGATTATACATCTGTATGTTACTCCCTTGTAGCAGACGGTGCGGGAGCCCCTGCCCTTTTTGGTGTACGGGGCCATGTCCTTCATTGCCTGAATATCCTTATTTAGACCATTAAACATGTGGGTTACTTCCTTATAGCGGACGGTGTGGGAGCCCCTGCCCTTTTTGGTGTACGGGGCCACGTCCTTCATCGCGGGACTGTCTTCCTTCATCCTACCAGAGACACTGGGCAAGAAGCTGCCTGAGACGTTGGAGGAGGTGGAGAATGTTGACAAAGTGTGAGTATGGCCATATGGCATATATACCACGTTAGGTAGAGGCCCAGTGGGCGCCGCCATGTTGTATCACATGGGACAAGAGGATACTCCTCATTGGCTGCTATATAGAGTTTGACCCCCGACAGGTAGTGGCGCCAAAGGTGCGCGCATGCACGGACCTGGACTCCCGAATACGGTATATACAGCCTGCTTGCAATGTGACGGAAACATTCTGCAACCAGACTTTTTTTAGTCAGTTTGTTACTTACTAAGATGGCCCGTAACAATTACGTTATTAACGGTGATGTTGAAACCTCACCAAATTGGAATGTTATTATTACATTTTTTTCAGTGAGGTTAGGATGAAACCAAAACAGAATGTTATAAGAACATTCTGTTTAGGTTGAAGAAAACAACCAGAATGTTATAATAACGTTGCAGTGCAATGTCACAGCAGTAGGTTGCAGCGATGTAATTGGGAGTCATCAAAAAACATAACAAGAACCAACACAGAACGTTACTGCAACGTTATTATAACGTCAAACCTCTGGCTGGGTATACAGCTCGGAAGGGTCATGCCAATGCTTTTCCTAATGATTAAATGTAAATACTGATAGGAGAATTTGGATCTCTCAGACATTTGCTCCTATAAGGGAAGGGAAGGGTAGTTTCAGATCAGTTGAAAAAAGAATAGACAAATCAGTAAAATTTATAGGCACCTATTTCCTGTATGAGGTCAATTGTCATAAGAGTAAAACAACTGATTTGTACTGAAGAAAAGTTGATGCACGTTAACATCTTTTACCTACACCCATGGTTCCAGGTTCCCTTTCAACTTGATCAATGCATTTAACATTTTGGTTGTTTGATCAAGTAATATATCATGGAAATTGAAACTTGTACCATGTACATACATTTATCATGTAAAGTTAAGTGAACCCCTTCACCTTCATATGCTGTAGCCCCCCCCCTCCTCCCTTAATATGTCCACCTTACAACAAGTTTGGTTACTGGTTTTTTATGTTTGCACAATGCCCCTTTTTAAATATTATTACTTATGTATTTACAGAGACCCTGAAAAGGAGGTCGGTGCTCCGATAGAAGAATTTACCTATGGCTCACCAGTGCAAAATGATCTCTTGACAACTCGGATGTGATAAACTTACTATATAAACATTTTACATAATCATACATGTTATGTTATATGCAATTATTATCAGTACTACATGAAATAGCCACTTTAATTTACCTCCTGAAATGAATATTCAATAAACCAAAATGTGTACATACATTTGTGAGTATTTGCCTAGTTGTTGTTTTATCATTTCATACTTTAATTAATAATAATTATTGATAATTTAATACGTGCACATCATATAATATACATCAACAAAGGTCTAGGGAATTATTTTATGGCTGTTATTATATTGTCCTGAAGGATCTCCCTGACGACATTGAATGATAGATTGTAATGATGTATTTCTGAAAACTCTAAGTCAACGGTATGCAATAATTGTGTGTGTTTATTAACTATAACATTCATAACAGGTTGGTGTCATTCACATTCCATATTCATCACATTACATCTCCATAATTAAATCATTACTTAAGATGATCTTTCCAAACCTTTACATAGATTATATTCCCACTCTGCTGGAAGATCTCAATGTCAAACTAAGAAGCAATAATTTTTTTAAAAAAAACCCCAACTTAACATCAACCAAGGGCATTTCTGGGGAGGCAAGGTTAATGGGGTCCTGATCTGCCACCCACCTTTTTGACGGACCCCTTTACTAGAAAATGCTGGACCGTGTACACACAAATGCACAACATTTTTAGTACCTAGCCTTTATGCTAATCCCCCTTTTGGACATATACTTTATCCACTCCTGCACACTCCTGCACACATAGCACTGTAATCAGGGAAAGAGAAAAAGCAACAGGCATGTTTTAAAAGGTTAGGTATCAGAACTTATACCTGAATATAATACATTGAATTCCTATATAGTGAGCTCCCCACTATACTAGCAGAAGGTACCAACCCCTCCCCTGGTCACACATAAGCCAATGAAACAACTCATTCATACTCTAGCAGATAACTCTCAGTAAATATAACAGTTAGAGCATAGGCCTCTTCAGATTTTCTGAAACCCAGTCATTAATGACTATACTTTTTGTAAACTAGAAAATAGAGGAACAGGTTGAAATGGTGAATTTAAGAACAGAATCATTAATGATTAGAATTAAGTTAAGGGGGAAGTGGTATCCCAATTATGCTTTTGGAGAAGGGGTATTTTCACTTTTAAAAAAATGCTCACAAACTTCATGGGAGACCCCCTTGTTAACTTGTTCTTTCCCGAGAATGACAACTTTAAACAGGCAGATCCAGCAAATGTTCATCTGTGAGAAAGTTTGAAATTCTGATTAAGTTTCACCAATTTGAGCTTTGATTCTTATTTGGAGGCTCAAGCAACCAAACAAAATGAGAAAATGGTAAGGTATCTGATCATAATATGGTATGCATTTGAGTTATTGCGCAGGCACTAACAGACAGATTATTACCCCACTCTGATATTACCTGCACTAAAGTCTTAACTACTAAACCTGTCTCACCATAGGGTATGATCAACATAGCTATACATATATAGATGCATGATTATGTAGAGTAACATATACTTATATATACTAAGGGGTGTAAATATGGATTATAGCCTTGGAGGGCAGTACACAAAAAGAAAACACTTTGAGATGGGCATATAATCTCCTCAACTTTAACTTGAGCCTCTAACGTAAAGGTCATGATCATGTTCTATTTTAACAGATATTTTTCTAATAATGTTCCATTTTTGTTAGAGGCCACCATTACCAATAAAGTATATTCATAATAATTTTAGGTCTCCACTTAACTATTAAGAAACATAACTATTCCATGCATTCACTGGTAAACTATGTATCTTATACACACAACCTGGAATGATGTTAGATGAAAAACTAACTCTGGTTGGAACATTGTCATTGTCATTTCGACTGAAACTCTTAATTAGACCATGACTGGCCTTTTTCAAGCACATTTCAAGGAAGTGTCTGTATAGATATTTTTAGAACATCTGTTCTAGAGGTCATCATGCAGGCCCTCTGGGATTACCCAAGGTTTCTACTGGTAGAGGATGTTTTCTCTTAATTACTGATTCATTAACCAGATATTGAAAAACTTTGAATTTAACTCTATCCTACCCTACAGTACTAGTTAAAAACAAGAAAATGAACATAATTTTTCCCGAAGACCAGGGGTTTTCCCTAGAGTTGATTATGAAATAGGTAATGATACAAAAAGAACTGGATCCGTTCATGGGAAATCCCAGGTCTAATTGTCGACACTCATGTCTTGGTTAATTAAAACACCAAGGCTGTGGATCCCCACACTATACATTGGAACCTTTAGGAGAATCACACAACAACTGCCACAAGCAGCATGAAGTGGGATCTGCAGAGAGCATTCGCGGTGGGCCTTGTGCTTGTTCTGACAAGTAAGTACATCCTTTCTCTATAATATTTTGAAAGCAAAATGTTAAAATAAGCACTAATCATAGAGTTGCAGACAATGTGCAGACTTTACCATGTAGTTTTTATTTAATAACGCAAAAAAAGTAAACACTTGAAAAGTGTCTTGCAAATGATCGACGTCAAGTATCTTGAATTGCTAGTTGTGGCAAGCGATCTGAACTGCAACAGTTTTAGAGTAATGTCACGCGATATGTTGTTAGCCAATCACCAAAGGTTTACTTCTCAGTGGCCCATTAAAAGATGACTTGTTACCCACAAATAAATCAATCTTATCACACAACTATTAACATCTACCAGTTGTTGGCTTATGCTTGGAGAAAATGACACAGTGGCAATTATTGAACCCCAAGGACTGTGGCCCGTTGCACAATAGAATTTCATTGTGAGGTCAAGTTAAGATATCTTAGCAAAAAGTTTTGTTGTTATGATTTTACAAAAATAGTAATATCTCTGGTTTTAATGAAAATAATTGAATTCTGTAAATTGATGTAAAAAGGGAAAAGATTAGAAAAAATTCAGTAAAAGTTACAGCTCTCTGTGGCCCGTTCCACAATGGTTTTTCTTTGTGAGGATCAAACAACGAAAGCACAACGAACTTTTGCTTAACAACGAATATTTTCGTTGTAATGAAAATGCAATATCTCTGGTTCTAATGAATGAAATTTAAATGTGTCAACTGCTATAAAAGAGAAAAAATTAGAAAAAAATCAAAAAAAGTTACAGCTCTTTGAGGGCATTCTAAATATAGAAAAAAATGTGTCAAAACGTACGTTGTTAAGATAAAAGTAACAACGAACTCTTTCACTATTTAATTCATTTTTGTTGTTACGAAATCCATTGTGCAACGGGCCACTGGGAGCATTCTAAATATAGAAAAAAAGTGTTGCAAAACGATCGTTGTTATGAAAATATTATTTTCCTTAATAATATTAATTTCGTTGTTACGAAACTTATTGTGCAACGGGCCACAGATCCTAGAACAGATCTGAGGGTCTCTGGTGTCTCAACCACCTGTTGAGCCACAGATGCCCTGACTGGACGAGACTGTAGGAAGGTATGCAAAGGATAGTCTCCGACTAGACCTAGCATTTGACCCCCAATCATGACTAAAGCCAGGTCTCAATGTGGCAACTAAACCTTGGAGATTAGTGGTGTATGATGGCCTGAAGTGCCAAACCCATTGAATCCCCGGTTAGCTGTGCCCCAAAGAGCACTAATTGCCAAGGATGCAATGAGTTTGGCACCTTGGGACACCATACACCACTAATCGCCAAGATTTAGTTGCCATGTGGGGACCTATCTTAAGTAACAGTGAGCAATCAGAGAAGTCACAGGGTGACCCTTGACACTCCCTTTCCTCTTTTTATCTAAACGTCTACTTGATGAGCTCCAATACATGAATACCTAGAAGACCCTGAAGACCCACAAAACCTCTAGAGACTCAAAATATCTCCCAGGTTCGCGATTTCTATTTGCCCGGTTTCCTGAGTCAAGCCAATTGAACAACAGACTAGAGTTTTCACTGGTGGCAACATTACTACTTTTGAAGACCATTTGGGCTTAATCGATGGATAGGAAAAGACACAGATTGGGTGCACCAGGGTGAGGTCTCATGATACCCATTTAATAAGGCTGGATCGGATGTTGATTTCAAGTTTAAAGGAAGAGGGAGGAGAAATCTGTGGAGAAAACAAGCAAGATGGCATACACTGTAAAAGTGATATTTAGAATTTAAACATGTTAAGGGGCTAAACATTGTACTGACATGGATTGCCAGTCCATGCTTGTGTAGGCTTAGCAGTGTTAAGTTTAGAACAGCCCATGCTTTAGCCATAACTCTCTGTCAAAGTTAGGGAGTTAAAGGAGGAGTCTATGTGTGACATATCATACTAAAGTGGCGCAAGGCGCTCAAGCTTAGCCAGAGTTAGCTGAACATTGTTGTGGGTAACCATCCTGTAAAGGTTGAGTCTTAGAAGCTGAGTCCTGGATTTGGAATAGAAGCAGAAAGACTGTAGAAAGACGGGAGCATTGACTGAGTGTGTTTGAGGGGATTCCTTCCTTGGAGCTGATCATTGTCAATTGATCTTGTCATGGAATGATAATACACAGGAGATTGTTAAAAAAAGAACATCCTTATATGGCTCACCAACTGCATCGCCAGAGCCACCTTCATT
This sequence comes from Lepidonotus clava, assembly GCA_936440205.1. Lineage (NCBI taxonomy): Eukaryota > Metazoa > Annelida > Polychaeta > Phyllodocida > Polynoidae > Lepidonotus > Lepidonotus clava. Next base: position 47,616,628 of record OW387138.1, read on the forward strand.
TGCCATGTGTGTAGTTAAACTGTACTCCACCAGGTGACACTGTATGCCAATGCTCTGTATTTCTTCAAGATTTCTTCTAAATGTTGATACAAATATCCATTACAAAATTCAGAGAATTTTCTAGGTACTGGAGAATGTTTGAGAAATGTACATGGAATGAATTAGAAGTATTTTGATTGAACTATCTTATGTGAGGTATTGAAGATGTATTTTGTTTGGACACCTTTTTCACATATGCAGACTGTCACATAGGGACTAGGGAATCCTAGGGAACATTTTTGCAGTACCGAATCTGGTAATGTTGAAGCCTCACCAAGCTGCAGCTACACTTCACTTGGAGATATGTAAGGAGTGAAGGAGAGAGGGATAGGGTTAGCGGTCTTTAAAACGTTCTATTAGGGAACTTTAGCAGAGAGGCTTTTCATTAATTCTTTTTGAACTTTAACAAAATTGCCAAAAGTCACCAAAGTGCACAATTAAGTCATTCAAAGAAGGCTGACTTATCATGTTACATGCTCAAAGATATTCTAAAATTAATTGAGGTATTACGGCTGTTAATGTTTACCTACCAGGTTAAGTTTTCATTTCAGATGCAGAAAACTTATATCTGACTCTAGTTATCATAAAAAAAGTGCTATACATATCAAATTATAATAACTTTTGTGGGAGTCCATGTGGATTTATTTCCTGACACTTTCCGGAACTGCTTTTCGACCATAAAAATTTAATAATAAAAAAAACACCACTATATGTAAAAAAAGTTAATTTTCAGCGGAATAACATAACCTGAATGTGAAGAATCGGGTTTCTGTGGAACCTTACACACATTTCATTTATCATCCTGATTTTGATTGTGTAATATATGAATGTTTACTATCACTGCAAAGTTTAAATTGATAACATTCCTTTAATCAATGAAAAAATGAATGATTATTGATCTATGGTCAGGGAACAACTTATTTTATAAAAACATGTATGTCATTCCAATTGCATCAGATTGCCATCATTAAAGATCTCTTTCAAAAAATCATCAAGGTGTATTAATTACATGTGATATAGCACTTACACTTCATACATTTGATAAATTTCAGGTAATATAACACTTGAATTTCATAATTTTTATTTTTAGGTAATGAGATCACACATCAGGCAGATGGTCAGTCATGTGAAAGGGGTCCCCCTGGTTATCAAGGACCCCCAGGACCACCGGGACAGAGAGGTCTTCGGGGCCCCCCAGGTTACAGAGGAGCTGCTGGCCCCCCAGGCTCACCTGGTTTGCGAGGTCTACCTGGTTATCCTGGAAGAGGAGGTCTAATAGGACCACGAGGGACTGAAGGACGCCTTGGGCATCGTGGTCCACCAGGATATATAGGGCCACAAGGTTCAGCTGGTCCCACAGGTCCCACTGGGAGTACTGGTCCACAGGGGCCAGAAGGTGCAGAAGGACCTACAGGACCACCTGGACTGCCTGGACCTGCAGGACCGGGTCGGGAGGAGATGTTGCTGCAGTGTCCACCAGGACCTGCGGGTACCCCTGGTCCCCCTGGTCCACCCTGTCGCCCTGAAGCTGGTCCACGCTGTGAACCCTGTCCAGTTTGCGATTGCCATAGATCGTCACCACCTCTATGGCGAGGGGGGCCCCAAGGGGAACCAAGGGAACCAGAGGAACCAGGGCCTTCCAGTTAGTATGTAAACAGCTACAACTCAAAATGTATCAATTAGTTGGTTTATTGTTCCCTGATGGTAACAGCACTTCTTGATTCTCCTGGTAGTAACCTCACTCCTTCACCCTAGATCTTTATCTGTTCATGGCTTAAGCACTATACTCATACACACTACCAGAACATTCTATTGATAATATGAATTGGCAATGTAAAACAATATAGTCCAATAATAAAAAGTAATAGAATATTAAGCAAATTAGCTACACCCCAGCAGTATTCTGCCATTTTACACTAGCTCAACATATCTGTTATTACTGTAGTTTTTATTCATATAAATAAAGTATAGTTTCATCTTCTTTGTCTTCATCCTTCACTTATTCATACCAGTAGTTTGTCCAAAACAAATGAAGGCCTTCATATTTATTTGATCTCAAGCTCACCAGTCAATTATTAGTCGGGTAATTACAATAAGATAGTGTATCCTCCACTCAAGACAGTAACAATTCTCTCCTCATACAATCACTTACACAGTTGTTCCTTATCCATCATTGTAACAGGTTACCCTTCCACAAAGATTTATTTACAGGTGAACCTTAACATGAAGACTGTAATGTGCACTCTTCCCATTACCATAACCGACGGCTCTGTACATTAGATCTCTGAAGGACAGAACTATATGGGGGTGTTATTTGCTAATTCAACATATCCATTATTATTGTAATTGTTATTCATATTAATAAAGTATGGTTTTGTCTTCCTCTTTTGTCTCCATCCTTCACTCATTTATTCCAGCAGTTTGTCCAGAACAAAGGATGGCCTGCACTTATGAGAGGATTCACATTTATTTGATCTCAAACTCACCAGTCAATTATTAATTGGGTAATTACAATTAGATCGTGCATCCTCCACTCAAGACAGTAACTTTGCTGTCCTCGTACAATCACTTAGGCAGATATTCCTCATCCACCATTGTAACAGGTTACCTTAGCTTTCCACTGAGATTATGTACAGGTGGGCCTTAACTTGAAGACCGCAATACTCACTCTGCCCATTACCATAACAAACAGCTCTCTACATTAGATCTCTGAAGTACAGGAGTGCATGTGTTACTTTTCACTTATTTGGAACAGCTTAGATCACATCACATACTAGAAATAGAAATGGCTTCCCTCTTTACACGTCACACGATACAGTTGTTCTTCTGTATATATAGTGACATGAATGTAAACTGCTATAAATTCTTTAAGAAATGTAATGCAATTTCAACTGTACTTTAAGAGGGATAAATGTGATTGTAAGGAAAAGTCTTTTCCAATAGCATTTCAAATCTCTGCACTATAAACACTTCTCTGAAACTTCTTACCAGTGATTGTACACACTCTAGCGCACTGCCATTCAGGACACATGGAAAGTAGTCTGTGGTTGTCACTCTAAGTCTAGAAGTATCATGTACCCTGACGCCTGGTTAAGCAACAACAAAGTCATCAACTGGTCTTATACATGTTTCTTTAGCTTAGCACCAGGAGTGGAAAAAGGGTCATCACCATCACAAGCTTCATCGCTGTTTGCACTGTAAGAGTTCATTAACTTTAGCACGGCCACTGTTAGAATGAAATAGGGTTTATAGTGTAGGGGGAGACAATGAAATTCATGAGAAGCTGTTCTATAGTCGCTTCTGCTCTTGCATCAATTTTCGTCTTTGTTTTGTATTGTGATTGTGCAATTTGTGTTTTGTCTTTTTGCAAGACCTTTTCTTGTGGGCTATTTTTTATTTTTAATTCTTTTTATTTTCCAAGTTTGTCTTGATACAATCACTGGTTTCTGTTAGCCTTAACATTAGGCTTGTAGAGTCATCATGCCTAAATACATGTAGTCATATGATATGATAAGACTGTAAATAACATATGAAGTCAGGTCCAATAAGCAATAAATATATCACATGATCACCAAACCTTTTAATATTGTTTTTTGTTTAGCTTTGAGAGATAAAAGGGAAGGGGAATTTCTTAATTCAACATCCAGCTCATTCCATTTTGAAGCTCCACAATACAATGTTTGAGATTTAGTTTTCATATAACCCTGGTATATATAAGTGGAGCGTCATATTTCCTGAGAGGGAGCTTCCCCTTATCCTTATAGGATTCATTGTGAAATAATATTATTGTATACATAAAGTTGATCAAATATGAACTCCCTCTATCCTCCAGAACATTTAGATTGGCCAGTTTGAGCAGCTCAGCTCTGTTACCTCCTGGGGAGATGGGGACAGTTTATATTAGATGATGTTGTAATCTTTGGCCATTACAACACATTTAATGGGTCAAGGGGTTTATGTACATGATGGTCAGTAGGGGACTCTGACCACAGCAGGGTGCTAATTAATGACCCCCAGAATTGGTTTTCTGATCTCACAATAGGGAGGGTTGGTCCTTTACGGGGAAACCCTGGGAGCATTCGTCCCTATATTTGCTTTCTTTCGTATGATGTAACTTTTATAGATTAATAATCGTCTTTCATTGTGCAACACTCAGCATGGCCTATGGCCAGATAAAGATAGTTTACATTCCTTCATGTAAATATCTATTTTCTACTAGATTTTATAAAACGAGCCTGTTTTCTTTCGAGCATAGGCAAACAGAGAATTTCAAATTGGAAATTCATTTCAGTTAAAAGTATAAACGTTAAAATTATGCTTTTAATTTCTGTTCTCATTTTACAGTGTTTACCTAATGTTCAACCTAATAAATAAAAGATGGGGAGACATTTAACACAGTAGTGCCAAACAGCTGTTTACCACGGGGCATAGTTAGAAGTAAAAAGATGGAAGCATACATGGTTCAGTGAATGAAGTGTGATGTGTTCAATGATGGACAATTACAAGTGAGATACTTTTATAAGTATGCTTCTAAATTTGAGTGGTACCCATGACATACTGATGTTTATATCAAATATACATTCACTGGTAAACTGTGTATCTCATACACACAATCCAGAAAGATGTAAGATGAAAAACTAACCCTGGTGGGAACACCGCCGTCTTCGACTGAAACTCTTATCTAGACCGTGACTGGCCTTTTTCAAGTGCATTTCAAGGAAGCGTCTGCATAGATATTTTTAGAACATCGCTTCCAGAGGTAATGATGTAGGGCATTTGGGATTCCCCAAGGTTTCTATTGGTAGAGGATGTTTTCTCTTAATTACCGATTCATTTCTCAAACAGTGAAAAACTGTTTCTGCTAGTAATTAAACTCTGTTACCCTACTAGTTAAAAAGAAGAAAATGAACACGATTTTTCCCGAAGACCAGGGATTTTCCTGTGAGTTGATTTTGAAATAAATAATGATACAAAAAGAACTGGATCCGTTCATGGGAAATCCCAGGTCTAATTGTCGACACTCATGTCTTGGTTAATTAAAACACTAAGGCTGTGGATCCCTTCACTAAACATTGGGACCTCTGGGAGAACCACATAACAACCGCCACAAAGGGTAAAAGCAGCATGAAGTGGGATCTGTGGAGAACAATCATGGTGGGCCTTGTGCTTGTTCTGACAAGTAAGGACATGCTTTCTCTATAATATTTTGAAAGCAAAATGTTAAGATAAGCCCTAATCTAACAGTTGCAGACAGTGTGCAGACATAATTATGTGACCTTACCATGTACCCAGCCAAGCTGCGACACAACAGAAACGTTCTGCAACTATACTTTTTTAGTCAGTCTGATACTTACTAAGATGGCATGTAACAATTACGTTATTTATGGTTAAGTCTAAACCTGACCAAATCAGAATGTTATCAAAACATTATTTTTGGCTCAGGTTAGGACAAAACTAAAACAGAATGTTATAAGAACATTCTGTTTAGGTTGAATAACGTAACCAGAATGTTATAATAACGTCGCTGTGCAATGTCGCAGCAGTACGTTGCGCCAACATTATTGGGAGCCATCAAAATAACGCAACAAGAACCAATACAGAACCAAACAGAACACTGCTGCAATGCTATAATAACATCACATGCTTGCCTGGGTAGTCTCAGATGCAGGTTTTGAGAACCCAAGGGGGTGCACTTATCTTTAGCATTTTGCCAATTTGTAAAAGTATTTTCAAAGAAAATAGATAAACATTTTCAAAAGAAAGGAGCTCTCATATTTCCCCCCAAATTTCAACCCCCATTACCACAGAGTGAAGACTACTGCTTGAAGTATCTCAAAGATGAATCAGCATAGCATCTAGGTCCCATCAAGTAATGTGAAAACCCAAGCAAGAAAGGATGCATTTGTATATTATAGTTCTATAAGCAGCTGTAGCAAACTATAACAGAGTTTTTATTTTGAAGAACAGAAATGTTACTGTCATGGACAGACAACAGTGGTTAAATAAAAGACACAACATACATGTTTTTTTCAACATAATAATTATTGTATTACATCTAATTCAATTTTGGCAAACTAAAACAACAATCAAATAACACAAAATAAGTAAACGCTTGAAAAGTGACTTGCAAATGATCAAAGTCAAGTATCCTGAATTGTTAGTTATGGCAAGCAATCTGAACCACAACAATTTTAGAGTAATGTGTTGTTAGCCAATCACCAAAATCGTTTACTTCTCAGAGACTTATAAAAGATGACTTCTTACTCTCAAATAAATTTTCAGCGGAATAACATAACCTGAATGTGAAGAATCAGATTTCTGTTAAATCTGACACACATTTCATATAATTATCATCCTGATTTTAATTGTGTGATAAATAGATCTTTACTATCACTGCAAAGATTAAATTGATAACATTTCTTTAATCACTGAACAAATGAATGATTATTGATCTATGGTCAGTGAACAACTTATTTCATAAAAACATATATGTTTGCAGCCCATTGCATCAGATTGCCATCATTAAAGACCTCTTTCAAAGAGTCAGATAAATCATCAAGGTATATTAATTACAGGCGATATAGCACTTACATTTCATACATTTTATTAGTTATTGGCAATATGATACTTGAATTTCATACAGTGTATGTTTAGGCAATGAGATCACACATCAGGCGGATGGTCAGTCATGTGAAAGGGGTCCCCCTGGTTATCAAGGACCCCCAGGACCACCGGGACAGAGAGGTCTTCGGGGCCCCCCAGGTTACACAGGAGCTGCTGGCCCCCCAGGCTCACCTGGTTTGCGAGGTCTACCTGGTTATCCTGGAAGAGGAGGTCTAATAGGACCACGAGGGACTGAAGGACGCCTTGGGCATCTTGGACCACCAGGATATTTTGGGCCACAAGGTCCAGTTGGGTCGTCAGGTCACACTGGGAGGACTGGTCCACAGGGGCCAGTTGGTGCACAAGGACCCACAGGACCACCTGGACTGCCTGGACCTGCAGGACTGGGTCGGGAGGCGATGTTGCTGCAGTGTCCACCGGGACCTCCAGGCCCCCCAGGTCCCCCCGGTCCACCCTGTCCTCCACGTGGTGAACCCGGTCTACCCTGTGAAGCCTGCTGCTGTGGAAGGCCAGGGTATCCAATTGCAAGGCTCCCTGGACGATCTGGGGGATGCCGTTAGTATGTAAGGAGCCACAACTCTATAAGTTGTTTATTGTCCCTTGAAGTTAACATAGAACTTCTTGATTCTCCTAGTAGTAACCTTGCCCCCTCAATTTAGATCCCAAAGAGCACAGCTCCAATGTCACCATGCCTGGTTAGTAATGTTCACCTGTGAAAGCTCTATCCTTTCTGCTGGTGGCTGGTGGTCTTGGAGGGTATACTGTCTAGGTCAGAACATGGCGTAGAAAACACCATACTTTCAACTCTGACAGAACATTCTATCAATAATATAATTTGGTAATATGAAAAAATGTATTTCAATAATATAAAGCAGTAGAATTCGAAGCAAATTAGCTATGCCCAGTAATATTTTGTCAATTTACACATTCATACAAAATCCACTGAATGATAAGATTGCATTAATAGCTAATACATTTTCCTGTATATACTTTTCAATCAAGTATTAATTCATTAATTCCTTGACATGTATATATTCTCAAAAGAAAACCAGAAGTTTCTGGTCTTTCTCATAACTATGATATCTGATATGTATATATCAAACAACTGAACTATATGGGGGCGTTATTTGCTAGTTCAACATATCCATTATTATTGTAGTTGTTATTCACATTAATAAAGTATGGTTTTGTCTTCCTCTTTTGTCTCCATCCTTCACTCATTTATTCCAGTAGTTTGTCCAGAACAAAGGATGGCCTGCACTTATGAGAGGATTCACATTTATTTGATCTCAAGCTCACCAGTCACAATTATCACTCGGGTAATTACAATAAGATGTAAATACTCCACTTAAGACAGAAATATTTCTCGCCTCGTACAGTCCACCACCAAGATTTATTTAAAGGTGGGCCTTAACATGAAGACAGCAATGTGCACTCTGCCCATTACCATAACTAAAGGCTCTCTGAAGTACAGGAGTGCATGTGTTACTTTTTACTTATTTGGAACAGATTGAATCACGTCACATTCTAGAAATAGAGATAGCTTCCTCCTTTACACTTCACATGATACAGCTGTACTTCTGTATGTAGTAACATGAATGTAAACTGGTATGAATTCGTTAAGAAATGTAACGTAATTTCAACTTTACTTTAGTATACTACAATATATACTGTAAGAGTTCATTAACTTTAGCACTGCCAGAGGGGTCCCTGTCAGAATGAAATAGGACTTTTGGTGTAGGTGGAGCAAAATGACATTCATGATATATTCTTTCAGTTGCTTTCTCTTTCTAATAGCCCTTACTTTTAGATATGGAAGGTATATCATCACTGACATCAGAAATTCACAAGAAGATCACATTCAGACAAATAAATATACATGTTACCATACTTTTGATTGAGAGCTTTGTTCAATACTATAAAGATATGGCATTAAGATAAGGTTAATTGAAAACTTTCCCTCCACATGAGGATCCTACCTAATGTGTTTGAGTCTAATATTATGTGGTATAACGTTGCCAAAAACTACTTGTAATACCCTTGTTTATTGTTGGTTCAATATATGTGGGCCTACTATATCATCCTACATTACCATTCCATTCACCATTATTGTCACCAACAATCTTTCTATTAACACTTATTATTAGTTGACAGTTAATTCACAAATATTCTTCGTACTGGAAGATCTCGAAGTATGTTGAGAAGTACCTCTTCTGAAAATAAAAGGAAAAACAAAGAAAAAAGATAGTGCCCTCGACTATGGAAGTCTATGAGGAAAATATATTTAGTGATATGTAATCGAGACAATTTTAATTCTTTCTTATCTATTCCCCTAACTTGTTTATTTAAAGAACCAATTTCAACTTTAAATTACCAAAATATCAAGCTCATGGTGACTTTACTGGGTCTAAAGAGCACTCAATACTTCAGGAATTTTTGACAAATGGTTCTGCGTCCCAAACTTCTTTTTCCATCTAGTGTCTTGCCATTAGGAGTGGAGAACCCTAGCCATCTTGATGTTATTGGAAAGCGAGTGATCTCATCTAGCGAATGGCAAGGTTGTATTTCAAATGTAAGTAATGATTGACAAATCACAAATATGATTTTATCAATGCTCTCTGTCTAAAGAATTGGTGCCAAAGGCAGTCGTGTGATGGAATGCCAAGCACTGATTAAGGGGATAAGGGACTGTTTAAAGGGATTACAGACTGTCTGGTATGTTTCTGAATGAACCAGCAAAATTATAGCCTTAAAGTGATTTGGGATATCAGATTATCGGAATAGAAAATCATAAAAAAAACAAAAACATGAGTCACTGTATTTATTTTCAAGATATATGGGTGTGCAAAACTTAGGTCTTACTTCATTACTTCATTATAGGTCTCTATGGTAAAATAGCGGTTCTTGACCCCCTGACACATTTAACCAGCATGATTAAACATGGTTTAATATCATCTACGGTCATGTATCAATATATTACAGGAAAAAAATAGGAGTCATCATTGTGATTTAAGAGCTACAACCTTTAGCTATTGAATAAACCTTGGAGGCACGAATTGAATCTATAAGATACTCAAGATGTGTTATCTACAGCTGGAAAAAGACAACCGGTCATAGCAACCAGTTTTGCCTAGGACAAGATAGACATATCAGAGCTTAAAGGGAGCCAAAACCAATAGAATTGACACAATTTTCAAAACTCAGATAAGTATAGAAATATGTTACATGGGTTCAGTTAAGGTCAGTGGTAAAGTATTAGCTGTGATAACTAGCTCAAACTGAAGTAGAATGCCACAAGAGATGGTTATATTTACATTTGTTTGTAAACAAACCCTATTTTTGTGGATCCACATTAATTGATTTGAGCAAGAAAAACGTGTTTTTAATTATCTTTTGCCATATTTCATGGTTTAGATTTTAACACAGGCCAGAAATAGGCTCAAGGAATGGATTTCCATGATTATTTGAGTTTGGAAAATTTCATTGAATTTATTGGTTTTGGCTCCCTTTAAGGACAATGGCGCTATTTTCCAAAATTTATATAAAAATTTTTACTGTTCTTCAATCTTACTCATATTTTGCAGAAACATTCAACAGTATGTGTAGAATTCAGAAATGGAATAGAAAATTTGCAAAAGGAATACTCTTACAGATAGAAATAGGGAAACAACTAAGTTAGAGAAACTTTTGAAAAAGCTAGAAAGAGGAATTTGGCAATGAAATTACATTTTCTCTTGTTGCTCTTTTAAAACTGGTTGTATCAAGGTAAATTATACATCCAAATTATTGTGAGGGTCTCAGGAATAACATAGGGTATTAATAATGCTTTGAAAATAAATATGTTAGTGAACTTATAGAAAGACAAAGCCGTTTTGTGGTTTTAAAATGGATGTTCATCTCTGCTGGCCAAATTGTCATGGTGACCCCCTATACTTGTCTTGGCTGGATATGATAGCCTACATTTATGATATTAATTTTTACAGCAACTTTAGATTTTTTGTGTGGCACTTTAAATCTAACTCTTTTGAATAGTTCACTTTGCATACTTTCAAGTTAGGAATGTATATTACATCATTTAATTTACAAAAGTCTTTCTTTCTCACTTAAGGTTAGAGTAGGGTGATCAGTGCGTGTTTTACAACAGTTGTGCGTGTTTTGTTATAACTCTGTCATTTCTTTCTCAATTTAGGCATATTATACATCAAATTAAAGCTGAGTGTATAAGCTTTCTTATGGTCTTACACATTATTAGTTATCCTTGATTTTAAACAAACATGATATAAGTGGAAGAATGTAAAAAAATATTTTTTTAACTTTTATTTTTTGAACATTGATTTCTAATTCAAAAATGTCTCAATGGTCATAAACATTCTCAAGTACACTAAAAACATTCTTCTAGAGGGAAGCGTGTCTCACAATTTTGATTAAGGGCTTTGTTTATTTTTTATGGTGTAAAATGTAAAAAGTATTGAAAAAATAAAATAAAATCTACATTCAATAAAAAAATTAACCAGGCCCTAAATCAAGAATTTGAGACACGCTTCCCTAAAGAGGAATGTTTCTAACATATTTGAAAAGTGTCACTGTTGTTTATTCATTATGAAGTGAGAAATGTTTGTTCACTGAAACTTTCTCAAAATCTGCAAAATATAACACTGTGATATTTGTGCTTTCAGGTAAAACTGTTGAAAAACGTTTCCTAAAGCTCTCTGTAAGTTATCTTTATTTGTTCTTTTGTAATTTTGTCAAGGGACTTTGTTGTAACCTAGATAATGGTATTGGTTGAGGCCAGTTCTTGTAGAGTCCACAAAACTATTACTGCGTCATATCTCCTTCCGAAAATCTTGTCGGAAATGTCCCCAAAGGATGTACAGAATGATTGTACATGTTTTTGGGCTCTTTTGTAGACTTATGCTTTGGCCTCCTTAAGCAAAGTTTCAATAGGTCTTTCATGTAACAGTTAGGTCATTTTAGGTAAAGTTGAGATTTACTAAAAAGAATGTTAACTACAATAACATTATATCTTAGTGAAGTTGAAACCTTTCTCATAAAGAATGTTATTATAACGTTATCATAATATAAAAAAAACATTACAAGAATGTTATGGTGTGACATCGCAATGTTATGTTCTAAAGACATTTCTGGGTGCCATCAAAATAACATGACAAGATACAAAGTAGAACTAAACAGAATGTTGCTGCAATGTTATGATAAGGTCATATTCTAGTTTGGGCATGTCTCAGAGGTGAGGTGGGTTCTTTTGAGTGCTGCAATCATGCATGGTATCCTCTCATCAATGGCCAAGAGGGTTTCATAGATTTTCTGCCTTTGATATCGATTTGGTATAGATTTGATATAAAATTTTCCAAGCTTTGGCAGGTAGCCTTGTCAATTTGTAGGTCTTTTTAGCTATTGAAATTTTGAAAATCAGCCAGAATTTGCCTTAGGTTGCTTGGGTGTCAAAGTTCATTTAGTCAAAATTAGATGCATCTGACATGTCCTGAAGTTAAGTCGTAATACTTTGCAGTTTGATTAGTGTGTCATAATATGAACAAAATTTTACCACAGTTGATGGGTTATAATATTATGCTTGTTAGTCAATTCGGTAAAAGTATAGTTAAAGCTCTTCTTCACAAGAATAACATCCTGATTTCAAAGAATCGGTTTTCTATGAGATCTGACTCATTGTAAGATTGGCTTACATTGTTTGGTTGCATTTTCATTTAAAATTTCTATTTGGCCATCAGATACTATCAATATAAAGAAAAAGTTTAATCTGTGCGCATTCCATAATTACGATAGAGTGGTAGGATATTGATATCTTTGCCGAACTGACTTGGATTTTAACATTGATCTTTGTATTGCTTAATGCGACAAAACCAATTTAAAGCGTGATGCAATTCTGAGCCTTATTTAAACAGATTTTAAAAAGATATTTTCTTGAATTTTTTTTTATGCAATGTATTATTCAAAGTTTTGAAAGACTCTTATCGCAGTGGAAATAAAGTAATCAAAGTATTATTCCTTATTGTTATGACAGGTATATTTAACGATGAAACCAAAAGGTTACTCTCTCATTAAGATAATGGGAAACCATAATGAAGTATTCATTTCAAATAGCCTTTATTCAGATAACGAAACGTTCATTTTTCCAAAGTGAAGAGGAGTCCAGGAATGTATTCAGCATTAACCAAAGTAAATAACACGGTAGGAGTCATACCAGCCTCCTGTAGGGCGCCGCAGGTCGCTAATACCGGCGGCATAGCGCCCACTTTTCCCCTTGTAGAAGATTTTTTTACCCTTTTGGAGAACGATCCTGGAGGCGTACTTGGGGAGCAGCTGTAGCATCCATTTGGCCGTGTTGCGGTGACACAGGTGCGGCAGAGCGCGGCACGTGACATGTCGGATGCTGTTCTTAGCCCTGTGTAAGTCAAACTTACTCTTGGGATCTGTTGAAATTACAATGAAGTTACGATTATACTTCCTAAAGCTTCTGAATGCATCTTTTGCAAGATCCGAGTTGTGCTTGCTAAATCCCCTCACTTCATCATACGCCACAACTATCCAGTAGCGCCAGTAGTACTTCTCTGCTAGGGCGTCGTAGAGCTTGGTAGCGAAGGCCTGGTGGTCCTTGTTTTCTTTCAGTCTCTCAGCCGCTCCCACTGAATCCTCCTTCATCTGTTTCTTCCATCCTTCCTTTTCCAGAGCGGTGTCAGCTGCCTGCATTGCCCGCCTGCACTGAGTCATCCTCTCTTTCCAGATCAGCTTTTGCCCAGTGTTCAACCTCTTGAACTTCTCAGCAGCTATTTCTACGTTTACTGCCTTAAGTAGAAGGCCGAGCAGGCCTTTGCTGAACTGTTGGGTCTGCTTACGTGTGTAATCAGAGAATTTCATTGCAGCTGCAAGAAGGTTCTTACTGAAGACTTGGTCATTTTTGGCAATGGAATCATATAGATAGAAACCAGCATTCCGATACTGGACGTCATAAATGCGGTTGAAATAAGCTATGCCGTTTTTTCGGTTGGGTGATCTGAGAGTTGTTTTCAGTGTATCGTCAAGGAGACGGATGCTGGATTCAATATCACCAAACTTGATCTGCATGTCTTTCCAGTTAATTAACTTCTTGATTGCTCCCAGCTCATTGATGATGATGTCCAGCCTAGCGTTGACCTGTTTGAAGCCTTTGATGATCTCCTCAAGGATCAACTCTTCAGTGTCAGGGAAGAAGGAGCCAATAAACTCAAGAACCAACTCTACAGCCTCCATCCATGGGAACACAAAGGTGTCAGCATTGGCCATCGCAGACTTGAATTCACCTTTCTCCATTTGTTCGGCAAATCTCTTTCCTGCTTCTATTCCTGCCCTCATTATCCTCTTTTGCTCTTCGGTGATTTTGCGCTTATCTGCCAGAGCACCCCCAACAAGGAGGAGGCCCAGCAGGGGCACCAGGATGGCGAGCTTCATTCTCGATGGAGTCACAGTCTGAAAAGGTAAATAGCATATCAAGACTATAGTCACTGATTCAAAATGTCACTTTACCAGATGTAAATCCTTATTTAAGAACACGACATAGGGGGAGTAGTGAAAAAGTAGAATAGAAATAGAATAAAAAAGATAGCTGGAAATTTTTTTTTCACTTTTTTTTTCAATTGACTTTTAAGAAATCTATTGAAAGGTATTTATAATCTACCTAATCACCAAATTATAGATCTCTCGCATATGGGCCATTTCCTTTCACGCTTTAGATTTTTTTTAAGTGAAAAGAAATGCAACAGTAGCTACTTTGTATGTCAATATCTGTATAATTATGTTTCTTCATTTACATCAGATAGCAAATGTATAAAATTTGATACTTAAATGGCAGTTCTTGCAAAGTATAAGGGTAGGTTGAGAGAATGGGCTAACCTTATCAATTTTGTATAGAATATAGAACATGAAGTTATGAAACAAGAGACAAACAAGTTATTATACTATGAAACATCTTGTTCCATTATAACGACTTCTGGATAACTCTAGTGGTCTGATATACCCTGGTATGTCTTGTATGTCATACAGCTGATTATTCATTTGTCTATAAGTCTATGTCTTCTTTCTTTTTACTCATTTCTATATGCATAGTTACAATAGACAGCCAGTTTATTGAATTATAAAACTCCATATAAGATTGGTCGTGCTGCAATCTGATTGTCTGCCATTGACACTAGGTTAAACCAGAGGGCAGGTGATTCAGGTGGATACACTGACCAGGCGGGCATTCCCAACTCAGATTTGTGGAATACATGTGGACTAGTAAAAGCAAACCAGAGACCTGCCACCTACATAAAAGAGTGATCACACCCAATTTAAGCCTGGGATATTTTCCTTTAGTAAGCTCCAACCAGGTGGCACAACTGTCAATGATTCAGGTAGATTCATGGGTGCCAATTCTCCCTAATCTCAGTTATTTAATGTCTACAAGTACTGAGCACTAAGATCATTAACGTTACATGGTCAAATGTAAAAAAGTCGAGTTTGATATCTTCTTTCAACAGATTCCCCTAATAAATAACTATAAATTACAAAGTCCACTGTTACATCACTATCCCACACAGATACACATATTCTTTAAAATTCACAGTAAATTTAAAGTGATCACCAACATGGCGTCCATCCCAATTTTGTAGGTGTGACGTCATCTGCACAACGTCTATATTACAGGGTCAGGCCAGGATTACTTGGGTGCACATGATAAGTTGTTCGTTTTTAAGAAAATCAGGAGATTTATATCTACTTATACTGGACTTAATGGTTATAAGCAGACTATAAGACCGTTATTGGAATATTGTAGTTCTGCCTTTGATATTGGAGGGGGGGGGGGCAGTGAAACTAGAATTCTTTTAGAATTCTTTTAAATCATGTTTCAGAGTTGTTAATAAAGTAAAACCATGTCACATGTAACTATTAATTACTTCTTTGAGTAGAAAACCTGCTGTTTGAATCAGATAATGTCTGAAGGGGTCCAGCTACCGAATAAAGGACGTCTGTGTGTGACGTCACAAAAAGAAAACAGTATATTCAAATTTCAACTTCACAAAACCTTAAAAGAATGTAGTTTTTTCTCTCGCATATTCAAAAGTCATTAGATCTTATTTTCTCAAATGATTCAAAACTCATTCAGAATACGTAAGACACTTACATTTGTTGTTCTTAGTTTCCTATTTCCAACCTTGTAGATCTATAATTTCACACACAGAAAAATTCAATATGTAGCCAATCACTCTGAATTTGATTCACACAATTATTTCCATGGTTGCTCTACAGATTTGTAAAACATCCTAACCTGCCACACCCCGTTAATATCTATAGGTAATATGTACAAAAATTACTGTCAATAGTTTTTGAATTTTCAGGACACTACCCTATTAATAATGGAGACTTTTGTATTTTTATATCTATTCTCACGTGAATGTCTAAACCATTAGATCTGTAAAACATACATAATCAATAGACTAGTTTTAGATGTTTAGTTTTATAGACTATATCATTCTATTGCTATCCCTGAACATAGACATTATAGTACCTGTACTGAATTATGTGGATTCACAAGAAAACCGCTTTGGGGAAGTGAGCCACTCTAATAAAAAAACCAAAAAACCCACAAAACAAAACAACAAAAAAAAACAACGAATATTTGAGATGGAAAGATTCGATGGGCAGTACGGATCATGACACGGTGATAACCTAGAGGCCCTGGTGCCTTCTTTTAAGGGGAAGGACACAGTGGTCCTCTCAGTAGGCCTATGTGGGTAAGGTTAAACTTCGTGTACTCACCCTCTTTGGTGGAGTTGGATGAATCTTCCTATGGCTGGACCAGGGATGCCAGCTGGCTTAGGACTTGCTTGTTTTTTGGATTCACCAAGCTATATATATATATACGTATTCTCACTATCGTCAAGGTGATATCATTGATAGTCTTGGGAATCCATTCCTGGTATCCATATGGAGAAAACCTCGTTATACAAGAAATGGTAGACAACTAGTGATAAGGGGTGGATCGGCGACGTAAGGTCAATGTATACATGTGTCAAGGACAATTGCACCGTAATAGATCATCTATAGCGGTGCAATTGTCATTAATAATTACATCTAAGATGTAGTGTTCCGATTTCTTTTAAACTGCACATATTCAAAGTTTTTCCTATGTAGATAAAAAATAAATGAAAGAAAATCCATAGGTCGTTGTGGAAACTTTTAAGCTAATAATTATAGTCCAATCATATCATCGTTATCCAAAAATCAGCTCGCAAAAAGGTTTGGGTAACATTATTTCATTTGCTGATTCTTTTGACAGAAATATTATAATGACCATCCTAATGCTTTTGATGAATGTGTTCCTGCTTTCTCATGCAAGAAAGAAAGACTTTTGTAAAACTAGATGAGTTGATATACAGTTTTAACTCAAAAGAATGCAAATTGAACAACTTAAAAAACCCACAAAAACAAATTTTCAAAAATAAAGTTCCACACACAAAATTGACAGTTGAAAATTGCTTTAAAAGTTTATATCACATGCATAAAATTGTTGACTATCATATCCAGCAAAAACATTAGGGGGTCACAGTACTAATTTGTCCAGCAGAGCTGAATGTGTATAATTGTTTTAAATCCCAAAAATGGCTTAAAATATGTACCTATTTGTTTTTATATAAATTCGTCGAAATATTTATTCAAAAATTATTTTGAACACTCTAACTTCTCTTGGGTATTCTAAAACTGTGCCAAACGAAAAGAAAATGAAAAAGAAAATTCCCGAAGTATTAGCGAATTATAAGTGAAAGAAGACAGATTTGTGAATTCCTTAATTTCTTGGTTTTTCTGGATTACCCTTACTCTGTCATAAACACGGGCAAATAATCCCTTGGGGAAATCCCTGCCAAACGAAATTGGGAATCTCAGGTAATTCAACGAATAAAGGTGAATGAGTGAAAGATTCAAGATTTTATATCGTGTATGTAGTTTTACATAAGTATCTTATGCTACAGCTCCTTCCAATACATTATTGAGAATTAGAGATTCCTGGTTCATGAAAGCTAGGGATTCCGAATTACTGTCTTTGTTATGTCACAGATTTAGGGTTTTTCCTCAAAACACAGATGTTAGTAGACCAGGTATTAAAGTCCCAGCTGTTTCTATAATTATTTGGAATTGAATATCTTAATAGTTCTTGATGCATGTTCCGTGCTCAAAGAATGTTATTCAACCATATTTATCCTTTAATTATTGGCAAGGTTTCCTTTCAGGATAGATTAGGGAGATGAATGTAGTATTTTCCTCTCTTCACACTAACTAGAACTAATCTTCATTTTTGTCATCATTATGACTACAGTATATTCTATGTAACATGTCATCAGTGGCCTGCTTCATAACAAACCTCTGCACTGCTACATGGGTTTTGTGTTTCATAAAGTTACGATGCACTTTGTGGGTGCCGTACCTACATGAGTTTTGATTTTGCTCACATGAGTTTGCATCGATTTACACAAGTTTTGGGTCAATTTATGTTAGTTTTGGGTTGGTTAACGCAAGTATGGTTATGAAAAGGCTGCATACGAGAGTTTCAATCTCCCACACAGTTTCTGTAAGCTCACATAAAACTATGGAGCTGTTTTTGAAAATCCAACTGAAGAACTATAATCATATGGTACGTCTTAACTGAAAATACACCAGATAACAGCTGATTATAGTATCTACACATTATGAGAAAACAAGGAATTTATAAGATACGGGGATCAATTAAAGAAATTAATCAAACGGCTCATATGATAAGGCTACCTAGGCAAGCATATGACGTTGTTATAATGTTGCAGCAACGTTCTGTTTGGTTCTGTACTGGTTCTTGTTAAATGTTATTTTGATGGCTTCCAATAATGTTGCTGAAACATACTGTTGTGACGTGGCACTGCGACGTTATTATAACATTCTGGTTACGTTCTTCAACCTAATCAGGACATTCTTATAACGTTCTGTTTTGGTTTCATCCTAACCTCACCAAAAAAAAACGTAATAACATTCTGATTTGGTGAGGTTTCAACCTCACCAGCAATAAAGTAATTGTTACGTGCCATCTTAGTAAGTACCAGACCGACTAAAAAATTATGGTTGCAGAACGATTCTGTTACATCGCAGCTTGGCTGGGTAAGTACAGAGGCAACTTAGGAAAATTCCTACAAAACAGGAGAGTTACCGGGGTTCTTATTTCTAAAGATCTGTAGAGGTCTTCACATGGAAAATACACACGAAAAATCATATGATTTTTGGGTTATTCTATACCGTTGAGCTAATGAGGAAACAATTATGAACTTGGATATGGGGAGGAAAAAAACGCCTATAAGCAGGAGCGTACCCAGCCCTTAAATCTGAGGGGTTCCATGCAAAACAGAGGGGGTTCTGACTAGTTATTTTAATAATCTTCTCTATATTTAGAGTTTGATTATACAAACTTCCATAAATCTGAGGGGGTTCCAGGCACCCGTTAATTTGCTACAATTACCTACTTGTTGTTTAATTATGTAGACTCCCCCCTCCCCTGTACGCCACTGAATTCTCCCTACCACAGATAGCTGATTTACAGTATTTTAAGCACCTGCAGGTTAATTTGGACTAATTTTGTCGACAAAAACACAGCAAAAGCTATGGAAAATAAACAAATATTTGTCATATTTCCATAGATAATGAAAGAATTTGCAAACAAATTAGAAAATGATAAATACATATTTTACGTTGCTACAACATTGCTACAACGTTACCGTTTGGTTGTAACAACGTTGCAAATTTACGTTGTGACAACCTAAATTTGTCGACTCCCAGAAAGGTTGCAGCAACGTTGTATCCAATGTTGTAATGTCACCTTTTCACAACCTTTCTACAACTTTCTTTCTTTTGATCGTATAGCCCTATATAAATAATATATTCAGTACTCATAAATACTAGATCTAGGTTGTGTCTTACATTCGTGCTGATCCCAGATAATGGTTATATTTTGTGGTGTCCCTAAACCATTAAAGAATTTGTCAAAATTCATACCATTAATAATATAAGAAACATTATGAATAATATAAAAAAACATAAAAAATACAGGTAATCTTTATTGATAACCCCATAATTTGATTCCACATATTGAAACCAATATGTGCAACGATCATGTATATTAGATCATAATCAGGTTGATGACCTGCTGCATGTACAATCTAAATGACTCCAGGCTGAAAACCCTGTACCATTTTGATAAGATGCAAAATGGGTGTTTAGCTTAAGATTTTATTTCACTACCCCTCCATGAGTCAAAATATATCATAATATTAAATCTGTATGAACATAAACAATGTTCCCTCATTTGACATACCTTATTTATTAATTTAGTTACAAAACAAAAATCAAATTCCTATTGTAGATGGCATAGAATAAAAAACGTTTTATAAATGTGTTACTTTTTAGACAGTGCTGCCACCTGTTTGCTGATTTTAATGTTCTCCTACAACGTTGTGACAACGTTGTGAAAGTAATGTTGTCATAACATTGTGAAAAAGACGTTGTGACAACGTCATTTTGAAATGTTGCAAGTATGTTTCAATAAAATGTTGTGAAGAACGTTGTAGCAACGTTGCCACCATGTTTTCCATTGAATGTTGTGAAAAGGGAATGTTGCATACGTTGTCTGAAAGTTATGTTTGCTGGGTTGTGGGCATGTTGTCATACAACATTGCATCCTGACGTTGCAGCAACATTTTTGGTACGTTCTTTAACAACATGACCAATCTACAACCAAAACATAACGTTGTATTCACGTCATGTGTTTGATAACAAATAATGAAAGGATTAATGAAAATTCCTATAGAAAAGCCTTGTGATTTGTTGACATATTACCCAGCATGTATCCTGATGTATCCTGAGCTAACCGGCAGGTAAGTTTCAGGAATTTGGTTATTCGTGGTAGGGAGAATTAAGAACTGGAGATCTCCTGCTGAAAAGTAGTAACATAGTTCCCCACAGTGAGTACGGTGGCGTACCCGGGAGGGGGGGGGGGTCTGAGGGTGTCTGGGACCCACTAAGATTTCTCACAGATTATATAATGAGTATAGTAAATTTGATCAAAATAACAGGTCAGAACTCCCTCACTTGTGCCTGTAAACCCCTCCCCCCACACTCCATTAATTAGCTGGAACCCCTCTCAGATGTTACGCCACTGGGCCGCATCCCTGACCGGAAAGGAGGTGGGGAAGGACCCGTGGGCCCACCCCTGGGGGCCGATCCAAGGAGAATTTACGAAGCATTCATATCATAAATTGTGCAAATACAAAGCAAATTCTGGATCCAGGGAAAATTTACGAAGCAAAAATGGGACAGGTTTCATGATTCGTAAATTTTACAAAGCACCAAAACTGCTTCATAAATGCTAAAATATACGATCACAAATATTGTGATCGTATATTTTAAAGTGTGAAAATCATACAAAAATAATATTACAAAATGATAGAAACATCACTTTACTCATGTTATATTGTTTATCAAGAGTTTTGAGGTCCAAACTGATTGTATTAATGTTTTCAAATTTCCAAATTATGATTCGTAAATTTACAAAGCATTTACAAAGCATTTACAAAGCATTTTATTGTGTATTTTTACGAAACATGGGTCTCCCTGGTTGAGAAAACATAAAGTATTTGCTTCGTATATCTGAAATACAAAGCAATTCGTAAATATTCCCTGGATCGCCACCCTGGTATCCTATTTTGTTCGAGCCTATTTCACTAGTAGGGTGCCACACTATGAAAGTAGATGTATGCCTTCTAGGGAGTGGTGTGGTCACCCATACCCCACCTAGTGTTAAGTGTTCACACTATCCTATTCCTAGTTAGGGGAGTAAAACCGACCTACATTTTATATACAGATGTGATAGAATGGTATATCAAACTCAACGACTGGATGTAGCACGACTCGAGTGTTTATTATATCATAGATTATTTCAGGTTATAGCAATATTAATAGCAACTGTTAAGTTCTTCATCGGAACGATTCAAAAGTCAGTTGCACTTGTTTATATAATCTGGTCACATAATATTATGAGTTAAGGCCGTATTCCACATACTGAAACTGCACTGCCGATTTCCCGCCGATATACTAATACTTTCGGCTGTGACGATATACTTTTGGCAGTGTTGCCGATAGAATTTACCAACATGTTGGTAAATATTTCCAGCTAATTTATTGTTTGCTGCCGATTTTGATGATTAAAATCGGCAGGGACTAATTTTGGATGTGACCGTAAGTGTACCGAAAGTGTACCGAAATTCTCCCAACCAAGGATAGCCAGTTTCATGAGCTTTGCCTGCAGGTTAGCCTAAAGCAGGATTCATGCTGGTTAATATGTCGACAATGTATCATTATTTGTCAATTATCGTTGTGAAAAACTAGCCATCATTATTTTTTAAATCAGTATCCAAGTACATTGATATTTTCTGAGTTGTAGATTTTCCATGGATTTTGTCGACAAAATTAGTCAAAATACAACGTTAGAGCAGTTAACATCCAAAGGCAATCATTGCACGATAGTCTGTACGTGTAATTATTCAAACACTTATGAATAAGTCATATAAGTGACCAGGAATTAATAATTATTCTCCACAGGGCACCCACCTGCTGCCACCTAGTGAGGGTCACTGACACTGACACCTTTGACTGGGGTAACCTGAAAATTTGCATTTGTAAATTTTACGAAAAGACACAAATTTTGCTTAGTAAAATTTCCCTGGTGGAACTTTTGATTCGTAAAGCAATATTTTGTAAACAAATAATCGGTAAAATGTCCCTAAATCGCCCTCCTGGTTGGGGATATGACGGGAAATCAAATACCATATTGCTATGGAGAAGCGTACTTGTAAACTGAGGCGGCTTTCCTCTTTACACCATCACTCTCCTAACTCGAGGTTTACTCACGGCTGTGAATGGAGAGTTTCTTTGCACTCCTTTGGGTCAGTAACTATACCTTGGATGCCCTTTGGTGACTCTGTGCAGTAGAAATTATCTTGTGTATCTTTAAATGCTTATCCATGTGGCAACAATACACACGATACATTAATATTCAAGCCTATCAAGCTCCAATTGCATCGGATGATCAAATAAAATTGGCAAAGCCTTAAGAAATACATTTTCTATGTGATGTTTGTTGTATACTAGGCCATAATTATTACTATTCCAAGTCACCCCTGAAGCCTCATTCTACTGCGGATTAGAATACCACACTTAGAAATCAGCCATTCCCCAAATCTGGTAATCTGCTAACACTGGTCACTTTAGCTTGCTTCTCTGCCTAAGCTACGGGCGCTTTCTGGTCACACACACCAATAATTCACATGTTTTTTGTTTGGTTATGGTGAAATAAAAATTCTTTGCTTAGGGGGGCCACCTTCATCTGCCGGCATAAGGCCACTCCTTCGGTTGTTCAATTTATTTCACAATGTATGGTTCAGTTATAAGACTTTTTTTTTTTTTTATATACAGAGACGTAACTAGAGGGGGATCTAGAGGGGGGAGGGGCCTGGAGCACCCCCCAACACACACACTCCCTTATTTGTGCCAAAGTTCCTTTATGATGTAAAATTATAGTCCCTGAAGGGAACGACTCCAATTTTTTCAATCTCTGGATCTGTCCCTATACACAATTATATATACACAGACAAAGAGACAGACACACAGACTTCACTTGTCACTTCAGAACGTCTTAAGGCTGAGGTCACAGGTGCGGACATTCCCACGTGGAGTAGCCTCCCTTATCCATGAAGATGCAAAGTCCGCATATGTATGCAAACAGCACTGTAAGTGCGGACTCATGAACCCGTGAACACATAGCTACTTGTATACGCAGACATAGAAATCCCACCTCTTTCTCGTATCAAAAGTTAAATGGAATAATGTGTTTAAATCTGGGCTGTGCCCTGGAACCCCCCGTTTCTTTTAATTTGTGTCGGTTTTGCAAACTAGGATTGATCTGTGCATGTATATAGATATCCGTATTGATATTTATAGCCATTATTTACTACCTACGACTAGCCTGTATTTACTACCTACTACTAGCCAGCGTTTACTACCTAGCACTAGCCTGTATTTACTACCTACCACTAGCCTATATTTACTACCTACTACTAGCCAGCGTTTACGACCTACCACTAGCCTGTATTTACTACCTACCACTAGCCTGTATTTACTACCTACCACTAGCAAGCGTTTACTACCTAGCACTAGCCTGTATTTACTACCTACCACTAGCCTGTATTTACTACCTACCACTAGCCTGTATTTACTACCTACCACTAGCCTGTATTTACTACCTACTACTAGCCAGCATTTACGACCTACCACTAGCCTGTATTTACTACCTACCACTAGCCTGTATTTACTACCTACCACTAGCCAGCGTTTACTACCTAGCACTAGCCTGTATTTACTACCTACCACTAGCCTATATTTACTAGCTACCACTAGCCTGTATTTACTAGCTACCACTAGCCTGTATTTACTACCTACCACTAGCCAGCGTTTACTACCTAGCACGAGCCTGTATTTACTACCTACCACTAGCCTGTATTTACTACCTACCACTAGCCTGTATTTACTACCTACCACTAGCCTGTATTTACTACCTACCACTACCCAGTGTTTACTTACAACCACTAGCCTGTATTTACTACCTACCCCTAGCCTGTATTTACTACCTACCACTAGCCTGTATTTACTACCTACCACTAGCCTGTATTTACTAGCTACCACTAGCCTGTATTTACTAGCTACCACTAGCCTGTATTTACTACCTACCACTAGCCTGTATTTACTACCAACTACTAGCCAGCGTTTACGACCTACCACTAGCCTGTATTTACTACCTACCACTAGCCTGTATTTACTACCTACCCCTAGCCTGTATTTACTAGCTACCACTAGACTGTGTTTACTACCTACTACTAGCCTGTATTTACTACCTATCACTAGCCAGTGTTTAATTACAACCACTAGCCTGTATTTACTACCTACCAATAGCCTGTATTTACTAGCTACCACTAGCCTGTATTTACTAGCTACCACTAGCCTGTATTTACTACCTACCACTAGCCAGCATTTACTACCTAGCATGAGCCTGTATTTACTACCTACCACTAGCCTATATTTACTACCTACTACTAGCCAGTGTTTACTTACAACCACTAGCCTGTATTTACTACCTACCCCTAGCCTGTATTTACTACCTACCCCTAGCCTGTATTTACTAGCTACCACTAGCCTGTGTTTACTACCTACTACTAGCCTGTATTTATTACCTATCACTAGCCAGTGTTTACTTACAACCACTAGCCTGTATTTACTACCTACCACTAGCCTATATTTACTACCTACTACTAGCCAGCGTTTACGACCTACCACTAGCCTGTATTTACTACCTACCACTAGCCTATACTTACTACCTACTACTAGCCAGCGTTTACGACCAACCACTAGCCTGTATTTACTACCTACCACTACCCAGTGTTTACTTACAACCACTAGCCTGTATTTACTACCTACCACTAGCCTGTATTTACTAGCTACCACTAGCCTGTATTTACTAGCTACCACTAGACTGTGTTTACTACCTACTACTAGCCTGTATTTACTACCAACTACTAGCCAGCGTTTACGACCTACCACTAGCCTGTATTTACTACCTACCACTAGCCTGTATTTACTACCTACCCCTAGCCTGTATTTACTAGCTACCACTAGACTGTGTTTACTACCTACCACTAGCATGTATTTACTACCTACCACTACCCACTGTTTACTTACAACCACTAGCCTGTATTTACTACCTACCACTAGCCAGTGTTTACTATGTACTACTAGATACTGTTCAGTACCTACTACTAGCTAGAAAAATATAGTTCTTGCTAATATTAGTAACCCCTAGTCTAGGAGACATGGATGGCCTGTAGAGTTGTTTTGTCCACCCCTTGTCCACCCCTTGCATATACCCAATATTATTGTGGGATAGGCTTATTGCAATTGTTAAGTAACTATACACTTGAATATAGAGGAAGTTTAAATAACGTGAAACAAGTTCCATGCACTAATTGTTTGTGTTCATGAGGGTATACAGGTGACTTGGGAAAGCCCCACTCCATCAATATGTATCATAGGAGAGGGTAAGCCCTCACACGACAGACATGGGAACACTGTACAATGACACGAGGAAGTTGAACATGAACATTATTTGACGCACTAATAATCCCTGTTAGTGAGGCTGTGGGTGACAGGGGGAGCGTTGAGGCGTGCGCCCCCCCCCCCTTTTTTTTGGTCAAATATTATTTTAAGGTAAAGTAGGCCTTCCTGGAAGGACTTTACTAATATAAGTGTCCCCTCTTTGTTAAATTCCTGGATCCGCCCCTGCTCCATAACGAGCAGCTACTGTCCAGCGTTACTGGCAGTATAAAGGTGTATTTCAATACCTGTGGAGGCGGATTTTGCATAAATGGCAGGTGCGGATACAGGATTTTCGGAAGTAGGGGGGTCAGCATAAGGGTTAAATACTTAAATGGTGTGCCCTCATGCATACGTGCATAGCATTTTCCTCTCTTTTTGTAGTTTAAGGATCGACCACCAGGTGTGTGTGTGTTGGGGGGGTGGGGGGTCAGGACCCCTTGGGCCTACCTGCATCTGCCCCTGAAAAGAATGCGGATGGTATAAACAGGAAATACACACTGCATGTTGGGAGTTAAGGGAGTGGTGAGGGGACAGTCCCAGCACCTGGCTTTAATTTAAGGCTGAAGTCAGTACCCAGCGAAGCCTCCAACACTATACATGGGACGGCCTCTACGGCATAGGCTGACATGCTTGGCTGGATACTATAGGTGGCTTTACACCTGTTTGACTTGAGCTTTGATATGGCTGTGATATGACAACATAACAAGCAGGTCGCAGACCACTGTGATACAGGAAATATCACAGATGTGTAAATGGGATATGTTGCAGTGTGCTGCAACTTGAGGATGATGAGATAAATCATTTTTATTGCACTCAAGTTTTTGTAATTAAATAATAAGGTGCATAATTTATTAAGCATGTTGTAATTGACAATATGCGATATCACAGAAATGTCACAGCTGGAAATAGGATGGGTATACACACTATATTTCCACAGTTGCATCTCAAAAGTATAAATGCCTGGAGCCCTGCAATGAGTTGCTATATGGCTACATATGACTTGAGTTAGTGGGGGAGGGGGGTTAAAGAGAGCCAAAACCAATAAATTGTTCACACTCAAATAATCATGGAAATCTATCCCATAAGCCTATTTCTGGCCTATGGTCAAATCTAAACCATGAAATATGGCAGACAATCATTAAAAAACATTTTCCTTGCTCAACTCAATTAAAGTGAATCTACAAAAAATGGGGTTAGTTTACAAACAAATGGAAATATTACCAGCTCTTGTGAAATTCTACTTGAGTTTGAGCTAGTTTTCACAGCTAATACTTTACCACTGACCTTAACTTGACTCATCTAACATATTTCTATAATTATCTGAGTTTTGAAAATATTGTCAATGGAATTGTTTTCGGCTCCCTTTAAGTAAACAGCGCAATATGCAATACATTGATATTGTAACGTGAGATATGATGCATTGAAGCCATCACCAGGTGTAAACCCCACCTTGTAGGCCCTACTATAAAAATAATATATTAGGTTCTGTTAATGTCTATTCTATGTCTGAAAATTTTCAAACATATTTTCCTCATGGCATTTTGTCCTGATGGTATATCTAAGCGCTCATAGTTTTCTAATCAGAACCCTTTGAAAATTTATAAAATAAAGTCGCATGAACAAAATTGGCCCTTTCTTAACCAGTGGACCGATGAGGTGTCATGCTTGGCTGGGTACTGACTTCCCCTTTTTTATATCCAGGTACTGTCTCCACACGACTCCCTATCCAGCCACCAGTTCTGGACAGTAGGTGCTCAATAGGGCGACCAACTACTTACAGAAGGGCTAATGTATAGGGGGGAGGGGGTCCCAGGGGTCCTGACCACTTCCTTGTGGTGGACCCAAAAACTAAAAAAGAGGGGAAATGTCACACATATGTCTGTGCGAATACACGCCGATTCAGTACTTAGCCTGTCTGCAGACAGGGGCATGCCCAGCCCTAAAACCTGAGGGGGTTCCAGGTAAATCTGAAGGGGTTCCATGCAAAATTGATGGGGTTCCATCTAGTCCTCCCCACCCACAAGTACACCACTGGCAGCCCCCCCCCCCCCCCCCCCCCGACAAAGGATTTCCCTACTCCCTACTTTCCTTATCCACCCCCTGATGTACTCATACTCCTCCATTTACATGTTTCAGTAACAATGATAACATGTTGACGGTCTATTTCATGGGCAATGTTCTGTATTGGTGATAAACCTTTCCACCCAAACTCTAAATCCAGGACAGAACTCCCTACTCAGAGTCCAATGGTTGCCATGTGATGTAACTCTCTACTCAGAGTGCAATGGTTGTCCTTTTGATGTAACTGCCTACTCAGAGTGCAATGGTTGTCTTTTTGATGTAACTGCCTACTCAGAGTCCAATGGTTGTCCTTGTGATGTAACTCTCTACTCAGAGTCCAATGGTCGTCCTTGTGATGTAACTCTCTTCTCAGAGTCCAATGGTTGTCCTTTTGAGGTAACTCTCTGCTCAGAGTCCAATGGTCGTCCTTGTGATGTAACTCTCTACTCAGAGTCCAATGGTCATCCTTGTGATGTAACTCTCTACTCAGAGTTCAATGGTCGTCCTTGTGATGTAACTCTCTACTCAGAGTCCAATGGTCGTCCTTGTGATGTAACTCTCTACTCAGAGTCCAACAGTCGTCCTCATGATGTAACTCTCTACTCAGAGTCCAATGGTTGTCCTTGTGATGTAACTCTCTACTCAGAGTCCAATGGTTGTCCTTGTGATGTAACTCTGTACTCAGAGTCCAATGGTTGTCCTTGTGATGTAACTCCCTACTCAAAGTCCAATGGTTGTCCTTGTGATGTAACTCCCTACTCAGAGTCCAACGGTTGTCCTTGTGATGTAACTCTCTGCTGAGAGTCCAATGGCTATGTGAATAAGGGCACAGTGACTTGTAGGTAGGCCTAAGTGTGATTTTTGTCCATGGAATCAGTTAATTTTCATAAGGCTCCTTACGTTCTCCCCACTACCTCACTGTAAACCGCACACTACCTCAGGTCCTGAGGTGGTCCTAATAGAGAGGTTCCACTGTATTTACGGACCCATCCTGTCCAAAGTCGCACTTATTTAACTAGTTCATTAGGAACATTTGTTACCACTGACTGCAGACTCTCGCTCGGTGAGGTTGGATTTATTCACCAGTCACCATGGAAATGTCACTGCATTTGCCTGTTTTGGCTCTAATTCTGGTAAATTTCTACTCATATTACTTCATTTATTTATTTTTTTTTTATTTTTTTTATTTCACAAATAACAGTAAGACAATCGTAGATTTCATATCAATTATTTAGCATGCAAATTCCTATTTGTTCTGTGAATGGCAGGGACATGGTAATATTTTGGGGACGTGGGATAATTCAGTATTGCTATAAGAAGACCCCCTTTTTCAATTGAGGAGCGGTACATACAGCTGCTTTGGATGACCCACACCTCCTATGTACCGCTCCCCGAGGGAGAAAGTGCTTGGTTCTTTCTACTGTTTAGGTATTAAGGAACCTGGGTTGTTGATTGGTCTAGAGGTATGACAATGAGTACGTGCCAATATGGAGATTTAATATACAGTCATCTGTTTCGGTCGTACTTATACTTAGAAATTGAGAATAACAACTAATGGATTTGAAGCTTAGTAGTTTGGGTTAGCAACCCCTAAAGTAGAATATGTTCAGGCCTTTTTGCAGTAAATTTCACAGTTTAAAATTGGTGGTATAGATCAGGCTTTAATGTTTAATTTATTTTGCTGCAATGTAAACACATTAATTCAAGTTTTAAGATCCTACAAGAAATCTTTGATTGAACTTCAAGACTTGTGGAGTAGTTAGGGTCCCCGTATATATGTTTACATATGGGAGACATTTAGATTTTAACAACATAATTCAAGGTCCTAAACAAAGTGTTTTTACCATGTTTTTATGTCAAATGTCTCAGAAACAGTTAATACAGATACAAAATGAGATACTCTCCCCCTTTTCCCAAACTCATTACATTGTAGATGTAATTTGAATTTGATAACTTTGTAAAGGAGAGAGATATCCATGTCCTATATTATAGGCAGGTTTCCAAAATAGACTTATTTATATATTTCCTTTGCCAAAAGGAAGTGTATACCCTAATACTTTTGATATTCTTCGTGTATAAATGGTACATGAAGTTAAAATTCATTAACTACATAAGTGGTAAGCATAAAGAATTAAGGAGTTTGTCAATGAGACATGGGTGCATAAAGTTTGCTACTGATATTGAATTGCCCTTTTTCTTTTATTTCTAGATGATGCTGAGAACGGCACATGGCCAAGGTAATTATAACATCATAGATAACCATTTTATTGTATCTATAAACCATGTGTGAGCTCCAGTGGCGGATCCAGGGGGGGGGGGGCAAAAGGGGCAATTGCCCCCACTAGACCTAAAATGGACTCTCGTAGTTTTGACAAATCTGAGGAGAAATTTTGCAAGCTAAATAATGTGGGGTGGGGGCAGATATATTGCCCCCCCTAGAAGACCGACTCTGGATCCGCCCCTGAGCTCGATTGTCAAGGGGCCTTCAATTTCATCCGTTCGCAAATTTTCCAAAATTTTAGACCCCCACACGCCCTCTTTGGTTAAAGTACGCATTACATTTGTGTAGGAACATACGCAAATTCTTTAAGATTTCGCCCCCCCACTCCCCCTTGCTGATTATGTACTTAATGGAAGGCTCCCAACCCAAAAACGTGTTGTTGCATTTTGGTGTATCTATTCTCCTCTTGAAAAATGGATACAAGGGATGTTCTAAACACTTTTGAATGGTAACTGCTATGCATGGTGCATAGTTTCTAAAACTTCATGTACATGTAGCTTTATTTAAAGTGCAATAGGGCTACCCATTTCCGTGATTATATTTCTTAAATGTTCACTATGAAGAAAAAGTGTGGCAAAAATGTGAAGGTGTAGGCTCTTTGTTGGATAATACAATAATTGGATAAGGGAATACAGAAGCCAATGTAGACTTGGGTTTCAGGACAGTGAAGTCAAAACTGTGTTTCCAATAGCTGAAACCTTAAAGGCCGTATTCCACTATGCGACAGACAAAACTGCCTAAGATCATGAGGTTTTATGGGTAAAGATTGGGAGCCCTTTAACTTCACGTATCAAAGATCGGGAACAGTGCTCCCGATAGTTATTAGCATGTTGGTAACAATTGGTAGGAAGGCTCCCGATCTTTAATTTGGCTCCTGATTTTTGAGATGTCAAAGATCGGATGCATTTGAACGTGTATTCCCTTCAAGATTGATTTGTAGCGTCCCAAAAATCGTGAGGGTCTGCCGATTTTTTGATTTTTTGATAAAGATTGGCATGATTTCAGTAAGAATTGTGCCAAACACTGTGTAGTGGAATACGGCCTTAAGAAAAAACAAACACATAACAGAAATCGTTTTGAAAATATCTGATGACGTTAGATACTGGTTGCAAGCGATTTATATTTCAATCAGAATTTTGAGTCGCATCGCTCAATAGGTTGCCCGCTTTAGATCAGTCTCGAACAACCTTAACCTACTCCATGATAGTTGAGGTAGTTTTTCTCCTTCTGCTTCTTTCTACAGGTACCTCCTGCAGCACCAATGCCCAATGTCTTAATGGGGGAACTTGTAGTTTTGTTCTCGGCAGATGCAGATGCAGTATAGACTACACTGGAGACAGATGTGAGAAAGGTTGGTCCTAACGCCTATGACTTTCACAGAGAACAAGCTGTTAACCATTTCAAATGAGAGAACAATTAAGGATTGAGAAGGGGTCAAGGTGTACGATTCACCATGTGTGCAGTCTTAAATGGATAATGAATTCATTCTTAAATGTCCACAAACATGATGTAGATCTATTGTATTTAAAAGCTGAGTATACAGGTTTTGGTATATGAATAAGATTTGAAAGACAAACACTCATCAAAATGTAATTTGGCAAAATTGATTTTTCATGAGTATATTTTGAACAAGAATAATTCAGTTATTATAATACTTATTGCTTTTAAATTTAAAATATATATTCTTAAGAGAGTTTTGGAGGGAAGTGTAACTCAAAGTTTTAACATAAGTTCTAGATTTGATTTTATAAAGTGAAAAAAATAAAATTAAAAAAAACACGAAAAGTTACCCGTTTTTTTTTTATATATAAAATGAAATCAAAGGCCTGAGATTGAGATATCCATGTTCAAAAAATAAAAGTGAGAAAAATAAAGTTTAAGCTCATAGTTTCTATAATTCTTGGCCCTTCATTTGATGTGTAATACGGTACACCATATGTCATGGTAGTACAAGAATTTATTACACCTTAGGGTAATACAAGTTTAGTAGTTAAGAGTTTAACTCAGGGTGATACAAACCTGGGTGATAACCAGCCTTGTATCACACTGCAGTGTGATACAGAAACTTTTTATTTTTCTAAAATTCATGAGAAAATGAAATACTTAAGAAATAAAAAATCTAATGTATGCATTATCTGTACAACGTTCATAGCTACATTTTACTGCTTACTTTTTGTGGATTTGATGGATATCAAAAGAGTTATATGAAAAAATATGAAAAAAATGTGCAGCATCACAGTCCCACCATCACTGATTGCCGTGCATCCTTCCTTGGGAGCTCAGATCTTACAGAAAAGGTATAATAAATCCATAACCAACTTCGAAGGGAGTACGAGGGCGGTTATCACCCCGAGCCGGGACCCCGATATCAGCCCTCGGCCGGCCCTTCGGGCCCTGGCCTCGGGCTGATATCGGGGTCCCGGCTCGGGGTGATAACCACCCTCGTACTACCTTCTTGGTTGGTTATATGTATATATGCCTGAATGATAAGAGAATAGGAAGTCACATAATACACCTGATAAATACGTATATTGCTTAGTGATATCTCTATAGGTCTGAATAATGGAGATCATACCATTGCAGTGTTTACTGATTTTACCAAGGCCTTTGACACAATAGATCATATTGTGATGAATCCGTGGGTGATTCATGTTTTGACACGAGTGTGAAGAATGTATGAATAATTGAGAAAATAACAGAACAACTGGGTTAATGTCTTATCGTTAGGTTTAATGATGTGTGCATCTTGTTGTGTTGTGTCAACACGAGATTCGAAGCAATAGGTGAAATCATGAATACCAGAAGTGATGTCATGGGAAGCCATGTGGCCTAATTGACCAATGATCAAAGAGAATGTATCAAAATGTACCTATAAAAGCATGTAATAGAGCAAGGTTAAGCAGTCCCGATCTGGAACTCACTGTGTTAATGTCTTCTGCTTCTTGGGCTTAATCGGTTTAAGGCCTAGTTCTAGCTTCTTGAGCACGAGACACAAGACACAAAGTCAGGAATTAACCCAAAGTTATGGTAAAATGGGTGACTGGACTTAGAAAATCCACCACCACCCCATCTTTTTTCCTGTCCTATATACAACCTGAGCCATGACGAGCTCATACACCTGCACATCCCCCTTACCCCCAACGACCAGTCCACCCTCGTGCACATGAGGCACGTTTCCCACCAGCACCTCCTCATCCAGTCGTGTCACCATTCCCGGGACATGACTGGGCACATGTGTAAAAGGAGCAAATCCCTAAAGTCAAGAAGCATGAAGATTGACCTCCATATCCTTCATCCGTACTTTCTGCCAAAAAATCAACTTGGTGAAAAAATTATTTACGTTTAATTTGAGTAAAGATGTTATCCTTTGAAATAAGAATTATAAGGAAAAACGACAACAGAGAGCCTAGGCAAATGGCTTAAATATCTCCTAAAAACTGTTGGGTATGGTGTTCCCCAAGGTAGCATCCTAGGGCCATTCTTATTTATAATGCATACTAATTCAATTGTGACTAAGGTAAAAATAAAAGTTATCGGTGTTATTTTTTTCTGATAATACATTATATTCAGCAATGATCCTGATCAACGTTGGAAGGTATGATATGATTAGCTAAATGTATGATAATTATTTTTTAATGATATGTTGTTATATATTTTATATATACTATATATAACAACAGGATATAAATGTATACTGGTTAAAATCTATTTGTAACAGTTTCAGAGTTGAGCTGCATTGGCAAGGAATGTAGAAATGGTGTATCATGCTCATATGGTAGATGCCTTTGTGGACTAGACTACACCGGAGACATGTGTGAAAAAGGTCTGTTCCATTTCTTTTAATAAATAATCCTGGAAAATCCAAAGGAAAATCTGAATTGAAATGTGTGTGACTCTCCAATATTTGGTTTGTTTGATATTGAATGACCCATTGGTCATCTAGACATCATGTTTTATACTAAAGTAACGCGGGTACACTTCTTTTCCAATATCTATAACAGTTCTAATCTTAAGATATCCATTTGGTTTCTTGTGTTATAAGAAAGATCAGTGGCCCATTGCACAAGGACATCTTTGTTAAGATCATCCTCTTTGCGAAACACCTATATTTTTTGTTCAATAGACGTCACACCTCCAAAATTGGGATGGACGCCATATTGGTGATCACTTTAAATTTGCTATCACTTACAAATGATGAACAATTATTTTCAATAAAATATGGATATATTTCATAGCCATGTGGGTGTGCTGACCACACGGTGATCACCAAAATCTGGTCACGTGACCCAAGGTCTATAGCTACTGGATCAAATGGAATTCTGTGGCCCATTTCACAATGTATTTTCATTGTTACAATCACTTTAAGATCACTTTAAGACCATTTGCTTAACAGCAAAATGTTTCGTTGTTACAAAAATCCTAAAAACTCTGTTTCTAATGAATGAAATTAAATTCTGTAAATTGATATATGAAGGGAAAAAATATTTGAAAACTCAGTAAAACGAAAGGTTTCATTGTTTAATTGAACAACATCATAACAACATCATTAGAAACACCTTTGGCCCGTTGCACAATGAGTTTCGTAACAATGAAAATAATAAAAACAGTGAAACATTTCATTGCTACTTTTGTCGTAACAACAATCTTGACTGATTATTTTTCTAAATTTTTCCCTTCATATATCAACTTACAGAATTCAATTTCATTCGTTAAGAACAGGGTTTTTACTATTTTCGTAACAACAAAATTTTTTGCTGTTAAGCAAATGTTCGTTATGCTATCTTAACTCCTAACAACGAAATTCCATTGTGCAATGGGCCACTTGTGACAGTGAACTTTTTTGTTCTGGACAGTTCATTTCATATTGTTCCCAATAACATCATTATAATTATGCCTTGTGACAGTGAATTCCACTGTTACCAACATCATTACACATGCCTTATTGCTTGTGACAATAAAATCCATTGTTCCTGACAATATCATTACATAAACTTTGTGACAGTTATTTTCATTATTCCCAATAACATCATTACATATGCCTTAAACTTGTAACAGTAAAGTCCATCATTCCTGG
Source organism: Lepidonotus clava (assembly GCA_936440205.1). Lineage (NCBI taxonomy): Eukaryota > Metazoa > Annelida > Polychaeta > Phyllodocida > Polynoidae > Lepidonotus > Lepidonotus clava. The sequence continues at coordinate 47,651,973 of OW387138.1, forward strand.
CAATATCATTACATGAGCCAAACTACAGGGGTGAATTTAAGAACGGTAAAAGAAGGAAATGATATGGCAGAGAATTAAACTTGGTACAAAATGTTTATCATTGCAACACTTGATATCAAGGTGGTTGATCATTCACAAGATGTCAACTCTCTATATTCTTGGTATTCACCTGGTACTGCAACTGAAATGATATCACCATATTTTGTATCTAAAATTATCATTTCCTTAAACGATTTGTCTATTTGCTGTTGTTTCTTGTTCACGTATATACTATGTTTTGATGACATGTTGATATATATACGTATATATAATATATATAAAATATATAAGATATAGTATATGTATTAATTGAATTTCATTAATTTTATAACAGTTTCAAGGTCTAGCTGCATTGGAAAGGAATGTAAAAATGGCGGATCATGTTCACTTGGGAGATGCCAGTGTTCTTTCATTCACTCGGGAGAAACGTGTACAGGAGGTTCGTCAAATCCATTACAATATCCACTACCCATCATCTTATCACTGACTTATGACTTTATTCATGTATAACTAAAGTGGACTGTTAATCTTTGATGAAAAACTAACATATAGTGCAGGGTTGAATCTAAAAAAAAGTGAGTCAAACAACACATTCAAAAGTACACCAACATCTCGTTTTCATTGCTGCTTCTTGGTGGTTCCCTCTAATTCTGGCTGCAGTATAACATTACTGAAACTAATACTTTGGTATAAAAGCTTGGTTATGCCCCAAGTATTATGTGGCGCCTTGTCGGACATTTATCAATACAATCCAAAAGAAATTATATGTCAAAATACCCATCTTTTATTTCTATTTTGCAGTGAACCTCGGCTTTATCCTTGGTGTAGTTGGTAAGTGATTTATTAACACACATGCAATTCAAAGACCCCTTACTCTTCTCTATCTCAAGAGCAAATACTTTGAAATTTGAATTAAAAGAAAAAACAATCCTCATCGATCATGTTACTGAGAAAATCAAAATAAGGGCAAGTATTACCTTAATCATGAACAGAAGCTATAGAGTATTCTCAAACATTTTTGTGTGTGGAAATGTCATCATCTTATACTGCGGCTGCATCGATAGACTCCTCCCCATGCACTCCGTGGCATGTTACTAATGATGTATAGACAAGCAATCAGTGTGGGGGAATCAGTCCTATTAAATTTTATTTTTAAAACTCATTTAAATTCTTATTAAATCTATTTACATTAATACAACACTCTCTGGGTGCATTATCATTGCAGTCGGTCCCTTGGTGAGCGCGGTACTCATCATTATCATATTTGTGTGTTCTAGGTAAGGAATGTTTTCAAATTGGATTTGATTTACATCATATGGTATAATATTTACCTATATAGGTGTTCACAATAGCTTACTTTGCACCTTCACTCATTCACATGTACAGGGATGTTATATATTGGGGTTCTTATATACTTAGATACCCATGACACCCTTGTCACGGAATACTCAGTTTATGGCTGTTAACTGCGCATTCTGAGGCCTAGACTAAAACAAGCATTTAACGCACGTTTGTAAACATTAAAAGGGGAGGGGATGGGTCTGAATATGGGCTCCACACACAGACACACAGACACACAGACACACAGACACACACACACACACACACACACACACACACACACACACACACACACACACAATGGGGGGAGGGGTCAGTACTATAGGAAAACATACAGAGGTTGACAGTACAACCCTGAATACGAGGTGGGTGTCGAAAAATTACTGCCCGAGGCCGTTAGGCTGAGGGCAGTAATTTTTCTGACATCCCACCGAGTATTCAGGGTTGTACTGTCAACCGAGGTAAGTTTTCCTTATATTATATACCATATTTTGTAAGTTATAAGCAAAAGAGGAAGGAAATTACCAGTGGAGCAAAGTGGGCAGTATTCCAATGTATTGATTATGCACACACTTTGACTAGTGTCAAGCAGTTTTTCCTAATATTCATTATTTTCTCTTAAATTAGGATTCCATCACTATCTCCATTTAATTAGACTGCATTATTTTACCTGAAATTTAAAAAATAATCATGCAAATCCATTCAGAATTCACAAAATAAAGAGAAAAACATTTTACACAGTCAAGCAAGGTGGGCAGTATTCACGAATACTGCTCACTGTGCCAATACACCAAAAATACTGAATGGCAGTGTCCAGTTAGTATTCATCATGTATTTTGGCATTGGTATATAATATTATCTGCATCCACCCCCGATAGGGATAGATCCAGGGGGCACATTGCACAGTTAGATAAGTCGTGGATTGGTCCATCATCTTGCATCAAGGACATAAGTACTTTTAGAATAAATCAAGACAACCACCACTCATAATTGAAAGTACCCATTAAATTTGTACATACACAGATTCATCATATTACAGACCACCTAACATTTAATGTGTATGAAAAGGAAATGTTGCTTTCATTGAACATCTCATTCTTTTCATTTTCATAAAGGAAAGAAATGAAAAGGCGTCGCCGTATTGCTGAAGTTGCTTTTGAAAAGATTCATGGGTTTTCACTGGATGAGGTCAGAGCCCAGGTAGACAATGAACTTGCAGGTAACCCTAACAAGCGGAGAACTGAGACAGGAGGAGTTTCAAACCCTGCAGTGCAGTAACTCTCTGGTGACTCACCACTTTGATGAATGGCAATCCACAACACTGACGGAGCATGTTTCAAACTAGTTATGACTCTAATATCGTTTTTAAAGCCACAATCTCGTCCGTAAGATAGGCCTACTGATAATTTGATAAGCTGTAACTCCCCTTTCTTGGCGCCAAATTTGTGATGGGACCAATAACGTTGCTGGATTACATTCTAATGTTACAAGACATGTCACCTGCCGTCATGTCATTAGGCTTACGGCAGGATGCATGAGACTGTGGATTTAAGGACAATCGCACCATTATAGAACTAGCATTGAGATTTGTTTAAAATTTTACACAGTAAAAGTTACACCTATATAGGTATCAACAATGCAAAAATAATGATAGGTCACTGTGGAAACTTTTCAGCTACAGCAGTCTATTCATATGATAATTATTAAAATAAATGCTTCAGAAAATGAATTTTGAAATTTCATTTTATTTGCTTATTATTTTGATAGAATTGATATGACAATCAGTCTAATGTTTTTATTAAATGTGTTCATGTGTATTCAAGTGAGAAAGAAAGACTTTTGTAAAATTTGATGATGTTATATATAGATTTAACTGGAAATATGCAAAATAAACTTTTCCAAAAATAGAGAAATTTTTAGATAAATTGTCATACAAAAAAGTTGAACATTGAAAAATGCTGTAAAATCTTATATCACATGCCTATGGAGGTAGGCTATCATATCCAATCCAAAAATTGGGGGGTCACTGTGCTAATTTGGTCAGCATAGCTGATTATTGTTTTAAAAGCCAAAAATGGCTAAAAATGCATATATATTTGTTTTCACATAAATTCACTAAAATGTTCAATCTAAAATTATTTTCAATATTCTAGATTATTCCTGAGATCCTAACAATAATTTAGATGTATAATATACTTTGTACAACCTCTATCAAAAGAGAAACATGAGAAAATGTAGTTTTTTCTCCTAAAATCGTTTTTCAGCATTAGTAAAATTTCAACTAAATGAGCCCTATTTGATCATTTCTATCTCGAGAAATTTTCCTTTGGGTAAATTTTCTTTTTGAATTTTGGGTCAGGCATATATTCATGAAAGGATTTGCAAAACTTGAGGAAGATTGAAAAACTTTCAATTTGGGATATTTGGAAAATGGCGCGATTGTCCTTAAGAAGTACAATATTTTGACTTTTTCATGTTTCGGTTTCAGACTAAGGATTTTATGCTGAGGGTTGTTAGCTATATATTATTTAAAGTTAAGACTATTGACTGTAAAAATCCTCTTATCTTAAGATTTATGATAAGAGAAACCAATTTACGATTATGCTATTATGCTATTATGCCCTATATCGGTAAACCAGAAGCCTTAGTAAGCCAAAAAGCCCAGGTAACACACAACATTCTAAAAATGTCATATTTGGTTCCCATCTGGTTATAATGTTATATACCAGTTGAGGGCATTCATTTTTTATAACATCCTTCATGTGATGTTTTCTACCTGACTCAAAAATTATGTTTTCAAGACGTCTTTCTAAAATGTTTTATAACAATATTAATTGTTAAGGGAAGCAATTCCTGTAAAGGTAGAAGTTGCATGGTTAGAACCATCAGGTCAGGATAGAACATAAGGACAACTACCCAAATGACAAATAATAGCCAAGCATGCTCATCTTAAATTGTAAAAAAATCATAGAAAATAAGGCAAAAGCTAGAGAATTTGTTGTCAAATGAATCCTGGAAATGAAATCATTGAAGGGAACTTCGGTAGATATGTATGTCAATTGGAATAGGTCAAACCAGAGCCAGCTTAGCTAAGACTTCGTACACATGGTGAATTCATGATTTGTGGGCTTCAGATCAATCTAGTGGGTAACAGACTTTACCAATTGTAACATTTGGGTATATTGAAGGACATTTTGAATAGTGAGTTAAAGTACTTTGGATAATGTTGGCTTATGTTTGTGTGGTTTAAATCTTTATAATACATTTATGATTACTTATAATATGTATTTTCTGTATTTTATACTTCATAATATTGTTATATAATCAATGGTTAAGAATGCTATAGGTTAAGATTACTGAATTATGACTCTAAGTACTATAACTTGATGTATGTGAGATATGCTCACATCAAAACATAAAGTGGTGATTAGAGTTCTTACATCGTAATAGGGTTAGGTTAAGTTTATATTTGTGGAATATATCAAATTAGTCTAACGTCATTGTTTTATTATTGTCACAACTATTGGAAAATGTATTGTCTGGAGGGTTGTAATTCCTAGACAATTATGACAATTATCGACAACTGTTGTGCTGAGCATGGAACCTGCTCCCATAGTATTTTCTATTTAGGATTGCGATTAAAGTGACTCTTGGCTTATCACCTCTGAAATATCTCAGTGATTGGCTCTGTCCGAAATGGCCTCATTGAAAATACTCAAGTAATGATCCAATGCCTGAGACAAACAGGCGCTGTTGTCGAGTCCGGCCGCTGATCTGTTTAACTATATAAAGACTAAAGGTGGGAAGGTAGCCATGTTCGAGGTCCACCCATTATGTAAACACAACTTATTATGTGCCAGAAAATGCTCTTAAATGTAATATATATATAATGACCAACCTATCTGGGATGTTCCCAATACATCTTGTAAACATGTCATGAATGAAAGTACTCCATATTTCTGGTATTTATGTGGAAATTCCAAGAAAGAAAACAAGAGAGGATCAGTGTGGACGTTGGCAGGGCCTGTTGCCGACAGGACCCACCATGTGAAGCCCTTCTGATGGCATCAGCGGCCCATTCAACCCTGACAAAGGGCCTCTATTGGCTGTAACCCACCCCAAATCTGACGTCAATAGGTCATTTACATTGTTCTGAACAATGAAATGCTACTTCCGTCCACACTGCTCTGATCACTGACAGAGACGTCATCAACCCCACCTTCCCACCCTTAGTGTATATATATATATATATATATATATATATATATATATATATATATATATATATATGTATAGGTAAACAGAGCGTCAGCCCAGCTCGATTACGGCACCTGTGCTGAGACACATCTGGCAAGGGACACAATGTTAAAACTTTGTTATATTCAAGATGTGAATAATTCATTTTGAATTCTATTGAAATTAAATATATAATCAAATAAATTTTGATATTACAACCATATGTGAGTTAGTACTTTCTTTGTTTAAGAGTGAGATCCCTTATATATTATCTTAGGTTGATGAAGCTTATGGGGGCTGCGGCCTGTTTCATAACAAACCTCCATATGATATCCAACTACTCCAGGGCCCAAAGGGGGGAGGGGGTGGTCAACATATAGGCTAAGTACCAAAACATCATGAATCTGTAGGTATTGTATCAGAGCAGAGGGCAACAGCCTACGTTGTTTTGGTTTTTAATGAAGGAAGGACTTAATGCTGCAAGCAGTGTTTTGATGATTACCTAACCATGCGTATCCCAAACTTTGTACTTCGATTCGATGCTCCAAACAATGTCATATGACATCTTGTTTAAATTTGATTATAAGTGATTGTTAGTGAGAAAGTATTATGGACACTACATGCTTTGGTAACATATTTCCATGTAAAAGTCATCAAGAGACATTCTATAAATCTAGAAATTGAGATGAAATGCTTTCAGACACAAGGGTATCATCCCATCAGAAATAGTTATTTTAGTAACAGTACTTCGGGAGCTGTGACATAGTAACTGATGTCGACATGTTATAATCGGAGAGTGGTACCCCCTCACATAACAGGGATATCAGTTATACTAAACGCAACTGAAAAAAATGTACACTCAAATATTTAGGAAGTTAAAATAGCATGCAATTCTCCCTACCACGGATGGCTGATTTACAGTATTTTAAGCACCTGCAGGCTAATTTGGGCTGATTTTGTCGACAAAACCCCTTGAAAAACTATAGAAAATAAACAAATAATTGTTATATATCCACCAATAATGAATAAAATTTCAAATGACTTAGAAAACATCAAGTGTATATGGATACAAGTTTTGAAAAATAAGTCTGCAAATTTTTCATCATGCTTAACTACAAATAATGATAAGATTTATGAAAAACTCTATGCTAAAGCCTTGGGTCTTGTTGACATATTACCCAGCATGCAACCTGATCTTGGCTAATCTGCAGGTAAAACTCAAGAGATTTGCTATCCGTGGTTGGGAGAATTAATTCCATACACTACTTGTTTGTGGTCGTGAGGGCGTACAGGCTACCTGGGAAAGCCCCGCTCCATCAATATATATGATAGGAGAGGGTAAGCCCTCACACGACAGACATAATTATCTGATATACCGATTCTCCCTACCACGGATAGAATATTTTCTATGGTCTACCTACAGGCTAACCTAGATCAAGATGAATTATGGGTAATATGTCGACATACCACAAGGCTTAAGTATAGAAGTTTTCAAAAATCATGGCATTATTCGTGATAGAGATCAATATCAACTTTTTTTTTCCATTTTGTACCTATATATGTTTATCATTTTCTAAGTTGGTTTGAAAATTCACTCATTACATATGGATGTAGAGCAACTATTGCTGTATTTTCTATATTATCTATAAGGCCTGTCCGACCCTCACCCTGGATCCGTTAACGAGGGAAAACTAAAATATTGTTTTTTCCAGAACGTGGACCTGGCTCAGCTTGGGGGGATAACTCGTACCCCACTCCCCCCCCCCACCCCGGATACGGACTTGCCTTCTCCCTTCCCTTCCCAAAAACATTTTTGTTTTGATTTTTTCTGATACACAAGACAAAGTTTTGAATTCGTCTTCAAACTAATACCCTTAAAGCAGTTTTATTATATTTCTGTTATTCTCATACGGTTACTGAAAGAATTGCATGGTGTGAAGAGGGCCTTAGGGCCTTAGGGTCATGCGACCTTCACTATATCTCTTGCCAAGTAGAGCATGGATAGACCTCATTTCTCTTTTAAGGTCATACCTACCTTCAATAAAATAAGGGGTAAGTTATATTGGGAAAAAGTCCTGAATAAAGCTACACCAAGGATTTAATGAAATAATCAACCTAAATTTACCAATCAACTTCAAAGGCACATTGTGACCCCCGATGTATTGGCTGCAATATCACCCATAGCTAATGAAAGGATGAAACCTGAGGCCAGAAGACGTATCTTTTCATAACAATTCCTGTTTTCCAGTCTACATTTCTACCGTCATACAACCTATTATGGAATAGTAGCATTTGTAGCCTGTTGCATTTTGGCTATTGCCAAGAGTGACAAAAGCAATTAAACCTATTAGATTTCAGAGGGGTTATTCCCAAAAGCAACAATTGTACTATGCACGTCCCCTTAGGTATAGTCTTACCACCCAGATACAAATTGGTGATTGTTGGTTAAAAAAAACAGTTCTGTCCTAAGGTATACTATAAATAATCGGATCTAAACTTTCCATGATGGCTATGTTAACAAAGAAGAGACATAGCACACTGTTGGGCAATTCCCATGTGGGTGTAGTCTATTATCATTCTAACCCTGGGATGGGGGAACTCCTGGTACAAAGAAAAAAATAAATCCACAACTGGTCTAGGCCAGTGCTGACTGGATAGAGGTAGAAGTCACTGTCCAGTGTAGTGAACCAGGGACTGGTGGCACCTGGTGTTTATCCCAGGAACCAACTTTGTTTTATAATTTTAGCAACTCATTATCCGATTTTATTCACTATGGTGATATATTGGACTAATGTACAGGTGTAAAGGTGAGAGAAAGGAGAGAGAAGTCTTGGGCAGATGATAATGGATTATTGTATAAGTGATTGTTACAGGAGACCATTACTACTGGCATCCAGTGGAGTCTGGCACATTTTGTATTTATTGCATGGATGACAATGTGAAAGCTAACCTTGGTTTGGATAACAATAAAGTACTGTGCGCTATCAGTTCTCTTGGCCAAACTACTAAGGAATATAAATCAAAGCACGGAGGCAGGAAAGGAATACCAATCAAACCTTATATTAATATAGACAAAAGACAGAATAAGTAATAAAGATGTTGAAAAATCCCCAATATAGTTCAATGTAACCTATATACAAGCAATAGTATAATGCATATATAACAATGTACCATAATACAAGGGTATATCATACCAATGATTATTGTATATTTGTACAGTATGTATATAAGTTTCTTACAAATTAAGTAGTTAAGCACTTGGCCTCCTGTTTTACTGGTATAACCTGAACATTATAGGGCAGTGTTTTCCAATAGATATAATGCTTTGACCAATGTGAGTACTGCCTACCTTATGTTATGTTATAATTCAATATAGAGTTTATCTATTACAACTATAAAAGTTATTTGAATGAAGTTGGTGCCCTAGATTAATGGCTATATATAGAAATATATAAAGGTAGGGTGTTTTTCAAAGGGTATGAGGATAGCTTTGACCACTAGGAAGGTTGCTTTACACCCTAATTCAGGCAGACGCAGTTCCAAGTTTTCCTATATTTTTTGCTCCTGCAGGCTAATTTTGTCCTATTTTGTAGACAAAAACATTGGAAAACCAATGAAAATAATGCCTCTAATGGTAATATAAAAATATCTAATGAAAATATTTTAAAATTAACTTCAGAAACAAGAAGTATATACAGTGCAAAAAAGAAAAAAGTACCTAATTCTACCTTTTCATTATCTCAAACAAAAGATAATGTCATAAATGCCTAATTATAGTATGGTAAAGCCTTATAACAGGAAATGGAGTTGTCAACAAATTTCCCACGATGCACCTTGATTTAGCCTGTAGGTAGACCAAAATACAACAAACCAGAGGATCGTGTCTGGGAGAATTAACTGCCAGGGTTGTATCAAGGGTGGTCTTACTAAAAGTAGGTCACCAGGCTGAAGATATTTTTTCAGAATTTAATGTGATAGACTGATACTGGACATAAAAGTGATGTTCTAAAACTATATTTTTTTGTTTGCTCTATCTGTCCGGCATGGGAGGATACAGGGGGAGGGCACGGGGGTGCACACCACTCCCTTTTTCCCTTTTTTTTCTCTTTTTTTCCCATGTAAATTTGACCCCAAATTGATTGCTGGCAAAATGATCAACAGGTCACGTCACCCTTTTCAAAATCCTCTATCTGCCACCGAAAAAAGGTAGGCAAAATTAATATTGCTGCTGATTTCTATTGACGGAATGCCTGTTGGCATACTTTAAGTATGCGCAATAAAGGCCCAATGGAGGTGTTCTTCTTGTCAAATTGTAATTCTATATAGCTGTGAAATGCTATATGTACAAATGGTACTCCTCTGCATGTCTTTGGACTTGTTCAAACTGAATTTAACCCTTTCACTGCCACAGGCTGCTAAAGTGGTCCATAGGGAAAACCACTCAAAATCTAAAAATAGCAACAGGGAATCCCTGACAAATCCCATGGAATCCCAAAATTCTCTTCTAGATTGCTTCAAAAGTGAAAACTTAACACAAATTGCATTCTATTATTACAATGTTTCTCATTCAATGAGATCATTATATATTTATCATAATTAAACAATTTATCATAATTAAACAAATTTAATTATTTGTAGACATTATGCCATATTTTGAGATTAGACCATGAGACAAATGAATAGAAATATAGTAGGAAATTCCTATGAACAATGACTTTAGGCATATTGGACAGAATTACATTGATTTCCATTTGCTTATTTGAGTTGAATAGGATGTGTGTTTACTGGTGCTTACATTATAGTTCATTTTGCAAGGTGTGTCAGCAAAACAATGAAAACTTGAGATAAAAGCAGACGGATGCCCTAGTTAGCAACAGCAATATTACATCATACTCTTTTTTACTAGAAAATTTAAGGATGGCAGGACGCCTTCCAAAAAAGAAACAATTGTGAAGTGGGACAGGAAGATGGAAATTAAAGAAAAATCACACACACATTGAGAGGATACAATTGAAACTTTACCATAAACGGTTTTGTCATCCAGGCAGTACACATGTCATCCAGACAGTGAAGCAGACCTAGTTTAGCCTAAACAGTAGGATATAAGTAGTATGATGGAGTCGCTGGCGCGCATAGTCAATGCTACTAAGTAGGTCAGTAGGTCACTACGACCGAGTTTAGGTCTAAAATAGGTTCATAGCTTAATAGAGACTTTGAATAATTAGGTCATTACGACCTACTTATAAAAGCTATTTTTGTAATTAGGTCAGAGGTCAGAGGTTAGAAATATTAGAAAACAGGGTCACTGAGAAAACATGTCAGGGGAAGAGCGCGTGGAACGACGTGGAGACTGGAGGCCGTAAGGCCGGAGGTCTGCACGTCGTTCCTCAACGCGCTCTTCCCCTGGCATGCTTTCTCAGGGACCCTATATTCTGGTTACGGCTAAAATATTACATATGTTCTGATATTTTTATTGCAAAGGGGGCGGTGCGGGCATTCCATGGGAGGGCTGTTTTAGGAATGAGGTGGAGACCGGAGGCACAGCCGGAGGTCTCCACCTCATTTCTAAAACAAACCCTCCCATGGGCTGCGCGCACCGCCCCCTTTGCAATTTTATCACTTATACTATTACTATTCGATTCGATTATATCTACTTTATGTGTATGTATTCATTTAATATGATTTTGATAAAGTTTCGTCTTCATATTCATTAAATAATATTCGTATAGAAACTGAATATAGAGTTTTCGTGTTTATATTGATTAAATAATATGCGTATAGAAAACACAACATATAAAATTCGTTTATAAGTTTTATTCATTAGAAACATATATAGAAACATATTTACAGTGTCACAGATACATGGTGTAATCTTTTATTTACATTGAAACTGTTCACAAAGTGAAAAATATATAATACAAAATCATTTACACTGTTGGCATAAGAAAACATTGTTTCCGTTGCCTGGTAATAAACCAATTAAACAATGAGAACAGTTTCGGGCAAGTGTCCTTATCTTCGGCTGTTTCAGTTTCTCTTTGTTCCATGTGTGAGTGTATACATATGTGTGATGAGGATTTCTGACGGATTTAGCAATGGTATGGTGAAAGAGAGACTGTGCTTTGAAAAAGTTACAGTCTACTTCAGTCGCCAACACATTGTGACCGAAAACAGGATTCATTTGCACCTGGTATGAAAAGAAATTTTCGATGGCCTGAATGTAAATTGATTTCAGCTCACAGTGTAGTTGTATACATGTAAAACAGAACAAAGGACCAACAAAAGTGACATCGGAATCACGGATTCGACATTTACAAAAGGCCTGTGAAACGGCTGTCACTTTATGTTGCTCAATGAAAACCATAAGTGACTTTACACTGTTGACGGTGTATCTGGTAGTAACTCTGAAACATGAGTCTTGATGATGTTGATACACCGCCAAACAGTAGTCCTTGTGGTTATCGCCGTTGATAAGCTGGCTCGTTGCGAAACTATACCCGTCCCACATAGCTTCTGTAAAAGTGGAACAGGATCGCGTCGTACCAGTGGTGTGGTCTACAGTACTAACATGGTGTGGTTTCAGATAAAAGTCGCTGTACTGTGCGGGGATAATCTCCCAAAAGAAATATCCACTACATCCGCAAAGTACAGCCACTTTATCATTTTTGGGTATAAGTTGAAAATTAATGTCTGCTGATGGATAGTTAGAGTCGAGAGGACTATCCGGAGATTCAGGTCGTGACTCAGCAATATTGAGAAATGATAAATCGAGACCCCAACTAAGTGTGGTCTCGTTATCATTTGTTGATGAATCATTGCTTGCCAAATCGATTAGAAAATCCGAATAGCTGCTGTCGCTCATATTGAAGCTGTAATATAATACTGGAAACTATGGCTACACTAAGCAACTAGATGAATAAAATATGGGTAGCCAGTTATTTTTGTAGTATTTACTATTTAGTATGTACTAAGAAAATAACTGGTAGTGGGTAGACACCTTAAATTTCTCTGTGATTCGCTGAGATTTTCGCTGCCGGGAGTTCTACCCTAGATAAAGCCATGCATAAAGCCATGCATTTTTTTGTTTTCTCTGAGATATTGTATAATTTTTTATTTTTTTTAATATTTTTCTAATTTTTAAAGTTTTTTTTCATTTTCTTAGACAAATATTTATATTTCAAGCATTTTTTTCTGTCTCTATGTGAGATTTTGTATAATTTATTTTTACTTTTATTATAATTTTAAAGTTTTTTTTCTTTTTAAACAATTATTTCCTTTTTTAATTTCAACTTTTGAATATTTTTTTTAATTTCAACTTTTGATAAATGATATGTACAAGCTTAATTTTCTTTTTCTTTTTATATTTTTTATATTTTTTTGTTGGAGTATTTCCTTCATAAATGATATATTTTGTAGTTATAAGTCTGTTATTTTTTCAGAATTAAAGAATATTTACAACATGATTGCCGAATTCCTAGATATCTAAGGGTATCGTGCTCACTCCGTCTTCACAAGTTTTTCTTTTTATATATTGATAACTTAAGCCTGTCTTTTTCTGTTTGTATGTTATTATATGATGATCTACAACTTTGAAACCAGTGTTAACGGCGTCCATCGTGATTTGTGTTTCGAGTACGGTGTTAAAAGATTCCATGTCAAGTATGTTTTGTTTCTGTATGACACCTTTACAGCTAGTTTTCTTTTCTTTTCCATGACCGATATAACATTTTGAATTTAGTGAAGTCATTTCATCTCCTTCCCATTCAATTTTGAATAGTCCTGGGGTCCGTTTATCATATTTTTCTCTTTCTTTACAACATGGTTGTGGAAACCATGGTAAATTATTTGTTTTTGCTATTATATATTGTTCCCTGTGATGTTCATTATCACAAGATTCTGATGGTAACCATAAGTGGCGTTCTCTATAATAGGCTTCTCTTTTTTCTGGAATTATTAATTCATCTAAAGTCTGTGCGCTGAGGGCGAAATACAGACTATCTGTATCCATTTCACAGAGTTCAAAGTCAGATTCTTCGATGTACTTTGATAAGAAGTCGTAGTAAAATTGTAACATTTTCAGTTTTGCGTATTGATATACCATGAAACCTATTTGAACTGGAAGGTCGTATGTTATTGACGTAGGGAGTGATGAGACTTCACATGTATCTTCACACAAGTCTTGGACATCTTGTACTGTCCAGTGAAGAGCTATTCTAGCGGCTTTTTCTGGTGTCATATATCGAGTGTTTGTGAAGTTTTGTTTGTTACAAATCGTTTTTCCATATGAACTGTTTCCTAGGAGTTTGTAGAGGTCAGAGAGAATTTTACAGTCAGGGTTTTTGTCGCCCTTTCTTCGTGCCTCTGTTACTTGATCAACAAATGAGAGAAACGATTTCTGTGGTATGTATTCAACTAGTAAGTGAACTTTTGTTACGATTAAGCCTTTTTCTAAATACCATTTAAGTAGTGGTGAACCTAATAAAATATTTTTTGCAAAATAACTTCCGATTAATTGACTTTGTGGCCTTTTGACTCTATCGTTCTTTAATAGATGTTGTTTCATGTGTTCTCCTACATCATCTCTTGACACCATTGTATTTTTGAAAATGGGCGTCATTTCTTCAAATTTGAATTTAAGGTGCTCAGGTGTGTGTATGTCCACCGATACTAGTCCAAAAATAGTCCCATTTTTTACACCGTTTATTATATCTATTTCAGAAAGGATATTGTGTGTGTTTGGAATCGGTATGCTCCACAGTGATTTACATGCTATAACACTGTTGTTGTTATTCTTGTCTTTGTTCCAGTCACATTCGTATTTCTCAATGACAGTATAACCTATTAGTTCTAGATACAGTGTTGTTTTAAGAGTTTGTCGACATCTTTCTGACATTAGTTTACGACCTTTATCAGTAGAGAGATTGTTTTTATTCATGTGACACTCGTGCCCATGCCAGTAGCAACCATGAAATTGATACACGGTTTTTGTATCTGGAACCAGGCCGTCCACTCGAACTCTTTTTGTACCCACACTAACTTCCCCATGGTTATAAGCATGTAGTATTTTAACTTTGTCTGTAATCTCTCGAAACCGCAACCATTCTGTTGCAGCGCGACTGACTTTTTGAGATTGTTCAGGTTTGTAATTGTTACTACTTCTGCGGACTACAAAGTACCCCGTACAGTGTTCTTCACCCATACATTTAAGGTAAAGACTGTTTGCATCTACTCCTATGATATGACGGCACACTTTACTTAATGGTCCGAATGATCTGCCCCGTATTCGTGTCACTCCTGCTTTTTGATGTCTATGAAATATAATCGATGGACCACCTACCAAATTGCTTCTAATTAATTTGTGTACATCTTTGTCTGCCTCTGAGAATATAATGTAAGGAAGGCTGTTTGATGATGTGTTATCAAATAGAAATTTTAGTGTAAGGCCTGGAAGAGTCAGACCATCTTTGAACATATCTATTCCTCTTTCACTGAAAAATTTCATGTGTTGGTTTATAGCTTTGACAAAAGGTTCTACATCTTTGTTATTGTAATATATTAGATAATCTCTGAAAGTTGTCATTCCATTATCTTTCCACACTTTCTTACACTTGGCATAGTCTTCCGCTGATATAGAAGTACCCGTAAGTGAACTATAGAAAGCTGAGCGAGGTGGAAGTTTTAAGTTCCCTAGTTTTCTAGTTGATGTCATCCACTCATATGGAAAGAACCCTTTACTTTCATCTTGTAGGAAAGCTTTTAAATAGCTAGCATACGAGTATCCGGGAGCTAGATAATTTAACATGTCTAAATAAACACAGTTCTCTGTGTAGACAGCTATGTATTGATTACTCCTTTTTATGGTTTTCATCTCAGCTGTTTGCTTCTTTGCATAGAAGGAATGGAAATCTCGCTTTATTAGATTTAAGTCGTAGCGACCCGAATTGAAACCTATGACAGGTACTCTGTAAATATAGTTCATAAGACGAATTTTGATTTTATCTATTCTGTGCGAAGTTTTATTGCTACTCTTTTTTCCTATACTCTTCATTAGTGATTTAGGCACTTTTTTTCCTTCGGCAATCTCGTTTTTCTTATACTTTTCAAGCTTTTTTATTATGTCAGAGAAACGTGTTTCTACAACAGCTCCTATTTTTTCAGCTAACTTTTGTATGTAATCCAGAGTGTCGTGAACTATTTCATCATTTTCTCCATCACTTTTTCTTATGAAACAAACTGGTTTTTCCCACTCTGGAAAGTCACTTGCTACACTAGATGAAAGCGGTACATGATGTGATTCGACTACTGTATTAGTTGTCTGAACATCACCTTTTGTTTTGTGAGAAAAATAACTTTCGAAATCATACACAATTTTGTATGGATATATTCGAAGTTCAGATGGTACTTTTATACCTAGCTCCTCCAGTCTATCAAATACAGATGGTTTGTTTTTGTAAATACCACCTTTGTAGATGAATTTAACTTGCGTACAGTCGCTTTTAATGTTAGTGTGTCGCTTAAGATTATACTCTGTTTCAAAGAGTCTTCTACACTTACGACACATGTGGAACTGTGAATATTTATTTAGATCGTTTACTAGACTGAAGTGATGGTCGTATAGATTTAGTGTCATAACTTTAGACCCATCCTCAACACTCATTAAATTTCCCTTTATACATTTTAATGTACAAGGTGTCCCCCTTTTAAATTTCTTTTTCTTGGAAGTAGTACTCTTCTTAGGAATGAGTGAAAAGACTCTTATCATAATGTTGTATTTGGTTTCTATCTGGGTCAATGCCTTAATTGAAATGCCTCTGAATGATACTTTAGTTTCATCAGGAAAACATTCTTGAAGTAGTCTTTCACAGTGGGATGTGTTTTTGAAAAGAAAATATGACAGACACCTAAAAAAACACAGGTAGTCTTTGTACACCCGTTTGCTCTTTGGATTACGATGAAAATGTTGTAAACCCCGTCTACGTAGGAAATTCGGAATTGTATCCAATCTTCCTATTAGACCATCCTCTCTACCTTGAACCCTTACTATGTAAATGTTTGCGTTTACATTACCCACTAGTCTCCAACTTGTGTCAGCTCTATTGACACTCCATTCTTTATCGCGTAAAAAACTTATTACATCTTGCAAGTCAGAATCATTTTTAATATGTCTGTAATTGCTTTGCTGTTCGTGCTCTAACCAAAATAAAGAGGAGTTATTCACTGAAGGATGGTAATACATAACTTCTCGATCTTCTGTATAAATCTTTTCTTCAGCAGTTTCTGTTGTTCCTCCATTAAGTCTTTCAAGTAATGCACCTAAAGATATAGCTAGTCTATATTCGAAAACTTGGTTCTGATGTATTTTGTTAATAGCCTCTATTATCTCTTCAACTGCTTCTTTCATGTTCAGAGTTGAGAGTCTGACATTGAAAATTGATTGAACACTTCCTAGGAGAACTAAACCGTTTGCTATTGACTTAAAGTTTTTAACATAAGTGTCGTGATACCACCAATAACTACCTATAGTTGATGGCATTACTGTTGTTTCTATATCATACTGTTCTCTTACGCATGTAGGTGAAGAACAGATCACCTTTCCAGAATGTAAAGAAAAATTGCGAGGACGACGTGGCACGTTACACATCGGACAATTTATATTCTGATTCATTTTCTTATTTTTCGACTTAATAACTATATAAATATACACTTATGTTCTAGCTAGTTATTTAAAAAGCTGACTAAATATTTTTGTTTGAAGCTAACTATGTGCTACACTAACTATGCGCTAGGTGAATATATAAAGCTGACTAAATACTTTCTTTGAAGCTAGCTAATATAATATCTACAGCATGATTAAATGTTTTCTGTGTATATAAGTATATAGGCAACCACACCACACCATGTATAGTTACTGATATGTTTTAAGACCACACCTACCTGCCCTTGGTGATTACATCATGTTTCTGTGATCTATTCGGACTGCTTTAAGTCATTCAAGATCTTTGGTCCCAGCGTGCTGACCAAGTCGAAGAACAGTGCGGATGGCACGGTGTGTCCCTGGTCTTTCGGAGGTGCGTCGTGCACCCCGCCCGAGTTGACCCGTTTCTCCAGCTGCTCCACGTAGTAGCGGGACCCGATATGGATCTTGGCCTTCCCCTTCTTCTCTTCTTCTCTACGTGCGTGTTGCCCGGATGTCCGGGCCGCTCTCACACTGTTGGGGTATCACTGCACTGTTTAGTTGGTGGCTCCCCAGCAGCTCCGGTGGAGCTACGCTAGTCCATTGTTTGATTTTATTTTGTATGGTTATGAGGTTTTTTGCTGTTTTTGTTATTATTTGTATGTCCTTATTGAATAGGTCCTGTAATGTGGTGTTGGTTTGTGATGTCTTGTGTATTGCGGTGCATTCCTCTAGGATATGTTGTTGTGTTTCCGCTTCTAGGCCACAACCCCTGCACTCTGTGTCCGCATACATGTTTTTGTAGTTGGTCTTGATTCTGAGCATTCTTGTTCGTGCCATGAATAGGCTTCTTGCCTGTTTCCTTGTTAGGCTTGTAAGGTATTCTGGTGGTTCGTGTCCTATTTCTGTTTTATTTGTGGTCAGGAATTCGTATTTTGATTTTGGGGCTCCTGTCTCCTGTAGTGTGCGTTTCATTCTTGTTGTCATTATATTTTTTGTCGTTCTTTCGTATTCTGCCTTTGTTTGTGTTTGCATTTCCGTGTAGTTGATCCCATTTTCTTCCATTATCAATTTTGTTTTTGATATCCATGAGTTGGTCCATTCTTTTCCTAGTATTTCTTTTAGTGTGGTGCTTGTTTTTGTTTGTAGTGCTTTGGCGTAGTTCATTCTTTTTATCATTATTCGGTGTTCAATGTCTAGTATGTTGAGTTCTTCGTATATGCATTCTCGTGGTGTTGTTTGTGGGATCCCTAGGATGCGTTTGATAATGTTATCCAGGATGGTGTTTAATTTCTTGGTTTGTGTTTTATTTAGGGTCCAGGTCTCTGAGCCGTAGGTTATTATCGGTATGATGCATGTCTCCATGAGGGTCCACATGGTTTGTAGTTGGATGCCTCTGAAGTTTTCATCTCCTCCTAGGTATATTGCCGTCTGGAGTGCTGCCTCTGTTTTTCTTTGGATTTCCTCGATATGGGTGTCTAGGTTATTCTTAGAGTTGAGTGTTTCACCTAGGTATTTATATTGGTCGCACTTGTCTATCGCCATGTCATTTATTTTTAGCTGTTTGTCCTCTTTACTCCTACCTAAAGTCATGGTTTTTGATTTGTCTTTTCCAAATAGGATTCTGTAGTTGTTTGCAGTTTCTTCCGTGATCTTTAGTAGTGTTTGTTGGTCTCTCATGTTGTTTGTTATGAGGGCTACATCGTCCACCCATAGTAGGCATGTGGAGGATTCTTCAATATGTTTGGTTCCTAGTGCTTTTTCTTTTTTGATTGTTTTGTTGATTTCATCCATCAGTGTTGCATATTGTGTGACCGCTAAGACACCTCCTTGTCGTATACTGTTGTTTATGTGTATAGGTCTTGTTTTTCCTAGTGATGTTCGTATAGTCTTCGAAGACCTGGTAGGTGGTCACGATGACCCAGATGTTGTGCGTCTTGTGCGTCAGATGTTGTGCGTCTTGTTGACCTCCTGGACGTAAGGCTTAATAGTCGGGATGCCCTGTTCTGCTTCACCTGAGGCCCGTTCGTACTGCTGGATGATCGTTCTTGCGGCGTCGAGAAGGTTCTGGAAACCTGTCTTACTCAAGTTGATCCGGCGTTCGTAGGCTCGCTGAGGGTACTGAATTATGGCGACCTGAAAAATATAAGCATAATTTTGTTTTGAGTTATATGTATAAATTTGGGGCTCTCTCTCTCTCTCTCTCATTCTATTTCTATTTAAACTATTATGTATTCTTTACTTCTATTTCACATTAAATAATTACAATGAAAGTTAACTATAAACGAAGTACATGTTACCTGAAATAAAAATAATGATTCTATAATTTAAAATCGTACTTACCCCTACAGGATCAGGTGGCCCATACACGTGGATGCAGGTGTTCTTGAAGGCGTCACTGTTGAGGAAATACACCTTCTTAGCTTGCGTGATGTAACCGTCCTTGTACTCGACGTCCAATTCCAGTGGCCAGAACAATCCGGTCAGGTCCAATATAGGCGAGAGAGGGGCGGCTTTACTCTGCTGTGCCTCTAGCTCCTTCAAGACCGCATCAGCATACTGCTGCGCTAGTGCAACGTCCAGTGGAACTACTTTACCTTTCTTTGCACGAGGTTTCCGTTCACCAGCAGGCTTCCGTTTTCTCGGCGGTGCCTTTTTCTTGTCTGTTGGTTCTCCCTCCGACTCTTCTTCGATGGTGATCGGTACCGAAAGAGCTTCGCCGTCTTTCGGTGGTGGCACGTTTTCTTTGTTGGAGTCGTCTTGGAGGGTAGCGGCGGCGGCGGCAGCGGCGGCGGTGGTGGCGATTGTGGCAGTGACAGCGTCAGTCAAAGATGCAGGTGGCTCGGGATTCCACAGATCAGAAATATCGTTGTATAGACTGGCATCAACAGCGTTGACGGTGATGGACGTACCTTCGCCTACATCTGTAATATAGCCAGATTGAGTGTCCATGGACGAATCTGTCGCATAACCCCCAACTGCAACAGGAACGTAACCGGCGTCTTCTCTCGATGGAAACACTCGGTATTGATCAAAGTATTCATCAATGACCGAATTTCCAGGAGGGGGCTGCTTCGGAAGTCCCTCCTGAGCGGAGGAAGATGTTGAGGTCTTTCCACGAGCAGTCAAACTTCTACGTCCCATCATGAGAGTGTTGAGAAGACTCCAGCCCATGAGTCTTTTATACAAAAGTTTACTATCAACGTCGATTAAACGTAGGACGGTTTTTCCATTTTCACAAAGTTTTTCATGAGTTTCGTCCGTTATTTTATTCGTATTTTGTTTTGTTACCGATAAGCAGATATCACTGAGTACATGGTTCCATTAGTGACGCGACGCGAGAGTCTGACACGTGCACTCCATAACAAAATATTCAAAATTTACATGTATCAGTTTCATTGGAGATACGTATTGTGGTCGTTAACAAAAATGATAATATACGCTCTCAGAGACCCTCTGAGATTCATTTCTAGACTTGTCACCAATCGCACCAGTCTCATCATGTACATGAACGCACAACCCTCGGTTCAGCACCGTGTACCGCTGGCACCGCTCATTGGAAGACCATCTCATTTTCGAAATGCGCTGGTCAACGTGCCTTTTGCGCGAGCATCAGGTATCTGTGGAGAGCATCATTGGGTGAAATACATCTATCCGAGAGATGGAATGTATCAAATTGAGGGTGAAATTCATCCAAACATTTTATTTCAAAATTGCAAACTTCTGAAAAACATTCTGCTAACCCAACAATCTCATCTAACGCTCAAAGATATGATAACCAAGAAACCTTGTGTTGTCGGTTTACCGACAACACAAGGTATCTTGAGCCACATTTTTGCGCGACACTCTGTCAAGGAAACAGTGCAGAGACGTTTTTGGCGTAAATCAGAAGCAGATCCTGATGGAAAACCCTCTATATTTCTGCACGCTGATATTGTTATTCCCCTTATCAACGCAACCATCCGATATCCTGACAAAATAGTGAACACCCTTGACAACAACAAATTCTTCTATGAAAAAGAGTTCGATACAGAAATCGGACATGGTCAGGAGGGTTGTGACCATATTGTGAGGGTTGTCGGAAGGAATGGTAAAGAATCAAGTCTCGTGACGGCTTATTCTATTCCTAGATTTACTCCTACTCCTACTATCGAATATTAAAAAGAAAACAAAGATCCTCTTATGCTCCTCCAGACTATTCGGTTTTCTACCAAAAGGTAGAAAACCACCCTTCAACCAATCTCTTTTATTTTCACACTTATAACGTAAAGACGTCCGTTTATTTACTATACAGATCTATAAATCATGCCATTATTTATGTTGCCATTGAAACAAAACGTTTATGTAGTGATGAATTAGACGCTGGTTAGGTTTATCTCCTGCGACATACGAGCTGATAATAAAGTTGATACTATCAAGCTTGTAACTCTAACCACACGTTAACGGTTATAACCACTTAATCAAAATAAAAACACAAACGCCTCAAACGGCGTTCAACGCTTTTCTTGAAAAGAGAAAAGGGGGTGCATAAAGCTCACCCCTTTTCTCTTTTCAAGAAAACAAAATGCGCGCCGCTCCGCTCGCGGGTGATCCGCGTGGCGGGCGCGGTTCGGCGGTCGGTGCATTTTGGGTGGGAGGGTGCGTTTTGCACCCGACATCCAGGGGCTGTCCCATAACAAAGACTGATCAAATAAAAAACAAAACGTATGGAGAGCGTTTATGGTTCGGTTTCATTAATTTGTTATTCTTTTGTTTTGTGAAAGAGAAAAACCCATGTTATCACAGTTTACACTTTTAATTTGGTATTCTTTTGTTTCGTTCCGCATAAAAGATTGTTATGATGCCATCTCTTTTAATTTGACGTTATTTTATTTTGATCCTCATAAAATGTTGTTATGACCACATCTCTTTTCATTTGTCATTATTTTATTTCGTTACAGGAAAAACACCCTTATGTTATAGAAACCAAACAAAAAGGATTGTTTTTTCATTAAAGTGTCATTCAGTACATTAACCTTCGACCGGGTAAGACGTGTTATAACTTAAATAGAAAAAAAAATGGAAAGTGTAAAGGAAATCGCATTTGACCCAAGACTACAAGGACCTTTCACATGTCTTATCGCTGGACCTTCAGGATGTGGTAAAACACAATTAGTGTTTGAAATTATAGAAAAGGCGAAAACTGTAATAAACCCACCAGTCGATGAGATTATATATTGCTATGGACAATGGCAAGACGTTTTCAAGAAGTATCAGGGAAAAGTGAAATTCAACGAAGGTCTACTTTCAAGAGAAGAACTTTTACATAAGAAAAAGGATTTATCTCAACATTCTCTACTTATAATAGATGATCTGTTAGATAAAGAAGATGCACCTCTTATAAGAGATCTATTCATAAAAGGTTCTCACCATAGAAATATGAGTGTTATATTCATAACTCAAAATTTATTTCTGCCTAATAAGGATTTCAGAACACTTAGTTTGAATTCTCATTACATGATAATTTTCAAAAATCCAAGAGATATGAGTCAAATTCACGCTTTATCACGTCAAGTGTTTCCAACTCATCCACGTTTTCTTACCAACGTATATAACGAAGAAACATCGGCGAGACACTCATATCTAGTGCTAGACTTCAAGCAGACTACACCCAATACACTAAGGGTGCGTAACAGCGTGACTACACCTCTCAAGACAACTGTATTCATTCCTACTACACGGAAACAATGAAGGCTAAACAACTCGCTCTCATAAAGAAACATCTTCCTCTATTGAGACATCTGTCTAAATGCACTGGTAAGGAGTGTAAACATATAATGATGGGAATGTCTAATGAGGTGATAAGGTTGATAGCGCAAATAGGTGTGAATATTATGAATAAAAACTTGCACATCTCCAATAAACAAGCAGTCGGTCGTCTATCGAGGTACAAGACACAACTCAAGGGTCTTACCAAGCCTTCAACTACAGTAGGACACAAACGTAAGATTCTTGAACAAGAAGGTGGTTTTATTGGTACTCTATTGGGATTAGCTGTTCCACTCATATCCAGTCTTATCGGAGGCCTTACAAGACATCATTAGGAGAAAATGACAAGCTATAAACGAATGCTGCTCGTTCATCCAGATGTGTTGCAAAGTTCTAACAAAGTGGAAATGGAGAGTTCAACTGTTTCTGGCAAAGTTGATTCTCCACCTCCTGCCAAAGAAAGTGACAGGGATTCCTTTTTCGAAAGGTCAATGGTAAAAGAAAAACTTGAACCTACAGCGCCTACCGTGGAGGTGTTAGCTCGTTTACAAAAAGAAATGAGTTGTGTATTGAACGATCCAACGATGAGCAGAGAGGAGAAACTAGCCACATACAATGATCTCATGAACAGGTCCTCCATCCTTTCCTCTAAAGCTAAAAGTATGTTGTTTTCAACATCGCACCTTTCACGTTCTCCTTCACCATCTCCACCACCTTCTCCGACTATCATGAAACCTAAAAGAGTTTCTACAAAACCGAGAGGACTACTTATGCCGAAGGTACTACCACATAAGATGGAAAAAGCACTAGAAAAAGTTCCGGGTTCTTACCATAACTCTGTGCGTAATCTCTACAAGACCTTGGCCAAATCACGAAAACAGTTCACAAAGGACGGTCGGCTCATTCTAGGAGACACACCTATAGATGAAACACATTTAATGAATCTTCTTTCGAGTGCAGTGCGACCGACTACTAAGAAGCGAGCCAGCTTACCGGGGCAGAAACAATTCGTCCAGATTGTTAAGAAGTTAAATCCGAAAATGAAATATATAAGGAACTACAACATGAAGGGTTCCGACAGTGAAGAGGAACATGAAGAGGTGGAAACACCTAGGCGGAAAGAGAAGTCTCCTCAACAAGAAGGTCACGGCCGAAGTAAGAGACATCGACACTTTACAGTAACACCATTTGTAAAATGGTCTACAAGGCTCTGAAGAAAGATGTGGTTAAACACTTCACTGATCCTAAACAGCCAGCAAGCTTCACAAGTGCATCCAAAATAAAGAAACACTATTTCAAAAACACTGACATAAAGCATATTGAAGATGCACTTGAATCTGTTGATGCTTATACTAAACATAAACCATTCAAGAGGCGGTTTCCTAGACGTAAAACACAGACTTTTGGAATAGATAAACAATGGCAAATGGACTTGATAGATATGCAACAGTTCAAAAAGTATAACAAAGGCTATTCATATATAATGGTTGCCATAGATGTCTTCTCCAGATTTGGATTTGCACAAGCTATAAAAAGTAAAAAAGCCACAGATGTTACGGAAGCTTTCAAAGTTATGACAGTTAAAAGATGTCCTAAATACCTTCAAACAGATAAAGGTAAAGAGTTCCTGAACAAAACTTTTCAGGATTACTTGAAAGAGACAGGTGTATCTTTTTTCACTGGAGAAAATGATGACATAAAATGTTCTATTGCAGAAAGGTTCAACGGGACCTTACAACAGAAAATGTGGCGATACTTCACTCACATGAAAACCTACACATACATAGATGTACTTCAAGATCTAGTGCATTCTTACAACCACACCTTTCATTCTACCATAGGAGGTCGACCGGTAGACGTTAATAAAGATAACGCCGATCGATTGTTCTATCATTTGTATGAAATGGTGAGAGCTAAAGATTTAAAGACGAAAAGAAAACCTTTAATGAAAAGTGGTGATAGAGCACGAATTCTAAGAAAAAAGAAAACCTTTAATCGTGGATATGAACCAAATTGGAGTGAAGAAATATTCACTGTAAAGAACCCAGACTATATTAAGGGGTATGAAATCGAAGATACCCTTCAAGAAAGAATAAAGGGGTGGTTTTATCCTCAAGAGGTTCAGAAGGTAAAAGTTACTCCGAGGAAGCAGTACACTGTCGAGAGCATCCTTAAATATAGAGGAAAAGGTGCTAAAAGAGAAGCACTCATTAAGTGGAAAGGATACGGAGACAAATTCAACAGTTGGGAACCAGTCAAGAACATACAAAAATGGATGTAACCTGCACCCTACCCAGTAACTCATCTACTAAGACCTTTCCAGACAACACTCTGAGCACTTACAGAGTTCTTTTACAAAAGTATATGGTACTACCAGCTGACACAGACTGTGCGTTATCTGAAATAACGCTTCCAGTAAAATGGTACAATGTGCGAAAATCAACTTTCTACCTTCTCAGCGCAGAAGCACCGTCAGAAAAGAAGAAACATAACACCGCACCAACTAGGGCAAGAACTTCCCGCGGTTCTGATGAACAGCCTTCTTCTGAATCTCCTGCTACTTCCACAACTACACCTGGAACTGCAGCTGGTTCAATTGAAACACCGACAGTACCAGACCCTGATCATGAAGAGTCTTCTGGAGCGTTTATTTCAGATGCAGTGTCAGCTGTAAGAACAGTTAGTGAGAGTATAGCTCCTCCGACACCAAGTTCTCACACTTCCGACGGACCTACACCTCCTAAAAAACCTAGAGAAGGAGTTACTCCATTACAAACACCTCCGACAAGGTCCGTTGAAGCTATCACTCGACTAAAGCGTGAAATAGAGAGCAGTAGGAAAAAACGTGACAGAGAACCGTTCCTAACAGACATGTTTGATACTGATTTGGTAACACACATGCATGAAACACCCCCGAAAAGAAAACTAGAAGTTGAAATGGAGGGAATTGAAAAAGAAGAAAACGATGACGATGACGACCAACCAGAGCCCACAGAAGTATTCGAAGAAGCTGATGCTGATGAACCAAAAAAGCTGCCTCCCACATTGAGTTACATCGATTCATTAGCAAGGAAGCACTTTCCAGGAAAACGGTCTTACGCTCGTTTCTCAATGGAAAGCGGGCGAGTGGAAACCAACAAAGATCTGATCAAACTCCTGAATAAAATAATGAAGAAAAATATACCAAAAGTCATCAAGAAAATGAAAGAAGAAAAGCGAAAAAATAAAGGAAATGGTCCAGATGAAATTTTCTCTTATAACGAATTCACAATGAAAACACTTATTGCACTGCCTTCCAACACAATGCTCGTCATACCAGAAAACCTTTCTTATCAACTTGGTTTCGAAGGAAAAATATACATGGGTAGGCGCACACGAGCAAAACAAATAACAGATGTCAACTACAGAAACCATACAGTCTATGTCTACTCTGACATTATTCACAACGGGGTAGTAGGAGATACTGAAGCGCCACTTCTTCGATGTATGGCTGTAAACAACTACTCTCAAAAAACAATGGACACAATAAACTTTCCCAATTTGATTTTCCATCCTCTACGAATAACACATTTCAAAGAGATCGGAGTGTACTTAAGAGACAGTGCAGGCGAACCTATACCATTTGAGCACGGGGAAGTGTCGGTAGTACTGACCTTTAGAGCTCTCTCTCATCCCTATAGTACATTAGTATAAGAAGGAAGACATTGGAAAATGGTGAGTTACTATATGAACGTGCCACCCTTGTATTCATCACCAAGAGGTGAATATGGCCAATATTATAAGCGTTCACAATTTGGAAGTGGACAATTACCTGCTTTCGGTGGAGCTAAAAGACAACGTGGCCACGGAATATTCGGAAGTATAATGAGATCGGCTCTTCCGATGATAAAGAAGCTCGGTGCGTCAGCATTTAAAGCAGCCGTCCCCACCATCGTCAAAACAGGAAAAGGTGTTTTTGACGATGTCGTGGCTGGAAAAAACTTTAAGAAGAGCCTCGTAAAAAGGTCAAAGAGTGCAGGAAGTTCCTTAATGGACACAGCATTCAGTGCAGCCAGAAGGTACTTAAACACTGACGACGATGGCCCTCCAGCCAAACGACGCCGAGCAACGCAAGGTGCAAGACGTGGTAACGGGAAGAAGAAGAGTGTAGGTAGACGTAAGTCTACCCTTTTCTAAAGGGTTCATCATGAGTCTCATTCACCCCTGTGCGGCAACATGTGCCGTAGGTGAATTGGATTTACACGCACTACCTATATCACAGAAAGATATTCTCCGAAGTCAATTCGTCAAGAAAACAACAAACAACGCTCTCACTGACACCACAACTTGTTTTGACTTCACCTTCGAACCGAGCAATCTTTACACAGACCTCAGCGAAGCTGAACTCTACCTAGAGTATGTAGTTCAAGCAAACGACGAAGCTGCCTTAACCGTGGCACACGATGCAGCTCCAGTCAACAACTTAATTCATTCACTTTTCAGCAGCGTGCAGCTTCTCGTCAACGGGGAGAAGGTAACTTCGAACAATGAAGAGTACTCCTACAAGTCCTATCTCATCGACCTCCTGACGACGGAGGAGGGGGCCAGAAAGTGTCGCCTCCAAGGTTGCCAGAACTGGTTCATGGACACCCCGGAAAAAATGGACACCAGAGGTGCAGCCAACGCAGGTTGGAACTCACGACGAACAGTCCATGTCGGAGGTGTTAAGTCTATGGTAGCAAGACCACACCTCGATTTGTTTACTCAGTGTAAACTCCTACCCTCTCACTGCGAGATCAAACTCGTCTTCGAACGTCAGCCCGCCAGCTTCTACATGCAGATGGCCGCTAACGAGAGTTACAAAGTCGTCATCAAGAAGGCCGAAATGACCATGCGCCAAGTTCACGTCAGGGACGAGGTGGTGGAGGTACACAATAAAAGTGTACGCGACCCCAAGATGGGACCATTCAACTACCCGATCACCAGGAGCAAGGTCACAAAGCACACCCTCACGCAAGGTTCATCGGAGTACACGTGGACCGTCCCCGACACAACGCAGATCCCCACGGGGGTGATTATTGGCTTCGTCAAAGAGTCGGCCAGCTCATGGAGCAAGACGGAGAATCCGTTCAACTTCAAGCACTACGACGTAACAGAAGTAGCCTTGCAGTTCGACGATCAGAAGTTCCACGTGAAGACAGACTTTGTCAACGGAAACGTTAGCAGAGCCTACAGTCAACTCTTCAAGGAGACTGGACTATTAGCTTCGGGTCACGACTGCGGTATTCAGTTACATCATTTTAAGAACGGGTACACGTTGTTTGCTTTCGACCTGACCCCCGACCGAACTCCGGAGGACGCCCGAATCAACCTGCTGCGACAGGGAAAGCTGTCGGTGTCCCTGAAGTTTGCTGAAGCGCTGGGTCACGCGGTTTCAGTAATTATGCTGAGCACTTATGACAGCTTGATCCAGCTCACAGCCGACCGATTGCCGGTCACTGACTACGCCATGGTGTAGAACTGAAGATGGTTCTCAAAACCTCAGAATTGAACAAAATTCTACGCAACCATCCCCACACAAATAGATATTTCCTTGGAACTTTTCCCTCTGATAGAATACCAAAAAAACCACAACCCTTCACTTGTTTCATTAGCAACACAGATCCTCACAATAAACCAGGGGAACATTGGGTAGCATTTTGGGTATCACCACAAGGGAAAACTTTCTATTTTGACTCATTCGGGTTACCACCAATAGCTATAAAACACATCTCGTTCTGCCAACGTTCGTCATACGGTATCTGGGAGTATAACCGACAACAACTACAAGCACTCACAACCACCACCTGCGGAGCGCACTGTGTTCGTTTTCTCATAGAAACATGTCGCACTCTCAACCCCTACGTCGCACTGTCAGCGCTAGGTACCCCAGCCATGACAAACCTAACGGACAAGACAGTTCTTTCTTACATGAACTTAAACCGGTGGAAATGGAGAAGACGGAAACACCAGATGTTGAAACGCTAGAAATGTGGTTATCTACAGATACAGCGGAAAAAGGAGAGTCATCAGAAGAAGAAGATGTAATACTGGACATGCCTAAGAGACGTCCCATATCACTAGGTCGCATGCAACGTGATCTGGAGAACACCATTGACTGTGTGGAGGCCCTGTCGTCTAATGTTGACCGACTCCTCTTCGCCGTTACCAACTTGCAAAGTAAGCTGGAAGAACTCACAGAACGTTCAGCGCAATCTAGAGGCTGTGGTTTCTCATGCTCCAACAATTCCTTCGCCCTTTAAGAAAATAACTGACCAAGGACAATGAATTATAGATAAAAAGCTGAAAAATGACTGCCCAAGGACAATGAACTATAGCTAAAAAAAACTGAAACATTTTCACTATATAGGAAATGTATGAAAAACCAAAAAAAGTATAAAATATATGAAAAAACATAAAATATTTAACAATTTTTTAAAAAATCTAAAAGAAAAGCAATGTATATATGAATTATAATCCGCTTTTTACGATTTTTAATAAAAAATAACTAAAAAAATGTTGTTTTGTTTTATTTATTATATGTAATGAATAATAAATGCCATAAGCTTATACAAACTATATACAAAAAAAATGTAAAAATAACGAAAATAATAGAACATCCGGTAAAATTATCCGGTAAAATATACGTAGAAAGTATATATAAAAAAAATGAAAAAATAACGAAATAACACATACGTTCCTTAAACGTATTTTTAAAAGTAGGTCACGAAAGTAGGTCGTTATGACCTAATTATTCAAAGTCTCTATTAGTCTATGAACCTATTTATGCCCGATGCTCACTCGTACTGACCTAGTGACCTAATTAGTAGCATTGACTATGCGCGCCAGCGACTCCATTATACTACTGATATACTAAGGATATTGTGATAAGATTTATCCTAAAATATTCTATATTACTATAGTCATTACTACTGCAACAATATTGTATGTCTTGAAGGGCCCCTCAGAGGTAGTTTTAAAGGAGTATATATAATAAAAAGGGTATATATATACTGAAATATGTAGGGATAGTATGTCTATATCATCATAGACACAATCATCAAAGATTGAATAAACCTCATTATTCTCTGTAACAATACTTTATTGTGTCTTTATGATTCTTTGTAATGCTACTTTATTGTGTCTTTATGAACCCAGAGTAGTAGAGTGGGCATTCTTAAAATTTAAAAAGAGCCTTATTTAAGGAAAAACACCAATCAAAGGTATAACAAAGCATGCCATACCTTATTTGAAAGATAAATATCTGAACTTTATGAGATAATAGTTTGTACTAAGACATATTTTTCCATGCATATAGTAAATGGCTGGTTTCTGTGATGAATTGCCTATTTCATCATTAAGGTACGAAAGTACAAAGCTAGTAAGAATCAACTTATATTGTGAAATGATTGAATAATGTAGTAATTGCCAGCTAATAATTAAATAATGTACTGGAACGAAATCGGAACGAAAGTAGAACAAAACTGTAAATCAAGTTACTAAATCCTGGAATAATGTTTTACTGGAAGTGACTACATGGGGTCACATGATTATAACTGACCAATGGGAAGACACTTGTAACTATAAAAAGGCACATTGGTGCACGAAATAAACAGTTCCTTTGTGGTACTCACTGTATTCACATGCCTCTTTCTTGGGATGGCCAGCTTCTCTACTTAGCCTGAGCATAGAATCTTGATGAATGCGAGTTGTCGGATGAATAAGGGCCTAACTTTAGAGTTCCGGATGTATTAGAAGAATAGGCGTTTCAGCATGAATGAACGAGATGGCACGAAAGCCTGAGATGGCACGAAAGTCCGAAACTGTAGATAGTTGGCCCGGATCTTGGGAATGAATGCACGAACCGTTTGGCACCGCGCTACCACCCTCTGACTGTGAACGACAGCCCGAGTTCCCTGACACTGGGATTGACCGAGAGTAGGCCTGAACGACTGAGACTGAGAAGAGCTCCTAACCGCAAAACCACAAACCCCCCTCCCCTCTCTTAGAACGAATGCTAGCACGAAGCTCCAGCGACCAGCCCCGACTCTGTTCACCCTCGTGCGCGGGGTATGGCTCTCAATTAAAATGGTCTCCCGTACCGAGAACTCGGTCGGACCAAGACCGAAAGTCAAACTCCCTTTCAACGAGGAGAAAGGGAAACCCTGACTCCCCGAAGAATATCCCATTTCCATGGCAACCAACCAAAAATCAGGCAATTCTGAAATCAAAAGTATTCTTTACATATCTTCCTTAATATTCAAGGTAGAAGCACAAATGAGTCATCAAAATTAAGCATTCCTAGGGTTCTATGGGATAGAAGGATGACATGAGTTGTCTTGGTTACTTGGTAATTTCAGTTTCTCTTCTCTACCTGTTTTCATTGTATCCACAAATATGGGTTTACAGGGCACAAACTGTCTTATCTCAAGAGTACATATCTCTTCTACATAGCATTGTGTGCTTTTGTCAAAAACAATTACTTGGAATGCAGTAAATGACTGGTTTCCATGGAAACCACTCAAAAGTCATGTTATTTCAAAATCAACAGTATTTGGTCTATATCTCTCTTAATATACAACAAATGATATGTCAAATTGATGCACTCTGGGAGTTTCATCGGATAAGAGACTGAAATTGGTTGTTCCTGTTACTTGGTTGCCATGGTAACCCAAAAAAGCCTCAAAATTGACCATTGTTTCAGTTTCTCTCTCAATTCTTTTACTACAGCAACCATGAACATAGATTTTAAGGTATAACAGAGTACAATCTATCTTATCTGAAATGTATTAGTCTCTAATGTGTAGACTTGGGGTTTGTACTGAAAAATATTGAGTATGGAATATAATAAAAGACTTGTTTCCATGGCAACCACCTTAAAAAAATAAGGGTGTCTTAAAATAAACACTAGGTTCCCTTGGCAGTCTTCGCCAACGGAAAAAGTTTCTAATAATCAAGATATGAATGATTCGTGTAATTGCGTCTTGAAGAAGTAGTATATTGTCAAATAAATCATGGTATTACAATTATGTTTGAGCCATTGTTTTTCTATATATTGGACACCAAGCTGTGTCATAGATTGTCTCGGGACAATGATGTTTATAGGTTTCGGAGTTGCCTGGTAGACCAAAAATTGTTATTTTCTTTCAAAACACTATGATACATTTCGAAATGCTTCTCTCAGTATATATTTTACAACAAATCATTGATAACTTAAATCATTACGAATAAGTACTCTGATGAGGAAAAGGCCTTTTTACTTGTTATGCCATTCATAATGTTTTGATTTAGTTGTATATAGGAGAAAACATATTTCATTAGCGATCACAGACCTTGATTCAAAATGTGGTTGATCAGTTGTGGCTCCTCACAGGTTCACACGAACCTGTGACATCACATTTGAACATTTGTGGACAGCCGAGGGGAAAGGGTACTCCGTGCGGGATTTGGTGTTGAATTGATGTTGTAGAGCATGTTCTTAGCTTTCAAATGATATCAAGCATGTCCAAATCCGACCATTATTAAGCAAGTTATTCGCCCTTAAACCTAACACTATCAGGATAGCGGAAAATAAGGAAAAGCTTAATTTTCTTGTATTTATTGAGATTTTGCATAAATTATCATAAATTATCATAATTGTAAGTAAATATTAAAAAACACAATTTTATTCATTATTTTTGAGCCAGAAATGATAAATGTATTCTGTTTTCAATGTAGAGACCAGAAAATAATAGTTTCCCATAGTTAAAACAATTTTGTTAAAATCTCATGAATTTTAGTTTCCATGGCAACCAAATAGAATGATTTCAGTGAATTACCCATATTAAAACGTTCCATTGACATTCCAAATATAGAAAGATTCCATCATGATGGAATGATTCCATCATGATGGAATGTTTTAGGTATGGGAAATGCATTCTACACAAAAAGTTGGTATACTACAGAATTATCACTATTTTTCATAAATCTACTCATATCTCCTTAAATATTGGGTTTAGGACAGCAAATATAGAAACTTCGGAGTACCCTTTCCCCTCGGCTGGCCACATTTGAGTCAAGTTTGAAAATATTCTTTGTCCTATCGGTATGGTGGTGTAATCTGGTGTCCGTATGTCAAACTATCTGTATAGAGCTGCACAGGATTCACTTTAGGAATAACTTACCAATAAGGATCCCAGATGAACTATTAGAAGCAATCAAGGATAAAGATAGGCTTTTGAAAGTTGCTAAAAACACTGATTTGGCTATGGATTGGGATATTGCTAAACAAACTAGAAATTCTGTAAATAAAGCGGTTAAAGAGGCTGAGACAGATTTTATTTTGGAAAACTTGGAGACTCATGAGAATAACCCTAAGAAATTTTGGAAAAGTATTCATACTATACTCCCAAAAAATGGTACAATCAAAAATTCACAAATATGTATCAAGGACTCCAATGGGCTTCCTATTCGTGACAATATAGATGCAGCAAATCACATGAATGATTTTTTCTCAACTATAGGTTCTAATCTAGCAGCGAACCTTAAAGGTGAAGCGCAAAGGAGAAAACAAAAATCCCAAATATAGTAAAAAACCTCTTAATTAATGTATATCCTAAACAGCATAAGACTTGATTT
This sequence comes from Lepidonotus clava, assembly GCA_936440205.1. Lineage (NCBI taxonomy): Eukaryota > Metazoa > Annelida > Polychaeta > Phyllodocida > Polynoidae > Lepidonotus > Lepidonotus clava. The sequence continues at coordinate 47,685,646 of OW387138.1, forward strand.
TGCATACATGGATAAAACAAAAGGCTGAATAAGCTTTTGTTAGGATTGTGAATACACTCTCACATCTTATCTCAAAGGGCTGTGATGTCATCTAGGCTCTCAGTCACAGTTGTCTGTGTGTGCAGCCAACCATAGCATGTACCTTATCAGCTTGTCCTACTTACCCAACAAAGCCTAGATGACGTCACATGCACTCAGTAGAAGCCACTATGCAATTTGATTTTCAAACATTAATTTCTCCTGCTCTAATAGTATATTAATAGATTTTTAACAGATTTTTGCAGATATGTTTAAAGAAATACATATTCAGCACGGTATAAAATTTAAAATTGCCTTTGCAGTTCTCCTTTAATGAACCTTGGGTATATCTAGATGATCAGGTTGAATCAAATTTAGATGATATGCAAACTAACAAAGAAGTTTTGGAGTTTATTAATTAAAGAAATTAACATACACAAATCGTCTGCAATAGCTGGCTTGTCATCTAGAATTTTGAAGGATGCTCTTAGTATTCTTATTACCAAGTTTACATTTCTACTGAACAAGTCATTATCCACTGGTATCTTTCCTGATTCATGGAAATGTGCTACTGTGATACCTCTTCCAAAATCTGGTGATTTATCCATGGTTCCAAACTATCGTTCCATATCACTACTCCCTTTGCCAGGTAAAATTGCTGAAAAAATTGTAAACAAAAGATTAATGGAGTACCTTGAAGTGAACAAAATTTTGAACAAATTTCAGGGTGGGTTTAGGAAAAATAATTTTACGGTTAACTCTTTGGTAAACTTTACAAATACACTGTATGATTCACTCAACAATAAACAGGTAGCGTTAGTGGCCTTTCTGGATTTCCAGAAGGCCTTTGACACTGTCAATCACCAAATTTTATTACAGAAATTAGAATATGTTGGACTTTCTGGTCAGAACCTAGGTTGGTTTTAAAATTATTTGTTAAATAGAAAGCAATGTACTCTTCTAAAAACTACTACTTCCAATGTTAGAAATGTGTTTTGTGGTGTCCCACAAGGGTCGATTTTAGGCCCGACCTTATTTTTGATCTATATTAATGATCTAGTCAAATCATGTGAATTTTGTAATGTATTTCTGTATGCAGACGACACTGCCATTTCCATCTCCTCACATTGTATTAACAATTCTAGAAATCTTCTACAAGTAGATCTCAATAATATTATACTTTGGTGTAGGAGAAACAAACTATCTCTGAACGTAAAGAAAACCCAAACTATGTTATTTGTCTCTCGCCACCGACTGAAGCATACCAAATGTTCAAGATTATATATAAACAACTTACCGTTAGATTTTGTAAATCACTACAAATATTTGGGTATTATACTTGATTCACATCTTTCTTATTCTAAGCATTTAAATACTGTGATTGGCACTGTATCTCACAAATTAAGTATGTTTGCTAAGGTTGGTCAGTATTTGTCTCTACCCGCAAAATTGTGTATCTATAAGTCAATGATCCTGCTTTATTTAGATTATGGTGATGTGTTATTCGCAAAGGTCTCACAAAATATGCTTGATGAATTACACTGGTTGCAAAATAGAGCTTTGAAAATATGCTATACAAATTTACCTTATCAACCTTTAGATATTTTACACAGTGTATCAAATGTTGCATTGCTACACAAACGTCAAACTGCTCATGTTTTAAATTTCATGTATGAAAGATCCAACGATGTTGACTTAAAGGAAAGCTTGCACATAAATTCACCAGGTTCTATTTTGTGTGTGATTAACTTGACTTAAGTATTCTAATAATATTTCAAAAGTAAAAACCTGAAAATGTCAAGGTTTTAGGGAATTATTCAGGAAAGGAATTTAAATTTGGGAATCCCCTGAATTCTGGGCTGATCAGTACTCCCCTTGCTACGTCACAGCTATGGGAATTCCTTCTAAAGTTATTTTGGGATTCCCTGATTAATTAATGGTTGTACATGTATAAATATATCAATTTATTATGAATTTCCTTAGTTCAAGTATATATAATTTTGGTTAGAGATCATAACTCTTATAACAAATTCTACAGGGATGGGGATTCCCTTCTAAGGGTAGATGGGATTCCCCAAGAACTCCCCTTGCTACGTCACACATTGAGGGATTTCCCTAAAAAATCAATAAAATACACGTTTTTTTTAATGTCCCATAATTCTGTGTAAAAACAAATATTTTCCTTCCAATTTGCCCACATTGATAGTAAAAGTTGTGAATGACAGGCTAAATTGAAATCATTGAAAAATAACTATCCTGCAATTATGTGCAAGGTTTCCTTTAATAGATAGAAGACCTATAAACAACAGAGCACACGATGCTGTTTTATCTAAAGTGGAGGTTCCTAAATTAGAAAAATTCAAACAAAATGTATTATACCATGGAGCTGTCTTATGGAACTCTTTACCTGCTGAAGTGAGAAATATAGACTCCTATCTTACCTTCAAAAATCTTCAGAAAAAGATAATGTTTACTTAATTGAACTGATGACTGTGATGGAAGTATTCCCTTTATCACTGACATAATTTGTTTGTTATCAATATTTATGTTGTACACAGATTTTGTATGAATATGATTTTTATATTGATGCCAAAAGAGTGAACAGATGTATAGAATTATGATGTCCATGTACTATTGACATAATTGTTATATAACACAAAATTCTGCGATCTGATTTAACATGTTATTTGTACTATAATATGATTTCATAACTATGTCTCTACAGTGTATCTACAATGAAAACCAGTATCCACTGATGTAGGTTCAGTATAAATAAAGAAATTAAAAAAGAAGAAGAAAGGAACTTATATGTGGTGCATGGTGAACACCTCGAGATCTAACTGAAGGTACTGTTATGGTGGAGCTTGGTTACAACTTGTGTGAACGATGAAGTATCTCCTACTTTGTGCTGTTGGATTAATAAAACTTTACTCTCTGCAAGAGAGCATCTGCATTTGGAATTGAACTACCCAAGCGTAGGAATTTATTATACTTTTCCGGAATTGCCAAATAGGCATACAGTGACAGAGTGGACTGTGGTAATATGAATTCCGTATCAGTAGACTCTACTGATACGGAAAAGTAGTGTGACCTACATTCAACCTATGAGAAGTTAGTATTTGGGACCACCCTCCAAACAGAGTCACTTCCACTCGGTGCGCCTAATTTCTGTGTGCGGCGAACGTCAATGCTTGGAGAGTGCAAAGTGACCTAATTAAGACAACGTCGGCAAAGTTCGGCGGGCCGGGGAGTTGGCGAATAAAATGTCCAATGTTCTTCATCTAATATCTCCAGGTTTAGCTGATGTCACGTAAATTCCACACATCCTTGTAGATCACTGGAACCTTATAACCCTCCAGCACGTAGGATTTCCTCGTAGAGTCAATATTTTCTCCATAAACTGCCCAGAAATAGCATCTTATGTTGACAAAACAGCCCACAATGATGGCAAAAGCACTCGCCGATAGATCCACGGCCTTGGCATTGGCAGTGCGGACCTGGCACTAACAGTGTTGCAACAAATGTAGTCTGCCGAGCATATAGTTCCAAATGAATCAGCCGGATCGAACAGATGTATGCATCAAAAAAGTATGAAATCTTCTTAAATATATATAAACAAAACTGGACGAGTATGGAGATACAGATCACCGGATCAGGCCAGGCGGGAATGATATCAGGCCAAGTGCGAAGCACGCGGCCTGATCAGGCGGAATGATATCAGGCCAAGTGCAGTTTTGTTTATATCTCTACCCCTTAGCTAACAGTTAAATAAGCAGACAACTACACGATAATGATGGACTGAATAAAATCTTTATTAACTCCCCATATAAACTTTAGCCATAACGACAGACATTAATTCAAAACAATTCATTTTTGGTTTTAACCTATCCAAAGCTACTGCTTTTAAAGTTCATCTAACAGCTGTTGAATAAACTTTGGATGACTTGGGGTACACACTCCATTGACAAATTTTGTGCAACATTGCAAAATCAAAGACATACATCTATAAACCTTAGAAATAAACAAAACTTATAGAGTCATCAGAGAAATGGAAATGATTTCATGCAGACATTAGATGACAGTTATCAGTAACTTGATTGAAGTCAGTGGCATTAAAGATGTGCCGATGAGATATAGAATACTTTTTAGCTAAAATATTTAGCAATGCTTTGCAATTATCATAATAAACCCCTTTTTGATGGAAGTTTAATACAATAGGGGCATTCTACGAAGTATGTATGTGCTTGTAGGGCCGCTTTGTTATCTGCTTGTTTGAATAGCCTTATGCTGAAAGTGTCCAACTAACTTATGTTATCTGATGATGAACTCTATCTTCAAATCTGCATAATCCTTCCATAACAGAGCTGGTTGCTTTTATACATCTTTGCATGATCATTCTATATTCAACCGAGACGGTGTGTTGATACACTTTATGGTATTTTTCACCTACAAAAACTACAGTTATTAAGTTTGCATCTACTAATACACCTAAATAATTTTATTTTGCCACATTCACTAGAAAACTACCATTAGGTATAATCGGAAGTCATTCAGAGGTCATTCTTACAAAGACTTTTCTCTATTGCAAATACATTCTTAGTTTTCTTCTTCACTGGTCTACACTTCAAGAGGGGAACCTAGCAAAGGGAATGTTTTAGAGCTAAATCAATCTATAGAACTATATCCTACACAGCTTCAGGTCTCTTTGGAAGGGAAAACATGAGGTTTTCCCAGAATTCCTCTGCATGCTTTTCAATGTAAGTGAATCTCAAAAGGTATGATTTTATGGCATCATCAAGGTCTTTTATGTCAATGCTTGGGTCTTTGATGGTAATTAAACAGTTTGTCCCATCTCGCAAATCCTTACTCAAAGCTTCTCTATATTCCCACATACAAAATCTACTATCCCTGTAGAATTTTGAGAAAAAAGCAAGAGTTCTCTTGCTGTTGGTAATGCTCCCCGAAATATTATCAATTATTGACCGTCCTAAAATAAAGTTAACCCGATGATAACACACCTTGAACCCGCGGGTCGTCAGCTCGGGTATGAGGTATCCTTCTATGTAGTCTACATCTTCCTCAGCATAGGAAACAAAGACATCAAACAACCTATCTTCATCGTCGGCATACATGTGGTTCACTAGACAGTTTCTGTTTTGTCTAATCAACCGAAGTTTTCTTTTATGCCAACAAAAGTACGCACTGTAGATCAAGACAAAAACAACAAGCGATGCAGCAACTGTGATGAGGATACTGAGCATCTTCATAACTAGATGAGGGCAAAATATAGTTTTATCTGTGAACATCACGTTCTTCCCTGCCATTTTGTGCGGGTGTCTACAAAGTATATGAGAGTTATCCCTTATGACTCTGCCATGGGCTATCATCCACTGTCTTGTGCTCAATCCTTTACAATCGCAAACCCAGTCATTTCCCCCTAATTTAAGGTCCGTTAATCTATTTAGTTTGAAATCAATGGCATTTTCCGGTAGTCTTTGTAGTTTATTATGGTCAAGATACAGCATAGACACATTTTCCAAAGCCATATATGCTGCCATTGAAAGGTGTGAAATTAAGTTGTGTGAAAGGTCCAGGCTGGTCAATGAGGTCAATCCTGAGATATTTAGTGGAAAGGTCCTTATTTCATTCCTTGAAAGATTCAGTGAGGCCAAGTCTGTCATACCAGAGAGACTACAGGGAAGGGAAGTTATATTATTAAGTGAAAGATCCAACTTCTTTAAGTGAGTTAGAGCCATTAGTTGACAGGGCATCACCCGCATCCTGTTACGTGACAGGCGCAGGTATTGGAGGTTTGTCAGGGGCGACAAGTCACATGGTAAACTTGTTATGTCGTTGCCAGAAAGATCCATGTTGAACAGTCGAGTCTGGTTTGAAACTTCACATGGTATTTCCGAGAGATGTGAATTTATTATGGTGAGACTGATCAAAAGTGGATGTAAGTGAAGTAAGAATGGCAGTTGGTCCTTCGGATCTTTCAGACAGTTTGTGATGTAAAGGTTCTTCACCCCGATAATACCACAGTCACAGCTTGCTGGACAGCCAACAAACGTTGAGTTTGTTTTCACTGATTGCCCACAGGTAGGGATCTCAGGAACCTGCACTGTTTTGAAATCGTCAAATTGGTCAGATTGCTTTAATTTATGAGCCTTGCAAGCATAAAATGATAAGAAGATGTACCAGAAAATGATCCTTTTGTATATTGCCTTCTGCTTCATTTTGAAATTCATTTTCCAATAGAGCAACAATTTCCTGAAAAATTTGAATGGAAAGAATTTAACTGTTGTAGACCCTTGACGTCGACAGGGCAACATGGCCATTTTTAAATTTGACATGAGACATGGGGCTTAGTGACATGAAGAAAAAAATAAACAACATGACATTAGGTATTTCTTAAATTCTACAAGCTACAAAGAAGGTTCTTAAAATCGACATGGAAATCCAACATATTGTGACAGGTGACATGGCCATTTCCTAAATTCAACATGAAACATAGCCCCCCCCCCCCCCCCCAATCTACCCCCCTTATTGGAAAATATGCATTAATGAAGACAAATGTTGACTGATCATAGATTCTTTTATGAAAGGGATTTTCAATAATTTTAGCAGTGGAGAACTTTTTTTTTGTCAAGAAAGTACATTGCTTTTGTCTTTTTTGCCCATTATGCGAATTTGCTTCTATTCACCACTTGCGTAGTGGAGAGAGAGAGAGAGAGAGAGAGAGAGAGAGAGAGAGAGAGAGAGAGAGAGAGAGAGAGAGAGAGAGAGAGAGAGAGAGAGAGAGAGAGAGAGAGAGAGAGAGAGAGAGAGAGAGAGAGAGAGAGAGAGAGAGAGAGAGAGAGAGAGAGAGAGAGAGAGAGAGAGAGAGAGAGGGGGGGGGTGTAAACCTTGTATATTTTCTGCCTCTACTGCTCATTTTTCAAGAATCATTGAAAAATGGTTCAGGATAAGGCTCATCCCGTCCAATAATCGCCAATATGTGACTTTAGCAATACAAATTAAACCCGGGGGGGGGGGGGGGGGGGGGGCGAGAACCCTATTGATGTATCCCGGCTCACTTCAACCTCAATTTGTAATGTAAAACCTTTTCTTCTGAAGATTAATCCCATTTGATAAACCCTAGTTAGCTGGATTTTGGTGAGCAGAAAGAATTAAGATAGCCTTAAAATGTACAATTTACCTAACTGTTTGAGAGAAAAAAGATTAACTTCTGAAAACAGCTGAACTTACAGTATCAATTTGATGGCTCTGTGTGTAATCCACAAGGAGATGTTTCAGACGAATATTCAAATTACTGTATTAGAAGTTCCAATTCATCCTTTTGGCAGACGGTCAGGCTGGGATCTATAAATGCGTTTTCCCAAGTGTATGATGATACGTTGTGTGGATTGGAGAGAGTCAAACTTACCTTCGCCCGGAGCTGTCTGTCGGTGTGACCAACGATTGTACAAAGGAAAGATAATTACTGTATTACGTTTTGCCGTGAATGTTGTTGATAGCAGCGCCCCCTCTGAGAATCTGTGCAACTAGATACAAAGAATAAAGCAGTGCACCTCTTTCGTTCTTTTTCAAAACATAAACAAATCGCATTGACGTCACGAAAACGGCAAAAGAGACAATGCGTTGTAACGGTTTGAATTGACTCTCATAGATGTCGCCACAATCGTTGAAGTCACAAAATTTACATAGGCAAGGGTCAGGAGTTGCATATCTTAGTGAAGCTGTAATATTTTTGGTGTAACAGGGACACAAGGATACAAAACGCTACCCATGACCTGACCCTCTCTGACCACGTCCGCTCAGTGCTTAAAGTATGGCAAACATATAAACATAAACATATTTTGCATGTAATTTGTGGCCATTTATCATCTGAACGTATTATATTTTTTTTCCCCCTTTGTTCCCATTAATTATTATATTCATTAGCAATGTCACATGGGAGGATGCTCATATTTTGAAAACTTGTACAGTCTTTGTCAGATTCTACTCCCATTTCATCATTAAAATATTTGTGACAAACAATTTTGGTATTGAATAATAGAAAAAAATATACTGAATCTAAATATACCGCTTTTATTTTTATCATAACATTATTAACAGCGCTAAGACAGGTAGAAGGACCAAATTTCCCGTGGTGATCGCATGGCACTGATGTGCTAAAGGCGAGATCATTGCTGCCCCCTGTTGGAATCTTCAATACCTACTATTTCTACCCTCAACCACTACTCCCCCTACCCAACACTATTTAAACTATACCACATCCCATAATTTCAATCCAATCTTACATTCCTTCTCAAACCTCCATAAACAACATACCTATTCCACTATTCCCTCAAATCTTTGGATCTTCATCCGACGCCATCGGCTCCACAGCCAACCCTAAACCCACCAACACAGCGGCGCGGTACGGGGCACCACACAGTCAACAGGTCGCATGACAAGTCTCGCCACGCGGACACAGATAAGTGTACGAATTGATAAACATTACACCCGATCCGCCATTGCAACATGCCGCCTAAAACGCGGGCACGGAAAGCAAAGGAGCGGGCCGAGTTGAGCATAAGGGAATCGTTTGTGGTCCAGGACAGTGAGGTCTCGTTTAAACCTAGTTATGAGGGGGATGCGGAAGGAATTTAGAACGAAGAGTTATGTTCGGCCTGTACCGGCCAGGCCAGCTCTGTGGGCTCGGCGTCCAACTTTGACGCCGACGCACATAGGGTGAGGGCACTGGAACAGGACATGGCCGCAGTCAAGGGTGAGGTGAAAGGAATTAACGAAAAGCTAGACCTGTTAATCAATGCCTCTCTACATCAGGTGCAGACCCCGTCGCATGCCAGCACGCCGACCGGGGGACCCCGACGAACATCGAGATACGACCGCCCTTCCAGCCACGACCGTTACGGCGGGGAGCTACCACCACCTAGGCTGCTACGGAACGAGCGCACGGCATGCGTGGATCGTGTGGTGGGTCGTGAGCAGTTTGACATCCCGCAAGTTGAGGGTAAGACAAATATCGCACCTGACCCGTTTGTTGACCGCATCCTGCCTAAGCCCTACATGTATGTGGTGCGGGAGGGCTACCATACACTTAAGCAGAAATTGGATCTGCGTTGTTCGGTGACGGCGATGGAGTACACCAATGCCACCCTTAAGCTCATTAGGGACACTCGCGCATGCAGTGATTTAGACAGGGACCACATCCTAGCACACCTACAGGACGTCACCCACGACGCCATGGAGCGGCCGTGGGAGAGCGTCCGCAGGTGGTCTCAATGCAGTCGAGAGGGGGGATTTTGGCTGGGGTGATTACCAGATCATCGAGAATCATCGCATACGTATAGCCATGACGGGAGGAGGGGGTGGCCAGGCCAAGGGCCCTATGCCGGTGGCGGGGGGTGATCACAGGCCACAGGGCCAGAAGCGGGAGGTCATCTGCCGCAGTTTCAACTCAAGGGCGGGATGTAGGCAGCGTTCTCACCATGAGGACGGCTACGTCCGGTTAATGCACTTCTGCTCCTTTTGCGATTCTCTTAACAGGCAATGCCCAGGTCATAATGTGGTGGACTGTGAAAGGAAGCTTACCCCGCAGCCCCCGCGCACTCAGGCCCAGGGCCAGCCCCCTCACGGCCAACCGGCACCCTACCAGCAGCGCGCACCCGAGTACGCACCATGGAGGGCGCCCACTACAGGTTTCCAGCAGCCAAAAAACGCGCAGTAGGCGTGCCGGGCATACATGTCCCGCGCACGCCGCGCGTCTCACCTATACGGGCCGCCACCCTCCCCGGGCGCGGCTCCACCACTCCAGCGCCTGCAACGGACGGGGGACCGGACGGCACCCGACAACCGGAGACACACCGCCCCCCCAGGGCAGGCCCAGATTTTGACCGGTTACGTCGTAGTTGTGAGGGCAAACTACCATTCGGCCAATTGGCAGACACCAGGCCGGAGGTGGTAGCCCAGCATCGACGGGATACTTGGCCGGACATGTGCAGTGCGGGATGGGGACAGGACATGCGAGATGTCTATGAGGTGGTCCGGGAGTCCGGCCTCCCAAACGCCATGCGGGCCAGGGTTCCCGTCCCTACATCATTAAATATACCAGCATGGGAGTCCCTGGTGGCCCCGCTACCTGGCGGGCGACAGATAATCGATTTTGTTAAATTTGGTTTCCCGGTGGGGTACGTGGGCCCGGTCTCCGATACAGGCAGTGTTGATAACCACCCTAGCGCGCGGGACTACCCCGCCCACATCAACGACTTCATTGCCAAGGAGAGGGCTAGTCACGGCGTGGTGGGCCCCTTCGAGGGCTCCCCCTTCACCCCCTGGTGCCATGTGTCCCCTCTTATGTCACGAGAGAAGTCCCCATCGGATAAACGAAGAGTCATAACGGATATGACCTACCTAGTGCAGCAGCATGGGAGGTAAAATTTGTGGTCAGAAATTTAGAGGGCTTATAGGCTGGCTGCTGCAGCACTAACCCGGACGACAAGTCCATCAATGCCTTTGTGGTCAAGAATAGTGTATACGGAGTGGAAACTCAGCACTCGCTCCCAACCGTCCAGGCCCTCGCCGGGGATATTCAGCGTATGGGCTCCGCGGCGTTCATGTGCACACTGGACGTGGCCCGGGCCTATAAGAACTTCATGTCGGATCCTCTCGACTGGCCCCTCCTGTGCTTCACCTGGGACCAGAAGTTCTACTGTGACGTGTCCATGCCCTTTGGGGCCCGGGCCTCGTCCCGCCACATGCAATCGGTGGCGGAGTGCATCACTAGCATACTACGGAAGGACGGTATTACATGCTACATGTACTTGGACGATCTGGTGATTATTTCGCCGGATAGGGCCTCGTCAGCGGCACACTTTGACAAGGCCAGGGATCTCCTTCGCATATTGGGCCTCCCGGAGGCGGAGGACAAGGCCCAGCCCCCGGCGCGGGCCATTCGCTGGTTGGGAGTGGACATTAGTACTGCCGATATGTCCATCTCAATCCCACACGACAAGGTCCTGGACATCTTACATAAGGTCGCCGGAGTCCGCGACAAGTCGCACATTTCTATACGCGATATGCAATCCCTTCTTGGCCACCTGTTATACATTGCAAAATGTGTCAGGCCGGCACGCATCTTCGTGGCCAGGATGTTGGAAGCACTCAGGCGGGCAGAGGGCGGCCGGGTACATGTCGACGAAGCAGTCCGGGGGGATCTCGACTGGTTCTTGGAGTTCTGCGCGCATTGGAACGGCGTCTCGCTCATCCAAACTCCTGCCCCATCAAGAGTCATCATGGTGGATGCATGCCTGAGCGGTTTTGGTGGAACGGACGGCCAGTGGGCGTATGGTCAGCAGCTCACGTCTGACGCTGATCCGGTCCACAACATTACGGAGGCCGAGGCCCTCAACGTGGTGGTGGCCCTCCACACCTTTATTTCCGACGAGGACAGGGGGTCACACATACGCGTCAGGTGCGATAACAGATCGGCGGTGGATGTGTTCCAATCTGGCAGGGCGCACAATAGGCTTCTTCAAAGCTGCGCACGTGCCGTGTGGATGGTGGAGGCCATAATGGACGTTTGTCTCACCTTCGATCATGTGCCGGGGAGGGATAATGATGTGGCGGCCGCAATAAGCAGAGCACACAAGAGAAGCCGGGACGCGGCCGCGGCCGATAAATGGGTTGAATATTATTCATTAAGCTGCATTCCCCCGTGCATGTTCTTCCCTCTCACCATCGATTCCCCTCTATATTCTAGATCCGGCGTTAGCGTCGCTCCTCCAGAGGGCGGCTGTGCGCCAGACATCCGCGCGGGCAACGGGAACGATGGCAAATCACCGGGCGACCATAAGGACGTACGCGGCATTCATGGCGAGGTTTGGGTGCGACCCGTTACAGCCGTCGCACCAAATGATATGCGCATTCCTCGAGTACGTGGCCACACACACACCGGCACCAGCTACGGTGAAGAACAAGCTATCGCTGGTCCGCATCTTCCTGCGACTGGCCGGGGCTCCGACAGACCAAATTCATCACCCCAGGGTGAAGATGGCCCTGGATGCGATGGAGCGGGACAAATCATACATCCCCCGCACAAAGCCCCCACTGCCTGTAGCCAGTCTGGTGGCCGGGGTGGCGGCCATACCCCGGACACACACGGAGACCGCGGTCCGGGCGGCCATACTGGCCATCTACTACGGAGCATTGAGACAGTCAGAGATTGCGCCATACACGGTGGCGTCGTTCGACCCCCTTCGCCACCCGACGAGGGGCGACCTTGTGGTTGGCCCTGCCGAGGCGGTATTGGTGATAAAATGGGTAAAAAACATGCAAAAGGCAGGTCAGTCCAAGACAGTGGTCCTCCCCCGCCTCCAGGACAAGGATATGTGTCTGGTGGCGGCCTTCGAACAGAACATCCGCGACGCGCCAACGGAGGCGCCGTCCGATCCGGTGCTGATGTACGCGGGGGACCGAAACCCCATCCCGGTGTCCATGATAAAAAAGGCGTGGACAGCTGCGCTGGTACGGGCGGGGCGGGCCGAGGACCCGGCGTCCTTACACAGCATCCGGAAAACGGCGGCCACACAGGCGCACAGGCAGGGCTGCCCGGACATAGCAATCCAGCGCCACGGGGGCTGGCGCTCCACCGTGTACCGGAAATATATCGACACCCCAACTGGGGCAGTGACACATGCCCTCGTCAAATCCTTTACAAAATGACTCGAAGACTTTATTCTTAGAACATTTTAACTTTCAATTATTTCCCTCCCCTCCCTTCCCTTTCCAATAAAACCTTCTATTTGGCTGGTTTGGCGGTATTTAATATTATACTTAATCTTTCAATTTAATATCTTATATCAATATAATAAAATATTATTATAAATAAAATTTTATTCCCCAACCACGCCTTTCTCTCGCATTCCTCAGGGGATACAGTAATGGTGATCGCATGGCACTGATGTGCTAAAGGCGAGATCATTGCTGCCCCCTGTTGGAATCTTCAATACCTACTATTACTACCCTCAACCACTACTCCCCCTACCCAACACTATTTAAACTATACCACATCCCATAATTTCAATCCAATCTTACATTCCTTCTCAAACCTCCATAAACAACACACCTATTCCACTATTCCCTCAAATATTTCCCACCCACCCACACCTTTTTTATCATACCCACAATTTTATTTTACATATATTTCTCCGCTTAGGCAGTATTTAATATTATACTTAATCTTTCAATTTAATATCTTATATCAATATAATAAAATATTATTATAAATAAAATTTTATTCCCCAACCACGCCTTTCTCTTGCATTCCTCAGGGGATACAGTAATGATATGTGTATAGTGGGCTGTTCCTAGTGAGGCTCCTAGTTAGGTTGCTGCAGACGTGTATTATGTATTAATGTTAGATTACCGCTGTTATGTATTTAGAGGGAACAATTTTATAGAGGTTTCACAACAAAGGTGTCATAGCTAATGTCATTGTCAAGAAATAACAGTGGCCCGTTGCACAATGGATTTTTCGTGATGAATGAAATTGAAATCTGTGAATTGTTATAAAAAGGGAAAAAATTAGGAAAAATTCAGTAAAAGTTACAGCTCTTTGAGGGCATTCTAAGATAAAAGTAACAAGGAAATGTTTTGTTGTTTTTTTATTTCCTTTGTTACAAAAATCATTGTGCAATGGGCCACAGCCCATTTAAAGCATTTTAAATATATTTATATCATTTGTGAAAAATGACCTCAGCAATCATAGTTGACAATGAACATATTGGTTGTTAACCCTTTAAGGGCTAGGGCTATATCTGAAAGGGCCATTTTTGGTGTATATCATGCCCTCTCAGAGACATCCCACATTAAAAAATATTTTGTAATGTCAAAATAGTAAGTGTTGATGTCATTACGATTGACTTTCTGTGTCCTACAATACCACTGAATAGTAATTTGCTTGTTCTCTTAGAATTTCATAGGAATAGAAGGAAACCTATAATTAAACGAAAATGATACTCTCTAATATTAATATTTTATGGAAAAGAATGGAAAAAATATAAAATATAAATAAATTATTTTGAAAACCCAACTATAATATAATTTTATCCTGATTCCAAAATAGACTTAGATTCAAAAGAATTTTCACTGCAGAAAACATTCTAAATAGAATGTTAATGGAACGTTTTCAATGATAAAACCATTTGTACCTGAATAGGAGGTTGCCATGGAAACATTGTACCAAACTTTACCAAATACAATAGTGAAAATTAATAGCTAAAAACTCAAGCTATTATTAGCTGAAAACAGAAATAGAATAGCTTAATTAGATCCAAAGATATGAACTTTTTTGCAATTTTCTTGATAATTATCAAAATATTGATATATGAAAACCACTGGCTGTATTTCCGTAAATAGCGGTAGTAGCACATTCCCAATTATGTTTATGAGAGAAGGGGTACATATGTGTATATGGTGATAACTTTGGTTCTAATCACTCTTTTATCAAGATTTTTTCACCTATGTAACCCAGAAGGCCTCTTCTATAGATGACTTTTCATTTATCTTTATGTCCAAGATGCCATAAGGCATTCTCTAGTCCTGAAAGGGTTAAAGGGTTGTTTGTTGTTATGATTGGTACAGGCAACTGATAGCTGATTAGATAAAACCAATCAAATAATTATGTTGCACGGTATTTGAGACTACAGGGTCGAAAATGCCAAAAGTTACAAAGTTTCATCATTTCTACTCTTTTTTCAGTATTCCTACTACTCTTTTTTAATCATTTCTCTGTGCCCTTGTATTCAGTTGTCATGTTCTTGAGTTGCTTTATTAGCGTTATACTTTCCGCCCGTTTTGATCTTATTCTCCTCCTTTATCTTTGACCTCTCTGATTCGTTATCCGGCCTCAATTCCCCCTGCTTGATACATTGACCCATCGGCTCATTACATGTAGTACACTTTCGGGGATGACACTTGGTTTAATATACCCGGATTCACAGTGTGAAACCTTTGGGTATCCCCAACATATTGAAAGTGTTGATGTTCTCCGTACAGAAAGACGTCAAGCCGGATGGTGTGAAACTTGGTGCATGTACTAAATCTCGAACCTATTATTTCACCCCTAATGGCGTAGTGTCTATACATTTCCTATTTAAATGTTGTATTCCCCTACTAGGGGAATAATAAAATTGATATTCCCCTGAATCCTTTTGTAAGGCTTGACCAATATGAATACAGGGAGACAGGGCAATAACTTTTAGTAAGGCCACGCCCCCTTATGCCATCAGCCAATCAGAGGGCACCACTGGAATATCTAGGTCACGTCGCTAGGTCACGTTGCTAGGTCACGTTCTTACATCACAAAATTCCGCCGTTTGTTTACATTTTGTCGTAACTTTTATCTGTTGATTACTCTGCAGATATAACATCAATTTTCCCAATTTAAAATGTGTAATCAAGAGAATAAAACTGATTTTATTTTCCTGTGAATTTATAGATTCAAAGGGGTAAAAATAAATCCAGTACAGACCTCGGTATGACCTCGGTACACACCTCGGTCAGTACTATATATTTATTTCACCCCTAATGGCGTAGTGTCCATACATTTCCTATTTAGACGTCCGATTATTCAATCAGGGGAATAACAAAAACGATATTTCCTTGATTTAAACTCTTAAGTACAGGCAGCAGGGGAATAACAAAAAGTTATTCCCCTGGTAGAACCAAGGAGACCAGAGCCATGCCCACTTTTCCAGCCTAAACCAATAACAATGCAGGGCGCCAGGGCAATAACTTTTGTTAGGCCACGCCCCCTTATGCTATCAGCCAATCAGACGCACCACTGGAATATCTAGGTCCTGTTGCTACGTCGTGTTGCTACGTCGTGTCGCTACGTTGCATTATTCGGATGTTTGTTTACGTTTTTGTCGTAACTATTGTAAATCAATATCTCTGTCAATATTCAATCAATTTTCTTGATTCAAAAACTGTATAGAAAAGATATTATTACTTAAAATGTATATGTATAATTATAGATTCATAGGGGTTGAAATAATAGCGGTAGAATTAGGGTGGGAGAGGATCAGGGTTTCCACTTTGATACAGCAACCACCTCTCTTTTAGACCACTTTTTGGTTTTCACGTTTTAATGATCTTCTTTAAGGCAAGTAGTCCCCTGTTGCCCGTTGCACAATGGTGATCATAACAACCAGTTAACAACGAGATAATTTGCCACACAATATTCAATCATTGGGTGCTTATTGTGGGTTTAATACATATAGATACAGTTCAGACACACAATAGAAACCTATAGGGTAGGGTCTTGCCATCATTAACGACATACTTTCAACTATAGCATGTGTATTTCAATAGACCTCTAGTAGATGTTGTTACCTTAAACATTTTCCTGGGTTGAGTTAATAAAAACATAATCTTGTGCAGATATTGTAACGTGATTACATTTTCGTTATCACCACGATTTGAAATGATTTAAAATATATAAAGATAAATTATACCAACAAAAATTACAGCATAACGTCTATAGCTTTTAACCACGTCCTCATACAAGTGTCTCTATAGACATTTTCTTGTCGGTAAGACTTTAACAGTAGAATCCATAGTACAGATATAAAAGTCACATAAAAGCACCTATGTCCCACCTTGTGTTACTGAGTATATACACCTTGTACAGACATCGTCACGTGATCAATTGTTGGTGATCACCACGTGGTGACCATGGCCATGTGGGTATGGACTTAATTCAAAATATATTACATTATTTAAAACTGTTATAATTGTTTATAATGATTCTGTGAGTGTCTTTAAAGTAAATGTCGTATTTACATTTGATCTAAATGTTTCAACATTGTGGGGTCAAAATTTTGCTAATTCTGTAAACTATTGGAATACATTCTATGACCATAAGCTAGGCCTGTGGTAAAATATAGACAGTGAGCAAAGACTTTAACTACATTCAAATACATTCAAACTTGTCCCTAGACAATTTTGGTGACCCACCAAAATTGGTTTGTTTACAAACTTTGTTGTCTTCAGGCATAAATTAATGACACGAGTATTTATGGAATTCAACTAAACTTAAAGTTAGTTATCATGATCTATACTGTACCAATGGTTAAAGTTAGACTCTTGGAATGTATTTTCATAGTTATTTGAGTGTGCACAATTTTGTCATTTTGACACACCATTGCTTTTGGCTCCCTTTAAGGAGATTGTCCTATAACCCATGTTGTATGACAGCCCTGAAGTAGACGTCCTCCGGTGACCTCTACCTGCATAAAGTCTATAGCCACACAATAGTGTGGTGTATGAAGGAATGCTATATAGTATTCAGATAGACAAGCGTGGATGTAGGTACATAAGGTCTATAGCCAGACAACAGTGTGGTGTAGGTATGACGGAATGCTCTATAGTATTCGCGTAGACAGGCATGGTATAGGTATAATATAATAAGAAGAACCGCGGGGGGCATCCGAGGGGGGCTGTACGACCCATAGGGGATTGTCACAACCCGAGGGCGAAGCCCGAGGTTTGTAGGATCCGTATGGGTCGTACAGCCACCCGAGGACGACCCCTAAGGTTCTTCTTTATTTTATCACCCAATACAAATATCTAAATATGTTTAAAATAGTGAAAACGACGAGCGGTGCGTACAGCGTGTCAATACGCACTACCCCCAATACGCACAGCTCGTCGGCCGTGAGGGTGATAAAAGTGGGGATGGGACCTTGACGGCCATCAGAGCTGACCACGCCAATGCCAGCTGGCCCCCACGTGGTGACTAAACCCCAGTGATTAACATTAGTTGCCCGGTGATTAACAAATATATGTCGCTGGATAACTAACTAGTTGGCCACAGGAAAAAGTTAAAAGCCAAGTTGGGACACACCTGACAACTGAAGGGCAGTGACAAAACAATAGTCCGTGCTGATTAGCTTTTATGTTGTAGTTTGATTAATATTGCTGGCATGGGCAAAATCTTAAATTTGCTGGGTGGTTTAGTCACCAGAAATCATTATGACCACACACAGACACACAGACACACCACAGAGACACCACACACACCTCACTCAGATAAGCATCTGAAAAAAAACCTACCAAAACTACCCCATCTCCCACCCCCTCACACACACACAGACACACGCCATACACACCATACACACCATACACACCATACACACCATACACACCATACACACCATACACACCATACACACCATACACACCATACACACCATACACACCATACACACCATACACACCATACACACCATACACACCATACACACCATACACACCATACACACCATACACACCATACACACCATACACACCATACACACCATACACACCATACACACCATACACACCATACACACCATACACACCATACACACCATACACACCATACACACCATACACACCATACACACCATACACACCATATACATACACACAGACAAACCACACACACACACACCACACACACCACACACACCACACACACCACACACACCACACACACCACACACACCACACACACACATACACACACACCACACACAGACACACACACACCACACCACACACCACACGCATAAACACACACCACAAACACCATACACAGCACACACAGACATACCACACACACCACCAACACCACACACAACACACACACCACACACACACCACACACACACACAAACACAGACACACACCACACACACATAACACACACCACACACACCACACACACACACACACACCACACACAACACACACAAACACAGACACCACGCCACACACATAAACACACACCACAAACACCACACACAGCACACATAGACACACGACGCACACCACCAACACCACACACACACACACACCACATAACACACACCACACACAACACACACACATACACACATACACACACCACAAACACAACACCCACCATCCACAGACAGACTTACCACACACACCACACCACACACACCACAAACACCACACACAGACACACACACACACCACACACAGACACACCACAGACACACTACGGACACACATACATACACACACACACACACACACACACACACAAACACACACACACACACACAGAGTTCACTTAGTTTAGGTGACGAAGGGGATGTCATGTCACCCTCACTTGAATATCTGATAATTAGCTTGTTACACTTCTTGACACAGCAGACACATTTCAGCAGAAGGATGGTGATGCAGGAATACTGCAACATGATTACAAATTGTATTGCCAATGCTGCTGCAACCAACACTGCAAAGCCACATACAGATTTGATAGAAATAGACATAAAGGATAATTTCATAATAATTCACGGTACTCCAACCCAGATATCCATTACATATTTCTTTTTTGAACATGTTCATTGTTCTGTGATATGTTTGGATTTTTAATTGTCAAGCTAGGAGTAAAATGATGTTGCTATCTATTCAGGGACGGATCCAGATATTTACAAAAGGGGAGGGGACGCCCTTTTGTGAAAGTATCCGCTGGACCTCCTGGTCCAAGAATTTTACAGTAGTAGTAGTAGTAGATCTTTTATTGACAGTCTGGAAGTCAGATTTGACTTATATGTCATTTTACATACTCCTGGTTCAGTGCAAGGTTACAGAGAGTAGTATGGATTTAGATCTCCAACAGGCAATATTGCAAACTTATTTACATTGAGTACATAAACATTAACAATAACATATTTACTGCAGCTGCATAGAAAATAACACAGCTTATCTCTAACATTTATACAAAGATATAGTGACTTTACATGTTTATTGTAAATACAGATGGGTAACTGGCACCATTTTAAACAGGATATCCGATGTGTGACTAGGATTAGTGCACCATATGACAGCTAGACTACAGGTTAAAGTAGTCCATTTGGTTAGTAAGAGTTGAGCACCATCTATGTTTACATAAATCTTGATATATAGGAACAGAGGCAAGGCATGTTTTAGACAGACATTAAGACGTCTCTAGTGAAAAACTACATAAAACTACATAGGGTTTGCTCTTAGGCTATGCCTTTTTAGTGCCCTATTAGTAAGCCTAGAGAGGGCCTGTACAACTTTTATGTTCTCACACTTCAAAATCAAAATGAATTTACTCTGCTCGTTCAGGTGTGAGAAATTTGGAAATATGGAGCTTATAAGTTTGAAGAGATGTAACCTGTCTTCTGCGTGTGCATTACAGGACATCAGAAGATGTTTTTCATCGCCAATATTACCTGTGTTACAAAGCGAGCATAGCCTTTCTTGAATGGGGATATTTCTGTGCCTGCCAGTTTCTATTTCGAGTAGATGTGAGCTAAGTCGGAATCTAGATAGTGATTTTCGTAGTTTTGGTATATGTAGAGTTCTTAGATAACTCTCTTCAGAGAGGCCTGTTTTAAAGAGATTATAGGTTCTGAGTTTGTTATGTGGATTTTGTGAGCTGATAGTTTCTGAGATTTGGGTGGTGTGCTGATTTATCAGGTGCTGTTTTGCTATTTCAATAAAGTTATCAACGTTTTCTATTTCCTGGCTTTCCCAAATGTTTTGCAAATTTAGGGAGGTTAAGATATTCGCTATTTTAGAGCACCAGTTTTTCTTACCATTAATGTGGAGGTCCAGAAGGGTTAGATAACTTGTTTTAAGGAAATTGTTATTAGGGAGGGTGATGATTCTTGACCAGTATTTGAGGGTAAGGTATTGCTGGCAGACAATCAGTGGCAATCTTCCTGTTTCGGCATAGACACCTGCTGTGGGAGTAGATATTCGTACACCAAGGGCTGTTTTCAGGTATTTCAAGTGTATGGGCTCAAGTGGGTCATTGGCTTTTGTACCCCATATTTGGCATCCATATTCTAATATTGGTGTGATTTGGGAGTCAAAGAGTTTTATGGCTGTTCCATAGGGTATCATGCCTATAACATTTTTACACTTTGAATAAGCTTGGTATATGCCTTTGCGTGCCTGTTCGGCTATGTAGCTGGGTGCTTTTGAAAGAATGTTTTGAGTTTCAGAGGTGAGTGGCAGTCCTAGATATTTGTATTCAGTGCAGAATTCTATCTCTTGATTACCAAATTTCAGGGGTTCCATGTGTTGATCTTTCTTTTTGTTTAAAACCATTACTTTTGTTTTGGCCATGCTAACTGTGAGATGCCATTTACAACAGTATGAAAATAGTTTATCTATGAGGCACTGCAGTTTCTGATGTGATTCAGCACATAGAACTAAATCATCGGCATAGAGAAGATATGTTATATCATCATCATCATGGTCTTTTGTGATAAGCTGGTTCCTGAGGTCACTTAAAAAGCTTGTGAACAACTTTGGGCTGACCACACCTCCTTGTAAGACTCCATAGATGCTATCGATAGGTTCAGATAGCTCTCCCTTCCATCTAACTTGTCCCTTCGCTTTGTCAAATAAGCTGGTAATAACTTTTAAAAGTTTCCCTTTTATTCCCATTTTTGATAGTTTATAGAAAAGGGCCTGTCTGTTAATATAGTCAAAGGCTTTGGTGAAGTCAACAAAGCATAAGTATAGGGGCATTTTCCTTTGTTTATGTTTTTCAGCAAGGGCATAGATAGCAAATATGTTATCTGTGGTCCTCATCTTGTTTTGGAAGCCTGCTTGTAATGGGTCGTCAAGCTGTAACATTTCATTAACAAAACAGATACGAGTATTAAGTACTGCCTCAAAGAGTTTGCCTATGGCGTTGACCAGTGTAATTTTCCTGTAGTTATCAGCTTTAGATTTTTCCCCCTTTTTATGGATAGGGTTTATAATCCCTTCTGCCCATGCAGTCGGGTATTCACCTCTTTCTAAGATGCAGTTAAAGAGCGCTAGTATGGTTTGTTTGGTTTATTTCACTTTCAATAGCAGCCATATGGCTTCTGTCAAAATATTCAGTTGGGGGTGGCCTAGTCTATTCCATGTAGTATGCTTTAAAGTCATGTAGTGTGATTTGTGTTGTATTACTTGCGTTGATATTTTCTTTACCATTCCTCTTCCAAAAGTTCCAGAAATCATTTGGGTTGTTTGAGATAATGTTTTCTACTTTTGAGCACAGTTTCTTACTTTGCTGACGCTTATTCTTCTGGACAATTTGTTTATATTCATTTTTTAGTTCCAGATACCTGTTTTTATGTTGATTTTGTGATATGTCATGGGTTTTGGAATATTCATGGACCTCTTTTTTCTTGTTCTTACATTCGTTTGTGAACCATACATTTTGTGGGAATGTTGACCTATTGTTCATTGTTTTGAGTTTTGCCACAGATTTAACTGCAGTGGTGAGGCATGTTTGAAAGGTGTTAGCAATGTTGTCTACTTCAATGTGTGGGTTGATAATATCACAGGTTATTTCTTCAAGATTCTTATTGTAAATATCTCCCTGCATAAACTTTGTATAGTTCCCTGTTTGTTTGGGATCCCATTTGTAGTGTGAGTATTTTGGATTCTTCTCCTTGATGAGACGGGGTTTTTGGAGTGTGGATTTAAGGGACAAACTCAGAGGGCGGTGGTCAGATTCAGGTTTCAGAGGTAAGATTTCTAGGTTACTGAAATGGCAGGCACTATTCGCATTGCTTATAATATAGTCTACTGTGCTACATCCATTAGAGGTGTAGCATGTATAATCCCCAGTATTTTCTTTGACACCAATTCTACCATTCAGGATATATAAACCTATTGATTTGCAGAGTTGTATGAGTAGTCTCCCATATTTGTTAATAGTGGTTAGATCTCTGGTTTACCTTTCTCTACATAGTATGTGTGCTATTTTGTTATCCTCGGGTGTTTTGTCGTTACTTATTTGTGGTAATGTACTGAGTCCAGACCCTGGCAAATCTGTAGGGAGGTCGCTCATATCTTTTGTCCGTGCATTAAAGTCACCTGATATTACAATATCATGATTCTCAGAATATTTTGCAATGTCCTGCTCCAGTTGTCCAAAATAATCATCTACTTCTGCCATGTAAGTGGTACCATCTGGTGGGATATAAACGGCACCAAATGCTAGATCACGGTTAAAGCCGAAAAATTTACCTTTAAGTTTTAACCAGATAACAAATTCAGACCTTGTGTCTACAGATACACCTTTTACTAAATTTTCTTTGATAAAAACACCAATGCCTCCAGATGGCCTTCTTGCATTTTTGTGTATCCTATTTCTTGTCACGTGGTGGTATACATATCCTGGAAAGTCCGGCATGAAGTTTCCAGGTCTCAAGTATTACTATTATTTGATGAGATACAATGACGTCTTGAACTGTCTGCATTTTAAGTTTATCGCCTAGTCCATTTATGTTCCATATGAGGATTTTAATTTTCTCGGAGATAGCTGTGTGTCTATGGTTAAACATGCATTGTGACAGTGTGGGGCCTTGTGCCAGTGAGGTTTCTGTTGGCAGCTGCGTTGAGGGTGTGACGTAGCTGCAGGATTTTCTTGCAGATTGCCCTTTTAGATGGGAGGGAGAATTGAATGGTAT
Organism: Lepidonotus clava; assembly: GCA_936440205.1. NCBI lineage: Eukaryota > Metazoa > Annelida > Polychaeta > Phyllodocida > Polynoidae > Lepidonotus > Lepidonotus clava. The sequence goes on from OW387138.1 coordinate 47,709,198, forward strand.
CCTTTGTGCGATGTTCAACATTATTGTGGATTATGATCCTTTGAATGTGGGATGTGATGTTTTTCATTTCTTTTCCAACTTGGTTGGTGCGTTGGTCAATGCGGTTAATGCCTGTTTTGGCGGGCATTAGGACATGTATTGTAGAATTTGGATAATGATTGAGGGCTGAGTTTGCAAGCTCATTGACTCTTGCGGTGATAGTGCTCAGGTCACTGTAGCCATGAATATCGACGTCTGCCCCTTGTAGGATAAGGGCATCTGGTTGTACTGTGGCCATGTTGATGGTGGCTTTCGTGACATCTTCTAGAGTAGCATTGGGCATTGTAATCCCAATTGCGTCTTTGCTTGATTTCCTGAGTTCAGCTGACATGCCCCGAGTGTTGCTATTACCTATTACAAGGAAGTCAGTGTGCCTCTGTGTTGGGAGATTTGTTGTGCTGCCGTTTTCCGTTTCCTTATTCCTTCCTGGTGCTGCTGGGGCAGGCATTTTAGGAGACTCGTTGACACAAGCATATTGCTCAGCACAAGGTGGTTTTGCTGCGGTGGCTGTTCCTGAAGCAGCAGCCTCTGCATATGTTCCTGGCTGGTTGTGCATTTGTGTAGCTGCAGGTTGAGTTCCTGGGGCTGCCGCCCTCGCATACGTTGGTGGCTGGTTGTGTAGTTTTGTTGTTTGCTTGGTAGGGAGACTTTTTTGAATGTCCATGAGAATGTGTCCCATCTTGTTGAGACCTGGTAGGTTGCATGGGTCTACCCCTTTTATCTGGCTGATATCCACACCACCGCCCCAGAAGGGGTCTACTACAGCTTCAACAAGCAGGACTTCTTGGTGCTTGGCTAATTCTTCTGCAAACTCAGGACACTGTTGAGCTTTGGCGGTCATGATTTCATGGAGGATTGATTCCTTTAACCTGTCCCATTCAGCAGAGGCACGGATGTCACCTCCCAGACGTTTGATGACATATGGGTTATCCTCAATCATGATTCGGTGTGCGATGCCATACCTATGGTGGAAGAGAGCCTTGGTGTGTTGAAGTGCTTGCTCTGTGCAGTTGTACTGCATCCCCTTGTACATAATCTTACAGGGATACATGTTTGAGAGTACATCTTTTGGTCCACGGAAGTAGCACACTGCTGGCTTTAGCAGTGGTGGTTTGTAATCTGTCTTTGCTAGTGCTTCACGGAGTTCTTTGTGCATTCCTTTGAGTTGCATGGTGTGTTCTGCTTGGATAGCAGCTTCAGTTTCCAGCTCCTTGATCTTCATACGTAGGGTTTCGTTCTCAGTTGTGATTTTCTGAACCTCCATCTGGCTTTGGATGAGCTTGTTTCTGAGTTTTGCAAATTCTTCGGCCTCATTTTGTTCAGTTTCAGGGGGCAACATACTCTCAGAGACAAGTGTGTTAAGTGTTTGATTGGGACTCTTATTTGAGAAGAGACTCTGTGAGTTTGGATTCTCTTCTATTGTTTCTGTTGCCTGTAGCCCAGTAGCTGAGGTTTCTGTGAAGTCTGTGTCATTGTCCTCTGTCGTGCTCATAGTTGTTTGAGAGGTGGGCAGACTGCATGGTGTCTTCATTGTCTGGGGTAATAGGAGATGGTGGGCTGTATGCCCTTGGGTACAAGGGTCGGGTTGTGTTTTGACCTGGAGTTGAGGACTTGATAGGCAGTTCCTCTCGTCCTTTCGTTGTGGTGTCTTGGGAGTCGTAGAACAGTAGGCTCCCATCATGTTGGAGTTTGGTTTCGTGTTTGTCCTTTTTGACGCACTGCTTAAGACACTTGAAGTCATTTTCTGACCATCTCTCTAATCCGGGTCCAGTTACGGTGGCCGTTCCGTCACCGGTTATGCATATGTCAACATGTGCTTCTCCTTTTGTTGAGATTTTGAGGGTGGTGATATTTGCCTGTGCCACCTCGATTATGCTGTACTCGTCCTTATCATTGTAGAATTTTTTCGCTGAGGAGATCCATGCTGCAGGTCGACTGCTGTAGAATTCAGCACTGGTTGGTTCGTCATCTAATTCAATCACCCCTGTGTCATCAAGGTTGGCGTAACTCATTTTCATTTTTTTCTTGTTCTTCTTTGTTTCATTCTTCCTTGAGGTTTTAGTTGCCTTTCCAGTCTCGGGACTTGAAGGGGGTGTGGAGTAGATAAAGCTTGGGTGTTGTGTGGAGCCTGCATTCCTCCGTGGGTTTCCTCTTTGTTGACCCATAGCTGTTTTTATTTATTCTGAGTATTGTCCATTCACAGCACTTCGCGGCCGTTATTTACCTCTTTTATCGCTCAGGAAGAGTGACGCATTTTTGGGGCAATTTCCACTTTTAGAACATCAACACATAAAGCTATTTTGGAGGAGTTTACAGCTGCGTTTTTCTAGTGTTTTCTTGAAGATTTTAGCACTCCTAATATGTATTTACCCTCGTTGATGTCTTATATTGCCGTTGTGAAAAGATCCTAGCCCTTGACAGCAGTTTTACTCACAAAAAAACTGAAAAAAGGTGGAGTGTTTACACCCGATGTGCCTACACTGCTGCGCCACCTACAGGCGATTATTTACATTAAAAAACTCTAAATTTGGCGAAAATTAGGGGGTGGGGGGGGGTGGGGGCACGTGCCTAAATGCCATATTCCACTTTGCTTCAGGTACATTTGCAGCTGCTATTTTCAGGGATCGCAAGTAGTTTGCGGTTCTGATACCAACATGTTGGTATCCTGAAATATTGGCCGCAAGCAGTGGCCGCAAGCAGTGGCCGCAAGCAGTGGCCACAAACACCTATATTCCACCTTGTTTGCAGCAGCAGTAAACTCGTTTGCGGCCGTCGAAAACACGTTAACGGCCGTTTGTTTGCATCTGGTGGCCACAAGCAAGTGGAATATAGCAGTTTGCGGCCACCCTAATAGCGTTTGCGGCTACCCTAATAGCGTTTGCGGCTACCCTAATAGCGTTTGCGGCTACCCTTATAGCGTTTGCAGCCACCCTAAACACATAGTGGAATACGGCCTTAAGGTGCCCCCCCCCCCCCAATCCGTCCCTGCTATTAATTTACATGAACCACAGAACAGGTATCATGTACAACAACACAAACGAGGAAAACAGCCATGGAAGCTTGTGTGAATGGGTAGCTATAGTTAAATACTTTAGAAAGATGGTGTAATTTGAATTGATTTAGTATCAATGTTAAAGAAACTAAACACATTCTTCAGTGCAATAGGTCAAATTCTGCTGTATATGCTCCCATTATGTTATAGCCTTGGTGACTCAGCTCTTGAAATTGTTGATTATTTTGTATAATTGTTTAGGAGTCAGTAGTGCTCAGTTATCCTTCAGAGATTTTATAGATGTAAAATTTAACAGAATTAATTATAAAACTTTTCAAAGTGGTAAGTTGGGATGTTATATTACCTCAGATATCAGTAGTTGTATTTATAAACGGATTATATTACCTTTGTTTCATTATGCTGACTTTATAATTGAATGTGCCTCACCAACTAAGATTTCTAAGCTAGGTACATTTCAAACAGAGGAAAAAGCTGAAAATATGAGTTGTATCTGCGCAGTCCTCTATCTAGGGGAGTGAAAGTGGGGGAGATGCTCTCTTAATGTGCAGAGGGCAACAACAGTTTTTGTTTATGACCACTGGACTTTGATATAGGATTGTGATAGAACCTTTGCTTCATCATATTGTGATGAACGGCTATTCAGCCAAAATACATAGAGGTTAAAATAATAGAAATAAGGTAATAATAGAAATAGATGTAAAGAACGAATATGTAAAGAACGAAGAACGAAATAGATGTAAAGAACGAATATGTAAAGAACGAATAACGAATATGTAAAGAACGAATAACGAAAACGTAATGGAACGAAACCCGGAAATATGTAAACCGGAAGTGAAATGTAAACCGGAAACGGAATATATAAACCGGAAGTGACGTCAATTGTAGGTCACGTGACCGAAGGCAGCCAATCAGGGCTGACCTCTCTAGTATATAAAGGGGCGGTGAGGCCCGAATAAACAGAGTTCTTTAACAGTTCTCCTGGTGTCCAGACGTGTCCTCTTTCCTGAAACAACCGCTAAAGATGAGCCGAACAGAGTAATTAAGCCGAAGTTAGGACAAAACAGTCGAAGTTCGAGATAGGTAGTAGAAACATAGGGTAAGGGGCCCGATGGCCCGAAGAACGAGGAACGAGGGAACGGAGTAGGGCACGAAGGCCCGAAGTAGTACCGGAAACCGAGGCGTAGTATGGTACGAAGACATGGGGAGCGGAACGAGGGAGCGAAGTCCGCGGGGACGAGGGCGCGGCATGCTCGGCCCCACGCTACCAAACAATAGGCGACCGTCGGCCCGTCGCCCCCGCGGACCGGAACTCAGGGGTGGACCGCCCCCCGGCCGACCCGTACCCCTACCATAATTTCCCTCCCCCGCAGTCCTCCGTCGACATCGAGTGCCGATTCCCGATCGATTCGCTCAGCCCCCCCTCGTGCGCGAGGCACGACTCTAGAAACACATCTCGGTTCTTGGCCCGGATTCCCCGTCCGCCCCGAGACCCGAACAACCCCCACGTTCCTCTGTTGTAAGAATCGGCAACCCCGACTTACCAGAGAACGTCACACTGGTGGCAGCGGTGGTGCTGAAATAGGCACATACGGACTTGTGGATCTTGGGTGTTTCATCGGTATTGGATACTCATGGCGACTGCGGCAGTCTTCGAGCAGATGGATTCTGACGTCGCCTTCAAGGAAGGTGGGGAGGAGAAAGGAGGTGCGAAAACCGAGACCAAAGGGGAGGACACGACCATCATGGGTAGGCAGTTTAATTTTATGGGAACGTCCACCCCGACGGATGAGCAGAATGTGCGGGCTCAACAACAACAGACCGGTCAGGAAGGAGCGAGTTTGAAGAAGTTCAGTTTACGACCAGAGAAGTATGACGGTAAACCGGATTTCGAGGGATGGATCAACCAGTTTGAGGAGTACGCAACATTGGGACGCTGGACGGCCGAGGAAAAAGCGGCGATGCTTTTTCTCTCGCTGACGGGAACGGCACGAATGTACTTTGTCGGACTCCCGGACAGGGAACGACTCCGTTACTCAGCGAGGGTGGATGCGTTGCGCCGGAGGTTCGGTCAGGAGAAGGACACGTGTGCTTGAAACGTGTAAAGAACCAGACAGCGAAGGAGTTGGCTGATAATGCCCGGCGACTGGCATCGAGAGCCTACTTCTCCAACGACTACGCTAGCCAGGAAAAAGCAGCATTACATGCGTTCCAGGCTGCAGTTGGGGAAGACCTTCAGCTGAAGTGTGCAGAGAAAGGATGCAAGACACTAGAGGAGGCGGTAGAGGTGGTAGAAATACAGGAACGATACTCACGCCGCCTCCTGCGGGCAGTGAAGCCCGAGGAGGACGCCAATACACAGATCATGGCCTTGAACGGTAAGTTGGAGGAGATGATGAAAGAATTGGCAGAAGAACGGGAAGCTAGAAGACAAGCAACGGCCCGGAGGGAGGCGTTTAAGAAGCGAAAAGAAGATTTAGAGTGTCATCAATGTCACCAGAAGGGCCATTTCGCAAGAGAGTGTTCTCAGCGTCAGGGAAACGGACAGTCGCCGTCGCAGTAAGCGCGGGGCCCCCTTCGGGCGCGGCGAGAGAAGTAGTAGGCATGGGAGAATGTGGACTTTATGTGGCCGGGACGGTGGGAGAGAGTGTCGTCCGTTTTTTGGTTGATACCGGATCTATGATCAGTCTGCTGTCGGAACGCCTCTGGAGAGAGTGGGGACGAAAAAGGGAAGAACTGGATGGATATGAAGGACGTCTCTGCTCGGTGGATGGTAGTCCGTTGCGGTGCTACGGATGCACGAACTTGCCAGTAAAATTGGGAACACGCGTGTTGAAGTGGACGTTCATGGTGGCAGATATCGGTAGAGATGAAGGGATCCTGGGAAACGACTTCGCGGTGAAATACCGGCTGACAGTTAAGCCCCACGCGAGTGCCATCTTCCTGCCCGCCGAGGGGGAGGGAGAGGGGGAACGAATCCCGGGAGTAGAACAGAGAACGGATGGGATTCGGGCAGTTACCGTCGGAGGACAGGTCGTGCGAATCGAGAAAACGACGGAAATACCCCCACTCCAAGTGACCCGAGTAACAGTAGTAGCGAGAATGGACATAAGACAGGGTGGACAGCTGGCTGTCATCACCGGCGCTGGATTACCTATGGGACTGGAGGTGATCCCAGGAACGGTGACATTGGGAGAAGAAAATGAAGTTTGGGTGGCCAACCGAGGGACCGAGAGCGCGAAATTGGAAACCGGCGGGGTACTCGGAGAAGCCACCTTCGTACAAGAGGTACGAGGAATAGGAAGTGAAGCAAAGGAACCCCCAGGAGCGCTCGTTGAAATGATAGGGGAGGCTAAGAAAGACCTGACCACGAAGGAGGGCGAAGAGCTGGAGAAAGCCATCATGGCCCGGGAACAAATGTTTGCGACCTCGAAACATGAGTTAGGACGGACAGATTTAGTACAACATCGAATTAAAACGGGGGATCAGATGCCGATCAAGCAGAGGGTCAGACGGTATCCGGCCACCAGGAGAGAGGAAGAACGAGCACTGGTGGAGGATATGTTAAATTTAGGGATTATCCAGGAGAGCGGGAGTGCGTGGAGTAGCCCGACCGTTCTAGTCAAAAAGAAGGACGGAGGAACGAGGTTCTGTATTGACTACCGAAAACTGAACCAGGCTACGAAAGTGGACGCCTATCCGCTCCCGCGGATAGAGGACAGCCTCAACACTTTGGGAGGAAGCCTATTCTTCTGCAGTCTGGATCTCGCAAGCGGATATTGGCAGGTGGAGATGGCACCGGAGGACCAAGAAAAGACGGCCTTCGTGACTCAAGGAGGATTGTATGAGTTTAAAGTGATGCCATTCGGGCTAGTGAACGCCCCAGCCACCTTCGAGAGACTGATGGAAAGAATCCTCAGAGGAATCGTGTGGGAGGAGTGTCTGGTATACTTGGATGACATACTGGTCTTTGGACCAACGTTTAAAGTGACTCTGGAAAGATTGGTACGGGTTCTGGACCGATTGAACGCTGCAGGACTGAAGTTAAAGGCGCGAAAATGTAAGCTGTTCCAGAAGAAGATTCCGTTCTTGGGGCACGTTGTCTCATTCAACGGGATCGAACCCGACCCCGAAAAGTGTCGGCAAGTAACCGAGTGGCCGGTCCCGCGGGATCTCCACGAGGTACGAGCCTTCGTGGGATTATGTTCGTACTACAGAAGGCATATAAACGGCTTCACGGAGTTGGCTGCCCCCTTGTATGAATTGGCAACGAAGGAGGAACCATTCGTGTGGAGCGCGAGATGACAAGAGGCATTTGATGCGATGAAGAAGGCGCTAACGGAGGCCCCGGTGTTGGGATTCCCGGAGGAAGATGGACAATGGTGGCTTGACACAGACGCCAGTGACGTGGGAACGGGAGCCGTGCTATCACAGGAGCAGAGAGGGGAGGAACGGGTGATAGCTTACACGAGCAAAACCCTGGAGTCAAACGAACGAAAGTATTGCACCACGCGGAAAGAACTGTTGGCGGTGGTGCGAGCTTTGAAGCATTTTCGGTGCTACATCTATGGTCAACGCGTGATAGTCCGGACGGATAACAGCGCGGTCAGTTGGCTGCAGAGAAGTAAGGAACCGATGGGGCAGGCTGCTCGGTGGATTGAGATTATCGACTCGCATGATGTGTCGTTCCAACACCGACCGGGCAGGAAGCATGGGAACGCTGACGCGTTGTCCCGGTATCCGTGCAAACAATGTGGAGAGGAGCACGAGAATACCGAAAAAGTGAGAGTAGTGACGCGGGCCCGGGGGTACGAGCCCGGATGGTCCCCGCAGGAGATGAGAGCAGCGCAGAGGAGGGATCGAGATATAGGGCCGATTGTCGCACGGATGGAAAAAGATGCGGACCGGCCAGGTTGGGAGGCCATATCTCCGGAATCCCGGGAAACAAAGATCCTATGGAGGCAATGGGAACGATTAAGCCTCAGGGATGGCGTGCTGCATCGGAAGTACTGGGAACTAGAAGGGCATGGTTGGAGGAACCAGTTGGTCGTTCCCCGAGGGGAACGGGCCAAGTTGGTAAGGGAATACCATGGAGGCGCGGCAGGAGCGCATTTAGGAGTCGCCAGGACGACGGCCCTGTTGGAACAAGGGTTTTACTGGCCGGGACTCCAGGAAGACGTGCGGAAGGAATGTCGAGAATGTGATTGCGCGTTGCTGAAAAAGGGAAGAGGAAGACGGGAGCCGCTACATCAGTACATAGTGGGGGAGCCGATGGAACGGCTGGCCATGGATGTTTCGGGCCCGTACCCAGTCACCAAACGAGGAAATAAGTATTGCCTGATGGTGGGATGCTATTTCACCAAATGGTTGGAGTGTTTCCCGATCCCGGATCAAAAGGCAACGACAGTGGCGAACAAACTGGTTGAAGAAGTAGTAGCACGGTACGGCGCGTTTCGGGAACTACACTCGGATCAAGGCATGAATTTCGAATCCGAGGTGGTGGCTCAGGTCTGTGCACTATTCGGGATACACAAAACAAGAACGACGCCGTACCACCCCAGGAGTGACGGGTACATAGAACGAAGTTTCCGTACTTTGGGGTGTTGTTTGAAAGCCAGCTGCCGAGCGACGGGTCGGGAATGGGACGAGATGGTCCCGCTCGTGATGATGAGTTATAGAGCAACGCCGCAAGCCAGCACGGGAGTGACACCGAATATGATGATGCTGGGCCGACAGACCATGATGCCGCGACAGGCGATTTATGGGAGACCTCTAGGACCAGAGGAGGAACCCCGACGGGTAGGCGACTATGTGGAAAGCCTGGAGGAAGGGCTAGTCGCGGCCTATCGGTGGGAAGGTGACTCGGCGGGAATACCACGCCGGAGAACTGGTCTGGGTGCACGATACGGTAGTGGATAGGGACAAAGGAACGAAGTTGCGATTTCCATGGATGGGCCCTGCACTGATCGTCAAGGTGCTTGACCGAGGACGGGTGGTAGTACGGAAGAAACGAGGGAAACCGGGGGGGGTGGTCCATGTGGACCGCCTGGAACCCTACCGAGGACACGCTGCGCCAGCCTGGATGGTAGCTGACCAGCAAGGATACGAGCCTGCACAGTAAATGCTTGGGGTGGGGCGCGCTAGGGCACGTAAGGAAACGGGGCACCCCTTTTTGTGATGAAGTCGTTTTCGTGTCTCGATTCCGCAGGTGGAAGAGGACCAAGGGAACGACCAAATCGGCGCTACACAAAAAGGCTTTGGCCAAAAAGGACTGATCAACCTGGGGCCATTGAGTCGGGGCGGTGCGTTGACCACTACAGTAGGAGTGCAGGTCGTTAGGCTGTAGAGATTTGCTACCTAGCTGAAGATTGGTTCTCTTGCGGATGTAATATAGGTGGGAAATGCGGGGTTGGAACGAAAAACGGCGTTCGGGAGCCACGACGGCCCGAATGTCTAAAGTAGTCCCACGGAGCCGCTTTCCGGTCAGTTCGGAGGAACCACAGCGTGGAAAAGATGGTTGGATTACAACAGAAGACAGACCCGGTGGCAAGCTGGTGAAGACTTCTGAAGTAATGCCGACTTGGTAATACCGCTTTACAGCGTCCAGGAGACCGGAGGAGAGTAGATGCGGCACTCTCGGGAACGCCGGAGGAACGAACGGACGGCTGTAAAAGGCGAGGCCTGAAACGAGGACGGGCTTTAAAGTAGGTCGTAAAAGGAGTAAAAGAGGACAAAGAGAACGGGGCGGCGGCGAGGAGATGATAACGCCGAGCCCCTGTGTTCTCCGGGAAGTGTGCGGAAGCACTGTGAGGGCCAAGATGAAAAAGGCAAGAGAAGGCGACGAGGGATGAAAGGACCGAGGGCGTCCGGTGGGGCAATAAAAGGCCTAGGAAAAACGCGTGGACGGGCGAAGGGCCGCGAGGTAAAAAGCAGGCGAGGCGGTGACCAGCGGCGGGCCCCGGGGACCGGAAAATAGTAGGGGGCGCCACCGTAGAAGTGGATGGTGAGTCTGACGCTAGGGGTCGCTAGTGCAGGCCACGCCCACTTCCGCCTGCGGCGGCTATAAAAGGCAGAGCGCTCGCCGGAGCAGGTCATTCTGGTCAGCCGATCAGGATTCATCAAATCGCAGACGAGCAGACTGAGCTAAGGAGAAGAAAACAAGAGGAAAAGCAGAGAAGCGAGACGAGCAGCATCACCACGAGACAAAAACGGAAACGGCTGACGGGACGAGCTTCAGGATTGGAACGAGCCCCGAAAGCCCGGAAAACAGACACGATGAGCGGACAGTGCTGGGAAGGACATTGTCACGGAAAGGAGTTTAAGCACTTGGTCAAGCATATTAAAGGCCAGCACGATGGATTACGGAAGCAGTACTACATGTGCCCGGTGTGTTCGAGTCGAGCCTATTCGACACACCAGGACTGGAGGAAGCACATGACGGACTTACACGAAGGGAACCTGCAGAGGGGGATGCCGAAGCAAGACCCCCTTCTGAGGCTGGAGTATGCTGCGGCGTTCGCCTTGGACCCGAAAGGACGACCACCGTACACCAGTTTCGCTACTGGGGATGAAACGGCGGCCCGGGTAGCCAACATGGAACGGGACTACGCGGTGCGCCATCCGGAGGGGTTTCAACCCCCTGAGAGGGCGGTGGATAAGGAGGCACCGGAGAGGCCGCGACGGCATATCCGCATACCTTACTACCCGAGGGCGTCGAGAGGATCCGAGGACAGCGACGCCGAGCAGCTGGAGCAGGTAGCAACCGAAGAAGGATCAGAGGCCGACGAGGCCGGCGAGGGAGCCCAAGCAGCCAAAGCAGCAGGGAAGGGACCCCTGGCCGAGGTGGCGGAACGATCGACACCCACGCGTCGTTCCCCTCGGAGGGCCGCGAAAGGAGTACGGAAGGAAGACACCGAGTCGCCGCGAAGCGCGAGCCGGGCCGTGGTCAACCCGAAGCCACTCCTGACACCAGACCAAATATCAGGGTTAGTACAGAGCCGAATTAAGAAGTTAAACGCCCAGGGAGAACCACGGGAACCGAGAGGACGAGGACTCCCAGGCAGAGGAAAAGGACGGACATCCACACCCACCCCGAAGCCGGGTTGCTCAGGAATACCACCGGGGGCTGAGGTGGTGGAATTAGTGAGTTCGTCCGACGACCAACGACCGAAAGTCAAAGAGGAAGAGGAGCCGCTCGCTTTCAAGAGGCCCCCGACGCAGGGATGCCCGGCGGAGGAGCCGTCGCGAAAGAAGAAGTGGAAAAAGGTCAAGAAAGTCCCGAGAGAATTGGAGGAGGGAACGAGTTCGGACCAGTCGGAGTCAGGCAGGAGTATGTCGGCCCGAAGCGATCGGTCTTTGATTATCGCTGAGTCTAGTAGCACGGGAGAGCTGGGACCATCGCAGCCTGAGACCTCGACAGGAGTCAGACGGACCACGGGACTAGAACCACCCTGTAGCGACGCACAATTTACTATGATGACAGTTCATAAGAAATCAGTGATATACGAATCACGACACCCGAGGTACCCCGGGTATTTAAAAGGAACAATGAACCGGGAGGGATCGTTCAGGGGTTACCACGAGGCGAGATCCGACCGGGAGCTGGAGGACAGCATTCGGGAAGCACAGGGAGGCCGGCTGGTGGAAAGAGAAGCATTGTACCTAGGGAGGTTTCTACGCGAGATGGCAGAAAGGCAGGGACTCAAACCGTCGGGGCGAGTGGAGAAAGTAAAGTATGTTCGGCATGCGGCCAGGCCGGAGGACACGGCGTCGACGGCCTCGACACAGCCGCTGTTCTCTACCCCTACCCCGACGAAAGCAGATTCACCCCTGGAGAAGATGGTATGTAAGCAGCCGATAGTGCCGCCCCCAGGATTGAAACGAATGAGAGACATTACGGTAGCACCAGACACGCCAGAGACACGGGCGGCGGTTGACAACCTGACTCGAGCCAGTTTGGGGAGCTCGTTTTTCGGGTCGCAAGGATCGGAGGAGACCCCGGGACCACCGTCGCCCGAACGTATGGGATCGCCGCCAGGACCGGATACCCCACTCAAGGACGAGGATAAACACGGGCGGGCGCTACAACCGCGGGTTGTGATACACAGATTACAAATACCGGCTGCCCAGTCCATGGACGCGGAGGTGGAAGACTCAGAGGACATGGAGTTGGGGCAGGCCGAGACCAGAGGATACGAGCCGGAGAAATAAGAATTGGACGAGTCGGGAGCGGATTCAGTGTTCGGGTCTATAGGAACGGAGATACCGACGGCAGGACCATCTAGGGAAACACCGAGACTCAAGTTATTACGGACACAGGCCATTCACCAGGTCTTACAGGGACACTTTCCGGTGACGGCGCGAGCGGTACGAGACTGGGACGCGGAAAAGGCCATTCGGGTGCAACTGATGTGGCCCCCGAGGGAGGTGCGAGGAATGACGGCCAAGACAAGAGCAATGGCTTCGGCGTCTATGGCGTTCCTGATGGCACTAGAAACGGGCCGCAAGCCAGAGACATTTGAAGAAGCGATGGCGCAGTTCCCGACGGCGGAAATTGGGCCGTTGACCAGGGAGTTCCCGGGGGTCGACCGGCTAGTTAACGAACACAACCGGACCGTCCAATTGGCTCAGACCCTAGTGATGTACAAAAACGAGGATCAACTGGATGACTTGTTGAAGGCGACAAGAGAGGCGGAAAAACAGAGCGGAATGGTGGATCAGCTTCTCGAGCTCCCCGCTAGGGAGGAGAGACTGTTGCTGCCGATCCGGCGCCAAGAAGAAGGGTGAAGTAGATGCTGCTCGGGGTCTTGCACGGAAGAAAAACAGCGCGACGGAACCAGAGGCGGAAGATGGCGCGTCGCGAGTCGGGTGGGGAGGGATTACGGGGCGTTGGCTCCTCACCCATAGTGTCAAACCCCCAGGGAGAGAACCGGGCCGAGGCGGAGGTACCTGAGCCGCACAGGAGGCCGAAGCCTGGATAAAAGACTCTCCTGGAGACCGCTGGACGGGCCCGAAAACTTTACTTAAACTCATCGGGAACGGACTGGCGGGCTCGAACATTCTTATCTTAATTTATTCTTATTAGTTTCTTTATGGGAATCTTCTTGCGGAAGTGAACGAAACCACATGTGTTAGGAGGTGTTGAGTGTAATCAGCGAGCTGGAGGGTCCATGACTGGAATGAACTTACCAAGCCTGCGGGGCGAATACGGGACGGAAGGAGGCGCTAGGAGGAAAAACAAGTTTGTAGCTGTTCCTCTTCTTCCCTGGAGCCCGCTGCGTTGGTTGGGACCGAGCAGGTGGAACGGGATCGTCCGGTCGCGGAAATGGATGGCGGGCCGGGCGGCCCGGGAGCGAGAGTGAAAGTTGGGAGGCGGAATCGAAGAAAGGAAATCAGAATGGACGGATAGTGTTGTCATTGTAGTCTTTGAGTCGACGGTCGTGCCGGGGTAAATAAGGTACCGGTGGGCCGGCGACTCGCCGCTGGAGGAAAGGCTGGCGCGGGCCAAGACTGAAAACCCTTCTCCCGCGCTGCCTTGAGCGATCTGGAGGCGGGGAAGGGACGGCCTCTGTCCTCTAGCGGCACTTCTACTTCCTGCAACTTTGTCTTCTTGATTTTGGATGGATCGATCAGAATGTGGATGAGCCCGGATTCATGTACCATCATCTTCTGAGTTTCCTTGTCTTCAGCCTCTTACCGCATACGAAGAGCGGCAAAATGGAATTTTTCGACCTGAATGCTGGTTTTATCGTGCCAGAGTTGATGCAGCGAGTCGTGAAAGGATTGCGGCGAGTCGTAGATGTCTCCCGGAGGACCAAGGCACGAGCAGGGACGATAACTTAGGGGCCCTGGCTCGTGACCGACCGTAATATATAGTAAAAGCAATACATGAACAAGAAACGAAAATTAATAGACTTACTAAAAACTTATATTAATATCTTACCTGCAGTAACGACAGAGACTCCTTCCATGTCGTATTTCCTGATGTCTTCTTCTCGAGGAACGAAACAAAATAGTCTTTGAAACATATAGGGAAGTAATCTTTGCAATATACAGGGAGGTGGTGCTTGGAACGTCGGCCGCGGATGCCTCGATGGACACATCAAGAGGTCTGCAGAGAGCGACGAGGAGCGACCCTTCTTGGAGTTCGACATCGGATGAGTTCTCTATATATGCTATTTTATTGAGAATGGGCCCGTTCCGGATCTCAGAGGTTGACGTTGGGTGCAGGTCCCAGTTGATGTCGTCCATCTTCACTTTCTACGGCTTCTTCTTCTCCTTCTCACTAATATCTTCAACTTACCAACTTCGAACCGTCGTACCTAGGAGCAGCCCGGAACGGCTCGGAGCTGTTGTCTCGGCGTTCGTCATAGGCATAGTGGCTCCATGCAATGTGACATGGCACCGTGGACGACTGTGGCCTTACTCCAAAATCAAACCAGACCGGATCTTAAACTTACTTCTATTAACGAACTATTTGTTGGTATTACAGTCTCACGAAAATCGTCTAAAAGCACGGTCCTCCGGGAGGACGAAGAGAAAAACTTAGTAAACAGAGCGAGGCCCGAGAGCCTAGGAAACGAACGAGGGCCCGAGTGCCCGAAACAGGAATCCTCTTCTTAGGAAAATCATCTCATCAGTAGAACGAAGGAGCCTCCCTCTCGCCCCAAAGAGGACTGTCTTCCTGCCGTTGCTTACGGAGGGGGGGAGGGATGAGAGGCACCGGCTCCTGTCATCAAAAAGAAACTTCATCAAAATTATCTTCTTAATCAGGTCTCCGTTCCGGTTGTTGTCATGCCACTTGGGCCCGGAACGGTGACGGAAATACTTTACTATGGTGGACTCTCTCCGACATCTCTTTCTGAAATCCTGAAATCTTCAAATGTGTCGACGTGGTCGAGGACGGAACATCTTGATGCTGGGTTAACCACGAGGACATGTGTCGTAAAAGTCAAACTTCAGTTCCTGTACGGAAAACGGACACTTCATCGATAATTAATGATTCTAATCTTCTCAGTCTCACCTTCACCCGGACTCCATCTCAAAGCTTCACTGTGACAAATAGCACGAAACCCGCGACGTCGTCTGCTGAAGCTTCCACTCTAAGCTTTAATGCATGAAGTTAAGTTCCTTTCCACATACAACGCCATCTTCTTCTTTGGGTACCTTGGCCTTTGGCTCGAACATGTTGTCCTTGCCAAACGTGAAAAAGTCACTGGAGGGCTCTGAATGCCGAGGCGACCGAGGGTGCGAAGTCCAAAAAGAACATTCTATCCACAAAAACTTCAGTCTTTCTTCTTCAACTCATCCTTAAAATCATCATCATCACCTAAGAGAACGCAGAGAAGAGTAATAGTTACGGAAGAACGAGGGGTCACGACCGACCGGGTAGGAGAATCACGACCGATTCTCTACCCAAAAACAACGGAGAACGTCTGAACGACGGTAGAACGGATCGAGGGTCGAGAGGACTAAGGGTCACGACCGGCCCTGGCCTCTGGGTGGGAGAGTCGCGACCGATTCTCCACCCGAACTAGGGGAGAACGTCTGGACGACGGAAAACGAAGGGAACGGGGGCACTGCGGGTCACGACCGACCCATGGCCCCGGGCAGGAGGACCACGACCGGTCCCTCTGTCCTAATGAGGGTAAAAAGGCGAGGAAAAACGCACCGAGGGGCTAAGTAAATAGAGCCCAGAGGAGAGGAGCGGGGGCGACGGGGTCACGACCGATCCCCAGTCCCGGGTGGGAGAGCCACGACCGGCTCGCTCATCCTAAAGACGGAAAAAAAGAGGAGGTCCTAATAGATCCAGGATAGAGAACTCTGACGAAGATAAAAAGAGACTAAGATATATAAAAACGAATTATATGAACTTTCATTAAGAAGAGAGAAAAACGAAGAGAGAAAAACGAAGAGAGAAAAACGAAGAAAGAAGAGAAATAATAATTAGCCGGATAGGCCCCGGGGGCCCTCCGAAGTAGACCGGGGAGGACAGAGGGTGACACCTCCTCCTCTACCGATAAGGAGCGTAGGATTGAAATGTTTCTGGTTCTAGAGTATGTTCTGTTGTCGTTGCTGTATGAACTGTGTTGAAATTTTGTATAACGTGTTTTCCCACCTTTCAAGAAGGTGCGGGAGGGTGTGATGAACGGCTATTCAGCCAAAATACATAGAGGTTAAAATAATAGAAATAAGGTAATAATAGAAATAGATGTAAAGAACGAATATGTAAAGAACGAAGAACGAAATAGATGTAAAGAACGAATATGTAAAGAACGAATAACGAATATGTAAAGAACGAATAACGAAAACGTAATGGAACGAAACCCGGAAATATGTAAACCGGAAGTGAAATGTAAACCGGAAACGGAATATATAAACCGGAAGTGACGTCAGTTGTAGGTCACGTGACCGAAGGCAGCCAATCAGGGCTGACCTCTCTAGTATATAAAGGGGCGGTGAGGCCCGAATAAACAGAGTTCTTTAACAGTTCTCCTGGTGTCCAGACGTGTCCTCTTTCCTGAAACAACCGCTAAAGATGAGCCGAACAGAGTAATTAAGCCGAAGTTAGGACAAAACAGTCGAAGTTCGAGATAGGTAGTAGAAACATAGGGTAAGGGGCCCGATGGCCCGAAGAACGAGGAACGAGGGAACGGAGTAGGGCACGAAGGCCCGAAGTAGTACCGGAAACCGAGGCGTAGTATGGTACGAAGACATGGGGAGCGGAACGAGGGAGCGAAGTCCGCGGGGACGAGGGCGCGGCATGCTCGGCCCCACGCTACCAAACAATAGGCGACCGTCGGCCCGTCGCCCCCGCGGACCGGAACTCAGGGGTGGACCGCCCCCCGGCCGACCCGTACCCCTACCATAATTTCCCTCCCCCGCAGTCCTCCGTCGACATCGAGTGCCGATTCCCGATCGATTCGCTCAGCCCCCCCTCGTGCGCGAGGCACGACTCTAGAAACACATCTCGGTTCTTGGCCCGGATTCCCCGTCCGCCCCGAGACCCGAACAACCCCCACGTTCCTCTGTTGTAAGAATCGGCAACCCCGACTTACCAGAGAACGTCACAATATCATTGTACAAACATCAAGTATTACCCCACGTTTTGTATATACCTGATTTCTGGAAGAACATGTGTAAGGGTGAAGATAATGAATGAACACCAAAAAAGAGTGCAGGTGTAGGATTCTTTCCAATAAGATAAAATCTACAACCTGAGTGAATAATATGAGAAACACCTCTCTACAATAGAATCTTATTGTGATGCATGGAAAGTTTGACGCCTGTCATTTAAATGTTAAAATAGGTATCCATGTTAAAAAATATTAAAGTTCAAAATATGTATAACCTTATTTATGTCTTTGTATAGAGAAAATTATCAACCTTCACTTGACATAATTATAAGATGAAACTGCACCATCTTTATCATGGAAATAAGAGAAGATACTGCAAATAATGCCCTGCTTATTGTTGTCTATTGTTAACTGTATAACCCAACACATTGTTGTTAATGGTAGATTGCCTTGGGGACTACTCAGTCGACCCTTTGTAATTATTGTTATAGGTCATTGATACGGCAGCTGAATGTTAATTTGCCGAACACAGTCCACAGTAGGCGCTGGTATATAAGTGGTCAGGGAAAGTTTGTCAGACATCAGAGTCTGACTGCACTGACCACACATACACCATGTTGACTGTTGCCGCTCTTGCCGTTATGCTGGTTGTAGCCTATGCTGCTCCATCCCACAACTATTACAACAAGTAAGTGTCTGAACAACATCTTAAGGTCTTCCTGGATATGAGTTAAGCAAATTGTTTATGATGGCATGTAGTTTCTAATGTTGTTATAATGGTTCCTACTAATTAACTAATCAGCTTTCTGTTGTTTCTTTCATTTTCCTCCAATCATCAACCTAGTGAAGTACACACATTGCAGTAACTAACAAGACCATGACCTTGCCAATACTTTGCTACAATGAATTAAAACCAGGGAAAGGTTCATTAAAGTAACTGCAACTCGTTTTGTAAAGTACTCTAGTTATTTTGTTTCTTAAAGATTTCTATTTGTAAGTTGCTGGTATTTTTTTAAATTTTGAATGACATAATCTGTCTTCACTTGTAAAGAATCAAACTCACTTCAGGATATCAAAACAGAAATTACGTTTTCATGAAATAGTTTGGATTAAAAAATCTATTTGTACACCACTGTAGCCGAGCTGGTGAGGCCCATGTTAACTACGTCAATGGACTCAGACAGAAGTACGTCAACAATGTAGCTGAGAAGGTTGGTGCTGGCACTGGCACTGCTGACAAGTATGGAGTTCCCGGGACCTACGTTGGTGCCCACGGTTATGGTCATGGATATGCTTATGGAAATGGATATGGTCATGGTGGATACAGTCATGGATACGGTCACGGATATGGTCATGGTCATGGTCATGGATATGTCAGGTATCCTGATTACCACAATGCCCACCGTCAAGCCTATGTAAGTGCAGCAGATAAAAAAGACTAATCATATATAAATGACAATTGCTTCATTTAACTAGTCAGGGACTGACATGTTGTGGTAAAGAAATAATAATCATTGATAATTCAACCAGACATTACTTAGTAGTCTTTTTTCTTTATGATCAGTCATTTGTGAAATTTGTGTTAGGTGCTATTATCTGTTTGTTGTATAACTTACTGTTGCAGAAGAAATAATATTTTAGCTCATAAATTTTATGTCATTAGGTGAACAAGGTAGCTGAGTCTCTAGGGGCTGGAACTGGAACCTATAAGGAGGACGGAGTTCCCGGCACCCAGCTCGACAGGAACCACCGCCACCATTATTAAACAATGTGAGAATTATTCTTACTCAGTAATTTCCTACCTTTTCACTCATTATCTTCCTTTATTCAGGTTACTTATGATATTCAAAGCTATCTTGATTGAATTGTAATACTTAACTTTTATAGGCTGATTATAATTTTAATCTAGGTGTCATGCCATACTGTCTTAAACAGCGATGAAACTTTAGATGTTTAGAAGTCCTGATTGAGTACCTGAATTAAGGATACCAATATTTGTTCAAGTAAATATTCAATTGACCTTACATAAAACAGTAATTGTTTTGTTGCAGGTGAAAGCATTTAGAGTGTACAAAAACGACGGAGGTGAGGGCTAAGAGGAGATACATACCAAGTTGCAATAGTGTAAATATTTGTGATAAAAACCTAGATTTGAACATACCATTCATGTAACAATGACATTTGAACTGGTATGTATTGCTCTGGTGTTCTTAAAACGAAATAAAGTTACCATAAAACAAGAATATCATTTCTATTTGCTTTTTTTTCCTTGTCACGATGCTTATCCTTGTTACTGATGAATATACATACACATATAATTATTAGCAGGGTAATTATTCTAATGGTTTCCACTGAAGTAGTTCCTTTTTGCTGTGAATAGTTTTAGAAGGGCATAGAAACCATTTTATGAAGTTAAAAATATCATTGAATACAAATATTAACATGTAGCAATCTGTGAAGATTGTCATAGCCTACAGTTACAAATAAGAGAGGTCCCATCAAAGGTTGACTCATTGCAGGCATTTGGAGTGATTCCGGGGTGGACTACTTGCAGTAAAGCCGCTTCCCCACTTGGGTGACCAACGACGGCGATTTCCCTTGGTCGCCCGACAATCATTTAGTGAATTAGTACTTTGTCATGTGACTAACTAATGGCTGGTGGACAAAAAAATTAACCGCCACTGCACAAAGGTAGTTGATAAAACACCTTGTGCATGTAATCAATTGTATAGGAATAGAATGAAGAAAAGTCACCAGTTCTATAGAGGGAATATCATAAAATATTCAAAATTATGTGAATTACTACATCATATAGTGTGAATATAGCATGGACTGCTGGTAGGTGTAAACATACCTGTTTGGCAATAGTAGACAGGGTGCGTCTCCCAGCGAGTACCAATGCTTGGGTAAAATCAATAAACCAGACTGATATATATATGGTAGAACCTATGGTTACAGAGGAGAACACTACTTGATACCATTTGGACAATACAAGTCTTAAGGATTCAAGGGGTTTGAATAGCTATACGTAGAAGGACATCTGGTGACTGTTAAGAGAACTGCTGTGTTGCATTTTCTCATGGGACCGGGCGGACTCTGAAGGAGGAAGCTAGCTCTCAGACACTTGGAATTGTGAACCTAGGACTTATATACTATCATTGCACTGGCAGACTGTACGCATTCAATATATCCACAAATAAACCTGACTTTCAGCCAAGTGTTGTTCGCGTTATGAATATGCACGCCCATCTCGTGAATCTACCTACTATTTGACTAGCCTCTACAAAGAAGTTGATTAAGTCAGTTCGACCGAATATTACAAGAACAGTTCCCCATTATTAAGTAATACTCATAACAAACTACTAGCGTTCACCACATTGGGACACTCTTGCCATCAAACTGCTGGTGATAAGAGGACACATTGGTCCCCCAGCCCAGTGATTAAATGTACTTGTTGTCAGCGACTGGAGAAAAATATTTTGCCAGCAAACCATGTTGACTAGCTAGTTGGTTAGTTGCCAGACATCATGGCACCACTATTTAGTATGTCGTCAGGTGACTAACCACGTTAGTCGCTGCCAATTTTGGTAATCTAGTTGGCCAAGTGGGGACTAGGCTTTCGATTTCTATCACTGGGGGCCAAATTTGATAGATTGCAGTTCTAGGATATTTGGGGCCCTTGGTATCCCTTTTTAAAGATAGTGACATATAACTAGAATTGAAGATGTATTTGCCAATTTGTCTTGAAAATTGCAAGGGATTTACCCATCTATTTTCCTCATCAGAATTCAACTGTCAGCAACATTGTTGATGTTTTTGCCTCCTAAACGTATATTAATCAAAAGAGCTAAAATTTATAATTGTCGGACAGAAAGGAAGTCAGGCTCACAGAAATTGTTAATGCTACTAAGCCATACCATTATTTGTCTTCCATAAAAATTTGTGAAAGATTAAAAAGTAATTGAAATATGCCATTTTCCAAGATTACCTTAATTACCTAATACAAGAATGCATTAATAAACAAAGGTGCATATCAAGAATTTAACTGGAAAGGAAGAATTGATGTATCAGATATCACTCAGTCTCCAACAAAGGGAGCTAGAAGCAATACAAGGTCCAAATTTTGCAAATTCTATTAAGTATTGAAATACATTCTATGACCATAACTTAGATCTATAGTAAAATATGGACAAGGAAAAACAGCTGATACCCACCAAAACAGTTTTGTTTACAAACGTTGCTGTCTAAAAACAGAAATGTCATGGGTTTGCTGGAATTCATGTGAATGTTAAGTTAATTTGTCATGGTACATACTATAATACTGATAACTAAAGTTAGACTCGTAGAATGTATTTTTGAAGTTATTTGAGTGTGCAGAATTTTGTCAAATTTGAACAGGACATTGCTTAAGACTCCCTTAGCTTAGATACCAGCTTCAGCTGCGTCCATCTCGGTAAAGGTACTCACAACCGTTCAGAGCGCCACATGGGTGATATACCAAAAACTACAATGAAATTATGAAATTTTAAAATCCTTACAAAAAAGTACTTATTTTACTTTTATTTCCCTTGAATCAGAGTAGTAATGGATCAAATAAACATAGTATCAATAACCAAGATGTTCCATTTTCTTTCTTTTTCCCCCCCAAATAACCTTTCTCACGAACGGACTTTTTCTCTCTCAATATTTACTCAGTTATCCATACTTAATATTGAGTTTGCTTAAAAACGTACTGGTAGTTCTTTTGTCGTTTGATATAAGCATATTTATTTCCATTTAAATCAATATAGTTAAGGCTGATTTTCACAGACGAGTTAAGGATGATTTTCAATTTTCAATATATATAATTAAATATAAAATTATGCACCAATTGAGCATATGCATTTGTTATATCCAACCATTGTACCAATGTTACCGTTTGTACTATTTGTTTGTTTTCATAGGGGTTTAGTCACCCAGTTACTGCAGTGACCCATTAGAAAATCAGTGAAATCATGTAAATCATTGTTGTGCACAAAGGTAGAGATTAAATCAGTTACTTTGTGCATGATCATTGAATTAGTGTAAAGGTCACCAGTTGAATACAAAATAATAAGAATCTCTCTAAATTACTTAGTTTATGAAAATATCTAGTAATGGCAGGTGCCGCTGGTAGGTGTAAATATACCTGACGACAATGCTCACCAGGACACACCTCCCCGCAAAGCACCGACGCCTGGGGTAAAATCAATATCAGACTGCTTTATAAACAAGAGCGCAGTGTAAGAGAGAGGGAGAGACCGTTAGCGTTTGGATCATACAGATCGGGAGATTCGAAGGGGTTTTTAGATAGCTATACAATCGTGACTTACACGGTACTACCGCACGTCGGCTGGAGGTGAGACTAGGCGGACTCTAAGGAGGAAGCTTACTCTACCCTAAACTGGAACTGTTATACCTTGGAACTTATTACCATCACGAGCAACTGTACGCATCACCATATCCATCAATAAACTTACCGTACTGCCAAGCGTTGTTCATGTTATGGATTGAGCGCCCATCTTGTGGACTTACTCACCACTCGACTAGCACCCATCAGAGACAATATTAACAACAGTAATTATCTCGGACAATGCACCATAATTATAGTTAACTCTAAACGACACAATAGCGTTCAGTTGTGCGATGAACTTATTTATGAATAAAGGAATAATAATTATTTTTAGAGCAACTGTGTTGTGTTTCCTTCTTTTACAAAAGCTGAGCCCTGGATTGGAATAGAAGCAGAAAGGCTGTGTAGGAAAGACGGGAGCGTTGACTGAGTGTGTTTGAGGGGATTCCTTCCTTGGAGCTGATCATTGTCAATTGAGATCTTGTCATGGAATGGCAATATACAGGAGAATAGTAATAAAGAACATCCTTTCACACGAGTATTACGTCTTACATGATGTTGGAACTTTGATTATGTATTGGACGACATCAGTCAAACGAGGAGGAGACTGCGTTAGGAGCTAGCTATTATCTACAATTAACTACGACTAATTACGTACACCTGATATAACGGATAAATAACTCTCTATAGTTCAATATAATGTAATATCAAAAAGCCAGTTTAATACTAAATCAGACACTTATGTACCATTCCCGGAAAGTTGAGAAATCCTATTTTTACCACAATTTTTTGTGCTCAGGATGTGTATTTCGGATGCTAGAAATCATATTAAAGGATGTTTGGAATATTTTCGGAAATGTTACATCCTGCCCTAGGACTGGTCCATGTGAAAACATAAATGTGTTAAGAACAAAAATCTAAATCAAAAATCAAAATTAATCAACCAACCTACCTTATCATCTTTTAAAGTATGTTGCCTGAAGTTCTTTTGGCCTTACGATGGCCTGATTAATAACCATTTTATTATTATTACACTGTTTGAATACTATTTCATAATTATATTTGTAGGTCCTAATTATTAACTCAAAGAAATAATCCGTGACAATATCACTGCTTCATCCAAAATGAATATCATATTCCAAGTATTCAATATTTCTTAATGTTTTAAGTAAACCTTTTGTAAAAGTGGTAGATAGTGAGAACCCAGAATGGAAACTCGTGGTAATTCCAATTTAGCCTCCTTTATTGTCTAGATGTTGCCGTAAATGCCAAACTTTCTGCAGTGTTTGACACTAAACATTATTCCTTCATTATACAGTAAGTGAAAGACATCTGTTGTATTTTTGATCGTTTATTTGTTGACAACAAAGCCCCATCTTGGGTAAAATATAAGGCTTGTCCATCAACACAGAGGTAAGCAAATGCAGCCTTTGGTAAACCTGGTGCATGCTAGCTATATGATCCTATACATTATGTATCATGTAGATATAGCCCTGGGCACTTAGCACAGTTGATTCTCTGTTGTTCATATTGTGCTAAGCCATAAACACAATGGTTGAATGTCAATGTGAAGGAATGTTTTCGGGAGTCCCACGCACAGCTTCAAGCTTCAATTGGAGTGGGGGTTACTATATAAATGGCGACTGGAAGTTTGATTGACATCAGAGTCTGACCGCGCTGACCACACACACACCATGTTGACTATTGCCGCTCTTGCTGTTATGCTGGTTGCAGCCTATGCTGCTCCATCCCACAACTACTACAACAAGTAAGTTTATGCACATCTTATGGATATATTTATTCTTGTGAAAACTTTGGAGATACTACAATAATATTACCTGGCATATCATTTCTAGTTAATATGATGTAATTTTCACTCATGTAACTGATTGGTAAGATACCTCTAGTCTTGTTCTTAAAGGGATCCTTGCACATAATTGCAGGTTTGATATTTTACAATGATCATGGCATTTGGATAAAAAAAAGCTTATGATGTTAGAGATATCTACAGAAAATTCCAATTGTAGACTTAGTTATGGGACATTATGATTTGGTCTACTTTATCTGATTTCAAGATTAATCCTCAAATTTGCGATGTCACAAGGACATAAATTGGGAATCCCCAGCTTTAGAAAAGAGAACCCCTACTCTATAAAATGCATAGATAGGAAATTGACCTTAAGCATAAGATTTTTTTCTAAATGAAAGCTATTTTTAATATTATTTTCTTCTCACCTACATTCATTTATCAACCTTAGAATCCCTAGTTATTTCGAAAGGGAATCCCCATTATTATGACGTAGCAATGGGAGTTCTAAAAAGTCCAGAATTCAAGTAGTTCCAAAACTTGAATTTCTTTCATGAATGACTGACTTTTGGATGTCTTGACATTTTGCATATTTTTCATTTGAAACATTTTTAGAATACATAAGTGAATTGATGTACACAAAGATCAGCATTGTGTAAATATATGTGCAAGGACTCCTTTGAGGTTGTTTTCCTCAATCCTAATAATATATAGTATTGAAACCAGTGTAATAGGGACCACTTCTGCCATTATGACTTTTGCTGGACCAATACTTTGGTATACTCTAACATAACAGTGGATGATAACGTTCTCACAAATGACACATGTATGGTTTGATTTACATCTTAACATTGAAATTGAATTGAATTCTTACTTTTCATATAGCCGTGCTGGTGAGGCCCATGTTAACTATGTCAATGGACTGCGACAGAAGTACGTCAACCATGTAGCTGAGAAGGTGGGTGCTGGCACTGGCACTGCTGACAAGTATGGAGTTCCCGGAACCTACGTTGGTGCCCACGGTTATGGTCATGGATATGCTTATGGAAATGGATATGGTCATGGTGGATACAGTCATGGATACGGTCACGGATATGGTCATGCATATGGTCATGGTCACGGATATGTCAGGTATCCTGATTACCACAATGCCCACCGTCAAGCCTACGTAAGTATTCACACCCTAAAATATAATTATACTGATAAGAAAAATATTTAATTGGTACATTCTACTAGTGC
Organism: Lepidonotus clava; assembly: GCA_936440205.1. Lineage (NCBI taxonomy): Eukaryota > Metazoa > Annelida > Polychaeta > Phyllodocida > Polynoidae > Lepidonotus > Lepidonotus clava. The sequence goes on from OW387138.1 coordinate 47,734,739, forward strand.
AGGATCATTGCCATGTTGAAAAGATAATCATTATAATGGTACCAGAATCATAATTTGGCAAGACATTGCTTTTAAAGTTTTAAGTTATTATCGTAAATTGATTATCCACAAAGTCCCTTCCTGTCAAATATATGAAACTGTCTATGATATTCATGTCATTAGGTGAACAAGGTAGCTGAGTCTCTCGGGGCTGGAACTGGAACCTACAAGGAGGACGGAGTTCCCGGCACCCAGCTGGACAGGAACCACCGCCACCACTATTAAACAGTATGAGCACTCTTTAAATTCAGTAATATCTTACTTATTACCTACTTTCGCACATTTTACTTTCTTTCCTTCATTTATTTCATAATAAGACTTTTTATTGACTCAAAGAAAAAGATGCTTAACTATAGTATGTTTGTGAAATAATTATTATTCTGTAATTGAGACTACCTTCACAACTAAAAGAATAGTCAATGCTAATTAACAGCATGTATGAAAATGTATGGACATCTCAATCCAAATTGATTGGTTCGATAGGAGCCTGCTCAGTAAAAGAACTAAAATATCACAATTTCTGATTGTCCAAATTTAGTAAGGACGCCCAGATGCTCTTTCCAACGCTGGTTTAGTCCCATATGTCTATGGTTTCTTACTGCATTTACATATAATTTCAATTTGTTGTGCGGCAGGTGAATACATGGAGAGCATGCAGAGGAGATCCAGGTGCAGGGCAAGAGCAGAGTAAACGTGTTGAAGATGGAAGAAGATAGTGAAGTGCTTGTGATAAGTACCAAGTATGTAATTGTTACATTTAGGTAACAAAGGCAGCCGGATTGAACTACACCTGCTTTGCAAGAATGGCTTTTGGTGAAATAAAAGAATATTTTTATAAGATGATGGTCTGTTATTTTAAATTATATATAGGCCTATTCAGATGGTGGTCTTTTCAATAGTTAGACACACATGCAAACACGCACATGAAGAGAGAGAGAGAGAGAGGGGAAGGGGTTGTCTTTAAAGAAAGATGACTCTTGCATTACTCATTTCCAATACATTGTATGGAAAAAAGGCACATTTATGTAATTATTTTATCTTTTTTTCAAATACAACATAATTCTTTAACTATAGTGATATAATATAAAAGAAATCTTAGAGTATATTGAATATGTTTAATATTAATGTTTATTTAAGAAGCTTTCCTATGAACATAGTATGTAATGAAACAATATTTAATTCTTATTAATAGGAATAATTTAAGAATTTTCAAAAACATATTGCTTTAATTTGGTAATAGGTTGGACAACTATTGGTGACATGATATCTAATGAAATTCTACAAAATGTACCAATTATATTCCATAGTAGGCCTATTGTTAATACATGGTCGTATTGTGCATCCCAGATATAAGATGCGTTGTTCATAAAAGGTTTGAATTAAATGAACTTTAGAGATATTATGATGAAATGGTTAGTTTAAGGTATATTGGTTCTTATTTCATGCACTGTAGAAGATAATAGTATGGTTTAGATGTGTGAAATTAGACATGGGCTCCGTGAATTTAGGCCACTTAAATTATTATCATATTAGCCTTTAATTTGTTTAATCATAAAACGTCCCAAAATCTATGACCTTATAGGTCAATAAGTAAAATGTCCCTAAGATTATGAAAGACGAACCGCAAATCATTTAATTCCTTTTAATATATAATCGATTTTGATATAATAGAAATGTTTGTTGTATAAAGGATTTAGGAAAACTGGACAAAAACATATAAATTATTGTAAAGGAGTTCGAAAAAATTCCTCTGATCAAACAGTAATAAACAGTGGCAGATCCAGAGCGCGCGGGGGGGGGGGGGGGGGGGGGGGGCAGGGGGGGGGGACCCCTGTGCCTCCCTTTTTCCAGAAAATGAAACATTTTTTAATGTAAAATTTGACCAAAAAGTCATTCGGGAAAATTTCTCTTGATATCATAGTTCATGGAATTCAAGTAGGCATACAATTAGAATAAAGGTGATGTGTGAAATTACCCCAATCCCCCTATCATACTAAAATGAAATACTTTTCTGGATAGGGTTAATAACATTAGACCTACTATATCTAAAGGGCGGTCATAAAAAAATGCGTGACATATAGGCAATCCTGTTGTATTGCATGCGGATGATTATATTTTTTCTTCTTATTTCTTTCTTTTTTTCTTTTTTCCAAACACAAGAGATTATTTCCTGTAACTGCTAAGAGGAGGCGCCACCCTCTATATGAAGTGACCCTTGACCGCCGGGGGCGCCCTCTACCGGCTCACCCAGACACCACGGCCGACCCTTGTACTCAGTGGACCTAGATCTCTCCTGGATCTCTGCGCCTCTCCTGTCTTACATTACCTGTTTAACCAGCCCTGATGGCGGCGTCTTTAGGTGGGAAGGTGGCCCTGATTACTGGGGGCGGACAGGGCCTCGGCCGGGCCTTCGCCGAGCACCTGCTGCAGCGGGGGGCCAAGGTGAGTGGGGGGTGAGGGGAACGGCGAGGTGTGGGGAGGTGGGGTGTGACTGCCATCTGACGGGGAGGGCGGGAACTGTGGAGGTGGTCCTTCTCCATGCTCATCTTAGAGGTTTTCTACTTGGCTAATTTTGTCTGGTATGTCAAATGTCTATTTTATATCAGTAGGCCTTGTATCTAAATTCAGTGCTCATTAACAAGGTCTGGAACGGAAATCTATAGTTCCATTAACCCTTCCCCTCCCCGCAATTTTGACAATCATTTTTTTAACTTGGACATGTCAAAGATAATTTGGTATGGCCTTTGAAGTATCAAATGTCTTCAGAATATTGACAATCTATATATCATTTGAAAGCCCATTTTCTCAGGATTTATTTTGTAAAAAATAATTTCAAATTTTATAAACCATGTGTCAGGTGACCTAGGTCATGTGACCTAGGGTTGTTTTTTTCAGTAATTGTTTGACAATTTTAAAGAAATTCAAGAAAAAATTGTTACATATTATTTTTCTTATGATTGCAATATGTAGTATGTGTGTGTGTGTTTGTGTAATTTACTAACTGGTGTAACTGTGTATTTGTATATGTATATTTATATATAAAGGCATATATATATATGTATATATATATATATATATGTATATTAATAGGTATATATATGTAATGTATATGCATATATAATGTATGTATATATATGAACATATATGCATATATATATAAGTTTATCTCCTCCCCCTTCAGGTGAGTCTGGTGGACATTAACCAGAAGGTGGGTGAGCAGACAGAGCGAGCCCTGAGGCAGCAGCATGGTACAGACAGCACACTCTTCGTACAGTGCGACGTCTCCAACAAGACGCAGCTCCAAGGTAAAGAAAGGATGCATTCTGTCCTTTTAGGATGGATTCATAAAAGATCCTGATATGTGACATCCTGATATGTTGATCTTGAGGAAGACTGTCAGAAGTTGTAATGTGTTGATTGAGCGGACTGGTTATTCAAATGTGTTTATTGAATTAATAATCAACACTGGCCAAGAACACTGTCGTCAAATTTGGTGTATCCATTGCAATGGTAACTGATGTGTCGGAATGACCACAACACATACAACCAAATTTGGTGTATCTATTACATCTTTAAATGTTATATGTATTTAAACATTGTGACATTGTGACATGAAATTTGTTGATACTGTCCATTGTATTATGTGGTATCTCTGTCGCTTTTCTATTCCTTTGCATATTTTCTTTCCAGTTACCTGACTTTCATTTTTAAAAAGTTTCTTTTATGATTGATATTCCCCCCAAAAATCCTATGTAATCTTGCTTGTATTGCCAAGAGGTGGATCCAGTGGATTAAGAGAGCCCTGAACCACTAATCTTCCCTTTTCTGTCAGCACCTCAACTAGTTTCATTGAATCTTCTCTGTATCCTGACATGCTGTAGTGATTAAGATAAGTATTAACCTGCCAGCCAGAGGGTATATATATGAGGCTGTTGTATGCCTTTTTTCTTAGATGCCTTTAAGGCTACAACAACGACATTTGGAGGGCTGGACATTGTGGTCAATAACGCCGGCATTGGGGATGAGGTCAACTGGGGAAAGATGATTGACATTAATCTGGTAAGTCAAGGCTTTATCCATCAATCTGGTAAGTTAATTACAAGGTTGGATCCAGGGTGGGTTCAGGGGGTCCTGAACCCCCTCCTCCATTTTTGGTGGACCCCCAAACTAGACAAAGGGAAAAAAATCACGGGTACGCACACAAATATGCATTGTTTCATCACTTAGCCTATGTGCTGACCCCCTTTCATAAATCCTGGATCTGTCATTGAATTAAGACTTTGTTCATGAATCTGGAAATGAAGGGCTTTACCCATTAACTTGACATACCTTTTTGGCTTCAACCCAACTTCATATGCCAGTTCATTCTTGAGAATATAATTTTACCTCTGTCAACTTTAGGTAAACCAGATACACCCTTTAAAATGCTTATTCTTGTCGTTCTTCATTTAGTTTTCATATGTTCTTTGCAAAATGTTGTCATTGAAGGTTCTCTCATCTGTGAAGGAGAATGGAGTTGCTAATTGTATTTTCCCTTCGTCCTTCAGAATGCGGTCATACACGGGAGTAAGCTGGCACTGAGCTACATGCGGAAGGACCTGGGCGGGAAGGGTGGCCTTATCATCAACACATCCTCCTTTGCCGGTCAGTATCCAGCCCATGCAAGTCTTACAAGTGAATGCTAGTTGTTGTTATGGGTATTACTTACCAATTGGGGAACTGTTCTCACTTGAATCGCCTTAGTTAACTTCCTTTATATTGGCTAGTCAAGTAGTAGTCTGTTTAACTTAATGGGTGCTCATATCCATGACGCAAACAACGCTTGGCTGAGAGTCAGGTTTATTGGTGGATATATCAATTGTGTACAATTGCCAGTGTAGTCATAGCCTATAAATCCTTGGTTTACAATTACATTACATGAAGACAAGTTTCCTCCATAGAGTCTGCCTGGCCTCATGCGTTCATGCAACGATGTAGTTATCTTATTAGTGACCAGATGTCCTCATATATGTATGGCTATCCCAAACCCCCGAATCCTCAAGACTCGTGCTGTTCCAAACGGTATCTAATAATGTTCTCTGCTTTAACCATAGGTTCCCCCCTTTATATATCAGTCTGATTATTGATTTTTATCCTGAGCAGTGGTACTCGCTAGGAGATGCAACCTGTCTGCTATAGCTGAACAGGTATATTTACACCTACCAGAAGTCCCTGCTATATTTACATTATGTAACATAGTTGCTCATATGATTTCGAATACCTCCATGATGTTTTCTTCTGCAGTTTGGTGCCCATCTTTTATTCTATTCATATACAACTGATTATATGCACAAGGTGTTTAGTAACTACCTTTGTGCACAAAGTCTTAAAAAAGATCTGATTAGAAAATCAAAATCAAAATACAGGATGAGCAAATTTGTTGTGTTTTGCCAGTGTTTGCCATCACTTGAAGGGGGATTAAGTATTAGGCTAACAGTTCTACAAATATTGCATTTAATTAGAACGTATAATCAGGTTCGGGAAACGGCGCATTTCTCAATGCGGTATCTTATTCTAATCCGCACTAGAACACAGCATCAGGGGCGGCTTAGAATATCAATACGTCTTTGTATACAACAAGCATTATAGAGAGACATTATTTCTTAAGCTATTGCGAATTTTGTATGCTTTTGCAAATTTTCAAAAACATAATGACATCAATCAACAACAGCTTAACAACACATTTACCACAGCGATTGTAAATTAATGCCTTCATTTAGATTTTTGATACTGTCCCTATGGTTGAAGTGGATGCCTACGTGTCCTATCTATTGACCCAGGAGCTGCGTACACTCTCCAGGCACAAGAAGGGTTGTTTACTTAGTGGACAACAGTAAACATCGGGCTGGAGAGCGTAGCAGCTGAGAAGAATATCGTATTACTTTTCTAAGCCGCATTTTTCTTGCGATGCGTTAGCATTTTCCTTACATTTCCCCAACCTGATAATGAAATGTTCCATGCAACATAAATCATCATAGTGAGAAAGTGAAGGAAATCCAAGGTGGAAAAATAGAAGAATTTGATTTATTAATGTAAATGTTTTCAGAATGATCTAATCCACCGTTTTGTTGATTTGTCAAAGGCATTGCAACACCTCCTCTTATGGCATCTTACACGGCCTCGAAGTACGGAGTGGTTGGCTTCACCAAAAGTCTCGCTGTAAGATATTACCCTCATTTACATAGCCCTTCATCAAAAGTCTCACTATAAAACATTTCCCCACTTATTTGATAACGTTTAACCATGAGTCTTGCTGTGAAATTTTGTCCAGTAAGACTATGTTTCACTATGTATCTGTATGTAAGTTCTGTAATCATTGTATTATTCTATATCATGTTACATACTTCCACATATATGTATGAATTTATATATATCTATATTCATATGCATATATTAGTATGTATTTATATGTGAATTTGTATATACATATAGTCCTATGTGTGTCTTCATGTTTTGTAATTACTTTTAGATCAAGCTCATAATTATATGACTTTTATCTCCATCCTAATTTAGTTTTACTATTATATATTTTACTTCAGTTGACTTACCCGCTGGACACAGTTGGAGTGCGTATGAGCTGTCTGTGTCCGTCCTTCACTGACACTCAGATTATGGAGAACATACGGAACGCATACAAGACAGCAGACAAGATTGAACAGGTGGCTGCCAGCCAATTGGAAGGTGTTGTTAAAACAATTGGCATGATGCAGTAAGTGAGATACTTGTTTAATGTTCAGGGTGCCTGTTAAGGTCTTGAATCTATGTTGTTGTCTGCAAGCCCTTAAGAGTCTTGAATTTTGCAATTATTGGACAGGAGGTACTAAAGAATCCTTTGAATTACTTTGTTTGAATTTGTCATATCACGTTTAGGTATCATTCCAATTGAAGTTTTCATTGTCCTTATTGTCCTGTGCCTGGAGTTAATGAAACTTTTATTCATTGTAAATAAATGTTTTCCAGCAATACTACAAGTAATAATCCTGCTGATCAGTGACTGCATAAGTTGATTCAAATATTTTTATATTGGTTAATATATATAAAGACCTGTAGTTAAAGGTACTATACCCATATACATATATTGGCAGATACCCATATACATATATTGGCAGATATGATCTTATATCAAAGTGAAAATGAAACTGCTCCCAGCCTCAATATTGGACTTTTTTGTCATGCTTTGTATATTGATGTCTCTCTTGCAGGACTTCTGACGTGGCCAATGCCTTCCTGCGGCTGGTGGACGACCGACGTGCCCACGGAGCGGTTCTTCTGGTTACACCCGCCGGGCAGGAATACAAAGCACCCCCACACCTCAGGGGCAAGCTATGATAATCTAATGTTGCCTATGCCTTTCTGCAGCCGGTGGAAAACCGACGCACTCACAGAGCTGTTCTGGTCACACCACCTGGGCAGAATTATCAGGCATCCCCACACCTCTGGGGAAAGCTATGATCAAACAGTAAAGGCATGACATGGCTATCACTATACTCATGTCCAGTATTCCACTCGACGAATTAATTGTATTTTGCCCTACACAGGTTGTGATTCATAATCGCTCAATAATAACCATCGTGATGGTAATTCTTATCAGTGGTGCCATACTCTCTCAATGTTTCAGCAGCACATGACAAATTTATATTGATAATGGAATTAATGCTTAACTTGTATGCAATTAAGGTGACTGAACGAAAAATAGATCTAGCCGTTCTTGCCTATCCGTAATGTACTGATTGAAATATATTTTTGATTTTCTCAAAAAGACCTAAGATGTAATGACTAACATTCCATGAATGTTATTTCACACTTTGGAAATATTTGGAATAAGCATAACCTGGTGTCATTTTGTTGTCACTTGTGAATGATGTTAGACCTCATCCTATGCAAAGGAACCTTTTTTTCTGGTTTAATATGTTTTGTCCACAATGATTTTAGTTGTCACCACATAATTATGTATAATAGTGTGTTCAGCAAGCAACTTCTCATACTAAAACATGGTTGTGGGTACTTGTTTTTGCAATTGGTTCCACACCTTCATGAGGATTGTTTGAGTGGTTGATGTCTATGTTCTTAGGCCTGTGTAACCAGTCGGTAACAAACTAACAGTGCTAATTGCATGCTTGCCTTGTACTGAAGAGTCTGTCTATATTCTTATATAAACCTTTGGAGCAAATTAAATCTACTCACTTCACGAATGTGGATTGTACCAAAGTTTGTGCTTATAAAAGTTGCCTACCGATGAAAATATGTATTTTTGTATTTTGGTCACTCTATTTTGGTCAAGATGATTAAATGGATTGTAAATACTGATCAAATAAAGTCTGCCTCTCAAATTGAGTTAAACAAGTCTTGTCGCTGGATTATTCATTATTAGAATTAGATAAGATTATGCTCCGTGCTAGTAACAATACCAATCGCTGTCTTTAATGTATTTATGATTTCTGTAAGATTACAATGGGAAGCAATTTTCTTAATTTTGAGTCTTGTCCTCACATCTGCTGACATTGAAAAAGTAATTGGTGAATTTCTATGTAGGCATATAATGTAAATGAATATATGACTATCCAAAACAGAAGAACATCTGCCATCCAATTTGTATTGTTGAAGCTTGATTATGTGCAAGACACTTAGCCAATACTCCCTGTTTTTTTGGGATACCCTATCTATCTATATAGCACTGTAACTATTAATGGGTACTCCCTCAATCAGATAAATGTTGTGTCATTTAATTTACTTGTTTTGAATGACCAGTTACACGATGTCATGTTCAGCTACTGTAGGCATTGTCCAGCAGTGTGAGAAGCCAGGAGTGGGTTACATAATCACTGCCTGAGCCAAATAGCCATCACCCCTTCACGTGAGGACCAACACTGACACCTGCAGGTGGGCAGGCCAAGGTGGGTGAGTGATAGGTCACTCAGTACTAGGTTCATGGCAATGCATGCATGGAACTAGTAGCCCTTTCCTAAACCCCTCCCCTAGCTGTGTGTGACAGCAGGAATGGTGGTGGTCAGTACTCAAAGCCAATATAGCCTTCTGGTTGTAGAAAAGGCATCAGTTAAAATGAGGGATGACCCTCGCTTATCCATGAGCTAAACTTTGTAGCTATTTTGCTTCTTGTTAAAAGGTATAATTTCACAATAATTGAAACTTTTGTATCTTTTATTTGGAAGTAACTGTCTCAGAAAATCTACTATACAATGCAATCGAAATATAAAAGGAAGTGAAACTGTAATAATGAAGCCTTTCCACCTAGATTTGGGAAGAAGTACTTACAGTTGGGTCCAGCTAAATCTCAATCTACTCAGGTTCTATCTAGTATACATACAATAATTATCATACAAAGTAAACAACAAAGTTTCCAATATTGCGTACATTACAGGATGTAGATTCACATTTATAATTGACAAAAATAGGTCAAATAACTGGAGATCAATATTTCTAAATAAGGAGCACACTAAAGTTTCATACATGTGTACAGTGCTTAATCAAAAAGAATCAAATGTAGCATCAAACTAGTAAAAAATGACTTTTATCTCAATGCATTCATGACTTTCATGATTAATTACATTTGAACTTGTAAAATGTGAAAGATAAGTAGTTGACAAAATATGAATACAAATTACAGTAACTTCATTATAAACATTCGATAACATACATACAGTGGGCCTTTAATAAAAGCTACTCTCATAGGCAGTAATTGCATATTTACACAGATTTCCTCAAACAAAAACAAGTAACAGTAATTATTTTCTTAGCAGTATGTCAGCATTAATAACAATATTCACCTCTTTTCTGCTTAAAGTGAACATTTAGTTCAGCATGGACTAGATGAAAGTATATATAATACCAGCTAATATCGTTTGTCAGATTCCCAAAATATTCCAACCGATTATCATTAGTTATTGTACATATCTATATTTGCATTTACTTAAGAAAACAGTATCTATCATTATGATCACAAGAGACCCAATTATGTACATGATAGTTTTGACCAATAATTACCATATTTGATACATCAACAGATCCTATGATCTTCATATCTCTTTTTTGTCTTTTTTGATATTTTAAACAATGAGATTTACAAATATTAATGCTCTAGCAGCTCCAAGATAATTCTTTAAGACCATTAGTTCATCAGAGACAATAAGTTGGTTGCAGGTTAAATATATACATGTGAATAGCTGTCATCTCACCGTGGAACAAGGTCTTATGGCCCACCATGAAACAACATGGAACCGGCTTATAGTCCACATATACAAAAATACAGGGTGTTGTAGACTATCGCTCCCGGAGCCAGAAGATTTGCGATAATATGGTCAGTGATGTGATCAGTGATGTTACCGATGATGTCATAACGGACACAGATGAGCTGGAGGATAAAGAGCTGCCCTCGTCTTTCGTCATGGCTGTCTTTGGCTCCTCCTTCGCACCCTTTGCGTTACCTTCAGCTGTTAATGTAACAAGACAAACATTAAGAAAAAGGTCAATCAAGACATAACAGCAAGCAGGATGGGACATTATTTAGTTGGATGTTAAGTTTTCAATGATAAATATGTAGCCACCATTCGGTGAGCCCTTGAGGCCAGTTTGAAAACTGCCAGTCTATTTCTAAGTCTCTTACTGTCAATAATGTAGAACTGGGTGGTAGGGGTTGGTTGCTCCTCAAGGTGTACCCATTATTCCATCCAGAATGTGTACAACCCCTTAAGTCTTATTTGAAATATTTACAAGCGCCCATAATGCCCCGCTTTATCATCATCTCTTACCATCAACAATGTAGAGCTGGGTGGTGGGTGTCGGGGGTTGCTCAAGCCGCACCCTCCGGTCCGTCCAGAAAGTGTAGTACATCCATGTTGGCTCAGCATTCGACACCTGTCCCACATCATTGATGTACCTGACGACCGCCAGGGGGCCGGTGGAGTTGTACTTGAATTCATGTCGTGGCCGCTTTAGGCGTGACCTGCAGATGGTGTCCAGCAGGATAGGCCCATCGTACACCTCCAGGCGTTCAGAACAGTTGGGCCTAGGTGGGGAAAAGGACATTGTTAGGTGTATTACTTTAGCAGTGTGTTATATGTACATTGGGATCTGTAGATGGTATCTAGCAGGACGGGCCCATCGTACACCTCCAGGGGTTCAGAACAGTTGGGCCTAGGTGGGGAGAAGGACATTGTTAGGTATATTACTTTAGCAGTGTGTTATATGTACATTGGGATCTGCAGATGGTATCTAGCAGGACGGGCCCATCGTACAACTCCAGGCGTTCAGAACAGTTGGGCCTAGGTGGGGAGAAGGACATTGTTAGGTGTATTACTTTAGCAGTGTGTTATATGTACATTGGGATCTGCAGATGGTATCTAGCAGGATGGGCCCATCGTACACCTCCAGGGGTTCAGAACAGTTGGGCCTAGGTGGGGAGAAGGACATTGTTAGGTGTATTACTTTAGCAGTGTGTTATATGTACATTGGGATCTGCAGATGGTATCTAGCAGGACAGCCCATCGTACACCTCCAGGGGTTCAGAACAGTTTGGCCTGGCTGGGGGGGGGGGGGGGGGGAGAGAGAGAGAAAGGATATCTTTGTATATTCATAGACATGTATGCAAGATGTAGCTGGAAGATACATCACTTTGACTTTTCTACTTTGGCCATTGTTATTAATGTCTAGAGTTTAAAAGTGTCTAGAAATAAATTTAAAGACATTTGATCTTCAAGAAGAGTTTGTAGATACTTGTTTGAATGTAACAAAAATAGTCATGCCTGATATCGAGAGTACTTCCAGATCTAGAATTCCAGAAATGGGTTTGCACTTTGTATACCTGTGCATGTGTGTGCTTATTTCTCTGTGAATGTGTGTTTTGATACCGGCCTATCCCCATTCATTTCTTGAAAACCCAAGCAATGGGGGGTCAGAGACCTTAAATTAGACTTTTAACACGAGATTTTTCTTAAGGAAATGTGTATATAAATTATACAACCCATAATCAAAGACAAAGTGACTTGTCTGGAAGCCACAAGGCTCACTTGAGTGAATAGACGATGAGCTGGACCTCTACTCTCTGGTTGTACTCGCCGCTGAAGTTGTAGGCGCAGGCTGTGCCCTCCTGCAGCTTGTGGTCAGGGGTATGGACGTCACCTGAACCCTCAACCGAGTTTGCTGCCTCGAATAACCAGTCACACACAGTGAACACTTGACGATCACCTCCCTCGTGGTTGTCTGAAAAAATACACGGGAATTAAGTATGAAATAAAATCGCATCACTGACATATTTTGGTCTATTTCAGTCGCCAACCCCTAACAAGGCCCCAACCCCTGGTAACGTCTGTCTTACAGGTCTGTGACATAGTCCTGTCTGTTATCCCGATAGCCCCGTGTCCCCCTAACACGGCCCCACCCCCAAATAACGTCTGTCTTACAGGTCTGTGACATAGTCCTGTCTCTTACCCCGATAGCCCCGTGTCCCCCTAACACGGCCCCATCCCCCAGTAACGTCTGTCTTACAGGTCTTTGACATAGTCCTGTCTGTTACCCCGATAGCTGTGTGTCCCCAACCTCTAACATGGCCCCATCCGCTGGTAACGTCTGTCTTACAGGTCTGTGACGTAGTCCTGTCTACTACCCCGATAGCCCTGTGTCCCCAACCCCTAACATGGCCCCATCCCCCAGTAACGTCTGTCTTACAGGTCTGTGACATAGTCCTGTCTGTTTCCCCAATAGCCCCATGTCCCCAACCCCAAACACGGCCCCATTCCTCAGTAACGTCCGTCCTGAAGGTCTGTGACATAGTCCTGTCTGTTACCCCGATAGCCCCGTGTCCCCCTAACACGGCCCCATCCCCCAGTAACGTCTGTCTTACAGGTCTGTGACATAGTCCTTTCTGTTACCCTGATAGCCCCGTGTCCCCAACCCCTAACACAGGCCCGTGTTAGGGGTTGGCCCGTGTTAGAGGCCCTAACACAGCCCCGTCCTACAGTAACGTCTGTCTTACAGGTCTGTGACGTAGTCCTTTCTACTACCCCGATAGCCATGTGTCCCCAACCCCTAACACGGCCCCATCCCCCAGTAACGTCTGTCTTACAGATCTGTGACATAGTCCTGTCTGTTACCCCAATAGCCCCGTGTCCACCTTACACGGCCCCATCCCCCAGTAACGTCTGTCTTACAGGTCTGTGACATAGTCCTGTCTGTTACCCCTATAGCTGTGTGTCCCCATCCTCTAACAAGGCCCCATCCCTCAGTGACGTCTGTCCTGTAGGTCTGTGACATAGTCCTGTCTGTTTCCCCGATAGCCCCGTGTCCCCAACCTCTAACAAGGCCCCATCCCCCAGTAATGTCTGTCTTACAGGTCTGTGACATAGTCCTGTCTGTTTCCCCGATAGCCCGTGTCCCCAACCCCTAACCCCAGTAATCCCCGGATGAAGCGGGATTGTGCCCGTATTGCCCCACCCCCAACAGGGATCAGTGTGAGTTATGGGCCTACAGACAATGTCACATGGGGATCATCGCGGCCATCTTGTCTCATGATGTTGTCTCAGGCCTGGCTCATTGGATGAAAAGCCTAACTTAGACAGAGAGGAAAGGCAGGGAAATGATAACAAATGAAACAGTAAAGTGCTTGAGGTGCTTGATTTACCAAGGATTTTCTCAAAATGTTAGCAAAACCAAACCAAACTAAATACGAACCAATAATTCAGAATTCATTTAGGCAAATAAAGGAATATTGTGTTTAAAAGGAGCGGATTGAAATAAATATATGTTTTTTAATGTCAAATCAAACATCAGCTCAAAAGTCATTGCTTAAAAAAATCCAATAGCCCACTCCCCCTTTTCAAAATGTTTGTATGTCGGAACTGAGCACTGCTTACTTATTGACAGTAGCCTTAGCCCTAGCTAACCATTACTTCCTTTGGTGTTTTGGAAATATTGGATGAATACTCTGATGGATGCCCTTAATATTGTACTGATGCGGATGGTCTGTCCATCCTTAAGTTTAGCCATTCTAGACTTCTTACACTGAGAGTCAGGGCTAAACAATTTCTCTTTGTCAAAGATAAAGAGTAGAAGAGAGGAATCAGGTGACATATAAATTTTGATTTTACTATTTAATAATAACCAAAAGTTCAAAGACTCACTCTTCCACCTGTCGGTGACCTGGACGTCGAAGCCGCTGTAGTCCCAGGGGGGTCCCCCAGGGCCGGACTGGAACAGGAGCAGCACCGAGCTGCCCGTGGAGATGATGTGCTGCCCATCATGGCCACAGTACCGCCCGATGAGGGGGTTTATCGTTGACATGCCATCGTACACCTCCACAAAGTCCTCTGTGCAGTTGTCACTGAATAGAGGTAAAACACAACTATCAGTAATGGTATATGTTGTTATTTTATATAGAGCTGTGTCAAAGTTTTAAGATCAGCGGGTTTATTGTTGACATGCCATCGTACACCTCCACAAAGTCCTCTGTGCAGTTGTCACTGAATAGAGGTAAAACACAACTATCAGTAATGGTATAATATTATGTTGTTATTTTATATAGAGCTGTGTCAAAGTTTTAAGATCAGCGGGTTTATCGTTGACATGCCGTCGTACACCTCCACAAAGTCCTCTGTGCAGTTGTCACTGAATAGAGGTAAAACACAACTATCAGTAATGGTATATGTTGTTATTTTATATAGAGCTGTGTCAAAGTTTTAAGATCAGCGGGTTTATCGTTGACATGCCGTTGTACACCTCCACAAAGACCTCTGTAGAGTTGTCACTAAATAGGGGAAAAACACAACGATCAGTAATGGTATATGTTGTTATTGTAACTAGAGCTGTGTCAAAGTTTTAATATCAGTGGGTTAATCATCCACACGCCGCCGTACACCTCCATGAAGTCCTCCGTGCAGTTGACACCATGCAAAAGAAAAACAAAGCCTTCAGTAATTATTTACTTCATAGTTATTTCTATATAGAATTATTTTAGATATGCCAATTTCAATGGACTGATTAAGTAAATATGAAGATCATATGATTAGCTGCCTATACTAGATAGATGAAGCCACTGGGTCACCCTGAGCCTGGAACATGGGGCATCTTGCTGGGCTTCTGTCTCATCACTAAATAAGCCAATCCCACATTGAGTATATCCCAGCGTTGGACAAGGGTTGGACAAAATCACCATAAAAGCCATCCTCGTTTCCTAGAGTTGGGGCTACTGAAATAAGCAAGAATTGTATTTTTTTACATCATCAAGTGCTGCTTGAACATTATGATTTCTTAAATTTTATCAATTGACAGATTTGCAAATTTGCTAGACAATCAAAATGTTGTATTTCCGGGCAAATTAGGTTTGGACATTATAGGTTCCAAAATATAAAGCTGGATTTTATCAATTTTAAGGAACAATGTGTCAACCAAATTGTTTTGGTTAATTCTGTATTATACAACCATCTTTAGGTATTAAGTGTGTTGAGGCAATTTTGAAAATATTTAATAGTGAACCCCTCAATGTCAGTGTAAACTGGGATGGGCTTATTGGCACCAATGTCCATAAAAAAGGCTGTTGCTTCAAACTGCCATAAAAAAGCCAAAATAAATAGCTGACAGCATTTCCACAAGCTGATCTATCCCCTACGCACCAACTACATGCAACGTACCCAAGCCCGTTTTTTTTAAAGCAGGGTGGGATCATGCAGTTATGTGTTCTGACCTAGCAAGTAGTATACTGTACTGTTCTTGTCGTTTGACTCAAGCCCCATTCACCGTGGCTGACGAGGGTGTAAATGACGTGCTAACGTTGGAAACGTTGTAGTAACGATAAAGTTATCGCTTGGACTTCAAGCGATCAGATCCAACATGTTGGATCAAATCGTTTGAATTCCAGCCGATTGCAGGGGATAAGTACTTGAAAAAATTATCGTTTGCAATTGTTAGGTACCCATTTCTTGAATTTCGCTTCCATGCAGATCATTTTATCGCCACTCAGAAAATTATTGTATGAGAGCGATAAATTTATCGGATCTCCAAGCGACACAATCATCGGCCACCTCTCGTGAATGCTTCCCACAGAAGTTTGTACGTATAGACTGCGTACTGCTTATTTATTGAACTTAGCCTATGTGAACATTACTTCCTTTGGAGTTTTGCAAATATTGGATGAATAGTCTGCTGAATGCCCTTAACATTGCTGTAGGGATTGCGAAAAGAACTAACTGTAGTTTAATGTTCAATCAATGATTACTCGCACCAATGGCTACATGGCACATAAAAAACCATGCACATACTCTATAATCTCTATAAACTACACAAACAACCTAAACACAATGTCATAGTTGCAGGTAACAGGCCCGTGGCCAGCTTTTTTCAGAAGGGGGGGAAAGTCATTATTTGATTGATAGAGCTCAAATATAGTTTTTTTCAGAGGGGATTTCGTTTTTTGACCAATATGGCTCAAATGTGACATCATTTTTGTGGATTTGCTGGGGCCACACTCTACATCTGAATGAAACTAATTAAGTGCGTCGGAGTAATATTAATATTCTCATAAATCATTCATTTCATCCAAAGAGGGGGGGGGGGGGGGTCGTATATGTCAGTAGAGGGTTCACCCAAGGGGTGAACCCCCACCAGCTATGGTCATGGGTTACATACGTACACCTTGAATCCACCTTCAGGGTATCTTTAGGGGCGTGGATTGGGGTGGATTTAGAAAAATGGCGCATGTCCCTATCGTTTTGATATTCATGTAGAATTTCATGTCATATGTCAATTATTTTTTGAACCCCTATTGGGGTACCGGGGCGGGGCTTCTGCTCATGAGAAGAATATAGGCCCCCAGTAGCCCCTGCTGGTTGTAGAAGGTGATGATAGGGGCGACCAAGCACTGACCAAGTGGTTCCTTTTATTTTGGTTCAATTCCCGGTTGGTCTCTTGGTTCATTAAGGGTTAAGGTACAGCAGAAATGATTTCCAGGTTTTGATCCCCTGCTGTTTGCCTGCCCTGTCACCCTCATCTCAAAGATTCAATCCTCAGAGACTGACCAAGTCAAAACACATGTCTGAAAAGTCAGAATTCATTCTAACTTGTTTTCAACGTGAAATTGACTCTAGCTGTTGGTATGGCATAAAACATTCATCACTTTTTTTTTTCATTTAACATGTCAAATTCAAGAAATGACAATTCTAATTTTCGATTTCGAGGGCCTACACCATACCTTTTCTTCATGTCGAACTTGCCCCTGAAGCCGCTGCCGCCCAGCTTGAGGTCGACCCTGGAGTCGTCGAAGTTGGTGAACAGGTAGCGACACCTGGTGTTAGGGGGGTAGATGCCCGGGAAGCCTGGCGACACCACGCGGCAGTAGCCGAAACACTTGTCGACCGGGATCAGCCAGTCGCACTCTGTGGGCAGAATAGAAAGGTGGGTCTTAAAGTGGAGTATTTAGCAATTCAAAACACATAGGAAAGGTGAATCAATGTATTGATAAATTAGGCAGAATTATGACTGATATCAGCCAGTTGCACTCCGAAAGACGAGTAGTTAGATCAGTTATATATTATCAAGAAGGGATTGGGGAGGGGGGGGATGGGCCGTGCATGCCCCCCCCCCCCACTGGTCTAGTGAGTAGCATACGAATCATGTCAATTGAACCAGGCAAGTTAGGTTTATATATATATATATATATATATATATATATATATATATATATATATATAATATGTGCAGAATGGGCAATACAAATTATTCCATGAATACAGGGCTTTGGAGAATAGAAAGATAATTAAAAGGGATGTATAACATTAATCATTATAACTCATGTGCCGCAGATCACATTTTGGAGCAGTGAGTAGTACACTTGTCATGTCGTTTGAATCAGGCACCTCAGGTTGCCACACCCTTTAGGTTTGTAGGTGCAGACTGGGCAATGCACATTTACACCTATACGATCTTTGTACATTAATATCAGATGAGCAATGTGCAGGGTGTGCAAATGCTCGCAAATTCACAAAAATGTGCGAATGTTGTCACAGAATGTATTAATCTTTCGCCCAAATTTTATATAGGAAAGTGAAAGTGCTATATAAAAATGTGTAAACTTGTGACTAGCTTGTGCGAATTTTGCTAGAAGTTTTGCCAAAAAAATAAATAGGGGTATGTGCACAACTTTAAGGCTGTATTCCACATGCTGAAAGTATGCACTGCCGATGCTGAGCCTCTCCATGGTAACATTCTATACGACACTTTCGGCTGCTGAAAGTGTACTATAGGCTGCAGAAAGTGTACTATCAGCTGCCGAAAATATAATATTGGCAACCAGTGTAAAATCGGCAGGATAATTTATCAACATGTTGGTAAATTTTATCGGCAATGCTGAAGTTAATACATCGGCACTGGCAAAAGTACTATAATATGAAACACTGCTGGGGGCGTCTGAGGGTGGGCATGTGACCCATAGGGGATCGTCACATACCGAGGGCGAAGCCCAAGGTTTGTACGATCCCCATTGGTCGTGCAGCCACCCGTGGATGCCCCCTAAGGTGCTTCTTTATTTTTTCTTCCAAATATGTGAAAATTCTGTAAAAGGTTCACAGTGAGCGGTGCGTATGGTCTGTCAGTATGCCCTGGCTACAATATGCACCGCTCGCCGGCCGTGCGGGTGGTAAAAAGACTTACTGGTGTTGGCGATCCGCCCCTCCAGCTGTTGGAGGTGGCCGTATGGCAGCCCGTCCTCCTCCACATCTGAAACCAAAAGGATTTGTTGGTAAAAATGATAATAAACTTTGAGATAATTACGCAAAGTGATTGCACATTTATCGCTGATGTCATACAATGATAGTTGAAAAAACTTGTGACTCACTTGTTTTTCTCATCTCATAAGAGGTACTTTAATGTTGCATTTAAGTTGTTACATTTAGGTCTTACTAAATCAACTATAGCATTATGCTGGATAGATATATACCTTTGTGTGTGACATGTACATGAATGTTATAAGACAACACAGTACAAGAGGTACACAGGACAATACAAATACAAACATATTTCATGCACAACGAACAGGTACCGCAATACAGGGAGGAGTCTATCTAATCGGAAAGCAGATTCTGTAGGCTGGGAGAAAATGTGACCTCAATGTATCAGTTTGAAAGCACAATGTTGCAAAACCATTACCGACGATGCCTACATTTTCTTGAAATAGTTTTTATAATATATATATATATATATATATATGTATATATATATATATCATATATAGCTCGGTCTCTTTTGAATATTTTGTTTTCTATCTTTTCCAGTTTTAGAAAAAACATTCTATCTAGAGATAATTACATCTTATAAACAGAACCTAAAGCCAAATACCCACGAAGCAAGTTTCAACAAGTCGGTTAATTGATCGGTGCATGCTCAAATCAGCCGATCCTACCAGAACAATGTTTACTGCTAATTCTTGTACCAATTCACAGCAAACATACAGCATACTGATAGGCGAGCACTCAGAAGAGCGATTGGCAAAGTACAAAATTGCTCCTTTGGGCAGGGTTTTTTATTCATGCAACAGGCACTGATACTGGATCTCCACGAGGTGAATAGTTTGCATCTAAAAGTCGATGACTAGGTAACTCATGCTGGCGCCGTACTGCCAGGTGAATAGAGGCACTAATCTTTGACAATTAAAGTAGAAACATCGGACAAGTAAGATTTTTGCCAAAGATTAGCTGTAAACTGTCGACTACTAGCTGTAATTCGCACCAACGAGAAAGATGCATAGACAAAGCTAGTTGTTGATGAATTACAGCTAATCGTAAGCAACTAATCGCCCCATGGGGATGAGTCTTCCTAGGATGTAAGTGCATCGTGCGGTACACGTCTTTTGGTCAATATGTCCTCAGTATAATTATCCCCACATTTCATTCACGCATGCGCCCTGCATACTATCAGCATACCATTAGCACCTAATTAACATATTGATCATTTCTCCTTTAAACAAAGTCTGCAGACAGTTTAGGTATCGTATATCTAACTCCTGCTCTAAATAAAGTACCTGTCTAATACCAAATTTATAATCCTTAATATTGTATCATCCTTTTCTAGTGGCATTCCTTCTCTTACCTTCTGCTTGAGAGTCTGCTGCGGCAGGCGACAGAAATTGAAAAAAAAAAGATTTTCCGAGAATATGTCATGTACTTGCATATTGTATCAAAGATAATCTTACCACATCAATATCAAAGTATCAAGGTCGCACCGATGCAATAAAACACCTTTTTCACGATTAAAACGAAACAAAATGTAAAAAAAGAGAAAATACCGCCATTCAACAATTAGAAAAAGGAAAGTAATCAGTATATTCGCAAGTATTTGTAATAAGGAGTAGATCAGTTAGTTCTACGACTTTAAATTTACCAAGCATTACTGGAAGATGCTGAGTGTATGCAATACAACCCCCCCCCCCCCCCCCCAAAAAAAAAGAACAAAAAAAAAAAAAAAAAAAAAAGAACAAAACAGTAGACTCCTATTAATTTTTCTTTTAATCAAGAGTATTTGTCAGTAGGGATATCCGAACGTTAACGACCACTGAAATAGGAAAGGAGTCCATGACAGTCTTGAGCACGCATGCCACACTACCAATATCTTCCCCCCAATGAGATTTTTTTGTTTTCGTTTTAAGTTTCAATTGTCCTCTTCCGAAACAGATGTAAACAAGCGCGGCCCGCGAGTGCCCCCCTCCCCCCCATTCTTCTCATGAATCTTTCTTTTTCTGGGTGAAGCACGACCTAAAGAAACATATTTCCGAAAGTTGTGTATCACCTCTTCTGTCCAAACCTGCCCTATCCACCTGTGAGGGATGGGTGAACGTTAATGTCGGAGTGGATATAACAACCCTGGTATTTTACCTTCCGTGATTTGAGCCCGAATATACAAATAATGTTCCCTTCAAACTGAGTGAGAGTGCATGCTGTGGGGGTGGGGGTGGGGGTGGGGGTGGGGGGGGGGGGCTATCTGGGCACTGGGACGCACACGGGATTAAAGTGTTCGGGTTTTAACATTAAGGGCCATGCAGGTTTTAATACTGTAAACAGGTAAAGCCTTAAGCTAGCTACGGGAATTTAATTACAGTATCAGTATTATATAGGCTATACAGAGCCAAATTATCAGGATATTTTAAAAATAATCATACTCAAACATTTGTTATTCAATTGAATGAGTTCTCATTTAATAACCATAAGGAGCTAACATAGTAGTCAGAGACAAGTATTGTTATAAGCAATAGAGAGACATACTACTCAGGCGTTTCGGTGGATAATACTGCAGATTTCTAGTGGGAAATCAGTAGTCTTAGTTATATGAAGAAAAGCCAGGAACACACGTTCCTGGCTGGCATCAGAAAACCCGGTCGGTTCTCATTCCCCAACGTGTTTTCATTTTAAACTCGGGAATTGAAACTGCCAGAATTGAACTTTTATTTGCTTTCCCTTTGATGAGGAGAGCCGTGATCGCCATGGAAACAAACTCATAAATTCATGACCTTACTTCTTTGGAGAATATTGAAATTACAATTGGTCCCCTGACAGATTCACCTCCGCTGCCCTTCAGAGCTTTTTAACTTTCATATGAGACGCTTTCAAATCGAGGACAAGCTTCTTGATTGCAGTGATATCTGTAAATTGCTCCCCCTCCAAACTTTGTCTTATTTTTCAGAATGTTTCTACTAAAATAATTTTGATGAAATTGAAAATAACAAAAGTATATTGAGCTTGGTATTTGGAATGTTTATGAATTGCTATGAGGCATATTTTAATAGATTAAATATGACATATACTAATATATAGCAAAAGATGAGCTGTCCTTTCTACATCCATTCTCTTATAAACTATCACTTATTACCCAAACAAAACAAACAGTTTTATGGTATGAGTGAATTCCGTATTCCCAAATAGAAATTTGACACCTATTGCCAATTATACAAAACCAAATTCACCATATGCATAGGAAATTTAGAACTCCACTACGCAAATCAAATCAATGTATATTCCCGGATAATGTTGGATTATTTCTGATATGAAAATCTATAAATTCTCCATACCAACCTTTGTCGACGAAGGTGACGTCAAACTCGTAGCCCTTGGAGGGCCGCGCCTTGTCCAGCTTGAACTCGACAAAGGCTGACTGACTGCGGGTGATGCGCTTCACCCTCAGCTGGCCCTGCTCGTAGTGTCCGCAGAGGGTGGTGGGGGGCAGCCAGGTAGGGTCGGTACTACACGACTCTGTGTCCGAGATCCGCAGGTACCCCCGCTGGCAGCTGTGGGTGAAAATAGGGGATTTAAGTTATAAGTAGTGATAACTTAGGACAATAATAGGGGATTTAAGTTATAAGTAGGGTTCTCGCACAGGGTGGTGGGGGACAACCAGGTAGGGTCAGTACTACACGACTCTGTCTGAGATCCGCAGGTACCCCCGCTGGCAGCTGTGGGTGATAATAGGGGAATTCAGGTATACGTAGGGTTTTTGAAATAGTTTCTAAAGAGGGTGGTGTAGGGTAGCCAGATGGGATACATGTCCCAGGATTTAATGTCTGAGATCCGCAGGAACCCCTGAAGACATCTGGGGTAGCAGTAGGAGTAGGGGTTATGATAATCTGAATTTCAATGCATTTCGGATAGAACATGTCTATCCTTCATGAATATTTAGATTTCAATTCAGCTGCCAGCGATAATAAGAGAAATTTTAGAAAGCCTTCTTAAAAGAAATAATATTATGTCAGGCAGCTATATCATGGCGATGCCTAAAAGCATTAGGCTCCCTGGAATATTTAGATAATACACTTTTAATTAAAACTCACTTTTAGATGTAAGTGCTTTACACTAGGTAATAGATAGTATTCTGTGACAGTAACATCTATACCCCCCACTACTCACTCCTTGGTGTTGTGGTCGTAGTTGCCGGCCCGGATGTCCTTGACGTCCACGTGTATAAACTGCTCCTCCGTCCCCTCAAACCGGAACCAGCAGTACAGCGGCTTGCCCTTGTCTTCCGGTCTCACACTGGGCATGCGCAGAGTGAGCGGGCCCTCCCCGCGCGTCTCCGCCCGCCGCTGGCCTCGGATGGTCTTGTTACAGTTTTCTGAAAGGACAAAGATATGGTGTTAATTTGTATATAATATGTATGTTATCTGCCCGCCGCTGACCCCTGATTGTTTTGTTACAGTTCTCAGAAAAGACAAGGACATTGTTTTAGTTTGTATACGTGTAGTTTAGGACAAAGACATGGTTTTAGTTTATACGTGTAGTTTAGGACAAAGACATGGTTTTAGTTTATATACGTGTAGTTTAGGACAAAGAGATGGTTTTAGTTTATACGTGTAGTTTAGGACAAAGACATGGTTTTAGTTTGTATATGTGTATGTGTCATTTGCCCACTTCTGGCCCCTGATTGTCTTGTTACAACACTCTGAAAGGACAAGGACATTGGTTTTTATTATATACCAAGTTCGGAGCGCCTATTCCTTCAGCATTGTACTCCCCCGTTAGCAAAGGTGGAATAACTGATAGCGTTATGCCACACTGTGGAGTAATAAAAAATTATTGCCCCGTAACTCTCCGTAGGGCAATAACTGTGTTTGCCGGCGTGGAAACTACGTAAACAAGCCTCAAATCACGCCAAAATTGTCTTATTTGAGCAGAAAACAACGTCAAAACGATTTAATTACCCTTCAAAATCGGCGAAAGCGTTGAATCTCCGCCATCTTGACTAATTTCTGCATTAAACACCAGACGGCGGGGCAGTGGTAGTATCGATCCAATTTATTTCCTTTAGATTCGCATTTTTTTGCGTTGTTCATGTGCTTTAACGCATAGATTCATCAAATTATTAAAAATAACGCATGAATTGACCGTAATTATGCGCTAAAATAAGACGTTTGATGCGTCGAGCAACCGGTAGCAAGGCTAGAACTCTCCGCTGAGGAGGTGCGTTCAACGCTTGCAAAAATGGCGCAGCCCACGGACGAAGGTAAATAAACAGTTGTCATGTTATTTCTTCACATATCTTCAACATCTTCGGGTATTTGATATATAATAAAACAAGAACTAACCTCGGGGGCCCTCAGCCTTGATCATTGCCCCTTGTCTCAGCCTATTTTCAGGGTCTCAGGCGAAGCCCTCGACCCTGAAAATAGGCTTCGACAAGGGGCAATAATCGCGGCTTCGTGCCCCCGAGGTTAGTTCTGTGTATTTATTTGCATGTGTAGGTTAGGACAAAGACATTAAATTCATAATCATATTGATGCATGCTGCCTGAAATTTTCTCCTCAGAATACCGGATGGCAAATACATGTATGTAATAATTAACTGTTTTAATTGTTTATAATAATAAAGTGTTTTCCTAATCAATAGCATAAATTGTTCGCATGTCATTGTATCCAGTTTCCCTTACGCTTCATCAAAAGTACCAGTCACTTATAAAATGTTAGCCATAAAAGGTAGCTTTTTCCCAACCAGAATTCTACAAAGTTGAGTAATATCCGGGGTAATATCTACCTTTTGTAGATGACATTTGTAAACATAATTTCTTTACAATCGTAACGACAATGAAGATAGCTCAATTAAAGTTTATGTTATTACTGTATTACTCCAGGTTTGGGTCGGTCCCATAGGCTGTGTGCTTATAAGGTATTTGTAAAATCTGACTGAACATAGTTTTTACCTTATTTTATTTGTGTTGCAACCAAATATACCAGTGGCATCACCGTCCATAAGTGTTTGCTTATGAATGGTTGTTCTTGAGAAAAGGAGGTAATAATTCAGACATACAACCGTAGGCAGCTATCGAAAATAGATAAACGTACAGCATATATCAGAAACGTGAGGGCACGCCTGACAAATAGTGGCATACCTTCCGCTTTTTAACAGCGATAAGCATTTAACATCATCCATTAATATCAACGTTCCGTAGACTGGTGCCTTCCAGATGCCCCATATCTTTCCCTGCATTCCATAAAAAATCCAGGCGGAGGGGGAGGGGGGTGAACTCGGTCAGAAAATGGGCACCAACATTGGTCGGAACCTCCAAGGGCTGTAGCTGTGAATTGCCAATTTGGCCAAAATACGGGGGCTGTCAAATCATCAAACCATCACTTAGGGAGCTGTCAATGATATATTATCTTTTATACTAGATTCAAGGTTTATTGTATGCAATTCAATTCTTTCATAATGCTCCTTGGATGTAATTGAGTTCAGAGTTCAGATACCCACCTTTTTAATAAAATTAATGTTTTTTGGGAGGGGCTGTAGATCCATGAGGGGGGGAGCTGTACTTCAACAGTTGGTACCTACATTCAAAGACTGAGTGCCCCCCCCCCACTCCCCTCCCGGTAAAAACCACACGGTAAAAACTGCCCACCAGGCCCTAAGTATGATTGATCTATATCCCTGTGACCGCCGTCTTGATAAATCTAGACCAGGATGAATGCGTGGGCTATTGAATCATCCGTGGTCAGGTGAAATACGATCTGAATGTGACTGCTGTTGTGACGGGTATAGGCCGATATATGGGGGAGCTGGTGTGTGTATGGAGGAGGGGGATGTCAGGCTTTAGGATTAAAGATACACAATAGGTGCAATAAATGAGGGTTTAGGTGCCTAGACCGTGTGAGAGGGTACGTCAGGATATAAGAAATACTTAAAAGATCTAATATGTAAACTGTTAGTAAATGAATGGACCAAACGTCATATATCAGTGCCCATGGTAACAGGGCGTCGTTGACCTTGACCTTGAATCATTGACATCCCGCCGCATCGGACTTTTGAGATCAAAGTCAGAATTACGTTTTCTCTTATATTAATTCTTTCCTATACCGCATGCCTACGCGAAATCCAATATGCAGTATTGACTTTGAATGTAGCTCATTGATGTCCTTTCAAAGCTACCTATCAAAAAGCCATGAAATCTAGAATCTGTTTTGGAAATGTCCACATCGCCTTGTCAATCCTAGAGTTCTGGACGTATATATGAACTGTGTGCGTAAGACATACTAGTTGGTAACAGAGAAAAGCAGAGATTCGCCTCTGATTCAAGAGCAGGCCATGGGGGCGAAGGGATGGAGGAAGATATTTCGCCAATATTATTTTGTAGAGTTGGAGAATGGTTTTATCTAGGAATGTATCAAGTATTTCGGAAATGGAGGAATCTCTAGAAAAGCTTGTCTCCCCCTTCTTGTATAGTAAAAGTCCCCATTGAAAATAAGAGGGCAGGGTCGGAACCCCCTGGATCCCCCCGGATCTGCTTGCGAAATACTAATGAGCTGTTTCTTATTATATAGGTATAGGTCACATGACAATTCAAAAATCCTTGTCCTTCCTTTCTTAATCATGTATTCTTCCTACTCGGCATGAACTTGACCAAGGTCATTGGCATATGCATTAATGAGGGGTGTCCTGTGGGGACCCCCCGGATCTGCTTGCGAAATACTAATGAGCTGTTTCTTATTATATAGGTATAGGTCACATGACAATTCAAAAATCCTTGTCCTTCCTTTCTTAATCATGTATTCTTCCTACTCGGCATGAACTTGACCAAGGTCATTGGCATACGCATTAATGAGGGGTGTCCTGTGGGGACCCCTGGTGGTGGAATGTGGCATTAATAGTTCATGGAGTGTCCGGCAGAGGGGGTGGGTATGGTTAATACATGTACTCTGTACACTTAAACGTCACCCTGTCACAGCTGACAAGCCTTGTACGTGACACAGAAGGGGTGGGTATGGTTCAAACATAGTGTGGGACTCTGTACAAACGTCACCCTGTCATAGCGGACCAGCCATGTACATGACATAGAGGGGGGGGGGGGGGTGGTGGGGGCAAAGGGATGGAGGAAGATATTTCGCCAATATTATTTTGTAAAGTTGGAGAATTGTTTTATCTAGGAATGTATCAAGTATTTCGGAAATGGAGGAATCTCTAGAAAAGCTTGTCAGGGTCGGAACCCCCTGGATCCCCCCGGATCTGCTTGCGAAATACTAATGAGCTGTTTCTTATTATATAGGTTGTCAGGGAAATGGAGGGATCTCTGACCTTGCAATGTATATAAAGTCCAGGCAAATTAATCCAGGCAAATTACAAATCATCATTCACAAGGTCATTTGGATTATATGCAAGCGACCATCTATAAATTCCCATTTCTATATACTACTAACATTAACTAGAAAGTATATTGTATAGTTACGACTTATCAAGGGCCTAAACCCTGTCATTCCCTCTCATAAGCCCGTGGTGTGTCAGGGATATCAACCTTCGGGTGGCCCTGCAGGTTCTGCCCTCAAGTTGACTAGGCTGACACATTGGTTTGATGACCAATGTTGGACCTCCTGCCTGGTAAGTTACAATACGTATTTCTCAGACGTATATCCCCTCTGTTTGTTTCCCGCTTTCAGAAAACAAACTCCGTCCTTGTTAGACGACCCCATTACACCGCCCCACCATCATGGTTGTTCCACCTAATGTTTGTCCACCAATCAGAAGCCGCCGTTTGTCCACCAATCAGAGGCCGCTGTTTGGGCCGCTGTGCAGGCCGACTCATCTCCGTGGTAACGGCGCATGCGCGGCACCGGGTGCCCATTGTCTCTGAGCGGGGGACCGGATGTGACGAGCCCGGAGATGGCGGCCATTATGGCGTGGGCTCTGCCGGGAGCACATCCGGGAATCTAGAGAAGGGGATTTGGGGGGGGGGGGGGCAGCTGAGAGTGGAAGCTGAGAAGATTAAAACATTAACCCTGATGGAATTAAGGACATAATATTAAAATGAAACAGAGACGTAGTTTCCCTTTGATTGATGAGCGACATTATTATCACTTAGTACATACATAGCATGCTTTAACCCATTACAAAATCACATTCACATTAGCCCTTGTCTAAATCCACATGCATAAATAGGTCTGCGTTAAAGAGAACATGTTATTTTGAATTCTATCACGCAATGCATATTTCATGGTAGATCTGAGTTTGCTTTCAAGAAATACCTCCCCCCTTCTTTATAATCCTAGCCGTTTCTTTCCGAAATGTGAACCTCGGAAGGGAGCCGAGCTTTGGCTTCCCTAAAAGAGCGTCCCCCCCATCTCGCCTTTTGACAATATCTGCATCGGCCCCTCGATGAAATTACCCACTTCTCTATACTACTTACATCAGGGAGTCAATCTTCTGTGTGGTTAGACTCGGGACCAGTGGTTAACATACGCTAGTTGTGCATGTGGCAAACCATAATTCAATGTTGTTCTTCCTTTTCATTGGCCACTGATCCTAACTATAGGCCTATGTTACACGTGTAAACAGAACCATGCCATCTAAAGATGCCCCTGCTCGTCCCAGTACTGCAGCCTGGTGCTTTTCAGTGGACGCATGTATGTGCTGTTTGTGGAAATGGAGCCAAAGGCTCTTCACTGAAGTTCTATACGATGTGTTTAATCAATTCCCATTACACTGACACCTTCTCCTGCGTGGGCCTGTTCTTCCTCCAACTTCAAATATTTGCTGTTGGATTACCGAGTTAAGTAAGTTTGGAAGTACCAACTTAGAACTACTCAAATAAAGAGAGTGCACCGTTGTTGATAAGTTATAACAGAACCTGCCTTTACATTGGTTTCCTAATAACATATAGGCCTACACATGATATGAGCAGGAAGATATATGAGATGATAATATTAATGCCAAGATTATGATTCAGATTAGCCCACCTCATACATACAGGCACGTCCATTCTGTATATCACGTTTATAAGTGAGGCCACAAACAGGGCCTACTAGTCAGGAATTAGGGTTATCGGAGTGTAGTGTTTGAAGTTTAAGTTTAAAATTCACTTGGTCTAGGGGGGGGGGGGGGGGGAATTGCCCCTTTTTGCCCCCCCCCGGATCCGCCATTGACATGTAGACTAATTGAAACTAATAACACGTGCGCCACCCATAACTAACATGAGGGGATATTAAGGAGGATAAATAGGCCTATCGTTCACCTCATCCAAGTCTGACCTCAGTGCATATTCAATGGACTCTACTCCCCCCCTCCCCCATTAAATGATTGATCCGCCTTTGTAGGAGCAGAACAGCGTCCACTGCCCTTCACGGCGGCCAAGGTCATTTGTCTCTATTATCGCCCACTTAATGCTCAGCCTCGTTTTGACTGCCCACTTCCGGCCCCAGGTGCTAAGAACACTCTCCAAACACAGTCTTGGTTTGAGTTCACTTTTATTACCGGGGTCAAAAGAGGGACGACTTTACCCACCGCTCGTTCCCGACAGGCCGATAACGGCGGTAGGGGGACCATTAGGCCCTCGCCGGCAACCAGCCCACCATTATCTGGGGCCGTAACGCGCATGACTCGAAGGGCCGTGGTCACGTGACGAGCTCCTCCCCACGTGAGTTCACAGGTTTTTTTTTTTAATTCCCCGGACGGAGGGGATCCGCATCTTTTCTGTAAAGGTTATATGAAATGCTTGAAAATTAGCAACTCCTCGTTCGAGAAATTAAGAATGATGTTGGGAAATAAACGCGTCTTTCTATCAACATAGAATAAACTACAATGTCATGAAATTTCGTTTCAAATCTTCATCCCTTCATTTCTCGTTAGTACAATAACAGACGTAGATCCCTTAATGGTATTTTATCCAACAAACAATGAGGTTACGGATGAGCTGATGGTTTAATAATCGTTGGGCAAGTTTAACGTCCGGCCAACCCTTTTGGGTTATTTACCAGAATGCACAAGGTGATGCTTTTCAGCTTATGGGTGATTATACCTATGATATTATTTAGGAGAAACCTACCACCGGGTGCAATACCAAACTCATTTTGATGAGCGACAAGGGGTCTTTTATGTGCAATGTCTCATAGAAATAACACCATACACCCAGCCTTTGATGACCCTGTTGGGAGCATAGGGTAAGGATATCCCTAATAGAGACTACAGACAGCTTGTTAATAATCAAAAGCTCATAAAATTGATTACTCTGAAATACAAGATTACAAAAGGCGTATAAAGTTGGCAGTCATAAACTATATCAAGTCCTGGTTGAATTTAGCTGCGCTGCACCACGAGTAAGTCCTCAGTCTTCCAATTATTTCATTTGTGTCGTTTGACTTTAATGGACAATCTAGCATCAACAATGTAGTACATATCGGTCCAACGAATCTGGAATTGTTTATTATCTAATTCTAAACTTCTCTAGGAAATCCATTCAGTTTTAAGTGATCGGCTGTAGCCTCACCATTGCCTGCTAATCGCTTACAGAGTTTGCTACATGGGAACCAGGATTAGCTAACAGAGTACAATGGGTCTAAACCACTAAAATCGACAGTGTGACACGGCATTTTCTTAAATTTGTCATGCGACGTGGAACCTAAACGACAGACGGCTTAAAACCATAGTTACAAGCGACATGGACATTTCTTAGATTCGACCCGAAAAATAAGCAACAGAGAAAAATAAGCAAATTGAGAAAAATAAGCAATAGAGACACATGACATTGCCATTTTAAAAATTTGATACGCAAGACTTACCCCCCACCCCCACACACACCACATTTAGAGCCCCGTTAAGCGCTCACCAACAGGTCCCCCCCTTTCCCTTACTACCCCCCCCCCCCTCCCTCCCCCAACCCCCTCCCCTAATCAGCGGCAGGGGACCGGTCTATCTCCTCCGGACGCCATTCGTCACCCCCCCCCCCCCCACCCCCCGCCACACACACACACCCGGCCAGGGCCCCTCCCCCCTTAAAAGCTGATCCGTCTCCCGGTAACCACACCGAGAGGGTGGGCCTGTTACTCCACTCCACTTTTAATGATCACCACCTAGGATCCTCTTTTCAATTGCTCCCTTTCCAGTAACCTAAACTGTAAGGCACTTCCAACACTTGGTCCGATTGTATTTTGTAAGTTTTATTTTCAAGCAATAAGTATGCTGATCAAGTACAGATGTTTTTCAGTAGTTATTAGACTCTTATCGATTTGTTTGGAAAAGGGGTGGTAATGTGCTCATACATGTACCTAGTACAGTAATGTACATTTAAATGACGTTTAGGGTTGAAGAGTTAGTGAATTCACAACGTCCCTTTTATTGATAGTGCCTACTTACTAGCCTACATGAAGCTTATAACAGCTTAATTGATGCATTGGTAATGTAGATCAAAATTGATGTATGATAAGAACATTGGAGTCCCATGGTATACTTAGAACTGGATTACAAGATGACTTCTGGTACCACTTTTAAAGCACTTTTGGAGGAAAGTAAATGGTAAAAATGTGATATTATCAGATTCAATAAAGACCTACTTACGTAGAGTATAAGGACTTCCTTAGAGTATAAGGACTGTACCTAATTTTCTCTTGGTTGACCATACTTATGTATATATTTAAATAGATGAACAGGACCGCAATGGAAGACCAGACTGTTTGTTTGAATTGTATCCTGTATAAATATTTGAAATAAAAAAAAAACTAAAATAAACAAAACAAACTTACATACTGATGTGAACAAGAGACTTTCCGTGATACATTCTGTCTAAATCAGTCCCCAAACCATCACTGCGCTTTCTCTGTGCCAATGGTTAGGTAGTTACCTCACCTATACATTAACTCAGCACATGGCCAATCAGAAGTATGCACCTTTTGTGTGTCCTCTTCTCTGATATAGTGCTATAAACAATACACAAAATTAATGTAAATCAAATATTTAAGACCATTTTGACAAAATGCAAATCAATGTCACTAGATTTGAAAAACCTTATTCAATGTAATGTAACCATCAATGAGGGAACGAGGGAACTTGGAGTGATCCATATATAAAAATTACATGCTGTAACTAAGCCCCAAACTTTAGAAAGTACACCCTAAAATTAGTCTTTGCTCTAATGTTCAATAACCGATGGGTTAGCCTATGGATAGCACGTATCTTAACACACACATCATATATACATACAGATGTTAGATGTCCCCGAAGTTCCTGAGGGCATTTCACAGAAATATATATTGTTTGGGTAGATATCCAGCTGAATACATTAGATTTAGGGCATTATCCTTAATCTGATTAGATGGCTGATGTGGTCCTTTATTTACTCCCTTTATTGGCCTTATGACACAAGGGACCGTTGATCCGTCAACCCCTCAACACATGACCTGTCCCCAAGCCCCATTCAGGGTGGTATTACACTACATGAGCTACGATATGGCCCATGCCAGTCTCTGAGAACTCGCACATAAAGATAATATCATTGGTTACAATAACACATCTGTAGAGTACTCTATATTGTCAATTTCAAAGAATTATATCACTCCTATGTGCGAATTTCCTGTAATATCATCATATATATCGTGCTGTTATTGCAGCTCAAGGGCCTGCAGTGTAATAGGGCCTTAAGGGCCTTAGGGGACGCTACCAGACACCTCCGGGGGTAGAGTTACGGCTTAACCAAGTGCCGTTTGATGTCGGCCACTAATCCCCCAGATTAAACCTGGTTTAGACGTTTACACTTCTGGTTAGGGCTCATAAAGGGGGAGTGGAGAAGGAGGGAGAGTCAAGGCCTCATGACAGGCCGGTAAACGTGTGTACACAGCTTTTGCAAATTTTTCTGATGAGATCATCCTTACGACTATAATAGTATGAGAGGTGGGAAGATCTTTCTTTTATCTCCCTTATTATGCGTGGTTCTTTTACTGGGGACTGAACAGTCAAAGTGCTTTATTTCTAGGAGCCTCCTAGTGGGGCTATAGACGGGGGGGGGGGGGGGGGGGGCGTTCCATGTCGCGTGTCGAATTTAAAAAACGGCCGTGTCGCCTGTCCCAATATCTCCTTGTACACCCGTGTCGCATGTCGAATTTAAGAAATAGCACTGTCCCATGCCTATCTCTTAAAAGCTTATGTCGCATGTCGAATTTAAGGAAAAGGCCGTGTCATCTGTCACTTATTTGCAATGTCGCCTGTCTAATTTAAAAAAACGGCTGTGTTGCCATGTCAAATTTAAGAAATGCCCCTGTCGCGCTGTCGAATTTAAGGGTCTATACCCCCCAATTTGCACATCACGGTTTCAGATTACAATTGTCACATAGGTTGAAGACAGAAACCCATAGGCCTACATAAAGAACATTCAATCCGTTGTTCATCAATATTTCAGATTACAACTGTCGCATAGGATAAAGAAATAAGTTCATACATCGAGAAAATCAGTTAATGCTTAAGACTGGGAGATGGCGTTCTCTTCTACATACCCAGGATTTCCTGACCTGAAAACTGAACTGCCATTGGTCACCTGAGGTAGTATGGGATGGTGTTCACCCTCCCCTCCTGTATATATGAGTATGGTATGGAATGCAACAGGAATATTCATACCAGGCAGGGAATGTCTCATTGTGAGGCTGCTAATATGGGCTGATAATACCTTCCTATAGAGTAATTTCAATCAATTAGAGCAGCCAAAGGATAAGTTGTCCCCGCATAGAAATACACACACAAAGACGTTATTTCTATTTTTATATAATCATAAACGATAGAGATCAATATCAATTGTCAATAAGCACATCTATTTCTTATTGATTTCATAGTATCTTGATTATCTAGAGATGACTACGTATACATAAAAAAGAAAGGTTACCATAAGTTCATTAAGAAAAGTAATCGCGCTGGCCGGACGTTTCTCTCCGTACTAGACAGACAAAAGAGGTACATCAGGTTGGGTAGACTTTAGTCCCGGCCACACTGTCCAACTGAACCCAAAAAGTTGAGTTATTGTCAGTGATAGAGTATGGCCCGGGAGTCTTACCTAAAGCCACGACAGTTGAGTTGGGCCGTGTATTATGATGTTGGGAAAATGGTGTATGAGTCAATTGTCGGGTCATAGGCCTAGGGGTGTTTGCAGTAGTACATGTATGCATGGTTGATATATAATTGCCAAAGAATCAAGCTATGTCCATTGCATTGTATCATACGGCCAGGGAGAAACTGACTGTGACCAGACAGTCACGGGTCCTCCTGGCATAGGGAGTTACCATGCACTGTTGAAGGGAACCAAAACCAATAAATTAAATGAAATTCTCCAAATTCAAATAATCATGGAAATCAATTACTTGAGCCTATTCCTGGCCGATGTTGAAATCTAAACCATGAAATATGGTAAAAAAATAATTAAAACCACGTTTTCTTTGCTCAAATCAATAATGTGGATCTGCAAAAATAGGGTCTGCTTACAAACAAATGCAAATATTACCATCTCTTATGGCATTCTTCTTCAGTTTGAGCTAGTTTTCACAGCTAATACTTTACCACTGACCTTAACTGGACCC
Organism: Lepidonotus clava; assembly: GCA_936440205.1. Classification (NCBI taxonomy): domain Eukaryota; kingdom Metazoa; phylum Annelida; class Polychaeta; order Phyllodocida; family Polynoidae; genus Lepidonotus; species Lepidonotus clava. The sequence goes on from OW387138.1 coordinate 47,769,105, forward strand.
ATCTAGCATATTTCTATACTTATCTGAGTTTTGAAAATTGTGTAAATTATATTGGTTTTGGCTCCCTTTAAGGTGGGTCGAGTTTGTGAGTGTGACCAGGTCTTAAGTCCAGACACCAATCTATCTACCCCATAATGAGTTCCCACCCCAGCCCTGAGCCCGATAAAACACCCACTAATTGTGATCGATTTAAAAACAGAGAACTGCCTCTCTCCGATAGGAAAATGTCTCTATAATCTAGGGCCCGGCTATTCTAATATCTAGGGCATCATGATATAAGGGTATAGTATGGATGCCACTAGTGCCTTATTTGATTGAACCTGTTTTATTACTATTGGGTCGGGAAGGCAAAACGGTCTTCCAATTTTTATAGGTGGGTCTTCCTCTATCTGGCTTAAGTCTTTTTTCACAATATAAGCAAAAATGTCATTTTGATTGATTCTACAATACATGCGACATGATAGTAGTGTACTGAAATCGTTATTTATAGATGGTGTGATTCTTGTCATGTAAGTATTTCCCCTCATTCAGGCGACGTCATGTACACACCAATTTCAATACGGGCGATATTGTCAGATAGGCCTGTGTGATTTTGTGTATAAAGTCGGTTTCGGATGAAAAATTAGCGTGGCATTCATGATAAGATTCCTTGAGTCTTGCTTTTCATTCAAGATACTCACTATGCTATCAAATTTATATATTTGTCCATTTTACTCAAATTCTTTCAACATAGTTCAAGAATAGTCATTGTATAGTTGGGGCATTATATTACCTCAGTGGATCTGGGTCGTCATTTTACAATGAGGAGAAGACCATGACTTGGCCATTGGTCCTGGATACCAGCAACAGAGAGCAATGCAGGGGCGTATCCAGAGGGGAGGGTGTGTGTATGTTAAGGGGGCCCTGACCTCTCCTTTTTTTAAGGGGGAAAAAGCATTGCTCGTGCTCATACTAATAGTAATATGCGACAATTTAGTGTATATACTGACCCTGCAATGTTGCACACCGGGAACATTTCTTTGCGACTGGTTCCTGAGGTACTACACTAGTAATTATGGTAGGTATGAGATGGCCCAGGAAAGTACTTCACCTCCTCTTTTATGGGACTGAAGACTGTCAATTTCTCCGAGTTCAGTCACACTAGTTTATTCTCTGACACAGTTGTTTACAAGCCGTACCCCATGTAAGCGACACCCAGGTGGCCATGTTTTTAATCACCGGCCAGTAACAATGGACTAAGATGTCCATTACTATTCCCTGACATGGTTGTTTACAAGCCGTTCCCCCTGTAAGCGGGCCCAGGCAGCCATGTTTTTTAATCATCACCCAGTAACAATGGACTAAAATGTCCATTACTATTCTCTGACACGGTTGTTTACAAGCCGTCCCCCCCTGTAAGCGGGCCCAGGCAGCCATGATTTTAATCATCCCCCAGTAATAACTGATTAAGACGTCCATTACTATTCTCTGACAGGGTTGTTTACAAGCCATTCCCCATGTAAGCGGTGCCCAGGCGGCCATGTTTTTAATCACCGGCCAGTAATAATTGACTAAGACGTCCATTACGTCTCCCCGCCCTTTTTCCCGGCATTCCCAGAAGCCTCCCCTGATAGGCGATAATAGGGCCTTCTGAGGCACTACCCTCTGCGCACGCGCTGCGGGCTCTTCCGGCCGTGAGATGGGAGTGATAAGAGGAGATTGACACTGATAAGTGAAATAGATAGCGGGGCGGCCCGTCCCCTTCTTGGGTCTGTGACAAATTGATCCTCTAAGCGGGACTGACACAGACTACAAGTCTTTCATGTCACGCTCCCCGCTACCGCCGCGCCACCTAGCGTGTGGCCGGGAACTCAAGGCGGATGTGACTTGCCCCCCTCCCCCACCTCACACACACACGTGCACTGTGAAATGGACCCTTTTAGGGGGCTCTGCAGTGCGCATGAGCATTCGGCCTTATCTGTATTGCCTGCATTTGGAGATAGGACTAGAGGTTCTTTTTTTTCTGTATAGTCAATCTAGGTCTCAAGTCACAGGGAATTGTTTTGTGCCAGTTTCGTTTACAATCGTAAACATATTGTGATACCATCTCATTTTGGGACTTCGCAAAGATCTAGATACGCATAGAAGGCAGTGAAATAGTAGCTTTTTTTTTTATGAATATTTAACAGTGTCTCAAACAGGGCGGATTAGAATTTTCTCAAATTGGATGGTGAAGGAAGCCATGTTCTACAACTTTTAATGTCTACTTCAGTTTCTCTAGAGCGATGCCTGCTGAAGAAGTTGCCTGTGTCCGTTGCCTGTGCCAGTAAAAGTATCTCTGTTGTCCTCTCTTCCGTTTCCCATCACCAATAAACTAAATTCAACAAGAAATGCCAACTGCCTCAAGCTTTATGTAATGTCAATACTTGTTTCCTTTTGGTCCGATGCCCGAACCTGTTCTGAGAGCACAGACAGTGCCAAATGAACATCGCTGCAAGAGCACTTTTCTTTGCAAGCTCCAATTATAGCTCAAAGGTACGACATGTCCAGTCAATTATAAAGCAATGACCCTATTACAGGTATCAACTCCTGACAATGAAAGGTTTTACTCCTCGCTGTTGGAAAGTAAACAACAATTTAAAGCAGATATTTCTATATCGCTGGCTTATCTCCTGATACTAATTCCGGCAGAGCAATTGTTATAATGATTCCTTATGCCCAGATTATTTTGATAAGACCGTCAGCTATTTTCAGTTGACTATTCGATATAAAGATTGCAGAATATAGGCTTAAATGAAAGGTAATCATTAAAGAATACACTGAAAACACAGAGTTGTCAAAATGGTGCCAAAAACGACAACCCAATGTTGTCTGTAACTTTTATACAAAAAATCTTATTTATGATAATTTCATGTTGTAGATATCATAGTCCATAATAATGGCTTCCTATTTTCTTATTACTAGATATTAGGTATGGCCATTACACATAGGAGGCCTATGAGTTGTATGGTTTATGACACCATTCACTTACAATACTTTATCATAGACAGAGGCCATGAAAACCTTGGGCTGTCGTTTTAGGTACCATTCACTTACAACCCTAGGGTCGTCAGGCAGCACTTTTGACCGTCATTTTGTTCTGTAACAACCCTATGACAACCCGATTCTCAGTTTTTGCTTCTCTGACAACCTTTTTGGCCAAAGTAGTCAGGAGAAAATGACAACCTTTGGGTTGTCATCCAGCCTCAAGATTCACAATGACAACCCTCTGACCACCCCCAAATTGTCAAAAGATTGTCACAAGGTTGTCACACAGTATCATTGGCCTGAAATGAGCCCTGCTCTGCCCCCACAAGTCACCTATGACAACCCAAAAGTCACCTATGACAACCCAAAAGACACCTATGACAACCCTCTGACAACTTTAAAGTGGCTCTCTGACGACTTTGTGTTTTCAGTGTAGATGTTACAGTTAAAGATAAACATTATCCTAAATTAAACTAGAAATACTGACTGCGGAAAGAATATCATCATTGGAACGCAAAATACTTGCGTCTTGCTTAATGTTGCAATCAATATAATATTATGCTTTTAAGAAAACGCCCCGAGATGAAAACATTTCGACAGGGGAAATTAAATTTGAAATGTTTAATACGCTCAATTAAGCAGTATGGTCAGTTACTTCTGAGTATTTGACCATTTTACTTGCCTAATCTTGTGGAAGAATAGTGCCTTTCTGTAAGAAAGTTGTACGTCTTTTCTAATGTTCCTCGTCCAACCTTTTCCCTGTTTTCCTAACTCATCAGATGGTTTGCGTTGCCTTGGTTGCCAAGTTGAAGTTGGCACTGCTGTCAGTGTAATGGGTCTCTTTGTCTGGGCCTGGAGCCCTGGAGCCCTGTACCAACTGGGTGATTTCGATCAAGTCGGTTGAAGCCTCATACCAACTGGGCGATTTTGACTAAGATTGCCAACTGATCGGTACTAAAGTCGGCTGATTCTTGTGATTATCTGTTAGTATGGGATATTGCATGTTTGATCCAAATCGATGTTGAAATCGGCGTATTTTAGGGGTAGAATGGACCAATTTTAGTGTCGATCCATTGCCAGGCTGTGTAAAAGTTGCCTAGTGGGTATGGGGCTTAACGTATTGGTGGTTATTCCAGGATAATCAGCCAATTTATACACAAAATAACTGACCAATCAGTATGCAATATTGAAATGTATAAGTTTGATTTGAATTGGTGCTGAAATGGCTGATTCTTCTGTTAAAATCAGCTGATTTTAGCACTGAACGGTCGGCAGACTTGGTCAAAAGTTCTAAGTGGTAAAGACCCGGCCACACTGCCTGACAGTGTCTCAACTCAGCCGAGGGGGCTTGGCACATAATGGTGCGACTGGCTACCACTTTCTGGTTTTAAGGCCTGTTCGTGGGATCAAAGCTTGGCCACACATCCCACCTGAGCTCAACTCAACCGTCCAGTTGAGGTCAGTTGGCGTTTGCCTATAGTCTAAGCCCAAACTTTACTCTATTGTCGACCTTGTTCATTTACGAACATAGACAAATAATAGGCCCAGACACATCCCTGTATAACCTAATGCTATAGGTGGGGCGTTCCTAGTCACGTCAGTTGCCTGAGTTAAGGTTGTTACCTAGTGTTAGGTGGTCTATATTCCCACTATGTATAGTGTAGGTATCTTTATGTCACATCGTAAAGGCCTAGTGCAAACTGGCCTGTATCCCCGTTACCTGGGCACACCTGTATAGGTGTGGAGTTGTTCCTAGCCCCGTCAGTCACCTGAGTTAAGGTTGTTACCTAGTGTAAGGTAGCCTATATGCCCACTATGTATAGTGTAGGTATCTTTATGTCACATCGTAAAGGCCTAGTGCAAACTGGCCTGTATCCCCGTTACCTTGGCACACCTGTATAGGTGTGGAGTTGTTCCTAGCCCCGTCAGTCACCTGAGTTAAGGTTGTTACCTAGTGTAAGGTAGCCTATATGCCCACTATGTATAGTGTAGGTATCTTTATGTCACATCGTAAAGGCCTAGTGCAAACTGGCCTGTATCCCCGTTACCTTGGCACACCTGTATAGGTGTGGAGTTGTTCCTAGCCCCATCAGTCACCTGAGTTAAGGTTGTTACCTAGTGTAAGGTAGCCTATATGCCCACTATGTATAGTGTAAGTATCTTTATGTCACATCGTAAAGGCCTAGTGCAAACTGGCCTGTATCCCCGATACCTGGGCACACCTGTATAGGTGTGGAGTTGTTCCTAGCCCCGTCAGTCACCTGAGTTAAGGTTGTTACCTAGTGTAAGGTAGCCTATATGCCCACTATGTATAGTGTAGGTATCTTTATGTCACATCGTAAAGGCCTAGTGCAAACTGGCCTATATCTGGGCACCTGGGCACACCTGTATAGGTGTGGAGGTGTTCCCAGACCCGTCAGACGCCTGAGTTAAGGTTGTTACCTAGTGTAAGGTGGCCTATAGCGCAGTCGGGAGTCTAGGTCTGCACATGCGTAGTCCTTTCCCGCAATAGCTATCGGGGGTCAAGCACGACCTCCCAGCCAATGAGGAGTCTCCCTTTGTACCACGTGACACAACATGGCCACACCCAGTGCAAAGCTCCCGTCTCCCATATATTATCACTATGTAAAGAGTATGTATCTGTATGCTACATCGTAAAGGCCTAGTGCAAACTGGCCTATATTTCCGTTACCTGGGCTCACCAGGAGGTGTGGGGGCATTCCCAGACCCGTCAAACTCCCATTTATCGTCCCCCAGCGTGCAGGGAACCATCAAACCCCTCCACACAGGGACATTACTTTACAAAGACCCTTAAATAAGAGGGTAACCGTGCCAATTGGCAGAAGGTCCCCCAGTACTACCGATAAACTTCGGGAATTAGTAGGAATTCATTCGTTAGAGTGTATGGTACCCGTGTCATGTTAGGACAGTTAAAGTTGAAATACAAGTGAAATGGTCCTCTGTCATGCAGCTATTTACCATCCGATATAAACATAGATATGTTTCTAAAGGTTGTATTCAGTAGTCATTATCAAGACTTGGTTTTCAGATGTACTACATGCTTGAATATGATTTAATATACTTAAGTATAAGCAACAGTAAAGGAACATGATAGAATGTTGAATCAAGACCATATGGGTATACAGATTGCCTCTAAACTATGTAAAATGCAACTTTGTATATTGGACTTTTCCCCATAGGAACCAATTTTCAAGCCTCTCAGTCAAACCTATAATGTCCAACCCTATTTTGCCATGAAACCCTGTAAATCTGTCAACGGATAAAGACTAGGAAATCCCAAGGTTTAAGCAGTACTTAGGGATATAGAAAAATACAATTCTTGATTATTTTAGTGATCTTAACTCTAGGTGACAAGGATTGCTTGTTATGGTTATTTTGTCCAACCCTTGTCCAACCCTGGGATATACCCAATATGGGATGTGGTTATTTGTTACAAATCTTTACCTAAACCCATATTAATGCTGGGGGGGGGGGGGGGGGGGGTGGTGGTGTCAATACACAGAGTGACAACAGTAAATGGACTTTGTACAATTAGCGGAGAATATGTTATTGAAGTATCAAAGTATGAAAGTATTAACCAGGAATATCTTTCCAGCCATGGAACAGACAAGACAAATGTTTGTTGAGGTACTACTCAAATATTCTTTTCAGTGCTTAAAAAGCAAGTGAAAATACAACACAAACCTTTATATTAATTTTTGTCTTCCCATTTCCTGAAAGTTCCCCAAAGCCCCTTCAGGTCTCAAAACACAGTATACAAATACTCCCCATCCACGTCCTCAGTTATCTTTTGCCTTGCTTCCTTTGACCTTTGACCCAGGAGTCGCACAGTTCGGCAGAAGGCCCCCGTCACGTGACCCCCGGAGGACCTTTTTGGCGCCACCTGGTGTTGCCCGGGGAGAAGGGCGTTTTGTGCGCATGCTCGGCGTCAAATGGAGTTTGTCAGCCTCGTTTTGGGAGCGGGCAACACTTCCAGTTCCGCTGAGGGTCGATATAGAGTGACTACCCGATGCAACGGTCTCTTTTGGTGGTCGGTGACCCGGAATGGGAAGTGGGCTCAGAGGTCAGTGTTCCCAGTGGCCCTCACACGTCTCAAGGTCCAGTCCAGGGGTGGATGGAAGGAGGGAAGGGGTCCTCGGGGTCCTGATTCCCCACCCCCCACTTTTTTTTTTTTGGTGGATCCCTAAAGTATAAAAAGGGGGGAAATGCCCTTGTGTGTGTGCAAATGGATGTAGTTTCAGTACTAAGCCTTTACACTGACCCCCTGACCCCACTTTCGAAAATCATGCATCTGCCCCTGCAGTCTACTCCTGACCCAAAACACAGACTGTCTTTTGACAGGTTGTGACAAGGTTCTACTCCTGACCCACAACACAGACTGTCTCTTGACGGGCTGTGATCACAGACATGGTTCTATTCCTGACCCACAACACAGACTGTCTCTTGACGGGCTGTGTTCACATACAAGGTTCTACTCCTGACCCACTACGCAGACTGTCTTTTGACGGGCTGTGTTCACATACAAGGTTCTACTCCTGACCCACAACACAGATTGTCTTTTGACAGGCTGTGACAAGGTTCTACTCCTGACCCACAACACAGACTGTCTTTTGACGGGCTGTGTTCACATACAAGGTTCTACTCCTGACCCACAACACAGACTGTCTCTTGACGGGCTGTGTTCACATACAAGTTTCTACTCCTGACCCACAACACAGACTGTCTTTTGACGGGCTGTGATCACAGACATGGTTCTATTCCTGACCCACAACACAGACTGTCTTTTGACAGGCTGTGACAAGGTTCTACTCCTGACCCACAACACAGACTGTCTCTTGACGGGCTGTGTTCACATACAAGGTTCTACTCCTGACCCACAACACAGACTGTCTCTTGACGGGCTGTGATCACAGACATGGTTCTATTCCTGACCCACAACACAGACCGTCTTTTGACGGGCTGTGTTCACATACAAGGTTCTACTCCTGACCAACAACACAGACTGTCTCTTGACGGGCTGTGTTCACATACAAGTTTCTACTCCTGACCCACAACACAGACTGTCTTTTGACGGGCTGTGATCACATACAAGGTTCTACTCCTGACCCACAACACAGACTGTCTTTTGACGGGCTGTGACAAGGTTCTACTCCTGACCCACTACGCAGACTGTCTTTTGACGGGCTGTGTTCACATACAAGGTTCTACTCCTGACCCACAACACAGACTGTCTCTTGACGGGCTGTGACAAGGTTCTACTCCGGACCCACTATGCAGACTGTCTTTTGACGGGCTGTGACAAGGTTCTACTCCTGACCCACAACACAGACTGTCTTTTGACGGGCTGTGACAAGGTTCTACTCCTGACCCACAACACAGACTGTCTTTTGACGGGCTGTGTTCACATACAAGGTTCTACTCCTGACCCACAACACAGACTGTCTCTTGACGGGCTGTGTTCACATACAAGGTTCTACTCCTGACCCACAACACAGACTGTCTTTTGACAGGCTGTGACAAGGTTCTACTCCTGACCCACAACACAGACTGTCTTTTGACGGGCTGTGACAAGGTTCTACTCCTGACCCACAACACAGACTGTCTTTTGATGGGCTGTGTTCACATACAAGGTTCTACTCCTGACCCACAACACAGACTGTCTTTTGACAGGCTGTGACAAGGTTCTACTCCTGACCCACAACACAGACTGTCTTTTGACGGGCTGTGACAAGGTTCTACTCCTGACCCACTACGCAGACTGTCTTTTGACGGGCTGTGTTCACATACAAGGTTCTACTCCTGACCCACAACACAGACTGTCTCTTGACGGGCTGTGACAAGGTTCTACTCCGGACCCACTACGCAGACTGTCTTTTGACGGGCTGTGACAAGGTTCTACTCCTGACCCACAACACAGACTGTCTTTTGACGGGCTGTGACAAGGTTCTACTCCTGACCCACAACACAGACTGTCTTTTGACGGGCTGTGTTCACATACAAGGTTCTACTCGTGACCCACAACACAGACTGTCTCTTGACGGGCTGTGTTCACATACAAGGTTCTACTCCTGACCCACAACACAGACTGTCTTTTGACAGGCTGTGACAAGGTTCTACTCCTGACCCACAACACAGACTGTCTTTTGACGGGCTGTGACAAGGTTCTACTCCTGACCCACTACGCAGACTGTCTTTTGACGGGCTGTGTTCACATACAAGGTTCTACTCCTGACCCACAACACAGACTGTCTCTTGACGGGCTGTGACAAGGTTCTACTCCGGACCCACTACGCAGACTGTCTTTTGACGGGCTGTGACAAGGTTCTACTCCTGACCCACTACGCAGACTGTCTTTTGACGGGCTGTGACAAGGTTCTACTCCTGACCCACTACGCAGACTGTCTTTTGATGGGCTGTGTTCACAGACAAGGTTCTACTCCTGACCCACAACACAGACTGTCTTTTGACAGGCTGTGACAAGGTTCTACTCCTGACCCACTACGCAGACTGTCTTTTGACGGGCTGTGACAAGGTTCTACTCCTGACCCACAACACAGACTGTCTTTTGATGGGCTGTGACAAGGTTCTACTCCTGACCCACAACACAGACTGTCTTTTGACGGGCTGTGACAAGGTTCTACTCCTGACCCACTACGCAGACTGTCTTTTGACGGGCTGTGTTCACATACAAGGTTCTACTCCTGACCCACAACACAGACTGTCTCTTGACGGGCTGTGACAAGGTTCTACTCCTGACCCACTACGCAGACTGTCTTTTGACGGGCTGTGACAAGGTTCTACTCCTGACCCACAACACAGACTGTCTTTTGACGGGCTGTGACAAGGTTCTACTCCTGACCCACAACACAGACTGTCTTTTGACGGGCTGTGTTCACATACAAGGTTCTACTCCTGACCCACAACACAGACTGTCTCTTGACGGGCTGTGTTCACATACAAGGTTCTACTCCTGACCCACAACACAGACTGTCTCTTGACGGGCTGTGTTCACATACAAGGTTCTACTCCTGACCCACAACACAGACTGTCTCTTGACGGGCTGTGTTCACATACAAGGTTCTACTCCTGACCCACAACACAGATTGTCTTTTGACAGGTTGTGACAAGGTTCTACTCCTGACCCACAACACAGACTGTCTTTTGACAGGTTGTGACAAGGTTCTACTCCTGACCCACAACACAGACTGTCTTTTGACGGGCTGTGCTCATATACAAGGTTCAGTCTACTTCTGACCCACAACACAGCCTGTTTCTTGGCGGGCTGTGCTCACAGACAAAGTTCACTGGGATAAGCCTGGGATTTTGTTTTCATTGTAACTATTTATAGTAGAAGGTCCATGGGGGGAGGTAGGGATTACACTGTTAAACTCTTATGGACTTCATATGGAACTCTTATGGGCCTATACCACGTGTAATCCTGACAACATGGTGGTGAAATATGTCTAAATATGTCAGTTCTAAAATCTTAAAGGTTGTTGATCGTGATTCAGTGAAGTTATTGTAACCATATTTGGTATACTGATACATTCTAAATACTGTATAACTGAAAATAATAAAGATAATAAAGTGATCACCAATATGGCGCCCAGGTCATTTTGCATGTTGTGACGTCACCTGCCCATTGTCTATAGAGATGCTGGTAGACCTAGGCTCATTATTACAATAAGAAAACACTATTACGGAGCATGAGGTGGGATATATTTACCCGGGATCGAAGAAACTTTGGCCTGATGGCCGCGGTCTTGTCAGTCCTAGGGTAAATATATCCAGGCCCGTACCCAGGAGGGGAGGTGGGGGTGATGGGGGTGATGGGCCACCCTCCACAGAGCATCACCCAAAATTAGTTCCACTCAAGTAAATATTCCCCTTCTTCCTAAATCCTTATAGTTTAACCATCTGTTCTTTTCCTTTTCAAAAACCTTTGGAAAATGGCCTTATAATGTAATATATGTTCAACTCAACAGTCAGGCATGTTCTAAAGGTGAGGGGAGAGAGAGGAAAATATCAGAAAAATGTCATCACCCTTTTTTGGATAGTGAACATCTTACTCAAGGCCTTGCCTATATATTTAATGTGTCTTCTTCAGGTCATTTTATGAGAAATAGTCCTCGTTTTAATTTTTGAAAAATGGAAAGTGATGTTTGATAGATTAACAACCTCCACCGTTGGGTTTGCCCCACAATTTCTATATCCAAATATAGAATTTGCTTAGTACAGGGGACATGCTATTCCCCCATTTTGTAAAATACAGTTTTATGCAGAACTTTTCAAGTATTTTCCTAATATTACTTAACCAAAAACATAGAAGAGTTCCACTTCATGAAACTCACCACCCCCCACACCCAACCCTGGTCACGGCCCTGATATCTGAGATCCCACCAATATATACGACATAAGTGTGTCTTCTTTATTACATCTTGTTTGTTTATCTTATGCTTGATTCTAATTGGCCACTGCCATGGCAACCGTGGTCACATGGTCCTTCTTTGACTTGAACATTCGGAGGTAAATATATACCAGGATGTATTTACCTTGGCTGCAGTAAGGCTTATATGAAACGGCACATTAAGCACCCCTGCGCCCACTAGCCAGTACATATGTGACTAGTATCACAGTCGGGAATATAGAAATTACCTATAATATATAGCATATGTTATATATAATATTCAAATATATGGATAAAGAAAAGAATTGAATAGCGCAGTCGGGAGTCTAGGTCTGCGCATGCGTGGTCCTTTGGCGCCATTACTTTTCGGGGGTCAAGCGCGACTTTTCAGCCTATCAGGAACCTCCCTTGTTCAAGATGGCGGCGCCCATGGACAAACTCCCGTCAGCGGTATACTCACTTGCCTTTTTTTTGTTTGTCATATTAACATGACTCACTTCATTAAACTTGTATAGGTCAGAACTGGGAGGGTCGGACTGTTAGGGGAGTGGTATGGGGTATGGAATGTGTGTGTGTGTGAGGGGGGGGGGGGGGGGGGGGGGGGGGGGGGCGGTCAGAGCCGTCCGGCGGGACAGGGCAGTCAGCCCAGGCCGTTTTCTGTTTGTATCTATTGACTACTTCCTGGCGCGGAAGGCTGTGGGTATGGATGTGGTGGGACTATGGCCCGTAATGGTATCACTACGCGCCGTTTGACGCCCCCCCCCCCCCACCCCTCCCCCCCCCCCCCCCCCAGGCCTCCCCTATTGGCCGGTCAATAGCGGCCATAAATCGAGGGGAAGACGGATACCACTGGGCGGGTGGAGGGCAGGGGGGAGGGGCAGGGGTATTCTCAGATCCTTGCACGTTGTCACGTGAATGCCCGTTGTCTCGCGAGACCTCGTCTATGTAAATGAGAGCACGTGACTGGTCCTTAAGGTTGCTGGGAGTATCTGCAGTCTTTAGCGCTGGTTTATGTTCCTTCTTTCTTAATTTCTATTTTGTAATACGCCACTTTTCTTATATTTTCTTTTTTCTTTTTTTCAAACAGAGGACTTTGTCAAGTGTGGTTCCCATCAAAAGGGGGGACAGGGGGTCAGAACCTCCTGGTGCCCCTCCCCCAATCAGATTTTTCTTCTATGTATATTGCTTATAGCTGCAGACATTGACAAATCAAAGAGAGATGGAGGGAAAGTTTCAGTCACAGCAGTATGTACAGCTCTTTTTTTCCCACTTGTTTTCTCTCCTTTCTTTTCAAAATTATGGGCCTACTTCTATATAGTGACTCATGATAATGTTCGAGACTAGAATGACGACATGAATTCTTATCCGCAGAGACGGATTACATTGGAAAAGCAAACGAACATGGTACCTCAGACATTTACAAAAGTAATTGCGCAGATTCCAGTCTGGATGATTTACATAAAGCTATATACCTCCTATTGCCCGAAGACTCCCACGCGCATGCGCCAGATTCCATTGGAATTCTGGGTAAAGTGAGACAAACATGTCTGAGGGGAATGTGAGTTATTCCGTGGCACACCCACGTGTGGGGGTTTGACATAACGGGGAGGGCACCATGGTCGGACCATTGGACTTCAAGCGTAATTAAAAGTGGTCATTTTACAATCGGGATTCATTGATGATATTCCGCTAGTTATCGGTAGGAAAAGATTATCAAAGGGCTTATTGTCCCACGTCTTTTACTATTCGCCATTGTAATGGCATCGGCTCTCCTTTTTGTGTCAATTACAGACAGGATGACGCAGTATTTTAATCCATAATACTATTCTAATAAATACAAACATACTTTTTTGTGCTTCATTGGATTCATTCTATCATATTGCTAATTTACTATAATTTCGAATATTTCAAATTGAAGATACCAGTCTTAAACCATTGCCTCCTTCTTAACTTTGTAGTAATTATATTTTTCAAATTTATACACTTTATTGACAGACGGGTTATCCCAAATACCTTTGCTAATAAATAATTCACGGTTATCCAGCTAGTTTTGTAATATCAATTGCCCCATATTCATACACTACAGTGTGTGAAAAGTAAGTCGGGTGTCTTTCCGTCTCTAGGTTACAACCACTCAATTCACCCTCAGTATGAAAGTGACAATCGTTTTGCCTTCCACCACCCCCACGGTATCTGCACACTAAGTATAGGTGTGAATTATAAATGTCATGCCTTCCTAGTCCCTGAATTGTATCTGATAATCCAACACCTCAGACTCAACCCACATAGGGCCCGCTATGAAGGGAGATATATTAAACTATTGTAGGGTTGCGTTTGTTATTATATACTATGCGATCAAAATTAATATTTGTTCATATTAAAATGTTCTTCATTACTTGCCTTTGATCATTTGTGAATTTGAATAAATGGCATTCATGAATATGGGGAGTAAACTAGCTTGTCTTTTAATATTGTGGTAATTAACATCGCACTCTATAAGTACTTGTAAGTGAACAGGTATAAGCTAATCCTTCCAGCGGAAGAGACTCCATGTATGGATGCTCGTTTCCACAGAAAGAACACTCACTTGACAAAAGGTAAAGTTTATTACATCCACTGAAAGATACATATAAATAGTCTCATGCGTCACATACATAATATACCTTCATTCTCTTTTACTCTGACAACATCAGTTACAATCCAACCAGGTATTGTTCATAATGAGCTTCCCCTTTGAGAACTGTAATACCACTTGCTTCTTAATGGGAGCCTCGCTCCCCAAGCTCCGCCTGAGTCCATGAAGGCCTAGCATGCCTCCCCCAGTCTCTCCTAAATGCTATCTATCCATAAGGTTAAGTCCACATTGGGCCTTACCTCCTACTAGTTCACCTAGCTATTCCTACCCATGATGATCCGTCTTGCAACCATAAAATTAATACATATAGTTAACTATTGCTGAAAAGGCTTTGGTCTCATAATGTCCTCTCATTTTAGAGTCGGTAATGTTTACACAACGCTCCCAGGCAGTCTTCATAGGTTGGCTATTCCACTACATCCCCTAGATGCCTGTGTTCACCTGTTTTGCCTGTCTCCTACCTTTGAGGTATTGTCCAACTCAGTTACCACAGCGTCCACATGAGGGCGCCAATGATTAAATGCTTTTCAACAGTCACTAAGTGACACCACCATCATCTGGTGTTTTCCACAACACCTGTTTTACCAATTCACAACATCCTCTTGTTCAAGTTGAGAGTATACAATATCTAAGTATAAATAAAAGAATATAAATTGCACTTTGATTTCAGCGCAATATCATAAAGGCATGAACTTTCATCCACAGCTAGATATTACAAATGAGTGTGTCTGTGTATTAATGTTTGTATACGTGTGCGCCTTTTTCCATGATATATAAAGTTTGCTCTGCAATGAAAAGTGAAATTAGCTCCAATGAAATAATACATGCAATACTTATTCTACCCGTTCCTATTCGGAAGATGATTTATGAAGAAAAATGCAATATATATACAAGATGCAGCAGGATTATTGGTGAAAAATGTTGTGGCTATGGACTTTTCTCTTATCAGCTGACTAAGGTATGAAACACCTCTTTTATGGCCACTGATAAGCGCCTAAACCATTCTGGGCCTCTCCCGCCTATGAATAAGAAATCACTGATTAATGGGCCATACGAACCCGCCCTTGACTTAAACCTGAATTAGGACCAGGCTCCACCATTGGTCACTCCCGCGTCACGTGACATGTAAGACGGGCTCTGATTGGTCGGGCCGTCAGGTGGCGGGTGCGCACGCAGCATCTATCACTCGCCACTTCCGGCGGCTAACTTCATCAGTAGAAGGAACAACGCGTAATTAGAACGCGGGTTGGGTGATCTACGATCAGTCCGAAGACGGCTAGCGGCTAGGGGTAGCAGGGAGAGGGGATTAGACTTTACTGAGGCACCCAGGTATTTCACCAGTTCTCTATACGCTTACAGAAACCGTGGCCCATATTGTCATTACCGATGAGGCTAATTTGCTTCATTATGAGATTATTGCCTCATGATTGGCAAATCGGAATATCGACAAACATTTTTATGTGAGTGTGACATATGGAAATGGAGGTATATTCTTAGGTGTGGATACTTTTTGTTACACACGCAATTCAGACAAAATAAACTAACCAAAATCCGCCTGATCAACACTAAGGATACGTGGCCGAGGGAATCTGGCTACAGTCGGTGTTGGCTGGAGGTCATTTCACTGGTCTGAAGGTCATTGAGGACTTCTGATACCAAAGGGATCAAACAAAAGTCTGCATATAGTATACATAGCAGGTTTATTAGAGGGTCAGTGCGAGCTTAGCACATGCATATACATACATTCAGTGCTATGAAGCAACGGTCGGCGTTCTTTTATGACCACTGTATACAACAGAGGTATATAGTGTATTATAAAGGTAAGGGCATATAGCGGTGGTAGGTAATGAGATTAGCCTGGGTACACCAGACAGGGCCCTGGGGAGCCGTAGCCATGACCTCCCCCCCCCCCCCCACACCCTCAACCCCCTGGGCTACAAGCGACTTCTGGTCAGTGTCAGCAGTTTCTGTGTGCCGCTGTCACATTTGGAAAGTCACTGCATGTGAGAAGTCACCGAGGAATAGTATGACATCTGCGCATGTGCCAGGGCATAGATTCTAGATTCTAGACATGTGTTGGCAATTAATTACACACATTTGTAACGGGTAGCAAACTAAATATATATCCCTCACATCTTTTACTTTCTTATGATTCATACCTGGAATTATGGTAGATAGGCTATTACGGATACTTGAGTCTAACTGATTATGTGAAACATTTGTATACTCAAATTACTACTTTTTATACTGAAAACCACTTTAAACCATTATTACATCTCATTATTTCATACAGAATTGTCAAATATGCAAAGCTTTAAAAATCTTCTCGTTATTTCATCCACATGTATCCATTGTCCTGCTATTACCGCCTTACTGTAAAACCAACTGGCTGGGCGGGGCCCGAAACCAGTTGTATAAACTGAAACCCTTCCAGCATAATAAGCACGTTTTTAATAAAAAAAAACAAACAAAAAAAACAAAACACCTGAATGGCTATAACTAGTATCTACTCCACAGTTTATATAAGAAGTACCTGTCGAGGCTATTCAATTCAAACACTAGGCTATTCACTACAGAACTACCCAGAACGTTGTTGCAACGTTATAATAACGTCGCAATCTTGGCTGTGTTACCTTCTCCCTTTTGGTGGGAACTCAAACTACAATATTAATGCTGTGCGAACGCAAGAAAATGCGTAATAGTTCCGTAGACCCGGCCCCTCCGAAATCCTGGAAACGACCCTTCCCCATCCCCGACCTTAGCTCGTAATACGCCCCGCTCCCAGCTCTCAGACCTACCCCTCGTCCTATCATTCAACCCCAAACCCCCATCAGACCCTGATCTGCCCGTCTGCCCTCAGAGATCCCCCCTAAACACACCACAGTTCCCCTCCGCCCTATCAGCCCCCATAATCCCCCATCCCCCAGCAGCCCCCTCCAGACCCTGAACGTCAGGTCAGCACCACAGAGCATGCGGCGACCTGGGCTTTATATGGATCTGAAATGTAGAAACAGGGTTATGGCACATCGAGAAAGGGATTTGAAAGGTACTGGAACAATAATCCCTATCCTTCCCAACCAGCTTGCGACGTAACAGGAATGTCCTGTGACCATACTTTTTTAGTCAGTTTGTTACCTACTAAGATGGCACGTAACAATTACATTTTTGATGGTGAGGTTGAGACCTCACGGTATCAGAATGTTATCATAATGTTATTTTTTGGTGAGGTTAAGATCAAACCATTATAGAGTGTTATAAGAACCTTCTGTTTGTGTTGAAGAACATAATCAGAATTTTGTAATAACATCACAGTGTGACATCACAGCAGTAGGTCGCAGCGATGTAATCAAAAGTTGTCAAAAGAACGTAACAAGAACCAATACAGAACCAACCAGAACGTTGCTGTAATGTTATAATAACATTGCATCCTTGGCTGGGAACATGCAACGATCATACTGTACATGTATCTGACATGTAGAAACAGAGTTATGGCACAACGAGAAAGGGTTTTAAAAGATACTGGAGCAATAATCCCTATGCTTATTTGCCCATATATCAAACATTTTAATGTACAGATCATGCGCATTGAGGGTGGACCAACAATTTTGTCATAGCATTAACCCGCCCCGCCCCCTATTTTTTTGTTATTCAAATTCCTGGATCTGCCCCTAATATATTTGTAATTTTCATATTAAACGTCGAAAAAAGTGCCTGCTTCAATAGGGGACACATAGCCATCCATTTGGACATTCACAGAACAAAGGTCATTCCCGTCTAAACTCCAGGTCCCACAATCCCCTGATCCACCTCCGTCCCATCTCATTCCCCTCTACCCCAGCCCAACCCCACTCCCCCCTCTTACTCTACATTACTACCCCTCCTCCCCCCCTCCTCCCCCATCTCTTCGCCCGTCGGCATCTGTTGCTGGGAGGCCAGTCGCCGCCCGCGTCTGTTCGCGAGGTAATGCCTGCTTCGACGTGACCCGGATGGGCTTTTCGCTTATCGCCGGCCAACAAATGTCTGCTGGACGACACCAGCCAGCAACCAGCCACAAACCAGTCGGCGCCTGCGCACTGAGGCCAATTGTACGGAAACAACCAGCGGCAGTTTACGCTGGTGGTCTGGGAGGCCGGGGACAAGCTTTACGAAGGGCAAATGGCCCTTTCCATTGACTTTTATACTTTAAATTACGGCAATGGTTTAAAGAAAGTCTGCAGGGTGCTGTTAAGAACCACTAGGGACAAGCTCCATTGACTCATCCACTGCTAGGCCTTAACTCTTACCCTTCAATTTCCCCTTAATATTTATGGGCACTAACAAGTTAGGCTACAATATAGCTTTCCTTAAACCGACCGTCAGTCAGTAATCTAGTACAGCTTTTTTGTATTGGATCCTCATTTTATATTATATTCCATACATATAACCATAAAGGGTGTTTTACAATTTAATCCATATAAATAAAGGCCTGCTGACTGGAGGAGAAGACCTCCCACCCGGCCGACCTATGTTTCCGCCGAGCGCCCATCAATTCCCCTAATATCGCTCAGAGGGGGGCACTTCATATACTGCCCGCCGCCACCTGCTGGGACCCGGCGAGCGGCCCTCAGCAGGCAGTCAGGGCCCAGGGCATGATGGGTATCAGCCTTTCTTGTTTGGTGGTTATTGGTGTATGTGTGGAGGGGCGGTGTGTAGATGTATTATAGATCTGGGCCGCTAGGTGGGGCTGCGGGCGTCCGGCGGTTGTCTACACCCACGGCCCGTATGAATAGCACCACTACAGGCTGGGGTAGATCTACTAGGACAAGCGTATATCAAACATGAGTGAAACACACAATAAGCCCATCCCACATTGAGTATATCTAGGGTTGGACAAGGGTTGAACAAAATGACTGTTTAAGCCATTCTTGTTCCCAAAATTTGGGGTAACTGAAATAAGCAAGAATTATGTTTTTCTATATCCTCAAATACTATTTGAACATTATAATTTCTCAAATTCCATCAATTGACAGATTTGCAGGATTGCCAGCCAATCAAAATGATGTATTTCAGGGCAAAATAAGGTTGGACATTATAGGCTGGGCTGACAGGCTTTAACATTGTTTCCTATGGGAAAAAAGCCAAAATATAAAGCTGCATTTTACCAATTTTAAGAGCAATCTGTCAACTAAATTGCTTTGGTTAATTTTGTATCATACAACCGTCTTCAGGGAACAAGTGTGGAAACAATTTTGAAAATATTTCATAGTAAACCTAAATGTTGGTGTAAACTAGGATGGGCTTATTCTAACATCTTTATTCACAATCATAAAATAGCAGGGCCTTTCTGTACTTGAGCCCCACTGAGTCAGTTTGTTGAGTATCAACGTGGATATTTGAGTTTTGGATTTGAAATAGAATAATAGAAATTATATGGGTTTAAGGGATTGTGTTGCAGGCTTCAAAGATAATTGATATGATAATGTAATTATTTAATCATTTATGCTTAGGCTAACATCATGTTACACTAAATGTTCAGCTTCTTTGCCCGGTTTTCCATAATGCTGCGATTAGAGGTGATTCTGCAGGTCTACCGATAACTCATACTCTTCACAATGTGAGATAGAAAAAAACTATGAATTACTGATTTCATAGCTGTGGATAGGATATAGTTATATTAGCCAAAGGGAGCATCATATAATATCATTCCTATACCATCTGTTATCGTCATGTGAGGTACCTTCTATATAGCTGATGACATATGCATTACAGGGGCGGATACAGGATTTCAAAAAAGGGGGGGACCCACATATAGGGTAAGTGCAAAAACGATGTGCATTTGCTCTTCTTTTCTTTTTCTCTTTGGCAAGTTTGAGTCCCCAACAAAATGGGAGGGGGGAGGGGGAGGGAAATCAGGACCCCCTGGACCCGCCCCCCTGGATCCGCCCCTGCATTATTTGGAAGGCCAAGGGATGCACTGAGAATACCTTGATTAATAATGACCGAGTATTAAACTGAAAGCATTAGGGGTATGTATCGCACTGGAGGGATCCCAAAAATTATAAGGTCCAAGGAAATATAAGATCTTGGCTTGTCAGAATCTTCCTGTTACCTTTCTAAGAAAGAGGCAAATGAGATTTCCACCGAAGAATGTCTCCGCGCCCCTTCTCACTGCCCCCGTTTCCTCGTATGTAGATGGAGAAAGGGCCTTATAATAGCTCGTACAGCCGACACCCACTGCTGTTCCTGGGATGGTCCTTTACCCTATAGCCTAGACACCAACCACTGTTCCTTGGATTTGTACTCCTTGTGTTCCATTACTACCCCCGTCCTACCCCCTGTCCCACCCCATGTCCCATCCCATGTCCCACCCCTGTCCTACCCCCCGTCCCACCCCTGTCCCACCCCTGCCCCACCCCTGTCCCATCCCCTGTCCTATCCCCTGTCCTAACCCCTGTCCTAAGCCCTGCCCCACCCCTGTCCCACCCCCTGTCCTATGCCCTGTCTTACCCCCTGTCCTCCCCCTGTCCTCCCCCCTGTCCTCCCCCCTGTCCCAGCCTCTGCACTATACCCTGTCCCCACTTGTGTGGATGGCCACGCATTTGTACCCATAATGCAATAGGTGTCCTGTCAGTGAGAGATCGCTGGTTACCCGCAGGCGGCCCGTGTCATCCATCCCTACACGCCGGTGACAAGCAGTGTGTCCCCCGCGCCCCCTGGTGGCACCAGGCCGTACCAGGCCTGGTCGGGGTGGGCGCGCGATTCTACCCCGCCGGACACAAATATACCGTGGCACACACGTTCTGGTGTGGAGAGAGCCATTTTTCCCTTTCCTTCTTTTCCTCTTTTTTCTCCTCTTTTTTTCCTGGCGGTTGGTCATGGGCGGAAGCCATGGTTGGCTCAGATTGGGGTGGCGGCGTGATGCTAACATTGTGGTCACACACTCACTTCTGTTATACCGAGGGCTCTCGTCACTTAGGACTCGGGCGGAGGCTGAGGGGAGGTTTGAGGGGCTACTGCTGATAAGTGGAAGGGAGGGGGGAGAGAAATGCTTATGGCCATATCCCACTATGCGGTAGGTAGCATTTGCAGTTTTGATACCAACATGTTGGTATCCCCAAACACAAGCAATCAATAGAAAACCTATAGAAAACCAGTAGGACCAGTAGGACCTACCGCAAGCAAATATCGTGAACATTTCCTATATTTCATCTTGCGCTACCCCACCACAAGCAAGTTTGCAGCAGTTTGCTTGTGTCAGTTCATAGTACTGCAACCAAATACTGCATAGTGGAATATACCCTTTATTGGTATAGTAAAAAAGGCCTTCCTGCCCATCTGATTGAACACGTTTTTACATTGGAACGGAAAAGATTAATTGTTAATAATGCCCTTTGGAACGCCCATGAATTAGTGTAATATGTTTTGATATCCTTACAAGTTTCATATTTCTGATTATTCTATTGAATAGAAGTCTCCATGGAAAGCAACGTTTTTTTAAACTAAATACATCGCATTCACAGAATCCAATGTTTGTAAACCCGAGAGACAAATACGTTTTGTTGAAACATCAGCAACCTATGCACCATCTCCCTTCAGGGGAATCTAATCCAAAGGCAAATACGAAAAGGCAAACCTTTTTCGTATCAAGACCAGTTCAGGAGAAAAAACAACCCCTGTGAGATCGTGAATATGTTCTACACGTGTTTTATAAACCCCCTGGTGCCCGCTGTGGCCCAATGTAACCCCCCCAAAAAGGCAGCATTACGCTACACGACTTGAGCTGCGATGTGACGATGGAGCAGAAAAGTCATACATACTAGAAACAACATTCTTTGCTACACAAAATACTCCAAATTGGAAAATTCAATCAATTATATCACCCATACAGGCAAATCGTCTGCATTATCACCATATGTAGTGCCGGTATCGCAACTCAAAGTGGTGTAGTGTACTATAGCCTTGAGACAGCAGTCCCAGATAACAGCTAGCGACTCAGCCTGGGGTACCAAGCCAGGAGTAGTTTGTGTGAACGGGGGCCTTCCCCGGGCCCCTGGGCCACCCCTAGGGCACCAAGCTGGGAGTAGTTTGTGTGAACGGGGGCCTTCCCCGGGCCCCTGGGCCACCCCTGGGGCACCAAGCTGGGAGTAGTATGTGTGAACGGGGGCCTTCCCCAGGCCCCTGGGCCACCCCTAGGGCACCAAGCAAGGAGTAGTTTGTGTGAACGGGGGCCTTCCCCGGGCCCCTGGGCCACCCCTGGGGCACCAAGCTGGGAGTAGTATGTGTGAACGGGGGCCTTCCCCGGGCCCCTGGGCCACCCCTGGGGCACCAAGCTGGGAGTAGTATGTGTAAATGGGGGCCTTCCCCGGGCCCCTGGGCCACCCCTAGGGCACCAAGCTGGGAGTAGTAGGTGCAAATGGGGGCCTTCCCCGGGCCCCTAGGCCACCCCTGGGGCACCAAGCCGGGAGTAGTATGTGCAAATGGGGGCCTTCCCCGGGCCCCTGGGCCACCCCTGGGGCAACAAGCCAGGAGTAGTATGTGTGAACGGGGGCCTTCCCCGGGCCCCTGGGCCACCCCTGGGGCACTTAGCCGGGAGTAGTATGTGTGAACGGGAGCCTTCCCCGGGCCCCTGGACCACCCCTGGGACACCAAGCCATGAGTAGTATGTGTGAACGGGGGCCTTCCCCGGGCCCCTGGGCCACCCCTGGGGCACCAAGCCATGAGTAGTATGTGTGAACGGGGGCCTTCCCCGGGCCCCTGGACCACCCCTGGGACACCAAGCCATGAGTAGTATGTGTGAACGGGGGCCTTCCCCGGGCCCCTGGGCCACCCCTGGGGCACCAAGCCATGAGTAGTATGTGTGAACGGGGGCCTTCCGCTGGCCCCTGGACCACCTCTGGGACACCAAGCCATGAGTAGTATGTGTGAACGGGGGCCTTCCCCGGGCCCCTGGACCACCCCTGGGACACCAAGCCATGAGTAGTATGTGTGAACGGGGGCCTTCCCTGGGCCCCTGGACCACCCCTGGGACACCAAGCCGGGAGTAGTATGTGTGAACGGGGGCCTTCCCCGGGCCCCTGGGCCACCCCTGGGGCACCAAGCTGGGAGTAGTTTGTGTGAATGGGGGCCTTCCCGGGCCCCTGGGCCACCCCTGGGGCACTTAGCCAGGAGTAGTATGTGTGAACGGGGGCCTTCCCCAGGCCCCTGGACCACCCCTGGGACACCAAGCCGGGAGTAGTAGGTGCAAATGGGGGCCTTCCCCGGGCCCCT
Organism: Lepidonotus clava; assembly: GCA_936440205.1. NCBI lineage: Eukaryota > Metazoa > Annelida > Polychaeta > Phyllodocida > Polynoidae > Lepidonotus > Lepidonotus clava. The sequence goes on from OW387138.1 coordinate 47,792,420, forward strand.
GGGCCACCCCTGGGGCACCAAGCCAGGAGTAGTATGTGTGAAAGGGGGCCTTCCCCGGGTCCCTAGACCACCCCTGGGGCACCAAGCTGGGAGTAGTTTGTGTGAACGGGGTCCTTCCCCGGGCCCCTGGGCCACCCCTGGGGCACCAAGCTGGGAGTAGTATGTGCAGATGGGGGCCTTCCCCGGGCCCCTGGACCACCCCTGGGGCACCAAGCCAGGAGTAGTATGTGTGAAAGGGGGCCTTCCCCGGGTCCCTGGACCACCCCTGGGGCACCAAGCTGGGAGTAGTTTGTGTGAACGGGGGCCTTCCCCGGGCCCCTGGGCCACCCCTGGGGCACCAAGCCGGGAGTAGTATGTGTGAACGGAGGCCTTCCCCGGGTCCCTGGACCACCCCTGGGGCACCAAGCCGGGAGTAGTATGTGCAGATGGGGGCCTTCCCCGGGCCCCTGGGGCTTATAATCGTTGTGGGCATCAGAGGGTGAGGGGGTTATAAGGGAAGGGTCACAATGATGAGGTTATGATTCATAATTTATTCTTTTTTTTGCCAAATAGCAAGTTTGGAAGGAAAGTGATATAATTCGCTCCACGATATTGGTACAGTACAAGGGCTAGCAATTGGCAGGGAACGAAGTTCATAGAAAAATAACATTTTCAAAATGTATTTATGAGTTGTAGCGGATGAATGTGAGTAGTACATGAAACATTAGTTTATAACAGGGACACATTTTTCTTTTTTGTGTGTCAGAGCTCGCCACCTTAAGTCTCACAAATAAAGCCATATTCCAACTATTTCTGAACCGAAATACACTATCCAGAAAATAAATCAAAGGATAGACACTAAAATTCCCAAGCATTGAAATACACAACCAGTAAGCGATAAACTAGAGTAAACATAAATAATTAGATAAAACCCCATACCCCCTTTGGGAATTTGACTGAATTGTCCAACTGATCAGCGCTAGAATTGGACGATTATTCTCAAAGAATCAACTTATTTTAGCACCAATTCAGATATCCAGTCAGTATGTAATATTGAAATATACATGCTTAATGTGAGTCGGTGCTAAAATTGGCTGATACTTCTAGTGGAGTCTCTCAATTTTATTGTCAATGGTTCGGCCAACTTTGAGCAAATTCTCCTTGTGGGTAAGGGGCTTTCTATAATAATATTTCATAGGCAGACCTAGGGCAGCCCCAGGAAACTGGACGGGTGGGCAGTAGGTGACCCTATACATCGTCTTATTTCCCCGATAAACCCGATAGAACAGCGTATCCGTCTTAGTTGTAGCTGTCTTCTATTGGGTCAGTGTCAACTGGGAGGAGGAGCCCATTTATAGACGTTGTGCAGATGATGTCATAACTGTCTTAATGGGCTGGCGGCCATATTGGTGATCAATTATAACCCTTGTTTTCTAAGGTCTGAAGTATCTGAAATATAGTTTTATACTACAATTAGTCTCACTGAGTAATAGATAGCAGTTTTATACTGCAATAAGTCTCACTGAGTAATAGTTAGCAACTTTCATTACTAAGAATTGATTTATTTGTATCAATTCTATACATGTGGTCTTGATCAACACTTTGTGATCACCAAAAAGTGATCACATAACCACGTCTGCACAAGGTCTATAGTCAGGAGCAAGTCCAGAAAGGGGTCCAGGCAGTCTATAGTCTTGTATTGGAATTTTGAATATCTTTGATCAAGTGATAACTATAAATAGTGAAAATGACATCCTTCAGAAAGTAATCGGAATAGGCAATTTATGATCTTGAAAAAGTTGCCCATTGATTATCAGTTTTGTACAAAATCAAGGATAACCATATTTGTAAATCAATGCATTCTTGATGAGATTACTTTATGCAAACAAGAAATTCTAGTAGGAGCCATGTGAATCCATATCGGCCTACATGCCTTCCCCCTAAGGCAAAAAATCCATATCAAGTGAAAGTAACCCTTCTCCAACAGCAATCAGGCCATCGCTAGATATTTGCACCCTCAAGCCCAATAATCACTAAGTAAGTTTTACACAATTATGCAACAGATCGGCACTAAAATCGGCCGATTCTACCCCTAGAATTGGCCAATATACCCTACTATAACAGGCGATCACCAGAATCAGCCAATTTTAGTGCCGATCTGTTGCTTAACTGTATCAAAGTTGCTTAGTGGGTATGAGGAGAAGAGCCCAATGAGTGGGCTGACTGCCCTTCATGACGGCTGACTGCTCGTTGTGACAGTCGACTGTTCGCCGTGACAGCCGACCGCTCACTGTGACAGCCAATTGTCTATCGTGACGGCTGGTCATCAGGGCCAATTGTTTCGTACGCGTCTGTCAGCTGGGATCATGTCAACAGGATGCTCAGCCAATAACATGGAGAATTACCGCAGACAAATCTAGACAAATCTGTCTGCTGCCCTGTGCCCCTTGGTTTATTACATTGCATTGGCCTGGCCAAAGATTAGTTTTGGATTTAATAAGGCACACTTTTATCATATGTTGGACTAAATTGAATTGGAAATGTAAAGTAATAAGCTTGTCAGTATAATTATTGAATTTAGAAGAAGCCCCTTTGCTACTGATATCAACTATTGAATAGTGATGCAAACCATAACGAGTAACAAATAAATAGCTCAACAAAACAGACAAAATAGATACGAGTAAATATAAAGAAATTATATTCAATATTCAATATTCAAGACAGTCTATGAAACATTATGATAATGATATTATGATTTATAGAGTAACCCGACCTCGTACGGAGAAATGTATGCACACAACAATGGGCCTTACAGAGATGGGCTGCAGACTGACTCATCATCTTGACCTGTGGCCCGTTGCACAATAGAATTTCGTTGTTAGGATCAAACAAAGATATCTTCGTTAAAGATATCTTTGTTGCGATTTTACAAACATAGTAAAATCTCTGGTTCTAATGAATGAAATTGAATTCTGTAAATTGATGTAAAAAGGAAAAAAATTAAGGACAAATCAGTAAAAGTTACAGCTCTCTGGCTGCATTCTAAATATAGAAAAACAATGTGTATAAACCATCCTTGTTACGAAAATATTAATTTTTTTCAAAAAAATTATTTTCGTTGTTACGAACCCATTGTGCAACGGGCCACTGGACCATTAACCTCCGCCTCCAACCCTTCCTGGTTTAGGCCCCTCATCCACGACCAATCCCCCCTCCCATGACCGCCCAACCCATGCTCCATACCCACTTTACAGGCGGTATTACACTATGTATTCACTGTATGAGCTATGGTAAGATGAAAACACAGAGAAATCATACCTATCAAAGATAAAATTCTTTGTTACACATGTGTGAAATACTCAGATCTGACAATATCAACTGATTATATTATTCCTGCATGCACGTTTTTGGTAATATGATCATATTTTGCCAGAATCGCAGCTCAAAGTCGGGTAGTGTAATAGGGCCCTTAGCATGGTCCCACCAAGAACCCTAGCTAGGCCTCCCATCCAAAACATAACCGCAATTCAGTGGCCTGTTGCACAATGATTTTCTTAGCAACGAAAATAATATTACTAACGAAACTTTTCGTTATTGATATTTTCGTAACGACAATCGTTTTGCAACAATATTTTTCTATATTTAGAATGCCCTCAAAGAGCTGTAACTTTTACTGAATTTTCTCTAATTTTTTCCTTTTTATATCAATTCTCAGAATTCAATTACATTCATTAGAACCAGAGATTTTACTGTTTCGTAACAACGAAAATTTTGCTGTTAAGCAAATGTTCGTTATGCTATCGTTAAGTTTATCATAACAACGAAATTCCATTGTGCAACGGGCCACAGATGCCATGTCCCACGCCATAAAAGTACATGTATGGGCTTTGTATTATGTTCATTAACTTGTTGTTGTAAATGCCTTTTATAACATATATACCGATTATGTACATGCACAGTTAAACCTGTAAAGACACACTATTAAAGTTTGAGGATGGGCTGTAAAGTATATCTGTTACCTGCCCAATTTTCACATAACAGTTACGTTATTTTATATAACGTTGAGACTTTCCAGGATAGAATGTTATAATAACATTATGATTCTGGTGAAGTTGAGACCTAACCAAAACAAGAGCACTATAATGACCATTTTTTTATGTGTAATAATGTAATCAGAATGTTAATATAACATCACAGTGCAATGTTGCAACGTTAGGTTCTAAAGACGCTGTTGGTTGCCATCAAAATAACGTAACAATAACCAAACCAGAACCAAATAGTAAGTCAAAATAATGTTATGATACAGTTAAATTCTTGCCTGGGTACAAAGAGGTCAGGCCTGGCCTGACACTAGGCACTCAGTATGGATTTGAATATGAGAAGTAAATATTTATGGGTTTCCATTCTATGCTTCTTTACGGCTTATTTTGACGTCTGGTATGAAACGTCTTAATTGGCCTTTAGTACTATGGTCGCAATTCATTGTTTTTCTTCCTATCCCCGGAACTCTAAACTACATAAATAACACTAATTAGTTTTTGTCCCACCGATAGCCATGAGACTGATCAGACAGTAGCAAAGGATGTATCAGAGGAAGTCAGTATCTATATGTATGTAGGACCAGAACACAACCTAAAGTATCAGTTTGCTTATCTACTGTTATTTTTTCTATCTTTCTTTTAAAATTAATCACAAGTAATGGGTGTATATAAGGGCTATTACGTATTAGTGACAAGAAAATGACATTTTTAATGTTTAAGACCTGTTCCCTATATCGACATGCTACCGGGCGGTTTGAGGCAGGCTGTATATATTGGTAGAACTATCTATTCATAGTAAGCCAGACATAGGCAAAAAACGTCAGCAAGCCCTGGCTTCAAAGAGATGGTTCGCAGACCCCAGTCACCGTCTTGACCCCAGCTATTGACCTGCCCAGAGCCCTCCCCACCCACTCCCTACTACCAACCAACCCCTTCAACCCCTCCCCACCCACTCCCTACTACCAACCAACCCCTTCAGCCCCTCCCCACCCACTCCCTACTACCAACCAACCCCTTCAGCCCCTCCCCTCCCCACTCCCTACTACCAACCAACCCCTTCAGCCCCTCCCCACCCACTCCCTACTACCGACCAACCCCTTCAGCCCCTCCCCTCCCCACTCCCTACTACCAACCAACCCCTTCAACCCCTCCCCACCCACTCCCTACTACCAACCAACCCCTTCAGCCCCTCCCCACCCAATCCCTACTACCAACCAACCCCTTCAGCCCCTCCCCACCCACTCCCGGCTACCAACCAACCCCTTCAGCCCCTCCCCTCCCACTCCCTACTACCAACCAACCCCTTCAGCCCCTCCCCACCCACTCCCTACTACCAACCAACCCCTTCAGCCCCTCCCCTCCCCACTCCCTACTACCAACCAACCCCTTCAGCCCCTCCCCACCCACTCCCTACTACCAACCAACCCCTTCAGCCCCTCCCCACCCACTCCCTACTACCAACCAACCCCTTCAGCCCCTCCCCACCCACTCCCTACTACCAACCAACCCCTTCAGACCCTCACCACCCACTCCCTACTACCGACCAACCCCTTCAGCCCCTCCCCACCCACTCCCTACTACCAACCAACCCCTTCAACCCCTCCCCACCCACTCCCTACTACCAACCAACCCCTTCAGCCCCTCCCCACCCACTCCCTACTACCGACCAACCCCTTCAGCCCCTCCCCACCCACTCCCTACTACCGACCAACCCCTTCAGCCCCTCCCCACCCACTCCCTACTACCAACCAACCCCTTCAGCCCCTCCCCACCCCACTCCCTACTACCAACCAACCCCTTCAACCCCTCCCCACCCACTCCCTACTACCAACCAACCCCTTCAACCCCTCCCCACCCACTCCCTACTACCAACCAACCCCTTCAGCCCCTCCCCACCCACTCCCTACTACCAACCAACCCCTTCAGCCCCTCCCCACCCACTCCCTACTACCAACCAACCCCTTCAACCCCTCCCCACCCACTCCCTACTGCTCAACACACACCTCCCCCACCCACTCCCTACTACCAACCAACCCCTTCAGCCCCTCCCCACCCACTCCCTACTACCAACCAACCCCTTCAACCCCTCCCCACCCACTCCCTACTACCAACCAACCCCTTCAGCCCCTCCCCACCCACTCCCTACTACCAACCAACCCCTTCAGCCCCTCCCCACCCACTCCCTACTACCAACCAACCCCTTCAGCCCCTCCCCACCCACTCCCTACTACCGACCAACCCCTTCAGCCCCTCCCCTCCCCACTCCCTACTACCGACCAACCCCTTCAGCCCCTCCCCACCCACTCCCTACTACCAACCAACCCCTTCAGCCCCTCCCCTCCCACTCCCTACTACCAACCAACCCCTTCAGCCCCTCCCCACCCACTCCCTACTACCGACCAACCCCTTCAGCCCCTCCCCACCCACTCCCTACTACCAACCATGCCCTTCAGCCCCTCCCCACCTACTCCCTACTACCAACCAACCCCTTCAGCCCCTCCCCACCCACTCCCTACTACCAACCAACCCCTTCAGCCCCTCCCCACCCACTCCCTACTACCAACCAACCCCTTCAGCCCCTCCCCACCCACTCCCGGCTACCAACCAACCCCTTCAGCCCCTCCCCTCCCACTCCCTACTACCAACCAACCCCTTCAGCCCCTCCCCTCCCACTCCCTACTACCAACCAACCCCTTCAGCCCCTCCCCTCCCCACTCCCTACTACCGACCAACCCCTTCAGCCCCTCCCCACCCACTCCCTACTACCAACCAACCCCTTCAGCCCCTCTCCACCCACTCCCCGCTACCAACCAACCCCTTCAGCCCCTCCCCTCCCACTCCCTACTACCAACCAACCCCTTCAGCCCCTCCCCTCCCACTCCCTACTACCAACCAACCCCTTCAGCCCCTCCCAACCCACTCACTACTACCAACCAACCCCTTCAGACCCTCACCACCCACTCCCTACTACCAACCAACCCCTTCAGCCCCTCCCCACCCACTCCCTACTACCAACCAACCCCTTCAACCCCTCCCAACCCACTCACTACTACCAACCAACCCCTTCAGACCCTCACCACCCAGTCCCTACTACCAACCAACCCCTTCAGCCCCTCCCCACCCACTCCCTACTACCAACCAACCCCTTCAGCCCCTCCCCACCCACTCCCTACTACCAACCAACCCCTTCAGCCCCTCCCCACCTACTCCCTACTACCAACCAACCCCTTCAGCCCCTCCCCACCCACTCCCTACTACCAACCAACCCCTTCAGCCCCTCCCCTCCCACTCCCTACTACCAACCAACCCCTTCAGCCACTCCCCTCCCACTCCCTACTACCAACCAACCCCTTCAGCCCCTCCCCACCCACTCCCTACTACCAACCAACCCCTTCAGCCCCTCCCCACCCACTCCCTACTACCAACCAACCCCTTCAGCCCCTCCCCACCCACTCCCTACTACCAACCAACCCCTTCAGCCCCTCCCCTCCCCACTCCCTACTACCAACCAACCCCTTCAGCCCCTCCCCTCCCACTCCCTACTACCAACCAACCCCTTCAGCCCCTCCCCACCCACTCCCTACTACCAACCAACCCCTTCAGCCCCTCCCCTCCCACTCCCTACTACCAACCAACCCCTTCAGCCACTCCCCTCCCACTCCCTACTACCAACCAACCCCTTCAGCCCCTCCCCACCCACTCCCTACTACCAACCAACCCCTTCAGCCCCTCCCCACCCACTCCCTACTACCAACCATGCCCTTCAGCCCCTCCCCACCTACTCCCTACTACCAACCAACCCCTTCAGCCCCTCCCCACCCACTCCCTACTACCAACCAACCCCTTCAGCCCCTCCCCACCCACTCCCTACTACCAACCAACCCCTTCAGCCCCTCCCCACCCACTCCCGGCTACCAACCAACCCCTTCAGCCCCTCCCCTCCCACTCCCTACTACCAACCAACCCCTTCAGCCCCTCCCCTCCCACTCCCTACTACCAACCAACCCCTTCAGCCCCTCCCCTCCCCACTCCCTACTACCGACCAACCCCTTCAGCCCCTCCCCACCCACTCCCTACTACCAACCAACCCCTTCAGCCCCTCTCCACCCACTCCCCGCTACCAACCAACCCCTTCAGCCCCTCCCCTCCCACTCCCTACTACCAACCAACCCCTTCAGCCCCTCCCCTCCCACTCCCTACTACCAACCAACCCCTTCAGCCCCTCCCAACCCACTCACTACTACCAACCAACCCCTTCAGACCCTCACCACCCACTCCCTACTACCAACCAACCCCTTCAGCCCCTCCCCACCCACTCCCTACTACCAACCAACCCCTTCAACCCCTCCCAACCCACTCACTACTACCAACCAACCCCTTCAGACCCTCACCACCCACTCCCTACTACCAACCAACCCCTTCAGCCCCTCCCCACCCACTCCCTACTACCAACCAACCCCTTCAGCCCCTCCCCACCCACTCCCTACTACCAACCAACCCCTTCAGCCCCTCCCCACCCACTCCCTACTACCAACCAACCCCTTCAGCCCCTCCCCACCCACTCCCTACTACCAACCAACCCCTTCAGCCCCTCCCCTCCCACTCCCTACTACCAACCAACCCCTTCAGCCACTCCCCTCCCACTCCCTACTACCAACCAACCCCTTCAGCCCCTCCCCACCCACTCCCTACTACCAACCAACCCCTTCAGCCCCTCCCCACCCACTCCCTACTACCAACCAACCCCTTCAGCCCCTCCCCACCCACTCCCTACTACCAACCAACCCCTTCAGCCCCTCCCCACCCACTCCCTACTACCAACCAACCCCTTCAGCCCCTCCCCACCCCACTCCCTACTACCAACCAACCCCTTCAGCCCCTCCCCACCCACTCCCTACTACCAACCAACCCCTTCAGCCCCTCCCCACCCACTCCCCGCTACCAACCAACCCCTTCAGCCCCTCCCCACCCACTCCCCGCTACCAACCAACCCCTTCAACCCCTCCCCACCCACTCCCTACTACCAACCAACCCCTTCAGCCCCTCCCCACCCACTCCCCGCTACCAACCAACCCCTTCAACCCCTCCCCACCCACTCCCTACTACCAACCAACCCCTTCAGCCCCTCCCCTCCCCACTCCCCACTGCTCCACACACCGCCCCCCTCCCCCGCCAAACTCACAACTTCTAAAGCATAAATTTCACTTTGCGGTATTTAACACACATACAGACACATACAAACACACACACAAACATAGACACACACAGACACGGTCCCCCCCACCCCAGCCGTGATTCATGATGTGCCTGGTACGTTGAGACCTGTCTGATGATACGTCATTTGGTCACACAGACACATACAGACACATACAGACACACACATAGACACACAGACACACAGAAACAGACAAATACACACACACACACGCACACACACACACACACCACACACACCACACACACCACACACACCACACACACACACACGTGCGCACACACATACACGCACACACCACACCACACACACACACACACACACACACACACACATTCCTGGCCGATGGTAGTGTTTCAGTGATTCACGCCGTGCCTGGTGCCGCTGAGACCTGTCTGATGATACTTCATTTGGTCACACAGACACATACAGACATACATAGACACACAGACACACACACAGACACACAGACACACAGAAACAGACAAACACACACACACACAGAGTCGTACCCCCCCCCCCCCCATCCCAGTCGATGGTAGTGTTTCTGTGATTCACGCCGTGCCTGGTGCCGCTGAGACCTGTCTGATGATACTTCATTTATGTCCCACGTGTTGGCCTGGTCAGCATCACCTCAGTCCCTGTGGGGAGGGGAAGTGGGAGTGGGGGCGTGTTTGTCGACTTAAGGGTATATTTCACTATGTGTTGCATAGCATTTGCGTTCACTGTAGGTAAGAAATGCAAGTTGTTCGTGTTTCAGATGCCAACATGTTGGTATCTGAATGCAAACATCAGATGGCGGATCCAGGGGGGAGCCGATTTTATATGTGGAAATATCAACTAGTTGGCCGCCCAATTTCAACTATTATGCCCGCCAATATCAACTATAGTCAGCTGGCCAATGGCTGTAGTTGGCTGGCCAATATCAACTAGTCTACAGGCCGATATCAACTAGTCTGCAGGCCGATATCAACTAGTTTGCAGGCCGATATCAACTAGTCTACAGGCCGATATCAACTAGTCTACAGGCCGATATCAACTAGTCAGCAGGCCGATATCAACTAGTCTACAGGCCGATATCAACTAGTCTACAGGCCGATATCAACTAGTCAGCAGGCCGATATCAACTAGTCTACAGGCCGATATCAACTAGTCTGCAGGCCGATATCAACTAGTCTGCAGGCCGATATCAACTAGTCAGCAGGCCGATACCAACTAGTCTACAGGCCGATATCAACTAGTCTGCAGGCCGATATCAACTAGTTTGCAGGCCGATATCAACTAGTCTACAGGCCGATATCAACTAGTCTGCAGGCCGATATCAACTAGTTTGCAGGCCGATATCAACTAGTCTACAGGCCGATATCAACTAGTCTACAGGCCGATACCAACTAGTCTGCAGGCCGATATCAACTAGTCTACAGGCCGATATCAACTAGTCAGCAGGCCTATATCAACTAGTCTGCAGGCCGATATCAACTAGTCTGCAGGCCGATATCAACTAGTCTGCAGGCCGATATCAACTAGTCTGCAGGCCGATACCAACAAGTTAGCTGGCCAATGGGTGTAGTTGACCAGCTGACTACACCTAGGTACATCACGTATCTCACTTATCTGTTGCAAAATAAAAGGGTTGGTCAGGAGACCAACTAGTGTGTCGGCCAGAGTAATCGGCCAGCCAATATCAACTAGTCAGCCGGCCAGTATCAACTGAGCCCCTGCCATGTCTGAACGGCCAGCTATCTCTCCTCCCCCCACCCAACGTCCCCCAACTCCCCCCGACTCTCCCATCCCGCCCTTACCCCCGGCCCTCCCAAGGGCCCCACACCCCTACAATCAACATGCTGCTAAGGTCTTTCACTTAAAGTGTAACTTGATGACACAAAGGGAGAGGGCTGAAGGAAGAGAGATTGTGTCGACTCAACGTAATGATAAAAAGGTGTTCTTTTAAAATTGGCGTACACATAGATACTTTTATAGTTGCAGGCAGGGGGTACAGTATAGAACATCCAATCAACCTTACAGGCCCTCCGTACGTCATTTTCCGATCGCCAAAATCTCTGGAGCCGTCTACGAGAGGTCATGTCGAGGTCATAGAAACTCGGTCAGTGCTTTTCTTAACGTCTTCATTGACTCGGAGGGCGGGTAAGGGGAGGGGGGGGGGGGGGGTCATCAGAGTGGTTTGAGACGGGACAGCAAATGACAGGAGACATAAGACTATTGTTTGAGGGGAGTATCGTACTGTAAATACTGACCGTCTGTGGCTATTATTTATTGTTTAAGTTACTTTGGAGAGAACAAGATCAAATTACAAGGCGCTGCCTACACGCGTGGATTTACCTTATAAACGACAACTATTGATGATGTAGTATATGTAGTATATGAAGATGTGACTTTGACTATGTTTATGGTTTATTGCATACACTTAACTCAACAATCGTACCAGTGGGTCGTACCGGTGGCGAACTGGGCAGAGAGAGGGGTGCATGGGGGCGAGCACATCCTTCTCTTTCCTTGACATTTTGTTAATCAATGTAACGAGATAAAGGGAAATCAGTAGTATGTTTGATAAACACTCCCGCAGGAATTACAATGCTATATCAGTCACTCTTTAATCATTTTAGACGACGCCTAATCATAAACCTCCTCTCAAATCGATCAAATCCAACTCCACAAATCCCCATCACCACAAACCGATCATTTCCTACAGCCCAGAATGAACCGTTTTAACCAGCCAAAATAGGCGAAAAACTCGGCACTTTAAAACTAGATGACAAATGCGTCCAACTTTTGAGAAATGCTAGAAGTAAAGAAACAAAAATAACTAGATGAATGGGTCTGTATACAGCAGCTTGTTCTTGTTTTACTTTTGGGGACCGGAATGGGCGGTTCAAGTCGGGAGATCAGATTGTTAACCCAAGTTGAGCGCATCGGTGGAATCACTATGGTGTGCCTAATTGTAATCTCCACTTTTGTATTTTTATTGGAGCAGTAAACGCCTCAGTAGCTTTGTAGGTTTAATACCCATGTTGCCATATTAATTGTTTTTTTAGATAGATAAACGATAAAGGCAATATTCCACTTTGCGTCAGGTCACATTTGCGGTCGTTTTTTTGGCTGTCGCGAGCAATTTGAGTTTTGGATACCAACATGTTAATATCTGCTGCCGCAATCAAACTGTATAAAATAGCATCAAACGCAGACAAAAATCACAAACACCTATATTCCACCTTGTTTGCGACTGTTCGCTTGTGTCTGGTGGCTGCAAACAAGTGGAATATAGTGCTCAGTAGGGTGCCGCAAACTAGTTTGTGGCACCCTATACCCCAAATGGCTTTGCGGCCGTTTGCTTGCATCTGTTCATGGTGACGCAAGCAAATACAGCATAGTGGAATAAGGGCTTAAGGCTCTGAACTCAAAGAATCCGTGCTAAGTCCAGCATCTACAGATCGCTTTCAACTTCAACATGGGCTGAAGCTTGTCAGCATGTGACAACCAGCCTTTGCATTTCATGAGAAACAAAACAAAATTAGGCAGGGCATCAAAATGTATTGCCTCTTAGGATGATGCGCATCGGAAAGCTCAGTTCGTTAACGCTATTTCTTGTACCCTTAGATTAATCTGATATTGGCAGTCATTATCGTTAAACATGATGTAAATGCTCTGACACCCATTTCCTGCTCAGTTTAGGGTTAAAATATTTGTAGATCATTCCCAAGTCCATATTCCACATGCGAATTTCGCTGCCAGTTTTAAAATCCAGCTGGGGAAAAAAAGGGGTAAGCATAGACAAGTCATAATTCACTAGTAATGTCTGATAATGCTTTTTAGAATGGTATAAAGGATATATATATATATGGTTCCATGTATTACATTTTTTAGGTTAACCAAACACTAAATCGGCGGCATCGAAATCTGCATGTGGACTACAGACCTAACCCCCACTTCCCCACTATCTGAATCCAGGCGTGACACACAGTGGTTTCATACGGCCGTCACAATAACCAATTCTATAGACCTTCTGCAGTTATGGTCACATAGGTAAATTTGAGCTCCATATATAAAGTCCAAATATTCATTTGAATTGTCATTTAACTGCGTAAGCATAATATTATCATGTTTAACATTTTGCAGACGAGGTGAGGTGACTATAGCTCTGGGACACAAGAAACAACTAAAAAAAACCTGAACATTTCCTTGAACATAAGGCCGTTGGTTTAACCATGAATCTGTACGCTTATGTAAGTCTATATAGAAATATCACACAGGTTCAAATGTTTGATTGAATCACAATATATAGAAATATCATGTACCTCATTGAAATTAGATCGACAATGTTCAACTAGTCACGTCGTCCTGTCAATTTCTAGCAAATATAACGGCATCTGCACAAGGTCTTTAGAAATAGCCGACCCTGGGCCCTGGGCTCCAGGAGGGATGTGTGTGTCATTCTCGGCGGGACTTCTGCCTCACCGACTCAACATTACAGGCAACACTGACCGCCGGAATTGGACGACTGGGCCAAGACGAGTCGTTGTGACTGGGGCACTGGTGTCACTGCTGTGTGGGGGTCGTCTCTGAGACGGACCACTACGGGGTAGGGAAAGGGGATGTTGTATGCACCCATAACAAATGGGCAAACACACGACGTCGTGTATGCGACGTAGGTCATACTAGAGACAGTGTATAGACGAAATGGTTTATACTAGAGACAGTGTATAAATGATTTTGTTTATAATGGAGACAGTGTATAGACTACATTGTTTATACGATAGACAGTGTATAGATGATGTTGTTTATAATGGATACAGTGTATAGACAGCATCATTTATAATAGAGACAGTGTATACTGGAGACAGTGTATTCACAATGTCGTTTATACCAGCGACAGAGTTTAGATGCTATTGTTAATAGTATATACAGTGTATAGACGACACCGGTTATACTAGAGACAGTGTATAGATGAGGGTGTTTATACTAGAGACAGTGTATAGACGGCATCGTTTATACTAGAGACGGAGTGTAGATGAGGTTGTTTAGACTATAGACCTTGTGCAGATGTGGTCACGTGATCTGTTTATGGTGATCACCACGCGGTTAGCATTACCACATGCTATCACATTAGTTCAACATTGATCAGTTATATGCAATAGCGATTGTTGGTTATGATCTAGGGATGTTGTTTAGCATGAATATTTATATATATTTGTGTTTCTGTGTTTTTCACTTGTGAATAATGAAATGTTTAAATTGGTCACCAATATGGCGTCCAGTCCAATTTTGAAGATGTGACGTCATCTGCAAAACTTCTATAGACAGTGTATAGGCGACGTTTATTGGCCTACTAGAGACACTGTCAAGATGATGTCCTCTAAACTAGAGACAGTGTATAGAGAACTAAGTCTATGATGACGTTGTTTATACTAGAGACAGTGTTTGGATGAAATTGTTTATACTGGAGACTGTGTATAGATGAAGTTGTTTATACTAGAGACAGTGTATATACACATTGTCGCCTCCACATAAGATGAACCACGTACACAGCAAGATTCGAAGTTATATTTTCTAAACTACTCAGACTATTTTGCACACGTCATTTATATTCTAGAACATATATCCAAACAATGCGAGCAATTACAAATTCCGATTTTCATATACTACCAACATGTCAATGAAAGGGCAATAGTACTCGCTCAAATGCTCGTATTTTACTTTTTTCCATTCCTCATTGAATTCCTCTACAATAAAAACAAAGCCCACACAAGTGTACTATTGTATCCAATCGATCGTAAACATGTTTGAAAATGTAAATAATAGGTATCAATCATCTTTCTACCAATCTCTGGTATTGGGCAGTGGTAAACAGTTTGTTATAAACCTGGTTGGCGGTCTTTAATTACCATTAGCAACTTCGTTGAGCTGCTGTAACTATCAACTACATGTATAGGCCTATATCTAGGTCCATTCTCTTTCTTATGATCAACAAAATCAAAGATTGGTTCCTAAACGCTGACCAAGAAGTCCGTTAAAAGTCAGCAAGTAACCCAAAGGAGGTCAAAATCTGGTGTGCACGTTGTTTCATTTGAATTGGGTCAGAATACCCACATACCCCAATACGGGATCCTACCCCAATGAGTCAGCACCATGGGTACTGCTGGATGTTCCCTTCTCAGCTGTCATAATATTGACAATATTGGCCTCATATTTCTGGGGATGTTTAGACCCCAAATACGGGCCCGCGCCGCATAGGTATTAACTGGAGGAAATTGATTGGTTGTCCGGATACTACCCAGACTGCACCGCGCTGAGCGATATTAGGTGAAATCTCCCGTCAAACTCTGTGGGCCCTGAGAATGCATTTACAAATTTGCATGAGGCTTTAAAGAGAAATCTCCTGCACACTGTTGTAATGCAGGAGGATCGGCTAAAAGCCAGGGAACCCGTGAAATATAGTGGGATGAGGAATTTTACTTTTACAGCTGGCTTTTGGATCCAATATGAAATATAATTATCTCCAATTGTGCTTAGACCTAGAACATCACTTCAAAGGGGAGAGAGTGGATGCACATGGCTTAACGAGTAAACGTCATTGTCAATGCTAGTATTTGCCATCCACTTCACAATAGGATACAATTGGTATTGTGGATTATGCTGTGACTACAAACATGGTGAGTCATGAGTTGTGGGGGCCAGGCCATTAATTCGATCGGGATATTTTAAAATTAACAATGACTACCATGTCTATAATGTTGGCTGAGATAGATATCAACCAAAACCTCAGAGTAAACATAGATTAAAAGGATGGGAGAAAATGATTACTGTAGCTTTGACTTCTACTCCTCCTGGATGATTTTTAGTCCGACCATACCACTGGATACAATTCTCATAATACTTCGTGTGAATGACTAGCTGTTAAATTATTGGGAACGTAAACACATTACTCAGAATTAATCTGACTTAAAACAACGACCCAAAAAGTGTTGTACAATCCTTCTTACAATGCAGGTCAAGGCCTTTTTACTCAACCGCCGGATTCACAGACTGGAAGTAGGGGTCTCTAAACAAGCGTAATTGATTCTTTTTGGCCTTTGGTAAACTCAGGATATGAAGAACATGTCATATCCCATTAGAACGTGTTTTAACTCTCTTTCAAAAGGTATGTAAGATATGTAATATTTTGTTATAATGCTAGCTAAAAGTAATAAATTACCAAAATAATCGGCAGTTAAATCGGTTGGTGGAAACAGGGTATATAGGCCTATGGCAGGTTTCATCCCCGACTCACCCCACAAACCCTTTATAATAATCCCCAAAGTCCCACAGCCAGATACCATCAGCCTTCCTTTAGACTCAGATCCCCGGAACACGGCATTCTGGGACGGCGGGGGGCGTGGCCTCACTGTTTGATTGACACCTCACTGTCCTCATGACCCCAGGGGACCCGCAGTTTTTTCTGCGCATGCGTGGATGGTGTGCCTTTTGACACATGCGTAATATGCCAAGTGGCTTGTGTGCATGCCCCGAGAGTTGGGTCACCTCTCGTGGTTTCTCGTTTTGCGCGAGAATCGCGGGATTTGGCTGTCATGTATGATGGGTGTTAGTCATGTGACCTAGGCAATGCCATACCCTCTGTGTTTCCTCTGAACTTGGGTATCACAGTACTAATTATAGAACAGGGAAAAAGTGAATAATGACTCATAAAACGTGTGAGCACATTCTCAACTGGCAATACTACATGTCCTGATGCAAAATGTCAATTACCAAACGAAATAGTACTAAAAGGTCTTCACTAAAGAGTTAAGGTTTGTAAAATGATATTGCATTCATGTGAGGTCATGCCTAGGCACGTGAGGTTACGTCAGTTTGTGATGAGGTGTATGAAAGTTGGACCTAGGGTTCTCATATGGAGACTTGGGCCTGTCAATTAGATAGAGACATCAAATAGAACATCTATCTGAGGATCGGATTGCTAAAGAAGATTGCCACTACTTCCGAGTTTACAACAGATACGTTTCATGCATTTTTGCCTTCCGTGAACTAGCTATATAGCGACGACGTAGATAAGACGCCGGTCATATGGAAACATGTTTTCACCACGTCGCCTGTATAATATAATCTACGTAAGCGACGTGAACCGAAGTACTATGTTCATATACTACGCTATACACACAAGTCGCTAGTTGATTTTTCTTTTTTTCTTTTTTTCATTTCAGATTTTTTTACAGTGGGTGTGCTTTGGTCAAATATATGTAATCAGTGGATTGATGAGTTAATGGAGGAATAAAATAAATATTAAGGATGATTGATGAATGATGGTAGTTTGGATAGTCTATATATAATGAACCAACCACACTGAAAACACAAAGTCGTCAGAGAGCCACTGCAAGGTTGTCAAAGGGTTGTCACAGGTCACTTTTGGGCTCTCATATGTGATTTTTGGGTCATCACAGGGCTCATTTCAGGCCATCAATTCTGTGTGACTACCTTGTGACAATCCTTTGACATCTTTGGGGTGGTCAGAGGGTTGTCATTGTGAATTTTGAGGCTGGATGACAACCCAAAGGTAGTCATTTTCTCCCGACTACTTTAGGCCAAAAAGGTCGTCAGAGAAGCAAAAATGAAGAATGGGTTGTCATAGGGTTGTCACAGAAGAAAATGAGAAGTCAAAAGTCCTGCCTGACTACCCTAGGGTTGTAGGTGAATGGTGCCTAAAGTGACAGCCCAGGGTTGTCATGACCTCTGTCTATATCAACCCAGTGTTGTAAGTGAATGGTGTCAAAACCATACAACTCATAGGCCTCCTATGTGTAATGGCCACACCTAATAACTAGTAATAACATAATAAGATGCCATTATAATGACTATGATATCTACAACATGAAAATATTCATAAATAAGATTTTTTGTCTAACAGACACAGACACAACCTGTGACAACCTTGGGTTGTCGTTTTTGGCACCACTTTTGACAACTCTGTGTTTTCAGTGCAGCAGTACTGTTAATCAATAATTATCTTCTTAAAAAATTGTAACACTTGCGCTAAACTGTCTCAGCTCCTAATAAAAAAATACAGGTGAGTTAAGATGCAAATCACATAGATAATTGACTTTGTAACTCCGTTTATATAAAACTATGTATGATAAGGTTCGCATCTACCATACATACATAATAATGTATGCAACAGGATCTGTTGGTCTTGTATAGACCCGCTCTTATCTAATGGTTGGGGATAGCCCAGGTAGGCCCATATAGGACAAGTATATATTCCGATTTATACCAACCTTTACTCGATCAAAAAATTATACCAAGTACCACGTGACTGTTATTAACCAATGAATATTGACAACTAGGAGTCAACTTTACCATCGCAACAATGCCGTCCCGCCGGTACCATGACATCACCTTATTTCAATAATTCTTATGGCCTTATTCGGGTTTGAGCCATTATATGAAATAAAAAAGGCACTTTGATATTGTATTCACTCCGAAATATTCGACTTTGGTATGATTTCGGATTACCAGTCACGGTCCTTTCTTCCGGGACGAGCATATATAAATTATCTTTTCATATACTTATCGGGCTATTTAACACACATCGCTTGTTCATGTGGGTTTCCACCAAAAAATGTTCACTGAGAAAAGATTATAACTGCAAACGACTGTACAAATTGTAATCATCAGCAAATTGTCGGCTATCAAAATCTTTTATAAATGAAATATTTGTTGTTTCCACTGAACAACTGAAATTGGATGACAAAGGGAGGTCCTGGATGACTACTTCTGTGTATATGAAGACCCAGCAGTGAAATATCAATAGAAACAATTAGCCTTTGATTGGTCTTGGAGAAAATTGTTAGCTTTTGTCTTGAGAAAAATTAATGTGTTCAATATTTTGTCTTTGTTAAATCTTTTACTTTTGTCTTGAGCAAATGTTGTTAGCAATCTTAAGCACAAGTTTTAACCAATGATTTTGTGTTTTCACTGAACGATTTTACTTAAGACCACAAAATATTAGAGAATCTTCCACTGTTGTTCATAGTCGTTAGCATAATGTCGTTTGGTGGAAACCCGTCTTAATACAACATACGCTATAACATTCGTATCTCTGAATATTTCAATTATTCATCAGATCTTTGAGCCCGTCCCTGTGGGGGAGGGGGGGAGCACCCATGCCCCTCCAGTAGTCCTGCAAACCCCAGTGTATTACCAGGGGTGGGTACAGGATTTTCAAAAGGAGGGAGGGTCAGCATAAACCATGTGTATTCGCGCGCACATGTGCGACATTCTTGCTCATTTTTGTAGTTCAGGGGTCCAGCAAAAAAAAAAAAAGGGGGGGGGAGTCTAGACCCCAAGCACCCTCCTGGATCCGCCCCCGTATTAATTACGACGTGCCTGGAGGATTACCTCTAACCAGGTGTGACTGTAGCAGTGTACCCACATTACCCACCACCTACCTCATCTTTAAAGTAAAGAAAATGATGCTCATCGGTTGTACTGAATTTCTGTATAACAAGACAATATTCACAATGAACTATCAGAGACCTATCTTAATTTCTGTATAACAAGACAATATTCACAACGAACTATCAGAGACATATCAGAATTTCTGTATAACAAGACAATATTCACAATGAACTATCAGAGACATATCAGAATTTCTGTATAACAAGACAATATTCACAACGAACTATCAGAGACATATCTGAGCTAGGAATTTAGAAAAATGGGGTGTAAATGTGAAACAATTCTGCAATCTGTTTTAGGCAGAGTTTTACATTATATGATGCAATTTTTTGCAAGATTAAGGGTACAACCTTCTGTAGATCAGCCCCTGAATGGAAACAGGTATTGGGCAACATAATACCAGCAAACAACGTGTTTTAACATCAGGTCATGAGATGATTATATAAACTACAATCTCTCATGTCATTTGTATACCCATATCCCTTCACCTTCTGAGATCATATATATATTTATATATATTCCATAGTCTCTCACACCATGTATATCCACACATCCCGTCCCTTCTCATCCCATACAAGGCTCCTTACCCCACCATGTATATACACATGTCCCGTCCCTTCTCATCCCATACAAGGCTCCTTACCCAACCATGTATATATACACACATCCCGTCCCTTCTCGTCCCATACATGGCTCCTTACCCCACTATGTATATACACACATCCCGTCCCCTCTCATCCCATACGTAGCTCCTTCCCCACCATGTACATACACACATCCCGTCCCTTCTCATCCCATATGTGGCTACTTATCCCACCATGTATATACACACATCCCGTCCCTTTTCATCCCACACATTGCCCCTTACCCCACCATGTACATACACAGATCCCGTCCCCTCTCATCCCATACGTGGCTCCTTACCCCACCTTGTACATACACACATCCCGTCCCTTCTCATCCCATACGTGGCTCCTTACCCCACCATGTACATACACACATCCCGTCCCCTCTCATCCCATACGTGGCTCCTTACCCCACCTTGTACATACACACATCCCATCCCTTCTCATCCCATACGTGGCTCCTTACCCCACCATGTATATACACACATCCCGTCCCCTCTCATCCCATACGTGGCTCCTTAACCCACCTTGTACATACACACATCCCATCCCTTCTCATCCCATACGTGGCTCCTTACCCCACCATGTATATACACACATCCTGTCCCTTCTCATCCCATACGTGGCTCGTTACCTGACAATCAGGACCAACGAGACCCTGATGAACAGGGATCTTGTATAATCTTGTTTCCCGCGTGATACACCGAGACCCGGGTCAACGGATCAGGCGGTTGGTATTCCGCTGGTGTCCTCGTCTCTTTTGTTGGCAGACTGGGTTCCTACTGGGTTCCTATTGGAACCAGCCGTCTTGGTTTCAATTGTCATGGTAATGGGCTCCTGTACGTGGGGGAGTATTAGACGTACAGGGGGCCTGGGTTATCTACTGGAAGAGTGCTGATAAGATGCTGAATATATATTCACTGAAAATATACTGAGAATATAAGAGACTGAATAGATAATGAATGTACCTTGTACGAACAAAGCAAGCAAGAATTATGATACTGGTATTTTCATAAATTAGAGTTTTATACGCGGATGAATGCCACAATAGCATACCACATTTTTCGTTGGTTATCCATTAGTAGTATATGAAATGTCATTTTCTTCAGGCAGATTTCTGTTGTTGAGTAGTTTGGAATGGCAGGTCTCTATGTATTCTTTCTTTGTTTAAGTTAAAAGAATGTTCATGCTTCCCTATTTACACCCTTCATATGTGCCATTAGTGTATTGATTTTTTTTAAGTTGTATAGGTATGAAATGAAGCTTACATCATCAGTAACCTCATGATGGATAAAGCTATCATCAGAGATCAAAGGAAGGCTTCTTGATATCATCACGTGATACACTGAGATACTGATACTCCAGATACTAGGAGGTTATACAATGTTTGATATCCTGAAGGGCTGGGGCCCTAAATCAACCGCAGCACGTTGTTGTATGGAGGTCATACAAGGTTTGACATCCTGAAAGGCTGGGGCCCTTAAGCCTCAGACCCACTAGGCGATTTTACTGTTGCCAGATGACAGGCGACTGGGAGAATCATCGTCGTCATCACCGCGCAGACGTACTGTAATGTTTTGCAATTTTGATAATTTTTCAGCAATTTTACCAGTGATCCTGTGCGATGTTGCCTGTCACCCAGAAAGTACACCATACCCATGGGGAATCGCCCGGCAATTACAATCGCCCAGCGATTTTGCTGGCCGATTCCCCATTGCTATGGTGTGTGATCTAGGCGACAGGCGACGGGAAACAGGGTTGCCGGTCGCCAGTCGCCGATAAAGTCGCCGATAAAGTCGCTTTGTGGGTATGGCCCTTAAATACTCCTCGGCACGGTGTCGTATAGAGGTTTGATGGATAGACAGACGTCTAGATTCTGTGTGCGTGTGCAGCCGGAAGTCGGCCATTAACAGAGAACCTCCAATAGACATTTGGTCCTTGTTGTCAAGGAGACGTGCAAAGAGCGGGAAACTTGTAGATTTGCATAGCCCTGAGATATAGAACACTTTGTTGACATTAACATGCCCATAAACCTTCATCATCGCGTTCTATTGGTTGTGATATTTGCATTTATATCAATTTCCTGGAAGACCCGAAGAAGACTGATACGAGATAACGTGTCTTTTGGGAATCTATTGTTGTCTATCTGACCTGTAATCAATTTAGGGTAATATGTCCATGTATCAATTGGGAATCACCATGAAGGCCATGAAAATGGATAATCAGTGAGTTACTACAGACTTTAATGATTTAAAATTGTTAAACAGATGAGACACGAAGACTGAGAGACGGGTGTGGAGGCTGAAATAATATACTTCCATTCCTGAGTAGCAGCGCTGCAGTAGAGAACGATACATTTCACTCTGCACCGAACTTATTTACTTTCTGTTATTTAAACAGGCAATGGGGTTGAGATGGTCGAGGGTGCAGGCTAGGGATGTACATGTAGAATGGATTATTTGTCGCCAACTTTCTTGCTTTTCGCAGTGAGTGCAAAAATTGCAATGAGGAACCTCACAGTAACTCCAAGAAATCCAAATAGACCCTGAAAGACAAGACCCTGAAATGTGTTGAGGTGTTAATCGTTGTAGTCATTGACTAATTGTTTATGGTAATGAGATGCTAATTAATCCGCAGACAGGGGTATGAGCTGTCAAACAATACTCGCGGAAGGATACATCACATCCACTTAGGGGATTACATGCTGTCCGGGTGCGATCCGCAAAGCTCCTACATCCACTCAGAAGAAAGTAGTCCTCGTACTCTCTGTTATGTACAGGTTCACTACCATACTTCTTTCTCGCTTCAGATTCCCGTGTAATCATCGCTCCTACTATAGCATTCTGGGAAGTATGGGGACTACTTTGTGCTGTAACTTGTTACCGGCCTGACTTTGGATCATAAGTTATCGTGGCAGGTCACGTGCATGCTTTACGAAAAAAGGCTATAGTCGGAGCGAGTATTACATGAGGAATCCGACGCGACTGGGGAGTTTGGTTCACTACCAGTGAGACGATATTACTACACCATGCTGGCCAAAAGTAGTCTGGTGGTTTTCGCTGGTCTGATCCGGCTCCCAGAGACATACCCTATATCAAAAAAGTCCCGGGCCCCCTCCAGAATCACAAGTTTAACGTTACCTTAATAGTAATATTTGAAAAAAAAAAAGAGGTGGGGGCGGGGGGGGGGGGGGGGCGGTGCAGAGTCGGCTCAGTGGTAGAGCAGTGGTCCGCCAATCCAAAGATCCCAGGTTTGATTCCCAGCCCCGGGGCCAGAAGTCTGACCAGGCATTTTTCATGTTTAATGCGTGTTTATCCTCATGTTGTCGACGCATTGCTCAAGGCAATCGATTTGCAGGATCATGGCCACTTTGCACAAAAAAGATTCCTACAAGGGTTAATTTGAGTAGGGGGTAATCCAGGGAATCCAGGTCTTTTGTCTCGACAATAGGTGGTCTAATACTAGTGCAGAACTGTGTGGGGAAGTGGAGTAACTAATAAAACCTACATTCAAAGGCGTATAAAGTTTATGACAAAAAAAATGTTCCTTTATTTAATTGGTCCCCGCGGTGGTCGCTGACGAGGCTTCGTGTCTTATTCAAGGTTCATTCACTAAGACCACTCCCAGGGCTCTGCCTTATCCTCCCATATCTTATTACTGCATGGAGAGCAGTGATGGATATTAATATTTGGACCGTTTCAGCTGTTATAAATATTGAAATTGGAGAAAGGTTAGGGTTCAGTGTAAAAGTACTCGTGATGAATAATCATGAGATGCACTAAATCATTTTCTTTTCATTTGTTATTTTTTTCAATGCAGTGTGGGACGCATTTTACATACCACGTGTCATAGGATATCATGGACGACCTGAGGATAATATTCAATATGAATGATACAGATTTTAGACTTATCAAAGCAGCCACCTCTTTTTCAAAATGTAAAACTTAACTGAGAATTAAAGAGTTTACATGATTGTAGGTAGTTGGAAGTCTATGCTTGTCACCCTAACGTCCATTTGGTGTGTCTAAGTAAGAAGATACACCCCAAGGTATGTAGGTGCACGATGGGTGCTTGATCTGCAGTGAGTTGACACATTCATAATACTTCGGAATGAATATAGTTGACTTTTGTACGTACCAAACTCAGTAACAGTATTTGATGACGGTTAATATTTATTGAATCAGATGACAAAAGTGTTTGTGATCAACATATTTCGACTTGTTTACGGTCTTCATCATGAGTAGTCTTGTGAATACATTTATTTGTTAATTTCTAGAAATACACCACATGATGCGCTATGTTATACGGCCAGTACATATTGCTTGACTTTATGTCCCTTCTCTGCCATCAGTTAAGCCCCATACCCACTAAGCAACTCTATGGGCGATGGGCGACAGGCGACTGGGAGAATCACCATTCGTTGCGGGGTGATTGTCATATCAAGCAGTTTTGATATTTTCCTGCCGATTTTCCTGCCAATCCCGTCACCCATTGCCCAGAATCCACACCATACACATGGGGAAGCGCCCGGCGATCATAATCGCCAGGTGATTGTGCCAGTGATTTGTTCTTTGTGCAGTCACCTGGTGAGGTTAAAATCGCTTAGTGGGTATGGCCCTTTAGGTTCATATACCACGTTATATTCAACATCTGGGAGTTTTCCCTCCGTATTGCTAGTCATGACGACTCTGTGAGAGGTTAACAAATCAATGTATGCTTGGGAGTGGTCCAAACCCCTCTCCTACCCACTCCACAGTGAGTACAGTCAGTTAGTCCTGGCATTAGCGAGTTGACTCTCCTCTCATGGAGGCAGGGTCGGCCTTAATATTCATATCTCCAAGGCTGGAGAGTTCGACAGAGTGGGGCTTTGAGTGTTGGACAAGTTGGTTGTAAGGGCGGGGAAGGGGGAGGGTTGTGGGCGGGGGTTAGAATTCACAATGCTAATCCCAGCGAGCTTGCTATGTGATAGAAATGTTCTGTGACCATGCTGTTTTAGTCAGTTTGTTACTTACTAAGTTGGAACGTAAAAATTATGTTATTGATTGTGAGGTTGAGACCTCACCAAATCAGAATGCTATAACATTATTTTTGGTGCGGTTAGGACGAAACCAATGTAGAATGTTATAAGAACATTCTGTTTGGATTGAAGAATGTAACCAGAACAATGTAATAATGTCACAGCAGGATGTTGCAGCGAAGTAATTGGGAGTCACCAAAAAAACATAACAGGAACCAAATACAGGACCAACCAGAATGTTACTGCAACATTATAATAATGTCGCATCCTTGGCTGGGAAGTGATCTGGACAAAACAGACCTCATGTAGACAGGCATGGTGTACTAAAATAAGTTTTACTTGTATGTTTTTGGTATATCAATTTCACGAGAAAAATACTGAAATACAAAGAAATTATAGCCTGCATCCAGCCCTTTTCTTCTCATTTGATGAAATACGGTTACAGTTCACAATCAAAACTAGGATAGTGTGTGTATCATGGATTTCGTCATCGTCGATATGAATTAAGATATCAACATGCAGCCATGAATACATATAGGCCTAGCCAATGTCATAAAGATCTTGCTTGTGTTATCTGTGTAGGGCAACAACATTTATAATTGAACGATTTAGTAAAATGTCGTCCATATTAGAAAGACGGTGGTATAGTGTTACCAAAGTCATGCATAAAGACCACAAATAACGGCGGACTGGGCCACTGGAGCACATGTAGATGTTACCAATCTTAATCAGCAATGATTTACAATCGTTGGTTATTGTTCAATGACTCTCCTAATGATTAAAGTCTTCATACTCAGCATGAAGGGGGGGGGGGTGATATGTTAATGCAAATTACTGCACATGAATTAAGATGGGCCATATTTACAAAAACAATTACATCAAAACATGCCTCCAGGACCTGAGGTCCTATATCCACACAATAACAGAGGACAAGTAAAAAGTAAGCCATCTATTTATGCTAATCTGGCCTTGTATCGGTTTACAACGGCCCTAATTTGATCGGAAATTGTCCCCGTCGTAACATTTAGCTGGGTGGTTGTTTTTGAGTGGTCGGTAACATTGTTATAGGGCCTGAGAAAAAGGGGGTGGGTGTGGCAGCAATGGGCAGGGTGTGGGTACAATTAGGGGGAGGAGTGGTGGTGGTGGTGGTGGGGGGGGGGGGAAGTTTGTAATTAGCTACAAGATGGATAGAAGGATGGTTACGCCCCATACCCACTAGGCGATTTGGACGGAGTTGACGGAATAATCGGCACTATAGAATCGGCTGATTATTCTCATAGAATTGGCCGATTCTAGTGCCGATTCAGATTACCAGTCAGTATGGTATATTGAAGTATACATGTTTGATATGATATGTCAATAAAATCAGCTGACTCTTCTAGTAGAGTCGGCCGATTTTAGGGCTGGCAGGTTGGCTGACTTGGGTCAAAGTCGCCTAGTGGGTATGGGGCTTTAAATCCATTCCCGGACTGTGAGAAAGGTACACGAGTCCTGATGGAAAACAGATCTGTGACCAGCGGCGGGTCTGGAGTATGTAAAGGGTGTGAGGGATGCGCAATGATTAAATGTAATTATACATGTATGTAAACGACAGCCGCTGGGCGATGGCGTGAAATGTGTTCTTATTTAGCCGGAAATTATTGTTGGTGTACTTGTATCGGCATTAAGCCTGTATTCCACCTGGCGATTTTCACCCCTGAAAATTTGGTTATTTCGTATTTTTCATTGGATTGATACTTGAACTCATGAAATGTACACACCGTACCGTTCGAAAGAGAATTGAAAAACGTTTCTAATGAAATGTAACATCTCTATAATAAAATAGAGCCGTTATTGCAAATGAAGCACAGAGAGGAGACCATGCTGCCTCTTACCTGATGTGACCCGAGTCACAATGAGTATTAGATATTTCAGATCACTGTCTCCCTAAGTACATTCAGGTGGTCAAACGATAATAACATATTGGATATGGTTTTTACTCATTTGCCCAAGATATTGGGCATATTGTCGTTCAGTATTGGAGATATCAAAGGTGATCATATTTTGCCAGACAATTACTTATAACAAAATATTTCTACAGAAGTATACATTTCATAATTTGTGATTGATCCTGTGCAGTTATTAGTATTGGTCTGTGCATGAGACATTTATGATATCATATGCTTTAAGTCTGTGGTGCTAGGCAAAATAGACAGTTCTATATTGGGTTGTAGATTACCAATCAATTTTATGAATACCTCACAAAGAAGTTCTTCAGAAAGGTTCTTCCATGATCGATGATAAAAAAAATACATGAATTTCTGTTTAGTACAACAGCTATACATTATTGGTCCATTATTGTTCTTTTTTATGATCATTCTAAACAGTGCAAATCTTAGCATAGACATACATCTCTATGGTCTTAGTAACAACCGATTTCTTGACCTTTCTAGCATTGCAATGGTAGCCAGGTACAATAGTTTTCAATAAGATGTAGTTTTAAAACATTGACAATGTAAACTACCTTTACATTATCGTACTGGAAGCCGCCCTTCCCCCTCAATACCATCAGTACCAACATACTCCTCGGATTCCCCCCTCCCCTGAAAGCCCCGACACAGAGTATCGCCATAATTCAATCATACACCCCGCACCAAGCACCCTCCTTTATGCCCTTATTTGGACAGCACCTCTCTCCACAAACACGGCGCATGCGCACACCCCGCCCCGAGGCACGCCGGGTAACTGAACCGGAAGTTGTAAGTGCTGCGCGGTCTCGACTTCCGGCCCGGGGGAGACAGGCGACACGTGGCGACGACGGGGGGCGACGGTCCCGGGGAGACACTTCTGGGTATGGGTGGGGGGGGGGGGGGGGGTAGAGCGTGCCAGGTGTTCACTTAATGTCTTGGGTTTTTACGACGATTGTCAAAGATTCCCAAAACCGTGTTCAAAGCTCCCAGGCAAGCAGCGACGTAACAAGCGCATACTTTTTTGGTTAGTCTGTAACCTGCCCAATTTTCACGTAACAGTTATGTTATTTTAGGTAAAGATCAGACTTACTAAAAAAGAATGTTATGATAACATTATATTTTATGCAAATTGAGAGCTTACTAATAGAGAATGTTATGATAATGTTATTATAATGTAAAAGAATGTCACAATAACATTACAGTGCGATGTCGCAATGTTAGGATCTTAAGATGTTTTTCGGTGCCATGAAAATAACTTAATAACCAAAGCAGAATTAAAAATAGAAAGTTACTGCAATGTTATAATAACGTCATCTTCCTGCTTGGGCTAAACCCCACAGCCACGAGTCTGCGCAGGGGCCCCTACAACTGACACCTCTACCACAACGCTTTCAGCAAGGACCCTAAAGGCCATGACACACATTGCAATTTTAGACCAATCGATTTTCTTCTCATGCATTTTTCACATATTTGGAATCAATTTTCCTGATGAAAATACAATTTTTCTGATATGTTTTTTTCTAAACTCTTTGGAAAAGTGTATGTTGTATAAGAAAAATGATTATCTAACAAACCAATTTTCAAAATCGGTTCAAAATCTCAACGTGAATCATGGCCTTTAAGAACCCGCGCCCTTTATCTTGTGTTCTTATCATGGTCGGAAAAAGAACCTCAAAGCAGCTGGGGAGTAATGCTACGTACTACAGATGCACCAACTCCCCACTGGTGGTATTTAACTGGGACTGACCATTATGCACAAGACTTTTCTTTATTTTGTTCCAAGCGGAGGCCCCCAAAGTACACTAGTAATGATCAGACCACTGTCACTGGATTTGGTACATCCAGCCAATAGGAAAGTGATCACACAGGCACAGGAACGTTTCAGTCTCGATTTACATGGTGTACTAAAGGGTTCTTTCAAGCTGTTAAACTATTCTAACTTTACTAATTATGTTGGGTATTTAGGCTAATCTGGATGAATTCAATTGCACAATATTCTCTATTACACTAAACAAAGGGAACACAATTTTTACAATTAACTGGGTTGAAAAATATTCCGTCGAAAAACCAGAGTTAATAGCAGGTACGTTATAACCTGAGCGGCGGATCTCTCCAGGCCAGAGGGCAAACAGGCCGCTCAGCGAAAACTAACAAACAGAGGCGCTTAAATTGACTCGCGGGACATGTTTCCCGGCCCTGGGGAGGTCTGCCCACTGTGTGCCCTCCCCTACAACCCCCTCCCACCTCCGTCCCACCTCCAGCCCTGGGGAGGTCTGCCCAGTGTGTGCCCTCCCCTACAACCCCCTCCCACCTCCGTCCCACCTCCAGCCGTAGGGAGGTCTGCCCACTGTGTGCCCTCCCCTACAACCCGCTCCTACCTCCGTCCCACCTCCAGCCCTGAGGAGGTCTGCCCACTGTGTGCCCTCCCCTACAACCCCTCTTACCTCCGTCCCACCTCCAGCCCTGGGGAGGTCTGCCCACTGTGTGCCCTCCCCTACAACCCCCTCCCACCTCCGTCCCACCTCCAGCCCTGGGGAGGTCTGCCCACTGTGTGCCCTCCCCTACAACCCACTCCCACCTCCGTCCCACCTCCAGCCATGGGGAGGTCTGCCCACTGTGTGCCCTCCCCTACAACCCCCTCCCACCTCCGTCCCACCTCCAGCCCTGGGGAGGTCTGCCCAGTGTGTGCCCTCCCCTACAACCCCCTCCCACCTCCGTCCCACCTCCAGCCCTAGGGAGGTCTGCCCACTGTGTGCCCTCCCCTACAACCCGCTCCTACCTCCGTCCCACCTCCAGCCCTGAGGAGGTCTGCCCACTGTGTGCCCTCCCCTACAACCCCTCTTACCTCCGTCCCACCTCCAGCCCTGGGGAGGTCTGCCCACTGTGTGCCCTCCCCTACAACCCCCTCCCACCTCCGTCCCACCTCCAGCCCTGGGGAGGTCTGCCCACTGTGTGCCCTCCCCTACAACCCCCTCCCACCTCCGTCCCACCTCCAGCCCTGGGGAGGTCTGCCTACTGTGTGCCCTCCCCTACAACCCCCTCCCACCTCTGTCCCACCTCCAGCCCTGAGGAGGTCTGCCCAGTGTGTGCCCTCCCCTACAACCCACTCCCACCTCTGTCCCACATCCAGCCCTGAGGAGGTCTGGCCACTGTATGCCCTCTCCTACAACCCCCTCCCACCTCTGGCCCACCTCCAGCCCTAGGGAGGTCTGCCCACTGTGTGCCCTCCCCTACAACCCCCTCCTACCTCTGTCCCACCTCAGGCCCTAGGGAGGTCTGCCCACTGTGTGCCCTCCCCTACAACCCCCTCCCACCTCCGTCCCACCTCCAGCCCTGGGGAGGTCTGGCCACTGTGTGCCCTCCCCTACAACCCCCTCCCACCTCCGTCCCACCTCCAGCCCTGGGGAGGTCTGCCCACTGTGTGTCCTCCCCTATAACCCCCTCCCACCTCCGTCCCACCTCCAGCCCTGAGGAGGTCTGGCCACTGTATGCCCTCCCCTACAACCCCCTCCCACCTCTGGCCCACCTCCAGCCCTAGGGAGGTCTGCCCACTGTGTGCCCTCCCCTACAACCCCCTCCCACCTCCGTCCCACCTCCAGCCCTGGGGAGGTCTGCCCACTGTATGCCCTCCCCTACAACCCCCTCCCACCTCTGTCCCACCTCCAGCCCTAGGGAGGTCTGCCCACTGTGTGCCCTCCCCTACAACCCCCTCCCACCTCTGTCCCACCTCAGGCCCTGGGGAGGTCTGGCCACTGTGTGCCCTCCCCTACAACCCCCTCCCACCTCCGTCCCACCTCCAGCCCTGGGGAGGTCTGCCCACTGTGTGCCCTCCCCTACAACCCCCTCCTACCTCTGTCCCACCTCAGGCCCTGGGGAGGTCTGCCCAGTGTGTGCCCTCCCCTACAACCCCCTCCTACCTCTGTCCCACCTCCAGCCCTGGGGAGGTCTGCCCACTGTGTGCCCTCCCCTACAACCCCCTCCTACCTCAGTCCCACCTCCAGCCCTAGGGAGGTCTGGCCACTGTGTGCCCTCCCCTACAACCCCCTCCCACCTCCGTCCCACCTCCAGCCCTGAGGAGGTCTGGCCACTGTGTGCCCTCCCCTACAACTCCTCCTACCTCCGTCCCACCTCCGTCCCAGGGTAGGTCTTTCCACTGTGTTCCCTCCCCTACAACCCCCTCCTACCTCAGTCCCACCTCCAGCCCTGGGGAGGTCTGCCCAGTGTGTGTCCTCCCCTACAACCCCCTCCCACCTCCGTCCCACCTCCAGCCCTGAGGAGGTCTGCCCACTGTGTGCCCTCCCCTACAACCCCCTCCCACCTCCGTCCCACCTCCAGCCCTGAGGAAGTCTGGCCACTGTGTGCCCTCCCCTACAACCCCCTCCCACCTCCGTCCCACCTGCAGCCCTGGGGAGGTCTGGCCACTGTGTACCCTCCCCTACAACCCCCTCCCACCTCCGTCCCACCTCCAGCCCTGGGGAGGTCTGCCCAGTGTGTGCCCTCCCCTACAACCCCCTCCCACCTCCGTCCCACCTCCAGCCCTGGGGAGGTCTGCCCAGTGTGTGCCCTCCCCTACAACCCCCTCCCACCTCCGTCCCACCTCCAGCCCTGGGGAGGTCTGCCCACTGTGTGCCCTCCCCTACAACCCCCTCCCACCTCCGTCCCACCTCCAGCCCTGGGGAGGTCTGCCCAGTGTGTGCCCTCCCCTACAACCCCCTCCCACCTCTGTCCCACCTCCAGCCCTAGGGAGGTCTGCCCACTGTGTGCCCTCCCCTACAACCCCCTCCCACCTCCATCCCACCTCCATCCCTGAGGAGGTCTGCCCACTGTGTGCCCTCCCCTACAACCCTCTGCCACGTCTGTCCCACCTCCAGCCCCTCACCTTCTATGTTCTCATGGGCCTAGCCAACTTTGAAATCTAAAGGGGTTCATTGTAAATCTAAGGGGGTACCAACAGTATTTTTTCACAGTTTTTCTCATATTTTACTTATATTTTTGAAAGTCAAAGTGGTTCCAGACACCCAGGAGCCCCCCTCCCCCTCCCTGCTATGCCACTCGCCCTTGACTACTTGCCCTTACCCCAGACCACTCAAGCCCCTGCTTCTCCTAGACAAAGTCTCCTATAAGGCTCTTCCTACTGTTACTGCCGCGGTGCATAATACAGTTGTGCAATAAATAGAATTCCAAAGATTGAGCAGAAGAAAACATTATTAACATTGGATATTTCCCTGGTTTATAGTTGCTAAACTACCCTTATTGTCATTGGAGAAATGTGAGTGTGAGAAATATCATCAAAGTCATGCAAATAATTATTGACTGCTGGGACATTATTCTGATGTGTCTTATGTCAATCAGTATGTATACGGTCACTATCAACGGGAAGAAATGAAAGTCAAAATGTCAGAAATCCATGGGTGTAAATTGATAAGGTTCACCAATAGCTTTTCCACTATAACATGTATTCCATCCTATAATCTTTATACATCTGTTGCTGCTTGTTACCTTTCTACTTCACATGACAGAATTCACCAAGCCTGTTCTTTGCCGACACAGTGTGTTTGCGGCCCAGCGACAGACAATCAAATATGTCTGATATTTGAGGCGTGTTCCAAGGCAACAGTCAGAACAGGATGTGTTGTTCCTTGATTGGGTGGTGCAAAGACAAAATGTGTCGAGAAGTCGTGGTGCCAAGAAAATTGCCATTACTGGGGAACATAATAGTTATATGTATACACAGTAGTGCTGCTGGGTGATCCTTTATGTGTTTCCCTGTGGGATGGCCAATGAACCCTTCATTCTGAAAACTCACTTCTTGACAAAGAACCTAGGTCAGGGAGAATATACACTCATACCCTATCTCAGAATGTATATTATATATATATATATATATATATATATATATATATATATATACTGCAAGTTAAAAACAGGTATAACATTCATTCATGGGCTTGTCTGTAAAGGATGTTATATGAAGTTGGGTAGCCCATGACAGGCCTGGTGTTCCAGCTGACTATTAGGAGTGCCTGAATGTGATAATCCTTAAATACTAACAGAACCCAAGAAATGGCCAGTCTATGTTTAGATTACGCTGGTCCCCCGGATATGACTCTTGAGCAACTCCACTCCTCTAGACGTTATGCACAGCCGCAGGTTCAGCCCATTTTTATCAGTCCATCTGATTGGTCAAGGAGCAGCACGTGACTTAAAATTTGTCAAAATCTGACGAATTTGGCATTAGGCTTTACCTGTGGTTAATCTCAGCCGTGACTCCCTAGTGGAGAGAGCAGTAACTCAGTGGCATATTCGGGGTGAGGGGGGGGGAACAAAGGGGCTGTTACCCGCTAGACTAAGTATATTTTTTTAGAATAATCTATTTTGTTGATTCATACAAATCTGAGGTTATTTATTTTTACTTTTTTTTACTTTTTTTTTATAGAGGGGGTTCGTTTGCCTCCCCCCCCCCCCGACTGACCACCCCTGGCCGAAACAGCGTGTGTTCAGATTTCACTAGTTATGATCATACTAGCAACTAGCCTGTGGGATCACTGGGCCACTCAGGGGGAGGGAACAGTCTCTGGAAAGAGGAGGTGTCTGCCTGGGTTACGGAGGACCCAGGGCTTCTGTAGGCGGAATCTGAGACAGGGGAGTCCCAGATCGGGTTAGGGAGGACCCTGGAGGGGTGTAGTAGGGGGACTGAGGCCTAGGGGAGGGAGTGTCTGCATGGGGTATACGTCCAAAATGAGAGTAGTCCCTTTAGCTAACGGTAATGTGGGTAAGACTACTTGGTCTACTACCAGAAGTGCTTACCATAGAATATTGGGTAGGTAATAGTTAAGACTGAAAATTCATGTTAATTGCATAATAACTGCAAGTTAATTGCATTATACTAACTGATCATTGGATGGTTGCTAGTCAGGGTCAGCAGGCACAGGTCTATCTTGAATTTTTCTTTATTACCCGCGGATTGAGACTTACTGGCTACTTGCCGCGATCACCCTTTTATTGGGGGAAAGAGCTGTTAATTAAATATGTGACACTCCATGCAAAATCCAAGCTTATCTATACCTGCAATAAGCTTGGACTTCCCATGTAGGCCTGCAACTATCAGAAAATATCTAAATGCTTAGAAAATATTGTCAGGGACGGATTTAGAGGGGAGCGCCTCAGGCCTCAGGCGCCCCCCTCCCCCTAATTTTGGCCTGATTTCGTTTTTTTAATGTAAAATTCTCGGACCTGGAGGTCCAGCGGAAATTTCCACAATATAGGGCGCTCCCACCCCCCTTCTGAAAATGTCTGGATCCGTCCCTGATTGTTGATCGAGTTGGAAGTCTAGAATATCATTAACTATGTTTGGGTTTTTATATACACTATGGAGTAAAGAAGTAGACCAATATTATCTACTGGTAAGGCCTTGTCAAACAACAAGTCACAACTCCTGAGGCCATCTATGCTGTTCCTATGTAGTCACCCACGGATCCCCGTCGTAAGGAGGGTATTAAGTCAGCCGGTCTTTGGCTCAGACAAAAAGGAGACAGCTCTGTGACACAGGGTAAGGGGCCTGGGTTAAACAAACGACGCTGGGAAATGGGGGCCTCGCGTGTTCTGAGCACGTATTGGGACTGACAGGGGCATGACAGCAAGGGGGGGGGGTGAGTGTAGGGGGGTGTAGTAGAGTGGTGTAGGGGTGTGTAAGGTGGGGAAGGGGAGTTGGGATATTAAAGTTAAGCATGTATTCCACAAGGCGATTTTGAATACTGAAAATTGGGAAACTTCTATAATTTCTTTAGAAATAACACAGAGACCCTTGCAGTGTACATACCATTTGAAAGATGATTTTAAATCTTTTTTTAATTCTATGCTATATTACTTAACTTAGCTCATATTCCTACCGGCCACTCTCAACAACGGGAGTAAAATTGGATGGTTGAATACAAGCCTCAGGGAGGTGGTTCAGAAGAAGTGGCCAGGAATGGCCCAGTCTTTGTGTAGATTATGGGTCCAAAGGCCTGCTATGTTAGAGATGATAGGCACTTTTTGTGATGTGAAAATACCTTCTTTCAAATATGTAAAAAAACAAGCAAAATTTTCTAAAAATGCCATAACTTTGTTAAAGATACTCCGAAAATACCTACATATGCATATATATTTAGATTTTAAAGGCTGTACTACTTAAACAACACACCTGACAAGTGCATGTTGGTAGCCGACAATCATCGACAACGACAAAATATATGTCATTGGGGTTGAAACTATGTCAGCGGCTGACAAAATGCATTTTTGATTATGTCAAAATGCTTCCACCAACATGTGCACTGACATGTAATTATTGTGAGGCCTATGTCAGTACCAAACATTGTTCTTCAATAATAACATATACATCTTTTTCATTAAGTTGGCGCTGCCCTGGTGGATTACATTTTCTATAGTTAACCTATATGAATTAAGTGACCCATAGTTACCTAAAGGCCCACAAGTTAGACAAAGTGGCAGACTATGCAGGTTCATGGGAAAAGCGTATGTCTCTACCTCCAACAAACTCAAACTAACATGTTTGATGTTGTCGTCCTTAAACGGGCCAACAAACGTACTTTTTCAGCAAATAGTACAGTGTCCGGGCCAACATGTCTGGGGAAAGCTATTCTCAAGGAGCACCAAACTTTGTATTCTTGTTGGCGCCCACACTGTACATAATAGAAAATATTTGCTGTTTAGATTAGGATTCAATTTCAGACCTTTTGTTTTTGTTGGAGAACTAATATTTCCCTATTGTCAGCCAGCAATCTACATCCTCTTGGTAATAGGTCACTACGCAGCTGAGGTGCGACGTAACAATTACATTATACAACTATACTTTTCCGGTTTGTGTGTTACTTACTTAAGTGTCACTGTTACATTATATTTTTGTGAGGTTGAGACCTAACCAAAAAAGATTGTAATAATAGTGTTCTGGTGAGATCAAATTAAACCAGAACATCATTGTGATGTTCTGATTAGGTGAGGTCCAGACCTCACATCAACAGAACATTATTGTGACCTCCTGACCAGGGGAGGTCCCAACCTCACCTAAACAAGAACGTTATTGTTATGTTCTGATTTTATTGAGTCTCGACCTTACTTAAACAGAATATTATTGTGACATCCTCTTTAAGTGAGGTCTCAGCCACACCTAAATAGAATGTTATTGTGATATATCTATTAAGTTAGGTCACAATATTAGCCTCATAAATAACATAACAAGAACGTTATTAGAATGTCAAAATATAACATTGCAAGAGTTGGTTGCAGCAATGTTATTGGGAGTCATCAAAAGAATGTCGCTGAAACCTAACAGTGAAACGTAACAAGAATGAATCCAGAAATGCTGAAATGTTATTAGAACTTCATATCCTTGGCTGGGTACCAATGCATTTTTTATTGACAATATGTCAAAACTTGTCAAAGTGGTAACCACCCATAAGAGAGAATAGTTGAGGCTAGGAACGATTGCTGTGTGAGCTGGGAACGTGCAGGCGGTAGTTTATTGCATTATAGTGAATAAATTACTGGCATGTAGAGGGCTGCTGGCGACAGAGCTCCTGGGCTGCAGGTTGATAAGGACTGAGAGCTGTCCCATAGACCCCCCACTAAAGCCCCATACCCACCAGGCGATTTTACCCATGGAGAAATGCTGGACCGTAGTGATCGCCGGGCGATTGTGCTGGGTGAATCCCTGTTGATATGGTGTGTGTTCTGGGCGACGGGCAACAGGAGGCAGGGTCGCTGGTCGCTGATAAAGTGGCTTAGTGGGTATGGCCCTTTAGCTGTCCCACAGACCCCCACCAGTTAACCGACAGCCTCTCTATGTGGGTGGGTGAGTCATGACTCAGAAAGTATGACATTAGCCCTATCAGAAAATGGGTTTCAGCGCCTAGCTGTCACTGTCACACTCATCCCTGTCATAACATAATACCAAAACTGAGGGCACTGGCACAGTGCTAGCCACTAAACACCCTATGGACATCATAAAACATAGATTATTATTCTGCACTTAGGGCCTGGACAAGATAGTACTGGGAGATAACGCTTTAATACTTCAGGGGCGGATAAAGAGGGGGTTTTGGGGATTCTGACTCCCCCCCCCCCCCGCCAAACCCATACCTTTTGGTGACCCCTGAACTACACAAATAACACAAATGTTCCTACGTCTCCTGATAAGATTGAAGCACTCTCTGAGGGGTTCCAAGTAGGACTGATGTGGTTTAAGCTATAGATCTGGGGTGCGTTCCAACCTCTTGGCCGTTTCATACTCTATATATTTCCGGAGGTGTGCCGTCCCTATGGGAAACTGTTGCAAGGTCCATAGCTAAGGAGAGTGTCAACTCCGCATCTAGTTGTGGGGAAAAATACTCGTGGGTAAAATATGTCGTGAGGGTAATGCCTACCACCTATGATAATGATAATGCAAGTATCTTGCATTTTACGGAATACAGATGATCTAATTAACCCTAAGAGTTTACCCAAAATTAGATTATATAATTAGCTACCTTTAGGTGCATAATTTGTGGATTACAATCAAGATGCATACACTATAAAAGTGCATAGAAAAAATGAATCGAGGGTGCTCATGCATGACCATGGTTCAGGAACTTCAGGGACTAGACCCCGTAGGTGCCTGGCGCCCACCTGTCTGGTTCCTATAATTGGCTTAATGAGGTCTGGCGCCACCACTGCACCTAGAAACGCATTGGTGATGGACTCTTATAACAATTGGTATGCCAATCTTTCAAATATCACAAAACTATGTAATTATATTTATGACAATTTTTTATATAATCGAAAATGTAGGAAAATAACATAACTTTAAGTCATATAATTTATATCAATATTTGTTCATTGGTTCTCACCCAGTGTTCCATTCAACTAAAGTTACGGGCACCTAAATAGGTCCCCGCAAATTTCACCCATATATGGCCTGTCTGGGGCCACTTTATGGGAGTCCCAGACACACCTTGCAACGGTTTTATTATAGGTATGATAGGTAGAGGTTCGTGTAGACATACAGACTGGCCACTCTTATGGGCACCCTGGAACCCATAATCCCTTGACCCTCCGTATGTCGACTTTGTGGAAGCTACCGGATCCGAAAAATGTAGGTTGGAACGCACCCCTGGTCAGTAAGAACCAGCTCATTGAGTGTTCCTTTCATTGTGACATATTAATAGTACTAGTTTAGACTTCTGGCTAGTTATTATGAATGTTGTTCTATATGAAGTGTTGTACATTAACGGGACACATATATATGTAATGTCATTACACTTTGAGTATGTCATAAGAGTTGCATTTTGGTGAATTAATGAGAACATAGAAAAAGACAAACTAACAGGAGGTGAAGAAATTGCTCATGTCTTTTAGTTGTCTCAGATCTATAGGAATATTTTGTCTAAGTTATTCAAGCTCTAGAATGAATTGTTGTCCATGTGTCCCGTCATTTTCAATCACTTTTTCATTAATATCAGGAAGCGGATAATTTTTCTGAGGTTCATCTATACCCCAAACCCCCTGTTATGTGCCTGTTGGTCCTGTGAACTTGATGTAAGTCACATTAAGCCCCTCCCTCATTGGGGATATCCCGGGTTGGACAAGAGTTGGAAAAATAGATACAAGTCATCTTTATCTCCTAGAGGTGGGGTTACTCAAATATGCAAGAATTATTTTTTCTTATCTCCAAGTAGTGCTAGAACATTATCACATTAGCAAAATAGGGTTGGACATTATAGGTTCGACTCACATGCTTTACCATTGGTTCCTAAAGGGAAAAGCCCAAGATATAAGGTGGAATTTTATAGGAGCAATCTGCGAACCAAATTGATTTGGTTTATTTTGAATTATGCATCAGTCTTTAGGAAATTAGAAGGGAAGGAATTTTGATAATATTCCATGGTAAACTTGAATGTTAGTGTAAACTGGGAGGGGCTGAGTGTTGTATAACTAGCAATGTGTGTGCTCCTTATACTGAGAACCAGGATGAGGGCCCCCCACAGTGAGACGGTCCCTGGAATCTGGCCTCACATCTGTACTTACAAATAAGTTACATTCATATAGCTCATACCTTCTTCATTCATAGGTCTTTGAATGATATTATTAAGTTAATTTCAAGATCAATTTTGGTCCCCTTTTTCAATACAGATCTAGACAGTTCATTAGCAGGGAGATTTTGGAAGAGAATGTAACCAGTTTCGACTGTCCCAATTGTCAGTCCCTTTTTGTGTAGACTGTAGGACATAAATTATGGAAGTCGTATTCTTCAAAGTATTACTAAACGTTAAGGGCATATTATATATACAGTAGTACTTGGGTTTCAGAGATTAAGTAGAATACTCGATAAACATTCTTCTTTATTGTTCCAACATCCTATAGGTTTCAAATAATTTTAAATCTTGGACCAAAGAAACATAGAAAAGATGTGAAAATCACTGTGCAAAAACAAGCCATTATGAAATAACCAGGACTCCAAAAGACGTCCACAAAATGTCAAAAAGTGTCAGATAAAACCAGATCTGGCCGACTGTGTCTTCTCGCCCTGTTTTCCGGCTGACTCCCCATGTCACCGCCCAGCTGTCTCCTGTCTACCTGGTATTTGTCAATTACACTTATTGAGAAGAGTTTGTCCCGACACAAAACCGCCCATGACTTTATGCCATGTCAACACTTTGCCTCAGAATCAGAAGCATTGTTACAATTCCCCCCTACTTATTTGGACGTTATATTATAATTATGAGGCAAATACTGTAGTACCATTCGATATGACACCTTTCTGTTAATTAATTGAGATATGTAAAGAACGGAAGAGTATCACAAGGACTGCGTTGTATCTGGAATGCGTCCTATAAAAAGAAGGCCCGGGGAGGCCGTCCAAGGGTGGCTGTAAAATTTTGTAAATTTTTGTAAAATTTAAGTTTCTGAGTAGCTTGGTTTCGCTGGTTATCTATGGGACACTGCCCATACTGCAGGAACAAGTTTACTTGGCAAAACGGAAATGGTGCGTATGGCCTGGCAATACGCCCGGCACACAATACGCTCGTCGATCCAGAGGGTAATAATACCTAAGGGGGCGTCCGAGGGTGGCCGAGGGTGGAGATACTTCTTATGTTTAGCTCCCAAGCATTTTTCAAAACATGTGAAAATTCCAGAAAATAAGGAGTCCACAGTGAACGGTGCGTACAGCCTGTCAAACCACCCTGACCACAATATGCCCCGCTCACCGGCCATGCGGGTGATAATATGTGAGATCGATCCAGGTGGGATTTGGCTGGTCAGCTGCGCAATGCCTTGGACCCCCCCAAACAGGTGTCCCCTCCTCAAACTGTGGAGTAGGGACAAGTAAACCGTTTGGGTATAAATGCTAGTGGATAGTTATCAGTACTTGGGGATATGAAAAAAGTATAATTCTTGCTTACTCTTGTAGTCTCAACTTGAGGAGACAAGGATACCTTATACAGTTATTTAGATCAAACCTTGTCCAACCCTGGAATATACCGAATGTGGGATGGGCTTATTCCCGAAGTAAAGGGAAAATTCCATCCAACCATGACTGGACGAACTATAATAGGTTGATCATTGTCTGAAGAGCATTTGAATATTCAAATATCTAGATATATCAACAGACAACTTTACTAACAGACAGAGCTACAGTACTACAGTTTCCATCTGGTGTTACATCCAACTTAGATGTTTTTCATTCTCTTCTTACACAGTTGTTGTTGCTACTTGACTCCTCGAGTCCCTGCGCCCCCCCACAGGTCATTGCCTTGAACAGGCCTTAATTGTAGCCCTGATAATTGGCCCTCTGATTGGATTGGTCTTTAAGTGGGTATTAGCAGGGCCTGCAGTGCCCAGATTGGCCAACAGAGTTAGTAATGGCCACACTCTGAACCAGGTATCGATTTTACCCAGTAATCCTGGGACAATGTGGCAGTAGATACTGCAGTGGTCATTACAGCCCCATACACACTAAGTGACTCTTACGGAGTTTGCCGATGGATCGTCACTAAAATCGGCCGATTTTTATGGTCGCCTGTTAGTACAGTACATTAAGCTGTGCAGGTTTAATCTCAATCTGCACTAAATACGATCGGCCGATTTTAGCACTGATTATAGTCGCCAGACTGTGTAAAAGTCGAATGGTGGGCATGGGGCTTTACCACCGCCCTTTGTAGCTGAGACTAAAGCCTGGTCCCCACAGGGCGATTAGTTGGCACAAAAACAGCGGCGACCAACGTGATTTTCGGGGGCTTGGTCGCCCGGCGACTTATCAGAGAGGGGCGCCGTCTTGTCTGGCGACTAAACCACTGGTCGCCATGGTTTCTGTGCGAAATATTTGACATGTTTAATGTTTGTCTCTAATCGGCGGCGATTAGTGCAGTTAATCGTCGGGCAGAGCGACCAATGTCACATCTAATCGCCGCCAGTTTGATGGGAAGAGCATCCCAATGTGGCGATTAATTTTGTTTTCCACTGGCCATAATTTAGACGGCCGACGACGTACTTATTTCTTAATCGGCGGGCGACCAACGTTAATCGCCGTGGTTTAGTCGCCACGTGGGGACCCGCCTTTAGGGCCTATCTATCAAAAAAAAAACTACGCTTAGGGCCAATTTGGATCAAATTCTAGAAAACAATACTTGAGTATAGAAAAGTCCATTCGTGTTATACACTATGTATAATCCAATAACCATATATCTATTTGTGCTTTTTCATATGTCAAGCTTATGATAATTTAACAAGGTTTTTGTAATTGTTATGGGAATCATGAAGTTTATAATTCCATCGAGAATAACAAAAGATGGATACGATGTATAATACATACATACGTTGGGAAACTGAATTATTTTGAGAATTGCTCGTCACTAGACTGGATATGTCTAAGAAATAATGATACGTACACCTATAGTTATTCTATGTTGTTTTGAAGTCTTTTTAGTGGGGTGTGCATACTTCAAAGATGAATGACAGGTTACGACCATTTCATCTTTTCCTCACCTCCTGTACTTGGAGGACATGAAAAGCCCATGATGTATCAGTAATATCAGTCTCAGGATCTCCATAGTGGATTGCAGAACGCTTGCAAAAGTTCAAATAGAAAGTAAATTCATGTATCGAGTTTATTTACTTATTTCATTGGATCATAAAATCATGTAATTCAAGATGAAACATTTAAGTTAACAAGTTGTATATCGGCACACTACATCCGATGTATTTTTCTTACAAAGCAATCCCTGGTTAATAGGCCTAAAGGACGTTTTTAATTATATTGTTAATAGGCCTAAAGGACGTTTTTAATCCCTGGTTAATAGGCCTAAAGGACGTTTTTAATCCTTGGTTAATATGTCTAAAGGACGTTTTAAGTCCCTTGTTAACAGGCCTAAAGGACGTTTTTAATCCCTGGTTAATAGGCCTAAAGGACGTTTTTAATCCCTGGTTAATAGGCCTAACGGACGTTTTTAATCCTTGGTTAATAGGCCTAAAGGATGTTTTTAATCCCTGGTTAATAGGCCTAAGGTCGTTTTTAACCCCTGGTTAACAGGCCTAAAGGACGTTTTTAATCCCTGGTTAACAGGCCTAAAGGACGTTTTTAATCCCTGGTTAATAGGCCTAAAGGACGTTTTTAATCCCTGGTTAATAGGCCTTAAGACAGTAACAGGGGGAAACAGCGGTCAGTGTAGGTACAACTAGCCTGCCGGGGAGGGACACAGTAAATGTCACCGGCCTCAGAAGTACACATAGGACGTGCTTTTAGCCGGGACACACGGGATGCCGGGGACATAAATATCTACTCATAGGGTGATTATAAAGGGAGTAATAAGCCCAAGGCCCCTACAGTCACAGATAATAAGCACGGGGCCCCTACGGTCACAGATAAGATCGCTTGATGGGGAGCTTTGGCTGGGGACCAGGGACATACGGCTGTGTTGACAGGTTCTCTGATATTTGATCTGTCTGTGACTTTTACTGTTGCCGATAATGGATATATCGTGGGACTTGGCTTATTGTCCAGTAGACGCACGCGTTGTCTTTGTTGACATAATTAGTAGCAAAATATGATTACTCAGCAATAATCTAATAAATAATTGTCTATCGTACAAAGCAGTGCTTTCTTTTAGAACATTTAACTAGTGTGATCTACAGATGTAACAAATTATGGTAAATAATTATGTAAGAATTACAATCAATATAATCATGTCTTTGATTATCTTGGACTATCTATTGATCTCATGTTTGCCAATATTTTTTTCTGTGCACATAATGATTGCATGGTATCCAACATGCGCAAGCGTTGTGATGTAAAATCACGCTTGTTTTTATGTATAACGAA
This sequence comes from Lepidonotus clava, assembly GCA_936440205.1. Classification (NCBI taxonomy): domain Eukaryota; kingdom Metazoa; phylum Annelida; class Polychaeta; order Phyllodocida; family Polynoidae; genus Lepidonotus; species Lepidonotus clava. The sequence continues at coordinate 47,836,061 of OW387138.1, forward strand.
ATAACACTACGTTTTGACTTCTCAATGTGTATTCTTGATATTATCATTCAAAAATAATCGGAACATTTACTGGAATGTTTTTATAGACACGTAGCAAAGAAAATTGAATTGTAGTTTCAGAATGACCAGGTCCTATTTCGGTCTGTCAAAGTAGTATAGGGGAAATATTCTCTGCATAGGGAATTACTGTAAGTAGTATCATTAGAAAACCCACTATGTATCAGGCTAAAGCCTGAGTAGTATAGGACAAGATGATTTTGTATCAATCGTTTTCAGGAGAAGAATAAGTGTACGACGTCTTTTAGCAGGCACTATTATAAGCAGTTTTGGGACAACACGTTTTTGTTTTGACATAGGCCTGTATAGTATATGAATTAGATAAGGCGTGAGTCTAAGCGGTATAGGAATGATATGCTTTGTGGTATCAGGTAACGGTGTAAGAACTGTAGAAATGGGCTACCTGTGTACAAGTCAAAGACATATATTAAAATGGTTGAGATTCCCTTTATAGAGGCAAAATGAGAGATTTATGTTTCACCCTACCACAGATTATACAGTATTTAGATACCTGGACTAATCTGGATTAATTTCGTCGAAAAAAAACTAAGAAAATTTCCAGAAAACCTACAAATCTTTTCTTTAAGTTATCTGTCATGAATACATTTTTTCAGACAACTTGATAAGCATTAGATAATGTATCATAAAGATGCAAGCTAAGAAAATACTCAATGTTACTTTTGCTCCACAAACATCCTACCATAATGAGAAGTGATGTGTACAAGTATTATGACTTGTCTGCATGTTTCCGCACATCAATCTTTTGATCCAAAATAATTTGCAGGTCAAGTACAGGAACTAATCATAATCTATCCGTAGTAGGGAGACTTGACAACCATTTACATTTTAAACTTTCTCACAACTGGTCCCCACTTTTCAATACACAAAGACACGATCACCCTAACACTTGCTTGCTCCACTGCATAAAAACTGGGTTTGCCTCATTTGAATTAATAAAAGGGACGCAATAAAACATTAGCGTTCATAAAAGAGATATTATTTGCACTCAGCCTAAGATTTACAGATTAATTTCGGAGTGTCCCTGCCGTCCCCCCCCCCCCCTCCTCCCGTCACTTAGGCCGGGTGGGAGGGGTCGTAAACTGCCGCTAGGGGTCGCAGCTGTGCATCACAATGACGGGTACCATCCCCGTTATGTGGACCATCTCACCGGGCAACTAATATAACTCTATGTATGGCCCGGGGGACCACCTCACCGGGCAACTAATATAACTCTATGTATGGTCCGGGGGACCATCTCACCGGGCAACTAATATAACTCTATGTATGGTCCGCGGGAATGTGGAGCTACGTAGAGGTTATAATGACTGCCGAGCAGTCGTTGTAATTACATAGAATGTAATTCTGGAACCGACTATATACGAATGGTGAAGTCAGGTTGTTGATTATACAAGCAGTTATTTAAGCCACAGTGCATGTTGTCATATCTTCTCTCATACCGAATGATTATCATATATGCAATTTGTATTACAATAGATTTATATATGCAGCATTCAGAGTAGAGCATCAAGGTATTACAAAGTCAATTCCAAGGTCATTAAAAGGACGATAAATGCAACAATGAATCTTTCTGGTTGGGTATAGCCCTCACTTCTAACCAGTCAGAAAACTCATTTACGAAGCACTCCGGTTTTTATTCTTGTCCTGCACAAAACAATCTAAAAAGTTAAAAGGTTGTTTGGTATGAGTATTTAATGTTGACGGACTTGCTAACCATTATATAAATTCATAGCACAATCATCAATGACTAATTAGCCAAGTCACCTAGGCCTACAACAGTAAGGACCAAGGTACGATTCGACGTCCGGAGGGCGTCCCATAGGAACTTACGACACTTGGGAAAGACATTTCTGTTTCCTAACCTTAAAGCCTGGTTTTGATTAATCTTAGCTTCTTTAGTTTGGTTTTCCTCGCAGCAGCTTAGGGATGACTTACAACTGTTTTGGGGTAACTTTTACGAAACATCTTTTTAAAATCATCATTGAAATATTGTAATGCTTTTTAAAACTGTCGTAGGTCTTACTGATTTCATGAATCAGTCCACTGTTCAGACGCAGGACCTTATTGTCGTATTATATGGATCTATATGCACAATATTTAAGTAGAGGAGAACTCAATAAGGACAATGGTCGATTTTCTAACCAGTGGATCTTTGTTTGTAGTGGGTAAGTATAGATTTGTGGCATATACAAGGACCCAGAGTTGATCTCATGGCTGCTCTAACGGTGTCCCTTTAAGGGGCCGTCCATAAATGATGTCACGCCATGGGGCTGGGTGGGTGGGTTAACCAGTTTGACACTGCCTGAAAACGAGCCTTATTTTCATGTTTAGATTAGAGAATTTTATGTGACAGGGGGGTGGGTGGGTCCTAAAAATACCCTGAAAAAGTGTGACATCATTTATGGATGGCGCCTTAATACTGGCTTTGCACCTTCCTCCTTTCGTTACCATGGATCCATGAACTATGTGAGACCCGGGCCATCCATTCATACCCGTTTTTCTACCCATGTCTGCTGTACACAACATATTAAACCTCCAATCATTCAACCTCCTCGGCCAGATGCTGCTCTAACTTTCACCGTCTACCATTCTCCTAAGGGACACTTCCGGTGTAGGGAAGAAGCCGCGCGCGCATCTGCCGCTTGTCGGTTCTCCTTCCGGGTTTGTTTACGACCTTAATGTGATGGGTAACTTGAGCGGCCCGCGGCTGTTCCTTCAAACACCGTCACCCCCCTCCCCTGATTAAGGCTCAGTACTCTGTATAACAGAACAAGATTGAAGAGTCTAACGGACACAAACCAAAACAGCTGTCGTCTGCACAGTGATTGTAGTGACAAATTAAATAAATAGGGACAGAGGAATGAGTGATTGTTCAACGGTTCCCCCTACCTCCCTACACGACCCCGTTTTATGTGTAGATATCAAACACATTGAATATATGAGACTGTATGGCTCAATGTTGAAAAACTGTTAATCCATAGATAAACTCTAAAATGTATAAATATCAAATACATTGAATGTATGAGATCAAATGCATGGGACTATATATAAGGACTGGCCTTTATTCAGAGATAAACTCTAAAAGGCTTTATGGTTTCAACAAGGTATCGTATGGCGTATGATCTATTGAACGTTGTACCATGTCTTATCAGTACAGAAAGAACAATTGAAATAGTTCTCTCTCTGAGGATACATTGTGTTTCGAAACAGGATGTTATGCCAGTGAATGATATAAAACGCTATCATTTGACTTCTATTCTAGGACTGATTTTAAGTTGTCCCCCTGAGGCATTGCCGACCGGTTATGCTGCAACCAATTACATGATATTTCTGATTCTTTGTAGTGTGAAATTGCGCCCCATTTCAATCACCATTTCAAATCAACCAATCAGCAATCGTCATGGGCGTCACGTGACCCGGACGGACCAATGGGCATTGAGCCTGCCCATCACGTGACTGTGATTGATGGGCCCAGCCGCCGGTGAACCCGTCCCAGCGGGGGTAATGGGCAAAACGGTGCAACAATCTTTCTGCCCATTTAAAATCCCAAGGTACAAAGTAATCGAATTGAAAATTGACAAGCCAACTTGTGCCATCTCTATCGCTCCAGTAATCGTAACAGCATCGGGTCTGGTCGTGCGCCTAATCACATATGAAATAAGGCTGATGGTGGGTCTGGCGGTGGGGGGGGGGGGGGGTGTTAGAGTGCTAACATGGGAGGGTAGAGCCAGACTGACAAAGACTGAAACAGGCAGATAGCATAGCCACAGAACAGTAGGTAAAGATGGGGGGGGGGAGATATTTTATCAACAGAAGGTGAAAGTAAAGAAGCTTTTGAATTCAGACTGCATCCGTAAGCGTTCTGAGGTTTATGTGGATGAAAGTCACCGTGAAAGCAGAAGATGGAGAGAAGTTACGGCAATAGAAACCAAGGCGGCCGCCAGGGCTTCATTAAATGGGCACACACATATGTGCATATGAAACATAAAATTGCAAAGTGGAAACAATTATGACATTGTAAAGTGGTAGCACACACATGCAGGGATGAGTTGGGTTATAATAACATAGGGGAATATTGGTCGTTTAATAGAAAAATATTTCACCGCAAATAGCATATTACTTTGGACAGCCATCCCCCGACAATGACATAATAATGAAAGGGGTAGGCGCATGTAGGATGAGTAAGTAGGCCTACAATGTTAGCGTTGATCTTTGGCGGCTATTTCCGACCATTTGTTTAAGTTAAGTCCCCATCAAAAGGAGAGGGTCAGAACCTTGGCCCCCACCCCCAGCACATTAGACACATGCATAAATACCAAAGTCGACCTAAATGAATTGACTTAATCACACAGACTACAAAGGTCACTGAGGGCGGACAGTGAGAGCGTTAAGCCCCATACCCATTAAGCGAATTTGACGATTGCGCCATTTATCAATGTAGTTATTATTTTCAGATAAGTAACGCTAAAGCCCCATACCCACTAGACGATTTTGACTAGAGTTGGCCGATTCATTGGTGCTAAAATCGGCTGACACTACTAGAGGAATCAGCTGATTTTAGCGCTGGCTCATATCAAACTTATATATTCCAATATGACATACTGACTGGTAATCTGAATTGGTGCTAAAACAGGCTGATTTTATGAGAATAATCAGCAGATTCTAGTCGGCCGATCAAATTCGCCTAGTGGGTATGGGGCTTCCCGGCCGAGGGGAGAGAACACAGGTTGAGTATAGAGAGGACACAGGACGAGTTAGAGCTACCACTCATCCCTTTATTCTAACCGGAAGATGTCCTCTATCAGAGACCAGGGGCATTGTGGGCCGTAATGTGTGACTGTACGGGTTGGTTCTACCACTGGCCACCAGGGGACAGGGGGACAAAAGGTCATTGTGCTGCTGGTAGCTGGTGTCACAATCAGCGGCGACAGTAGGGGGGTGCGTTAAAGGGGGGCGGGGCGGTTGTAGAGGAGGGGGGTGCAATACAGTTGGGGTCTAACTTGAGGCATACTCTACCAACCTGGTGTCGGGAGCTATTAATGTTAGATTCTGTGGCTAGACTAGACAAAGTGAATGCTAATTCACCTAAAGCAGGGTCAGATCCAGAGACTTCCAGAGATTGTGAAGATTTCCCCCAGACCCTTTAGGTCCGAGACTTTTATGTTAAAAAAAGTAAAGTTTGCCGACCCCCCCCCCCCCCTCCCAAACTCTGCCACTGTAAATGTCTGTCTCATTCTGGAGATTTGCTCACCTAATTAACAAGTTTAACGTATTAGCTGACCATTTGAACAAAGGCATAACGTAATCAATGAAATGTTATAAACGTTTAGATAGTGGGGTCATCTGTGCAGATTAAAGGGACGAGGCTGAGTTTACACGATGAAGGCAGAAAGGGTCAGGCCATGCTGTGTGCATACAGGATAGGGCGGGAGGCTGTTAGGGTGTGTGTGTGTTGGGGGGGGGGGGCGTCCATCTTTATCCCTGACCCCCCTCGCCCCCCGCCCACCCCCTCTTCCCCTGGCTGGGGTATTGGGAATCAATACTTGCCCCCAACATGTATCAGTGACCGAGGCGCCCCTAGCGGCAGGGTCCGACTTTTCACCTATCATCGCCCGGATCGGCGACGTCTTACTCATCGCCTTTGGCTTGAGACAAAAAACCCCCACAAACCCTATCCCTAGGCCTCCTCCTCCACCCCCCTCCACTCCTCCTCTCCCCCTCCTCCTCCCTCTCTTTACTAGAACTCCACAGCCTACCATCTAGATAACCTAAGGGTTTGAATGCCGGACAAATGAGAGTTGCAGGTTATTTTAATTGAACTAGAATTTCATGTAAATGACCATAGCTACATTGGGTATTACCGCATAGCTATTGTGCTATGCAGGAGGGATATTTGTGAGACGCTCTGCAATCACAACGTGAGAAGGGTGACAACGAAGAGCTCATATCTTTGTACTTGAAGCTCCTTTCAATAAAGAAGAATGATTTATACAACACAAAGCCTTTGTTGAAGCTTTCCCTGATGTCTTTAAATATGAAAGACTGTACTACACCTCACGCCATCAGACCGTTTGCAGGTGTTGGGGAGAGTATTATTCACATCCATTCTAGGCAGGATTTCACACAGATACATGGGTTGTGACAAATCATGTGTCGCGTATTGTGTGTGCAAAAATTGACAAGAATTTCTAACTGTATCTATAGGAAAAGCAAGGTTAGTCCTATGGCCATGGGATGAAGAATGCTTCCACTGTAGAGATGTCTGGCCAAAAGGCTTATTAAATGCCCTAAGACTACAACACAACTTTCACACTTACAGAACTAAGACAACCCCACAACTGTTACACCCACAGTTCTAAGACTGCCCCACAACTGTCACACCCACAGCTCTAAGACTGTCCCACAACTGTCACAATCACAGCTCTAAGACTGTCCCACAACTGTAACAATCACAGCTCTAAGACTGTCCCACAACTGTCACACTCACAGCTCTAAGACTGCCCCACAACTGTCACACTCACAGCTCTAAGACTGTCCCACAACTGTCACAATCACAGCTCTAAGACTGCCCCACAACTGTCACACTCACAGCTCTAAGACTGCCCCACAACTGTCACACTCACAGCTCTAAGACTGTCCCACAACTGTCACAATCACAGCTCTAAGACTGCCCCACAACTGTCACACTCACAGCTCTAAGACTATCCACAACTGTCACACTCACAGCTCTAAGACTGCCAAACAACTGTCACACTCACAGCTCTCAGACTGTCCCACAACTGTCACACTCACAGCTCTAAGACTGTCCAAAACCTGTCACAGCCCTAAGACTGTCCAAAACCTGTCACAGTCACAGCTCTAAGACTGCCCTACAACTGTCACACTCACACCTATAAGTCTGCTCCACAACTGTCACACTCACAGCTCTAAGACTTCCCCACAACTGTCACACTCACAGTTCTAAGACTCCCACAACTGTCACACTCACAGTTCTAAGACTGCCCCACAACTGTCACACTCACAGCTCTTAGACTGTCCCACAACTGTCACACTCACAGCTCTATGACTATCCAAAGCCTGTTACACTCACAGCTCTAAGACTGTCCAAAACCTGTCACAGTCACAGCTCTAAGACTGTCCAAAACCTGTCACAGTCACAGCTCTAAGACTAGATTCATGCTCTCTACTCTCAGACTACCCTGGTCTTGGCAGACACAGGAGGGTCCCTGGGATGGGACGTCCAGGCGCCGGGTCAGCTTTATCCCCGCGTCTGACCGGATCATCCAGCGGTATTTACCCCTAATCCGGGCACTACAGCGTCTGTAGCTGTATAATCCCTTTCCAGAATATCCAAAGTCAGTAGGAATTACAGTCCCAATCCAGACAGCTCGAAATCCTCCTCAAAATAAGGAGAGAAACCACTAGCTACAGTACTTGGCAGAGTGTATCGATCTATAGGTTCACATGGATCGAGACGCAAACAGAATCTGCTGGGACTAGGCACAATGGTTTGTTTTCAGATGTTTGCAATTTCAACGAGCTGCAACTGTAATGGCAGATGTAAAGTCTAACAAAAATATGCTTTGATAAAACACTTTATATGTAGTGGAATAGCGTCACGTCAAAACTCTAAATATCTGCCTGCCACAAGACAAGAGAACACAAAATGGGCTGTTTCTTGATGACCAGATCTAGACATTCCTTACGGTATTTCTCTCCTATGGTCATTAAGTGCCTACTTTATCTTAATTAGCCTCTTGGTGTAATCTTGGTGTAATCTTGATGTAATCTTGAAGTAATTGGTAGGGTTATCAAGATAAATAGTCAACTGTATTAATTGCTTCCATAATACCTAAGCGTCATCACATGACCCAGAAGGCAATACTGTCTACCTCCTCCTCCACTCTGGATCCTTCCCCCCTTGCCCCCCAGATTCTTCCCCCTCCCCTTTAACCCCATCTTCCAAGACATGATAAGACGCCGGTAAATAACCTGTTGGGCCTATTAGTGCTCATTGTCCTGACTGGTCATACCATGGAGGACGTATCAGAGGTGATCACCTTGATAAGGTGGGATGGGGGCAGAGTCAGTCCCCACCTCATGTGGGGGGGGGGGGGGGGGGGGACGTACACCTATTGGAACATCACCCGCAGGTATACGCCCAGCCAGCCGTATACATAATTAACGCGTATTAGAAGGTCCGTTATTCATACAGCATGAGGTGGTGACGATAAACTCTGATTTACTTCAACACTTCAAGTTGTTTACCTGTTACTGGTTCATGCTAAGTGGATTAATTCATAATTTGGATCTAGAAAATAAGGCATTCTTGAGGTTCTATAAGGCATTCTTGAGAACATCCTATAGAACGAACTGACTCTGCTGCTGCTTTGATTTAACATGATATAGCCATGATTATCTCTAAAAGAAAATAAGAGTGTCCTACTTCAAAATTAATACTGTTTCAGGTGTGCCTAAAAAACCAATATGGCATGGTCAGTGGGAAATGCCTCTACAACTCTCAGGGATCCGATAACCTAAATTGTATTTCCCTAAACCTAGGATCATTTTCTTAGGGCTAGATTTTGGATTCTATCTAAACTTGAAGGGCTTATCATTATTAGCTGCTGTCTTGAGGTGCTCTTATTTCAAGGAAACACCACCAGTATCAGGGACGCTGGATGAAGTACAGAGAATCTTATGATCATCTTGTGTATGTACCATGAGACTGTGAGACCATGGGTGTTTGGGTGTCTTGTCGTAAGGGGTATGATACTTCCAACACCCCTGATGACTCCGATTGAATATAGATTAAGTTTCCATCGTTAAACCATAGAGATACATAAGATAGAGTGGAAACACTGCCTGGGCTGACTGGTGCATGTCTGTCTCGGTATTCATATGCAAATTAGCACTGATAAGACCTGCTACAGGCCAAAAAGCATAGGTTGGGCCACACCTGCTTGGAGAGTTAGGTGTTAGAAATGGATTTCACACCTTTTTTGGTCTAGGACTCATATGCTCTTCACAATTTATATCACTACAATCAAAATGTACACAATAGAAATGGATTGAAAACAAAATTCTGATTCAAAAGATACCAAAAATGACATATTTATGTCAATTGGGAATAAAAATATTGACTAATGAAAATTGAAAAAAAATAGAGAAAAATTAGAAATTAGTCAAAGTTTGGGAGTTAATTTTAGGCAGACCACAAGTTGGATATCCAATTAAGCTTTTATACTACCATGGATAGTTACACTCTATGTGAAATAATTGGTTTTATTTGTAGGAAAAATTTTTAAAAGGCCAAAATCTGACTTTGAAGAAATGTCGGAATTAAATTGTATATTCTCGGGAAAAGTGACATGTAGCCACTTTAGAACCCCAAATACCATTTTATGCCCCCCACAGAACCTAATTAGGTTAAAATGGGATAAGACATTGTTTCATCAATCACACTGGTGAATATTAGAGCCATAAATAGCATATAAATGGGTTTTTGGGATTATCACTTGACCCATTTGAGCCAATGTCAGAATCCAACGAGTTTGATGTGATGGAAAACTGACAAAGTTTGGGAGTTAATTTTAGGCAAACCACACGTTGGATATCCAATTAAGCTTTTATACTACCATGGGTAGTTACACTCTATGTGAAATAATTGGTTTTATAAGTAAGAAAAATTTTTAAAGGGCCAAAATCTGACTTTGAAGAAATGTCGGAATTAAATTGTATATTCTCGGGAAAAGTGACGTGTAGCCACTTTAGAACCCCAAATACCATGTTATGCCCCCCACAGAACCTAATTAGGTTATAATGGGCTAGGACATTGTCTCATCAATCACACTGGTGAATATCAGAGTCATAAGTGACATATAAATCGGTTTTGGGGATGTCACTTTTCCCAAGAATGTACAATTTAATTCCGACATTCCTTCAAAGTCAGATTTTGGCCATTTATAATTTTTTTCTACAAATAAAACCAATTATTTCACATAGAGTGTAACTACCCATGGTAGTATAAAAGCTTAATTGGATATTATTAACTAAAATTAACTCCCAAACTTTGTCAATTTTCCATCACATCAAACTCGTTGGATTCTGACATTGGCTCAAATGGGTCAAGTGATAATCCCAAAAACCCATTTATATGCCACTTATGGCTCTAATATTCACCAGTGTGATTGATGAGACATTTTCCTATCCCATTATAACCTAATTAGATTCTGTGGGGGACATAAAATGGTATTTGGGGTTCTAAAGTGGCTACACGTCACTTTTCCTGAGAATATACAATTTAATTCCGACATTTCTTCAAAGTCAGATTTTGGCCATTTATAATTTTTTTCTACAAATAAAACCAATTATTTCACATAGAGTGTAACTACCCATGGTAGTATAAAAGCTTAATTGGATATCCAACGTGTGGTTTGCCTAAAATTAACTCCCAAACTTTGTCAGTTTTCCATCACATCAAACTCGTTGGATTCTGACATTGGCTCAAATGGGTCAAGTGATAATCCCAAAAACCCATTTATATGCTATTTATGGCTCTAATATTCACCAGTGTGATTGATGAAACAATGTCCTATCCCATTATGACCTAATTAGGTTCTGTGGGGGGGCATCAAATTGTATTTGGGTTCTAAAGTGGATATATGTCACTTTTCCTGAGAATATACAATTTAATTCCGACATTTCTTCAAAGTCAGATTTTGGCCGTTTAAAATTTTTTCCCACATATAAAACCAATTATTTCACATAGAGTGTAACTACCCATGGTAGTATAAAAGCTTAATTGGATATCCAACGTGTGGTTTGCCTAAAATTAACTCCCAAACTTTGTCAGTTTTCCATCACATCAAACTCGTTGGATTCTGACATTGGCTCAAATGGGTCAAGTGATAATCCCAAAAACCCATTTATATGCTATTTATGGCTCTAATATTCACCAGTGTGATTGATGAAACAATGTCCTATCCCATTATGACCTAATTAGGTTCTGTGGGGGGGCATCAAATTGTATTTGGGTTCTAAAGTGGATATATGTCACTTTTCCTGAGAATATACAATTTAATTCCGACATTTCTTCAAAGTCAGATTTTGGCCGTTTGAAAATTTTTCCTACATATAAAACCAATTATTTCACATAGAGTGTAACTACCCATGGTAGTATAAAAGCTTAATTGGATATCCAACTTGTGATTTGCCTAAAATTAACTCTTAAACTTTGACATATTTGTTATTTTTCTCAATTTTCTCCAATTTTCATTAGTCAATATCTTTATTTCTAATTGACATAAATATGTTATTTTTGGTATCTTCTTAACCAGAATTTTGTTTTCTATTTATTCCTATTGAGTACATTTTGATTGTAGTGATATAAATTTTGAAGATCATTTGGGTACTAGGCCAAAAAAGGTGTGAAACTGCAGTCTCACACCTCACACTCTCCAAGCAGGTGTGAAAAAACCTTTACTCTTGGCTATACCTGGAGAGCTATCCGAGACAAGGAAAATCTAGAAACAACACAAGTTTCCTATCTATGTTATGTATGTCTATGGTTAAACGGAGATGACATGCGCAGTCACCCACTTCCTGTTCCCCTCATGTTCACCAGAGGGCACCACTGGCGTCTCCCCCACTCAGGTCACGTGGTTAATGGTGGTTCAAGGCCCGTGGTTCTGAAGCAGAGAACCCCAAAAGGTGTGGGGACAATCAGCCTATCACGTGACCGCCTGATAGAGACGCGGTGTATTCTGGGTAATGAGACCCCTGTTACTGCGCAGGTGTGAAAACACGTACAGAAGGAATGACAATGCAGGAAACAGTTCAGGGGTATGATGTTGGAATCTAATTATAAAGTGGCACATAGGACAGTGGTATGCTAGAATCTTATCGAAGAACCTTCTGTCCAGTAGCTTCAGAGAGCAGGCGTTTAGAAATTTTGTATTGATTACAAAATAGTTCTTCTAAATGATTGTAAAGTTATCATATATAATGTACATGGCCAGAGACCCTGTTATGTTAGTTTTTTTGTGGCATTAATGACATTGTAGTCTACCCTGTGGTCTTTTATTTGTTTATCCTGCCCATTGGATAATTATCTAACAGTGCACTACAAAATTCAAATGATGTATATATACACGGAACTAACCGAGGTGGCACGAAGCTTTGATTATTACCCCGCTGTCTCAGCCGATTTTGATGGTCTTGGGCATAGCCCTCGACCATCAAAATGGGCTGAGACAAGGGGCAATAATCATGGCTGAGTGCACTCGGGGTTAGTTCTTGTTTTATCATATACCAAATACCCTGAGACTTTGACCCTGAGACCCTGAGACCCTAGAAAAATAAGACGAATTCTCTTTATTTACCTCGCATGGGAGAGTTCTAGCCTTGCTACCGATTTCTAGACGCACTTCTCATTCATGTGTCTCTTGGTTCTACAGATAGTTTCTTATTTACACAGTAAATCAAGTTATTAATATGTGGAATCGATGTCACCCAGCCTTCATTTAGAAGCTTTACAAAAATAAAGCAAAACCTTTGGCTGGATAAAACTTGAATAATCCCAATAATCCTATCTTGTGACCTCATCTGCTCGAGGTATCTTGATCAATGCGCTAAGTTGGCCTGTGAACTTAGGCTGACTCCTTATAGAAGGGTCACTGGCTCCGATCCAACAAGATCAATGTAGCCCGCACCCAGCTGGCCTGATGTAAGTAACGGAGGATGTAACAATCGGTATGTGGTGGGCTGAGCCCAGTACCACTGTCTGCTGTTTGTACATTAACGCCCTATATAATTAAAACGTCAATCAGTGCCTGGTGAGCCCAGTACCACTGTCTGCTGTTTGTACAGTAACACCCTATATATAGCGTCAATCAGTGAGCCCAGTACCACTGTCTGCTGTTTGTACAGTAACACCCTATATATAACGTCAACCAGTGGGCCCAGTACCACTGTCTGCTGTTTGTACATCAACACCCTATACAATAATAACGTCAATCAGTGCCTGGTGAGCCCAGTACCACTGTCTGCTGTTTGTACATTAACACCCTATATATAACGTCAACCAGTGGGCCCAGTACCACTATCTGCTGTTTGTACATCAACACCCTATATAATGTTAATCAGTGACTTGTGCACTGAACCCAGTGCTACTGCCAGTGCTACCAGTGACAGTGGCACTGTGGTGAGATGCATAATGGGTCTCGCTGTTGTGAGGGTTGGCACATGAAGGGGGACCCATCCCTGTTGAACGGTGAGGGAATCCAACTTTACCGATGACAGCAAGGCATGGCACACCCAATTTTTAAACGTGTCGAAGGCCATGGGCCCAGTACAACTCTCTACTGTTTGTACATTAACACCCTATATATAACGTCAATCAGTGGGCCCAGTACAACTCTCTACTGTTTGTACATTAACACCCTATATATAACGTCAATCAGTGGGCCCAGTACAACTCTCTACTGTTTGTACATTAACACCCTATATATAACGCCAACCAATGGGCCCAGTACCACTGGTTACTGTTTGTACATTAACACCCTATATAAATAACGTCAATCAGTGCCTGGTGGGCCCAGTACCACTGTCTGCTGTTTGTACAGTAACACCCTATATATAACGTCAATCAGTTGGCCCAGTACCACTCTCTGCTGTTTGTACATCAACATCCTATATATAACGTCAATCAGTGCCTGGTGGGCCCAGTACCACTGTCTGCTGTTTGTACACTAACACCCTATATATAACGTCAACCAGTGGGCCCAGTACCACTGTCTGCTGTTTGTACACTAACACCCTATATATATAACGTCAATCAGTGGGCATACCACTGTCTACTGTTTGTACACTAACACCCTATATATAACATCAATCAGTGCCTGGTGGGCCCAGTACCTCTCTCTACCGTTTGTACACTAACACCCTATATATTGTTTAACAATCAGTGCCTAGTGCACTGAACCCAGTGCGACTGTCACTGGTTTTTACATTTTTTTTACAAGTCCCTAAATATATATACATATATAGATATATGTACACAGTCACTATTTTTTGTATAGTATATATGTATGTAACAATATTGGCATCGGTTTGTACATTAAAGCTGTGTACATAGTATGCAAAAATCAGACAACATAGAAAATCTAAGCATATAATGGGTCCTCCGGTTGCAAGGGTTGGCAAACACCGCAGGAACCATCCCTGTTAAACAGCGATGGAATCCAACTCTACTGACAACAGTGAGGGTTGGCACACCTGATTTTCAAATGTGTTGAGGGACATTTTCGGGTCACTATTCTAATATTCTGTTTGCAGCCATTGTTTGCATTCCCTCAGCTTATAAAATTATCTAGGGAGGTAAGTATCAGACATGTATTTATCAATCAATTAAATGCCTTCAAAATGTGTGCAAAACCATCACAGCAGCAAGGGTTTGCATTTTGAAAATCTTAAGGATATTGCTGTTGCGAGGTTTGGTTATGGGATGGACCACTGGGCTTAGTGTGTACGGCACTGATGGTTACGCACCATATATAGGTTTATTGATAGGATCAGAGGTAACTGTGATACAACACTCACACTGATATGATTGTCTGACTCCAACAGTGCACTCCCTCATGTGCACACACACGAGGCCTATTTATGGGATTGGTTATAAGAAGTGACATGCCATACTTATTACAGACATGTGCACTGGGGCAGTGGGGGCGGGCGCTGCAGTTACCTGAACTTGCAGTGGGAATGCAATGCATGGGGAAAGACATATTATTACCAAGCAATCCTTACAAGTTATATATAGCGAGGCAGGCTGGACTTCATAGGAACTCCAGAAGACAAATGAGTGACAAAGATAGAATTCCACTGAAAACGCACTGAATGATTGTGGAGTGTCCCAATGCCCTGCAAAACTCTGTGTCTGTGGCAGGCAGGTATAACGTACATGTTACTAACTATATGCCGATATTTGACTTTTATCTCGTTTACCCTTAAATATAGAAAATAGATTTTGAGAATTGCTTATATTTGAAAAAAGAGTTCCGTGATGGGATGAAATTAAGTCCATCCCTTATATAAGCCTACTATGGTGGTCACTCCAGGCTTCGCGGAGTGTTGCCATGACCCTGAGTGGCCCACCAGCAGGTATCAGCAATGACATTATGAGGTCATTCACCTGTCTTCACTTTCTAGGATCTAGCCTCATCCGATCAATCTATGACGGGAAAACGTTATAATGTGAATTTTAAACTATACTAAAATTGATCTAGCTTCTAAGAAATAACATTTTGCCTAAACATCATTCATATACATTTAGCACTGTCGATATCAAGTGGTACCGGTATGGAACTAAGGAAATTCATTTTTGTTGAGATTAATTCAAATTGTCATCAATCTTGACTTGAAGGGCACTGCCTGTAGTACGCGCGACTTGGCCCTTCTATTTACACTATACACGTAACATGTTAGTAGTATATGGAAACGAGAATTTGTAGATGATCGTATTATTTGAATATATATGAACAACCACAATTTGTGAATTTTGTTAGTGATAGCTCATACATAATCATCTTATTCAGACAACAATGTGCACGCACCCTACCTAGTATACACAATGTGGCACATACAACAATTTATGGTTGTATGAGTAGTACATACAAGTGGGAATTTTGTGCTTGTTGCACACATTGTTTTCCTTATGACGGCGTGTATACATCGCCCAAACGATGTCTGCAAAATAGTCCAAGTAGTATATGAAAAAACTAATATTGACCATGCTGAAAAAATTCACAAAGGACCAGGAGGGTATTTCATAACAAAAAAATAAGAAACGGGTGAATCTTAGTACCTGAAATAAGATATTCTTAATTGAAAGTTATGCCTGGTCCCCACTTGGGCGACCAAATTTCAAAAATCGGCGACGACTAACGTTGTTATTCGCCCGGCGACCAAGTAGATACTGGCGCCGTGGTGTCTGGCGACCAAACCATTAGTCGCCGTGGGTTTAGAGCAAAATATTTGACATGTTTAATATTTTTCTCTAGTCGCCGGCTATTAGTGGAGTTAGTAGACGAGGTGGGGGATCAATGTGTCCTCTAGTCGCCGCCAGTTTCATAGCAAGAGCGTCCCAACGTGGCGACTAACTTTTATTTTTCAACGGGGTCTTGTTGGTCCCCCGGCGACATACTAATTCACTAATCGCCGGGGGACCAAGGTCTGTCCCCGTCGTTGGTCGGCCAAGTGGGGACGCGGCATAAATGTTGAATTGTACAAAGATGCTTTTTAAGAATCGATTGATTCGTAACATCATGTTATGAAATACCTAGGTAAAATTACTTTCTTACCTGTGTTTTGCCATTGATATAACATTGACCATACTGGGTCTAAGATCAGGTTGTAGGTCTCTTTAATGAACAAAGATTTTTATACAGCCTTTACAAAGACTTATTTTTTTCTTCTTAAAACCTCTCTTATCTTAAAGAAAATCTTATTACAACAAAGAAAAAGAATCTTTAACTAAGATTTTGTTCTGAAAATGCCTCCTGGTTCCCGAAGGCAACGATAATCCAACGTTTCCAACGTTTGCAGATCGCAGAGGTCTACGAAAAAACACATTCACCAGGGTGAATGGGGCTTGACAGAGCTACCTGCGGGACCCAGCACCCTAACCTTGTTTTCCCCCGCCCCCCGCCCCCACCTCACCATCCCCCTACCTTTGATCAATGGACCCGTTTCCAGGGCCACCCCGGGAGGGCACATTAATTATGACCAGGGGGGCACGGGCTACATTAATTATGACCAGGGGGGCACGGGTCACATTAATTTTCAGAGGAGGCGTAAATTATTACAAGGGATGACTTTCAAGGAGGCTACATTATTTATGGTAACGGGCCTCATGAATTAAGTATGAGGCCCTTCTGTATGTCAGGGGTAGGGGTAATATGTACGGACATGCCAGCGTGACCATTTTTGGTGACCAGCATGACGAACTGGTTTCTGATTATCAAGCGGATAAGTACAAATTTAAAAAATAAGAATACGATCAAGTTACATCCTGTGTTATATTGACACATGTACCATCAAATAATCAAAACTGGTGATTCAAAATTTCTGATTTTCTGAATGAACAGGTGATCAACTAGATGGTGACCGGTATCTGTTTGAAACATGTGACGTCATCTGCACATTGTTTAGAAATAACATGTTAGGAGCATAGCGCAATTAACGTGTCTTCCTATATTATGGAAATAATGGGGCTATATCTTCAGATTTGTAGTAGCATTACCGTTTTAATTTATGACCAGGTTATAATTATCAACGTTTATGTGTTTAGAACTTACAAGCAGCCCCCTTGAATGTGGTCTACTTGTTTGGAGGGAAGCATTTCGCCCCTAAAGCCCCATACCAACTAGGCGACTTTACCAGCGACTGGCCACGGGCGACTGGGAGAATCAACCGATTCTCCCTGTTGCCTGTAAGTATATCATACTGGAATGTGCAGGTTTGGTCTGAGTTGCCGGTAAAATCAGCCGATTCTAGGGGCAGAATCGGTCGATTTTAACCCTTTCCAGACCGCCAATGCAAATTTGGTACATATGTGTACCATAACTGGTTTTCTTCACCCTACTTTTAATTTTTAATGAATTCTTTCCCTCTTTTCTGCCTTATTGGTTGCCCAGGTGACAGTACACAATATGAAACATAACATTTATCCAAATAATGATAAAATATATTTCTCACACCCCCTGATTATGCACTGATTGGGATTTTGTTGTTATCATAAAATAACCCCAAAATTTGAAACCTTGTACTCTTCACTAATTATTGGTTATTTTTATTATAATATACAAAAAAAACTAAAATTATTATGATTATCCCAGCCAGAAAGAATATTCTTTTGATACTTAAATGAAATCATATCTGCTCTTGTTGCAGTTTTTCAATTTTAATTGATAAAATATGGCACAAAGGTAGCATTGATAATGAGCAAGTTCTCTGAAAAGGTCAAAGGTCACTGACCACTCAGCGCAGTGCACCACATTTAATATAACTCTATATTTGACACAGATAACTCCAGAAAAAATAACTTTTACCCATTCAAAATGGTTTTGTTATTAGCCAAGACCTATTTCTCAATTAATTTTATTTTGAAAATAATTCAACAATATCTTTTTTGCAATTATTCATGTTTTATTGCCCCTTATTGTGGAAAATTGGTAATTTTTGACACATTTTCACACCAAACCAACATTCGATCAATGGCAGTTATTAATAAATTGACAGTGCCTATGTAGGAAAACAATATATCATTTTCTTGCATATACCATATACTATAATTTCTTAATTCAAAACTTTCTGAGAAAATCAAAATTTAACCCGTTTTTCCTTGATTTTCTGAAAAATTGTCAAAAATTTGCCACTTTTTTTAAAAATTGTGAGGTCACATGACCCTGATCATTTCAATAATTTCATAATTTCTATGTTAAATCTAGAATCTTGAGGTTAAAAGCTTTCCATTGATATATGATATGTTTAGTTTATGAATGGAATACAGGCAATTACAAGCATTATAATCTCCTAGGTCCATTAAAAACATGTAAAATCATGATCAGGGTCATGTGACCAGGAAATTATAATTTCATAATTTCTATGTTAAATCTAGAATCTTGAGGTTAAAAGCTTTCCATTGATATATGATATGTTTAGTTTATGAATGGAATACAGGCAATTACAAGCATTATAATCTCCTAGGTCCATTAAAAACATGTAAAATAGGGCTTCCCCACGGTCTGGAAAGGGTTAATGGCGATCTGTCGCCTGACCCAGGGATAATTGCCTAGTGGGTATGGCCCTTTACGGTCCCTACACAAAGCTACAGGTGGAGTTTTCCCTAAACTCTGCTTGGAGAGTAGCTACAGGCGGAGCTTTCCCTTAACTCCGCTTGGAGAGTGATTATCACCGGAAGTCGTGTAAATGACAATTTGGCCGTAGAGGGCGCTGCCACAAGGGTCAAGGACGGGGAAGTGATTTTCCCGCTCTTTAAGGTCAATAACGACTGAGCAGACGACTTTGGACCAGAGGCAGAAAAGGCGGGAAAGTGTAATTGTGAAGCTTACAAATGGCCGCAATCAGGACTAACTGTAATGGCGGCCCCCAGTGACCTTTACAACATGGCTGACATTTACGACAGTCGTTCAGCGGTTCTCACTTAAAGTTTTACAACAACGAATTGGCTCCGGGAACGCTGGTGTTTTGAGAAAGACCAGACCAGGCCACACAGCTACTAATCCTATGAAAAGACAATTTAGGAAAGGGAAGTAAGTAGATAAAGATTTCCTGTCCCTGCAATTCCATTATAAAATCCATTTCCAAATGCCCTCAGTGGGCCTATAGTCTACCTCCCCACGTTGGATGTTTTGCCATACGTAGATGTATAGATACAAACACGTTTAGAGGAGGGCGTAATAACATTCAATCGTTGGGACTTCATCACTGCTAACTTTGGCTATCACTGTTTCCATGAGGTCAGCACTTTTGATGTCTAATCCTCCCTGAAGGTATAGGTGCTGCGAACTTTGTATAGGAAAAATAGGCCTACTCTGTGAATCCTGACGAATTAAGATTTCAAATTGTGATAAGGAAGGTTATATTTTTTTATGCTCCATGACATAACCTAAAGTAAACACTATTTAGTGATGTCAATACTCTCCTCTTTAGGCGGCCATCCATATACTAGTACCAGGCGTGGATCTAGGGGGGGGGGGGGGGGGGCGTGCCAGGCGTGTGCCCCTCTATTTTTCTGACCAAATAGCAAATTTTTTAATGTAAAATTCCTGCCCCAAGAGGAGGCAGGGGAAATTTTGCAATTAGCACGCCCCCGCCCCCTTTGTTTTCTAAACCTGGATCCGCCCCTGAGTACCTACATAACACTCCAATTCAGAAAACTTTGTTAGGACCAACGGAGTTTCCAGTACAACTTGGATAGCTTAAACCATTTCTACCACAGACTCCCCCACTCGCCTTCCCCCCCCCCCCCCCCCCACACACACACCAACTCGGTCTGTGCCAACAAACCCTTGTCTTTCCACCAAGTTGGGGCCTTGCCAGGACATTGATGGCTCAGCCAATCAGCGCCCTCCTTAGGGGTCACGTGACCTGCAGGCCTAAGCTGGTGTCCGGTAGGAGTCTGCACCGGACACCTCCAGGGTCTGATAACCAGGAGATGAAGAACGGTTTGGGAACGCCTCTTTGTCATATTCTGAACACTACTGTATGTTTACTTGACTTCTATAGTAACAGATACTGACTACTGGTATGTATGTACCCATGGGCTGATAACTACGGGATGAATGATGGTTTGGGAACGCCTCTTTGTCATATTCTGAACACTACTGTATGTTTACATGACTTCTATAGTATCAGATACTGACTACTGGTATGTATGTACCCATGGGCTGATAACTACGGGATGAATGATGGTTTGGGAACGCCTCTTTTGTCATATTCTGAACACTACTGTATGTTTACTTGACTTCTATAGTAACAGATACTGACTACTGGTATGTATGTACCCATGGGCTGATAACTACGGGATGAATGATGGTTTGGGAACGCCTCTTTGTCATATTCTGAACACTACTGTATGTTTACATGACTTCTATAGTATCAGATACTGACTACTGGTATGTATGTACCCATGGGCTGATAACTACGGGATGAATGATGGTTTGGGAACGCCTCTTTTGTCATATTCTGAACACTACTGTATGTTTACTTGACTTCTATAGTAACAGATACTGACTACTGGTATGTATGTACCCATGGGCTGATAACTACGGGATGAATGATGGTTTGGGAACGCCTCTTTGTCATATTCTGAACACTACTGTATGTTTACATGACTTCTATAGTATCAGATACTGACTACTGGTATGTATGTACCCATGGGCTGATAACTACGGGATGAATGATGGTTTGGGAACGCCTCTTTTGTCATATTCTGAACACTACTGTATGTTTACTTGACTTCTATAGTAACAGATACTGACTACTGGTATGTATGTACCCATGGGCTGATAACTACGGGATGAATGAGGGTTTGGGAACGCCTCTTTGTCATATTCTGAACACTACTGTATGTTTACATGACTTCTATAGTATCAGATACTGACTACTGGTATGTATGTACCCATGGGCTGATAACTACGGGATGAATGATGGTTTGGGAACGCCTCTTTTGTCATATTCTGAACACTACTGTATGTTTACTTGACTTCTATAGTAACAGATACTGACTACTGGTATGTATGTACCCATGGGCTGATAACTACGGGATGAAGGACGGTTTGGGAACGCCTCTTTGTCATATTCTGAACACTACCATATGTTTACTTGACTTCTATAGTATCAGATACTGACTACTGGTATGTATGTACCCATGGGCTGATAACTACGGGATGAAGGACGGTCTGGGAACGCCTCTTTTGTTATATTCTGAACACTACTGTATGTTTACATGACTTCTATAGTATCAGATACTGACTACTGGTATGTATGTACCCATGGGCTGATTACTACAGGATGAATGATGGTTTGGGAACGCCTCTTTTGTCATATTCTGAACACTTCTGTATGTTTACATGACATCTATAGTATCAGATACTGACTACTGGTATGTATGTACCCATGGGCTGATAACTACGGGATGAATGATGGTTTGGGAACGCCTCTTTTGTCATATTCTGAACACTACTGTATGTTTACATGACTACTTTAGTATCGGATAGATTCCAGACATACTGACTACTAAATAGAGGCTTTCTCTACTTCAGTCTTAGCAACATTTCCTATAGAAAGAAGTGATATCATATTAAACTTGCAACAGATTATGTGGATGTACAAATATCTAGAAAGAATATACATGAAGCCGTCGCTGTCTACAAAATATATTTCAAACACAAATCAACATTAAACTTGGAAACAACTTCGTCATCGAAAAACGAAAGATCGAAAAAAGTGGCATAAACCATCAACAGCTAATTATAACGTTCAAACATCCTACAGTCAGGTCAAGCCATAGTGTGAAGTGCATGTGTACTAAATGTGAAGTAGATTTAATGTGCAGTGTAGACAAAGGGAAGGGGCCTACCTTTTGTGGTTGTGTCAATAATGTGTATCCTCTTCATGTTACCTAGAACGACATGTGACCAGAGTCAGTACACCAGTAGAATGTAGAATGTCCATTTAAACATATCGTTAGTATCTGCATGTTCGATATACATATATTATATCTTATATCTATATAAATAATAATAATAATATATGTGCGATTTAAACATACAGAGGTATGTGAATTATACGTATCCCCTGATTCTTTGCGCATTGATGAACGTGTGAAAAACACACAAAAATATAAATACAGCTTTAACACAAATACATTTAGAGTATACATTTAGAGTATAATATACTCTAAATGTATTTGTGTTAGAGCCGCATTTATATTATGTCATATTCAAAACCACACAGAATCATCTATATTTATAGAAATACAGTCTAGGAAGCCCAAGATGTCACCCATTATAGGTCTGCTGGTTGTAAAAGAACCGATTCGGGGATGGGTATATTATTTCATATAGAATCATAGAACACGTTTAATTTTAACACCATATGAGTAGCTACATTTATCACCACACGGCCGTCGAGGGGTGCGTATTGCAGGGAGGACGTATTGACAGGCCATATGCACCACTGCACATTTTCAGCTATTTTTAGACAGTTTGAATGATGAGTGAGTGATAAAATAAAGAAGAACCTAAAGGGGCATCCTTGGGTGGCCATACAACCCATGGAGATCCTCGGGTTTTGCCCTCGGTACATGACGATTCCCTATGGGTCGTACGGCCCCGCGGATCTTCTTATTATAGTACAACAAGGTACAATAGGTACTAGGAAAATTAATTTTGTGAAACCTTAGGTATAGGCCGGAATATCGGTTAGATATTAGAAGATGTATGTTCTGAAAATGCCAATGCAATGCCAATTATCCATTTTTCTCTCCCTAAATCATTGAAGGTTTTTAGGTCGGTCCTTTCTTGCCCAGCAGACCTTTAACATTGTTTTCTATAAACTACTATATAAGATTAGTTAGGGCGATACGATTGTGCCATTTATTTATGGGGTTACTTCAGATATGTAACACTAAGAGACTTCAGACACTTTTATCCTGGTTAAATATGTTGAGTAAGGATTTACAGCCACACGAAAAACAGGGGTACATTGCTTTTTACCTTAATAGCTCAGATGGGTGATTTGACAATTACATTAAACTATTATGATGTTGATTGATCTTTGTTGTGTTTTCCCCTTATCATAGACTTATGAGACTTATGTTTCGCTAGTATGAGACTCAGTAGTATCGGACATGATCGCCCAGACCCGGTGAGACCTATTCTCTGTGCCCGCCCCATGACCTCTACACTGTACAACCTATAAGCAGTAACCCTTTTACCTATTGGGTAACCAGTTCTTGCTACCCCTGTGACCATAAGTTGCTCCACACAAACAGAGCCACTTGGTACAACATACATGAACCAAGGTCAATGTGACTTTAGCATGAACATTCAGTGGCAGACTCAGTGGCGGAGCAAAAGGGCAGTATAAGACAAGTATAAGACATGTTGGGCTTTATCTGCATATATGGCTACCTGAAAGTAACTCAAATTATATGACTACTCAAAAAGTAACTTGAATTATGTGACTACTCATAAAGTACCTCGAATTATGTAACTACTTGAAAAGTAACTTGGACTTTGTGAATGCTAGGATATAATGTTAGATTTATGAGGTAATGTCACATGATGTGTTCTTAGCCAATAACCAAGAGGCTGTTTCCCTGTAACCCATAAAAGCTGGTTTGTTATCCAGAAATAAATCAGTGTCCTTGTTGGTACTCAACTGTTCGTATTGTGGTAAGATAATCATCTGCACTAAGGTAGTTATTAAAATACCTCGTGCATGTGATGGACACTAATGTGTGAATGAAATGAGAAAAGGTTACCAGATTGCAAAAGATGCATTACAAAATGGTTCAAAATTGCATACAGTAGGCCTATATTTTATACAGTTTGCCTATGGTTGATGACAGTCAGTATAGGGTCAGAGTTATCCAATACACGTTTGGATCAACATGAGTCTTAAGGATTCGGGGATTTGGTTAGCAGCGAATAGCATCTGGTGACACCTTGTGACTTAAGAAGAAACTAACACTGTTTGTGAAGCCGCATGGAGATAGTTGGACTTTACTGAGGAAGCTTCCCTCCTGGGCTATGACCAACCATTCAACATAGGAATTGTTACTCCTTTTCTGACACACCGTCACTTGTGAAGCGGCTGATATACAATAAATTAACTCTCAACCAAGTGTTGTCTGTGTTTTGGATATGAGCGCCCAGACCATGGACTAGTTCTACCAATTGGTTAGCAGAGAATAAGAACTATTTGATAACGAAGTATACGGAGACAGAGTGAGTTAAGTTCCCCATTCTTAACATTAAACTCTAAACAAACACTGGTGTTCAGATGAACATTCTAGGATGCATCTCTAGAGATCTTTAGACCCTATGCTGACTCAAGCACCTGCTGACCCAAGGTTGGCACCTACCAAACAATACTTAGACACATTCACAGTCATAAACAACTATGATATGTTAAAGATTAATCACCCAACCACCCCTTTTCAAGGAAACCCCCGTTCGGCCCAGATCACATGAAAACTCCAATGGTCCACAAAAAGCATCAAGACCCCACAATATCTTGAGGCCCCAGAATCAACCCCCAGTTCTTGAGCACATCCAGACAGCAGGTTAGGTGTTTCCAATATAATATTATATACATGGAGATTAACACTGTTAAGGTGTTGTATAAATGTAGTATCCCCTCTATATCTGGCATCCCAGCACATTTGACTTACCTGTTTGTTGTGACTTTATCCAAAATTAGGTTTTGATAGATAGACTTGTTATATTGTACACTTCATATCAGAGTCTACTGAATTTCAGACTTTGAAGCATGAGCCCTTTGAAATATTTATGGTAGTCGCTTAGGCTGAGATTTCAGAATTGTATAAGAATTATCAATATGTGAAGCATGAGCGTATCCTCTTATTTCCATGCTAGAAGTCATAAGAATTGAGAATGCCGAAACGGAATGAATGGTGACTCAATCAGGAGTAGTACAGTTGCAAGGTGTGGCGGGTGTTTTAATATTTCACTTGACACCTGTTTTTTTACACCCCTCAGGACCAGTAACCCCCCCCCCCTGCTCCATTCACCCCACCTGTTCCCTATTAATCCGCTTATTGTTCAACCCCTCTCCTCTTCCATCATCCACGAAGCGTGTGAAAGCTGCTCTGCTGAAATTCAGGAACCCAGGAGAAAATAGTGAAAATTGAGCTCATCTGTCACTGTAGAAAAATGGTGTGACAGGTTAAAGTCTTCAAACAGCAGGGACTAGGGGTTGACAGGGGGACATCTGCCGTCTGTCTGTGTGTACACATTTAGTCCTCAGGGCCTGTATCTAACGGGGACCAGGGTTTGACAGGGGGACATGTGCTGTCTGTCCGTGTGTCCACATCAAGTCCTCAGGGCCTGTATCTAACAGGGACCAGGGGTTGACAGGGGGACGTCTGTCGTCTGTCTGTGTGTCTAGTCCTCAGGGCCGGTATCTAACAGGGACCAGGGGTTGACAGGGGGATGTCTGCCATCTGTCTGTGTGTCCACATCTAGTCCTCAGGGCCCGTATGTAACGGGGACCAGGGGTTGACAGGGGGACGTCTGCTGTCTGTCTGTGTGTCCACATCTAGTCCTCAGGGCCGGTATCTAACAGGGACCAGGGGTTGACAGGGGGATGTCTGCCATCTGTCTGTGTGTCCACATCTAGTCCTCAGGGCCCGTATGTAACGGGGACCAGGGGTTGACAGGGGGACGTCTGCTGTCTGTCTGTGTGTCCACATCTAGTCCTCAGGGCCGGTATCTAACAGGGACCAGGGGTTGACAGGGGGACGGCCCCCGTCTGTCTGTGTACACATCTAGTCCTTAGAGCCTGTATGTAACTATGCACTTTACTTGTCTGTGAAACAGAGATAATTCCCTTTTGGATTATTAGCAGATAATATTGAAATTCAACCTCTGTGTGACCGATTCCATGATAAGTCTCACTATTGCAATAACTTGCACCCACAGTTATCGCTGTTGCAATGTTGTTGTTGTTGTTGTTGTTGTTGTTGTTGTTGAGAGGTATTGCTGCATATCAATTGCAGCTATTCTTCTTCTTTGATTTTTTTACTATTAATTTCAAATTGAGGTTGTGGATACGGGCTACCCTAAGTAAATTGTAAAGCCCCAAAACCACTCTAAAGGGCTTAACTTTTATGTTCATGTTCCTGTCACTAAAATTGCTAGTTAATCATCAGTCAGCGTGTTAGGATTGGTGTCTTATGATTATTGATTCCCTCTCTCAAAAACTTCTTTATGAATGTTATCATGTAATAATCACCTGAGTTGGCCCCAGTTTTTAGATGTATTACATTGAATGAATATACAAAGTTTGTAGGAAAAGAATAACAGAATAACAAAAGCATCCATATCATAATAGCCCATACAACCAAGCATTTCACTGATGATATTACGAAAATCTGCAATTGAATAATTCAGTCAAGAATGTCAGTAATATTGTCAGTAATATTGTCAGTAATATTATCACTCCCTCGATTGGTTGTGATCCTGGGGAATTTGAAATATTAGTGTATTTACTGTTTGTGCCTTATGTCCTTCATACCTTACGTTAAGAGTAGACAGGATGGATGGAGGGGGCAGCTGTTGGGTGGGCTCGGGACAGAAAGTAGTGGCATGATGAGGATCTAAAGTCATCTGTTTTTGTGTCTTTAAAGATCATTTTTCAAGAAAATAACCCTTAATTGTGCATTGATTAGCAAATTATTGTCCATTTTGCATTGATCAGCAAAGTCGATCCTAATTTTTCCTGACTATAATAACTATGACCTTTCTGAAGGTCACTGAGGCCTGTAATTAACCCTTTTAAATTTGGGATGACAAACTATGAAAAAATTCAACTGTTACTAAATATTAAGAACTGAAATGCATGCATACACAACCCCTGCCTTAGGTGTGACGTTATTACAACGTTGGAGCATTGTTCTGTGTTGGTTCTTGTTAAGTTCTTTTGATGACTCCCAATAACGTCACTGCAATCTACTGCTGTGATATTGAACTGCAAGGTTATTATAACATTCTGGTTATGTTCTTCAACCTAAACAAAATGTTCTTATAACTTTCTGTTTTGGTTTCGTCCTAACCTCAACAAAAAATAACATTATAATAACATTTTAATTTGGTGAGGTTTCAACCTCACCGTCAATAGCGTAATTGTCATGAGCCATCAAACTAACTAAAAAAGTATGGTTGCGGAACATTTCTGTTACGCCGCAAGTTGGCTGGGACAGAATTGATGCTGTATCCATCTATAGTTTCCATGACACATGCTAATATATGCCCTGAGCTTTGTCTGAAGACATCAGTATAAAATGCGGGTAGACCATTCAGAATATCGTTATATCCAGTGTAAATCGTGCTTAAGGAGGCAGCAGGCCCTGAGAAACACCTGCTCCCTGCTACCAGGAGAGGTAAATGGGTGGGACCATTCTGAAGACGACACTGTGCTAACATTATTTGTGTTCCCCCATATAACAATAGTCTGTGCTTGTTTCATCTGCTCCTGACATAATGCAATGCAATATGATTGTATATGTACAGGAAGTGCTATGGTTTAAGCTAATTCTAAAACCTTTTTGTGAGTCACATATTCATTGCATGGATTCTGTGGTGCCGCACATCCAATGAGCCTCAGCTGATTATGTAATTTCAGTGTAAAAAGCAAATTCTGTACATGTACAGCAAAATTTACTGTTCAATTACAGCACACAATGTACTGTAAATAAGTCCATCCCACATTGGCTATATCGGAGGGTTGGACGAGGGTTGGACAAAATTACGGTATAAGCAATCCTTGTCTCCAAGAGCTGGGATTACTGGAATTACAAAGAATTACATTTTTCTATTTCACCAAGTACTGATAAAACATTATGATTTCTTAGATTTTACCAATTAACAGATTTGCAGGTTTGCCAGCCAATCAAAATGCTGCATTTTTAGGAAAATAGGGTTGGACATTATAGGTTGGGCTGACAGGCTTTAACATTGGTTCCTATGGGAAAAGGCAAATATACAAAGCTGTATTTTACAAATTTTAGGGAGCAAACCACCTTGGTGCATTAAGTTTCTCACTTCTATCTTTGTGGATTAAATCAGAAAGAAATTGCTAAGTGATTTCATGGTAAAATTTGATGTTCATGTATACTGGGATGGGCTTATTGTAAAGTAATGGTACTATACGCACTACGGTAAAGCCGCACTACCGTCTGCTTGGGATGACCTCTGTCTCTCAGCTTGACCTTGCAGCCAACTGTTTCCCCCGGAGGCTTTCATTATTTGCGCCCCGAGGAGAAAATGAACCGTCCCAGATCTCACGTGTACTATCATGTTTCATCTGTACATTAGTCCATTACAATTAGAATGGGTCTAGACCCCTAAAATCGACAGGGCCTTTTTAAGACTTAATAACATGTGACTGGACAAATTCTTGAATTTGACTTGGCTATAGGAATAGTTCATAAATCACTTCTTGAATTTGATAGTAAGAGGGCAGTGAATAAACTATTTTAAAGGACATGTAACAGAGGCATTTCTTAAATTTGACACGCAACGACAGGACCCCCCCCCCCCCCCCCTCCCTATCAAGGGCCATATCATAGGGAGTAGGTCTTTGAATTGAGTTCGTTGTTTTCACCATGTACGCATTCAAACTATATTATCAAGTTGTTTCAATTCCGAAGAAAGACTATTGGCAAGCACTGAACTGTTCAAACTGTATACGGACTTTGTGAAACCAATTGCAGTAGTCTTGGTAACCAATAGCCAATTTTCTCCGTTTCTTTTACCGCTCGGACAAAAAACCCTGACGGCTCAATTCCGTCCCAAACTGGCCAATTTGGGGAGGAAGAACCAGTAGAAACAAAGCCCTGGGTCTCAGGGGAGGCCCCCGCACATATTTCCCCTCCGCTGTCCTATTGGGTACACTCTCCCCACACATACATCATCAAACTCTTAGGCCTGGAGGGGTCATCTGGAAAAAAAGCTTCTGCTTGGCGAGTGAGTGCTACAGGCGGCGGTGGCGCCTCCTGGCGGGGTTATCAATAGAACTCACACTCCGCTGGGTCCCGCGGCCTCCTCCAAACCTCCACCAGCCGGAATCGACAATCCGACCAGCGGAACCTTTTAGGGAGACGGGACTTTAATTTCCGTCCTCGCCGCCAGGATTGCTGGGGCATGCGCACGGCCTATTAGCCAGAGACCCGTTTTCATACGTTTCGCGGGATTTTGTATTCCTACCACCCAACCTGTTCGATTGACATTCGTGGGCAAAATAAAATACAAAATAACAAGAAAACGGCCAAGAAAAGCGCGGCGTTCGATGCGCGCGGTTTACATTCGCTGCGGGACTGCAAACTTTCCTACTGCGAAACTGCTGTCTGCGCAGCTCCGCGGCCAATTCACAGCTGTGTTGTGATTGGCTGAGCAAATTTAATCACCGCTTATGTATGTGACTTTACCATAGGCCTACATGTCATACGCCCATACGAGCATCACGTTTTCTTCTTTATCCTCCTTTCTTGTTTGTTCATATCATTTTTCTATTTTCCTTTTTCCTTATTTTTTTTTTAGTTTTCCTTTTTAATTTTCCGATGTACTAATGTCAGCTTGTCTGGGCTATAGCGGCGTGGATGGGCGCTCTAAAAGTCGTCAAGGAAACAATCAGTGCGCGGGGTAATTGATTAGTCCGCTTCCCGCCAAAAGCCCGCTCCGAGCAGACGACAATAAATCATCCGCTGGTTCTCGGCGCGTCAAGTAGATTCCTGTTTGTCCGCCGAGAGTTCTACAGAGTGGATGGGGCCTGGAAGCGATCCAGATCTCTGCTTGGTGAATGAGATGAGAGAGAAACGACCAGATCTCTGCTTGGTGAATGAGATGAGAGAGAAATTACTTCCAAGATGGCCCCAACTCCCAGCAGATGCGGCCTCACGGGGCAGGAGCCGCGGGAGGGGAGCTTTTACAATACCCACTTCGCAAATAGGCGTTTATGTCATGTCTTAATAGTGTATTCATCATGAATAGGGTATTAAAAAAATGATATAAGTGAAGGCTTATTAAATCTGCGAATGCGTTGGCTGTTAGAAATGATATGAGGGGGTATTATGTGATCGGTTTGGGACGTATCTCACTTCATCAACTTCTAGTCTGTGTTCTTTTGTGTTAACATAGATTTATGTACTTGCTAATTCCCATTTTCCTCGGTATAACCTCGGATAGCTCATTAACTTAGAAGATAACGGTATTTAGCGTCAACAGATAATCCAAATGGGAATAGGCTGGTGCTGCGTTTTGCCTGTGGTATAAGCACCATTTAAAGAGGCAAGCAGATATCTGATATTGATTTTGAGTTCACAATGTATCCATATGATATGTTGATGCAATAAGTGGTTACTACGGGGACGTCAGCTAATTCATAGCAAACAACACTCTAAGTTTGCCCCATCCAGGGGCGGAAATAGGATTTCGAAAAGAGGATGGGGTCCACATATAGGGTAAGTACTAAAACGATGTGCATTCGCGTGCACGCAAGCAACGTTTTTTTCTCTTTGGCAAGTTTGAGTCACCACCAAAGGGGGGAGGGGCAGGACCCCCTGGACCGCCCCCCTGGATCCACCCCCTGCCACCTTCCTGCTACGTTCAGTCTGCACTCCCACTTCCCCTTTTTGTCCTTGTTGCTATGTTTGTCGGCCCAATAATCCAGTGACACGCCTTATTTACAAAGGGCCTATTGCCAATTGACTCCCCCTTTTTCTGTTTCCTTCTCTCCCCCCGTATACATCCTTGTTGTTCTCGGGTCTCCACTGCCTCTGTTTGGAGATTGGACAATCCGATTGTTTGGCAGTTTCAATCAGCGCCTGTGGTTGGAGATGGAGACGAGGGAGTGGTGTCTAGACCTTGGCTCTATATGCCCACCTAATGAGGAGAGGCCCCAGTGTAGGCCCAGGGTGTGCTGATGAGGGGGGTTGGGGTTGTAATGGTTGGACTTACTTAAGGCCAAGGATGCGATGTTATTATAACATTGCAGCAACATTCTGGTTGGTTCTGTATTTGGTTCTTATTACGTTCTTTTAATGACTCCCAATTACGTCACTGCAACGTACTGCCATGATGTTGCACTGTGATGTTATTACAATGTTCTAGTTACGTTCTTCAACTTAAACAGAATATTCTTATAACCTTCTCTTTCGATTTTGTCCTAACCTCACCAAAAAAATAATGTTATAATAACATTCTGATTTGGTGAGGTTTCAACCTCATCATCAATAAGGAAATTGTTACGTGCCATCTTAGAAAGTAACAAACTAACTAAAAAAACTATGGTTGCAGAACGTTTCTGTTATGTTGCAAGCTGCTGGGTTGGCCGTTGGTGTAGCCAGATGGAGTTCTTTGGTGTCTTGAACCCCTATGAGTTAGTAAAAATTATTATGAGAAAATTTGTGAACAATTTATGATGAATCCCCTTTTAATTTAGTCATTCTAAATTCGAACTCCTCAGGGCCGTTGTAGCATGACCGGAGTTCCTTGCTGAATGAGAGTTCCCGACGCATTTGACTGGTCGGCTGTACCTGGCCTTGGGGGCAACCTGGACAGGTACCTCCTCAACAGACGGAGTAGGGACAAGTTAGCCTTCTAGGTATAAATCCTAGTGATGTAAAAGATGGTTGGTTGGTTGGTTATTGGGGTTTAACGCCGTAGCAACATCTGAGGTCATATCACATCGAGAACAGAGTTTGACAATTCTGTCTGGGATGATTGTATCTATAGAATGATCGAATCTATGAGAAGATAGAGACCATACCCCTACACATTTACCGAGGCAGGTGTTCTTTAATGTGCCGGGTCCCATAGACAGGGCCATGCACACAACAGCCGGTGGTCTGTCAGAGACCTTTGATAACCCAGTCGTTGCCACTGGGCCCCCCGCACAGGGGTGGACACGCTAACCACTGCGCCACCCCACAAGCCTAGGTAAAAGATGTGAGGGATACATATTTATTTGCTACCCATTACAACCTTTACTGGCATGACTGACAAAACACATGTTGAGACTATCTGAGATTGAGATCTAGCCCAATGCGCATCAGTGAGGAACTCTCATTCAGTCGGAACTCTGTTCATGTTACACTGGCTACGCCCCTACCGGCCATCCGTGAAAACTTAACTCCACGGTCGAACGGTCCTTGTTTGAGACTTCAAGACTGGAGAGTCACAGAATGTTCAGTTCCAATAAAAACTGCACACCATATCACTTTTATAGTGAGATCACACAATTATGGATTGCGGGGTCATTTATGCTTACCGCCCCTGAAAATTAGCTTAAGCCAGAAATGACATCTTAGATGTGTAAAAAAGAACAATAAAGCATAATTGCTATGTTCTATGTATTCTAATGGCTCTGAACATAATGATACGTTTGATATCGTAATTTTAGTCACTGTACGTGATGATACTTGAGTGCAGTATTATGGCCAGAAGGTCATATTTATACCAACAGTCAAGGAGTTTCTGTCCATCATTATAATACAATCCCAAGTTCTCTGGTACAGTTAATTTCTGATATTTTCAGCTTTTGAAATATCAAGCTGAGAAATAGTCAGAATTTATTATCAAAAAGTCTGATTAACTCCATGATAAAATCCCACGTATTTACTCATATTTCCCTGAAGATGAGACTTGTATTCAATGTTAAGGTATTTCAGAGCAATATTCAAACTCAAATTCTGACATGTTTATTTTTCCCATTGTTATTACATTATTTATTTATAGATGTCTTTTTTCAATCGTCAGCTTTTCAATAAGATTTTCAATTGGCGGTTGCCTTGGGTGATCCCCCCTGGGGTAGGGTGGAATAAATTGTATTGTCAGTCAATTGAAGTGCGTTCCCGATAGTTTCAAAGCTTCGCCGATTGATTTTATCAATGTAAAATCAAAAGTGGATTTTTTTCTTCTCGCCTGCCTGTAGTCTGTGACTCCTACTGGGTTTGAAGGGAGTTGATTGAAAGGTTCTCTTAGGAGCACAAAGTGGGATCAGAGTTTCCTGGGCAGTGTTTTACTGCGTTGTAAGCTGCACTGTGTCTGTATTCATCAGGCAGTGTTTTACTGCATTGAAAGCTGCACTGTGTCTGTATTCCCCAGGAAGTGTTTTACTGACCTGTGTTGTAAGCTGCACTGTGTCTGTATTCAACAGGCAGTGTTTACTGTATTGTAAGCTGCACTGTGTCTGTATTCCCCAGGCAGTGTTTTACTGACCTGTGTTGTAAGCTGCACTGTGCCTGTATTCCCCATGCAGTGTTTTACTGACCTGTGTTGTAAGCTGCACTGAGTCTGTATTTCCCAGGCAGCGTTTTACTGACCTGTGTTGTAAGCTGCACTGTGTCTGTATTCCCAAGGTAATGTTTTAATGTGCTGTATGCTGCACTAGGCCTGTATTCCCCAAGCAGTGTTTTACTGTGTTGTAAGCTGCACTGTATCTGTATTCTCCAGGCAGTGTTTTACTGACCTGTGTTGTAAGCTGCACTGTATCTGTATTCTCCAGGCAGTGTTTTACTGACCTGTGTTGTAAGCTGCACTGAGTCTGTATTTCCCAGGCAGCATTTTACTGACCTGTGTTGTAAGCTGCACTGTGTCTGTATTCCCAAGGTAATGTTTTAATGTGCTGTATGCTGCACTAGGCCTGTATTCCCCAAGCAGTGTTTTACTGTGTTGTAAGCTGCACTGTATCTGTATTCTCCAGGCAGTGTTTTACTGATCTGTGTTGTAAGCTGCATTGTATCTGTATTCTCCAGGCAGTGTTTTATTGACCTGTGTTGTAAGCTGCACTGAGTCTGTATTTCCCAGGCAGCGTTTTACTGACCTGTGTTGTAAGCTGCACTGTGTCTGTATTCCCAAGGTAATGTTTTAATGTGCTGTATGCTGCACTAGGCCTGTATTCCCCAAGCAGTGTTTTACTGTGTTGTAAGCTGCACTGTGTCTGTATTCCCCAGGCAGTGTTTTACTGACCTGTGTTGTAAGCTGCACTGTGTCTGTATTCTTCAGGTAGTGTTTTACTGCATTGTAAGCTGCACTGAGTCTGTATTCAACAGGCAGTGTTTACTGTATTGTAAGCTGCACTGTGTCTGTATTCCCCAACAGTATTTTACTGTGTTGCAAGCTGCACTGTGTCTGTATTCGCCAGGCAGTGTTTTGCTGTGCTGTGTTGTAAGCTGCACTGTGTCTGTATTCCCCAGGCAATGTTTTACCGACCTGTGTTGTAAGCTGCACTGAGTCTGTATTCCCAAGGTAATGTTTTTATGTGCTGTATGCTGCACTGTGTCTGTATTCCCCAAGCAGTGTTTTGCTGTGTTGTAAGCTGCACTGAGTCTGTATTCCCGAGGCAGTGTTTTACTGACCTGTGTTGTAAGCTGCACTGTGTCTGTATTCCCCAGGCAGTGTTTTACTGTCCTGTGTTGTAAGCTGCACTGTGTCTGTATTCCCCAGGCAATGTTTTACCGACCTGTGTTGTAAGCTGCACTGAGTCTGTATTCCCAAGGTAATGTTTTTATGTGCTGTATGCTGCACTGTGCCTGTATTCCCCAAGCAGTGTTTCACTGTGTTGTAAGCTGCACTGTATCTGTATTCCCCATGCAGTGTTTTACCAACCTGTGTTGTAAGCTGCACTGAGTCTGTATTCCCAAGGTAATGTTTTTATGTGCTGTATGCTGCACTGTGCCTGTATTCCCCAAGCAGTGTTTCATTGTGTTGTAAGCTCCACTGTGTCTGTATTCCCCAGGCAGTGTAAATAAAATCTCCTCCAACAGTCATAAGATGAGGAAGGTTGCTTAAGTGTTTCTTGGGTAAGGACGATCAAAACCTAGCTACCTTTTCCAAGGTGCCCTAATGGGAATGACCGGAACTTTACGTGCCCTTCTAGACTAATCATAGGCCACATGTTGGACGTTGGAACACATGGTAAATGTTCTTCCCAAGACTGAGCTATAAGCAATAAAACAGGTAGGCCATGAACCATATAGAATAGTTTGCTGGTGCATAATCAGGACTATCATTAAGGGAGGACTTATTGACAATTTCAGAGTCTGCTAATAGTATCAGTTTGTTTCGTTAAACACATTAATTCCATTACAAATAATTTAGAATTCATTCTGATACATATCCAATATGTTCTTTCATATCCAATATGTTTTTTTATATCTAGGAAATATCTTACTGCACAGTCCAAATATGTTTGACTGATAAAGTAATAGAAAAAAGGCCCGCATTGTTTAACCTAAAATTGTCCTTTCTAATGCAAAGGAGAGTAGAACCTACAAATTAGCAGAGTAAGGAGGGAGACTTTCTGGCTGGAGCAGTCAAAAGCCTGAAACAAAAATGGTATTTTGTGCTGGAGCAGGGAGATGGGATGTCAGGGGGTGGGCTGTGCAATGAGGCAGGGGCTCAGTCAGAAGAGAGGGGCAACGATTTTACAGAGATGTATTCTACGATGGGGCGGGTGTACGAATGGGCGGGAGGAGGGGTAAATGGTAAAGGGGTTGGGTAGATGGGGGTAGGATTGGGCTGATCTTGGACTGCTAAAGCCCCTCCATTTTCCACGACCAATCCCACATCCATTCTGATGGTAAATCCCCCTCCGTACGTAATCCCTCCCTAGCCTTACCCCACCCCCTCCACTAGCGTATTGACCCACACCCAACAGTGCGGCTGCCACAGCCAAT
This sequence comes from Lepidonotus clava, assembly GCA_936440205.1. Taxonomy (NCBI): domain Eukaryota; kingdom Metazoa; phylum Annelida; class Polychaeta; order Phyllodocida; family Polynoidae; genus Lepidonotus; species Lepidonotus clava. The sequence goes on from OW387138.1 coordinate 47,872,146, forward strand.
TGCAGTCACAACCGACCAAAGACATGTACAACCACAGTCACAGCTGACTACAGTCACAAACAATCACAGTCACAAACAACCAAAGTCACAAACAACCAAAGTCACAAACAACCAAAGACACATATGACCAGTCACAGCCCACCACAGTCACAACCGACCAAAGACATGTACAACCACAGTCACATCCAACCGCAGACAACAGTCAATCATGGCCACAACCACAGGTGATCACAGTCACTGACAACCACAGTTACTGACAACCACAGTCACTGACAACCAGTAACAGCCAACCAGTCACAATCCATCAGTCACAGCCAACCACAGTCACAGCCAACCACAGTCACAGCCAACCACAGTCACAGCCAACCACAGACATCCACAACCACAGTCACAGCCGACCACAGTCACAGCCAACCACAGTCACAGCCAACCACAGACATCCACAACCACAGTCACAGCCGACCACAGTCACAGCCAACCACAGCCAGCCAGCCACAGTCACAGCCAACCACAGTAACAGCCAACCACAGTCACAGCCAACCACAGTCATCCACAACCACAGTCACAGCTGACCACAGTCACAGCCATCCAAAGACATACATACCACCAGTCACAGCCCACCACAGCCACAGCCAACCACAGCCACAGCCAACCACAGTCACAGCCAACCACAGCCACAGCCAACCACAGCCACAGCCAACCACAGCCACAGCCAACCACAGTCACAGCCAACCACAGTCACAGCCAACCACAGTCACAGCCAACCACAGTCACAGATAACCAAAATCACCTAGGTCTACAGTCACTGACCACAGCCACTGCCAACCACAATCACCCACGACCACAATCACCCACGACCACAATCACCCACGACCACAATCACCCACGACCACAGTCACCCACGACCACAGTCACCCACGACCACAGTCACCCACGACCACAGTCACCCATGACCACAGTCAATGACAAATACAGTCACTGCCACAGCTGAGAATTGTTATTGAGGACGGGGGTTGGCGCCCGCCGTAAAACAATTTTTATTGGAGATGGCCAGTCAGCAATCAGATTGACTTGCACATTTGCAATTTTTTTTAATTGCAATCTATATGTATACATATATACATACACGCCATCACATAGGTACATATATATACTGTGTATATATTGTTTGATTGCATTGTATATATATATATATATATATATATATATATATATATATATGCATGTATGCATGCATGCAGAATTCAATTTGATCCACAGGAAACAGAGATATTAGGGCGTTTCATTATAATGATAACTATTGTTGTTACAACAACAACTTTCTTAAAGTGATCATTGTCAAAGTCATCATTGTTATGATAGATCATTGTGAAACGGACCACTGGTGTCATCACTAAATGCACCTTTATTCAGAGTGCAGTAATGTGGATGATTATGCTGGGTTGTAGGTTCAATGCTGTAACATGCCGTACACAGGGACACGGGATGCATTCAATAATGCATGCAACCACAAATTGCGGGAAATTAGTTAAAATTTTGGCAATGGACACTTTGCACAACCTTGATCCATTGATGTGGATTCATTTGGGCTGATTTGATTATACAAAGTGAAACGTGCGCACGCAAAGGCCGAGCGCTGGAGCCACAATGGGGTGGGGGAGTTTGTCGATTTGTTAACACCAGCCCCAAATATTGTAACAGTGATACTGGTTGAATGCAGGTGTTTCTGGTCAAAACATTTCAATACAAGGATATTCCAACCCGATAAATGGTCCAAAATTCGTACTGTGATTATGGTACAAATAAAGCTACACAGTTCCGACACACTGATAAACGGTTCTCTGCCAATTATGAGAGGTTTGTTCATAACCACTATTGTTGGTTGGTCCTTGTTGGTTTAAGGGAATTATCTTGGACCCTGGCCATTGGTCTTGTCTTAGCAATAAGAGGTGTTCAAACATATGTACATGTATGTACTAATGATAAGATGACAGTTACAAAAACCTAATTTTTAATTTTTGTTTGTATATGTACAGAACAAATTGGTAAAGAATTATAAAACTTAATATAAGAATTATTAAACTCTAAAAAGGCTAACAGATTTGCCATATCAAATCGAACCTTCTGCATTATATGGTTTATTCCCTCAAAAAACCCACATACCTAACATACTATACCTTTGGTTACTAGCTGCACTTACTGCATATTACAGCCAAACTCGTAAGGGGATTAGCTTATAAATAGACAGGGGCCCAGACTTTATCTTTTTTATGTATTAGCCAATTGAGAAGTTGTGCTCCTTAAGGGACATCGATGATGAACCCAAACATTGCTTTTATTTGTATTTGTCATCATATCTTATCGAATAGATGGCTTCTATTTTGACTGTTCAATTGTACCTCTACTAACCATCACTTACACTGTGGTCCCAGACTAACCTCTATGACCCATCACTTACACTGTGGTCCCAGACTAACCTCTACAACCCTTCACTCACACTGTGGTCCCACACTAACCTCTACGACCCATCACTTACACTGTGGTCCCACACTAACCTCTACGACCCATCACTTACACTGTAACCCGGACTAACCTCTACAACCCTTCACTCACACTGTGGTCCCACACTAACCTCTACGACCCATCACTTACACTGTGGTCCCACACTAACCTCTACGACCCATCACTTACACTGTGGTCCCACACTAACCTCTACGACCCTTTACTCACACTGTGGTCCCAGACTAACCTCTACGACCCTTCACTTACACTGTGGTCCCAGACTAACCTCTATGACCCATCACTTACACTGTGGTCCCAGACTAACCTCTACGACCCTTTACTCACACTGTGGTCCCAGACTAACCTCTACGACCCATCACTTACACTGTGGTCCCGGACTAACCTCTACGACCCATCACTTACACTGTGGTCCCAGACTTACCTCTACGACCCATCACTCACACTGTGGTCCCAGACTAACCTCTACGACCCATCACTTACACTGTGGTTCCAGACTAACCTCTATGACCCATCACTTACACTGTGGTCCCACACTAACCTCTACGACCTTTTACTCACACTGTGGTCCCAGACTAACCTTTACGACCCATCACTCACACTGTGGTCCCAGACTAACCTCTATAACCCATCACTTACACTGTGGTCCCACACTAACCTCTACGACCCATCACTTACACTGTGGTCCCAGACTAACCTCTATGACCCATCACTTACACTGTAACCCGGACTAACCTCTATGACCCATCACTTACACTGTGGTCCCACACTAACCTCTACGACCCATCACTCGCACTGTGGTCCCACACTAACCTCTACTACCCATCACTTACACTGTGGTCCCACACTAACCTCTATGACCCATCACTCACACTGTGGTCCCAGACTAACCTCTACAACCCTTCACTCACACTGTGGTCCCACACTAACCTCTACGACCCTTTACTCACACTGTGGTCCCAGACTAACCTCTATGACCCATCACTTACACTGTAACCCGGACTAACCTCTATGATCCTTCACTTACACTGTGGTCCCAGACTAACCTCTACGACCCATCACTCACACTATGGTCTCAGACTAACCTCTACAACCCATCACTTACACTGTGGTCCCACACTAACCTCTACGACCCATCACTTACACTGTGGTCCCAGACTAACCTCTACGACCCATCACTCACACTATGGTCTCAGACTAACCTCTACAACCCATCACTTACACTGTGGTCCCAGACTAACCTCTATGACCCATCACTCACACTGTGGTTCCAGACTAACCTCTACGACCCATCACTTACACTGTAACCCGGACTAACCTCTATGATCCTTCACTTACACTGTGGTCCCAGACTAACCTCTATGACCCATCACTTACACTGTAACCCGGACTAACCTCTACGACCCATCACTCACACTAGTACTGTGGTCCCAGACTAATCTCTATGACCCATCACTTACACTGTAACCCGGACTAACCTCTATGATCCTTCACTTACACTGTGGTCCCAGACTAACCTCTATGACCCATCACTTACACTGTAACCCGGACTAACCTCTACGACCCATCACTCACACTAGTACTGTGGTCCCAGACTAACCTCTATGACCCATCACTTACACTGTAACCCGGACTAACCTCTATGACCCATCACTTACACTGTAACCCGGACTAACCTCTATGACCCATCACTTACACTGTAACCCGGACTAACCTCTACGACCCATCACTCACACTGTGGTCCCAGACTAACCTCTACGACCCATCACTTACACTGTGGTCCCACACTAACCTTTACGACCCTTCACTTACACTGTGGTCCCAGACTAACCTTTACGACCGTTCACTTACACTGTGGTCCCAGACTAACCTCTATGACCCACCACTCACACTGTGGTCCCAGACTAACCTCTATGACCCTTCACTTACACTGTGGTCCCACACTAACCTTTACGACCCTTCACTTACACTGTGGTCCCAGACTAACCTCTACGACACATCACTCACACTGTGGTTCCAGACTGACCTCTATGACCCATCACTTACACTGTAACACGGACTAACCTCTATGACCCATCACTTACCCTGTAGTCCTAGGTCTTGATTGTCCATCTCTAAAGTGACATACCCACTAGGACATTTTTACTGAGTCGGCTGACTGATCGGTGCTAAAATCAGCTGACTCTACTAGGAGAGTCAACTGATTTTAGGCACAACTCATATCAAACTTGGGTGTGCGGAGTGGTGAAGTGGTTAGAGTGTCCGCCTCTTGTGTGGGTGGCCTGGGTTCGATCCTGGGCTGGGCCAAAGTGGCTGTTACACTTCTCTGCATGTCTCCCTGTGCCAACGACAGGGATATCAAAGGCCTTGTGCCACCGGCTGTTGTGTGTATGGCCCTGTCTATGGGACCATGCACATTAAAGAACACCTGCCTCGGTAAAAGTGTAGGGGTATGGTCTCTGTCTTCTCATAGATTCGATCACCATCACCACCCTTGATATGACCCTGGCAGTTGATTAGGGTGTAAAGCAACCAATAACCAACCAACCAACCATATCAAACATACACGTTTCAATGAACCATACTAACAGGGGATGATAGGAGTCAGCTGATTCTGCCCGTTTCCCATCGTCCGTTGCCGGTAAAATCACCTAGTGGGTATGGGGCTTTACACTATGGCCTCCAAGATCCCTGGCACCAATACTTTTAAACCTCCACGACCCTCCAGGTACACTGTGGTACAAGTTCCCAACCCCTGACAAAGTCCACTAGCGCCCCCTGTTGACGACCTCCACAGATTGACTTGTCCCTGGCCACCAGGGGGAGCCACCCACTGACCATGTGACCTCTCTGTGCCATCCCATTGGAGGGCAAATCGACGCAGGCGCAGTGCTGAGTTGAAGGTGCAGGGGGAGTGTATAGGGGTCGGGGGGAATTCTCTGAATCAATTTGCCTCATAAGTCTGCAGTCCCTGGGCCCGGCCTGCCCTCGTAGACTTTATTGGGTTAAGGCGGATAGGCTATATTTCGTTGTTACTGATTGGCTTGTAGTGTGTACATGATCCATGGGCCCCTTGGACCTACATGATTGGTTCCCTGCCCCCACCCACCCCAGACCCAACCCCCTCCTTATGGCTATTTCACACTCGGCAACATAAGCTGTCAATATCACACTTATTCGAGGGGGGCGGTGTCAAGGTCATACGAGTAATAGCGGTTGTAAGTCTCACAGGTTGAGGCATGTCAGGGTCATATGCCAGAGGTTGGTTTATCTTTAGGTGGACACATAATTAATATAAGGTGCAAATGACAGCAACAATCATGAATTGCTCAAGGCTTAATACCAAAACTTAAACTCTTTTCCTATTTATGCATGTTAAGTACCAACCAAAAGGGTTTCCAGGATACCACATGGATCGAACCAAACATACGGGATGATGTATTTATTCTGGTATTTCTATAAAAGATATCAACATGTACCTCTACCCTTACAGTCTCTATCATTTACAACAACTACATCTTATGAACATCTGAGAAAGTCTAGGCGGTATCCAAACTGCCAGTCCTGTCATTGGATGTGAGAGCGGCATGTAGGTCCCCTTGTCAGTGACAGGAGACCAGGCATATGAAAACCCATATAGTCCCCTCCATACCTAATAGGAGGCTTGTCCCCACACCCAACCACTCTATAACCCACCAGCCAGTTAGTGGTTAAAGATAAGACATAGTATGAAAACCCATATAGTCCCCTCCATACCTAATAGGAGGCTTGTCCCCACACCCAACCACTCTATAACCCACACAGCCAGTTAGTGGTTTAACATATGACGTAGTATGAATACCCATATAGACCCCTCCAGGCCTGGGGAATCAGACACAGGCCCGGCCCCACACCCAACCACTCTATAACCCACCCGGCCAGTTAGTGGTTAAACATATGATGTACTGTGAATACCTCCCCCCGGGAGCTCGAGGCGGGTCACTGACCCCAGGCCGGTTCAGTGGTCAGTGGAGAAGAGAAGACCTACATCTTTATAGTATCAACACAGGGTATCTGCATCTTTCCTGAAGCTGGACGGCGAGTGCAGGTTTACGAAGGATGGAGAAAATTCCATATGTGTGTGTGTGTGTGTGTGTGTGTGTGTGTGTGTGTGTGTGTGTGTGTGTGTGTATAGGCAGGGGAGCCGGTTCTTTCTTTTTCTTCTTTTCAACATCTGTTCGGGGGGGAACCCCAACCTCCTACCTTTTGTGCGATCTTGAACCACACAAGCCCAACAACCCTACCCCACCCCAGCTCGCAATAAGATTTTGAACCCTATTTCTTTGCTAACATATGTTCAATTCATTTCAGCATGAAATATATTGAGTACGAAAATACACGCAGGATCAAAACTGGGAAGGAACTATAGTTATTAACTTGTATATAGCCACCAATGTCTATGCGACATCATGTAAACTAATCCTTTTACATGATACTGCCAATGTTATTCATGTCATATAAGCAACGTCATGTGCACATGTTGATTGTTCATGACAAGCATCAAATTCCCAATTTTATGTACTACTCACGTAACATTATTATGCATGGCAAGTATCAAATTACCATTTTCATGTACTACTAGTACTCACGTAACATAAATTGTCGAATATCTTGTCGTGTTTATATTTTGAAGAATGTAAACATGAGGTCATGCGTATCACGTAGGCAGAGCCTGTAGAAACTTCTTAATTGTTAAGTAACATAATTCCATTCGAAGAAAAAAGACAGTATTTTGACTTATAATTATAAATTGCTTATTATACTATATAAACTGCCTTCGATATGAGGACCATATCACATGGTAACATTACTTGGTATTGCAGGAGGAGGTGATAGAACTTTTATGTAATTAGGGAGTTTCAGATCCCACAATGCATCTCAATACGTCAACATAAAACCTCAAATTTACCAAATCCTAATGAAGGGCACAAGTGCAAAATTTGATAATCGTAATTAAATGATTATGAAGATTGAGGCACAGTAGTTTAAAATGATATCGCAGTCATGTCCCAGCCCTATGGCAGCACATGTAGAGTATTGTTTCAGGGCCTGTAGTCTATGACAATCCCCGCATATCACGGATTCCCCCACATCCCCCGCCCATTCACCCACAGCGGGCCTTTTGTCCACACCTCCCGAGTTACATGTATCACTCAGGGCGGTGTCACAGGCCCACTAATTGATGCTAATAGCCGTATAGAGGCCGTGTTTCCTACTCATTTGTCCCCAGCCCACAATGCGGGGAGGACTCAGAATACGGCCGGAGCGGGTCTGAAGCTCTTATGTCAATTCCCGGTCTGACTTTTACATAACGGCACATAACGTCGGCCTGGTGGATCTATAGTACAGCCGGGGGTAGAATTGCCACACGACTGCTTGGTGAAATGTCCGTTATCACCACAAAGAGACTTTTTTGCCTTGTATTCTTCCTACATGAATGGGGTTCTTTTTATCCGTGAATCATATGGTGGTGGATAGAAGAAGGGTCCCAGGCAAGCAGCAACGTAACAAGAACGTTCTGTGACTGTACTTTTTTAATTAGCAGTCTGAGACCTGGCCAATTTTCATGTAACAATAACGTTATATTAGGTAAGGTTTAGACTTACTGAAAAAGAACGTTATAATAACATTCTATTTTGGTAAAGTTCAGACCAAACTAATAAAGAACGCTATAATAATGTTATTGTAACGTGAAATAACATTAAAAGAACGTCACAACAAGGTTCTAGTGTGACGTCGCAATGTTAGGTTCTAAAGATGTTTTTGGGTGCCCTCAAAAGAACGTAACAAGAACCAAACCAGGTCTAAACAGAATGTTGCTGCAACGTTATTATAACATCATATTCTTGCTTGGGCGTATTATAGCAGGATAGCTGGAAATGAGAGTTTAACGTAAGTGAGAGCCTAACTGAAAACGGATTATCGGATAATCTGGGCCTATGATGGGTTCAGTGTTATCTTAAAATTCAGTCATACTTCCTGAACAACCGTAACGTCCCTATGTAGATGATTTGGTTCTGAATTGGAAGTCTTTGGCCCGTAGGATAATTCGGTAATCATAAATATTTCTTGACCCCCATTGAATGACAATAAAACCATTTACTGTGGCCCTATAAGACTTATGACCTCTGGCGGATCTAAGGGGGCGCTCCCCCTATTCAGGACCAATACTGCCTTTTCAATGTAAACTTGTCGGCCCCATAAGGGCCACCCAAAAAGAAAACAATTAGGTAGCCTCCCTTTCGGGAATCTCTGGATGTGCTCCTGCTAACCATGATCTTAGTGTATATAGTTATAATTTACACTTAAACTGTTTATGTACTATAACTCATACTCATTTTAATATCACCGGAAACCAGGGTCATCCCTGAAGTGAATTACTCAATAAATGATTAAAAAAGACTGTTTATCAAAGGCCTGTCAGTAGGGAGTTTTCACGCCTACAACCCACGTGTAAACCGTAAGGTATATAACCAATCCAAGAACAATCCTGCCTACACAAAGTATAATAAGCTCCACAGCGGGTCGGTGTACACGCAGCACATGGTCCGGTTTGTTGTCGGGCAGTAATATATGTCAGAGAACAATGCAGCAAAAACCAGCTGCCTGTTACTGCCAGTTAGAGATAAAGCTGATTAGAAACGACCTGTCACGTCATCCCCAGTGGTGACGGTCATACAGTGATTCTATAACAACAGTCCCACGCATATCGAGATGGACGTAACTAGGGCTGTGGTCTCAGACAATGTGTCACCCAGCCAGCTGGCGACGTAACAGAAACGTTGTCGTTCTGCAACCATACATTTTTAGTCAGTTTGTTACTTACTAAGATGGCACGTAACAATTACATCATTGATGGTGAGGTTGAAATGAGGTTGTGAGGATGAAACCAAAACAGAACGTTATAAGAACATTATGTTTGGATTGAAGAATTTAACCAGAACGCGTGTTGTAATAATGTCACAGTGCAATAGTATGGCAGTATGTGGCAGCAACATAATTGGGAGTTATCGAAAGAACATAACAACATTATAGTAATGTCGCATCCTTGGCTGGGCACATATATCGCCGTTGGGTCTCAGATCCCCCACCCAGCGAGTTACCTACTGTGCACTGACTCCATGCCTGCTTGTATAACTTATTTTCCCTTTGTAACATGGATGACTTCAAATGCTACTGCACTTCCTGGCCCCATGCAGAGTGGAGTACCTAGCGGCCATCCGTCCCCTTGTCAGTACATCCGTTTTCGATGGAGACCATTTGCTTCAAGTGAAAACTACCTATAACTTGGCGACCTTCACTTAGTAGTTGTGAGCCCTGTGCAAATGTCCGATGTCCGGCCCGGCCACTCAATGTGACCTGTGGCCCGTGGCACTAATATATATATATATATATATATATATATATATATATATATATATATATCGTACCAAAGGTAACTTTAAGATAACTTTGAGAGAGATGTCGTTATTACGAGAGTTATAGTTATAATGATACCCCTATTATCTTTGTTTCTACTGTATCAAATTAAATTGATATGTAAAGGGGCATCATAGGGCTATATTCTGAAAAATATAACAGCTCATTATCAGCATTCTAAACAGTCTTTTTTTAGTTTCAAAACGTACGTTATGATACGCAAAGTTGCTCCGAAAGGTGTTGTAACAACGATGGGTATCATAACAATGATAGGTATTGGGCAACGGGCCACAGATGATAACATATTCCAAACCTTTGACCTACACTTGAGGGAGTTCCATGATGCCCTATTTTAAAGCCTTGCATATTGTACGCATTTATCCACACCAAGCCTGATTTGAACAGTATTTTCCTAATAAACTTATAATTAGAAACTTAGTTCAAATGGTATACATACTGAAAGCGCTCCACATAAAAACAATGTAGGATTCATGATATATAAGATTCTTTCCGAGGGGCAGAACGTCTATTCAATTATTGCCACACCGTAATAAATGTGATGATATAAGTATCCTAAGTATGCTATTATGCTCTTTACTGTAGACAATTGTACAGGAAAGTAAAGTTGGGCTCTGCAGGACCTCTGATACAGGTCTTACCCTAAGTCCAGTTATCAGACAAGCTGATATCTCCGTCGACAGTCCGCTGGACGAGATGGATGGCAGCAGCCGGGTAATTTAGATTTTAAAATAGATCGCATTCTTAGTGATAAAACAATGTCCCCCACCCTCTCAGGATCTACCCTTTGTATCTCGGTATGATTCAGCATATCAGATCCTCCACATAATTGTACATTTGCATTTACACCAATTTACGGTAAATGCTTATCTAATGGAAAATATAAGGTCCTGACTATCGCATCACATCCCAAATGAAGCCTTCCTCTGGATCACTTGGGATATAATAACTACCCATCGGAAATACTGATAAGTTTGCCGATTGATATCTATATTGACTAAAAGGCAAAATCAAAAAGGGAGGACCGTTGATTAAAGCCCCATACCCACTAGGCGATTTTGGCTGAGTCGGCCGACTCATTGGCCCTAAAATTGGCCGATTCTCCCAGGATAATCGGCCGACTTTACCGGCGGTCCAGATCAAACCTGCACATTCCAATATACCATAGTAACGGGGGATCATATGAGTCGGCCGATTCTGCCTGTTTGCCATGGTCCATCGCTTGTAAAATCGCCTAGTGGGTGTGGCCCTTTAATGTTGGAATTCTGTATGACATGTTACTGAAAGTGTCCACAAACTTAAGGTCAAGATCATAACACAGAATTATTACCTTTCGTGATACTGTACCTAAAGGGCATTCCAATGTATTCTTAAGACAATCATCATATCTTAACTTTTGTCACAAAATGATCCTAGGATATTTTGGTTCCAATTGTATGATTCCTTTGTGCTAACATAAGAAACCCATTTACAAAGATAAGAGGTCATCCAAATCTAGTTTAATGTTAGCTCCTAAGTTAGCCCTCCTGAATATCTTATGATATCATAACACTAAGAGGGCCATCTTGGAAGTCCTAGGGTCACATTTGAACCCCCCCCCCCCCTGGGTGTTTAGGTAGTTATCACATGTGTCCTTTTCGCTGCTGCTTCGCTGCTTGAATACATCGTGTTTTAAAATTGATATGCTAGCCTATAGTTTTAGGTAAGTAAGACAATTGATTTATGGCAAAGAAAAGAAAGAGACATGTTTTTTTGTGGGGCAATGAAGATTAATTCTCTGTATGGATTTCCCTACACGAATGGTATTCATAGATCTGAATGACATCAAATCGAAATGTTTCACTATTTATGGGTACATAATTCACAATGGTGCCGTTTTTGTAAACATATATAAGGCCGTACATAAACTCTCCACGTTCTCCGTGCTGGACCGTCTCTTACCCACTAATGAAATAAGGCCGTTTTGCAGGTGGGTTTTTGTCGCCCACGGAGGGACTGTTGATGTTCCCCAGACCTTACTGTGGTCAGAGAACTCAGACCAGGGAGAGGGGACACTCTGGGGACAGAGGGACTGTTGATGTTCCCCAGACCTTACTGTGGTCAGAGAACTCAGACCAGGGAGAGGGGACACTCTGGGGACAGAGGGACTGTTGATGGTCCCCAGACCTTACTGTGGTCAGAGAACTCAGACCAGGGAGAGGGGACACTCTGGGGACGGAGGGACTGTTGATGGTCCCCAGACCTTACTGTGGTCAGAGAACTCAGACCAGGGAGAGGGGACACTCTGGGGACAGAGGGACTGTTGATGTTCCCCAGACCTTACTCTGGTCAGAGAACTCAGACCAGGGAGAGGGGACACTATTGGAACTTTTGGAAAGGGGGAATGGACAACATTAGTTGTTAATCATGTGCAGAGTAGCCCAAATGCCAATTTCAAACAACTATTAATACCCCTACTTGCAAATTTTCTGAAATATCATCATTTTGCACCAATGGCTGTCCGGTACACTGACCGATGTGATATAGACCTGGTAATGACGATGTAGGGGAAGAGGACTTTTTACTGAGACAGACTCCATCTGTTGGCCGTTAAACAGAGACTGTGAGTGCTTACCCAGGCAAGCAGCAACGTAACAAGAACGTTCTGCGACTGTACTTTTTTAATTGGTCTGAGACCTGGCCAATTTTCACTTAACAATAATGTTATTTTAGGTAAGGTTTAGACTTACTGAAAAAGAACGTTATAAAAACATTCTATTTTGGTAAAGTTGAGACCAAACTAATAAAGAATGTTATAATAACGTTATTGTAACGTGAAATAATGTTACAAGAATGCCACAACAAGTGTGACGTCGCAATGTTAGGTTCTAAAGACGTTTTTGGGTGCCCTCAAAAGAACGTAACAAGAACCAAACCAGGTCTAAACAGAACGTTGCTGTAACGTTATTATAACGTCATATTCTTGCTTGGGTAGTCTCTATAGGTATAAAGGTCCCCATACCCAGTCTCTATAGGTATAACGACTGACGTGGTGTAGACCTGGTAATGACGATGTAGGGGGAGAGGACTTTCTACTGAGACAACTCCATCTGTTGGCCGTTTAACAGTGATCTGTGAGTGCTTAGTCTCTAGAGGTTTATAGTCCCCCTGCACCGACTGTTGTGGTGTAGACCTGGTAATGGCAAAGTAGGGGAGAGGACTTTTTACTGAGACAGACTCCACCTATCCGACGTGAACAAGGCAGGGTGGGTTTTGCACCAATATCGCAGCTCAAAGCTGTGTAGTTCAATAGTGGACCCTGCCTATCTGAGTGTCCAGTCTCTAAGTATAAAGGTCCCTGTGCACTGACCGATGTGGTGTAGACCTGGTAACGGCAATGTAGGAGAAGGGGACGTTTGCCTGAGACAGACTCCATCTGTCTGTCTGATGTTAAACAGAGACTGTGAGTGTCCAGTCTCTGTAGGTATAAGGTCTCTTCTCCATGCACTGACCGACGTGGTGTAGACCTGGTAATGACGATGTAGGGGAGAGGACGTTTTACTGAGACAGACTCCATCTGTTGGCAATTAAACAGAGACTGTGAGTGTCCAGTCTCTGTAGGTAAAAGGTATCTTCTCCATGCACTGACCGACGTGGTGTAGACCTGGTAATGACGATGTAGGGGAAGAGGACTTTTTACTGAGACAGACTCCATCTGTTTGCCGTTAAACAGAGACTGTGAGTGCCCAGTCTTTGTATGTATAAAGTCCCATGCACAGACTGACGTGGTGTAGACCTGGTAATGGTGATGTAGGGGAAGAGGACTTTTTACTGAGACAACTCCATCTGTTGGCCGTTAAACAGAGACTGTGAGTGCCCAGTCTTTGTACGTATAAAGTCCCATGCACAGACTGACGTGGTGTAGACCTGGTAATGGTGATGTAGGGGAAGAGGACTTTTTACTGAGACAACTCCATCTGTTGGCCGTTAAACAGAGATCTGTGAGGGTCCAGTCTCTGTAGGTATAAGGTCCCCGTGCACTGGCCGACGTGGTGTAGACCTGGTAATGACGATGTAGGGGAAGAGGACTTTTTACTGAGACTGTCTCCATCTGTCTGCAGTTGAACAGGCAGGGTAGGTTTTTACCATGACGTCTTGTACCAGACACTATGTGTCTCTTGTCCCTTATGTAGACTAACTGTTACAGTGTACACTCTAATTGCACTGAGGGTGCAATGCACTTGAGGTCATTAGGACGTGAATGAATCAGAATACCTACCTTGAGAACCTGTACAGCACACGTTTGTCAGCGGCGGGATCCAACGGGTCCACGTGGTCCTGTCCCCCCCCCCCCCTTTTTTTTTAAAATATTTTTATCTAATTTATGTCAGATGGCAACATATGCCCCACAGGCAATATGGTGATTCTGCCTACTGGGTTGGATATACATGTAATCCCTGGTTAAGGCAGTTTTACCCTACACAACTAAAGACTGCACACACTATTCGGCGGGTCACGTTCATGTTGGGTCCCGTTACCAAACGTGTCTGATTCGCGTCATTTTACAAACATGTTTGTAAATCCCAACGTGAACTAGTTTCCTGATGCAACTAAACGCAAATCCCAAAGTGAATCATGTGTTCTATAGTAGCACTCTAAAACAAGCAACCGAACGAAAATATCATATGGCATTTATTGATATGTTTAAAAAATAATGTAAATACAAATGTTATTCTTGTGCCGAATGTGAAAAACATGTGAATCTAGTGCCAAATGCGAATGCCAACACGAATAACAATGCAAATGTTAACGCGAACCGTTTATTCTTTCTATATTACACACATCTCATGAGGCATGCTGATTCATGCTTGCTCTTCACGTCGGCAAAAAAGCGAATTAAAACACACACAAAGGAATCAAAAACGCGTAGCGTAACATGGCCTTTAGGCTGCGATATCAGCAAGACATCGTCATAACACTGCTAACGTCGTGTAGTGGAATACCGCCTTAAGCTGTAAGACAGTAGTAACAAACATAGTGCGTGGACCCAGGCACCACTATGGCCTGTGGTTGTCAATCCGGTAGTAGCGGTGGTGTCGATGGTTGGTGTGATGGTGACTGGTGGTTCCCAGAGGGGGTGGGGAGGGGGTAGGGGGGAGGGGGGAGGGATAATGGTGGCTGGGAGGGGTGGTGGGAGGGGTGGGTGTTCTGTGGTGGGTCGTTGGGGGTTGGTTCTGGTGGTTGGTGGGGTTGGGGTGGTGGCTGTGGTGGGGATAGGGGGGTGGAGGTGGTGGGAATGGCCCTTGTAGGGTGGGAGGTGGTGGGGGAGTTGGTGGGTGGGGTATGTGTGGTGTCCAGCTCTGGACAATGGGCAGCAGCAGACAGTATATATTGACCACCTCCCCATACATATACAGCCGGACCATTCGGGCTGAAATTGGACAGTGAGAATGGAGAGTGCGAATGGACATGAGTCTCCCTCAAATAGCCAACCAAATTACACGGATTGTGTCACATGACCACCACACCCTACACTCCTATTCACTTTGTACACGCCACGGAGCCAGTTTACATTATGCAATATTTTAATAAATGGCAGTTAAAATATACCGTTACATTTTAACAAAACGTGGTGTATTCTTTACAGTTGTGGCTACCTTTTCACATTGTCGTTGATTATCAGATAATTTTTCAAAGGGTATTTTACTGTAAACCCCTGGCCTGATGTGCTCGAGAGAAATTGAGTTTGGACAGGATTAGGGGAACTTGAGATTGTTTGGGGTCCTGAGGATTTTCATGTATCGGGGCTATTCTTTAACCTATATTCTATATATTTTATAACCATTCTATAATTGCATCATTGTTTGCCTGTACTGTTACATGGTTGTGGTTATCTGGAAGGATTGGGACATCTCGTGACCACCCTCAGCGCACTAGTACTTTCATTGGGCCCAAGTTCGATCTGGACTATCTTTGGGTCAGCAGGGCTTGAGTCCCAGAATCTCTGAGTCCTGGTTGGGATCCATCCATCTCAAACATAAGGAAGCAATGGATCAGATGTTCACAGATGTTCGCAGCCTCATAGGACACTAGTTTATTTGGGTTAGGTAATCCACCTTTTATATGTTACAGGTGAATGCTGATTGGTTTAAACATATCAAATGACATATCTCCCTATAAATCTCGTGTTACCCCATAAGCCTTGTGTTTCATGTTACACCTCAACTATTTTCATAAGTTATGGTTATCTTTGAGTATATACATTTTAAGTCTTTTTTCATGTAGTTACTTTTTTGAGTATTTACATTATTGAAATATATCAAATTACTTTTCTATAATAATCACACATTCAAGTTATCAGTGAATCGGCATAATTGTAGGCACTTTGATCAGGGTGGTGAGGGAGGTGAAGATGATACAGATCTATATAATCATGGTGAGTAACACTTAGACTGAAGTAACTCTGCATACACCGACCCACCCCCTACCCACAGAGGGAGCCACAGACGCCCTTTGTGCACTTAGCTGACCAGCTCTCATGTGGGTGTTGATTATGTGACCCCTGTGTGACTTCATCAATTATTTGACCCCTGTGTTACTTCATTAATCTGTGGCCAGAGCCCCTCCATAACCCCTTCACGGTCTGAGCAAACGGTACAGACAGTGTAAGAACTGTCGGTTGGTGAACCGTGTAAATCTATGACGAGCCGTTATCGCATTTTGTGGGTTAGCCTGAAGTTGACTATGATTATGACCTCTAGGGGTTCAATCAATCCCCAGAGTGTGTTATAACCCTTTCACGGTTTGACGAACTGGTACAGTGACCGTAAGAGCTGTGGATGGATTCACCGTGCAGTGTGAGCCAAAGCTGTGACAAGCCATTTTGGCATTCAGAGGTTGGCCTGGTGTTGAATATTTCACCTTTGTATTGGTTCATCAGTCTCTACAGTGAGAACACACACTATATTATCTGTACCAACCAACTTGAACAAGGAATGGTCTTGGGGACTTAAACTTGCCAAAGAGAGAGGAAAAAACGTCATAATGTGCACCCTCGAATGCATGTCATTTTAGTACTTAGCCTAGCCTCCCCTCCATCCTTTCTGAAATTATGTATCTACCCCTGCACTGTATTTACTTAAGACCTACAAATGTTCAGCAAAAGATAAAGTTACGTATCAATAACATATTGTCGGTTGCTAACCAATTGTGTACTGACAAGTCATATCCAACTCACTTGACTGGATCACCTAATTGCTGTGTGTTTTATTACATGAAACACAAAAACAAAAAAATTCTGAGATACTTGGAGGTCCTATAGTCAACTGACCAGAGGGGTTCTCCATCTGAGAGGTCTTATAGTCAACTGACCAGAGGGGTTCTCCATCTGAGAGGTCTTATAGTCAACTGACCAGAGGGGTTCTTCATCTGAGAGGTCCTACAGTCAACTGACCAGAGGGGTTCTCCATCTGAGAGGTCTTATAGTCAACTGACCAGAGGAGTTCTTCATCTGAGAGGTCCTATAGTCAACTGACCAGAGGGGTTCTCCATCTGAGAGGTCTTATAGTCAACTGACCAGAGGTGTTCTCCATCTGAGAGGTCTTATAGTCAACTGACCAGAGGGTTCTCCATCTGAGAGGTCTTATAGTCAACTGACCAGAGGGTTCTCTGTCTGAGAGGTCTTATAGTCAACTGACCAGAGGGGTTCTCTGTCTGAGAGGTCTTATAGTCAACTGACCAGAGGGGTTCTCCATCTGAGAGGTCTTATAGTCAACTGACCAGAGGGGTTCTCCCTCTGAGAGGTCTTATAGTCTACTGACCAGAGGGGTTCTCCATCTGAGAGGTCTTATAGTCAACTGAATAGAGGGGTTCTCCCTCTGAGAGGTCCTATAGTCAACTGACCAGAGGGGTTCTCCATCTTAGAGGTCTTATAGTTAACTGACCAGAGGGGTTCTCCATCTTAGAGGTCTTATAGTTAACTGACCAGAGGGGTTCTCCATCTGAGAGGTCTTATAGTCAACTGACCAGAGGGGTTCTCCATCTGAGAGGTCTTATAGTCAACTGACCAGAGGGGTTCTCCATCTGAGAGGTCTTATAGTCTACTGACCAGAGGGGTTCTATCTCTGAGAGATCTGATAGTCTGCTGACCAGTGGGGTTCTACATCTGAGACGTCCGACAATCAACTGACCAGAGGGGTTCTCTGTCTGACAGGTCTTATAGTCAACTGACCAGAGGGGTTCTCCATCTGAGAGGTCTTATAGTCAACTGACCAGAGGGGTTCTCTGTCTGAGAGGTCTTATAGTCAACTGACCAGAGGGGTTCTATCTCTGAGAGATCTGATAGTCTGCTGACCAGTGGGGTTCTACATCTGAGACGTCCGACAATCAACTGACCAGAGGGGTTCTCCGTCTGACAGGTCTTATAGTCAACTGACCAGAGGGGTTCTCCATCTGAGAGGTCCTATAGTCAACTGACCAGAGGGGTTCTACCTCTGAGAGGTCCTTTAGTCATCTGACCAGTTAAGTTCTCCCGCTGAGTGGGGAAGATATCAATAGGCATACCCTCTGTAGGGGGCCAATCAGACCAATCAAACCGCTCTTACCTCCACCTCCTCCTCAGCCCTGTGACCAAGTGGCCCAGCTTAAAAGGTATATTATGAGCATCGGATGAAATGTAGACATAGCTTTCTTTTTACAAATTTGTCCTAAAAGCGTCAAAATGTATCCTTCATCAAACGGAGGTTGCTGTTTATGAAGAAGCATTTTTCTATTGCTTTACAATAGACTCTATGTTAAGAATGAAATCGTATACTGCTGGATTCCTGATATACATAACTCGATTTCTTTCATGGAATGTACATCAGCACTTCATTGGGATTACTTGCGATCTCAAATACTATTATTTTTGTTTGACGACAGAATTATTATTTTTTGAAAGCTCTATAGCCTTTACCATAAGGGTAGAGCTCGAGATTTTCACCATCATAAATTTGTTTTTTAAAAGGTATTCGTTCTAATGCTTATGATTTTAACTTGAAGCAGTTTTCCCCATTTCTGAAGGCTATGTCTCAAGCAAAGAGACAGCTATAGACCTTGTGCATATGTGGTCACATGACCCGATTTTGGTAAGCACCGTATGCTCACCATAGCCACGTGGCTACTTGATAAATCCACAATATATTAATTCAAAATTATAGTAATTGTTTAACATGATTATTATTTCAGATGAAATAATCAAAAGAGTTTGATCCAGAAGTATCTTATTTGATATTATTGATAGATTTAATATGTCCTCCAATATGGCGCCTTCTCCCTTTCTCAGCCTTATGACACTCGGGCCACTTCCGGTGGCCAAAAGTACAATATCGGCGGCCAAAAGTACAATATCGGTAACAATTACAAAATCAGCAGGAGAAATTTACCAACACGTCCGTAAATTTTATCGGCAGTGCCACTGATATAACATCGGCACTGCAGAAAGTATATCAACAGTGCATCGGCAGTGCACTTTTGGTATGTGGAATACGGCCTTTATTTAGATAGATAGACAGATAGATAGATAGACAGACAGACAGACAGACAGACAGACAGACAGACAGACAGACAGACAGACAGACAGAAAGACAGACAGACAGACAGACAGACAGACAGACAGACAGACAGACAGACAGACAGACAGACAGACAGACAGACAGACAGACAGACAGACAGACAGACAGACAGACAGACAGACAGACAGACAGACAGATAGATAGATAGATAGATAGATAGATAGATAGATAGATAGATCCACCATTCTTCTAAATATGCAGTACTTATCCCATGTTGATTCTTGTGGTCTAGATCCCATTGTCGATGTCAACCTTTGCACGTCCACAATGCCCCCCTATCCCCTCCCCTCCCCTCCCCCTCCTACATACATGACCCAGGGGGGGGGGGGGGTAGACAGTCCCATGGGGGTTCTGTCAGCCTCCTGTACAGATGACCACCCAGGACCCCAGCTGTCACCAGACCCTGTACTGACCACCACCAGCAGACAGGGACCCGGGCTTATATAAGGGATATGGTATATCGAAACTTTTCTGCGAATTAGTATTATCATGTACAGAAAATTGAAGTTGTGAACATACTTATTCCCTGTCGGTGTGCTGATGCTTAACAATACTAGCTAGTTGGATGTGTAAGGAAGACTTTAGTGTGCATAGACATATGAAGCACTTCATACTGAACGCTCATTATGTAAATTACTGCTTATACCATATGTACTAATGTTTTAAAACATGTTCATAATCTACACGCAAGATCTATTCATGTAATTGAGTATAGTCTACTAATAAAAGAGAAAACAGATCCGGGTAGCCTGTCCTGAGGGCTTGGCTCTCACAATAGCCGTTAGTGCGTGTTGAATCTGAACCTGCAGTATACACTTTGTTCAGGAGTCTGCGCCGTTAGCCTTACAAGTCCGATTATGCTGATTGAATCGGTCGATTTTAGCACCTAGTAGCTAGTGGGGATAGGGTTTTAGTACTTTGGGCTTTGCCACTCCACCATTCGTCAGTGCTTTTGAATTACCATTCGGCAGCATGATGTATTGAAGTGTGCATGCTTGTTGCCACAGGTCTCCAGCCATTCTATCAATTATCTACATCTGATTATTCAATTTGATTCACTTTATTTTGTATTTTGTTGTGGGAAGTAATTAAGAGTTGAAGGAGCAGTTGTTAAGATCGTGTATTTCTTCAGTCATAGATAAATCTTATACCAAAGGCCTAGGAACTTATATATTAACACATATTAGCTCATTGGCATCAAGACCCCCCCCCCCGACTTAGGGGCTAGTTTGATAACGAGGGTAGCCTCCTACGGGGTGATTTGATTGGCTGATCAAAGGTCAGGTAGGTAGTGTATCCACCTGTGGCCCGTTGCAAAATTGTAACAACGACAACTTTAAGATAGGATAAGAGATAACAACAACAAAATTCATCATAAAAGACAGTGTTATTACAAAATAATTCAAAAGATAGTTTGCACCAGTCCCCCTCTCCCAGTGTCATTATTATGCCATTGCTCATCGTTATTCCATTATTCGACTCTGGCGTGGATTTAGGGGAGGGCATGCCAGGTGTGAGGCCCCCCTTCCCCCCTTTTTTGGGGGGCCACTTTGTTTTTAATGACAAATTACTGCACCCGGAGAATGCAGGCGAAAAATTTGCTAAAGCATGCCCCCACTTTTTCAAAATCCTGGATCCATCCCTGTGTCTGTACTAAATAATATTACAATCAATTATTATCACTAAACACCTACAAGATCATGTAATTCGGGAGATGATGTCGATAAAGTTCTAAAAGAAAAATCTGCTTGTTATTTAGATATGCTACTCATGAAGACACAATCATACCACACTTATTAGTAACTGATTAGTTATTAAAACATGGGTTCAGTTGCCAGTACCGACTACTAGTCATTTTCTATAGCCCGAGGCCCTATATATCTACCCATAGCGTGCTTCAGGCTGTTAGTGTTACCGGTATGAGGGGGGTCTGTACACCGGTTATTACCCATAATGCCACCCTCGGCCGATAGTGAAATACATGTTTTATAATCTGTGCCCGTTTTGCTGGTTCCAAATCAGAAGGCTTTAATGAGATTTACCCTGCTGTAATCACACGGGGTGGGGAGGGGTGGATGAGAGAGTTGTCAGCATGATGGGGGCGTGGTAGGACCCTATTAGTACGAATGATATTAAGGCTACACTAAGATATATGACTCAGACCATTGCAAACATGATTTCCTTGAACATTGCAATGGTGGCACTGTCTAGCGCTACCAGATACAAATAAAACAGTGCATCTTGTTTCATCTTTTTCGTTTAAACACACAATGATGACATCATGAAAACGGCAAAACAGATGATGCATTGTAGCGGTTTTCACCGACTCACATAGAGGGCACTAGCATCGCAACCTTCATGCTGAAACATCACAAATAACATATCTTAGTACTGTTGTTAGTACTGTGCAGAGTAGGGCCCATACTGTGTGTACAACGTAACGTTGCAGTAACGCGTTCTTTAGTTTTGTTTTGGTTCTGTTATGTTTTTTGATGGTACCCAAATACAATTCTAGAACGTTGCGACATTGCACCGTGACGTTATTGTGGCATTCTGGGGGCAGCCGCCCAGTGGCTCTTGGTTTGTTGGTTTGAACACCAAACTCAGTGGTTCTGGAGCACTGGGATATTTTTCTCCTGGATGATTGAATCTGTGAGAAGGTAGAAACCATACCCCTACACTTTTACTACGGCAGGTGTTCTTTTGTATGCAGTGTCCCATAGGCAGGGCACCACATACAATGGCCAATGGCACAAGGCCTTTGATAACCCTGGCATTGACCACAGGGAGAATTTCTAATATAACAGCAGCAGGACAGAGACTTGAACCGCCAACCTTCAGATGACGAATCCAACACTCTACCACTGTGCTACCAGAACAACCTGGGCCAGTGGTAACGTAGGGAGTATATATATATTTTCTATGCAGATGGTGGACGTCCCAGGCCATGCGTGTCACGCGGGTATCAGTGCAACAAGTCAATCACCGCCCATATCCTGTCACGTGATCTATATCAAACCCTATTATGACGTCATTGCACCGAGCCACCTCCCCACGGATATCCCCTCCCTCTCCCCCCTCCCCCACCTCCAATACTCCCTCCCCCCCCCCCAATCCCCAACCCTCACTAAATCCTGTGTTGACACATTGCTCCTTGTGCATAGTTTGAATGCATGACAAAGCGTATTTATCGATCTGCAAGTAATGGTATTCAGATATAGACCGAATGTTATATTGTAATGGGACTAGCTTCAATATACAAAATATGGTCACATTAGAGGGTCTCTACTGCACTGAGGTTGAATACCTACATAATAGTTTTATTTTAACGGCAGCCAAAACCAATAGATTGAATGAAATATTTTAAACTCAAATAATATTTTTGGTATGAATTAAAATCTAAAAGTATTTAACTACAGAGCTGATGGGCACAACCTGTAGACGTATTGCCAAGCCACCTTCTATTCTAAGAATCGTTATACCATAACATGGTCTGGGTGGTGGGTTCCTTTTGAATAGCGCACCTGTGACTGACAGCGACCTCCCCTTATACCTAGGGTGGAATGCCTCTTTACAGCTTCTTTAAATTGGCACTGTGATTCAATCGTCCTTATCTACGGGTGGAAACGTTAGCCATAAATGTGCTACACGATAGAATGAAGACACCTTGGCAAATCCTGTTTGTGGTTCAGTATTATAGAACTGTTTGCACAGTTGGCTTTTTGCCATTCTATTTCCTCATTTCAACCACATGCCATAGAGAGGGCTATGAGGATTTGCAAATAGAAGAAGTATTTGCACACTTTTAACCTGTGATATCTACCGCCATAATTATAGGATATCAACTGATGATACTTTAGTTCTAAATGTACATGTAAAACACTCTACTTACTGAAAGCCTTGGGCAGTTTTTTCTAGGCTTCTTAAACGTCCTATTACTTAGAGGTGGGGCCCGAATTGGGGTTCTGACCCCCACACCCCCGACGGAGACCCCCCTCTAACCTCTGGGCGGTATTACACTAAAAGACTGGAGCTGCGATGTGACAACTTTGCAGAGAACTCATATCTATTAGAAAGTGGTAGTAGCACATGTGCGAGCTACTCTTAACTGCCAATTTCAAACAATCTTATTACTCCTAAGTGCGCATTTTTAGTAATATCATCATTTTCAGTAACATTTTACTCAGTTAAGTTTTGTAGTGTAATACAGCCGTTAGGTATTTACAACTCTATCATCCCCCAGACCAGCCCGTAGCGACCGGGGAAAGGGGGAATCAATGAAGCCCCGCCACCAATTAAAAACAAGACAAGAAAATACGAGCTTAATTCATGTCCACCCTGATAAGATAATGGCTGACCCATTTATTCTGTCGGCGGTGACAAACAATGCAACCACATGACAGCTCCTTTTATGATCTCATGATGATTAGCAGATTAGTAAAAGAAAGCGTTACATTTCTACTTGTCAAATTAGAAACAGAAAAATAGAAATGGAGATTAGGACATGAACTATGATACGGACATTTCGGGTAATCACGTATCATCATTATTAGTTGTCTCCCATGTCGGCTGAATATGATCATGATCATGTTGTACATACTGTTACTGATTTAAGTGAACGATATGGGAATTGTGGTTTTCTGTATGTATGTAGCCCTGAAGATGCATTTCTCCCCTTTACCACCACCATTCATGTTCACAAAGATATCTACGTTTATAGTAATTTATTTTCTTCTTTTCATTGCATTATAGATAATATCAATTATTGCATTAGGAATGATTATCAGATGAGCACCATGTCGATTCTTATGAGACTCACTCTTCCGTTCTGAATCTGTCTAAAGCATTTTGCCCATGTTCTGTACGATCTCCAATACGCCTATTACTATTATCTCTTATCACACAATTTTAACGGAAATGTTGTTGTAGAATTTACTGGATTCGAATGCAAGTCTAGGTATTTTGTGGAATTTAATAATTCAACCGACTGAGATTTTAGTTAATTCTTTAAGGAGTATGTTTTTTCAGCATGCTATTATGACTGTAGTCCTGTCGAAAGATAGTTTCATATAAACGAGATTGAATACAAAACCGAGTACAGAATGATTGCCGTCTTCCCCGCGCCCAGACTCCCCTATTAACCCTACTGCACCTACTGATCGATCCAATTAGAAAATCCATTTAACGACAAAAAGTAACAAGTAAATAAGAATGTTGTTACGGGATAAAGGCACCGTTAGTAGATGCTTAGACCGTTATGACTCATTTCACCAGATCAATGAGAACAGGATAGAAGGGAAAACTGGATATGTTACGTCGGAACAGTGCAGTGACGTTAATGCTAACACATGTTGTGTTATGTCGGGACAGTGCAGTGATGCTAATGCTACACTCATTGTGTAATGTCAGGAAAGTGCAGTGACATAAATGCTAACACTGCATGTGTTATGTCGAGTTAGTATTTGGAAAAAGTATGCATTTTTTATCAAAATTACTTTGGATATAAAGCTATTATGGTTCATGTGGTCCTTGGTAGGTCATGTGGTCTGGGGTGGGTCACGTGGTCTGGAATGGGTCACATGGTCTGAGGTGTGGGTCACATGGTTTGGGTGGGTAACGTGGTCTGGGGTGGGTCACATGGTCTGGGGTGGGTCACATGGTCTGGGGTGGGTCACATGGTCTGGGGTGGGTCATGTGGTCTGGGGTGTGGGTCACGTGGTCTGGGGTGGGTCACATGGTCTGGGGTGGGTCACCTGGCCTGGGGTGGGTCATGTGGTCTGGGGTGGGTCACGTGGTCTTAAGTGGGTCACTTGCCCTGGGGTGGGTCATGTGGTCTGGGGTGGGTCACGTGGTCTGAAGTGGGTCACTTGCCCTGGGGTGGGTCACATGGTCTGGGGTGGGTCACATGGTCTGAGGTGGGTTACATGGTCTGGGGTGGGTCACATGGTCTGGGGTGGGTCACATGGTGTCAGGTGGGTCACGTAGTTTGGGGTGGGTCACGTGTTCTGGGGTGGGTCAAGTGTCCTGGGGTGGGTCACATGGTCTGGGGTGGGTGTTTTTGTTGCCATATGCTATATGCTTATTGCAAGTATAGACAAGCTTGGATTTCCCATGGAGCATCACTAATATGTTGGTGCAAACGGCGCCAACATGTTTTCTTATTAGGCGCAATGTAAGTTGGCCAGCGATGACCTCAAACCCATCAGCATGTGGAAACGAGTCTTTCTATATGTAAGTCACCATGACAACAGCCATATATATATATATATATATATATGTATAATATATTCATATAGTATAAGAAGATATCGAAAGGTCATAGTCTGGCAGTCTCGTGACCTTTTGTTATTTTAGTAAGTCAACTTTAATAAAAAGACCTAGGGATGGTTGTGCAATTGAATTAGCATGTCAAACTTGGATGAATTCCAAGTAAATCCATGAATACTGACGGGAAATATCAGTGGTGTCCATGGAAACTGGATATTCAACATTTAGCATATACTATATCAAGAAGGCAGGTTATATTCTGGATAAAAGCATTTCAAGCCGAGTGGTTCTCGTTGCTGTGAGCTGTCATCAAATATGTATGGCATATCTCACTTAGAGTGCAGCTATTAGGTGAAACTGAAGGATGAATGCTGTCCAGGGCAGTCTCCTCTAACCTAATACAGACCATACTTTATGGTGGGGAACGCTGTATGACCCTTTCAGGGTCTGAGAGTAATGCGTAATACGAAACAATATAGACCATACTGTGTGGTGGCATATACTGTACGAGCCCCTCATATTCAGCAATATGTCTAAACAGTTACAGGGCAATATAGACCATCCTAAATGGTAATGTAAAAAACTGTGTGAGCCCTTCAGAGTCTAAAAGTAATGTGTACTACAGATCACAGGACAATATAAACCATACTGTATGGAGGGGAATGCTATACCGCGTTCGGGAGTCATGGCCTGCGCATGCGCACACCTTTGACCTAGTTTCCTATGGGTGGACAAGCGCGACTTTCAGCCTATCAGGACCATCCCTTTTCCAACATGGCGGCGCCCACTGGGCCTCTCCCTAACACGGTATATGACCCTTACAGAGTCTAACAGCAATGTGTGCTACTATCGTTACAGGACAATATAAACCATACTGTATCGAGGCGAACGCTGTATGACCCTTTCAAACTCTGAGAGCAATGTGGACTACTATCATTTAGAGGACAATATAGACTGTACCATATAGCAGGGAACGCTGTATGACCCTTTGAGAATCTGAGAGCACTGCGGACTACTATCGTGAGGGGACAATATAGACCAAACTGAATGGAGGGAAAAGCTGTATGACCCTTCAGAGTCTGAGAGCACTGTGGACTACTATAGTTACAGGACAATATAGACCAAACGGTATGGAGGGGAATGCTGTATGACCCTTCAGAGTCTGAGAGCAATGTGGACTACTATAGTTACAGGACAATATAGACCAAACGGTATGGAGGGGAATGCTGTATGACCCTTCAGAGTCTGAGAGCAATGTGGACTACTATAGTTACAGGACAATATAGACCAAACTGTATGGAGGGGAACGCTGTATGACCCTTTCAGATTCTGAGAGCAATGTGGACTACTATCGTTAGAGGACAATATAGACCATACTGTATGATGGTGTATGCCATATGACCCTTTCTGAGTCTAAAAGCAATGCGTACTACAGACATTGTTACAACATAAACCATAGTTTATGGCTTTGTATATCAAACAAGCCCTTCAATGTCTAGGAGCAACGTTTACTACAGATTACAATAATTTATATAGACCATATTACAATTACAACATAGACCATATTATATGGCTGGATATATCAAAAGAGCCCTTTAGATTCTGAAGGCCCTGTGTACTTCAGATATCGGTATGGGGCATTAGTGTCTGTAAGCAGTAAAAAGCAATACTGTAGACTACAAGGTGGACCCCCATTTGAAACACCAAATTACTAAATCAGGGGTGTACCCAGCCCTCAAATCCGAGGGGAACCATGTGAATCAAGGGGTTCCATGCAAAAGTGAGAGGGTTCTGACCTGAAATTTCCTATATAGTTAAATCACATGAACTTTGATAAATCTGAGGGGGTTCCGAACACCCTTTAACCCCCCCCCCCCCCCCCCCCCCCACCTAGGTACGAAAACTGCTGTAAATAATTTATACGGTTACATTTCAAAGTGTGAATGTTATAAGCTGATGTTAGTATAGGGGACTCTTTCCAACCTCAGCCTCCTACTCCAATTAATACCTATGATGCGAGGGGTAGGAGGTATTTTCTATATGTATGTAAATATGTATATCATGTTGAAGGCTTATGTAGTTTTCATTAGTTAGTCCACATGGCGACTACCACATTCCAGCAGCAGTCACGTTACCGTCTGTATTTCCGGGTAAGAGTAATATAGACAGGGGGTGGGTGAGAGGAGATATACATGTAGCAGCAACACGTAGACGAGGCCATGACGAGGCTCCAGGTACTCTGGGGTGGTGAGGGGGACACTCTAATCAAAGTGGGGAACAACTGAGAGAATGGGGGTGGGGGCAGAGTGGGAGGAGAGAAAGGAAAGAGGTCGCAGGGGGGGGAGGGGGGGGCACTCCAATCAAAGTGGGGGGGGGGGGGGGAAGGAGGGGCGGGGGATGGGTGGGAAGCCTGGTCTACATGAGGTGATGTACCTTAGGAAAAGCATGGGTGACAACAGACTGGCACCAAGTTGTATTAAATTCTTTCTTCATAACTCACAGTGTATTCGAACTTCATATATTGTACTGGGATACATACATATAACCAACCAAGAAGGGAGTACAAGGGCGGTTATCACCCCGAGCCGGGACCCCGATATCAGCCCGAGGCCAGGGCCCGAAGGGCCGGCCGAGGGCTGATATCGGGGTCCCGGCGAGGGGTGATAACCGCCCGAGTACTCCCTTCGCGGTTGGTTATGGATTTATTATACCTTTTCTGTTAGATCTGAGCTCCCCAGAAAGGATGCACAGCAATCAGTGATGGTGGGACTGTGATGTTGCACATTTCTTTGTTTTTTTCATATGTTTTTTTCATATAACTCTTTTGATATCCATCAAATCTACAAACAGTAAGCAGTAAAATGTAGCTAGGAACGTTGTGCAGATAATGCAAATGTTAGATTTTTTAATTCTTAATGATTTCATTTTTTCATGAATTTTAGAAAAATAAAAAGTGTCTGTATCACACTGCAGTGTGATACAAGGCTGGTTATCACCCAGGTTTGTATCGCCCTGAGTTAAACTCTTAACTACTAACGTTGTATCACACTAAGGTATAATAATTCACTGTACCCAAGAGGAAGACCAGATAGTATTTCATCTTGATACAGTATAATAATGTCTAATGAAAAAAAAAGCATGCGGCTTCCAATATTTAATGTTGGAAGCCTCATATTGCTAGGCGATAAA
Source organism: Lepidonotus clava (assembly GCA_936440205.1). Taxonomy (NCBI): domain Eukaryota; kingdom Metazoa; phylum Annelida; class Polychaeta; order Phyllodocida; family Polynoidae; genus Lepidonotus; species Lepidonotus clava. Next base: position 47,901,188 of record OW387138.1, read on the forward strand.
CCTTGGTGACAGTGTGAAAAACAGTAAAGTCTGTGGTACATCTAATAAAACCTGCTTAATTTTACAATGCGAATCTCTTGTGACATGAGGTATTTGCCACCAGTAATGATGTCCCCAGTTTTTGACCAAGAAACTGTTTTTGTCTATCATGTCACAGCCCCATTTGTTTGCGCATGATGGTTTTAAACTAAGGTCACCATACAGAATTTTCTCATGTTTTTTACATTTTTTACGGTTTTTTCCCCAGACACTTAAGATTTATCGCCTATGTTTTTAGCAGCCCATGGAGACACGGCTTAAAGCCAGGTCTCCACAGGATTAAGATTGTTAGAGAATGTAACCGGTGGCATGAAGCCACATCGCTGAGTCTATTGCCAGACTGGGTGGCTCCTAGCAATTATTGAAGCCACATGCTTCTTGGCGATAAACCCTTAAACAACACCAATTCGTTGCCAGCCACAGCAAACCTGTTTGTCACCCTCGATTTTGCTGGCAAGGGTATCCCAACGTGGCAAATATATTTTTGGCTAGGTAAAACTTCTTTTGGTGGCCAAGAGTTGCAATTGGGTCATGCCCATGGCACTATTATTTTACCTCTTGCACTGGGCGATATACTTAAATCGTTGTGGCTTCATCGCCTTGTCTATAAAAGACTTAAAATAAGTCTCCATTGGGTGATCAAACATCTGTATCGAATGTATTTCATTGAAGGCTTATTACCCCAACGACAAGGGAAAAACACTGAACAGAAATGTTTGTTGCCTCTTTGGGATACTCTTGGTGACAATCAGCTCAAAACTGAGTTCATTGCCCAAGATGTTTGCTGTACCATGGCCGACAACAAATGCACTTTGTTACCAGGGTTTTGAGGCATGTTATCAAGCAGGTTTGATTTGGTTCATCGCCCACATTGTCATTTTTCTCAGTCACCAAGTTTTGTCACTGAGCATCATGTGGCATCCATAATTACTTGACGCCAACCTGTTTACTACCCTTGGTGACAAACTCAGACATTTGGGTATCATTGCCATTAGCCTGTTCTCCTGATATTCATCGCCTCGTGGAGACATGGCTTAAGGGAAGAGGATAAGAAGCAGGCAAAGTGGAGGAGTGGAGGGAGAGGACAGAAGGGTCAGAGGGAGGAGGGAAGGTGGAGGAGGGGTTGAAGAGGAGGGTAGAGGGGGTTGTGGAGGAAGAGTAGAAGGAGGAGGAGGAGGGGTTTGGGGAGGCACTACAATCAAGGTAGCCCTCCAATCAAGGGTTTCTGAAGGAGGGGGAACTTGATTCAAAGCCTGCTGATTGCCGCTAAGTAAAATGGCCACATGTCGAGGAATGTAATCACTTTAGGGCAAGAGTCAACACAGTAACAAGTCATGGTGTGTAACCTCCAACCAATCTAACATTGCCAGACATGAACAATTACATTTCATTTGTTCATATGTGCAATCGAAACAGCTATACTTCTATAATCATTGAAGCAACAAACTGGGCTGACTGGACCAACCAGGCTGACTGGACCAACTGGGCAGACTGGACCAACTGGGCAGACTGGACCAACTGGGCTGACTGGACCAACTGGGCTGACTGGACCAACTGGGCAGACTGGACCAACTGGGCTGACTGTACCAACTGTGCAGACTGGACCAACTGGGCAGACTGGACCAACCAGGCAGACTGGACCAACTGGACCGACTAGACCAACTGGACAGACTGGACCAACTGGGCTGACTGGACCAACTGGGCAGACTGGACCAACTGGGCTGACTGTACCAACTGTGCAGACTGGACCAACTGGGCAGACTGGACCAACCAGGCAGACTGGACCAACTGGACAGACTGGACCAACTGGACAGACTGGACCAACTGGGCTGACTGGACCAACTGTGCAGACTGGACCAACGGGGCAGACTGGAACAACTGGGCAGACTGGACCAACTGGACAGACTGGACAGACTGGACCAACTGGACAGACTGGACCAACTGGGCTGACTGGACCAACTGGGCAGACTGGACCAACTGGGCAGACTGGACCAACTGGGCAGACTGGACCAACTGGGCTGACTGGACCAACTGGGCTGACTGGACCAACTGGGCAGACTGGACCAACTGGGCAGACTGGATCAACTGCGCAGACTGGGCAAATCTTCACATGCCGAAGCAGCTTTAGTGTTGACATTATCTCATGGAGGTAATGCGCGGGCATCTCATTCACTACTCCCCATACCTACACCCAGCTATCTCCTCCCTCCCCCACCCCACTATCCTGGCACAGGACCCTGGAGACCTCTCAGCCGGGCCGGAACCCACCTGCCCCCTCCCCACAGGTGGCGCCCCTGGTGGTGGGACCTAGTACTAACACCCAGACGCCCTCTGGCGGCCATATGTCACCGGATACAGACCGTCAGGGTGTCGCACGGAAAAACAGTCCCCATTATAAGGAAGATTTACACAGCTCAATACGCATTGTTACGAACTAAAATCAAAATGCCCATAATAATTATGCGTGTTTTATTTATAACTTAGTCAGAAATAAGGCTTCAAAATTAAATATCTGAATAATAATGAAGAATATGGAACTATCTAGAATGCAAAGATAGAAATCAAAATTTAATCAGAAGTAAACTGTCGTGAAATACTAACCTGGCTTAATCAGTTAATGTCACCATGTACGCTTTAGCAGACGAGGTGAAGGTTGTGCCGGCGTCTGCAGAGTTATGCTCCCTTGTTGTTAAAGGTTTATAAGTGTGTTTATGAAAGACGAACATTGTATCGTATAATTAAAATTATTTCTGCAAATGTAATTATGCAAATGATAGAGTCTATATGTATCCAGAAATATCACTCTGGTAAGGTCTGGCTTTTTGCAACGACAGGATATTTGATACTGAAACCTGGACTGAAAGACCTTTAAGTGTGAGTGTTCTGTGCTTATCATATTTCTTAGTTATGGAAAGAAATGATTTTCCGGGGTATTGTGGTACAAACTTATACTGGTGCTTTCCCTTATGGGGTTTCATAACCTGGCATCTCCCTTTTTTAGTCTTATATTCATATTCACTTTAATACCGTTGACTGGCTTCTAACCATTGGCCGTGTAATTAAATAAATAAGGAAGATGTGGCCAAGGAGAGGTGATTGCCAAAGAAATGTCTAATGTGCAGGTAGGGTATTTCATAGACTGATAATTATTTGTGTAGGCGTTTTGAGAGCCTAATGCAACTCCCGGCCTTCAGGTCCAGCCTGATTCTGAGCAGACCTCACACTAACACTTAGGTCCCCCATTGCCCCTCGTTTCTGGAAATTATTTGCCCGTTTGGAAGTTATTCTGGAAATCGCAAGTAGGTATAGAAGCCTGTCTAAAAATAGAACGTAACTATCCTGTTAATGGTTTGTATGGGCTCCTGTCATATTCCTAGTGACAGTTTAGAAATTAAAATCAAAATTGTCTATTGTAATATAAGCGATCGGAGGTGGGGACGCTTAAAAATTCAAGGTGGTTAGTGAACAAATTTAAAAGGGTTCCACATGAATGTTCTTTCTAGGTGTTTTACCAAATACTTTGTATTTTACCTAAATTCTGTTCGTTGATACTGGCAGGATCGCTACCCACTCATAACCCCCTGACTCCTACCCCCTTGGACGGCTCCCCGTGTGGTGTAATGTTGATGCCAGTCTGTTGACCCAGCTGGTTAGGGTGTTAGTCTACGTATACCTCGGTTAGGGGGCTCAGGGGTGAAAGGTTAGGGGCTGATGAGTTACAGAGTAATCACAACACACACCTACAGTGTAGGCCAACCCCACAGCTGGGGACTTGGCTGGGGAGAAGGGCCAGGCTTTTCCAAAGAGCTTCTTCAAGAAAGTTACCATTTGAAACGCAGTCAAATGTGTCCAAAGTGGCGGATCTAGGATTTTGAAAATGGGGGTGGGGGGGGGGGGGGTGGCAAAAATTGCCCTCAATTACTTTTGGGCCGAATTCTTCATTACGAAAGTCTAGATTTGTCCGAAAAGAGTAGGGGGACACCCCTGCCCCTCAAAATCCGCCACTGGTCCATGCATCAGTGTATTGACAGGAAAAACAGTTAATGGATGATACTTAAAATGAGACGATGGTCCAGGTATATGTTAAATTGAAACATTAGACTAACTATAGCATTGTTCTCTTACTGAAACATGGGACCCCACCAAAATGTGTGGTCAGAAATCGCTGGACGACTGTAAAGACTATTCCATCACATCCAAGAACAAATACACTGTGTGGTAATCCCACAGAGCAGCATAGAGGTGAGACATTACTAGGAAGCACTTGGTAATACTACTGTTATTGTTCCCCAACAACGGCAATTTTCTTGGCGCCACAACGTCTTGTTTCATTTTTTCTTGATACTACCCCGTCAAGTAACAGTGCATCCTGTTCTGAGCATTGCCATGAAACAAGCATAAAATATCAGACACGTTTGATTGTCTGTTTGGGGGCTTTAGAGCACTGTGCCATATGAACAGGCTTGCTGGGGTTAAACATGTAAAGTGTTCATGGAGTGTTGCTTCACAATTTGTTGATGAATAGAGGACAACACATCAACACTGAAAATGGTGTTACTTAAGCCCAATACCCACTAAGCGATTTTTCTGGCGATGGGCGACAGGCAACTGGAAGAATCGGTCGATTCTGAGGATCCCCTGTAAGTATATTATATTGGAATGTGCAGGTTTGATCTGAGACGGTGCTAAAATTGGCCAATTATTTGGGTATAATCGACCTATTTAAGCAACAATCAGTCGGCCTACTTGGTCAAAATTGCCTAGTGGGTATTATCAAAAACCACGTGGTTATCTGAGAAAAATTGGTTCTAGATTTTAAAAAAGATAGATCTTGACTGTAGTAGATTATGTAAGATGAGTTATCATGAATAAATGTTCTTGCTGTTTTTAATTATAAATATGAATCATTTTACACTGATCACTTTAAGGCATCCAAGCCCTTTCAGTGCAGTGTAACATCATTTGCACAATGTCTATAAACCTATAGTATGTGAGATCTCCTTCACCATCATTCACTGTTTCAAATAAACGCATGTGCTGTGCGGCCAGTCTACTGGTCGTATACATACCAGAGAAGTATTAATTTTGTGCTATATCAATCTGTGGTTTGTGGCCATAACAGCCCACCACACGCACCCTCTCTCTGAGGTCCCCTTACCTAAAAGATCCTGATTCATTGTTTTAGATGTACCCAGATTCTCTCAGTGAGATTGGTAGTTCAGGCCCATACCAATAAAGTGCTCAGTCTGTATGAACCTATAGTCTGTGGCCACACACGGCTTTTTCTGTGAGCTCCCGTCCAGTTCATCGGCATTCATTGTTTTAGATGTACTCCGCTGTCAGCCTAATGGTCCGACCCATACCAATGAAGTGTTCCCCCCTATAAACCTAAAGTCTGTGCTCTGTGAGTTCCATTTATTGTTTTAGATGTAATCCGCTGTCGGCCTAATGGTCCGACCCATACCAATGAAGTGATCCCCCCTATAAACCTAAAGTCTGTGCTCTGTGAGTTCCATTCATTGTTTTAGATGTAATCTGCTGTCAGCCTAATGGTCCGACCCATACCAATGAAGTGATCCCCCCTATAAACCTAAAGTCTGTGCTCTGTGAGTTCCATTCATTGTTTTAGATGTAATCCGCTGTCGGCCTAATGGTCAGACCCATACCAACGAAGTGATCCCCCCTATAAACCTAAAGTCTGTGCTCTGTGAGTTCCATTCATTGTTTTAGATGTAATCCACTGTCAGCCTAATGGTCCAACCCATACCAATGAAGTGATCCCCCCTATAAACCTAAAGTCTGTGCTCCGTGAGTTCCATTCATTGTTTTAGATTTACACATGGTCGGCATAATGGCCCGACCCATACCAATGAAGTGTTCCCTCTCTATAAACCTAAAGTCTGTGCTCTGTGAGTTCCATTCATTGTTTTAGATGTAATCCGCTGTCGGCCTAATGGTCCGACCCATACCAATGAAGTGTTCCCTCTCTATAAACCTAAGGTCTGTTCTCTGTGAGTTCCATTCATTGTTTTAGATGTACTCCGCTGTCGGCCTACTGGTCCGACCCATACCAATGAAGTGTTCCCTCTATATAAACCTAAGGTTTGCTCTCTGTGAGTTCCATTCATTGTTTTAGATGTACTCTTCGGTCGGCCTAATGGTCCGACCCATACCAATGAAGTGATCCCCCCTATAAACCTAAAGTCTGTGCTCCATGAGTTACATTCATTGTTTTAGATGTACTCTTCGGTCGGCCTAAAGGTCCGACCCATACCAATGAAGTGTTCCCTCTCTATAAACCTAAAGTCTGTGCTCCGTGAGTTCCTCAGATAGTCCATCGCCATTCATTGTTTTAGATGTACCCGTGGTCCGCGGTTGGCCTAATGGCCCGACCCATACCAATGCTGTCATCCCATTTACAGATGGCCTGGACACAGAGTACACATGGTTTACAGGGCTTAGACAAACACACAGCCACCCCTGGGACCACAGGGACTGACTGCTGGGAGATTAGGGTCTGTTGGGGGGGGGGGCAGTCACTCTTTGTTTATAGGTAACCACTGTGGGATCTCTCACCACTCATTTCTGGGGTTTTAAGACAGCTGACAGCTCCTCCAAACAGCTGCACACAGGATACTCAGAACCAACTATCCATAGTTTTTACTGCATTTGATCCTAGAGCCCAGACAAAACCCAGCTATACATAAGAAGATGTGTGATTCAGTTTGACTACTAGGTGTATATGTATTGATATTCTCTTTATTGTTCATGTAGCATCACTTCTATGGGTCTTGCCCACTGTGGATACCCAAACTGTGTTACAGGTGGTTGTATTGCCAGTGGTCTAATGGTGCCATACCCCTGTAAGGGGATAGTAGAGGCAGATTGTCCATGTGGTTGTATTGAGATATGGGGTTTTAGTTTACTGTTAATCATAGGTCATAGGGTTACGATTAAGCATTATGTTAAGTTAACTTAAGTCGTGTCCCAACTTGGACGACCAACGACGGCAACCAACATGAGTCGGCTGTCGATTAAGAAATTAGTACGTCGTCGGGCGACCAACTAGATGCTGGAGAAAAATAATACTTAGTCGCCACGTTGGGACCCTCTTGCTATAAAACTGCCGCCAATTGAAGGACACATCAGTCCCCCAGCTGGGCTACTAACTGCACTAATCGCCGGCGACTAGAGAAATATATTAAACATGTCAAATATTTTGCCCCAAACCCACGGCGACCAGTGGTTTGGTCGCCAGACATCAAGGCACCAGTGAAGAGTTGGTCGCCGACATGAAATTGGCTCATGACATTAGTAAATATCCTATGGTTCATATCCGTTAAAACTGGGCAAATAAACCTGCTAGACTTAAAACAGACGAAAGTATCATTCTTAACAAAGTCTATGGATAATGTACTGCATTGGCATAGCTATACCATGACTCAATATAGTGAGTACACTGATTGTTAGGGCTAGGGGTTAGCGCACTTTGTTTCCTACCAAATTCTACAGTTGTATCCAGCAACATGCAACAGCATATTGTTTAGCGCTTTGCATACGTCAAAAGTAAAATGATGGAAATATTCTGGTGATATATGTATGAGCCCAGTGGAAACCAGGTTTGGAATCCAACCTGGGACCTTTGGGTCAGTGTACCGATGCTCCACCACCGAGCAAACTCTACTTTTATATTAAATGATCTCCCATTATAATGTTATAGACTGGCTCAATAACCAAATCGCCTAAATTTACTTCATTTTCCTATCTTTCCATCTTATTCTATTCTCAGACCCAGCCTCCAGCCACAGCCTTGTAGGCCCGGAGATCCGTCCCATCTCCCCACCGGTCGACGGAGGTTTAGTAAGCAATCTCCCCCTCCCGGAACCCCCATGACTCACCCGGCCCAATGAGTAATGAAGTGTACAACAATCACAAGGCAGTGGGTTCTAGTCCAATTTGTGGGTGTGTACACGTTCTATTACTGGGATGGGATCAGTCCAGGGGCGGGCGCCCAGCGCCGGGCCTGTGGACGGCACGGATAGGGAGGGCAGGGTCAATGCATGGGGGTGGGGGAGGGTGGCGAGAGAGAGAATCATCAAGGGGGAGTGACAAATACTTCTGATTCACTGTAGATTGGTGTAGGCCACAGTTTACAGAAAAGTGACGTCCACCCTCCTATATACTCCTCCTGCTCCACAAAGACCGAAACATTCTGTAATATTTAGGCCTACATGCGCTTTTTGGTGTAGAAGCTGAATATATTGTGGTACCATAGAGTCACACAGCAACTTTCTATAATGATGTCGCTTATTGTGACACCAGTGTCCACTGAATGTTGTGTCATTCAGTCGTGCGTCTTAAACAGTTTATTAGGGAAAACCACTGTGTAAGCAATTATTTGTTGGCCTCAAAGATTATCTTTGTCTCAAAACATAAAATTGGTCATTATTAATTATAAGAACTATGTTTTTGAATTCTTAACTATACCGGTTCACATTTGACACAATCAGTTTTCTAGAGATTCCAATCTAAGTTTCATTGTAGTATCATGTACATAATCCATGCTCTTTGATTTGCTTTATCATTGAGTTTGTTTATGAAATATTTGGGGAAAACAAGTCACACCGGTTAACCAGCACAGACATCCGAAGAGAAGTCTGCGTACATCAACGAAAGAATAAGAAGCTTAAGACGACGGGAATTCCTATTACGATCAAATGTAGCTGATCACCGATTGGTGGTGGAGGGAGGGGGGGAGGGGGGTGGTCAAATACTCGACCCCCATCCGGGGTAGGACTTTTTAAAGAGGCACTGGATGTTTAGGAGGAAATTGAGCAGTGAAAATCGCCTCTCAATGATTTCAGGAAATGAGGTTTGAGTCGAGAAGTGTGAGCAGAAGTTTCCAATTTTATGCAAAGCATGATGATTTTAATGATGATTTTCCTGCAGGTTCATAGTATCTAATTTCTTTTAATTCTCCATGTATTAATGGGTTGAGCTCGATGTTTGTGTACAATTAAAGACCGGCGACAAACCCCCCTCAAAGTAACATCTGTATGAGTGGTTTTACTTGGCAAATTGTAAACTGGCCTATTGATAAGGCATTTGTACCACTGTGGATGTTTTCCTTATGATATCCTATTATGCTGCAGCAATTGGTAAAGTCTTCTAGCTGGATACCGTAGATAGAATTAAGCCAATATATATATATATAGTAAATGGCATTAATAGTATTGCTACAATCATGCTTTCATGCTTTGAGAACAGCAATACCTTTCTTAAATATATCACTAAGTAATTGTAGGCTCTAGTATGGTGGCGACATGCAATTGCGAAAGCAATGCCATGTATTGCGTGGTCCGAAAAGTTAGCTGTGTATAACATATCGGCTAAAGCAGGGACCATAAGGAAAGAACGAGGAAACGATAGGTATGTATGATATATTGTGGTAATTAGTTATATTATAATAAGTAAGAATGCCTTTCTTTCGGCAAGCTGATTATCATACTTTTAGTTATTGTCATGGTTTTTTTTCCTGCGTTATTGGTAATTCAGTCTTAGCTAGGCGACTTTAAGAGATCTGATATAGGGATCGCGAACATCCAGCTATCTATAGCCTCATCATACATAATACAGCCTTATAGAGTCGTTACCAGAAGGCCCTTTATTCATATATATATATATATATATATATATATATATGGTTAGTATAGACGGGTTCTCTGTTAAACGCCCTATGTGCCGTGTTTGCTATATATGTCCTGATACAATCAGTTTCTATCACCAGGCCTAGGGTTAGTACAGACGACGTTCTCTGTAAAACGCTCTATGTGTCGTGTTTGCTATAGACATCCTGATACAATCAGTCTCTATCACCAGGCATAGGGTTAGTACAGACGACGTTCTCTGTAAAACGCTCTATGTGTCGTGTTTGCTACAGACAGAGGCGTCCTGATATGATCAATCTCTATCACCAGGCCTAGGGTTAGTACAGACGACATTCTCTGTAAAATGCTCTATGTGTCGTGTTTGCTACAGACAGAGGCGTCCTGATACGATCAATCTCTATCACCAGGCCTAGGGTTAGTACAGACGACGTTCTCTGTAAAACGCTCTATGTGTCGTGTTTGCTATAGACATCCTGATATGATCAGTCTCTATCACCAGCCGGGCCGGTAGTATGGGGGATGGGTTCGATACATCACGTCGGGCGCGCGCCGCTCATATCTCTCGGCGTCTTCTTAGATAAATAATGCAGAATAATGTAGTTTTCCTAACGATATGGCAGTCGGTGGAATGAGGCATTAAACCGCAGACATACCATCAGTCTTACTTCCTGGTAAATACTACATCGCGGTGTCTTTATTTTCCTCACTGTGAAATACGTCAGGCTGAGTAATCCCTTCATAATTATACGTGTGGATGTAAATGGAAACTTGGATTATTATCTGTATGACTGCCTTGAACTAGATAGCCCTTTATCATGACTTACCATTGCTCACCATCATATATTTTCTCATCGTATCATAAATACAAATATATCATATGTTATAGAACTGGGAGATCTTGTAAGTACGTGAAATTGCAGTCAACAACTTTCAACCAGAAAAGAATTTGAGACTGTGAAGTGCAATAATAGGCGTAGATCTGTTTGGTATTCAGAAATGAATGTGGTCAAAGATGAGCAAATAACTTTTTAATATTTTGTATACTTTAGTTTGAATGATTATAGGCATCAGACAGTAGAATTCAGCTTAAGGAGCAACTGTATGTGTGGTATGCATCCGAACTACGTACAAGAGACCAAACAGTTTTAGGTTGCGTTTCATATTAGCAGAATCGTAAATGCATTTCTCTATCGTAAATCTTAAGATAAGATGATTTTAGAGTAAATCATCTTAACTTAAAATGATATATAAAAATTAAAATGATATAATTCTATCTGAACCCCTTAAATTTTCCCTGAACCCATTACATTTACTCTCCCCCCACAGATTGACCCCAGCCCCTCAGATTGACCCCAGCCCCTCAGATTGACCCCAGCCCCTCAGATTGACCCCAGCCCCTCAGATTGACCCCAGCCACTCAGATTGACCCCAGTCCCTCAGATTGACCCCAACCCCTCAGATTGACCCCAGCCACTCAGATTGACCCCAGCCCCTCAGATTGACCCCAGCCCCTCAGATTGACCCCAGCCTCTCAGATTGACCCCAGCCCCTCAGATTGACCCCAGCCCCTCAGATTGACCCCAGCCCCTCAGATTGACCCCAGCCCCTCAGATTGACCCCAGCCCCTCAGATTGACCCCAGCCCCTCAGATTGACCCCAGCCCCTCAAATTGACCCCAGTCCCTCAGATTGACCCCAGCCCCTCAGATTGACCCCAGCCCCTCATATTGACCCCAACCCCTCAGATTGACCCCAGCCCCTCAGATTGACCCCAGCCCCTCAGATTGACCCCAGCCCCTCAGATTGAGTCCAGCCCCTCAGATTGACCCCAGCCCCTCAGATTGACCCCAGCCCCTCAGATTGACCCCAGCCCCTCAGATTGACCCCAGCCCCTCAGATAGACCCCAGCCACTCAGATTGAGTCCAGCCCCTCAGATTGACCCCAGCCCCTCAGATTGACCCCAGCCCCTCAAATTGACCCCAGCCCCTCAGATTGACCCCAGCCCCTCAGATTGACCCCAGCCCCTCAGATTGAGTCCAGCCCCTCAGATTGACCCCAGCCCCTCAGATTGACCCCAGCCCCTCAGATTGATCCAAGCCCCTCACATTGACCCCAGCCCCTCACATTGACCCCAGCCCCTCACATTGACCCCAGCCCCTCACATTGACCCCAGCCCCTCACATTGACCCCAGCCCCTCACATTGACCCCAGCCCCTCACATTGACCCCAGCCCCTCACATTGACCCCAGCCCCTCGGATTGATCCAAACCCCTCAGATTGACCCCAGCCCCTCAGTTTACCTGCCCCCGCCCAATGTTCGAGTTGTATTACGCCCTGGGAGACTAAATGTGACTTACCGTAGGCCTGGGTCGTGGTCAGGTAGGCCAGGTACAGGGTGGTCAGTCTGACCACCACCTCCACCACCCCCGCCATCCTGTCAGGCGGTCAGGGGACACCTGGAGTACCTGGAGTCTGGGTGGGTCCTTCTCTGGTTGGCGTAGAGAGGTCCAAGTGGTCTGGGCAAGTCAACCCGGAGTTGTGGGATTGTGAGCGGTCTGGTGAGCTATCCCAAATTAAGATACACAGTCTAGCTTCCTCAGGAATTGTTTGGAAAGCAAATGGAGAGAGTTGTCCTATTTCTGTATTAGACTTTGGCAGTTGGTTCAGCTTTTGACAACTGCTTGTACCCTAGATGATGTACGTATACTGGTAGGGGATTCAATAAGAAGTGGGAAGTGAACTTTGAGCACGGTGTGCACTTCTCAGAAACTCCGATCCAGTCCAGACAGGACCTTTGGGGTTAGGACTGTTGCACTAGTTGGGGTCCAGGCCTATACACATACATGTATATATAATCAGGCAGCTGCCTCCTCAGGAGTATCCTGTGTGTATCCCAAGGCTAGATGTCCCCTCTACCTCAGAATCAATTGTATGAAAACTGTCTCATTGACAAAATCATATGATTGTCTTAGTACAATGCTCCCTCCTCTCTCTGTGATGAGGCTCTCTGAGCAGACCCTCCAGCCGAGTGGCCCCGAACTGCTCTGAGCTGCTCACTTCACTAAGTTTCCTGTAGGCCGCCTCTTCAGGCAGTCCCTCCTCTGTGTAACAGTCCCTGCTCTGTAACAGTCCCTGCTGGGTCTATGAACGGCCTGCTTCTGTCTGTCCACGCCCCAGTGACGCTCCCTGGATGAGTAGATCAGTAAGTGGAGTGGACTGCCTCAGTCCGTCGGCGGCTGGAGCTGCTCCTACTTCTCGTCCTGAGCTGCTGGCCTGGACCTGAGAGCTGCTCAGCCTGTGGCGTCTGGTCAGTGCCGGCCTCCAGCTGACGGCCCTCTGAGCCCCGCCCCCTGCCCGCCTCCTGCTCCCTGCTGCTCGCCCTGCCTCTGCCCGGAGAGTGGAGAGTAGCGGTGTTTGGAGAGTGTGAGTAGTGGTGAGTGGGGTGTGTGGTGGTTGTCCTGTCCAGAGACTGGAGGCAGTGGGCCTACAGCTGACCGATACAGGAGTGACTCCTCGCCCCACGAGCCCGAGCTGCCCGCGAGCAGAACGAGCTGCTCGCCAGGACGACGGGGGCGCCACCTTGTGGGCAACGGCCGAACTGTTTTCATTAGGGTCCCGCTGGGGGTAGGCGACGGTCCTGTCGCCATTGATGGTATAAGATGAGAGCCTTCCCCTGGTAGGAACGGATCTAGAGACTTTCAATGGGAGGGACGCGCCCAATTGTAAGATTTCCCACATTAAAAAAAACGCACAATATTTTCCAAACTTAGGGGGCGCCGTGCGCCCCCCGCCCCCCGTAAATCTGCCACAGAACCTAGACCTTATCTTCCTTATCAGCCAGTGGCCGATGTATACTGCCTTAACGACTCCGCAACAGTTTCACAAATTATCTTATGTTCAAGTAATTAGTTGTAGATTTTATCAGCTACTCCATTTTATTATTTTGATTGTTTTCTAGTCTAGTCACAAGGTTCTGTGATAACATGTGTCTCACCATCTATGAAAGTATTATTACCAACCATTTTTTCAATGATTATTTGGCTTGACGAATTTAACCAACGAGAGACTAATTATTATAAACTGCCCAGTTGCTTGCGGGGGACTAGTAGGCCCTGATTGGCAGATCCTTATTATGAACTCAACAATTGAAATGGAATGCAGAGACGATAATCCATGTCTATGATTAGATCTGTAAAGATAACAATTAAAGAAACGGAATTCGAATATGGATGTGCAGTTGTTTTCTTATTTGCTTATACAAAGTACGTATCATCATGCCAATTTGAAAAGCATATTTTTAAATAGTTCGAAACCAATTATAGCAACAAAAAACACTTAACAAAAGGTGTAGGAAGCTATCTTTTGGGATATGATTGTATAGACATGATCTAAATAATAATTTCTATATCACGAATATTTCATTAGTCAGCATGTTTTCAACCGGGTCCCTCAGGGTGATACCGGAAGTCTTAGCTTGTGCCTGTCGAGCATCCCAGAGTGGTAGGCATGAGGTGATGGTGTTTACTGTGTAAACATAGGAACCAGCAGCCCCAGCCCAGTGTAACCCTGGTTACACAATGTGACTCTGGTTACACAATACACACTGTAACTCTGGTTACACAATATACCCTGTAACCCTGGTTACACCATGTGACCCTGGTTACACAATACACCCTGTAACCCTGGTTACACAATACACCCTGTAACCCTGGTAACACAATACACCCTGTAACCCTAGTTACATAATACACCCTGTAACCCTGGTTATACAATACACCCTGTAACCCTGGTTACACAATACACCCTGTAACCCTGGCTACACAATTCACTCTGTAACCCCGGGTACGCAACACACCCTGTTACCCTGGTTACACAATACACCCTGTAACCCTGGTTACACAATACATCCTGTAACCCTGGTTACACAATCTGATCCTGTTTACACAATACACCCTGTAACTCTGGTTACACAATACACCCTGTAACCCTGGTTACAGAATACACCCTGTAACCCTGGTTACACAATACACCCTGTAACCCTGGTTACACAATACACCCTGTAACTCTGGTTACACAATACATCCTGTAACTCTGGTTACACAATACACCCAGTAACCCTGGTTACACAATAGACCCTGCAACTCTGGTTTTATAATACACCCTGTAACCCTGGTTACACAATACACCCTGTAACCCTGGTTGCACAATACACACAGTAACCCTGGGTACACCATACACCCTGTAACTCTGGATTAATGAACTATTATCTATAATCCTGATAACAAAGGATACATTCTGTAACCCTAACTGGTTACATTAATATATGTTGTAACCCAGTTTAATCAATGCACAAAATACCCTCTATAAAACTGGTTGCACAAATACAACTTGTAACCTTGGTTACATAATTCACCCTGTAACCCTGGATACACAAAATACATTTTATAACCATAGTTACACAAATGCACCCTGTAACCCTTGGTTACACAACATGATAGGGGCGGGCGGGAAGAGCAGATGGGGCAAAGTCTAAGCCGAGATGATCCTCTTCGTATCGTCTATCCCAAAGCCCACATTCGTGGTTCATAAGTCGTTTCACTTGTACTTATTTTTCCTAAGAGTATGTTGCCTCACCTTCACCTCTCTCCTAATTCAGTAACAGATTTAGAGGGGGTGTGGGCATGCGGGTGATCGTCCCCCCCCCCCCCCCCATGTTTCTTTCTTTTTTGGTCAAGTTCAGACTTTTAAATTCGGCCATGAAGTAAGTAAGGAACATTTTTTCCAATACCCCCGCCCCTTTTCAAAATCCTAGATCCACCACTGGGATTTAGCAGGATGAATAGGTAAGGTATTTATATCCATAAGCCTCTTCACTAGATCCGTGATTACCTTATAGTAAGCCCCATATTATAGCCGTCCCTAACCTCAGGTTTTAGATTCAATGGTTAGTCTGTATGAAGACGACGTGTGCAGCTGACCGATGGGCCCAGACTGCGACATACATCACGGCCTTGTGGGAAATACTATTTTCATGGTGTTTCAGAGAAACCTGAAGGGGCTCTAAATAAATCTTACGGGGTTCAAACGATAGAAAGCTAGCATTGATAATTTTTCATTGTGTATCTGTATAATATTTATATATAATAACACATTTGTAAGTTGGTTGGAAAATTCGATCATCACAGATAGATATCTAGCTAATCTCTGACTATTTCGTTAACGTTGTTTTCTGTTGTTTTTTTCTAAAAAAAAATAAACCCAAAGTCAACTGCAGGTGCATAGAAATAGCATAAATTGGCTAATCGTGGAAGGAATAGCACTCTGTGTTTCAATGCAAATGAAATCCCACTCAATTATAATATTGTGAATCGTCGTTCATAACGTGGTAACTCATTGTTAGGCTGCCATTCGCTCCTCGGCCTACCATAACAAGAAGGGAATAGGTAGACAAGTGTAGACAGGAATTATTAGTTTATTTGTCAGACATGAAGATTGATTCTTCAGGTTTTGTTGAACAAAATATTCATTCACAATTCATCTAAAACGAACTCATGAAAGTATTACCAACAATTATATTCCTTCAGAAATTAATAATTATATATACAATTCATACCCACATGGTCATGATCACCACGTGGTTATCACCAAAACGTGATCACGTGACTACGTCTGCACAAGGTATGTAGACCTGGTCGACCAGCCAACCTAACACAAACAATTCATTTTCAGAATATCTTCCCCCAACACCTTGACTACTAAGGTGATGCCATTATGGCTAATGGCTACTGAGCCAACTTGCTACGTAACAGAAATGTTCTGCGACCATACATTTATAATCAGTATGTTACTTACTTTAATGGCATGCAACACTTACTTTATTGATGATGTTGAAAACTCATCAAATCAGAATGTTATCATAACATTATTTTTTTGTAAGTTTAGGCCAAAGCCTAAACTGAATGTTATAAGAACATTCTGTTTGTGTTGAAAAACGTAATCAGACCCTGGTGTGACCCTGGTGGGTGAGGTAGACTCTCCCTGATGAAACAAACATGGAGATATTCTCAAGGCGCTGTGAGACTGCCAGGCCTGGTCAGGGGGCTGCAAACAAGGCGGGCCTACATGCAACGTGCTATTCCCAGGCAAGAACATGACCAGCAGGGGTCGTGGCATAACTTTTCCACTAAAACCTTCTTTAGACCTATTCCGTAAAGGGACCATAATGAATGGATCACTGTGCGTTGCATATATCGTTACTCTGAATAACGATCCGTTAAACATTATTTTCTAAAAATTCGATGGTATTAGTGGAATTTATAAGTTCTTAATGGATTTTACAACACAAAGGTTTTGGTTACTCATTTTGCAACATTTGGTACCGTTATGCATCCGTTAGGCATCTGTTAAGCATAACGGAATGTTATGCAACCCCCTCCAGCTGTTAATGTTATAGTTAGAGGTATTTTTTTTCATTGTTATTATGTCACATTTTGCCATTCTTTAGGCGTACATTTGAAGGCCCTAAATCACGCCTCTGAGACTAGCAATGCAAAGTACCAAAATGATATTTTCATTACATGTGTCTGTGACATCACCATACAAATTTCAGAGATGTTTTTATTGTCCGATTTAGAAACTACTTATATGACATTGCAACATAACATACTTGTGACATAATAATAATACCACATCTGTATATCATATCATTTCCAATAAGTTCTAGGGGGTTATATTTGTATAAAATTAATTTCTACCCCAAAACTAGGGACCAATGACGGCCCTATTATATTTGTTGGATCCAGAAAAAATGTTTGCCAACCCCACAGTCACGTCGGATTTCCATATCCATTACAAGTCCTGGGAGGGTTACTTTGCTACATGCATGTACTTCTGTTAATGTCACTATGCAATTTATCTATTACCAAACATATAAGAGGTCATGCTGCAATCATACTGTATCTAAAACAAGACATCTTGGTTTCCCGCTTTGGTCACTTGGGCTTTTTCTTTCCTTAGAACTTGACCAAGGTTCTATACATAGCTGGCAAATATCAAACAGTTTAAGGACAGACACACTCAATACTCTTTGTATGAATTGTTTGCATGATATGGACATTGATTCGGACCAGAACAATTAAATAAACCATCAAATGACCTTCTAGAAGGCAGTTAAATATTCCCTTTAGAATACTGTTTCAGCTGCATTTAAGCAGATTTGGATAACATTGATATGAACCAAAATAAGGTCAAACCGTCCCATGGCCAATAGATCTAATGTAAGAGTATCACACTGTACCCCGGTGATGATCAAAATCATTTTGAATGGTTATGGCTAAATTATATTCTAGGATATATTGTTCTTATATGGTGAGGTTAATATCTCACCAAAAAAAAGAATGTTTTGGTGAGTTTAGGATTGCAACTAATAAAGAAACTAAGAAGGTAGATTTTCCCAAAATTAATACAACATTATTTGCCATGGCTTTCATTTTATAGAGGGATTCTAATTAAGTGAAGTTATGATTTAACCTAACCAAAACATCACTTGGATATAATTATCGTGATTAGGTGCAGTTGAAACTAAATCGTAATCACATGATGTAAAAGGGAAGGATTGGGCCCCTTTAAAAGTTTGAAAGGGTTGTTTTTGTACTGTATCTGGTGTGTATATGTGACCGGATTATGTCATGCTTTGAAATTATTCACCTACACTGAAAATCATTTGTTGTAAAATGAGTGTGGTTAAATAAATGGAAAAAAAACTCCTCTCTTTGAACACTTTTCTGTAGCCCATGCAGACTGCCCCCTAGTGTCACTTCACCGCACTAAGCTACAGGTCCAAGTCAGGGCCCACTGTGCTGACTGTGTAAACTGTTAAGCCTTAGAACGTGGATTGTCAAAAAATACAATCAGAATTCTGCTTCACCCTGCTTGACCTAGGAACATTAAAGGGATACTTTCATATTTAGAATATAAAGGTTCGAGATATGGTTCGTTATGAAAAAAAACTTTGAAACATATTTTCGCAGTTTTCATTTTTAAAAAGCAGTTGACGTGAATAAACAGAAATTGATCTATGAGCAGGTTGTCAAAGGATCATAAAAACGACGGACTTGTTGCTAACATGGACAAAGTCCGTCGTTTTTATGATTCTTTGACATTCAAATTTGATCTGTAGATCTGGTCAGCAAGAAACAGCTCATTTTGTGTTCCTTTATTGTTACATAATGATAGTTCATCATCGAGGTCTGGCTAGATATTATAAATATCATCATATATGAAGTATTGTACATTAGCAGGACATATATTGTCATTACACTTTGAATGTACCATGCATTAGAGTTGCATTTTGGTGGATCTACGAGAACATAGGAAAGGTTTAACTAACAGGAGGTGGCAGACAATGTTCAGGTTTTTGAGTTGTACCTTGTGTCCCAGATCTATAGTGAGAAAACCCTGTTATGACATTTGTTTATGTCCAGGGTTTTGTCACCTGCCGTTTACTTCGAAGACTTAGTTAGTAGAGTCCATTAAGGTTCATTTGTGGCCCTGGGTTGTTGATGAAGGGTTGCGGGTCTAACTTGTAGGCCGATCCTGTACCAATTAACCGGGATTTCCCGAAAAGTGAAGAATGACTCTGACTGGGCAGGTCTCTCCAATGTCCTTTAGGGTGAATGTTGTTAGAGACGTCCATCTATTCTGAGTGTACCTCAGAGGTCGTCACCCGGGCCGGATTACGGGGATAATGGTGGGGTTACACTACACGACATGAGCTCTGATATGACCTGTCACAGGGAAATAACACAAATTAGAGATAACATTCTTTGTTACACATTTGTGACATGCTTAAATTTTCCAATTTCCAACAATGATGTAACTCGTGTATGTGGGTTTCCCTGTGATATCATCATATCGCACCAATATCGCAGCAGGGGCGGATCAAGAGGGCGGACCTGGGGTGGGAGGGGCTCTCCCCCCCCCCCCCCCCCCCCTCCTCTTTTTCTTTTTTTTTTGTGGTCCCCTAAACTGGGCAAAGAGGGAAAACATGTCTTAGCCTATATATGCTGACCCCCCCCCCCCCTCCCTTTGGAAATCCTGCACCTGCCTCTGTGTAGTTTACAAGAGCCCTAAGCCCCGTCAGTACCTCTTGCCACACTGGTACATCATGGTACGGGGATGGGCAGCCTAAAGCCCCATACCCACTAAGCGATTTTACCGACGACCCGCAACTGGCAATTGACTAGAATCGGCCAATTCTTATGATCGCCTGTTAGTTCAGTACATTGAAATGCACATGTTTGATCTGAATCACTGCTAAAATGGGCCGATTGTTGGAGTATGATCTGCCGATTTTAGCATCAACCAGTCTGCCGACTTGGTCAAACTCGCCCAGAGGGTATATAACGCCACATGTGGGCCCGCGTAAAGCCCGCATTCCACTGGGCGATTCTGACTGTTGAAGTTGGGTTATATTCATCTGTTTCCCAGTAATTAACACAGGACCGTGCATCCTACATATCATTAGAATGGGATTTTAAATTCTTTTCGAATGACATGAAACATGACTATGAACAAATATGATTTAACCCCTATTCCCACTGCCGATTTACGGAATCGGGAGTAAGATCGGCCAGTGGAATACAGGCTTAACATGGGCTTAGAATCGACAAGGGGTTGTTCAGCTACAATCATCAGGGTCGGATCAGAGATTTACTAAAGGGGAGGCCCCCTGCGCCGCCCCCTAAATCTGCTATGATGTAAATTTCTTTAGGTTATAAAACGCCCCCTCCATCCCCCACCACCACTACCCTTATCCTGAGACCACCCTACACCCCCATCGGTGCCCCACCCATCCATATATGTGTGTGTGTGTGTGAACCCACACACACAGACACACACACACACCCACACAGACACACACACACACACACACACACACACACACACACACACTGATGCCATTTGGCCCCTCAAGTTTCAAATTGGTTTTCCCTTATGCAAGACCACTATCCAGGCTTAACAATAAACTGAGACTAGCATCTTTTTTCTTAATTACACAATTCATACATCAACAGCATGTTCTTCAATCGCAAGGTGTGAATGATTGTGGAAACACTTGATGGGCATTGTAAAGTATGTTCAATTTCTCATGCTTTTGTATTAATGTTATGTAAAGACAGCCAGCAGCCTGGCCACATGCAGGTATAGTGGTGAATTCATCAGACCAGTACGGACCTTGCTGTCTGTATGAATTGGTTGGCTACAAACTTTCAGTAACATCCCACATTGACTCACCGAATCTACGCACTAACACTGTTCCCAGGCAAGCAGTGATGTAACAAGCACATAATTTTTTGGTCAGTCTGTTATATGTCCAATTTTCAGGTTGCAGGTAGGCCTATATCATTTTAGGCTAGGTTGAGGTTCAACAAAAAAATAATGTTATAATGTCATATTCTTGTGAGGTTAAGACCTTACTAATAAAGGTTGTTGTAATAATGTTATTTTTACTTGAAATAATGTAACAAGAATTTTATAATAAAGCAACAGTGCAATGTCACGATGTTAGGTTCTAAAGGCGCTATTGGGTGCCATCAAAATAGCATAACAAGAACAAACTCAGAACTAGATGAAACATTACTGCAACGTTATAATAACATTACATTCTTGCCTCTATTAGTAACAGTGGGAAAGTCCCACCTTTTCCCACGGTCGTGCAGGGCCAGGTTACTATCTATAATAACTTGCCAGAGAATTCCTCTTTTTACCCATGGCCGTCACAGTAACCCAACCCGCCGCCATGTTCTGCTGTAAGGCGCTAATTGCCTATAGAGTGACCTTCACCTTGGGGCTCCCTGCCGCCAGGTGTCGCCCCATCCGGGACTATTATGGGATGGACACGGGCTGCTGACCACGGGCTGAGTGGTGGTCAGTCTAACTTGAGGCAGGATAACTGAAGGAGCCATACACAGCAGGTAACGGATTCATTTGGTTGGGTTATTTTTCATTTTTTAGATTATTTTTCATTTTCCGTAAAGGTTATCTTGTGTTACTTCTCCTGTTGGTGTCTTTCTTGTACTCATTTTTAAACAAAGATATATATCATATATGTATCTCTGTGATTTGATTGACGTGTATCTTCACTGTAATAGATTTCTTCTCGATGTATAATTCTTGCCCCTGACTAAAGCTGTTTTTAACATCGCATAGTGCCCAACGCATCGCCATAAGTCGGCATATACCTGAGTTGTCGCCGTGTATTTAGTAATTAATTTCCATCCATTCTGAAATTAGAAAATATTTTCCTTCTGTAATATTTTCTTTTTTGCTTCGTTTTTTTTTTTTTATTTCAAGGGTTTGTTCATATTTGATCAAGCTCACTGATATGCCTACTACAGTGTATACTTTATATATTGTCTGAGACTATGGATCGAGGCATACCTACATATTTTAAAAGCCGTCTCAGGTACTCTATATCTGTTATATCCTAACTACTAGACGCCGAAATGTATATCAACTCAGAATATAGATATGAGCATTTGAAACAAACTATCAAATGTTTACTCACAAAAACTAATACAAAGTCGATGACGTGTAGCACCCGACCCCTCTGATTGTTTAAGCCTGACATGATATTGTTTCCACTCTGCCTACAGGTTACTTACTAAGAGTTCGCATTACATTTTGTCAGTACGTTCCCACCTGTCCGGAGATGGGGTCGTTTTCCTGGTGCCTGACCGTGGTCGTCGGGCTGGCAGTGGCCGGTAAGCAACATCTCACAACTATTACACCACACAACTCTGAGCTGTGATATACACGTGATATCATGATTTTACCAAACATTCTCACACGGAAGTCATATAGTTCTTTGAAATTGGAGTATTTTACACATTTGTGACAGAGAATTGTGTCTCTATTATGTGCGCCTTTTCTGAGACATTAATATTGTCATATCACAGCTCATGTCATGTAGTAAAATAGTGCCTTAACACTCAACATGGCACTCTATGGCAGCGGTCATGCCTCCCTATTATGTAAATTTTTGTATGTTTTGACGTGTAATTTCTCAAGGCCAAATATTGTCGGTAATGCTGCCGCAAAAATGTGATATCAGCCAAATATTGTCAATAATGCCGCCGATTACATATCGGCACTGGATAAAGTATATTGGCGGCACATCAGCAGCACACTTTCGGTGTGTGGAATACGTCCTTTAATCAGTGTTATATCCCCCTTCATAAATATGGTTTAAAGAACTTCTCATTTTGGCTCCAGTCTATTCTCTAACAATGACCAGGAGATCTGTGTGTCCCTGATCAGACTACAGGTGGCAGCAGTGAGCAGTGGCTAAGGGCTAGCACTGTCTAGACTCTCGGGCATACATATATATATGAGCTCCCACCTCACCAAACCTGTGTCCCTGTGGGGGGTTCCAGACCCCCTCATCCCCCCCCCCCCTCTCTGTGTACCCTGACGTATGTTCCTCTTGTTCCTTGACCAGGTCTGTCCCGAGGGGCCCACCTCACCAAACCCGTGCCCCTGTGGGGGGTTCCAGACCCCCTCATCCCCCCTACCTGTCTGTGTACCCTGACGTATGCTCCTCTTGTTCCCTGACCAGGCCTGTCCCGAGGCGCCCACCTCACCAAACCCGTGCCCTTGTGGGGGGCTACAGACCCCCTCATCCCCCCTACCTGTCTGTGTTCCTTGACGTATCCTCCTCTTGTTCCCTGACCAGGCCTGTCCCGAGGCGCCCACCTCACCAAACCCGTGCCCTTGTGGGGGGCTACAGACCCCCTCATCCCCCCTACCTGTCTGTGTACCCTGACGTATGCTCCTCTTGTTCCCTGACCAGGCCTGTCCCGAGGCGCCCACCTCACCAAACCTGTGTCCCTGTGGGGGGTCCCAGACCCCTCCCCCCCCCCCCCCACCCTTATCTGTTTTACCCTGACGTATCCTCCTCTTGTTCCCTGACCAGGCCTGTCCCGAGGCGCCCACCTCACCAAACCCGTGCCCTTGTGGGGGGCTACAGACCCCTTCATCCCCCCTACCTGTCTGTGTACCCTGACGTATCCTCCTCTTGTTCCCTGACCAGGCCTGTGCCGTGGGGGGCCACCTCACCAAACCCTACCCCTGTGGAGGGTTCCAGACCCCCTCATCCCCCCGCCTGTCTGTATACCCTGACGTATGCTCCTCTTGTTCCCTGACCAGGCCTGTGCCGTGGGGGGCCACCTCACCAAACTGTGTCCCTGTGGAGGGTTCCAGACCCCCTCATCCCCCCGCCTGTCTGTATACCCTGAAGTATGCTCCTCTTGTTCCCTGACCAGGCCTGTGCCGTGGGGGGCCACCTCACCAAACTGTGTCCCTGTGGAGGGTTCCAGACCCCCTCATCCCCCCGCCTGTCTGTATACCCTGACGTATGCTCCTCTTGTTCCCTGACCAGGCCTGTGCCGTGGGGGGCCACCTCACCAAACTGTGTCCCTGTGGAGGGTTCCAGACCCCCTCATCCCCCCGCCTGTCTGTATACCCTGAAGTATGCTCCTCTTGTTCCCTGACCAGGCCTGTGCTGTGGGGGTCCACCTCACCAAACTGTGTCCCTGTGGAGGGTTCCAGACCCCCTCATCCCCCCGCCTGTCTGTATACCCTGACGTATGCTCCTCTTGTTCCCTGACCAGGCCTGTGCCGTGGGGGGCCACCTCACCAAACCCTACCCCTGTGGAGGGTTCCAGACCCCCTCATCCCCCCGCCTGTCTGTATACCCTGACGTATGCTCCTCTTGTTCCCTGACCAGGCCTGTGCCGTGGGGGGCCACCTCACCAAACCCTACCCCTGTGGAGGGTTCCAGACCCCCTCATCCCCCCGCCTGTCTGTATACCCTGAAGTATGCTCCTCTTGTTCCCTGACCAGGCCTGTGCTGTGGGGGCCCTCCTCACCAAACCCGTGCCCCTGTGGGGGGTTCCAGACCCCCTCATCCCCCCCTACCTGTCTGTGTTCCTTGACGTATGCTCCTCTTGTTCCCTGACCAGGCCTGTCCCGAGGGGCCCACCTCACCAAACCCGTGCCCCTGCCGGAGGGAGTCACCATCTGGGACGTGTGTGGCATGACGGTGGACCAAGTTAAGTCCAACTATGAAGACTGTAACCGTGAGTCAGAGGAGTACACCAAGGAACATGGCACCGACATCGCCACACAGTGCAAGTAGGTCTCCCTCTTGTTCTTCTCATCATATGCAGTCCTAACCATGATTTGGGCCTTCCATCTTTTCCTGAGATGGTGATAGAGATTTATGACCATCACGTTGTTGTCCTTGACAGAGCTATAGAAATATTTGACAACTGTATGACCTTCATGTTGTTGTCCTTGACAGAGCTTTAGAGATATTTGACAACTTTATGACCTTCATGTTGTTGTCCTTGACAGAGCTATAGAGATATTTGACCCCTGTATGACCCTTACGTTGTTGTCCTTGACAGAGCTATAGAGATATTTGACAACTTTATGACCTTCGTGTTGTTGTCATTGACAGAGCCATAGAGATAATTGACCCCTGTATGACCCTTACATTGTTGTACTTGACAGGGTAATAGAGATATTTGACCCCTGTATGACCCTTACATTGTTGTCCTTGACAGGGTGATAGAGATATTTGACCCCTGTATGACCTTCACACTGTTGTCCTTGACAGAGCTATAGAGATATTTGACCCCTGTATGACCTTCCCGTTGTTGTCCTTGACAGAGCTATAGAGATATTTGACCCCTGTATGACCTTCACGTTGTTGTTCTTGACAGGGTGACAGATATTTGACCCCTGTATGACCTTCAGCTTTTTCTCCTTAAAGGGAGGGGCCAGAGAAATATATTTTCTTCCAATTTGTTCCTATATCTTATATTTACTGTTACCAAAGACGTACAGAAATGCACTCTGCAAGCTGCACCAGCTGCAGAAAGGGACACTTATTTCGAATTAGAAAATCATGCATAAGATTTAAAATGATAAAGATAACTGTATGAAATTTTTCATGGGGAATACTTGGAAAGGTAGGAAGACAGCACTATATAAATTCATATTCACTGGCTCCTCTCTTTAACAGGGAAATAGAAATATTTGTCTACTCTATGACCTTCATATTGTTGTCCTTAACAGAGTGATAGAGATATTGCACTACTGTATGATATTCATGTTGTTCTCCTTGACATGGTAATAGAGATATTTGACTACATGACCTTCATGTTGTTCTCATTAACAGGGTGATAGAGATGTTCAACGGCTGTATGATCTATCATGTGGCGCTGCACTGCCCCGACCTTTACCGCCAGTACTATCAGCAAATGGGAGCCTTTACGGCAACCGTCATCATGTTCTGTGGCTCCACCATGGGTCTCATCTCTTTGGGTGAGTTTATTAGGGATCACCTCAGTAGTAAACCTGTTGGTGCAGAATAATCTCATATCTGTTGTGTTCGGTCAGTCATTGTTTATGGAGTAATATAAGAACATTTAAAAAACAGAGAAAGAGGGGTGCAGGGCCACATCAACTGATTTCTTATCAATATCTATGACAAATATTCGACAAAACTGAATATTATCAGTAATCATGACAGAAAAGTAAACTTGTAATTCTTTTAGGCTTATACACGTTGACTGGCACTGCCACCCAACCCAAATCCCTGTTTATTGTGATTGGTTGACCAAGCAATGGAACCTTGTAGTATTTTTTTAACAGTTGAACATGGTAAGGACACTACAGACCTAGACAAGTACTATGAGAAGGTGCCTTAATTGGCACTATCATTGTTTTTGTCAGAAGGACTGTACACTGAGAATGTGTTATTGGTTTCAGGTTATCTTTATTGACCTAATGAATAAATATCTGCACGAATCATATTCAAGTTCCAGCCATAGGAAACTGGCAGATGACACCACATTTAATTCCGTGAGACCTTGAGTTCTCAAGGAATTATATGTGGTGCCATCTGTAGTGGCATTTACCTTTCAGTCCTGAGGTGAAAGGGATGACTGGCTTTGAGTGGCTGATAATGAAATGACAGAAGGAAAAATGACAGAACTAAATGAGAGTTTACAGGGTACTCCCTACCATTTATGGTAAAAAGATCTTGTGATATGGGGTGTCTGGTAAATATCAGTAGGGCTTTAAAATGGGGTCTGTTCACAAGATATCCCCCATTATTTCTTAGTTATTTCACAAACAAGAATCCATGATGCAGTGCTTTTGGTAAATGTCAAAAACTGTGCTCTATGCTCCACAGTTTTTGTTGGATTTGCTTGCGATCTGCTCATGAGTCTCTAACTGTGACAACGTGCCTGCATTGTGGGGCGTGATGCACACTTGTGCTTAGGTTACTCAAAACAGCTTGTGGTCAAGTCTTACAGGGATAGTTGCCACATCAAATTGTACTGCACATCATATGAAAGTTTATCCTGCTATGAGTGGAATGGTGAAATCTGTTTGAAAATTGCCTAGGATATTGACATAGATATTGAAGAATTATAACCAAAACTTCCAACATGTTGAATAGGCCTGTAAGATGTTCGTCAATGCAGGTATTACAGTAACACTAAGTAACAGTTCCAATAACCGTATGTTATACGAGACAGTGGCGGATTCAAGGGGGGGGGGCAAAAGGGGCAATTGCCCCCCCCCCCCGCCTTTGACCCATGAGAGAAAACTTTGGAATCTTAAAATTGAGAGATAGGTGGAAATATGGTATTTTTCATTGTAATTTTTAAAGGGGATGCAGGGTTTGCTCCCCCCTAGAACACTGACTCTGGATCTGCTCCTGTGAGTTGATAGAAAGTGAATCGCATATCTATGTCAGGCTTTGCTCATATGGCAATTATGTAGCTATGTCTACATTATGGTAATATAATCAATAATCAATACAGATCAAGAATCCCACTTGTTTACGTTCTGTTCGATGATTTCAGAGGAGTTTGAGCACATTGCCTGGGAGGACTTCGCCATGCATTACTTTGAGTGGCTCGCAAACTCGACAGAGGCCCCATTCATCCAGGGTGAGACCACGCAGGCCCCACAGCTGGACATGACGTCACAAGCCGCCATGACGGTTAACGACACCATCTCCACGGGCAATGTCACTGACAACGTCAATGAAACTGTTTCCAATGTGAAAAATGAAACGAGTCCTGTTGCCAACGCCAATCAAAACATCAATGAAACGAGTCCTGTTGCTAACGCGACTGGAAACATCACCACAGGTGACAATGACGTCATGGAAGAAGGAACGGACCTTGACGATGACGTCAGTTCCGGGGACGCTGATGAGCCGATAACGAGGCTGATTGAGAAGAATGTACAGGCGGTTACACAACGCTTCATTGCCGCGACTAAAGGTAAGAATTGTATGACTAATGACCTGAATTATGGATAAAAATCCTCTTTTTAATTGCATCCTTAGTAAATTTAGTTGTAACAGCAGGAGAACATGTTCTACACTTACCATAGCAATTGGTCCTCAATAAGGATTTGTTTGGTGTCCACTAAATACAACATATGTAAACCTCCCCCCCCCCCAATCCAGAATGGTATTCTATTGTATAAGAACCTAACTGCTGTACTGAAGTCGAGCACAGGATTATGTTGAAGGGTTTTATTTGTGTTAAATATAGTGAGTTGAGAATACGCCAGGCGGCAACAGTGTGCTTAGAAGATAAACTTGTCTGTTCAGTGCGGTTTAGGTTAATGGGCTCTTTGGAGAGAGAAAGGCGTAAAAAAATTGCTTGATGGGTTCTTTATGATAAAGAGACAGGTAGGAAGCAGCCACGCTAATGTGTAAACACCACAAAACGGGGAATATAAAACATAATATCAAAATATGGGGACGGACACTGGAATTGTACCTAAATGGTCCACAGGACTGCAGTGGAAACACATTTATGAAGTGAACTCAGCCTGCATAAAAATCCAATAATAATTTTTTAAAAAAACACATAACAACGAGCCACTTAAAAGACAGAAATGTATTGTTGGTGAAACTTGGGGTTGATGATTAACATAATCCAAGTCTCAGCTCTCTGAAATGGTACCAGTATAGGCAGGACAGGATTGTATATAAAGATGGGTTTTTGTTAAATCTGCAGCAGTCAAAAGAACCTTCTAACAGAGTACGTATGGG
The DNA here is from genome assembly GCA_936440205.1 of Lepidonotus clava. Classification (NCBI taxonomy): domain Eukaryota; kingdom Metazoa; phylum Annelida; class Polychaeta; order Phyllodocida; family Polynoidae; genus Lepidonotus; species Lepidonotus clava. The sequence continues at coordinate 47,930,048 of OW387138.1, forward strand.
AGCAGTATACTGACTTGAATTCTGCCAGGTAGGAGGAGCAAGTGATACGTGGCTGAAACAAAGGTATAAGATCAGGGATTTAGGACTGTGTTACTATTAGATCAATAGGATAGGAAAGCATAAACTCAACATCATGAACATAGGTTTGGTGACTTTTTTGTTGTGGTTATATTCTGGTTATGTCTTTATTTTCTGGTTATTAAACTTTGATTCAAATTACGCAGTCTACAACAAACACACCAGCGTTGAGGTTGTCTTTATTCTGCATACATGACCAATAATCATGTTATTGGGAATGACTTGAGAGTGCCAGTGTATGTTTATCTAGCAGTTAAAGATGTGTGCTTTAATAAACTTAATATATATCTGTCCACGAGTGATTTTTGTGTGGACTTGAACCCCCATATATATAGAGATATCTCTACCACTACGCTATAGACCTTGTGCAGACAGGGTCACGTGACCAGATTTTGGTGATCACCACGTGGTTCTCAAGACCACATGGCAATAAAAAGAATAGGAATTTATCATATCTAAATGTCCAGAATTGTTGATCATCATTCATTGATTTATTGTTAGAGTAAATATTTCTCATAAATGTTTCAGAATAAGAAATAATCATGATTTTGAATTGATCACCAACATGGCGGCCAGCCTACTTTGACAGATATGACGTCATCTACACAACGTCTATTGACATTGATCAGCAAATGAATGGACTTCTATTCTATTTGCCAGCTATTCGCTTAATTAAACAACAATCATAATTAAATTTACTGAATGAGCTAGTAGCATCTTTATTCAACAAACTCTACATTAAACGATATATATAATATATATATATATAACACATCACTTTTGTTCATATTGCTATATCATACACATCCAATGGCAAGACAGTGTTTTAATTACCATTTATCATTTATTTCCAGCACCGGCGACTGAGCCCAAACCTACCAAGAAGATGGGTCTGCTGGACGCCCTGACCTCCCCCAAACCGGAAGTCTGATGACGTCATACCCCACCAGAAGTCTGACCTGATGACGTCATAACCTACAAGAAGTCTGACCTGATGACGTCATAACCTACCAGAAGTCTGACCTGATGACGTCATACCCCACCAGAAGTCTGAGCTGATGACGTCATCCCCTGTACAGTCACGTGACGCCAAGAGTTCACTTAATGTCACGACATTTAGGAGTGTCTAAAAGGGGCGTTCCAGGGATTCTGAAACTCCCCACGGTTTTCTTGGCTTCAGTATAATGCATGTTATCAGCTCAGAATGTCGGAACCAATGTATGTTAACCTGCTAACTTATACCTGATACCTATTTAATTGAAATAATGTGCATGTATATAATATATAGTTACAGAATTGATGTTGTCTACATAAGGTGAATATTGTGATAGTAATAAGTGCACCAATTGTAGTTGACCGTAGGCCAACGTTCTTAGAATCCTTGATTGTCTTTTATTAAGATGGAGCCATTTGTGAATTTGGACTTTTTCGTTGTATCATAGAAAGTGAATTTTAAATAACGTTGTTTTCAGTCGACCATGGTGACTCAAAAGACGAAAGAGGCTTGCAATCAGTCTTACTATTCAAGAGTTATTTGTGTAAGAAACTATTGTGATTAAAGATAAAAATTGTATGTTCTGTAAAGAAATTGTATTATTGTAAGTGTATTTTGTTTTACCTTTTCGAGACTATATGCACCACTGTATAGCATTCCTTTTCTCTCTTATATGCGACAGATTTATGAAGTTACGTTTCCATATTTCTAAAATAAGAATTTAATAGACATCTAAGATTGAACGATAAGAAACGAAGCCTCAGTACTGGCTTCACTTCATGTAATGATCAAATATTAGGAATAAATAAAATAAGTACATCTTCTGATACATATAGATTTTGTGTTTGGGGGGAATCTATTTATCAATAAATTTGTTGCACCAAAATGTCACTTTTGTTTTTTGCCCATATGCTCGGACATCATTGTCAGTGATATTTTTCCTCATAACACATGTGTCAATAACCTGTTACCTATTTCAGGATTTCAAGACTTGCCACTTATTTGTCTAAGTGCTTCACCTTAGTTGTCTCCTCTTCCTGCTACTCCTATAAACCGGGCATAATACATCAACAGTTTTCACAAGATCAATCAACTATAAAGAAATTATTCAATGATTTAGAGTCAATCAGCGAATTATATGTAGATTAGATATTAGTGACAATGTGTAAAGAAAATTTACACTGTTAAATTTACCGTTAATTTTTGTCGACATGTAAACTGATACAGCACTAAATGGAATAAGTAACAAAGGACATGACGTGGGATGGTTTCAGTGTGGTAAATTTAAGGGCAATGGATCTCAAATCTCGGGACGACAATGGTTTGGTGTAGACTGTGTTCAGGTGAAAACTGATCTCGGCGCAGTTTGAGATTATGCAGATATTATGATAGATAACTAGATGTTTTCCCCAACAGTTTGGCATTAATATAAAAGACCCACTCAGATCTAAAATCGTTGGAGTGCACGTGGTGGGTGTAGACATTAAAATCGACAGCGTGACATGGCCATTTCTTAAATCCAACATGAGACTTATGGCATGATGCATTCTTTAAATTAGACATGCGACATGAGGAGTTTTAAATATCGACATGAATATTAACAGGGGCGTAGCCAGCCCTGAAACCAAAGAGGGTTCCAGGTAGAACGGAGAGGGTTACCGGTAAGTCAAAGGGGGTTCCTCCAAAGATTTCTCAAACTTTTCTTGTAATTAATATATATTTTGGAAAACCTAAGGGGGTTCCAGACACCCAGGACCCCCCCCCTCCCCCACACACACACACACACCGGCTACTCCACTTATTACAATCAGAAGTACATACGCCATTTCTAATATCCAACAAGCGACACGGGGCCTCATATACAGCCCCTAAATGTGTCTCGGGGGAGAAGAAAGGACCCTACTTCTCAACACTGTCTCACGTCCGACGTGGTTCTCCTCCTCCCCCACCCCTCAGTCGGAGACGGCTCCTCTCCAGGAGGACACAGACAGTTTAGACGTGACCATGGCGCGGTGCGGGCTGTTCGGAGCGTGGTGCGGGGTGCTGGTGGTGGTGGTTGTGGTGGTCATCTTACCCCCTCTGACCACTGGTCAAGCCGCCCCCCAGTCGTCACGGGCCTCCAGGAGACAGGCCCGGGAGAGGGGGCCTTCGGTACGTACACTATACACTCAAGGTTTTATACATAGACAAATTTACCATACTTACTTTTTGGCCAAATTTTACATTATAAAAGTTAATTATTCAATTTCTGCTCAAGGTGGTATTACACGAGACGACTTGAGCTGCAATATGACGATGTCGCAGAATAATATCATATACTTGAGATAGTTCTTTGTTTCCCATATATGTGACATGCTCCAAATTGTATATTTCTAAAAATTACATTGCTCCCGTATACGGATTTGTCTGTAATATAATCATCCCAGGTCGTATAGTGAAATACCACCTTTATTTTACATTTGAGACTCCACATGGACGGATTTAAGGGGGGGGGGGCCTGAGGCGCGCGCCTCCCCTAATTTTGGCCAAATTTAGATGTAAAATTCACGGACCAGGGGGTCCAGCGGGAATTTTCACAATAGGGCGCGCCCTTTTTGAAAATGTCTGGATCCGTCCCTGCCCCAATTCTGTTAACTTATAAAGGTCGAGCTCTTAAATCCACCACAACCACACAAGGTTTCATATGCCAGGGGCTCATCCAGAGATTTTCAAAAGTGGCTATTGCAATATTTTCCATCAGAACGGGGACACCCCCTGCACCCCCCAACTAAATCTGCCATTGTATGCAGTCAAATGAAAAAGGGAGGGTGTATCAGTATTTTCATAGCCAAGGAGAGATGTAACGTGGGATCACTAGATCTGATTTCAGAGTTAATGTATGTAATACTTGACCTATAGTCATTCACAAAACGAGCACATTCAATAATAGGTCAAACAGTCTTATTATACCATAGGACCTATAGACAAGCCTATAGCAACATGCATCTTATGTCAATATTACAGCTCCTAATTCCTTTTAAATGTTTATTTGTGATAGAGCATTCCTACGCATTGTGAAAAATATGTTGGACACCTATATCTTACGCTAACTGCTGTGTCGTCGAATATCCCACACCTATAATGTACATACAATGAATATGATGGGCTCTTCTGATCCATTAAATCAGAAGGACGAGGAACCAAAAGGCCAGGCAGGAGAAATGTGCCCCAAGAAAGCTGTGGTTTCGCGCAACCTTTGGGTGCACTCCCCTCCTGTGGATGTTATTGTATGAGACAATGTGACCTGTTTCTCAGCCCCTGTTTTGGCAGACCCCCCCCCCCCCCCCCACCACCAGATACCCCTCTGACCTGCAGGGCCCACAGGGGGTTACATCTAGCATTTCAAAGGGGTATTACACTACACGACTTGAGCTATGATATCGGTACAATAATTATGATCAATATCACAGAAAATTTGCACACAGGAGTTATATGAATTTTAAAAATTGGCAATTTGGAGCATGTCACATATTTGTAATAAAAACATTATCTCTATAATATGTGTGATTTCTCTATGGCATCGTCCTATCGTAGCTCATGTCATGTAGTGTAATACACCTTTAGGCCTCATTACATTACACGACATGAGGACATGACGATGTCGTAGAAAAAGTGCAGATATTAGTGACCCAATTATTTGTTACACATATGAGTGATTTCAAACAATTAATCACGCTTGTATGCAAATTTAATATCTGTAATATCATCGTTTCTCGCCCAAATCACAGCTAAAGTCATAATGTAATAGGGCCTTCAGGGAACTTTCTCTGTTCAGATTCCGCACCTCAGTGGGGGTAGAATCAGGACCACGCCACAGGACATGAGTAATTCTGAGGTGTGAAATGTGATATGGGGACATCCAAGCAATGCACCTATAGGCCCAACACAGAATGTGAATATAGCGACAACATATAGTGATAATCAACAAGGACACAAAACCCACGACTTTGGTAAAAGACACATTGTATTCCATGTTTTCAGATGCATAGAAGAGAGCCCCAACTCAAATGCACTTCGGGTAGGGGCGTCCAAAATTTCAAAAAAGGGAGGGTCTTTAGCTATGGCCGTTCCTCTGAAACAATCTTCTACGGAGAATAACTATATGAAAGAATCACAAATCATGGCAATGTTAAAAGGGGCTGCACCTGATATTCAATGGCAGTTATTTACAGAGAGAAAGAAAACAAATATTTTCTATTGAAAGCATTGGTAAAGGCCGATATTTCTATTAGGCTCTAACTCTGATCACAAACAGTGAAAACTGATTATATTGGTTCTACGTACTCCCCTATATAGGAGTTAACTTGCCTGCAAATTTGCAGCCGATTGCTTTGGTATTTCTAATTTGAGCCGAACACCCCCAAGTACCTTTAATACTGCATGTGTGAGTGAGAACCAATTAAAGGTGACAGTGATTTGTTGAGACTAGCTATTCCTATAATAGTGGTGTGCCTTATGTCAAAAGGTGTTTTCGGAGGGGTAAAGTTGATTTGAAAACAGTTTTAGAAAGCTCAAGACTTCCACATATCAAAATGACATGTTGCCCAAAATTCTTTTTGGGGCAAACATGATATTTAGCAGCCATCTTGAAAATTTCTGAAAAATCCATTTTTATTATTCAATTATTATGTTGCATCATAATTCTTCATATATATTGAGGAATTGTGGCTGCTAAGGTATGTAGATGACCATTTTGATCCAAGGAAACCTCAGAAATTGAAATGAATAGATAAAAATGCATATGCATGACAATTATGTATAATTTACCATAGAAATTATGAAATAAACCATAAGGATTATTTCCTTCTCATTAAATCTATCACTTTGATTAACTATCAATGTTTATTGGGGGATTGGGGTTAAGATATAAGTCACAAGATCTAAAGGATTTTTATGGGCTCCCTTTTCCACAAGCTAGTCACTGCATGGCATTATTTTCATCAATCAAACATTATGTTGTGAAGACCTTCAAACTCATTGCATATTAACCTGTTCCACCCAATTAGGCCATATTTGACCTCTCCATGGGTATCCCATATAGATGAGGCCATTTCTATGGGTATAATTATGTTGATTAAACAACAGATATTTGACTTACAGCTTCAAGGGAAATACCATAGTTTTCCTGAAGTTCCAAGGATTTTCCTGCCATTGATCTTCAGCATGTTATCTCAATTACTTCCTTTAGTATCTCATGTAAAATAAAGGCCATTATGGGCGATTTCAGCCAGAATTTGAGGTCTTCTTCCAAATCTACCATTTCTGACCTCAGTTGCCAAAGTTTTCCTAGCACCCCTCAACAGATAATGGCTATGTAGAAAACTGTCAAACTTTATTGCAGATTAGACTCTGTGCACCAAACGTAATTGCTAAAATATCACTTTCGTTACCTATTAACTATTCTAGCCACAACTGGGATTTTAGATTTTTTTTAAGTACCTCCAGTACATCCTGTAAATCCCATCTATAAGACTTGTATATTACCAATATTGAATTGTGCTGTCTTTTTAATTGACTCAGCTGCTGCTTCAAAAATAAAGAAGTTAGAATTGATACAAATGTAAGAATACTTGCAGTAGATTATCACTGTATCGTGTTAGTCACTGTGAACAATACTTAGATTGTGATAGAACAACTCACAATTTGAAAAGTAATCCAAAAACTAATTTTTCACATAAATTCACAAAAATAACAAAAGTCCAAAATACCCCCTACTACAGAGGTGTTTGTATTTGGCATATGTTGCAATTAGCTGTTCAACGGTTGACAACTAAGGTAAAATTCAAGAGGAGCAACAAGCCATTTTGCTGGCCTTGACCTGCTGCTGATCTACTTTGAATCCCATTGCAACTGAGATAATCCTGAATTCTATATGTTTATATGAAAGAGCCATACTATCTCAAAAGACATCATTGAGTTTAACGTTATTCATTTATTGTAATGTGTTTTTTCTGTGTCTTTTTTTTTCATATTGTTCATCTCAATGTAATTCATCATTGTCTTTACTTTTTGACACAGCTGGAAAAACATGGTACTTTATGCATGTGAAGTTGTTTGAAAAATAATTAAAAGAAATGATTAGGGATTCCCTTCTAAGGGTAGATGGGATTCCCCAATAACTCCCCTTGCTACGTCATTAATTAGGGGGATTTCCCTTAAAAATGAAATGAAATACAAGTTTTTTTTAATGTCCCATAATTGTGTGTTAACTAAGAATTTTCATTCTACTTTGCTTATATTGATAGTGCAAGTCGTACATAACATTCTGAATTGAATTCAATGAAAAATAACAAGCCTGCAGTTATGTGCAAGGTTTCCTTTAACACCAACTCAGTCGGGGGACCATATCTAGTATAGGGGTGAGAACGACGGCAAGGCAAGGTAGTGTAGCAGGTAGAGCCCATACTCGAACCTGGGCCAGCCAAGTGAGAGGCAAGCACTCTACCCATTATAATATTACGACTCCCTACAATAATTAGAAGAATATATATTCTCTAAGACTGATCATGAAGTTTAGTAGTATAGTCTATAGTTGCAGGAGGACGCCTGGGGCCCTAGACCTATTCGACATGTCACATGACGACATGGCCATTTCTTAAAATCAATATGCGACATGACCCAATTTTTTCACTAATGTCCCTAAGCCCAACGGGCTTAGTGACATGAGTGAAACAATTAACGACATGACATAGTGTGTTTCTTAGATTCGACATGTGACATGGCAGCCTCTTAGTGGCAACATGGGACATGGGGAGATAAGTGAGAGGTGCGATTTTTTTAAGTTCGACATGAGGCATTGGGACCCCCATTAAGCCCCCAGCCCCCTGGTCGTGAGGGGAAATACCTCCCCGTGCTCCGGTTACAGCACTGAGTGATGGGCCTGTCACCTGCCGGCTAAAGTACAAACTACGCCCTACTGACCCTGGATGTTTTACACAAGGCAAAACACAACTTTTTATGGGTTATTCTGCTTGGACTCCTTTCTGTAGATCTAAGGGAAATATTCTTAGTTGATGGGTAGTTGTTTTACATATAGAGACCTCCTGAGTAATATTGCAAACATATCATTTGTCAGAATATTAGCTCCAGGCGCAGATTTAAGGGGGGTGGGCATGCCAGGCATGCACTTAACAATACTAGCTTTTATTCACAACTGCATCCGAGGCAAAGAAGCATGTATATGTTGCTACTAGCCAGGTCTAATGCTCCTTACTATATCTATAGGCTAATATTAACTTAAACAAATACAGTGACTAGGGACATTCTACGAGAGTGAAGTAACCTCAATGATTTGTTTACAAAGTTGAGTAATGTTGGCCTATACATCCTTCTTACTAAAGGTGGCGCCCCCTCCTCTCAGGAATATGAACCCTGTTGAGGGAAGTGCTGTCCAATTCAGTCTGCAACACTGGCCACTAGGCTTGGAGCAGAGTGCAATGAAAATTGGTCCCCACTCAGGTGGTCAAGGGTATCTTATTATCAGCAGTGTGTGGAATGTGTATGTGAAAGGGTAGAGGGAGAAGGGGTACTTCAGTTAGGCCTCAATGAGAGCCAAAACATCCTCTCTTGGTGAGTACTAGTAATTAACTAGTTTTTAGAGTTGACCTCCTTTCAAATAAAAGAATAGAAAGTCTCAAAGAATTCCTTAATGTAACTAAACTACATCTTTTATCCTGATATTAGGTTACTTGTAGCAAATAACAAATATTTTTACATGCTAATATAAGTGCTAAAATGGTACATTTGTTTCCTTTTTAGTGTATTAGTGAAATTTAGAAAAAAAAGTTCTAAATGGTCCCACTGTTTGCCCATTTGCAGGGCAGTGACCATGTGAGGGGACTCCCGCCACCTTGGTCTGGGGCACAACAGGCCTGCAATGTGCATGGTCATGAGAAGGATGTATGGGTCAGATAAAAGTACAGTGCGGCATATATATGCATGGATACCTCAGTACATAGACAATACATAACAGTTCATACATACAATAGAAATATGTGAGCTATTGTGTGTTACTTGGTACCTGCCGACCTCTATTGAAAGGCATCATGTACAAACTTATAGCCAATGCTTTTTGTTTGAGCTTCTCATATTATTGATGAATTTCTGTTCTCCAGACATTGATTCATAACCTGGAATAAACTTGCAAATGAGACCACTTAACCACATAGCAATATTGAGGTTTAATTTCCATCTAATAAAATGATTCTATTTATGCTTTGCTTATGATTTAGTCCCTATAGATATTAACTAGCAGTCTAACTCCATTCTATGATTCTAACTCTGTTCAGACTGCAGGTCCAATCCATAACGTAGTTCCTCATTATGAAGGACATAACACTTGTGTGAAAGTAATAAGTTTATCAAGTCCAATGTGCAATACCAGTCACAAGAACTCACATTGACAATGAAAAGTCCAAGGGGTAATGTCCACTCAACCACACCCAGCCAACACTTCTGCCTGCCTACCAGTCTATCTGTTCAATTTCATGAAAGACCCTAGCTTCCAGTACCAATTCAACAATTGACAGTGAGAAACACTCTGCCATTTGCTGCAGCTTACAAGTGCTTACATACCTACCCTGACACTGCCCCCTTACTCTCTTCACTCATAATTTAAGAAGAGTTACACTCTTATACCCGTTTCAGACTACCGCCGATGATGCGCATCAAAGCGGTTTGAAACGCATCAGTTCGCTATGTGGTTTGTGTCTGAAAGGAACCGAATTCTACAGTGCACATTGAGTTATGCTACGGATACATGATGTTAGGCTACAAATGGGCCATGTTAGGCTACAAATGGGCCATGTTAGGCTACGAATGGGCCATGTTAGGCTACGTATATCGGCGCCGGTCTGGCGGGAGTTATAATTATAGATGCGGTACGCTTCGGTTCGCTTTGCATTGCTGTGTAGTCTGAAAGGGGTATTAGCCTAGATATTTGGTTCTACATGAGCCGCTAAGCTAACTTTGGACCAACCATCCACGTCAGTACAAAGTCCTTTTGGTAAATCTTGTTTGATATGACACTTAACAGAACAATAATAATTGTTAGTTTTGGAAATAATTTCTTTTATTGCATTATGGTATCCTTAACACTCCCTGCAATACCACAAGTTTCATTGAGCACATGATATTTTTAGCCGAGAAAGCAGACACTAAGATTTTTTTTTTTTTTTATAGTTATGTCTCTGAAATGACTCAAATTTTCATCATAATGATCAAGTTCTGAGGTAGGCAGCACAGACAACCGACCCCTTTCCCCAGACCCCCTACGCCCTCCCCTTCTTCCCTTCACCTCCATCTCCCTTCCCCATGCACAGGGGGACACATAATAACAAGGGATAAGATGACATCATGTTTTATACCCCCCCCCACCCCCCCCCCCCCCACCTCCCTGTCCCAGCCGGCTGTCGACGTGTCGGGGACCTGTAGAGTCCGTGTAGCAGAGAGGGGAGATCCAGACCTTGTAGTATCCAGGAGACATGGCTGGGTTATACTCACTGTGGATGGTTCTCTTACTGTTTGGGGTGCGGCAGGATAATGCTGTTGGCGGTCAGAGGAACAGAGAAGTATAATAACATATATTATTATGATTGTCGGTTTTTCATAGCACCTGTCTAAAATGTCCATTTTCAACTTCAAATTCCCTCGGGAAAAGGTTCCAGGGCGGATGCAGGATTTCAGGAAGGTGGTGCACATTTGCATCCACTCGCATGGCATTTCCCCCTCTTTTTGTAGTTCAGGGGTCCACCAAAAGGAAGGTGGGGTAGGACCCCCTGGACCCCCCCCCCCCGACCCCGCGCCCTGGATCCGCCCCTGCGGTCTGCAGAAGGAGTGCCTGTCGCACCCTTACCCACCCTCTTTCTCGGGTTTATTATCAACTGCAGTTATCAACATTGCTATTGATATTATCAATAATAATTGATATATTCTCTATTATACATGGGCGGATCCAGAGGGGGGGGGGAGACCCTCCCTTTCCGGAAAATCTTGCGTTTTTTAATGTAAAATCCAACCAAAATGTTAATAAGGAAAACGTTTTCCAATACTGCGCCCCCCCCCCCCAACCCCTTTTCAAAATCCCAGATCCGCCAGTGTTATATACCTTTCTGACTTTCATATACCCCGGTCCCAGACAGACAGGTTATCAATATACCGTGTCGGTACCTGTGTTCCTACTCCCCCGCAGCGTGAACAACTGGTGAACTACGGCTCCTAACCAGAAGCAAAAACATTACTTCTCTCCCTCTCTAGTACCTTTCTATAAGCACCTATATCCCCATCTTTCCGTTTTATTTTTCCTTGTTTTCTAGAGAAAGTCTGATTTCGATCTTTTCTTTTCCCAAATGCAATCATTTTTGGATTTAAGGCAGCTCAAATCTTGGCAAAATAGGCAACATTTTAAGTTATAATTGACTGAAACTTACCAAATGGATTAATCCTTTCCAAACACGGGTCGGCGACCAACGCTGTATAAAGAACATTGGTCATTAAGGTTGAAAAGGACTAACAGAAGGTGACCGGTGACGCATAATAGCTTGTCTTCCTGCGCCTGCCTTAATAGATCTGTTATTGAACCAGATGGTAATGATGCCTGTCTGTGAATGTTACAGCTTTAAATGTTTTTGTATTATCATTCAAACACCGGTTCTCCTCAACTTTGATAGGGCACTGGAGGACCGTCCCCATAATTCACTGGCAATTTATCATACATCCTTACCAGTGTCTCTCTGTTAATCACTATAAAGCATTCCCCGTTTCTCTCTGTCAGGATGGCCTGACCCTAGACTTTAATCACTATAAACCATTCCCCGTTTCTCCGTCAGGGCAGCCCGACCCTAGACTTTAATCACTATAAGCCATTCCCCGTGTCTCTCTCTCAGGGCAGCCCGACCCTAGACTTTAATCACTATAAGCCATTCCCCGTGTCTCTCTCTCAGGCCGGCCTGACCCTGGACTTTAATCACTATAAACCATTCCCCGTTTCTCCGTCAGGGCAGCCCGACCCTAGACTTTAATCACTATAAGCCATTCCCCGTGTCTCTCTCTCAGGGCAGCCCGACCCTAGACTTTAATCACTATAAGCCATTCCCCGTTTCTCCGTCAGGGCAGCCCGACCCTAGACTTTAATCACTATAAGCCATTTCCCGTGTCTCTCTCTCAGGGCAGCCTGACCCTAGACTTTAATCACTATAAGCCATTCCCCGTTTCTCCGTCAGGGCAGCCCGACCCTAGACTTTAATCACTATAAGCCATTCCCCGTGTCTCTCTCTCAGGGCAGCCCGACCCTAGACTTTAATCACTATAAGCCATTCCCCGTGTCTCTCTCTCAGGGCAGCCTGGCCCTAGACTTTAATCACTATAAGCCATTCCCCGTGTCTCTCTCTCAGGGCAGCCTGGCCCTAGACTTTAATCACTATAAGCCATTCCCCGTGTCTCTCTCTCAGGGCAGCCTGACCATGGACTTTAATCACTATAAACCATTCCCTGTGTCTCTCTCTCAGGGCGGCCTGACCATGGACTTTACTCACTATAAACCATTCCCTGTGTCTCTCTCTCAGGGCAGCCTGGCCCTAGACTTTAATCACTATAAACCATTCCCATTTCTCTCTCTCAGGGCGGCCTGACCATGGACTTTACTCACTATAAACCATTCCCTGTGTCTCTCTCAGAGCGGCCTGACCCTGGACTTTAATCGCTATAAACCATTCCCTGTTTCTCTCTCTCAGGGAAGCCTGACCCTTGACTATAAACCATTCCCCGTTTCTCTCTCAGGGCGGCCTGACCATGGACTTTACTCACTATAAACCATTCCCTGTGTCTCTCTCTCAGGGCAGCCTGGCCCTAGACTTTAATCACTATAAACCATTCTCTGTGTCTCTCTCTCAGGGCGGCCTGACCATGGACTTTACTCACTATAAACCATTCCCTGTGTCTCTCTCAGAGCGGCCTGACCCTGGACTTTAATCGCTATAAACCATTCCCTGTTTCTCTCTCTCAGGGAAGCCTGACCCTTGACTATAAACCATTCCCCGTTTCTCTCTCAGGGCAGCCTGACCATGGACTTTAATCACTATAAACCATTCCTGTTTCTTTCTCTGGGAAGCCTGACCCTGGACTTTAATCACTATAAACCATTCCTGTTTCTCTCTCCGGGAAGCCTGACCCTGGACTTTAATCACTATAAACCATTTCCCGTTTCTCTCTCCGGGAAGCCTGACCCTGGACTTTAATCACTATAAACCATTCCCCGTTTTTCTTTATCAGGGCGGCCTGACCCTGGACTTTCTCTTCGGCCGCCTCCGCTCCCTAGAACGGAAGTTCTCCCGGACGCAGCAGGAAGTCAGTAACACCCAGGCACAGATCAAGTCTCTGGAAGGGCGCGTTGGGCAGGGAGGAGGAGGAGGAGGCGCGAGTAGGTTAAATTATAATTGTTTTACTTTTAGTTTAAAGTTATTGCCTTCAAGATGTAACATGCAGTAACGTACCCTCTATGAATTGGTTGATAATATATCTATTTTCCCTATGCCTTTTTCTAGATATATATACTATTCTTCCTAACTAGTTTGATCTGACAGTGTAGAAACTGCTGTTATACCTTTCTAGTTTTTTTTATAAACACTATTTTCTGTTATTTTATATGATTACCAGTTCATTGAGACTGCAAAACCACCTATTAGTTAGTTCCACCACAGTCTCTGTATTTGTGATTTCATGAGACAGATTAAGCCAACAATTTATTTTAGTGACTTTTCTCCTCCAGGTGCGGCTGCCGGCCGGAAGTTCACTGACCTATCGCCTTGTCCAATCAGGGCCAAGGGCTTCTACTTCGCCCCCCAGTTCCGGTCCTGCTACAGACTGGAGCCAAGGTAGGAATTATAATAAAGCACTAAGTCAGACCTAGTACTAGTCTCAGGCCCACCATGGTCAGTACCTTGGGTCAGGGCCTCTGTACCCTGATGGGGGTATCAAGTTGTTGGTTACTAAAATGAATGAATTCATTTTTGGTCTGACATCAGATTGCCTCAGCAGTACAGATGTTAAGTGCCAACAAATGCCTGGTGAAAACAGTATACCATTTTAGTTATCATAATCAAATACAAGTCAAAATTGTTTGAAATATATACCAACCCATAATTTATTACCTCTGAATGCCTCAAGCTTTCCCATAGGTACAACAATGAATGCTTAAAGGCCTGCTCCAAAAACAGATAGATGTCTGAAAGCATTATATACCTTGGATGCTTATTAATTCTTAACAAATATTTGTAATGAAAACTCAAAGAAATGTTGGTTTAGAATCATCTTAGAATAATGCCAAGTAGAAGAATTCATTTTGGTATATGTAATATATCTAAAAAGAAACCAGATTCTCTGATGTATAATCAAGATTGATTTATTTTTCAGGGACTGCACTAGTCCTATGTCTAGAATAGCTTTGGAGTGTATTTGGTGTGCGAAGGAAAAGGGTTGGGAAATGTCCAGGTTACTGACTATTTGGGCTCCCTTGAAGGTTAACGTTTGGGGGCGATATTTGTAGGTGTGCGTTTGGGAAAACTCTTGTCCTGCTTGTTTCACTTGCAGGGTCTATTACACAAGTATGAACTGGCTTCATTGACATTTTTATGATTTTAATTTACCACAAAGCTGGTGAACTAGACCCCGGCTGCCCCTATATATAATCCTATGTATGCCCCTCTCCCACCCCCTGGCCCAGTGAACCAGCCCCAGGCTGCCCTTATATTATAATCCTATGTATGCCCTTCTCCCACCCCCTGGCCCGGTGAACCGGACCCAGGCTGCCCCTATATATATAATCCTACATAATGTTCTCCTCCCGATCCCCGGGTCAACCAGCCCCAGGCTGCCCCTATATATAATCCTATGTATGCCCCTCTCCCACCCCCTGGCCCAGTGAACCAGCCCCAGGCTGCCCTTATATTATAATCCTATGTATGCCCTTCTCCCACCCCCTGGCCCGGTGAACCGGACCCAGGCTGCCCCTATATATATAATCCTACATATGTTCTCCTCCCGATCCCCGGGTCAACCAGCCCCAGGCTGCCCCTATATATAATCCTATGTATGCCCTTCTCCCACCCCCTGGCCCGGTGAACCAGACCCAGGCTGCCCTTATATTATAATCCTATGTATGCCCTTCTCCCACCCCCTGGCCCGGTGAACCGGACCCAGGCTGCCCCTATATATATATAATCCTACATATGTTCTCCTCCCGATCCCCGGGTCAACCAGCCCCAGGCTGCCCCTATATATAATCCTATGTATGCCCTTCTCCCACCCCCTGGCCCGGTAAACCAGACCCAGGCTGCCCCTATATATAATCCTACATATAAATATTATGCTCTCCTACCATCCCCTGGCCTGGTGAACCAGACGGAGGCTGCCCCTATTATAATCCCATGTATGTTCTCCTCCCACCCCCTGGCAGTGACGTGCTAGTGAACCAGACGGAGGCTGCGCGCATCTGTCGCCAGCTGTCGTCACGGTCAGATGTCGTGTCCATCGAGACCGAGGCCGAGCAGGACTTCCTCAGGACCCACTGGCAGGAAGAGAGAGGTAAGATGTTGTAACTAAATATTCTCCTTTATAACAAATGTCATTGAAAACTTGTAGTCTTTATGCTAAAATTGGTAGTCAGAGGGGACTAATTCTCCTTTTCATTATGACCAAGGCAATGTTATATTTTTAACCATAATTTCGTGAAATGATGAATGACACATCGGCCAGAAAGGAGGAGTATCTATTTTAGATACTCCTCTGTGTATGCTGAGACATTACTCCTTCAAATTTGTACACTGATGTATCAGCAACCAGTAGGTGCACAATACCAGCCAACAAATAACTCACATTCCTACATTATTTGTATGCACTCTGCCGCATCAACACCTCGGTACAAGAATGATCTCTGCACTGTAGCTGCCACTGGGTTTGGCCATGCGCAGTCGCATACAACCAGCAATGACCGTGAGACTATTTTTAGACTGCAAGGCATAGTAATCTGTGTATAATTAATGACATATATAGTCAGTTATCACAGACATCATTTGGCCCTTGATTCAGCTCAGAGTGATTTGTATGGTTACCTCCCCTCCCATTATCAGCAAAGAACAGATCTGGAGAAATGAGCACTCAGATATCTGTCTGTTATTTCTTAATCAGAGCGCTGCCTGGGTGTTGGGATGATAAAGTTGGGGTTGGCCATTAGGTTACAGTTCATCATCCAAGAGGCCAACTTCAAGCATTTATAAAAGTACCAACAGTAGCAATAATGAGTATATTATCACCCCTTACTAGTGTTGATCATATCCGATCCCAGGATGACCACAGGGCTCCAGAGAGGTAGTTAACAGTATCCATGAACACAAGGTCTTGTCATTGCAGGAGTTGGTTCACTGGTGCGGTTCTGGACCAGCGCGCGGCGTAACGCGGGCAAGTGGAGCTGGGAGATGACGGCCGGCAGGATACCCATGAACTATGTCAACTGGATTCCTAGTCAGTCTTTCAACCTATTTTACCCATTATATACCAATAGTCCATATCAACTAGATCACCAGTCATTATTTTCAACCTACTTGTCCCCATTGTATACCCATGGGCTACGTCAACTGGATCTCTAATCAGTATCTTAGATCAATTTTCATGCTTTCTAGTCCAACCATGATCTTTTAGACAACAAATATCTTATGCTAAAACTGAACGATGATTCATGCAACAGGGGTGTGCAAACCCCAAATTATTTGCACAAAACAACCAGTAAAATTCGCACAATCTAGTCATAAATTCGCACATTTTTGTATAGCATTTTCACTTTCCTATATACATTTGAAGCCAACATTCTGTAACAAAATTCGCACATTTGTGCGAATTTACGAGCATTTGCACATCTCTGTGCACTGATAAACAAATGTTTCCTCATTTTTGTCATTTGATCCAAAATGCACCAAGTAAATTATAATGTACTTATGATTCAACTGTTTATTTACTGTTGTTAAATATGTCAAGCAAATATTTAGCTAATTTATTTGCATGGATTATAAAGCATATTAATATATTGAACCTGTTGTGATTGGCAGCAACTGAGCACAGTGATGACCGGTTCAGCTGCATGGCAGTGTACTCCAACGAGGCCTTCACCTGGATCGATGTGGCCTGCTGGGCCCCACATCTTGTCACCTGCGAGGTCAACTTGTAACTGCGTCACCCACGAGTCAAAGTGTAACTGACCCATCGACAAGTCAACTTGTAACTGACCTATCCACGAGTTAACTTGTAACTGACTGATCCAGGAGTCAACTTGTAACTGACCTACCCACAAGTTAACTTGTGACTAGCCCATCCACAGTCAACTTGTAACTGACCCCCAGTCTGTCCACTCAGATATAAAAGTAGGACATATAAAAGTAGGATACATTGGGGTTCCTCAAAATAGAAAAGACCCCCTTTCCATTGACTTTTATACCCCAAAATTGAGCCCTTATTTTGCAAAACGCTGAATTTTTGTCGCTATAAATAACCCTTTTTTCCTGAAACTACATAACATGAAGGGAAAAACAACCCTTTTTTCCCATTTCACGGATTATGGGCTTTTTTTTTTTAGAAATGCAGGCATGTAAAAATAGATCCTTTCTTCGCGTTTTTTTAGAACAATGATGTGTATCCTTTTCTAATTAGAGTGGCGGGACCAGGACCTGACCCATCCACGAGTCAACTTGTAACTGACCCATCCAAAAGTCAACTTATAACTGGCCCACCCACGAGTCAACTTGTAACTGACCCATCTACGACTCAACTTGTAACTGACCCACCCAAAAGTCAACTTATAACTGGCCCACCCACGAGTCAACTTGTAACTGACCCATCCACGAGTCAACTTGTAACTGACCCATCCACGAGTCAACTTGTAATTGACCTATCCACGAGTTAACTTGTAACTGACTGATCCACCAGTCAACTTGTAACTGACCTACCCACGAGTCAATTTGTAACTGACCCATCCACGAGTAAACTTGTAACTAACCCATCCACAAGTCAACTTGTGACTCACCCATCTGTAGGGTAAATCTCACGATCATTTGTAATTGACCAATCTATGAGGTTAACTTGTAACTGGTCCAATTTCAGGGTCAATTTGTAACCAACCTGGCCACAAGGTTATCTTGGAACCAACCAGTCCACAAGGTCAACTTGTTACCAACCAATTCACGAGGTCAACTTGTAATTGACCCTGTCGCAATGTCAAATTGTAAATGATTAATCCACAAGGTCAACTTGTAACCGACCTGATCACATTATCAACGTTTAAATGGCCAATCCAGAAGGTCAAGTTCTATGTGATTAAATCACAAGGTCAAGTTGCAAGTGGCATAATCATAAGGTCTATTTGGAAGCAAACCATGCACAACAACTTGTAACTGACCTATCTGCAAGGTCACCTGTACCTGACCTATCTGCAAGGCCAATCTGTCAGCCAACCAATTCCCAAGGTCAACTCATAACTAACCAATCCACATTTTTTTCAAATGACCCAATCACATGGTCAACTTGCAACTGACCAATATGTAAGTGAACTGGATCAGGTCCATCCACAATGTCAGCTTGTAAATGATTCATGAGTCAACTTGTAACTGACCTCTCTGCAAGGTCACTTGTAACCGATCCACGAGGGCAACTTAAGTTTGTAACTACCAGATCCATGAGGTCAACTTATAAACGACCTATCCACAAGGTCAATTTGTACCCAACATATCCACAAGGTCAACTTGTAACTGGCCCATTTGCAACGTCAATTTGTAACCAATCAATTGCAATCTACATGTCAACACGTAACTGACCCCTCCCCAATGTCAACTTGTAAATGATTAATCCATAAAGTGACTTTTCATTGTTTCTAGTATACTATTATTTTAGTCAGTTATAGTGGATTATATTCATCTAAAGCAGTTTTATGAATGTACATGCTTAGAAGGTTGGACACCTTTAATAATCTTATGCTGATAGTATCTAGTCAAATGTCAATATGGAGTTGATCATTCAAAAAAATGACTCACTATCACAATGTGATAATGAGTCTCTACCCGTGTCTCTAAAACTAAGAGTAGATGTCATCTACTCTTAGTTTTTAAATATATTTAATAAGTACTTGTGTCAAGATTAAAATGCTATACTCATGAATGAAGAATTTTCGCTAAATTTGCAATTTCTAAATAAAAACATGTTCTTTCTACATTTGACAAGATTTGTGTCACTTAAATGTTGGCTAGTTACGTCTGTAAATCATATGAATCACCCTCCATATCGTCCCATGAACGGTAAATGAGAAGGTATTACTCGTACGCGTGAGAAATGATCTAGATTTAGATAATAAAATGTTATCTTAAAAACAATCTGGAAACTTCATTTTTTACAAATATTTTTACAGATTATAGAATTGCAAAGAAAACATTGGAAAAAGAGCTATATTTGTACACATTTATTGTAGTAAAAGCGCTTAGCGAGACACACTAGGGATAGCTCCCTATCTCTAATAAAGTTAGATCTTGATTATCACAGTTAGTACTCCGCCCACTGAGCGACACACAGCACGGTGGTCAACGGGCCGGGACGGAGCGGGATCTGAAAAACACATAAAAGACAGGAAGTATTAGGACAGGGTCAGATAAGGTAGATAGAAAGATATTGCTTGATTATGCAGCATACCTAAAAAACATACATCACCCAATTATTAGAAAACGTTCTATGAATAATCGACCAATTTCTGTAAAGGTTCCGATCAACCATGATCATTCGAATATGATACACTGACGGGCAACCACTGAATAACACATCTGCAGGCTGAAGATCGCCAAAGTATTGGGCTTAAAGACATTGGGCTATTAGGGTTGATAGTTTCAAACCATGGTGACCAGTTCTATGACCATGAATGAGTCACCATAGATGGAAAGGGATAACACTAGTCATCTGGTTACTGAACTCTTTGTCACCCAAGTGGAGGTCCAGCTCTAAGAACAGACGCAGTTGGTGTCTGTGTGATTCTCAAGGGAACACGCTTTTGGAAGTTTATTGTGGTACACACACAGTTATATGACATTTATCAATGTTTTGGAAAACGACTGCGTTAATAGAGTAAAGCATATCCACTAAATGACTTAGAGTAAAGCCATACCCACTAAATGACTTTAGCGGCGACAGGCAAAGGGGGACTGGGAGAATTGGCTGATTCCTACGATCACTTCTAGGCGTACCATAATTTATCAGGGGTGGATTCAGGATTTTGGAAACAAAAAAAAAGGGGGGGGGGGGTCCATATATAGGTTAAGTACTAAAAGTGTGTGCATACGTGCGCACGTGAGTGACGTTTTTTATCTCTTTGGCAAGTTTAAGTGCCCACCAAAAGGGGGGTTCAGGACCCCCTGGATCCTGAATCCGCCCCTGCATATTGAAATGTGTGGGATTAATCTGAACTGGTGCTGATTTTAGCGCCAATCTGTTGGTTGATTGTGCAAAAGTCGCCGAGTGGGTATGGGGTTTTAGTGTTACTGCTGTACGAACGTAAAATTGATGGTGTAAATTAAATCCTTGGAATAACCAATAGGCTGCATGTTTTTCCTTTTGAATTTCAGTTGGAACTATCAATCTTATTTCGATTATTTTGACAGTTAACACAAATTCCAGAGTCTGTCTCTGATTGACCTCCTTGTACCTTACTACTTAATCTTCTTATTGCCACAGTAGCAAAGTGTCAAGTTGTTTATAGAAAATGTGCTGTAACATTCCCTTTGAACTTCGGTCAAATGGGCCGCAGAAACAGGAACAATATTCTTTTCAGATGATATGTAACTTATTTTAAACCAATGAATATGTATGCTTCAATTAAAACAAAATTACATGGTACAAAACAACCGTTAAATTGCCCTTCTTGATGTGTTTTTTATGCGGACGATACTTAGCGTACTCTGGCAACTAACCATTATGGGACCTTACCAATAAATGACACTCACCCGTATAGGTTAGATTGTAATGTGCAGACACTCTCAGAGAATAACGCAGACTTTGGACTTGTCTTTGGTGGGGGTTTTAGAGTCCGCCCGGTCTGCCCCTTCAGGGTCCGGTGCTGGTTCAGCGTCAGTACGCGGGGAGGACGGTGACATGCCCTCCCGCGACGACATATCAGCCTTCGCACGGTGCTCAGCCAACTCGGCCATGAGTTGCTTCTCCTTCTCCCGCAGATTCTGTATCTCATTGTCCTTTTTCCTTTGTTCTTCAAACAGCATCTATTGATAAAACGGATTCATTTGTCTGAGTTTCTGATCAATCTGATATACAAATGAATTAGCTGTATTATGTCTGAGGCAAAACCTATTTCCCATAAAGATAAGGGAACATTTCGTTCATCCCAATTCCAGTCCAGCGAAATACTGATCTTCCCATTATATGGAGTCTGTTTTAAGTAGGATATCTTCTACTTTAGGATTTTGTGCGCTTGAATTTATTATTCCCCACTCCCATCCTCGATGTAGCTTTATTGTGTGTGATACTTGCAAAGTTCTTTTCCACTTAGGTTTACTTTTTAAAATTTGTCATATCTGCATCAAAATGTTCTCAATTACAGGCGCAGGCATAGAAACAGACATAAACAAAGAGCAAACATGTGCCTAGACTATGCCAGAAATACACACTTTGTAGTTCATGCGTTTTTCCTTTGTGTTCTTTTTCCAAAGTTTTAAAAGATATAATTACAGTTACAGGATTCTTTGGAAATATGCAAAAAGCTGTGTGACAGGGTCCCACTGCAAATTCCAGTTTCAAATTCCCTGTGTTTTCTCTGAGATTTCCCTATCCTGTGGCAAATTTTCCCTGTGTTCTATCCAGCAAGCTGTTCAAATTCAAAAGCCTCTGCATACAGAAAAATATCCAACAATAAAAAATCAAATCCCTAATATTTTGAGAATCAGGAATTTCAGAACCTGGCCAAAATTAATTTCATTGCGAATTCCCTGTGGTTTCCCTGTCAGAGACTTTTTTTTGCCATTTTCCCTGTGCTGTGGGGACCCAGTATAATTTCATGTGATGTGGAGATGGGTTAATTCTTGAATTTCTAACACTGCCATGGCAGATTAAGAGGGGGTCCGCTACTCCCTTTTTTGGAAAATTTTGCTTTCTTAAATATAAATTTCTGCCAAAAAGTTGTTAAGAAAAAAATATTCCATTAGTAGTGCCCTCTTTCTCAAAATCCTAGATCAGCCACTGCATTGGATTCTAAGCATTAGCCCTCACCATGCGGGTCCACTCCTGGATGTCATTGGCGTGTAGCGGTCCCTGCACGCTGCCATCCCGCCTCACGTACACGTCCCCTGCCGGGGTCTGGTAGAGCTGGCCCGAGGTGCCCGGCCACACGCCCACCTCCACCACTTTACGGTCACCTGAACCAAACCACATGCAATTTGAAACAGGAATGTAAATCACAGAAAGTCATCTCCACATAAAATTGATAAGAAACTGGTTTTTGAGGAGGGAAATTAAGATATTACATGTTTACAAGGGCAAAATTATTTTGAATTTATCTTTAAAATGTATTAAAGTAAGTTCATATATCCCTCTACTTTTTCTTTAAATCTAGAGAAAGCCCTCCTCCCCCCCGACCACCATTCCTTGTGCAGACGTAGTCACGTGATCACTATTTGGTGATCGCCACGTGGTGATCATGATCACGTGGCTGATAAATTATAATAATACGCAATTTATCAACTCTAACTGACAATGACTGTTCACTATGATTCAGTAAGATTATTATAAGTAAATTGTCCATAAATATATATTCTAAATGCTTTGAAATAGAAAGGATTCATGCATATATGAACTGATCACCAATGTGGCAGCTTCCTCATTTCAGAAGTTGTGTCATCATCTGCACAATGTCTATAGAAAAATATTTTCTCCTGGGATTTGGACAGATCTGAAAATTGATCACCAAAAAAGAAAAACCTGCAATACTGTAATACTAAAATGTGGTTAAATGTTCCCTTTACTATCGGTCTATTCGACATGACTGCGCCATTCTTGGGATAATGACATTGAATTGTTTGGATTAAAAGTGTTCAATAACTTACCGAGTAATTGTGATGTGTCGTTTAAACCAGAAAACCTATCAGACACTTTATCTACTTTCCAGCTATTGGCCAATGGTAAAACTTTGTTGGCTTTTCTAGAATGGTGACAACATAATATTCGTTCCATCTCTATATTCATGCTTTTTTTCCTTATGCCCGACTTACCAAGTGGTTGATCATGGTCGTCCACGACAGGTACAAACTCCACACGGTACATGTTTGGGAACACCCCGGGTTTGATACGCTGAACTGTCACGTCGATAGCTCTACGTAGGCGGTCCTCCAAGGATCGGTCAATGTCCACTCCCTTCACCTCACCTAAATAGAATATTGGTTATCAGAAACTTTGTATGTCTGTTGTAGCAAATTATTTTGAATATTATCATCTCATTACAAGAAAGGATATCAAATGACACAATATTATTTTGCATCTTTCTCAATCACAGAAAAAGAGACCTATTGCTACAGAAACAGCTGGAAAAGGCTCTGAAATATGATTCTAAAAGAGATATTCCAATGTTCTGAAATAAGTTAAAGTAGTGTTAGTTGGTATTAAATGAATGATAGATAAAAGCCCCCTAAATAGATACCCTACCTTCATCATTAACTCCCACAAGCAGTGTGCCACCTTCAGTGTTGAGAAATGCACTCATGTAGACCGCGACATGATCTGACAGCTGGCGCTGAACGTACTTCCCCTGACCACGCTTAAACTCCAACAGCCTGTTCTCTGTCCCCAGTCGCTCGTCCAGAATGTAAGACTCCTGGTGAAAGAGTGGGTCGTGAGAGCTCCCCGGGGCCTTCTTCTCCTCCTTCCCGGGGTCGGAGGCCTTTCTGAGATCATTCAGGTCAATGCTGTGCTTACTGTCCTGAAGTTTGGAGGCTGCCAGTCTCTTCTTCCTCTGGTTAGTTCTGCGCTTGAACTTCTTTGAGTTGGGTATGACTATATCCTCATCTGAATCAAGTTCATCGTCTCCCTTCTCTCCATTACTAAAGGTGGCAGAGGGTTTCCCAAGTTTGTTACACTCCATTTCAGAGTCACTCAAGCCATAGTGGGAACGGTTTTTGATAAGTGAGTCAAACATTGAGGAACTTTTCTCCCTCTTTACATAATAGTGATCCTCGTTTGCCGCTTTAGCTGCCACTTTGGTGTACGTTTTACGTGGATCGAGTACAGCAGGTGGCTTTTGGAACTGAGAATAATCTGAGGTTTCCGCAGGAAAAGAGTTGTTGTTTGGGTGGCCATCGCTCCAGTGAGATGAAGGCCCATGACCACTGGCTTTGAGTTGATGCTGCGGTCGTTGCAACATCTGTCCTCGATGGTTCCCTCCACCACCACTTGATGAGTTGCTCATGAGCTGCCAGCGTTCCAGCCTTGGGGCAACACGAAACCGTCTGCCATCCTTGACAATACCGGTTAGGTCCAGGCTGTCTAGGACGTGCTGAGTGTTCAGCAGGTCCAAGATGAGTTCCACTTCCTGCTCGCTGGACAGGTTCACGAAGGCATAGGAGGAGTGCGGCTTGGTCTTTACGTCGATGCTGTGCTTGGTTACACTCACGCCAACCTGAGGAATATGAGAGATTCTTTGTCACTGAAGTATGAATCAGAATTTACAGCACTACATATTTCACTTCTGTTTAAGATATTTGTATGAGAGCTTTTGCCCACTTCAAATGAAACAGAAGTAGGACTTAAAGGATATGCCCCCTAGCCCACCCATCTAGCATCTTGAGGCTTCTAGTGGGCATAAATAACCTTAATTTCCTCTTGTTGTTCCCAAGGAGAAAACCCTTACTCTTTGATTTGACGGAAAATAGTCAGATATCTTACCAATATGGTGTTCAAAATATCTTTCCATATTCATGGTAGGATTTCAGTTATCCCTATCCTGGGTTATGGGAATATTTTTGATAAAAAAGTAAAAAAATTTACATCTTATCAATTCAGCAGCCCGTTTCATTAGGCTTCGTTTGCCTTCCTTAAACTAAATTTGCTTCAACTTGTATTTACCTGGTGGGAATATCAGCTTAAACATATCTTATAGTCAATTTTATATTTGTACACCCAAAGACATTAACAAATTAATATTTGTGTCAAAAGATGTGACCAGCCTCTAGTCTGTTCCCTTGTAAAGTGGACTGACCTGGTGCAGCAGGTGGATGATGCTCTGTTTGAGTGCGCCCACCCGCACGTCATCTCGCAGGTTGCCCATGAAGACATCATGGCCCGCGCTGGCTGCTGCCATGGTGACCACCGATGTCACCTCATCTGGACCAAGTCTGAAGAGAAACAAACATAGCCTGGTGAGATAAGGGGAAGAAATGGAGACTGAGGGCATTCAATGATCCCGTCTCATATAAAAGTGTTTCAGAGATGCCACACTTGACTGAAAAGGTATGGAATACTTTCCCTATTAGTATTATTCCATTACAAGCAAATGATAATTCGAGGTCACAACAATAAAAATTCATATCATGAATCTTTATATTTTTTTTGTTTTCATGGTGATGAAGGAAATACTCCCTGTGCGATCTGATATCACTAGAGTAGTAAATCATTGTTTATAAATTGTCGGGAAAATGGTATTTCAAATATATCCGCCGTCCAGCTTTTCTAAAATTCAATTAATTATGATCATGAAGTCTAACCATAATTGTTGAGTTCTACTTCTAGAGATGGGAAGATTTATAATCACATGAAAATTCTTCAGATGTAATTCCTTCTGATGGAAATCACTATGCATGAACCAAGGTAAGCATGGCCGGACCAAGAGCATTATTTAGCTGTGAGAGGACACAGGTGTGACAGCACAGGTGTGGTACAAGAGTGGCACAGATGTGCAGGGTTCGATCTTAGCACTAGTCCATTAGTGAAATCACTAGTGCAAATCCTGTTGGAATAGCGGATTTTCTGGACAACTAGCCCAATTGACTAGTGCAAATATAAAAACTAAATTGGTCCAAATCAAATGGCCAGACTTATTTGATTATAAAGTTCCATTGAAAACAACAATTTTATGATGTATCATTGATTGAATGCATTTTGTTACATAGTAAAAGAAACCTTGAGAAAGATTTACATTATATATATCTGCAACAAAGGTCACTAAATTATGCATGTAATTATTTCAAGCTTACTAGTGTAGTTTGCCTTGGACAAGTGCAAATTTTCACGAACTTGTCCCCCCGGCTTGTCTGAAAAAAGGTCGATCTCTGCAGTGTGTGCATCACAGGTGTGGTACATTGAAGAGTGGCACAGGTGTGTGTGACACAGATGCAGCTCTGCCTCCTCTCAATGGAACTCATACCCCAGCCACCCAACCCCCCTCCCCTTGACACTCTTGGTCCTCTCAAGCTCGCCCTCTCATATCCCGATCTCCCCTGCAATACCCCTGTCGGCCCTCTCATACCCCTGTCTCCCCTACAATACCCCTGCTTGCCCTCTCACACCCCATCTCCCCTATAATACCCCTGCCATACCCCTGTCGGCCCTCTCATACCCCTGTCTCCCCTACAATACCCCTGCCGGCCCTTTCATACCCCTGTCTCCCCTACAATACCCCTGCTGGCCCTCTCATACCACTATCTCCCCTGCAATACCCCTGTCTCCCCTACAATACCCCTACTGGCCCTGTAATACCCCTCTCTCCCGTGTAATACCCCTGTCGGCTCTCTCATACCCCTCTCTCCCGTGTAATACCCCGGTCTGCCCTATCATACCTGTCTCTCCTGTAATACCCCTGCCGGCCTCCTCTCAATGGAACTCATACCCCAGCCACCCAACCCCCCTCCCCTTTGACACTCTTGGTCCTCTCAAGCCCGCCCTCTCATACCCCTGTCTCCCCTACAATACCCCTGCCAGCCCTCTCATATCCCTGTCTCCCCTACAATACCCCTGCTTGCCCTCTCACGCCCCATCTCCCCTACAATACCCCTACCAGCCCTCTCACACCCCTGTCTCCCCTACAATACCTCTGCCGGCCCTCTCACACCCGTCTCCCCTACAATACCCCTGCCAGCCCTCTCATACCCCTGTCTCCCATACAATACCCCTGCTGGCCCTCTCACACCCATCTCCCCTACAATACCCCTGCCAGCCCTCTCATACCCCTGTCTTTTCTATAATACCCCTGCTGGCCATCTCACACCCTATCTCCCCTGCAATATCCTTGCCAGCCCTCTCATACCCCTGTCTCCCCTACAATACCCCTGCCGGCCCAACATACCCCTGTCTCCCCAACAATACCCCTGCCAGCCCTCTCATACCCCTGTCAGACCTCTCATACCCCGGTCTTCCCTACAATACCCCTGCCAGCCCTCTCATACCCTTCTCCCCTACAATACCCCTGCCGGCCCTCTCACACCCCGTCTCCCCTACAATACCCCTGCCGGCCCAACATACCCCTGTCTCCCCAACAATACCCCTGCCAGCCCTCTCATACCCCTGTCAGACCTCTCATACCCCGGTCTTCCCTACAATACCCCTGCCGGCCCTCTCATACCCCTCTCCCCTATAATACCCCTGCCGGCCCTCTCACACCCCGTCTCCCCTACAATACCCCTGCCCGCCCTCTCATACCCCTGTCTCCCCTACAATACCCCTGCCGGCCCTCTCATACCCCTCTCCCCTATAATACCCCTGCCGGCCCTCTCACACCCCGTCTCCCCTACAATACCCCTGCTGGCCCTCTCACACCCCTGTCTCCCCTGATATACCCCTACCAGCCCTCTCATAGATCTAACCCTGTCTCCCCTACAATACCCCTGCTGGCCCTCTCATACCCCTCTCCCCTACAATACCCCTGCTGGCCCTCTCATACCCCTCTCCCCTACAATACCCCTGCTGGCCCTCTCATACCCCTCTCCCCTACAATACCCCTGCCGGCCCTCTCACACCCCGTCTCCCCTACAATACCCCTGCCGGTCCCCTCACAGCCCTGTCTTGTAACAATACCCCTGCCAGCCCTCTCATAGATCTAACCCGGTCTCCCCTGGATTATCCCTGCTATCCCTATTGGCCTGCTTAAACCCCTGTAAATTCCTAGGAAGTGTCGCTAGATTTCATCATGATGATTGTGATTTTATAAAATAAATGAGGATTAGACCTATCATTTCTATGGTGCAAATCCTAGTTCGAGGCTACAATTGCCCTAGATGTTGGTTGAATTCCATGACGAATTAACGGAACAACATGTTCAATGTTTTCTAGGAGACATAGAATAGGTAAAACATGCAAGTCAACGTAATCAATGAGCTAACTTTCACTCCCCAACTTGCCAAAGACATAACCAGTCCCGGAGTCTGAGACTGAGTGAGCCTGCCACCTCCCACTGGGAGGCCCTGACAATGGTCGCCGACCTCGGCCTAACCCGGTCTGAGGAGGGTCGGAAACAGACAAATAACAGCAGAAAACCGGGGTAACAGTGGCCCTTGTGTCTGTGGCTCCTAATGCCGGGTATATACTCACGTTTTGTCATTATAAGGCCGAGTTGGGCCCCTCTCTGTCCGCCATGTGTTTTGTTTACCACTGACCGGATGTCGTGATGCGGGTGGCGCCACCTGTCGTTACCTGACGGAACTAACCAGGTCAGGGTTTGGGGGTTGGAGGGCAGAGGGCGCCATAACACGGACAGGGCTCAACTTTGCCGCTTTTTTTTAGTATCCTTTCCATGAAAATAGCTCGGAAATAAAACCGGGAATAAAACCGGGTTTTCCAAATGCGATAATGAACATAAGGGGCCGTCCATAAATGACGTCATGCAGTAGGGGGGGAGGGGGGGTTCATGTTTTCATGACCAGGCATGACAAGGGGGGGAGGGGGGGGGGGGGGTCATGTGGTGCGTGACATCATGTTTAAAATTTGAAATTTCAAGAATGTTGGATAGAAATTGTGGGGTAAAAATAAGGATTTTTGAAGCAAAAATTTCCATTTCTCTTAAGACGAAAGATTTTCAAAGGGCCTACTCTTAAGGAACAGATCTAGGGGACTGACCTGCTTTTTCAGGATTTTGGGCCCCTGGTTGAGGGGGGGGGGTCCTCTCGGTATGATGTCATTTCTAGAGGGGGGTCAAGGGTTTCATGACGAAACATGACAAGGGGGGGAGCGGGGGTTAAAAATGGTCAAAAATAGCATGACGTCATTTATGGACGGCCCCTAAGATGAAAGTATTGTCAAATTATATATATGCCTAATGCGCGTTATATTTCCACCTAGATATCTATTGAGGAATGAAGTTTCAAACAATTTGGATAATATGTAAGGGATATCATATGGATACAGATTAGAATTAAAGAATTATGATCACTAAGTTTTTTTTCATGTTAATTGACATGGTTAATGAAAATTCCTATGCCAAAGCCTTGTGATTTTTCAACATAATACCAAGCATGTACCCTGATCAAGGCTAACCTAGCCATATTTTCTCTTGAAATACATTAGGAGTAATAGCCTGTCAATGTAATAAAGGAATCTCAGAATGCAACTCCATAAAGTTATATGAATGACATAAAAAACATCATTAGATCTGTAAAATATAAAAGTTAAAGACATTTTCAACTAATTATGCCGCAAATGTTGGTTAGGGGCCTTCCATAAATGACGTTCTGCTTTTTTTGACCCCTCCCCCCTCCCCCCTTTGTCGTGCTTCTACAATAGGAATGTATAGGGGATTTGAATCCCCCCCCCCCCGACGCATGACTTTATTCAATTCAATCATGAATCATGAATTCTAATAATCTAGATGAAGCTGAAAACTGCCATATATTTTCCTAAAATGTGTAAAGTAGGCAAAAATCCTATAATATTATTGGCCTAGCAGATGTATTTTCAGTTCAGTATTTTATTGAACAGGATTTCTTAATAAAAGGCAACTACTTTGAGGAAAATGCATACCATAACATTGATATAAATGGTTTGAAATATTTATGTTAACTTACTGATAAATTATTGTATGTTTCCGTTGTAGGCCTGTAGTTAATGGTTGATATTTGTATATCGAGATTTGTTATATTGTTGAACTGCATTATGTTAAAAAAATGTCGAATATCATCGGTATAGCTCCAATGTAGAGAAAATTAGACAACAACAAATACCAACATTTGAAATTCACCCTACCACAAATAGCTTATTTTAGGATTTTAGGCACCTGCAGGCTAATCTGGACAAATTTTGTCAACAAAAACACAGATAAATCTATAGAAAATATCTAAATATTTACACTAGATCTATCTGTAATGACTGAATTTCCAAACAAACTTAAAAAGGTATCAACATATATACAGACAAATCGAAAAATAGTCATTCATGGATTTCAATCATGCTGAACCATCAATAGTGTCGTGATTGATAAACATTTCTGTACTTAAAGGCCCGAGATGTGTCGACAAATATATAATTAGTACATATTTTGCACTTGATGTAGGCTAGTCTGCAGGTAAAACACTGAAATTATACCTACCACAGGCCTGCCAACATTTGACCACCCCTACGTCGTACATAGCTCTAAAAAATACGGTACTTTGGACAGTAAAACGGTACACTTTTACTCTTTGTAGACCTAATCTTTAGAGATTTTGTATAAATCTATATTTTACTGTCTAAAATGAAACCAAAGCGAAATATATTTGCCAAATGTGTGTGATTTATTTATATTAGACAGGGTCATGGGTGCAGGAATTACATTTCATTACATGTGACAGTGTCTGGGACAATGTGCTATGTCTTGAATCATCAGCAGGGTCATATTTCTAGATGCCAATACCTTTATTTTTCTATTTATAAAAAACGGTACATTTCTTTACCTTCAAGGTACATCTGGGACAAGGGTAAAAAACCGGTACAATACCGGCAAATACGGTACAATTGAATGTATCAACTTCTAGAGCATAATTGCACATAGTTGTAAGTCATATGATATGTATGTATCGTTTATCTATGTAGAATAATACCATGAAATGATACTACAAACATTTTGTTAGGCAAATGTGTTTCAGTTTGGCAAATCTTGACATGAAACACTAAAATATCCACCCATTATATAAAACTGGACGTTTTTGAAATAATTATGTTTTCACACGTCACATCATCTGAATCCCAGCCAAAGTCCTGACGGAGGGACCACCTGTTACCCCACCCCCAGCCTAAGTCCTGAGGGAGGGACCACCTGTCACCCCACCTCCAGCCTAAGTCCTGAGGGAGGGACCACCTGTCACCCCACCTCCAGCCTAAGTCCTGAGGGAGGGACCACCTGTCACCCCACCTCCAGCCTAAGTCCTGAGGGAGGGACCACCTGTCACCCCACCCCCAGCCTAGGTCCTGAGAGACCACCTATCACCCCACCCCCAGCCTAAGTCCTGAGGGAGGGACCACCTGTCACCCCACCCCCAGCCTAAGTCCTGAGGGAGGGACCACCTGTCACCCCACCCCCAGCCTAAGTCCTGAGGGAGGGACCACCTGTCACCCCACCCCCAGCCTAAGTCCTGAGGGAGGGACGACCTGTCACCCCACCCCCAGCCTAAGTCCTGAGGGAGGGACCACCTGTCACCCATCCCCAGCCTAAGTCCTGAGGGAGGGACGACCTGTCACCCCACCCCCAGCCTAAGTCCTGAGGGAGGGACCACCTGTCACCTCACCCCCAGCCTAAGTCCTGAGGGAGGGACCACCTGTCACCCCACCCCCAGCCTAAGTCCTGAGGGAGGGACCACCTGTCACCCATCCCCAGCCTAAGTCCTTAGGGACCACCTGTCACCCATCCCCAGCCTAAGTCCTGAGGGAGGGACCACCTGTCACCCCAACCCCGGCCTAAGTCCTTAGGGACCACCTGTCACCCATCCCCAGCCTAAGTCCTGAGGGAGGGACCACCTTTTTTTTTTTTTTTTTTTTGAATTCATTAGTTTATTCAGATATAAAATAAGTACAGGTACTTGTTTCCATTTTACATCTGAGTTGCTTAACCCATTCGGGTATAAGCCAATATAAGTTTAGTAATCAATGTAAAAACAAAAAATTCTTACATAACATAAAATACATATAGCACCAAATAACATATAAGATCAAGACCATAAATCGATGTACATTTGCTTATATAAAAGGTAAAAGTAAATCATAACTTTCAATATTTCCAGTATAGTATAGAGAAATAATCTCTAGCACAAGTTACAATGTAATACAACATTAGGGAATGTCATACCGTCAGTATTCCTTTATAAGCTTGTGTAATTTGGTCTTTTGTAGCTCTTTAAAAGTCTTAAAATCCTCAATGTTTCTAATATCACATTTTTGATTATTCCACGTCTTAGCACCTCGATATAAGACATTCATCTTTGCTCTTTCATTATTTGGCTTATACATTTTAAAAATTGTAGCATCATTTCTTCTCGTATTAACCACAGTTTTGGACAATAATTCAGTGTGCTTTTGCAAGTTATACATAAAATTCAGCAGGTGTACTTGCCTTCTATCGGTGAGTGTGGCTATGTTAATTTCTCTACATAGATCATTTCTATTATGTTTGTTAAAATCATTTTTACAAATTCTCAAAGCCCTAAAAAAGAGCCTATCAACCACCTCTAGGTTTGATGCACTAGTACCAGCATAAATAATATCTCCATACTCCATTATAGGCAAGAGCATACATTTAAAAACTAAAATACTTGCTGATATATTCAAAAATCGACGTATTTTTGAAAATAGATACAATTTGTGTGTCAAAAGTGACTTTAGTTCACTAATATGTTTGTTAAAATTTAGATGCTCATCTAAAGTAAAACCTAGATATTTATAAGAGCAGACTCTATCCAGTACAACATGGTCCATAGATAATTGTAAGTCATGGTTTTTACTCGATTTAACAATTGATCTCATTCCATAAATACAATACTTCGTCTTCTTACAATTCATAGATAATTTATTCTTATTACACCAATTTAATACTCTATTCAAGTCACATTGCATTGTATTAAAAGCCTGATATATATCTGTATGACGCATGTAGAGGACAGTGTCATCAGCATATAATGATATAGATACATTATGCAAGTTAAATGAAATATCATTTACATAAATTAAAAATAGCAAAGGTCCCAAAACACTTCCTTGGGGTACACCACACACTATATTTGCAAAATCAGATGTAATATTATTTGCCTTAGTACATTGTTTCCTATCAGTTAAGTAACTGCTCAACCATGAAGACAGATTACCACTTATACCAATTTTTGACAATTTTTGTAATAAGATTCCATGATTAACAGTATCAAATGCTTTTTTCATATCTAGGTACACTGCGAGCGTGAATTTCCCTTTATTCAATGCAGTATAAATATCATCTAGTAGTAATGCGGTTGTATGTGTAGTGGAATGACCAGGTCTGAAACCTCCCTGTCTTTTATTCAGTATATCATTTACTTCCAAATAATTATATAATTTTTTATGCACTATTTTTTCGATAAGTTTAGCAATTAATGGGAGATTTGAAACTGGTCTAAAATTAGAAACTTGCGATTTATCGCCTGTCTTAGGTAGGGGAGTTACCTTTGCTAATTTCCAAGACAGTGGAATCTCACCTGTATTAAAGGATAGATTAAATAGAAGTGCTAGCTTATTGGGGATTGCCAAAAAAGCATCTCTAATAATTTCGGAATTAAGACCTTCAATACATGAGGCCTTGTTGATATTTATATTTTTACAAATATCAATAATCTCTTCAACTCCAGTAGTTACATTGTTAAGTCCATCATCTAAGACCTCACCATCAAAGGACCAAGCATCATTATAATTTTGGGCCAGTTTAGGGCCTATGTTAACAAAGTAATCATTTATGTAACAAGCAGCTTGATCATCTGCAACATAATTACCAGTAGTCTCATCTATTAGATGTATGGCATCAACATTACTATTTTTTTGATTAGGGATAACCTTTTGTATATTCTTCCAAAACTTTTTTTGATCATTTGCATTTTGATTCAATTTTTCTCTAATAAAATCCGCTTTGGCCTTTCGTAGTCTATTAATACATCTATTACGAATATTCTTAGCATATTTCCAGTCATCTAATATATTTGTCCTCTTAGCTTGTTTAAGTGCTTGATCCTTATCATGTATCATCTCAATCAATGGGGCTGTTAACCACTCGTCCTTGATTTGTTTAATATAAAAAGTTTTTTTAGGACATTGGTTATCAATGAGTTCCTCAATTTTTCTATATAAAATTTCCCATTTAGTTGTAACCTTATTGGCCCCATCAAATTCATTCCAATCAGATTCAATTAATTCTTGTTGGAATAATTCCTTGTTATAATTCCTATAACTTCTCCCGACAAATTGACATTTAGTTCTCTTAGGGCTAGTTTTTTTCCGATTTAATATTATCATAGAGTGATCACTGATATTTAAATCTACAACCGAGGAACTCTTAATTATATTTGAATTCGTTAAAAATAAATCGATACATGATTTGGTGTCCTTCGTTACTCTAGTTGGTTCTTTTATAGTCTGACGCAATCCAAATTGCTTGATCATCAATTTAAACTCTTTGACATTGTTATTACCATTATCATGCATATCAATGTTAAAATCACCCATAATAATTAATTCAATCCTATTTAAATTTAGTTCGGATAAAATGTTCTCAAAAATTGAGATAAAATTGTGTAAGTTACCCTGGGGGGGCCTATACAGATTGCATATTAAAACAGTCTTGCACGATTTTTGTTCTATTGTTACCCATTGCATTTCACAATCAATAGTACTTAGGTTAAGATGTCCATAAAGAGAGTCCATCACTTTAAATTTTTTATCGATATATAAGCATAGGCCACCTCCCTTTTTAGTTGTATTATGCATATTAGCATTAACATCTGCCCATTTTCTATCATATCTAAACATATTAAAGTTGTCACTCATATCGTAAAGATAATCAGGAAGTTGGTCATGTAACCACGTCTCAGAGAATCCTATTACATCTATAAAGCTGTTTGCAAAAGTTGATTCAATTAGTTCCCATTTATTAACCATACTCCTTACATTCAAATGTGACATATGCATTCCCTTGGTATGTTGGAAGTTAATCATTAGAATACACAACTAATACAGTCACCATTTCACATGAGCAAATTGTATTTAACATTAGATAGGTACGGATCAATTTTCCCCTATCATTCACTAGTGAGTTCATATCGATCTTATACTTATCCACCTAAGAAAATCTCGCGAAGAATAATAGCAAGCAGTGTCTATACGGTGAGTTGGACGATATAAAAAACATTTACAGCATATATATACAACAACCAGATTGTACACATAGATCACGGTATTCATCTTTGTAACTAATTTCACGCATACATGATTATATTATCATTTCCAAATTAGTGAACAAGAATTGATTCGTTTCGAATAGGGTATCCACCCAACGATGCAATTCATACCATGTTCCTACACTAATTTCCGATAGAAATTTTAACAATCATATATACATCCATCCATAGATTTACTATAAGTGATCATATGTATCTATTTCCCCAAAATAGCGTCTCGATACTCACAGATGATACGACCCAGCCAGTTTTCTTTTTTAACATTTTGTTGACAGATTTGTTTGTGTTCAACTAGTGTGAAGCCACAGGAGAAACAGTCTCCTTTGGTTGCCTCATAAAGGAACCCTTTGGTTTTTAATAGTTTGTCTCTGATTGAATCATTCTGGTCGAATTTCAATTTTATAATCATGCGCATCACTTTCAGTTTGTCTACCTGCCAATTTTCATTTTGTTTTATTTTTTTTCCTATCCTTTTAGCTTGGTACCCATCCCTGGCTGATAGTATGTCTTCTATTAAATCCAACCTCCCATGGTACCTGGCCATCTCAGCAAAATATAAATGTTCTGAAGAGTTGTACACTATTCCCTCATGCTTTATAATACACGGATACATATTGGAGAGGTACGCATGATGCGATTGGAATGCCTGCCCGTCAGCTACATTAATGATCTTGATAGATTCCATGGTTATACCATGGGGCAAGGCATTAATGTCTTTATGTGAGTATTTTTTGCCTTCGATAATAAGTACATTGCCGCGCAGTTTTACATCAACTTTTTTCATTTTGAGCACAGTGAAAATACACCTAAGGTCCCTCCTCTCATTCTGTTCCTGGGGGGTCATGGAGTCAGTTATAAAAATACCTTTCCATTGATCTTGTTGTTTGAACTTACCAATATTTTTAAATATTTCCCCCTTTATTGAATTGTTTGCAAATTGAATTCTGATAGACCTAGGCCTGGTTGAGTGTTCCTTAATAAGTCCTAACCTATATGCCGCAATTATATCAGTGTCTTTGTGATCAATTCCAAGGTCCTTTAGTAAGTCCAATGCCACTTTTCTTGGGTTACGTGCAGATTGCTCACTCACCCCGTCCAGAATTATCAGACAGCGTTTCAGTTCCTCGACATCTTGTTCAAATTTACGATCTAATTTTTCAATGACTTGACTTTTTTCTTTTAAATCCAGTCTCGTAGCTCTCAGTTCGTCCCTAGTAGTGTCCAGATCAGCTGTTGTTGTCTGTAAACGCTCCTCTAGTGTTTTGATACGAGTTGACAGTTCTTTAACGTCGTCTATCGCCGCTAACATTTTGGATTCCAGGTCCGTGAATCGATCATCGTTCATCTCCGTGTAATTATCTAGAGATTTCCTTGTTTTTTCTAAGGATTGATCAATTTTAGATAGCCTACTTTCAAGTTTGAGATCAGCACTCGACTGGTTTTGGAGAATGGACTTGAGCATATCCTCCATTGATTTCGAATCGGTTCCCTCCCCGCCTTCCGCCATGTTGGTTGTTGATGTTATTGTTTGGGCAACAACTGGTTCCGGGTCAGGGCTTGACCTCTCCTGTTTTTCAATTATCGAGCCACTTCGCGTTATTGTAGGCATATCACGTCAAATTAACGCAAATGCAACGTAAACAAGCTAATTGTGCGTGGTCCTGGGCGTTGGAAGTGCAAACTGCGAAGAAATGGAGTTGTTGTACACCGTCGTTCCACAGTTATTGTTAGTTTTACCGTCCGCCTCACGCTATGCTGCCTACTCAGTTCGCGCCATTTTCCCCTTTTTTTTCACCCCACCCCCAGCCTAAGTCCTGAGGGAGGGACCACCTGTCACCTCACCCCCAGCCTAAGTCCTGAGGGAGGGACCACCTGTCACCCATCCCCAGCCTAAGTCCTGACGGAGGGACCACCTGTCACCCCACCCCCAGCCTAAGTCCTGAGGGAGGGACCACCTGTCACCCCACCCCCAGCCTAAGTCCTGAGGGAGGGACCACCTGTCACTCCACCCCAGCCTAAGTCCTGAGGGAGGGACCACCTGTCACCCCACCCCCAGCCTAAGTCCTGAGGGACCACCTATCACCCCACCCCCAGCCTAAGTCCTGAGGGAGGGACCACCTGTCACCCCAACCCCAGCCTAAGTCCTGAGGGAGGGACCACCTGTCACCCCAACCCCAGCCTAAGTCCTGAGGGAGGGACCACCTGTCACCCCACCCCCAGCCTAAGTCCTGAGGGAGGGACCACCTGTCACCCCACCCCCAGCCTAAGTCCTGAGGGAGGGACCACCTGTCACCCCACCCCCAGCCTTAGTCCTGAGGGAGGGACCACCTGTCACCTCACCCCCAGCCTAAGTCCTGAGGGAGGGACCACCTGTCACCCCACCCCCAGCCTAAGACCTGAGGGAGGGACCACCTGTCACCCCACCCCCAGCCTAAGTCCTGAGGGAGGGACCACCTGTCACCCCACCCCCAGCCTAAGTCCTGAGGGAGGGACCACCTGTCACCCCACCCCCAGCCTAAGTCCTGAGGGAGGGACCACCTGTCACCTCACCCCCAGCCTAAGTCCTGAGGGAGGGACCACCTGTCACCCCACCCCCAGCCTAAGTCCTGAGGGAGGGACCACCTGTCACCCCACCCCCAGCCTTAGACCTGAGGGAGGGACGACCTGTCACTCCACCCCCAGCCTAAGTCCTGAGGGAGGGACCACCTGTCACCCCACCCCCAGCCTAAGTCCTGAGGGAGGGACCACCTGTCACCCCAACCCCGGCCTAAGTCCTTAGGGACCACCTGTCACCCATCCCCAGCCTAAGTCCTGAGGGAGGGACCACCTGTCACCCCACCCCCAGCCTAGGTCCTGAGGGAGGGACCACCTGTCACCCCATCCCCAGCCTAAGTCCTTAGGGAGGGACGACCTGTCACCCCACCCCCAGCCTAAGTCCTGAGGGAGGGACCACCTGTCACCCCACCCCCAGCCTAAGTCCTGAGGGAGGGACCACCTGTCACCCCATCCCCAGCCTAGGTCCTGAGGGACCACCTATCCCCCGACCCCCAGCCTAAGTCCTGAGGGACCACCTGTCATCCCAACCCCGGCCTAACCCCAGATTCCTAAAATAAACTTGTGGATCCATACAATAGGTCCACAAGTCCTGTGAATGGACTGCAGTATTTCCATGAATACATACAAGTGTCCCTAAATAGCCCTATGAATTTACGGAAATTGTGCACACCATCCACAAGGGTCCTGCAGTCATTTCATGTTAAAATAGCATTTACTTGTGAATGCATACATCAATGAAAATACATTAGGAATGGGATTTTCCTTGAGGGCCCCTAAATATAAGAATAACAATATTTTTCATTAGGTAGGCTTAATGAATTCTACACATTCTAGACATTTTACTGAATGATGAAATGCATTTAATGAAGGCAAAACATGTTTTCATTGCATCAAATTCACTTAAACATTGTATTCTATGTATATGGAAAAGCCTTACAGCACCTATGACCCTCCCGGTTCATTTTTCCGTATTTTTGGTGTTTTTCCACATAATTTATGAAAAAAAAGGGGTACTTAGGGACATTTTTTCCGTAAAGCCCTATAAATTCTTTATATCTCAGAATTTTGAAGTCATTTTATACTTTCACAACAATTCCACACACTTAAGAATACTCTCTATTATTTTCCGTAAATTTTATAGTTTAGCGGGTAAAATTACGGAAAACCCCTTTTCCACAAGAGGTTCAGGTCCGTAATTGTGCTTAGGAATATGGGGTAAGTCCTGAGGGACCACCTGTCACCCCACCTCCAGCCACAACCTAAATGGCTAGTGGTACCTCTTCAAAAACTCTAGCAATTTCCTCTGGGAGGATATCAAAGAAGCCTTCATTGCCATGGTACATTCCTAAGATATTCTTACAACTCATTTTAAAGTCCAATCAGCCCAGTAGATTAGTAATGTGACCATTTTTGTTGAGATAATATAACACAAAACAAAGATTCCAAAACAAAGAGAATAATATTCTCTCGCATGTGGCGTATGATCATTCTATTCATGTGTGAAGTATACTCAGAAAGAAAGCCAAGGATATGTGAAATATGTGTCATCAATGGAAGTATGTCTATTCAGCTGAAAAATATCAATGGCCATATCATATTCACTGTACAAAGTACTTAGATTCAATTAACTTTGTAACGTTTTTGATTGACATGTATCACTATCAGGGCCCATTGGTTAACATGACCATAATTTACATGTCACAAATTTATGTTTTAAGGAATTTTACGCTTAACAATGTTCCCAGATCTAGATCTGTAACAATCATATAGACAGGCCCTCCTAAAACTAATAGACAGTTATTCAGCATCCTCAGTTGAACAACAATAGCTATATATAGAATATCATTAATTTTGCCGAGACTGCAAGGTAAGGAAATGCCACATGCCTTAGTTTACGTAGGTATTGGTGCACACATCTAAAAGTATTAATACCTAAACATGAAAAAAGCAGCACATCCTCCTAACATCCTTCTAAAAATGATACCCTTGTCATCCTAGTTACTGGTGGAATAAGTATGAGAATGGGAGTCGATAGAGCATTTCAGAAAGAGGGTGGATGGAGGGGGGGGGGTCCACATAAAGGCTAAGTACTAATACATTGTGTATTGACACACATGTGTTCACCAACATTAGTTTTTGTCAAATGTTAATCCAATCAAGAAGATCAGGGCTTGGAACCCCCCCCCCCCCCTCGAAGATCCATCCCTAAAAAAGAACCATAAGGGGTACCCGAATATGGCCCTACAACCCAGAGATGATTGTCAAGGACCAAGGGCAGAGAGTGAGGTCTACATGATTCCCATGGATTTTATGGCACCAGAGAACAAGTGATCAGTGATAGCAATGGAATGATCTAATCTATAAAACTAATTATCTAGAACCAGTTTATTGATGATATATGTTTTACAGGTCTAATGTTTTGGACATTCGTGTGAGAATATTATCATGTGCCCTTGTTCTGATATCCCTTGTATCTGTCAGTATCACATTATTCTTTTGCTTAAACATATAGTTTAGAATGTGGGATTTTCTCCTGTCCTCAAGGTAGGACAAAGAGGCTGTTGTATGAAGGTATCATCACCAAAATCATGTGCTATTTGATGGCCAAGGAAAAATTATACTGACGCGGATGGTCATTCTATGCTCTGTTAGCTTAGCGTAGTGTTTACATCAGCGCACGACTTAGCTATAACTCCTTGTCAAAGTGTCTTGGAGTAAGGGAGGAGTCTATGTATGACATGTATACTATCACCATACATAAGAGGCATAAATCGCCAGTGCTCAGTCAGAGTTAGCTGAACGTTGTTGTGAGTAACCGTCCTGGAAAGGTGGTGTTCTAGAAGCTGAGTCCTGGAATTGGAATAGAAGCTGATAGACTGTATACTTGGTGGGAGTGTTGAATGGGTGTGATTGAGGGGATTCCATCCTTGGAGCTATTCATCGTCAATTGTGATCTTGTCATGGAAGTACAATAACAAAGGAATAAATAAGTCAATCTATCATTTTCTAGATTACAGAAGATCTTTTTAGTAAAATCCTAATTGAATTTGATTTGATATGGTAAAAATATAGTAAGATATCAACCATGTATCTAAAATGATAATACCAGAAGCTTGATTACAGGTGTCTAGCTACACAACATGCTGATACTAGTTTTAGGGTTAAGATACATTAAATATTACACAAAGCTGATACAAGGTTTTTTATGTCACTTTTCTGAGACCATAGAGTAACTTTAGATCTGTAAATCAAAAGACTTTCTAAGTGTCTCTGTTGTACTCATCACAGAGTCGTTCCAGTTCTAGTCCCAGCTTATTCCCAGTCTTGACATTGTCAAAGTATGTATTGTCTTTTTGGGCAAGCCAAAGTGGGGATGAGTGGTGGCTTCATACAGGTGTCCTGTCCCTGCTTTGAGGATATCCTTCAGCTCTTGATTTTGCCCAAATTTCTCTCATAGGAAAGAAGCA
Source organism: Lepidonotus clava (assembly GCA_936440205.1). Lineage (NCBI taxonomy): Eukaryota > Metazoa > Annelida > Polychaeta > Phyllodocida > Polynoidae > Lepidonotus > Lepidonotus clava. The sequence goes on from OW387138.1 coordinate 47,971,621, forward strand.
ACATATTTGTTACAAACAGTGGTTTTCCAGTGGCTTTCCTGTGTGCACTCTTTCAGCATTGCTATGGTAGTGTGCTGATATTCATTCTTATTTTGTTAGGAGCCATAATTAATCATATGTAAATTATAGCCTTAAAAAGGTAAAAGGTTTAACTTGATTAAAGACTTTGTGACTTTTTCCGTCTAACATGCTTTTGCTAAAATGTAGGACATGCCCACTGCAGAGAAGACAGCTGGTCCCTCAGGCCCTGAGACACACCTGGCCCTGAAGCGGCAGTTCACGGTGAAACATGGTGTGTCTATCTGTATGGGGCTCATGCTGGGCGTCTCTATGTACATTTCACCTACAGGGGTCATCAGGGGCACCCACTCAGGGGGACTAGCACTAGGTAAGTGACCTGCTTATAGTCATAGGCTAGCTTATTGTTCTATATCAGGGTTCCAGCCGCTTACCTTTCCCCATTGTCCCCCCCCCCCCCCCCTCTTGGAAACGGTTTTTGCTTTAATTGACAATGGGCACAGGAATCGGACCAATGTATGATTGCGCCACATTTCTATAAATAGGACTCTTTAGGCAAATTACTGGACACAGGTCACATGTTACTGCTGACCAATCACAGCCCTCTCATACACGTATTGGTGCCACTTCTACAAATGCGGACATTCTATACAGACTTCAAATTTTCCTGCCCAACACGCCCTTTATTTATGTGTTTCTATTTCATAGGGCCGTTACAGAGGGGGGCCACGCCCACCCTCTTTATTATATGAGGTCACCAACTGAACATTTTCTTCCCTCGTTACTAAACCTCTTACTATGTTATACCACTACCGTATTAAACTTACTTATATTAATTAGCCGTCCAGGTGTTCCTATAGTAATGCCTCTAAAACAAACTGAGTGCCTCCTCTTTCTTTTAGTTGTTCAACTGTCTTGTTCCTATAAACCTTAAAAGTATGGTACATTTTGTAAAAATTGTGAAAATGAAACATTTCCAAATGTTATACCTTGCTGCCTAGATCTATAGACATTGTGCACATGACCTCACAACTGACAAAATGACCTGGACACCATATTGGTGATCACCTTCTTATCATTATTATTTGCAATTTTGAAGGATTTCAAATGTATTATATGACCAAATATCCTTAGAATAATTTCACTGAGTCATAATAAACAATCCCCGTGCTTCAGAATTGTTAAATTCTAGATATATTTCACAGCCACATGGGCAGAATCACCATGTGGTGATCACCAAAAAGTGGTCACGTGACCATGTGTGCACAAGGTCTATAAGTAAGAGCAGGGTCCCTACTTGTTAGACATCTAAACTGCACAATATTCTAGTGATTTGGCTATATGCAGCACACCCCTTCCTGGATCTGCTCCTGTACATATCTCTTCTATGATAATAGTGGGGTCGGTTATGTAGAAAGGTGTTTCCAGAGGGGTAAAAGTTATGCAATTTGAAGACATCTTTGGGAATCCTAAGATATCTAGTTTCAAAAATGTGGTGTCAAAGTCATGTCAAATCTAAATATTTGCATGAAATTCAGGAATTTCACTTATCATTTACCTTGACAATATATATAATAATGTAACCTGCCCCTCGCAGTGGTGTGGGTGGTGTGTGGCCTCATCACCCTACTGGGGGGCCTGGTGTTTGCAGAGATGGGCACCACCTTCCCCCGCTCTGGGTACCTCTATGTATACTTGGAGGAGTACTATGGACAGTTCTTCTCATTCGTCTTTGTCTGGGAGTACCTGTTGTTCATCAGGTAGGTGTATTTGTTGTTTGGGGGTCTATAATGAAGCAAAGCTTCCCTAAAATCCTATTCTTTTAAATCTGTCATGATATCTCTTTTTCCATATGATTATGTAGGATTATACTACATTATACTTGTTCTGATACTATCCTACAATACATAATTATAGATGTAATTGTCAAAGGTCATTGGTATTCTCTTCTGTTTGATATAACAATCAGAAACATTATATTATGTTTAAAGGTATGACTGCCAACTGTTTTTAAATAGAAAATTCCTTAAAAGTGGCAAATTACATAAAATAATATTTTGTTATTCTTTGCATGAGAATATAGGCCAGATTCTAATAATAAACAAGACATTTATGGCAGTCTGGACAGAAGAATCCTTTAATGAAGGAAGTACTTAAACAGGAACGTACTAAAACCTGTACTGAGTGGTGAAGGTTTCAAACAGCTCAGTTAGATTAATTTTAATTGGTAATTAATAATCATTTTATTTGTTTCTAAATCTTGATCTGTTTCTTAAGTGATCTTTTGAGTTCTAGTGCCTGTTATGGTTTTCAGATCTTCAATAAGCAGTTGGAATTTTAATTTTTTTCCTACCCTTCCATAGTTCAGGCCTTTTTCTTTGTTATACATTATCCAAATATCAAAACCACTTTTTTTTCTGTGCTTCTTGGTCAGTATTGATATCTAAAGCATAATTATTTTGGAAGTCTGTAATAGATTTGTAGTTTTGGCTAAACACATCACAACATTGCACAGGTCTTTGTCTGTGTTAAACATAAAAAGGGTATCATGTTTATCAAAAGAAAGGCTACATACTTTAATTTTCACATATATATTACCAACAGACCTGCATACAATGCTGTAAAGTGCTTGACCTTCTCCATGTATGCCCTGGAGCCCTTCTTTGTTGGTTGTGAGCCTCCCGTACATGCCGTCAAAATAGTAGCCATACTTATAGCTGGTAAGGATATGAACCAAAATATGGACTAATAAGGATTTATGTATTGAACCCTAAATCTTTTGTGGGTTTTCTCTAAAGTGTGATGAGCAAATGAATCAAATGTCAGTCAGTCGGTCTTAATTATCCAAAAGCATAGCTGACTTCCACCTCCTTGGACTGAATGCATGAATAATTTTAACATGTTTATACAGGAACTGTTTAAAGAGAATGTAATGAATCTTGCCTATTTATATTACTTTGATGGACACATGGCTATAATATTATATGCTGTATTTTGCATATTTTCTATTTATCAGCACTATAAACAGTTTTTAATAGCATGGTTTTGTGATTCTGTCCTTTCTTTTTTGAGTAATGAGAAGTAAAACCATCAATTGTCCCTTGTGCTTGCAGCCCTGATCACCTTTATGAACCTCGTCGATGTCCGACTATCAGCCAGGGCTCAAATGGCCTTTGTGGCAGGGATCTGCCTCTCCTTTGGCTTTATCTTCATTCTTACAGTATACCATGTGGCATCTGGTAAAGCCCACTTGCAATGTAGTGTCTGTTAAAGCTTGTAACAGTGACATTCAAGCAAATGACCATGGCAGATTCAGAGGGGGGCATTGGGCTATACAACCCACTCTTTTTATTTTAGGTTTGGTACAGGGCTAGGTAACATGACTGGGTGTGTTGGGCACTATAACATTATAAATAAATTTCAGTTTACTATAGAATATCATAGCAATCAAGCTTCACTTTAATCTACACATCATTTGAAACTTAGCCAAATTCAATCATTACAAAATAATGTTATAATCACAACTAGTGCTTTGCAGAACCTTAAAAAAGTCTAAAAGGCTTCTTCCTAAAAGAAACATGGGATCTCCTCACTAGTCAGTGAGATGGGAAGGTCTAAGGCATCCATGTATGTTGATTTAAGCAAAAATATTATACCTACACAATGACTTGTAACTCCAAGCATTGCCTAAGTGATTCTTGTGTATGTTCAAATGTCACTGGAACAATGGGAAACTCTGTCAACTTGACCTACAATGTCCTATCTGCATGGCCTAAATGCAGCTTCCTGATTGGCTGGTAAATTGTAAAAGATAAGATGAAATAACAAGACTCTTGCTCACTTCATTCCCATGGATTTGCAGAGGTTGTAAACTATAGCTAGTGTTCTAATAAATGGACCATCAGCCAATGATAGAACCCTATACACCTACACTCTCCTTCTATAAGAAGAAGAGACAAAGGAGGTCTCTTTTTCTTGGAGGAGTCTAATTTCTTACCCCAACATTACACGAGGCTCAAAGTCTGAGACCTGCTTCTTCATTGTGTGAGACCAGTTCACCTGTCTCTCCTCGAAGAAGCAGGTCTCAGCATTAGAGCCTCATGTTAGGTTGGGGTAAGAAATTAGATACCTTCAAGAAGTAGAGACCTTCTTTGTCTCTACTTCCTATAGAAGGAGAGTGTAGGTGTATAGGGTGCACTTATACACTTATAGGCTTATAATTCCAAATTAATTCAGTTTCAGTTTATGTTACATGTATAGGGTTACTATTTCCTGTTTTGGCAATATGCTTAATGCACCTTTTTGCTTATATTGTCACAAGGTGGTGAAACACACCTAGATAACATGTTCGCAGAAATCAACCCTGACATCGGAGAGGTCACTATTGGATTCTTCTCAAGTCTATCTGCCTATGGAGGCTGGTAAGGGATTGTTTTTACCCTTGTCTTTTTTTTCATATTGGAGAATTATTTCTAAATATTTGGTGAATAAGTTCTTGGTTTTTTTATTTTAATGGTTATGGGTCATATCATATCATAATACCAGGGACAGACCTAGGAATTGCATCAGATGCCTATTTCTTCTTTCTTGGCCAAATGTTACATTGTGCTCACACCAAATCTGTCATCTCTTTGCCATTTTATTTTGAATTACATGCTATCCTCTTACAGGAATCCAAATCTATGTCCCTGATAATGAAAGTATAGAATGACAATTTCTTACTCAGTAAGATTATATGTAAGATTTTAAATAAACATATTTCATATTAAATATAAGTATTGATATACATTTATTTTATCATCGTAAATGAATGCCAAAAACATGTCATTCTTTTGCTATATGACTATTTATTTCTCTCTTTTTCTTAAATTTCTTTGTTGTTGTTATTTGTCAAGGGAGGCTCTTAACTTCATGATTGATGAGGTGCATAAACCAGAGAGGTAAGCCTCACCTTTTGATGGTTGAATAAAACTTGGTTTGTCCTGAACATTGATTGATTTTTAAAATGATTCACAATGATTTTGAATTCAAACTTTTGAAAACAGTACTGCATCCCAAAATATCTAATTCATTACTTGAAGAATGCTCTGGAAGGAACTTGAACACTTTATCCATTTAGCCTTAAAAATAGATTAAGAAAAATAAGGTCTTTTCCATTGCAGTTTAAAAAAAATACTTGTATTTCTGATGTTCCAGGTGAAAAGTTAATGGTTGAATCTCCATTCCTTCCTGACTGTGAAACAAAATTCTAAGATATTTTTGAGAGAGAAATTACTTAGATTTCAAATTCTGGTAGATAGGGAGAAGAGGTAGGCTTAAGGGTTAGTTTAGGGAAAGAGTAAGGTGAGAGTGGACTAAGGGTAGGTTTAGGGATAGATGCAGGGCTGGCTAGGGTTACAGTTAAAAGGGTTTAGGGTAGTATGTGTTATCAAGATATATAGGGTTGGGTGGGTGACTTGTCCTAGAACCCTATCCAGGTGCAGTCTCTCATTTTACAATTTCTTTTCTCTTCAGAGTACTTCCGTTGTCTATCGGCATCTCCCTTGCCCTGGTGACCATTATGTTCACCACTATCAACCTGTGTTACTTGACCATACTTGGAGCAGAGGGCATCATCAACTCTAATGCAGTTGCAGCTGTAAATCTCACTTTTAAAAGTTTTATTCAAAATTTGGTTTAATATTTACTATTGGAACATGGTGTCTCATCCATAAAAGCCACTAGTATGGGGCTTTAGAATACCAGACTAGTGAATGTGATGTATGGTAACAATACCCTTGTAATTAGTAATTATCTAAATAATTCATCAGTATTTATCATTATCTGATCCTAGTCCATGGTGCAGCGGGTGCTCGGTGCTGGGTCCGCCATCATGGCAGTTCTCATCATCTTTAACACGGTTGGCAGCTTCAACTCAGGCACACTGGTTTGGTCCAGGTAACGACAGAGATCAATTCATGTGTGGGGCTAGGTAATATGATCAGAGATCAGTACTTGGGTTGGGGGAGGAGGTTTAAGGCACAGATGAGCTATCATCAATGAGCTATCATCAATAGGGGTTTGGGGAAGGTACTTGAGGATTGAAGTTAGTGATAATAGTTATGCTTACAAGGGTTTGCTGGTCCTTTAAGATGGTACCAAGGTCACAAATGTATGCTTATAAAATGTAACATTACATGTGACTTGCACCAAAAAGCATGAAGTTATTTGAGCAGCCATTTGAAAATTATTTTTCAATGTAGGATTATCCGTTGTATCTGTTGAATCTAGAGATATACTACAGCATTTTTTAAAAACATAATTATTCAGATTTGCCTTCAAACTAAAATGTCTTTTCATTATTAATGATGTCCCATGTCTGCTTACTCTTTGTTGTAATTAACAGGTTAGGATACGCCAGTGCTTCCAGGGGCCACATTCCCACTGTTCTCTCGCTGATCCACGTCACCTACCTCACTCCCCTCACTTCTCTATTATCTCAGGTAACTGCGCCCATTGGCAGCCTGGCAGGAATTATGGAAGAATATTTCTTTTATCTTGGTAGCAGCAGGAGATTTTTTCCAGACTTGCACTAATGCCTAATCTTTGGTATAACCAAATGGAAGTTTTGGGACTCCTAACAGAGTTTGGGCACTCAACACCAGTTTTGGAATTTTGCAAAACTCTGCATTATTGGACATTTTTTGAATCTCTGTTTTAATAGATGTTTTTATGGTACAGGTCACCACTTTATAAAATCATGGAGGTCCTTCTTAGTTCAAGGGAAATGCCTAATCTTTTTTTTTCTATTAAGGCATTTTACATGAAATGGGAAAGGTTTTCAACTCAGTCTGTTGCCCTGCCCCTATGTCATCATTAAAAATCCAAAATTTTAACGATTGGATGCAAATATATTTCATATTACTTTTGTTATGCATTCTTTATTGTACTTTTTTGCTGCAAATTAATTAATTTGTTGATTGTGTTGTCTGTTTTACATGAATTCCTCATTACATTTGCTTTTAGTTCAAGTATCCAGTTTTGCCTTTCTTTGTTCATGCTTTTATAATTTGTGCAAATGATTGAAATAATTCCTGTTTTTTCAAAATTACAGTTCATATTGGTTGTCATATGTTGCTGTGTAGGCAATGTCTTCTTTGTTTTAAACAATGTGGTTTTTGCATTCCGGTGCTTTGAGACATTGGCAGTTATTGGAAACATCAGGCACAGGATCAAATATCCAGACTACCATCGTCCTCTTAAGGTAATATACTGTCCTTAAATTGAAAGATGTCTAGTCATATTGAACAAATGTTAGAATTGATAAAACTATAGAAGTTGTAGGCAATTGAATAAGTATACAAAAGTATTCCTTATTCGGTTCAGACCAAATTGTGATATCCTTGTCCTATATACAAGGGTTATATTCACTCCTTTATTTTTCCTTCTTCATTTTGAAAGTGAAGAATAGCACAAATAGTTCCTACAGAAAGGAAACTGCCCTGAACTTCAGCCATATATCAGAAAATCCACCAGAACTGATTAACTGAAATGTTTTACTCCAGATCCCACTTGTTATTGCCTGTTTGTTACTTGTATGTAACTGTTTCCTGCTGGGGATACCATTAGTCACCAGGCCGCTGTCCTGTGTGTATGGGATTCTCATCCCTGTGGGTACAGCCATCCCCTACTACATCCTGTTCATCCTGAGGCCCTGCAAAATGGTCTGGCTGGACAAAATCTCAAGTAAATAATCTCAGCAGTTTCCTTTTACTTTCAATCAACAACAAATGGACAGTTATGAGTCCCAGAATGTTGTTGACCAGCTTTAGGGTTAAGACTGATTAAAGTTTGTCTGGAGTGTTCTTGGGCAAAATAGGGACCCAAGTTAAGAAAGATTTTCCAACAATTTTACAAGAAGGATGTATCACCCCATTTCTTTCATTGTTTATTGACTATGCAAGCAAGTGTGCGTACACTTACAAGGTTATTCTTTTATTTCAGACCAGTTCCTCATCGTTATCCAGAAGACTTTGAATGTGGCCATACCCGACACATACAAACATGATTGACCATACACTGCCGCCCCAACACCCCCTCCTCCCCCACAGAGAAAATCTTTCAAGAAGTTGCATCTTTCCTTCAAAAGTTCAATATAAAAACCTCAACTATTTAAAGAAAATGTTGAAAAGTTCCCCTTTGTGAACCTCACCAACCCCCTTTTTATGTTCAAATTATTGTGATTATAAGCAAAAGCTTCACTCACGGAACTAAAAGAATATAAAAGAATGATGACAGTCAGTATAGAGATAGAGTTAGCTGATACACGTTTGGATCAGTACTAGTCTTAAGGATTCGGAGGTTTGGTTAGCAGCGAGTAGCATCTAGTGACATCTGGTGACTGACCAAGGAACTACTGCAGTTTGTGAGGCCGTACATAGTCCTACCTCCCAGTATATTACCAGTATATGTACATAGAAACCTTACCACAACTACTAACAAACCGGTATTTGTGAAGCTTCTGATACTCCACAATAAATTAACTCTCAACCAAGCCTTGTCTGCATTTTGGATATGAGCACCCAGATCGTGGATGAGTTCTACTACTGGCTAGCAAATGATAAGAACAATTGAGCAACGACGGAATACAGAGATAAAGTGATTTATGTTCCCCCATTCTTTAACACAAACCCTAAGAGAACACTAGTGTTTAATGTTTCGACACAGCCAGATATAGTTGAAAATATAGATAGCTCCATAGATCAAAGTTAAAATACCCTATAGACGTTGTGCAGATGACGTCACAGTGGCCAGAAAAGTCTGGGCGCCATCTTGGTGATCAGTTTTCAGTTCTTATTGTTGACATTTCACAAGCATTTTTAACAATTATTTTTGGTAAATGCATTAAAAATGATCAAATGACATCAACTTTTATTATATAACATTCATGATTTATGGATTTATGTAAAAGCCATGTGGTCATGAAAGCACATGGTGATCACCAAAACGTGCTCACGTGACCACGTCTGCACAAGATCTATACACAACTCACAAAGGTGCAAAATAGTCCTCTCTAATGTGGTGAATAATGTTACCAGCCAGTAACCTGTCCCTGATTTGACCGACATCAACATAATTATGATGGTTTCCCATACTTAATATTTATCTAGAACACTGGGGTACTTGATAAGGGGTCCTGCTATCACATGTCAAATTTCAGAAATAGCCATGTCCACCTATCGAAATTAAGAAGTGACTGCATCACCCTGTCGAATGTAAGAAAGGGCCATGTCCCCTGTCATTATCTCTTTAAAATCCCATGTCGCATGTCATTAAGCCTCAAAGGGGCCCATGTCGCCCTGTCAAATTTAGAGGTCTAGCACCATACATTGGTTAGTTTCTTATGAAATTATTCTGGTTAGTTCTATTATACACTGTCTGTAAATATAAACAATGTGAACATAACTGTACCTGTTTCTGAAGATTCAAAATATGAGCTTGAATATTTACCACACTGTCTATTCACCAGTCCTTGATCATCTCTCTCTTATCCATAATCACTATCTTATCAACTGGAAGGACACGAGCCTTGTTGTACTTGTTGATAAGTGTCAAAACAAGCAGCATAATGCCTACTGGACTGTGGTTGAACAGGAGTAGTGGCACAGTAGGAGCAGCAAAGGTGTATTTGTATGATATATGATTTAGAACACTGCTGAATATTTTATGAAAAGAAAGTGCATCATTGATTTTTAGTGGTTTCTAGCCATGGTCAATATAGAAGTTATGGAAGAAACATACATGGTGGAGTGTATGTTGCTCAACAAGTCATCAATACAACACCCATCATTCATCAGAGGAATATCTTCAGAACATACACATAACAAAGGAGTGCATGGTTAGTAAGTTTTCATTGTAAAACCAATATAGTTCATTGGATTAATTAAGAATGCTATATAATCCAGTTCAGTGTAGACTGTCTGTGAGATGAAAGGCCAACTACACTCTCTGTGAAATGGCATGACATACTTGGATTAACTTATGGATGATATAGTAACCATAAAACACAATTGCACACAAAGATTGAAAGTCAAAGATAGACAAGCATTTGTAAAAATACACAGATAGGAGATGGAAAATGGCTGTTATGAACATGTAGTGCATGATTAAACTAGTTTCATGTTTTAAATGGGAAATAAAAGATGACATATAAGGAGAGCACTTATTTAAAATTGAATTGAAAAAGATTAATGAATAATTGTACTGTAATTGTACTGTTTCGATTGTAATTGTACTGTTGAGTAATTGTACTGTAATTGAGTGATTGTATTATTTCGATTTTATTTCTTCAAAGATAAATTAGCACATTTATCAGAATACACTAAAATACCATTCAAAATCATGACTATTTTTGAGTAGTAATATTGGTATAGGACTATGATAAAAAAAAATTAGATATGTCTGAGAAGTGAGAAAAAATACTGACAATCCCAACATCTATATCCATGCATGGGAAACAGTGCATGTACCAATGTATTTTGGTTTTGTATTTCATTGTTCCACAGTACATTTTCACAATACAATATCAGATGTATTATACAAGGCACATTACCCTATTTACACACTTGATGGTGATTTCCTGATAAATGATTGTTTGACTTTTGGCCAAATATGTCATGCTCCTGTCGAGTTAAATGGTGACTGAGTGCTCCAGTGCTGGCTGGGTGTGAGATGCCATGAGGTCAGGGCAGCATAGAGGCTGGGGTTTGTGGTATTACACCCATCCCAGTTTACACCAACATTAAAGTTTACCACAAAATATTTCTTAAATTGCTTCTCTGCTTATTCCATGAAGGCTTGCGTAACACAAAATTAACCAAAGCAATTTGATTGACAAATTGCACCTAAAATTGGTAAATTGCGGCTTTATATATTGGCCTTTTTCCAATAGGAACCAATGGTAAAGCCTAACGTAAAATGTCGAATCTTATATTGCCCTGAAATATAGCATGTTGGGGGAGACGTCAAAATTCTCCACAGCCTGCCGCAGCCACTGGTCAGTGACATTACTCCAACATGCCTCCACTCAGGGCTATTGAAGGTCGCAGCCTGCCGCAGCCTGGTAGGAAAGGGGTTGGGACACTATCTTAATGACCCTAAATGACCTCATTAACTAATCAATTAATTAGCCCAATGAGGTGATTAAGGTATTAAATATATACAAACATAAAGGAAAAGCACCATTCTATCTCTTTCCCTAAATAAAATACTGATAGAATTCCATGTCTGGCACCCAAATGAGAATGCAATGGGTTTTGGAATGCTGCAGCCAGTCATGGCACATAGGGCTTATAACTAACAATCTGCCCCAGCCTGCCACAGCATTTCAAGTTCACAGCCCCTGAATTTTGACGTCACCCCTTGATTGGCTGGCAAAGCTTTAAGTCTGTCAATGGGTGAAATTTAAGAAATTATAATTTTTAAGCAACACTTGGGGATGTGGTAAAATTTAATTGTTGTTTATGTCAATACCTAGTAAACAGGAGATAAGGATGGCTTAACTAGTTTGTCCAACCCTCATCCAACCCTGGGATATACCCAATGTGGGATGGGCTTATTGGACCAGACCTAGTTACATCCAACCCCTGTCAGGCTGCATGGTTGGGGCCCTAGGTTGACAGAGATGAGGTTGGAGGTCATCAAGTCACTTGCTAGGTTGTAGGAAAATGGCAATTCTGTGAAACTAAAATAGAAGCAAGAATGCATCATTTGTGATAGAAAATCTTAAGCTAAAGTCTGCAAGTGGAATAGATACACCAAATAGACTGAAGGGGCACAAAGCAATAATTATTTCCCTGGGTCCGAGATGCATTATTGTGCAGAGACGAGATGCTTGCAAGGGTAAATTGATTTCCTGTTGTTTTTATGATTAAATATGGCGTGGTTTAACGGTTGTTCACATAGTTTCCATGCCGGCCAGTACCTTCATTGCCCTACAGGGCAACAACACTCTGATTATTGCCCTTAAGATCAATAACACTTACTGTTATTTACTAGTTCCTAACAGGGCAGGACAATCATGAAGCTAAGAAGTTGGTATACAATAAATGACTGTATTCTATATATAAGAATTCTAATTTGCCCTACAACGGATAGCCACTAAATCATATTTTACCTGCAGGTTAGCCTAGATCCAGGTGCATGCTGGGTAATATGTCGACAAGTCACAAGGCTTATGTATAGAAATTTTCAATAATCATGGCATTATTTGTAGCTTAAAATGATGAACATCAAGATCGACTACTTTTTCATTTGTTATTTACATGTGCCAATGTTTTTTTGGGTTTGGTTGAAAATTCATTCATTACTCTTAGAAGTGTGGCAATTATTTGTAAATTTTCTATGGATTTCCATGGGTCTTTGTCGACAAAATAAGCCAAAATTAGCCTGCAGGTGCTTAAAATACTGTTAATCGGCTATCTGTGGTAGGGAGAATTCCTACACATTCACTCTTGTCTTACCCACTCAAAACCGGGGAATAATCAGAGCTGTATTACCTGTCTATGTTCATGCCAATTTACACCAATTTCTGTGTCGTCATTAATAATTCTCAACATTTTCAGTTTACCTGAATCAACTACAGGCCACAGGAACACTAAGGAATCGTTATTACCCCAGTTTGCAAAGAAATATGACCCAAGCTAAAGCCCTAAACATGGTGTGCAAACCGGGACAATAACTATTGCTTCAAGCCCCCTTGGCCTGTTCTATGTATCTCATAATATTATACTGAAATAGGCACTTGTGGGCAATACAATATTGCAGATGATGATATGAAATTGTTAGCATCAGTAATAGGATGAAACTTTTTCATTGTGGTTATGTGCCAGCAGGTGATATCAACAAATAATTATAAATGAATAAAGCACCCGCACTGAAGCCAAGTTGCACATAATGACATATTTACGTCGCGGCTAGAACAACTTAGAATAAATACAGGACAACAAACAAGGTAAATTGATTTGGACATATAATAAATTACATTTATTTCAATCCTCCCTGTAACAATAATTCTAAAGTTTAAAATTCTGCTGCGATGTTGAATCTCTGGTGGTTGGAACGAGAATAACCAACGGTCAATGCGTGGCGATTTATATAGTGGAGGTACAACAATCTCCGTAGCAATGGAAACGGAGGGCGATGACGTCACGCCTACTCCGAAATAAATAAATTGCTTAGGTATCGCTACACAATTTAATATCATTTATGTCGCGGCTAGAACAACTTAGAATAAATACAGGACAACAAACAAGGTAAATTGATTTGGACATATAATAAATTACATTTATTTTAATCCAATTCCTCCAAATCAATTACCTAACGAAGTGATAAAAATTTATCATAATTAATTTTATCGGAGATAGAAGGCCTAATATATTTGTAAATACAATCAGATGACCACTGGCCTCTCTCCTTAATATATGTTAAAGAAGCACCCTTATTATACAAGTCTGTGGTGCCTCCCCGCCTAAGAGAATGGGTTGAAAAATTACCCTTAATTTTTGAATTTGTTAACATTTGTTTAAATAGTTTGTTAACCACACTGTAGGACAAATAACTCACTTTAATTGTTGAGAACAAAGGTTCATCCCTGGACTTTGGATGAATTTTACACAATTTCTCTAGTAAATACACAGCGCAGACCCTTTTATTTTCCAATCTATTTACTGGAATTTCATGTAAACTGCCTGGCTTTTTTGTCTTTGAGGATGGCACATTTACCACGCATCCCCACTTATAAAATTTTACATTTTTTCTCAGAAGCATGTGATCCGACCTCACAACATGTCCTACTCTAAGTAGTGTCCTAAACAAAAATACAATTACAATATATATCAATACCCCTAACTGGTCGGACCAATCTATCTTCCTATATAACATTTCTAGATGCTTCTCTTTTAGTGGTTCTTTACTATCCACTTTTACATTACTGGTATTTTTTATACCTTTTACAACCATTTTTATATTAACATCTGACCAGCCTGCGACTGGCTTGGCCTTGACATTATGATAATAAATAACCGCCTGATAATAGTTTATCACAGAGGATGCTTTCATAAATTTTGATAAATAAGAAATGTACAGACAGCCCTGGTTAGAGTCACATTTGTAGGCTGACCAATGAAATTTACTACATACCTTTAGGTAACATTTCCATTGCATCCTCCGCAATTTCTGGGTATTTTCCCCTACAGCGGCTTTTTTCAACGTCACAACGCGCCTTTTCAGGCTTATTTTCTCTGCAAAATTTAAAAATGGCGTTAGTACAACACAAATTCGCCCCTAGGATACACTTTTTAACTGCGTCCTCACTTTTAATATATAACAGGCGTGATAAAGTGTCGGCCACTAAATTATTTTTTGTGTTAATATAGTGCGGGACCAGTCTTATTTTATATATTTTGCATATCCAAAATATTTCTCTAAGCCAACTCATACAAGTTGGATTAGAACTAATGCCCTTCCTAACCATATGGAAAACCTGAGTATTGTCTGTATAGATGTTTACACTGTGGCCTAAAAGTTGGCTCAGCCATTCCTGAAGGTCCCGGACTATTGGAAATAATTCCAACTCATTTATATTTTCCAAATTAAAGACAATATCAGAAGGGGCAGGTATAATATGTTTGCATTCTGAATCTGGTAAAACAATACTGTTATCCCAGCTCCCTGCCCTCCAGTCACTCCCCATATATACTGCAAAGCCTTTCATAGATGAATCAGATACCATTGGGTATGGAAATTCCTTGTATTCGATTTTTCTTTTACCATTGAAATTTTCCAGAAATTTCTCCCACCATAATAAATCATCTCTACATGCCTGCCCTATTTTTATTGCTTTTAAGTTATTATTTAAAAGGACTTTATAGAGGTTATAAACCCTTCGACAGTATACCCTGCCCCCATCCACCACATGTGCACAATGTGATAGCAGCCCCCCTAAGCTCTCTAATTCTTTCCTGCCTATGGTTGCTTTTTGACCATAATAAAAGATTCACCACCAAATTTCTTAATTTAACCAACTTTTCTTCCGGCAAGCGAATTTCCATTTTATTGGAATCAATTTCCAATCCCAGATAAGTACATACCTGAGATGGTGGAGTGACTTTTCCCCAGCTTATATGAAAGCCTATGTATCTCAATACTCTTATTACTACCTGTTGGGCCCAGGTAGCCTCCTCAAGGGTTGAACCAATGACAATAAAGTCATCTAGATAATTTACAGTTTGAACTCCATAAATATCTGATAAAATATGATATATAAATTCTGATATTTCATTGAAATACATTGGCCCTAGCCTTAGACCAAATGCCAAGCGAGAGTCCTGTATATATTTAGTCTCACCATTAATTTCCCATCTAATACCTAAGTATTTTTGATGATCTGGGTAAATAGGGACTGCTCTATAAGCTGACTTTATATCAACCACTGCCATATAATCCCCTGGATTTAACAAAGCAACTACATTGTCTACACTCTTATATTTGAACTCCTCAATAATATTATCACAATAATTATTAATTGAGATTTTTTCAGGCATACTGCAATCAGTTATTGGCCTAATATTACCATCAGGCTTGGGGACTGCACCCATAGAGTGAATACATGCTGGTTTCTCCTCCACTATTTTAAGGTAACCCTCAGCTAGCTCTTTGCCAATTATTTTGTTCATTTTTTCACGGTTATCACCTTCAAATAGTGATTTATAATTCCTACAGTCATAACTTAGACCCCCGCTTGGCACAGTATTATCAACAATTTTAAAACCATCTGTGACCCCATCTACCATAGGCCTAAACCTATTTTTACATTCATCCGATCCAAGTGATAGAAGATATTCAAACCTACAAGGCCTTAATTGACATAATGCGCCATTGATATAATATTCGCAAGTGCATATCCCACGGGCGCATTTCTCAAAAACATTGACAGTGTTTCCACTCGGCGAGCGCGCCGACACAAGAAGATTATTTTCAAAATATTTAATATCTCTGGAAATACCCGACAGATTTTCACCAAACTTGGTACCGCTATCGGCAAGGACCTTAACTCCCTCCCTATCGACCGATAACCTAGAATTATCGGCTAGATTTGCAATATTTTGACCAATTTTACCTTGTCGAATGACATTCTCATCCTCCTCCTCCGACACCGCTTGTGTACTTTCGACACGGAAACCCGTGACGTCAGCGGTATCGGTGTTTTGACCCGGGCTTGACCCCAGCGCCGTGAAGTACCGGCGCGTACCGATCGTACCAGAATCGGACATAATATTTGAAATACGATACAATTCGTCTTCCCCATAGGCTGGATTATTACTCTCATCCTCAAGAACACGGAGGAATCCGCCCCCACACCCAGAACTCCTGGATTCACTGTATAATTTGACATTTCTTGCTGGCGAGCAAGGACACGACTGAGAAGAACCACATGTACCCGTGACGTCACTGTCAGATAAGTATTTAACGCCTGGAATCTTCTCAGATTTGAAAGCGCAATCCTATTTTTTATCGCTGCTTAAACGACCACAATCTTTCTTACTATGGCCCTTCTTCTCACACACAATACAGGCGTGGTTCAGATTACATTTGCCATAGCATCCATTCTCAGAATTAAAGCGAAAGCATATCTTTTCTGAGTAACCTCTGCCACTATTTTGGGTTTGTTTACCTTTGTAGCCTCCTCCCGACTTGGTATTGACATTAGCCTTGAAAGTGTTATCGAAAGAGAACGATGACATTATTTCTTCCTGGTCAAAATTGCCAAATTCTTCGTGTCCTGCCCTGCCAGCCCTCTCCCTTACTGAGATATCATACTGATTAAACGTGTCAAACGTGTACAATCTCTTTGAAGCTTTCTCTGTCAACAATTTTACATGTTTGACAGCGGGGAGTGGATCCTTCTTATCTAAAATTAATTTTTCTATTGTTTTTAGACCAACTAACAGAATCTCCTCGACATTCTTAGGTTTATCGCCACTTTTACAGTACAATTTCTGGGCAAATTTCTTTGTTTTACCTTTGTCTTTCGCAGGAGAAGCTGACCTATCGCTGGAGTCGTCCGATTCATCGCTCGACGGCTCGACGACGGGGCTGGCCGGTCTGGGCGATCGCTGTGGTTTACCCCTCCTCCTCGTCTTAGGCCTGGACTTTCTGGGCGATACCTGTACCCATCCATCGCTGTCGTCGTCGGAATCGTCGCCTGGATGTACCTTGTGCCCGGATTCTTGCTCAGCTAACTGGTTGACTGCGCCTACCAGCCTTGAAATATTCTTCTCCATCGCCCCCATCCTGTCAGTGAGGACTTGATTCCCGACTGCTTTCGGAGACGATTGGATCGTCGCCTGGAAATCGTCCAGTGAACGATTCCCACTCTTCGTCCCACCACCACCATCGCCAGATAAGTCATCCAACAAATCTGCTGCAGAATCGTCGAGACGATTGCATTTCTTCCCCGTCGGAGCTATGTGCCTAGTTTGCCATTTTTTACAGAAATTCTTCTTCTTCGTCATCCCGGTAAGTCTCGGTTAATTAATTTCGACGATTAATACAGCCTAAACCCCTTAAGACTGCTGGTATATTCAAATAATCGCCCGAAATAGGCTTTAAAATTCTGCTGCGATGTTGAATCTCTGGTGGTTGGAACGAGAATAACCAACGGTCAATGCGTGGCGATTTATATAGTGGAGGTACAACAATCTCCGTAGCGATGGAAACGGAGGGCGATGACGTCACGCCTACTCCGAAATAAATAAATTGCTTAGGTATCGCTACACAATTTAATATCGATTATTTTTCAATGAAATTGGTGCAGCATGTCAGTCACATCTTCCACATTTAATGTCAGAAAAATCTAGAGAAAATTCACAATTTTGACATAACTAGGGGACATTAAAAACTTGCATTTTATCTGATTTTTCAAGGGAAATCCCCAAATTTGTGACGTAGCAAGGGGATTTCTTGCCGAATCCCATTTGCCCTTAGAAGGGAATCCCCATCCCTGTGTAATTTGTAATAAGAGTTATGCCCTCTAACCAAAGGTATATATATTTGACCTAATGCAACTCATTATAAATCAAAAAATATATCCATCTAAAACTATTCACTAATCATTGAATCCCAAAAAAACTTAAGAAGGAATTCACCCTGGCTATGACGTAGCAAGGGGAGTACTGAGGAGCTCAGCATACAGGGAATTCCAAAAATTAAATTCCTTTCCTGAATAATTCCCTAAAACCTTGACATTTTCAAGTTTTTACTTTTGAAATAGTTTAAGAATACTCAAGTCAAGTTATTTGTTCAAAAAATTGCATTTCGTGAATTTATGTGCAAGCTTTCCTTAAGTATAGTCAAAGTCAGTGGTGCCCAAGCAGGTTATATGTGAGGTAGGCACAAACAGGTTGATTAATGAGATTCCTATGATAAATAGGAAGAGGGATGGGAAGTCGCTGGAGAACATGAGCCATCAGCCAACCCTGCTTAAACAAGCTTAAGGCATACCCACACATAATCGGCGGCAACAACTGCGTCAGCCCCAACGATCAGCCCCAATGATCACACGTTACATCTGTAGGACAATTCTCACAAAACGTGCCCAATAAGCCCATGGGCATATCCCAGGGTTGGATAAGGGTTGGATAAAATTACAATGAAAGCCATCCTTGTCCGCTACTGTGGCAGTTACTGAAAAACCAAGAATCATATTTTCCTATATCCCCAAGTAGTGATAAAACGATCTGATTTGTTGAATTCTACCAATGAAAAAGATTTGCAGATTTGTAAGCCAATCAAAATGCTGTATTTCTGGACAAAATAGGGTTGGACATTATAGGTTGGGCTGACAAGCCTTAGCATTGGTTCTTATGGGAAAAAATCCAATATATAAAGCTGCACTTTACAAATTTGAGGAGCAGTCCCTAATCCAAATTTTGTATCATGCCACTCACTTCATGAAATAAACATGCAATCAATTTTGAAAATATTTCATGGTAAACTTTACTGTTAGTGTAAACTGGGATGAGGTTATTCAGCCTAATGGGGGTCTGCAGGGTGATTTTTTTGGGTCAAATCCTTTCAGATTTATTGTATATTTTAAAGGGTGTATAAAGAATCTATATACAAAGTTGGGAATATGTATGGTCTCTTCAATATCATTGATTTAGACCTTGCCCCCAGTTACAATGACAGTGCCCCCATGGACAACGACAACGCCCCCTCGAACAATGACAGTACTAGTGCCCCCATGAACAATGACAGAATGCTCCCACAAACAATGACTGAATGCCCCCACGAACAATTACAGTGCCTCCATGAGCAATGACAGAATGCCCCCATGGACAATGACAGCCATTTAGTACACCACTAATCAATTTGAGTCTATTGAACAGGACTTGTATTTAGGGGAATTAATTTACTATAAGTTAAAGTTAGTTAGAATATTTCTTTTCATAGATATATACTTAAAAGACGAAGGTCACCTAGTCAAAGTTAGTAAGTTAATGGATCAAAAGAAATGTTCAACTTTAATATGATAGGGGCTTACTGTTTCCTGTTTGCATTAGTGTAAGCGCCTTCCATTGTTTTCCTGGTTTGCTTTCCTTTGTTCTACGCTGCTGATTCGCCTATTCATATGTTATTAACGACGAATAGTGGTAGCTTGGCTGTGAGGTAATTTTATTTCTGTTTCAAAGTAATTTAGATGTAATGTCGTCAAGTTTCACATTCAGACCAAAGATAATAGAATGAGGGTTAATTTTTTGAACATGCAAGAACGCTGTTTAAATGTTTGATGTATATCAAGATAATTTGCACAACCTGTTTTTCACTTTGTGGGTGTTGACATGTCCCTTAACCAACACAATATTCAATTATTAATATTTTCTGTCACCAGCACACAGGGTCCTCTCTCTACCCTCCAGCCCAGTTTATATATATGTCCATTAGATATAATCTCCTATGCCTGTTGTCCAGGGTCCTAATGTCCACACGCCGCTCAGCCAGCGTACTTCTCCCATCTCAGATACAGGCCTTTTTAAATGGGCCTAACCTACGCACAATGGTGACGTCATGATATGGGTGTGGCTTTTGCCACTTGCAGGTAGTGCACACCACAATGTCATTTGGGGCCTAGGAGCTGGAGAGGTAGGACACATACCAGGGAGCTTATCTGTGGTATGACTACAGTTCAAATATATGTAGTAACATATATCATAGGGAGTAACATGAAACATGGAGTAACATATGTGTATACTTGGAGATTCCATGGAGCACATGAATGTTGGGAATAACTTCTGGGATTATATTCCTGGAGCATACTAGGAGAATCCATGGAAAACACCTTGGAGTGCAATTTTGAATAATATTTCTGGAGCATCCTACACTACTCGCATATCCATATACTACACACATACATATAACATTAATAAATAGTCACACATGTTCCTTTTTAATTCCTATACTTACATATATGTTTCTAGTGTGTAATTACAACACACTATTTAGGTGGGAAAATAGATCATTTATAAACTTATATCATATTGATATAGATGTTAAGAGGGATTCAAGACCCAAAATTAAATTGTTTTTATGATTTTCGCCAGGCACTGTCTCATTAGTAATGGTTTAAACAATGACAAAAAAATGTACAAGTAATTTTTAGGCATAACTATATAAAATATTTCATTTTGACATGAAAAAGTAAGGTTAACTTTGATGAAATATTAGGTATTGACACTAAAATGCAAAAAACCCAGATATGACTTAAGTTAAATAACTGTGTAATAAAACAATCAAGTTGAAATATCCAAATTGAATTGAGCACATTTTGTGAGAATTGACCATAATATTATATGGGGAGCTTAAAGTATATGAGGGCAAGACCCCATGTAATGAGGGGCAGTTAAAGACAATCGCTCCATTATAGTTCTAATGTTGAGATTTTCTTTAAACTTTGGGAAATTGGAGATTAGGGTCTGCACATACAAGAAATAATGAAAAAATAGGGGGTCACCGTGCTAACTTTTGAATAAAATGTATCCCAAAATGTGCTTAATTACCCAAATTTCAGTATTTCAATGATTTCAACCTATATTAAGACATTTCTTAATAAATCATACAAAACTTGTCAAATATGTTCTCAAACTGCTTAGATATGCAACCAACATATGGATATATGTAATACATGCATTATTCTACAAAAATAACAAAATAATGGTATTTTGTTTGATTTTAATTAAATGAATATTTCAATACAAAAGTGGCAAATCTCAGGGAAATGATAAAAAAAATGTCAAAGTTGAAAATCTTTTTAATTTCTACATTTGATGGGGAAAAGTGTTAGCTATGATTTTCTGAAAAGAAATTGGGGGGTCACCGATGTAAATTTGTCAGAAAAACTACTTTTTTGTTATAAGATTTAGGCAAAAATAGATCATTTTTTGAAAATTATAAAAGTCATACTATCGATATATAAACAATATCTAACATGTAGTGAGCTTATCCAGGCCTAAACACATATTGGTTTATTTAGATGAATGATTTTTTTTCTAGCCGACTTGTGCAGAAACCATGCCGCATCAACACAAAGAGCAGCACTAATTATAGCCAAAATAAGGGGGGTTTGGTCGAAAATAAGTTTTATTAGAAATAAATTCATAATTAATTAGTTAATAAAGGTCCATCAGATGTGACAGCACATTTGAATTAGAGTCTATCCAGGTTCTGGACTACAACTTTGTCGCTTACTGCATGGCAATTGGATGATTATGAACAGAGATATGAGCAAAGATGCATTTTCCCTCCATAGACTTCTATAGTTAAGCATTTCCATGGTCATGCTCCACTGCACACTCATAGAGCTAGGCTGCGCAGTCTGCATGCGCAATAACAAATGGCGCCATTGCCCTTAAGAACTTTTCGTTGAGTAGGTATGGGAGCTTGATAGTGAAACAAACCATCACAGATAAGCTTGACCAGGTGAATTTAGCTGAACAACTGACGGGACGTAGATCATGAAATACAATGAGCGTTAAGTGAGCTTCACATAGGAAAAATCAGCTTGACTTTATGGGTAGTGGTATCTCTTGGGTAATAGTTCAACTCTGCTGGATTAAAGGAGTGGTAATCTCTACTAGAACCGAGCATGAACTTCGCAGTCAAATGATGATACCTGCTATGTTATGTCGCATGGCTACAACTTGTGAAAGACCTGGATGTAGGAAATAGCGGAGAGTGCTGGTGCACATTTAGCTTTTATGGATTTGTATCTAATCAACTTACTTTACCTCTGTCAACAAGCATTCTTTGTGCGATTCTGAACCTCCATTATTAGATTCCTCTACCACTATGCTAGTAACATCAGGCAGATATGTATAAACATATACATAAACATATACATATGCAAATGGTACGCTATCATCTTGCATGCCAATATCCATGGGAGTTCCCCAAGGGTCCATTTTGGGCCCACTTCTTTTCCTCATTTATGTCAATGATACCCATGATGTACTGAGTCATGTTAAATTGAAAATGTACACTGACGACACTGTTCTCTACTGTAGCAGCAATGATCCACTGATTGCTCACAGCCATATTCAAGAGCACCTTAAAGACTTTATAACTTGGTCAGATAGCAACAGACTGTCAATTAATGTTAAGAAAACAAAGTCAATTTTCTTTGTGACAAAGCACATTATTGATAATACTGACCAGCCCCCTTTGTATCTTGGCAAGGAAAAAATTGAGCTGACAACCAACTTCTCTTATCTTGGTCTTAAGCTTGACAATCTGTTAAACTTTGAGCTTCTGGCAAAGGAAAATGAAAGCAGGGTTGCCAATAAAGTCAAATTGCTGGCTAAGTTAACATGTTACCTGAGTAAAAATCAAGCATTAACAATATATAAGTACAAAATACACCCGTATGTTGACTAGCGAGATATTTTCTATGGTAGCACCTTCCAACGCACTCTGAGGAAACTCCAATCTGCTCAAAACCATGCGTTGCATATGTGCTTGAAGTTAAAAGGAAATCATAATGTAAATGATCTACATAGGCAAGCTGGCCTTAGCAAGTTGGCTGATCGTAGAGACAAACACTTGTTAAACCATATGTCCAAGCGCAAAACATTGAATGTACAAATCAACAACTCCCAGGGCAGGACCAGGCTCTTTGATGCAACTGTCTTGAATGAAACACAGGTTAAAAAAGTCCATTTGAGCGTAGTGTCTACTGTAGAGGGGCTAAACTCTGGAATAAACTGCCATCTTCAGAGCACAACACTGATAATGTCCAGCGCTTCAAAGCTATACAAAGAAGGAAGCTCAGCCAAACTGTTAGGTCTTATGTAGTAAATTGAGTAAATTGATATTGGGCCCATCCCTGGATACTCTATTCATATGGCTGCTTTGTATACTGTTGTTATGGATGTGTATTCTAGCTAATTGTGGAGGCAGAGCCTAATGTTTCCAAGACTTGACTCACCTGTAACATTTCCCTGTCACCCTACTTGTAATGCCTACTTGTAAGGCTATAATGAACCTAATTCCCGGAATAACTCCATCATACCTTTGTAATCAACTTATAGAGCTTGATGAGATGTGAAATTAACACTGTATTATTTACCTTTAGCTTATGCAGTATTCTTTGTTTTTATCATGCTGTGACATGTGTTCCATCTTGATTTATACTAAAATTATATTACATGACCTTGGATAACTGGTCGTTCAATGTAAATTAGCAGACAGTTGCTGAACTAGTATAAAATAAAGTCTTTAAAAAAAAACAAAAAAAAACAAAAATTCAGACCTACTAGCACCCTTGAGCAAATGTAAGTAGTGAATTAAAGTATAAAAGAAAGTAACAATACGAGCTTGTAACAACTCCCCATCTTTATTAAACCAATAACTCACTGAACACTAACGTGAGTACAATTATTAGTATTAACAGTATTATATAGATAACAGACTAAAGTTCACACCCACTTTCACAATATTTTTATGACATTTTTGCAACACTTTCATTACAAATGTGTAGAGTTAGGAGTTAGGAGTAATTATTGGTATGTGGAATAGAGCCATATGACAGAATGTTTAATGTTAACCTGTTTAAAGATTTAATGTTTTTCTTTTCAATGTTATTTTCACTGACAGCAGGATAAGATGATTGCAGGGAAGACAGTCCATCCCTCAGGCCCTGTGGTGCACCTGGCCCTGAAGCGGCAGTTCACAGTGAAACATGGCGTGTCTATCTGTATGGGGCTCATGCTGGGCATCTCCATGTACATCTCGCCCACAGGGGTCATCAGGGGCACCCACTCAGGGGGACTAGCACTCGGTAAGTGACCAACTCACACCAAGTTTGTATAAGTAAGTCAGGGGAGAAAGTGTCTGTTTGGGTCTATGTGTTCATCCAACCAGTAATAGTAATAATTATTATGAATGTAGTGTTGTGATGCAAGGATTTAGTACATGTAGTTCCTTCTATTTCTACTATCATTAGCCCTTTCACTATGCCAGATGCCTTGAGGCATCGCCAACCAAAACACCCCAGGTGCATTGAGTCATCTCCACCTAAAACACGCCAGATGCATTGAGGCATCTTTTCAATGACAGCCAAGCTAGCTTTTCCAGAAAAAATGTCAGTTACTGTTTTAAAACCCAGAAATTAACTATACTATAGTATATCTAACAATTAAAAGGCTGAAAATAACTTGTTCTATGTAATAATATGTACTTTAACTTAGATCCTGATAGGGGCAAGCGTGCTTTTATATGTTGCATGTTTTGGGGCTATTTACTACAGTACATTGGCAGTTTTCTAAATCCTGAACGAAATGATGGTGGAGTAGGGAAAGGGTTAAGCACAGTCATTTACAATAAGCATTAATCACATACCTACAATAATTATATTTGGTCTTCTAATAAAAATAAAAAATACATGACATACCTGTCAATGGAATTCTGTTGTTCAGAATGGACTTCCCCGAATGACCATAGTATGGAAGAAAGCTAGAATTTATAAAGTCACATGGGACATCACAAACCCTTTTATCCTAACCCTTTATTCAAACAGATATGTGCAAGGGTAATTGTGAGGTTTTCCCACACTATGTAGCTTTTCCCTGTTGATGGTACTAAAAAGGGGCTGATAAAATGGGAAGAGGAGGTTTAGGGGGTTTCGACTTTTGGACATCTGAACTACACAAGGAGGGGTATCTGAATAATTTAGTATTTGGATTTCTTGTAACCTGAGATAAATAACCACAATAATTATTGTATGTACCTAATTCATAATGTTTCTATTCCTTTTGTTTTATGTTGTGAATGAAATGGTTGTCATTGTCATTTCAGTTATTACCCTTTGATAGTGCTAGTAGGGACAGCTAAAGGGGAACAGGGTCCAGGGGGTCCTCATATCAAAATCCTGGATTTTGCCCAGTACCTTTCCTTCTCAGCAGACCCCTCATATTTCACATTCCCCTTTACAGTGGCATGGGTGGTGTGTGGCCTTATCACACTGCTTGGGGGCCTGGTGTTTGCTGAGATGGGCACCACCTTCCCCCGCTCTGGGCACCTCTATGTGTACCTGGAGGAGTACTATGGACAGTTCTTCTCATTCGTCTTTGTCTGGGAGTACCTCTTGTTCCACAGGTAGCTGTGTTTATATTCATTAGTTGATTGAGATACATCTGTTCACCTAAGCCTAGAAACTTCCCATTGGCTTGGGTATTTCTCATTTTTTGAACATCCTCTGAAAAAATTAATATCATTGATCACATCCTGAACTTTGTGGCAACTCAGTCAAATTGAAATGTAAAAGATTATCATGACATCAGGGATTGCTCCTTTAAGACAGGTTCTAGGGTAAAGATTGTGCTTACACTCTTGTTCTCTTAATTGATAAAAAATGTTTTGGTAATTCTCCTTATGTTTGGTATGCTTGTTCTGATACCTCTCTGTGATACACATGCATGCAATTGAGAATGTAAAGATGGCCATTGGCTTTCTCTTATGTCTGATATAACAATGTGCAGCACATTAGTATTCTGGCTAAAAGTATTACTGAATGTTCATTGCACCACCTGGTGTTTGAAAAAGAAACTGCTGAAAACAGGAGTGGTGAAGATTTCAGTCAGCTCTGGTTGATTCACCGATCAGTTTCTGAATTTTGTAATTTTGTTTTGTTTCTTATGAGGTCTGGTTTGCTTACAATGGATTTTATGCCATCTACAAAAGACTTTAAATTTTGAAGTTCCCTTAGGCTCCAATAGTCAATACTTTTTCCTTTGTCAATCAATTTATTTTTTATTGTTTGACAAAGGAAACAAAATTAAAAATATTTTCTATAACTCAAGATCAGTGGTACATGAAATCTGTTTGTGTCCTGCTTGGCCAGAACTAACCTCTTAAATTTATTTTTGAAGTCTGTAATATATTTGCAGTTTTGGCTTAACATACAATAGTACCTTGAACAATCTAAAAGCAAAATCATTTGCCAGTGCCACTTTTGTTGTAAATCATAAAAAGGGTATGCATTCACAATCTACCATTGTATGATTTCCTACCTCAAACAGACCTGCATCTAATGCTGTAAAGTGCCTGACCTTCTCCATGTATGCCCTGGAGCCCTTCTTTATTGGTTGTGAGCCTCCCGAACATGCTGTTAAAATAGTGGCCATCCTCATAGCTGGTAAGGATATGAACCAAATATTGACTAATAAGAGTTTATGTATTCACCCCAGTTAAAATTGTAGTGTTATTTTAATATGTAATAACCAAATAAATACAAAAGTCAGTCTGCTTGGCTCATATCTTATTCTTAGTTATCCAAAAACATGACTGACTTCAAAATTTTTAGACTGATTAAATATTATAATACAATGATTATACATTTATACAGCATTTGTTGGATAAGGATGCAATGAATCTGGCCAGGTCCAATCACCTTATTCATGGACACTGGGCCTCATATTGTATTTTGCACAAGCTCAGAGGGTTACCCAATAAGGAAGAGCTGTTTTTTTTCTAGAATCTTTCATATCATTTAAGCATATTTGAACATAATGATTATGATTCAATCTAAGATGAACATTTTCAATAAATACTAACAAAAATATATGGTACAAAAAGATTTTAGATTTTCATTTTCTCTTTTTATCGATATAACTAAAAGGAGTTTGCTTTTTGGTTAATGACTCTATGCTTTCTGCATGAGGGATAAGGAGTAAAACTATCTAATATTCCTATTTCTTGCAGCCTTGATTACTTTCATGAACCTCATCAATGTCCGTCTGTCAGCCCGAGCCCAGATGGCTTTCGTTACAGGCGTTTGCCTCTCCTTTGGCTTCATCTTCACTGTCACAATATACTATGTGGCATCTGGTAAAGCCTGTATACCATGTCGCATCTGGTAAAGCTTGTAAATCATGTGTTATTTGGTCAAGCCCATATACCACCAGTCTTCCAGTACTGCCTGTATATGGTGTGGCAGAAAACTGCGGCAAACTCAGAGGCAGGCATGAGGCCATGCACCCTCCCTTTTTATTGTAAAACAGCATGACAATTGGCCAAAATTTTAATCTGCACATATTTGAAACTTTATTGATAACATGTAATAATCACAACTAGTGCCTAAAACATTTAAAAAAAAACTAAAGAAATCTTTAAAGGCATTTTCCTAAAAGAAACAATTGCACCTCCTCACTAGTCAGTGAGCTTGGAAAAAGTAAGGCCTACAAGTTGTTATAAGGGCTGGGGAATGGCTCAGCCAATTGATCATCGTCAGTCTTGTTTTGAGAGAGTAATTCATTTAACACTTTTAAACAAATGAATATGAAAGAAACGCTTGGTTCAGGGGCTGACACCTTATAAGGTTCTGACTCCTTATAATTGACTCAAGGTAGCGGGAGGGAGATCCTTGGATGGGTACTGGTAGGGTCCTGGATTGGTTTTGGGTAGGAACTGTGGTCCTTATTATTATAATATACACTTTTCACAAGAAAATTGAATAAAAAAGAAGAAGATAGAAATCTACAGATCTAAAAGTGAAACAGTAATTTTGTCAATAACCACAGATTTCAACTTCAAAAATGCGGCCCAACCCCTCCCAATCCCCTCATGTTGTTGCTGCTTGACTAACAAATGTCACTGAAACAATGGAGAAGCAGCTGGTCAACTTGACTTACAGTGTTTTCTCTTGATGTCCTAAAATGCAGCATTTTGATTTACTGCAAATTTATAAAGCATTAGTTGGAATAGCGTTACTCTTGCTCATTTAATTCTCATGGGTTGCAGAGGTTAGGCTATGTAATTGCCTACCATTTGTTTATATCCATCCTCTGTTACAACTACTGGAAGATCACTATGTACTGTGAGATGGTTCGTGAAAATGAAAAAAGAAAAACTAGATTATGTTCTTCATAGATAGACCATAAGCCAATGATAGAAGTATAAGCTTAAACTTCATCATGTTTAAAATTACCAAATTAATTTAGTTATTTTTTATGTTCCTTGCATAATATTATTGTTTTTTGCTTTATCTAAGTCTAGGCAGTAGCCCAGCTTGATACTATGTTTTGCCAACAGGTGGAAAGATACATCTTGATAATGTGTTTGCGGACATCAACCCTGACATTGGAGAGGTCACTATTGGGTTTTTCTCGGCCCTGTATGCTTACGGGGGCTGGTAAGGAGTTGTTATTGTGTTGGTTGTTTTTAGCTTGATGAATTTATTTCTAGATGATGTTGACTATTGGTTATGATAGTTATTTTGCTTATATACTGCCCATTAGAAATTTGATTATTTCATTGGCTTATACTCATGGACGGACTTAGGGAGTAGCATCAGCTGCCCCAACTCTTCTTGTTCCCCTCCTTTTTTGCTAAATTTTATATTGTGTTGATACTAAGTCTATAGTCCCAGTGGGGGGCTTTGATCTTCTCATTGATAGGATGCCTTAGGAATATTCATAGACTGTATGCTGACAGCAAGGCATCAAATATAAGTTTCTATTTTCCTGAATACAAATAATGTCAGCTTGTAATGGGAAAAACATATTATACACACTGAAATGGTCAGGTCAACTACCAGTTGCCAGGTGGCACCACTGAGGCCAATAACAGGTTTTACCTTGGCTGTTCAATCTTGACCTTGCAACTTCTTTGATATAATCCCTGGATCTGTCCCTCATAATTAAAGTGTAAAATGATTATTTGCTACTCATTGAGATTTATAATATGTAATAGAAAATGTATCAATTTTTGTCGTCATAATTCAATGCCAAAATGTATATGATTCTTCTTAGATATGGTACTTTTTTTCTTTTTTTAATTTCTTGCAATTGGTTGTTTTTATTCATTCAGGGAAGCTCTCAACTTCATGATTGATGAAGTGCAAAAGCCAGAGAGGTAAGGCCACCATTTTGTGGATGGTTCTTTCTAGATCTAACATAATATGTACAGGAACATACATATTAAAATTTAACTTGGACATTGCTATTATCATGGCATTTCAGATTCTTCAACTGTTGATCATAAAATATTTATCTAATGATTGATTTAAATTGTTTTGTGATGTGATCAGTATCTATTATTGCAGAGTACTTCCATTGTCTATCGGCATCTCCCTTGCCCTGGTGACCGTCATATTCACCACCATCAACCTGTGTTACCTGACCATACTGGGGGCAGAGGGCCTCATCAACTCTAATGCTGTTGCAGCTGTATGTCTCATTTTTAGATATACATATACACCTAGACAAGTAAACAAATGGCAAATAAAGAAGGTCCAATAGTAGTTTCTGGGATTCTGATTACACTGTATAAAACATAGACATAACACATCTACCGACAGCACTGTTTCTTTGGATAAATGATTGCACTTCTCTTTAGAATACAAAGGGAGTAAACTTCAACCATGAAAATTCTAACAGGATGGATAACAATAATGCATATGAGCAATTTGATTATGTTCATTATGGTGGATATTGTGTCTCTTCACAGTCTAAAGCACTCTAACAACAAGGGCAATTCACACCTTTCTGAATGTGCTTTCAAGAGATCACTCCTCTGCATTCAGTATTAGAATATGCTGTCTTATTTGATTTGATTAGACAAACATTAGATGATTATTTGGGTAGAATCTGTTGATTTTAGTGCCAATCAGCTTTCCAGGTAAAATTCACATAATAGGTGTGGGGTTTTAGAATCCAGGACTAGATACTTGTGAGCCCATGGTAGTGAGATCTTTGATAATTTTATAATATTTTATTTTGGTCCTAGTCTATGGTGCAGCAGGTGCTTGGTGCTGGGTCAGCCATCATGGCAGTTCTCATCATCTTTAACACGGTTGGCAGCTTCAACTCCGGCACACTGGTTGGGTCCAGGTAATGCGGTCAGAGACCATTTCATGTGTGTGATCAGATGATCTGGTCAGTTACCAGTATGTGTGTGGATGTGTCAGAGGGGGGTTGTTTAAGGCACAGATGAGTCATTTTTGGTGCCAGGAATTGGAGGAGTACACTTGACTTTTGAAAGTTGAGGTAATGTATTTATGAATATTGGTTGATGTTAAGACGTTACAAAAATGATATTTTTATAACTATAAGAAAAATGCAAATACATGTACTTTGTACCTAAAAACATTTAGCTATTTGAGCAAACATGGTTATTTTGCAATGTAGGATTTTCCATTTAATATTCTCAGCAGAGACATAATTATTACATTGTTTTATATGCTTTTCAATTCTATTTAAATCCATTTGTCTCCACAATCTAAAATCCCTGGTTAAAACTGAATCCACATAAATGTAAACTTTGATACACCTTTTTTCTCTTTTCATGAGATCTAATGTCCCTTTCCTCTTTGTTGTAATTTACAGATTAGGATACACCAGTGCTTCGAGGGGCCATATTCCAACTGTTCTCTCGCTGATCCACGTCACCTACCTCACTCCTGTCACTTCCCTATTGTCTCAGGTATTATCTCTGTCAATTGTTTAACAATTGATTATGGATGGATTTATATATAATATCATATTCAAATAGAAAAAAAAGTTATTTAAGGACAATCGCTCCATTATCCAGATACTGAAAAAATCAAAGTCCTTCAATGTTTATCAAATCTTGCAGAAATGTTCATTAATGTTTAGTCTATCATAATTAAAATTCAAAAATAGTTTACCAGGGATACTTTTGTAGATAAATATGGCCAAATAAGACAAATTTTGTTGTAATTTTGCAAATTCTGAAAAATGTTTTAAATAGGAAAAAATTATTTTTATTCTGTAACTATTTTAATTCATGAAATACAATGATATGATATACTTCTATATGATTGTGAGTGTGTTGAGCATAATACAAAATATCAAAATTACCTGTCATGTAAATCTTTAGGTGAATTTATGGAGGAAACTCATAAATACCCTTTTAAGTAATTTTAGATCTCAAAATGAATATTCAGCTTTTCTGGCCAAGTTCATCTGGTGACCCCCTGTTTTTTTTTGCTGAAAATAGTAGCCTATAGCTTTCTGTACAATATATATTGATTTTAAGATTTACTGGGTATTCAAATTTTTTGTATGCATCTTTTTTCAGATTTTTTCATTTTTTTCACAATTTTTTACAATTTTAATTTGAACATTTCAAAGATTAAAATGCATGTTGCCCCATGATTTTTTTCTTAATGCTCTCTAATTCACTTGCCTACATGTAGGTCCTTCTATTACTGACTTCAATTTGTTTGTGCTACCTTTTTTTGAGAATAATATGGAATTAAGATATTATTTAAATGTGATTCAAAATAGTTGATTTTTTTCAAAATCACCACACAAAGAAACTGATTTCACAGAAAAGTTTCCACGGTGACCTATCATTTTTTTGATCATTTTGGAACCTTTAGAGGTAGAACTTGCATTCTGGAAAACTTTGGGAAAATCTGGGCACTAGATCTATAATTGCGTGATTGTCCTTAAAAGGAGGAGTTTGGTGAAACTAAATGGAGGTCTGGAAACTCCTAATAGGGTTTTGGCACAGGTTTTGGAAGTCCTAGAAGAAATACCAATTTCAAAAGTTCTGTATTATTGGATGTTTTTGAAATCTCACTTAAATGGATGTTTTTATAAAACAAGCCACTGTTTGATAAAATTATGGAGGTACTTCCTAGTGTTAGGGGAAATATTTTATTTTATTTTTTCTCAATTAAGACATTTTATATAAAACTGGACAGCTGTCAGTATATGGCCCTGCCCCTATTACCTCATTGAAAAGGACAATTTTGATATGTGAATGCAAATGTAATTCATTTTACTGCCATTAATTTGTTGATTATGTTGACCTCTTTTACTTGACTTGTTCATTACCTTTGTTTTTAGTTCAAGTATCCAGTTTTGCCATTTCTGTTATTTACAGTTCATATTGGTTGTAATATGTTGCTGTTTAGGCAATGTCTTCTTTGTTTTAAATAATGTGGCTTTTGCATACAAGTGCTTTGAGACATTGGCAGTCATTGGAAACATCAGGCACAGGATCAAATATCCAGATTACCATCGCCCTCTTAAGGTAATATATACTTCTGCTCAACCAAAAGATCCTTATGTCATACCTTACTGATGCTAGATACATTATACTTTCTACTTTCTGTACTTAAAGGGAGCCAAAACCAATGTTGTGTCAAAATATGACAAAATTGTGCAAACTCAAATAACTATGAAAATAGATTCTAAAGCCCCATACCCACTAAGCGACTCTAATGTCGCCAGGCGACAGGCGACTGTAAGAATCGGCTGCAAAATCGCCCAGCAACTCAGGATCGCCCGTCGAAGCCCTGTGGCTATGGTGCGTTTCTGGGCAACTGGCGACTGGTGACAGGATCGCCGGTAAAATCACCAGTAAAATCGCCGGTGAAATATCAAACTTGCTTGATATTATAGTCGCCGGGCGACGATGTCGGCCCTTCCACCAGTCGCCCGTCGCAGCTAAAGTCGCTTACTGGGTTTGGCCCTTAAGAGTCTAACCTTAGCCATTGGTACAGTATGAATCATAATAACTAGCTATTACTTCAAATGGATTCCATAATACTTATGTCATGTAAGCCTGTAGACAGCAATGTTGGTTGGACACCAAAAGGTATTTTGATGTAGTTTAAGGATAAAAAAGGATTATCAACGGCCTTTTCAGTAAAATTGCAAGTTTTTTTTTTAAATAATGCCTATTTTCTTAATGTATGATATATCAAGTGAAAGGGCAGATATTTCTAATGGTATGCATATTTTTTAATATAATGTAAAATAGAAAAACTAACTATTAAAAAGAGAATTTTTCACTTTTATTTTTTGAATATTGCTATCTTTATAGATAATTTCTCTTGAGCTCTGAAACTTTACATGCAGTACTAGAACTTAAATGTGGAGGGAATTGTGTCTCACGTTTTTGTAATAAACTTGTTTATAAAAACAGGTTACTTTTTAATATTTCTTTTACATTTTTTCCCATTATTTTCTTTAAAAAAACTGGATTTATTCAAACATTAATACCCTGCATAAGAATGTTTTAATGCATATTCAAAGTTTTAACTGAGTATTTCAAGAATATTTGACATCCACCTTCAAAAAATAAAAGTTTAAACAAATATTTAGTTTTCCGGATACATCTACTCGGTAAAGGTTCGACAAATTGACATATACTATGTATGGCCATTCAGAGGGCATAATAATTATTCAAGTTTAGATATCAAAACTATTGGCCAAATATTCCCAAGTGAATAATGAAAAGAAACAATAGATGCAACTATTGGAAATTACACCATGATAACCCTTCTCTATCCTTATTTAAGTCAGTATTCACAGTCTATGTTTCACCATAGGCCTAGACTTCGGATATAGAATTTGAATAGTTAGCAGAATTTGCAAAATTTTAACCCTACGATGCTATTGGCTCCCTTTGAAAAATCATTCAGATATATTCCTTTCAGTCAGTTCAGACAGAAATGAGAAGTCCTTTTGCTCTTAACTTACACGTTGGAAGGGTTCACATATAGAACTTTCCTTTTACCAATTAGGGGAAGACCGACTTTTATGGGTCAGTGGGTACCAGCCATAGGTTATTGGTGTACTCGCCAGGCACCAGCAGCCAAGAAATGTCCCGGCATGCTACACAGATAACCTACTGCTGGTAACCAGTGGCCCAGAAAAGTAGTTCTACTCCTAATTGTCTTTTTAATCATAAAAAATATCTCAGATGATTTATACCAAAAAAAAACAGAAAATCTGCACAAACATCTTAATTGGGTATCCTTTACTCCAGATACCTCTAGTCATTGCCTGCTTGTTACTGGTGTGTAACTGTTTCCTGCTGGGGATACCGCTGGTCACCAGGCCCCTGTCCTGTGTGTATGGGATTCTCATCGCTGTGGGTACAGCCATCCCCTACTATGTCCTGTTCATTCTGAGGCCATGCAAAATGGCTTGGCTTGACAAAATCTCAAGTAAGCTTAACATTTTCCCTTTACTTTGAATCAACAACAATTAGACAGCGGAGAAGAACCTTCTGGGCCACTGGGCACAAAGCTTAGATTACAGATGCACCACATTAGGAACATAAAGCATAGATATTTCCCAGCACTGTACACTGACAACCTACAGATTGTATCAAGTGACCCAGAAAAGCACTTCTCCTCTGCATCAGCTATTCACAAATACACATATCTTAACTAAATATACATTTAACAAAGCAGCAGAAAAAGGCAATGGTCCATCACATAACCCCCCTCGCTGTTGCTAGGATTGACCACCACAGCGAGACTCCTCCCTGTGCAAAAGTTTAAACAATACAACCTGTCCCTATAAGGACATCGCTGGTGCGATGGGTCCAACTGTTGATTTGTGGCTGTTCTACTGGACCAATTTTAATTATGTAAATGGTTCTAAAAACTAGACATCTAGATCCTGAAGTTTTCAGCCTGGAAAAATTATTAGAAATGGGTGAAAATTGATGCTGAAATTCGCATATAACAGCGAGACTTGTACCAAACCCTCGCTGTGATTTGCACTGTTGCGAGACCCAACTCGCTGTTGCGAGGGTTTGGTTATGCGACGGAGCACAGCATGCTTTTGTTGTAGTAGATTTCAAATTTTAACACAATTGCCTGAGACTGTGCCTAGCACATAGCCCTTGATAAGGACATATTACATATTTTTAGGATTTATTGATTTTTGCATGGAAGGGTGCATGATTTCATATCCTTTTTCTATTTTTTCAGACCGGTTACTCATCACAATCCAGAAGACTTTGAATGTAGCTATACCTGACACAAACAAACACGACTGACCACCCACCCAATATGTTTTTGTAATTCCACTTGGAAGTCTGAGAAGCTGCTGTTTTAGACGTTTGAAAAATATGAACATGCTTAACCTAAAGACATTTAATGTGTTACACATGAACTATTATTTGAGACATATGTAGACCGTGTATCCAGATTGTAATAAATCAATGGTTTAAGAACACCATAGATTCAGAAGTAAATCTTTAAAGACGCTTTATTCCAATTCATGAGGTGATAGAATGCAAGCCATACTTATACCAATACAATAAGTAAGGCATGTAACCCTTTGCTATTGAATCGGTAAGTGTCAATGTTTATCATGCCAAATAAAATCCATGTGAATCCAGTGGAGAAACTGAACAGTAGTTAGCAAGACTGCAGCTGTTAAAAGTTGTACTGATGCACTACAAAAGTGCATACTCCAACTCTGCTGCAAGTACAAATATATGCATACTCTTATGTATCATACAGCACACGCATAGCTAAGTAAAGAGTAGTACTATAGTTGTAAGCATTCCAATTCATCATTATGAAAATATATCCAAATTCTGCTGCCAAGGTATACACAAACAGTTATATCATACAACACATTTGGAGCCAAGTATAGGCACACTGAATTGCATAAAAGGCATAGCCATTAGAACAGGTCACATTGGCAACTAAGCATACAAAGCACTTAGCAGCACAGAAGCTGTCACTATTACAATAGATCTTATGAAGCATATCACACTACAAATCCAATGGCATATATATGCATACATTGATATCCTACATCGCTGAGGCTGTGAAACTTATAGCCATTGCTACAGGTCCAGGGGCAGATCCAGAGTGGGGGGGGGGGGGAGTCCTGACCCCCACCACCCCCTTTCTTGGGGACACTCAAACTTGATGAAGAAAAAAAACGTTCCTTGTGTATATGCGAATGCATGACGTTTCAGTATTTAGCCTATAGATATATGTGAACCCTCCCCTTCCCGAATCCTGTATCCGCCCCTGAGGTCTTTTGAAGTATAATCTGTCCATGGCTATGGTCTGCACATACCCTAATATCATACCTCACACGTGTAGCCGAGTAAACACGCCAGCTGAGTGGCATTAAAGCCGTAACCATGGCAACAGGTCATTCATAACTCACACATATAGCCGAGTAAACACGCCCGCTGAGTGGCATGGAAGCCGTAACCATGGCAACAGGTCAATCATACCTCACACATAAAGCCGAGTATACACGCCCGCTGAGTTGCGTAAAAGCCATATCCATGGCAACGGGTCATTTATAACTCACACATATAGCCGAGTATACACACCCGCTGAGTTGCGTGAAAGCCGTAACCATGGCAACAGGTCATTTATACCTCACACATATAGCCGAGAATACACGCCTGCTGAATTGCGTGACAGCCGTAACCATAGCAACAGGTCATTCATACCTCACACATACAGCCGAGTAAACATGCCGGCTGAGTTGCGTGAAAGCTGTAATCATGGCAACAGGTCATTTATACCTCACACATATAGCCGAGTATACACGCCCGCTGGAAGCCGTAACCATGGCGACAGGTCATACCCCAATATCATACCTCACATGTATAGCCGAGTATACATGCCCGCTGAGTGGCATGGAAGCCATAACCATGGCGACAGGTCATACCCATCATGTTCCACTTCTCACCGGCCATGATACAGACGAAGTACTGGCTGCAGGAGGAGGGGTCCGGGAAGGGGCCCGGGTTACGGCAGGTCACAGCCAGAGAGGCTGGGAAAGAAAAGAGGGCACCAATTCAGTTTACATTGGAAGCTTTTTTCATTGTAATTGTCATAAATACTAGGGGAGCCCAGCTATTCATGAATACAATCTGTGCGATCTAAAGGGTTAACTGAAAGCATTTGAACTTACATTTTTCTAGTTAATTTTAGAGGTATTGACAAAAAATATATGAATTATGAATATGAATGAAGATAACGCGAGAATATTAGTGGGTACTACAAATGAAGAGAGTAGAGAATGAATTTCTATAGTCCTACCATTCAGATTGTGTTAGTGATTTAGATTGATTTGTATTAGATGCTTTAATTAATGCATGTGGTTAGCCATGCAACACTTGGTAATTTATAAAGAAACCTGAATAGAGATACCACGTACCTTCTTCTGTTGCTGGTGAGATGTCTGGACTAAGAGTAACAGGTTCAAAGACATGGGCCTCCAGGCCTCCCATCAGGTTAATCTGCAAAGTTTCAGGATTTGTTTTGGTGGCCAGTTCTGTCAGGATATCAGGTAGGCTCACTGGATCACCACGAATAAACAGAGCATCCTTTACTGGAGCCTTCGGGAGCTCTTCGATCATTGGAGATTCTTCGACAAGGCTTGGAGACTGCCTACCCTCAGGTCGACGATAGCGAAGCCGAGGGTTGCGTTTCATACCACGATTCACTCTCCGATAAGGTTGAGTTTTTCTCATCTTCTGTTGTTGAGAAATAAGTCCAAGTAGCTGTTTCCTCTGTGGGAGCAGTTCTGTCTCCAACTTCTCAACTTCTTTGATTATTTCCATGTCACTTGGAACGTATGAGATCCGCCTTTTGAATGATTGTCCTCGCTCACCCTTTGGCCTTACAAAAGACTTCACCAACCTACCTCGAGGTCGGCTGTTTGCAAATGACTGCTGTTTTGAAAATGAAGCTCTATTGGAAGGTAGACTCGCACCTGCATTCCCAAATCTTCGTTTGTTTGATTTGAGTCTATAGTTTGCCTTTTGAGAAGATTGGTGTTTCTGGGCAGGTCTCTCTATGAAGGTGTAGGTAGGGGCCCTCAGGTGAAGGGCACGGTGCCCTCTGAGGGCCTGGGGCCTTAGGAGGCGGGCTATGGTGGACAGTAGTGGGTACCTCGGCCCGCCGCAGTGACCACTGAAGTCGTCCATCTCTACCGACCACACGAAGGCGCCTCCCAGATCCAGGTCCAGGATGTTTTCAGTCTACGTACAACATAAAATAAATAACTTTATATGAAGACTTTTTTTTGAGAATTTAAGCAATTGCTTATTCAGAAAAGACATTTGAATACAAATAGACCGTGCATGTATAGATAGATATAATCTGTAATATGCTTTCATGACTGGCATATTTCTGAATTGTACATTTCTGTATGATTTTGATTCAAACTAGATTGTGTCGAATGAATATCCAATTAATCAAAGCCTTCGTCAGAATTGTTCTATGATGTAAATTAAATAAAGGCTAGAACAAACATTGCACCAGAATACTTTAATTTATATGATAGCAAATCAACGGTTAGTACGTCATGTAAAGACTCAACTGTTTCCCCTGAACTCCCTTACCTTGTCGGTGACACTGTTGACATTGTCATACCCCACCCACTGGTTCCTTACCTGTAGGTGACACTGTTGACATCGTCGTACCCCACCAACTGGTCCCTTACGTTGTAGGTCACACTGTTGACGTCGTCGTACCCCAACCACTGGTCCCTTATCTTGTTGGTGACACTGTTGATGTCGTCGTACCCAATCCACTGGTCCCTCACCTTGTAGGTAACCCTGTTGACGCTGTTGTACCCCACCCACTGGTCCCTTACGTTGTAGGTGACACTGTTGACACTGTTGACACTGTTGTACCCCACCCACTGGTCCCTTACCTTGTAGGTGACACTGTTGACGTTGTTGTACCCCGACCACTGGTCCCTTACCTTGTTGGTGACACTGTTGACGTTATCGTACCCCGCCCAATGGTCCCTTACCTTGTTGGTGACACTGTTGATGTCGTCTTACCCCACCCACTGGTCCCTTACCTTGTAGGTGACTCTGTTGAGGCTGTTGTACCCCGACCACTGGTCCCTTAACTTGTAGGTGACTCTGTTGACGTTGTTGTACCCCGACCACTGGTCCCTTACCTTGTTGGTGACACTGTTGACGTCGTCGTACCCTTCCCACTGGTCCCTTACCTTGTTGGTGACACTGTTGATGTCGTCGTACCCCACCCACTGGTCCCTTACCTTGTTGGTGACACTGTTGACATCATCGTACCCGTCCCACTGGTCCCTTACCTTGTAGGGGACACTGGTGACGTTGTTGTACCCCGACCACTGGTCCGTTACCTGTAGGTGACACTGCTGACGTCATCATACCCACTGGTCCCTTACCTTGTTGGTGACACTGTTGACATTGTCATACCCCACCCACTGGTTCCTTACCTGTAGGTGACACTGTTGACATCGTCGTACCCCACCCACTGGTCCCTTACCTTGTAGGTGACACTGCTGACGTCATTGTACCCCACCCACTGGTCCCTTACCTTGTAGGTGACACTGTTGATGTCATCGTACCCCACCCACTGGTCCCTTACCTTGTAGGTGACACTGTTGACGTCATCGTACCCCACCCACTGGTCCCTTACCTTGTTGGTGACTCTGTTGACTTCATCGTACCCCACCCACTGGTCCCTTACCTTGTAGGTGACACTGTTGACGTCATCGTACCCCACTCACTGGTCCCTTACCTTGTAGGTGACACTGTTGACGTTGTCGTACCCCACTCACTGGTCCCTTACCTTGTAGGTGACACTGTTGACGTCGTCGTACCCCACCCACTGGTCACCTCCGTAGGCATATGGAGTCTTGGTCTCCTCCACCCACACTGAATTCCAGCCATTCTGTAGCAGCTCACAAATCTGAAACAGTCAGACATTTCAGGACTTTGACAAAGAACTGTGCTGATTAGTTTTGGGAAGGTAACTGTTGACAACTGTTTATATTTTAGAAGCCATGATGGAAGCAATGATGTAAGCCATTTTGGTGCATGGTAGACACATTTTTATGAGAGACTGAGTAGAAAAACGGTTGACAAAAGGTCAACCAAAACTCTATAACTCTCTATCTACACAAGTTTGACTGGTTTACATGTACCTTGCAACCTATCAAGCTAAAATAAGGATGTTAAGTAGAGGACCTGATGGGCAAGGATTATAGTGTTTAAGAAAACTATTGAATATGAATATCTAACAAAATAGATTAACAAGCGAATGAAGTTGATGCAAAACAAACAGGTTTCTAATAGTCAGTATCAAAGAAATTATGCATAACATACATAATTTCTATGAGACTATCTATACTAATGCTATTATGCATAAGATATTTGTACTAACAAATGAGTAACCTAATACTTACTGAGGGCATCCACATTAATTAGTGGAATGTATGTACTTTTTCACCTAGAACTTAAATTTGAGTAAGTTGCATGTGTCATAACTCTACCTTTCATGTGAAAATCTGCATGAGTTATCCATTTAATGTACTACTGTTTTACTGTTTTGAACTGTCTTTATTGCCACATGATCCCTTTTCACAGAGAGCTGAATAAATAATGAATGCAAATTGATGCTTACGTCATAGTAGGCCAGTATCCCTGACTCCCCTGTGTAGTGGCCTGGTTGGGCCCCTCCTATCACACCTTACCTCATAGTGGGCCAGTATCCCCGACTCCCCCGTGTAACAGCCTGGGTGCCCCCTCCTATGACACCTTACCTTATAGTAGGCCAGTATCCCCGACTCCCCCATGTATTGGCCTGGGTGGCCCTATCACACCCCTTAAGGGGTATTCCACTACACGACTTGGGCTGCGATATGACGATGTCGCAAGGAAATTGCACATATTGCCAATTGCTACTTTTTGACAATTTTATTACTCTATTATGTGAATTTGTCTGTAATATTGTCATATCGTGCTGATATCGTAGCCCATGTCGTGTAATGGAATACCTTCATCTCACAGTAGGCCAGTATCCCCAACTCCCCCATGTAACAGCCTGGGTGCCCCCTCCTATCACACCTTACCTTATAGTAGGCCAGTATCCCCAACTCCCTCGTGTAGTGGCCTGGGTGGCC
Organism: Lepidonotus clava; assembly: GCA_936440205.1. Taxonomy (NCBI): domain Eukaryota; kingdom Metazoa; phylum Annelida; class Polychaeta; order Phyllodocida; family Polynoidae; genus Lepidonotus; species Lepidonotus clava. Next base: position 48,012,885 of record OW387138.1, read on the forward strand.
CCTATCACACCCCTTACCTCACAGTAGGCCAGTATCCCCGACTCCCCCGTGTAACAGCCTGGGTGCCTCTTCCTATCACCCCTTACCTTATAGTAGGCCAGTATCCCCTACTCCCCCGTATTATGGCCTGGGTGCCCCCTCCTATCACGCCCCTTACCTCAAAGTAGGCCAGTATCCCCTACTCCCCCTATTATGGCCTGGTTGGGCCCCTCCTATCACACCTTACCTCATAGTGGGCCAGTATCCCCGACTCCCCCATGTAACAGCCTAGGTGCCCCCTCCTATCACGCCCCTTACCTTATAGTAGGCCAGTATCCCCAACTCCCCCTATTATGGCCTGGTTGGGCCCCTCCTATCACACCTTACCTCATAGTAGGCCAGTATCCCCGACTCCCCCGTGTAACAGCCTGGGTGCCTCTTCCTATCACCCCTTACCTTATAGTAGGCCAGTATCCCCTACTCCCCCGTATTATGGCCTGGGTGCCCCCTCTTATCACGCCCCTTACCTCATAGTAGGCCAGTATCCCGGACTCCCCCGTGTAACGACCTGGGTGGCCCCCTCCTATCACAGCGTCCTGCAATCCGTGCCGGGTCCAGTCGGCTAGTGTGAAGCTCATCCCATAGGTGGCAACGCCAACTACCAGCTTGTGGCGTGGGGCCCCCTGGGATAGGTAGTAACGTATCGACCACATCTGGGGTAAAGAAATGAAGGAATGTCATCAAAGTGAACAGTTGTTTACTGAATGTAACAAGTTGTGCACCATACTGAGGGGAAAGCTTTTTTAGTCGCAGAAATACATTCTGTATTTTTCCTCAATGAATTCTCCAATTTTTATAAAATGAAATAGGTGGTAACATATTGTGGTTAATGAAAGCCCTGCTTTGACTCAATCAGACCTTCTCCCAACCCCAGCAGAGCGCTGATGTTACTTTAGTGTGAACTGACCTGGTTGAGCTGGCGTTCCCGGCCTACGTCATTGGAATGAGGGTAGAGGGCGCTGTGGTGACCTGTGACGTCATCCCAACTGCCGTGGTAGTTGTACGTCATGACTAGAACGTAGTCCACGATGCTGTGGGGTAACCAAGGCAACAGGAAAGGTTTATGTCTTTTAGATACACATACTGCAAGGTTACCAAGGCAATTAGGAGGGTTTACATCTTTATATATACACATACTGTGAGGTGATTAGAATTTGAATTTAACAAAACTCCTCTTCATTCTGCTGGTAGACAACCGGTTTTTTGTAAAACTAACCAATGTTGGTGGGTCATGTGTTATTGTATTTTGGTGAAGTTAAAGCCTACTTTCACAGTCTATCTTTTATTATGTGCTAGAGTTATGGTCATAGAAGATATTTTAATAGCTATTACACTTTGCCCGAATTCGACCTGAATCAGAAATTATGAAAAGGGGCACCCAATGAAACAATTTGTGAACTTAATATCTTTCCCAAACCTCTCGAAGTGGAATGCATTCATTCGTATTTTCAGACATTAAGGCAGAATATATATTTTGTTATTTTCTTTAATAAAACACAAAAGCTTCATCATGAAAATATCTAAGGCTAATTCTAAAGTGGCCAAACATTAATAATCATATATCTTCTCTTTAACAAAGATGTATATACTCAGGTTTAGCTGTTTTTAATGAATGACAACATTTCAATGGTAAATACCAATATCTAACTTTCATAGCTGTGCCTTAAGCAATAGATACAATTACTTACTGAACTATCTTTTCCGTTTCGTATGCGGCCTCAATGAAGTGCGATCCGGCCGCTGCTGCCAATGTTAATAGTAGTTTGTGTCGCCCCGTACCGCGGGCCTCGGCCCTGAAGGCGGCTTGGATATCCTACGGGGACCAGAGAGGTTTACCAAACAGGTGACAACAGTATTGTGGAAAATGTATGAGTCATCGTTTAAATTCTAATTGGAATCTGGGCACAAACACCCTACAATTAGAAAACAGTCATTTTGAATATGTTACTTTTATAAAGGGGTAGCAGGAACAAAAGGAAATCTTGTAGAATCATGCAGATTATGTGGTGTGCAGCCACTGGGAAGAAGCTGCTCCCATCTTTAGTTAGTCTGCCTGAGTATGGGTCTAGACCCCTAGATTTGACACGGCCGTTTTGGGGCTTACTGATATGCGAGAGGGCCCATTCTTAAAGTTGAGCCTAACATTTAAGCCTAACAAATTTCGCTTTATTCCTTTTAAAGATCAAAAGTAACATTCAAATATAACACTTATGCCTTTCCTCAACCAAAATAAAAAGCATAGCAAGGCTACTTATTCACTTATTATGAAAAAGAAACTTTCCCATACCTTGTGTATTACGCTAGAGTATTCTGTGTATTTTGAACAGCTGTCCTTTGACCTTGTCAGTGACCCTTGACCTTGACCTCTTCATCCCTCTGCTAAATAGGTATGACAACTGTGGTCACTGTTAGTTGAAATGTTTACAAAGTGGTCTATTGTGCTCCATCACTTCTCCCTTCTGTTTACCGGCCTGTCTATACACTTCACTGGGGTAGGAGGCCAGCTGGAGGGTGGGACACCAGAGGACGTCCACAAACCCTGGGCTGTATGTCCCCTACCACATTCATTAAATGCCAATCTCACATACTGCCGTCACGTTTATGCCCATGTAATCCTCACACCAGCTTTTTCAAAGAAGAATGGCAGTGGCAGATTGAATATTCGAAATCGTCATTTCCTATAATACTTCCAATATCTTGGTCAAAAATTATTTGAATAATTTGTCATTAAATTTCACATCATCTGTAGACATTTCAAAAAGCTTAGGAAGAAGGCGAATAATGATAATGATTTTATAGTATAGTAAAGTTCAATGAATAATCCTTCATTGCTGGTTGGTGGTTAAATATGATCCCTCATCGAATCGAATAATCCAACCAAATGTCTCTAACGGTACAATTGGTTGACATTGTTCCAGTAGCCCCCCCCCCCCCTTAATTTTGCCAAATTTAGATACTAACATAAGGGGCGCCTCATATATGTGTGCGGAAGGGCCCACCCACCCCCCCCCCCCCCCCATCTTTTTTTCTTGTCTCTTTTGTTGTTTTTTTTGTTATCTTGTTTTTAATCTCTCGATCCATCCCTGTAAGGGACCCAACCTAAAACCAAAAATCCAGGGTCTGTCTTCTAGGGGGGCAAGGTATCTGCCCCCCCCCCCCCCCTAATTTACCTTGCAAAACTTCTCCTCGGATTTCTCAAACCTACGAGAGTTTACTTTTTATTCTAGGGAGGGCAATTGCCCCCCCCCCTGGATCTGCCACTGGGAAGTGACCTTGAGTTAAATTAGTGACAAAGACAGGTGGCATGGGCATTTCTTCAACTTGAAGTGCGACATATGACACCCCCCACCCCAACCACCAAGGGCACCATATCACCTTCGTCAAATATGAGAAATGGTCACATTGCTACAGTGGGTCATTTGGAATGCACTAAGGGGCGTGTAGATGGGGGTCTCCATGTCGCCCTTTGGTATTGAAGAAATAATCATGTCGTCCTTTCAGATTTAAGTATTGTCCTTGTCGCAAGTCACTACATTTGGGGGTATAGATCCCTAAAATCGACACTGCGACATGGGCATTTCTTAAATTCGACACGGCGACATGGCCGTTTTTTAAATTCGACAGGCGACATGGCAAATAAGTGACAAATGACATGGCCATTCTCTTAAATTTGACAGGGGACAAGGACTTAAAAAATATAACAACATGAGACAGGGCTATTTTGAACTATAGAGGTTAATTATCCGCTATTTATAGGGTGTGTAAAGTTGTACTTAGTTTATAGATAAAAACTGGCTCCGTACGCAGTCTCCTCCTCGTTGACTGCCATCGTCCAATACATAATTATAGTTCCCACATCATGTAAGACATGAACACTTGCGTGAAAGGATATTGTTTGTTTATTATCCAGTGTATAGTCGTTTTGTGACAAGAACTCGATTGACCATGATCAGTCCCGAGGTAAGAATCCCCTCAAACACATTCAGTCAACGCTCCCGCGCTCTTACACGAGTTCCATGCCTCTCTCCTGAACCAAGACTGCAGGTTAAAGGTCCAACCTTCCCTGGATGTTACTCACACAGCGTTACAGCGAACTCTGACTGACTAAGAGCGGAACCCGCTCTTTAAGAGTGGTACGTCACACCATGACTCCTCCTTCATTTCACCATTAACAAAGTGAAACACGGCTTATGCGTGTGCGTCTAAAGCCTGGTCCCCACAGGGCGATTAGTTTGCTAAAATTCGACGGCGACCAACGTGATATTTGGCTGTTTAGTCGTCCGACGACTTAGCATACACTGGCGCCTTGATGTCTGGCGACTAAACCACTAATCGCCGTGGTTTCTGGGCGAAATATTTGACATGTTTAATATTTTACTCTAGTCGCCGCCGATTAGTGCAGTTAATCGTCGGGCAGGGCGACTTAGGTGTTCTCTAGTCGCCGTTAGTTTGATGACAAAAGCGTCCCAACGTGGAGATTAATTTTTTACTCCCCCGACGATTAGTTGGTCGTCCAGCGACCAATATTTCTTCCTTGAGCGCCGGTGAAATGCACTAATCGCCGTGGTTTAGTCGCCACGTGGGGACCCGCCTTTAAGCTCACGCCTTAATGCCCAAAAATGGACTGGCCACCCGTGTCAGTACAATTTTTTTAATTCGACATGTGACATGGGTCTAAACTGGGATTTAGGGACAGGCGACATGGCCTTTTTTTTTTTTAATGTGACACGTGCTAGGGACCCCCCTTCCATACCTCCAAGTTAGAAATGGTTGTGTTGTCATGTCAAATTTAGGGGTCTACTCTCATAATAAGGTTGAAAATAACTTAGGCCTATATCAATGATTAAACAGACCCACCTGCATCAGAGTGGTGAATCTATATTTATCCTGGGAGGGGCTTCCCCGCGCCCCAGGGAACTCCCAGTCCATGTCGAGGCCGTCAAAGCCGTGTTTCCGCAGGTAGTACACCAGGTACAGGATGAAGTCTCGCCGGGTCTCGCCATCTCTCGTCAGGGGCGTGAAGGGACGAGACCCGATGGCCCATCCCCCCACGGCCAGGAGGACCTTCAGGGAGGGGTTCTTCTGTTTGAGGGCATTAGTCCGAGAGTACAATCCTGCAACGGAGAAATTGAAAAAAAAGTGTTTTTGATATTATTGTTTACATATTGGGAGTAGAATAAAGACTGCTTTGCTTCATTCCATTAGTTAGTTGTTTCCACCTGTTCTACAAATAAATACATAAATGATTTTAAGAATTTCTGAGTATACCCTTTTTTCCACGCATGCAGACTCTTTGAGGCTTTCAAATTCTAATCAGTATTGTTTAACGATCACAACGCAATTGAACCGTTCAGTGTCTCTCCTACTCACCTTACTACAAGTTTAACAAGAAACTATTCTTTTGATCGTGCACTTTAATGGTGAATGATCCCACCCCAGCCGGTGGTGTGATGTTGTAATAACATTGCAGCAATGTATTAGTTCTTGTTATTTTGATGGCTCCCAATAATGTTCCTGCAGCATGCTGCTGTGATGTTGCACTGTGACATTATTATAATATTCTGGTTACATTCTTCAACCTTAACAGGATGTTCTTATCACAATATATGTTTTGGTTTCATCCTAACCTCCCAAAAAAATAATGTTATAATATCATTCTAATTTGGTAAGGTTTCAACCTCACCATCAATAACATCATTGTTATGTGCCATCTTAGCAAGTAATAACTTGACTAAAAAGGTATGGTTGCAGAACGTTTCTGTAACGTCTCAGGTTGGCTGTATAGATAGGCGAACCTACCCTTTCCCCCAGGTAGTATGTCGTTCCAGTTGCTGGGTTCCAACTTCCGGCCCCCCAGGATGTCAACGAAGGCGTAGATCACGTGACTACAGAGACGCGGGTCGACGTCTTCCGGTACGAACTTACCCACTTCCGGCCGCGTCTGCGCAGAACTGCTGTAGTAACAGAAGATGACCTTGTCGGCCGAGGTCAGGGTCAGCTGGGTCAAGGTCAGTAGGACCAGGGCCCCGAGTGTGTGTGGTCGGCCCATTGTACCACGTGACCTGAAAATAAAAGGAGAGTAAATATTGACATAAACGGAAAGGGTGCAGAATTATCTAATTCTGGGTTCACCTCCAGTTATTGAGAAAGTGAAAATCTCCCGTTCATTCTTATTGAAGATCAATTTGCAAAAGAGGAAATATTAGAAAACATTTGGTTTATGCTTGTCTAGTCATGTAATTCAAAATTTTGGAACCAATGATAATGATAGCAATACATGTACCTTCTTCAAATCTGAGAATCACGCAATGACAGGGACCTTCGCTACTGTTGGGTGTTGGAATCTGGTCATTACAATGACAATTCATTATGTTTTTGAGGACCCCCTACTGATTATATGGCCCAACGACGCCGCCATCTCCATCCAGGAGTCAGACTAGAATTAACGACCGTAGAACATAACGATTATTACCAATAATGAACCTTCATTATAACGCGATGGGGCATGGTCTAGATGTGTCATGCATTGCGCCCGAGGCCATGATGTAACAGATGCGCTGATTGGTGGAACTATAGATCTGGGACACAAGAAACATCTCTTTTCTGTCACCTCCTATTAGTTTGTCTTTTCCTTTGTTCTCATAAGTTCACCAAAATGCAATTTTAATGGCACATTCAAAGTGTGATGAAAATATATTTCCTGTTAATGTACAACAGTTCGTATGAAATAACATTTTTGCTGACCAGATCTGTAGATCACATGATCTGTTCCAGGAGATCTAATACATGTGCATACTTCTCAGTCTAGTCCATGTCGTCTTAGAATCGTTAATTGAAGGCTTGTGTAGATCTAAGAGAAATATGGCCAAGGTCATATCACCTGTTAGGTTAGTTTGTGTAGGTATAGGCCTATATCAATGTTCTTGAAATACCTGCCGAAACGAGTCCACGCCCAGGCCACCGCACGTATGCCATGTGAATATGCATTTAGTTTCAAATGTTTAGATCCAAAGGAGACTTAAAGAGATACGCATTTAAAGACATGAAGGATCTATAATTATATCACGAGAAGTTTTAGAATAAAAAAATGAAACATGATAGCCGGTAAAAAGGCCGCTTTTAGTGTGTGTGTGTGGGGGGGGGGCAGTTTTCCTGTTTATGTCGCTCTTGCACTATAGGTCAGGTATTTCCACCATTGGTTATACATCTTAGAGAGATGTGATGAAATGCCTGAATTCTGTGGCAACCATCCAGTGCCATCTACTGAGAAACGGATTTATCTCGTTTATATAAAATAGGGTTATGGAAAGCATCACACCAAGCAACAATGCAATATTATCAGAACGTTGCAGTACCATTATGCTTAATTTTTTGGTTCTTGTTATGTCATTTTGATCGCACCCAAAAACGTCTCTAGAACCTAAAATTCTGATTATATATCTTTCACGTAAGGATAACATTATTAGGATATCCTGTAGTAGTAAGGTCAACATTCAAAAGGAATGTCATTATAACACTCTGTTTTGTAAAATAATGAAGCTGTTATGTGAAAATCAAGCAAGTAATATCCCACTAATGGACCAACCAAAATAATCATTATGGTCGCAGAACTTGCCTGTTTCGTCGCTGCTTGTCGACTAACTAAAAGAAACCTGAGGGTTTTACCTGTCTCTGAGCCCTGATTCGATGGTCGTCCACCCTTCTTGAGGTGCGTGAGAGCATACTCCACACCTTCAGGCCATACTCCACAGATCTCCAGTACCACAACTCCCACAGACAAAGAAGTCGTTCTCCGACTGGCTGCAGACTTCCCTGTGTCGTGACGTCACAACCGGATGTCACCAGCTGGGCCGCCAGGTGTCATGTCTAGTCACCACCAGGTGGGCCTACGTCCAGTGGGGGACTGACTACTGTGGGCACAACTGGGAAGGCAGGAGAAGTATTCTATTTGGCTTTGTTTGGGATCCAGGGAATGTTGTGATCGGTTTAATGGGGAGAGAGGGGAATGCTTGACCATACTTTTTTTCTGTAGAATTTGAGGTATTTTTAGGTGACATTCAACCCAAACCTGTTAGGCTTTTGATGAATTATTGCCATAATATATTTCAAATATTTAGTAAATATACAATGATGGGAAGCTAGACTCTAAATTCTGAAAGCCAGAGATATTGCATTTAAAAAATGAGAATGAAAGAACTTTATAGTGCGCTTTACCCTTTTTAAAAATACTTGACTTGCCAGATATGACCCACTTACTGTTCACACCCGATGACGTAACCATGCACACCAAAAGCACAAACTTCGCTCATAAAAGTGTATGAGAAATCTCTATACTATTTCTTGGAGAGAACACAAGGACCAATGTGTGGACTGGTGGAGAGTGTGTGACAGGTGCATGTAGGTGTCAGAAGTGGCCTATCTGTACGGTACTTAGTACTATATCATAAGGCACACCTTGAGGGGAGAACAAAGAAACAACAAATCACCCAGAGTGTACACTTATAAGTGTACACTCTGGATGAATGCACCTGCCGTGAAATATTTCATTATGTTCCATGTTTGGTTACAGATATGATGGAGTCAAGCTGTTCACCACATAATTGCAATACGGTCACTATTGCCCTTTGTTTATTCTTAAAGCATATAGCCCCATACCCACTAGGCGATTTTACCGGCGACTGGCGACTGGAAATGGACAGAATCGGCCGATTCCTATGATCCCTAGTTAGTATAGTATATTGGAATGTGCAGGTTTGATCTGATTCGCTAGTAAAGTCGGCCGATTCTAAGGTAAGAATCGGCCGACTTTAGGGCCAATGAGTCGGCCGACTCAGCCAAAATCGCCTAGTGGGTATGGCGCTTAATTGTCTCACATTAATTTGTTTTGCCAACAAGGTTTTTATTCAAACTTAAGAGATACATCTTCAAATTTAATTAGACATGGATACATTGCAGGGAGGATCCAGGGGGATTTAACCTAACACCAAGTGTAAGATTCAATACTTAGCTCTTAATCAGGTTTTTAGTGGATCTGATTAAGGTAAGACCAATTAAAAGGCCTGTTAAAATATCCTTTAAAGGTGGTTAAAAGTTGTTCATTTTAATTGTGATTAAACGCTAATATCGATAACTTTATCTAATTTGATGAGTTCATTTGGTGAGATTTAGACAGTTATCAGCTGCATCATATGGCCATAGTTTACTCTGGGGTCGCGGTAGGATTCAAAATGCTCTAGCCACTGTGGCGAATTTACTCCTGAATGAATGAGCCACATTCACCTTTCATTAGCCACTCAAATTTGCTTAGATTGCAAGCCCTATTGCATCGAACCGTTTAAAGTCTGCAGGCCACGGATAATAGATGGAACAGGAATTTTGACTATTAATCACTAGTCTTATTTTCCAGGGAAATATCTCAGATTCTTTTTAGGTCATATTCTTTTTATCTATGAGAAACAAAGGAAATCTTTACATTGATGAGATTGAAACTAGAATGCTAATACGTTTTTAAGACACTCTGCCCTCAGGAGGAATATTAATTAACCATTCCTACTTAAGGATAGGCACCAGTGGTTGGCGGCAAATTCAGGAAAGCATCAATGCTTTTCTTACTAATGCTCTGATCATAGCGTGCCATACATGTTAAGGCTCTGATTTATCTCTATCTATTGATATAGATAATGTTATTATTCATTTATAATGTTATTCATTTGTAATTGCCGATTTTATTAAATAAAAATTGATTCTTTTACTTTTACTTTTTGAAAATTGATACCTTGGTTCATATTCGAGTGACATGAATTCAATTTTATACATACTTTCATAACATTCATAAGGAGGGAACTCTGTCTCAGAATTTTGATTCAGGTCCTAGATTTTATTTTATGGTCAAAAGGATGCCGTGCCAATCACGCCTCAATCACAGGTGTCTGTCCTTAACCCTTTCCCTATGGTATCAAAATTCCGTTCAGAATTCAAAGCATGCCAACCGGGATGCCAACCTACCATAAAACATATAGTTTCACAAGATGCCCCATATGGCATAATGACCCTATCTAGAACCATAAGTTAAGCTATCAATGAACTACAATTATGTTATTGTCAAAAGTGTGTTGTTGGATCTGACATAGCGTAATGATTGAAAATTTTAGGTCCTATGTCTGAGAATATTTTAGAAATCCATGTTCATAAAATAGTCAGAGGAATTCAATATTTTTGTTGTCATCATACTGTATCTTAACAAAAAATAAGATTTCGTTCATATCATTTACAGAATTTTTTTTGGTTTTTGTATTCTAAAAATATAGGTTTTCTTGATCTTTGAGGCACTCAGATTGTTTTTGGAAAAGAGATTTGCAGTGTGGCGAATCTAGGGGTTGTCTGTCCTTGCCACACAGGGTTTGGACTCGCAAAAACGAGGGTGGCGAGCGGCTAGCGCGAGCCCAGTTACTAATGATCACTTCCATTGTCAGACCGCCTTTACAGCTTTTCCCCATGTGCAGGCTGCCGTCTGTGAAACCTGAAGGCCTGTCCCGGCAGGTCATGGTCCCAGGAGCCCTTAATCATCATCCTGTAAGGATACAGCATCATCTTGAAGTCTGGTATACCAAATAATACCAACACATAACTGTAATACATTAACAAAAAATTCTGCCACTCTAGTAAGAGGTGTTTAGAAAGAGGACTTTCATTTTACTGCCCTGCAATACTGCTACCCATAATTGATTATACGTCATAATAAATACATTTGTTGGTGTCTCAAGACAGTTTGAAATAAAAGAATAGCAGCACCCTGGGACTTGGAAGAGTGGGGTGTGTGGCGATGGATAGAAAGGGGCCAATGCATAGAAATGCAGAAGTAACACAATGTAATCATAGTAATCATTTTTCCTTAATCCTACAAAGGTTGTATACAATGAAATGAACTAATTTATCCAAAAATTTGCAGTCAAAATGTCTTTAAACGAATATGATGATTTCAAGATATGAAAATAACATCTTTTATCTGTGATTTCACACATAGGCTGGTGTTATCTTGAGGATCAGAGGAATCATTTCTTGAAATTAAATCACATTTGTGGATTCCGCCAATTGCATAGAAAGATGGCATAATTTGATATTGGCATCAAACGTATAAAGTGTAAAATAACCAGAATTGGAATTTGACTTGCCCCTCTCTTTAAGATGCAACATTTATACAGTAATGTAAACTGATAGGGACACAAGATGTCCCCTAACCCTACCCCAAAGTGGAAGAAAATACTAACTTCATGTAGAAAACTATGTAAAGTTTGAATCGTCAATTCAGGCCTGTACCTAGGGGGGGGGGGGGGGAGGTGGGAGTGGTGGGCCACCACCCCCCTCCCACAACAGAGCATCACTCAAAATTAGTTCCACCCAATTATAAATATTCTCCCTTTCCCAAATTCCTTATAGTCAAAAATTAGGAGAGCTCCACTGAAACAGTTAACCTTCTGTTCTTTTCATTTTCAAAAGCCTTTTGAATAGAGCATTATCAGTATAGTATCTGTTCAATTCAAGGCTTTCAAACAGGCTTTCAAACATGTTTAAAAGTGAGGGGGGGGGGGGGTAATGTCAAAACAAAATGACATCACCCTTTTTCTTTATTAAGAATCCTAAATGTTCCATCCAATATCGATTCTGTTCCATCCATTTTTGGAAAAGCTTCACCTTCAAAACCATATGGATAGATATTTATTAAAGGGGAGTTGATGCACAGTTTACTGTATACCTGCTCTTCTTTAAGCTCTAATTTGGCCATCAATTGCTGTCAAGAAAAATAACAGACATTTCCATTCTTCCCTTCACTCTTCTAAACAGAACTTTCTAGGCAGTAATATACAAGTGAAGACATATCCATTCTATATACCACAGAAATGCTGAACTAATTTCCCAAATGACTCAATTGACCAATCAACAAAATTATAAACCTATGGAAATATTATGTGAGGTATTTCAATAGAAAAGGAAACTTTTGGCAGAAATATGCATTTATCATAGACTTGAGGTCTAAAGGTCTAATTGTTCTGCTACTTTGTCTTACATTATGATGTAAATACTTAAAATGTCTGCACCTGACCACGGAAATTTACATTCCATGTGTAGTCCAAAAGATGCGGCACTTTTATTTTTGTGACTGAGGCTGAAAGGTTTGACGGTGGTTTCCTAACCCAAATTTTCCATTAAATTCAAAAATCCATTTCTTGGTTGCCTCCGGAAACAAGATTTAATGATTTTTTGACTATTTTCCACCAAAACTGTCACTTGTTACCATGGTAACCAACCAATTTTTGTCGTTTTGCTCATTCTTCCTGTTCACTAGGTCCTTCCCTTCAATTTGATTGCATACCCAAGTTTCCAACATTGTTTGAAGGGTAGCTGGGAAGGAAATACTGAGATTATCTTTTTGCTCAGAAAATGCTATTTTCATCTGAAAATGTCATTTTTTACCCAAAACCCAGAGGCTTCAGCAACCAAGAAATGGATTTTTGAATTTTATGGAATATTTGGGTTAGGAATCCACCTTCAAACCTTTCAGCCTCAGTCACATAAATAAAGGTGCTGCATCTCTTGGACTAGTGCAGGATGCTGCTCAATAGTGGATAGTGAATATCTTACTCAAGACCTTGCCTATCTAATATGCTTTCTTCAGGTCATTTCATGTGAAATTGAATTTTGATAAAGTCCTAGTTTTAATTCATGAAAAATGGAAATTGATGTTTGATAAATATACAACCTCCACCACTGGGTTCGCCCCACTATTTTCATATCCAAATATAAAATTTGCTTAATGCAGGGGACATACTCTGCCTCCATTTGTGCATAATGTGGAGCTTTTAAATTATGTTCCTAATATTACTTAACCAAAAATATAGATCAGTTCCACTTTATGAAACTCACACCCACTCCACAGCCAACCCTAATCAATAATGCTGGATTATGAGTGACATACCTAGCAGCCATGTTTCCTATCTCATCAGAGGACATGGCACCTTGCCCACAGCCTCCTATGGCCACTCCCAGGGTCGGGGTCACCAGGTCAACATACGGGTACCCCATACATGTGTTGGTCGTCACGCAGTAGTCAAAGTAGTAACAGTGCATCTCAAGACCTGGAAAGGAAATATTATCATGGTCAACATTTTGTTGATTTGAAAATGGACAATTTCATTCTACTGCACTGAAGTAAAAGTGCAATTTGTACTCTTTTATATTGTAAAGCTGTCCATTTAGACAACAGGACATTGTGAACTAGTAAAGCAGGTATTGTGATGAGATGCCAGATGGCAGTCGTATTGCATAGTATGTGTTGTAAAGCATTTAGCCGTTAGCACCCCCATGTGGATGTCATGAGAACTGAGTTGAATGATATCACAACGGGAGGAGACAGGTGAAAACGCAGGCATACAGGGGATGTGCAATATCCAAAAAGTGAAGACTGTTTGCAAACGTGAAGGTCTTGCTGATTCTAAATTATGAGGGGACATTACAAAGACAGGACAAAAGGACAAAATATCTTTGTGATGTCGAAAACCAGTTATATAAGGGCAGGATCCTAGAGCAAAGTGAGCAGACAACATCAACCTTTGAGAAGTACAGGTGGGAGCAATTGTTAACTATACGTAAGTATGCTAACAAGGCGGAATATCACGGATGGATGGGTGAAACTATCAGGAATAAAACCAAGGAAGGACTTAACCATATGGACAGGTAGTACTAGGACTCAGTAGGAGGAAGGATGTGAAGGTAAACCATGCCTCACAGACCACCTTATCCACGCATTCTCTTTTTCTCTAACAAGAAATTCTCTAAACCTCTCTTCTTCAGCATCAAGAAATTCTCATTCTCTGTAAAGAAAGACTGAGAATTCTTTCTTCCCTGAGAATAGCAAATGAAAACTCTTTCTCCATGAAAATAGAGAATTTGAGCCTCTTTAAGAGAAAGGAATTCTCATTCTCTAAACTATCAGAGAACAAGAAAATTCTCTGGTGTTTCTCTTTTAGAAGAAAGCCCTCAGAGATTTCTTCTAAGAGAAGAAGAGAACGTGTGGATAAGGTGCATTGACATAGGTGGAGCTAGGGGAAGCAATGCTCCCAATGAAGCAGGGAACGGTCCTCAAAAGGGGAAGTTTTTACAACCTATGCCTGGTTGGATTGTAACTGATGAAGCATGAATTACAAAGAGTGAAGGTACGACATGTGTCGATTAGATGAGGCTATTTATATGTATCTTTCAGTGAACTTACCTCTTGTCAACCAAGTGATCTTTGTGTGGGCACGAGCCCCCATATAAGGAGTATCTACCACTTGAAGAATCTTCAGATGATATTTTGACTTAGTTATAAGGACTGCGATCTTAAAAGGAGCCAAAACCAATAAATTCAATGAAATTTTCCAAACTCAAATAATCATAGAAATCCATTCCTTGAGTCTCTTTCTGGCCCATGTTAAAATCTAAACCATGAAATATGGTAAAAAATCATTACAAACACGTTTTCCTTGCTCAAATCAATTATTGTGGATCCGCAAATATAGGGTTTGTTTACAAACAAATGCTAATATTACCATCTCTTGTGGCATTCTACTTCAGTTTGAGCTGGTTCTCACAGCTAATACTTTACCACTGACCTTAACTGGACTCATCTAACATATTTCTAAACTTATCTGAGTTTTGAAAATTTGTCAATTATATTGGTTTTGGCTCCCTTTAAAGAACTAATCAGACTAATATGATGAGAACAAGCTAGCTCTATTCGCTTTAAAGTAACATCAATTAAAATCACATCACCAAATAACGAAGACAAACTATGGAAAAGTTATATATTTAATGCATACTATACATCACATAATTATACAATAACAATAACTAAAACCCTACAATAGCTCACTACATTATCTCAACATTATTCAGTCATGTATCACGTTTTTCACATCCTAGTGTCCAGTTATATTATACTTCACTTGTATATCATGTTTAAAGACACTATGTAGATGTATGAGAAAGGTTAGGAATAAGAAAAATGACTGGTATTTTTTTGAAAATGAACAATTATGAACATTCAGACTGATATCATTAATACAAGTACTATATGCATATATAATGTTATATATTATTAAAAATTTCTGTTACTTTGCATTGTAGGTTATAAATTAAATTAGCTTATTAACCATAGGAGATATCATCCCTTTCATGCAGAATATGTATATGGGTCTGGACCACTAAATTCGACATGTTGACACAGCTGTTTCTTGAAATCAACATGCAACATGGAGGCTAAACACCACGGCAGGCAGCTTAGCGACATGTGGCATGGACATTTCTTAAATTCAACATGCGACATCGAGATAAATAAGCAAGAGACATGCAACACTGCCAATTTTTAAATTTGACATACGACATCAAGACCCCCCTCTTCCAGAGCTCCTAATATACACATGTACAGGCAAAAAGTGGTATGACTGTCACATAAAAGGGCCAAAATTTATGGAACCAACTAACCCTCACCTTATACTTGAAACTATATTACTCTTTTCCTGTTTCATCATAAGCAGTAAAAGGACATAGATCTCCATGGCAGTTTTCTTATCTGACTCCCTCAATGGGTCATGTAGTTTTGGAGTAATCATTTAGATTATTGATGTTCCAGCCATTCATTCAAGTTATCCCATATCGGGTTTAGGATATGTATCCTAATGGATGCCCAGGTTATGCCTTTCATTCATCTACACACTACACATGAAATACAAGGCTTTTGGGACCAGAGGGCTCGCCGACTGTTGCTGAACCGTTTGTATGATTATCAAAACTTGAATGAAAAAAAAATTAAGGACAAAAGATTGAGATGAGTAGAGTTAGCATAGTGGTAAAGCACTGGTCCACTTACTTAAAGGACCAAGGTTCAAAGCCTTGACCCAGGAGATTAAGACAGGGCATACCTCATACATCTTACTATATGTCATAGTCCCTGACCCAGGACATTAAGACAGGGCAAGCTTCATGCATCTTGAGTCATAGTCCAGGATCTTGTGTAATGTTTTAATTCTTGTTCAGAAAGGCTTTCTAGCAAGAAAACCTTTCATCTATAGATTTTTCTGATCACAAAAAGTTTTGGTACCGTTTTTTCTTTTGACATTGAAGTACATTTCAAGGCCATCAAGGCTATAGTCAGATGCCACTCATATAATCAACCTAATGAGTCATGAATCTAGAATCTCAGTGCTATTATTTAAATAAGTTTAGATCTTGACAATTATGTGTTGATATTGAGCAATCTCTCACTTTAATTTGCACTTTTCATGACCAAAATACATTATTTTCAATAATTATAAGCATGAACCATTGGTTAATAAACATTATTTGCCTTACTTTACATGACAAAATTAGGTATCATTTGACTTAAAACTAATTTTATATTCCACAGAGCTTATTTCTAGAATCTAACAGCAACTTGTTTTGGCTTTTTTGACCTTGAAGACAAGGTAAAACGACAACTTGAATCAAAACTTTGAAACATAACAGTGGCATCTATAAGGTCAATACATTAGAAAAACAACCAAAATACTGCAAGACATTCTGGAAAAGAATTTAAGACATTTGCATTTAGTTTCCCTCTCTATCCATGTTTAAATTTAGATTTACTTTTGTTATCTTTTTCAACCATTGCAGTTTCTCCAAATGATCTTGACCTTCATTTCCATTTATCAAAAGTATCTAAAGAATAGTTTAGGTCTTAGATATTGCTTTGCATATGTTTTTCTTGAGGATTGAAAATATATCAAAGACATAGCCATAAAATAATTATATGAAAATATAGGAATTCTGACCTTTTGACCTTGAGAGGTCAAAAACTATCACTTAGATTCAAAAGAAACATGCCACCAAAACTTTCCTAATGCTAGAGGGTAAGAGGTATATATCTGGGTACAAAATATTTGAAGTAAGAAAAACAGATAATATATTTGCCATTTAATTGCCAAACCAGAAAAAATATAATACCTGCCCTTTTACTTAAAAGATTGCAGAACCAGCAAGAAATATGTGAGGCCTATGATGATTTGAGAACAATGGTTAGTTCCAAAAGGTATCATGTGACTTACATGAACTTCTGAATATTGATTAGAAAAGGCCTCCGATACAGATATACATGTTTTCGAAAAATATATACTAATATAATAATAGCTATAATTACATTACACATAAACATCACTTTTAACCCGACAAGAAATGACAAAATATTGATGAATTTTTATACACAAGCCCCTGGACTATCAGGAGTGGTCCACAACTCACCAAGGACCCTGGGTGCTAAGGAGTCTATAGTAATACCTCATGCCAAAATGAGTGGTTTCTGTCTTTTTTGGTGGTCAGATCTAGCAGAGTTTGACATGTGGGACTTACTTGGGAACAGGGACCTGGTCACCTCCAGCAGGTACTCCTGGACCTGTGGCTCCTTGCCTCCCCAGTACCACCTGGTTATTTCCTCAGGGGTGTGGAGGAGGGCAGGTTCAATGTGGCCATGACCAACCTTCAGGTAGTATTTACCTGAAACATAAAAGCAGATATTAGAAGAACCTCACGGGTGTCCAGAGGGGATAGTCATGACCCAAGGGTGAAGTGCAAGGGTCATATGATTCCTGGGTTCAACATCACCCTGAGGACAAACCCCAAAGGTTCAACTATATTTTACCACATAAACAAAATTTCAAAGCAGTTGAAAATCCTGGAAACAAGGAGTGATACATACAGCCTGTCAATATACAGCTCCCAAAATACATACTACTGCACTGAGGTCTGTTTACCAGGCACGAAAATGGTAAAATACGTGAATGTTAGCCAGGTTGCTTCTCAGTAGAGGGTGCAGGCAAGGATCTTCATTTTTAATTAGATGCTTATCTACCAGGTGGAAGAAGTGATTATTGTAATGACTTTAAGTTATTTTATTAGTTCTATAAAACTGTACCATAGGTGAAGACTGCGAAAGGATCAAAAGAAATTATGGTCATCAGATGAGGTGACAAACTCAATGAAAATAGATAATAATAACATATAAATCATAAGTGGTAATCAGTGAACACGCACATGACTGTGGCACCCACTCTCAGTATACATGGCAAAAGGGCTAAGACATATACAGGTAGCAGGGGATGATGTTTATATAAATGACTATCAAGGAAAAACAGGTGGAGAGTTAAACTGAAGCTAAACCCGTACAGAGCTAATGCAGAGCTAATACAGAGCTAGGAGCTAGTGGGAATAAGTTGGAGTTAGTGGTTGATGACCAAATCTTATCCAGATTCTACTTGTACAGAGTGGATGGTCTTTTGCTGGAATAACTGTTAGGCAACAGTGAAGTTAGCAAGGCAACTATAGGCAGTCCTTTAGGAAAGGGTAATTCTTGAGCAAGATGAACATGTAACATAGACTGACTAAGAATGTTTATCACTGATAAACTTGACCGTGTCAGATTGGTAGTGTGGATGGAGAAACATTGTACTCTTCAGTATTATGGACTTGATGAACTATAAAATACATTGAACTTCTGCAAGCAAGTGTCTTCATTTAGACTTGAACCACCTAGATGAGTAAAATTATACCTAAATCTATATTTGTAACAGCCAATATGAAACAAGAAGTTAATTGCTTACATTTGCAGGATTACTGATAACAAAATAATGAACACAATGAACTACAATTAAATAGACTCTCTGTCTATATAGTACCACTATACGATAACTTTTACAGAAAACCCTACACTTGTTCACTGCCCCTCTGCCGTTCAGGTGATAAATGTTTCATTCCACAAGTGTGGCATAGAAATCATTTATTGATATCCTAAATAGGTAGGGCTAATAACTTAAGGTTTCCTTATTTCAAGGAATTGGTTGTGCCATTGGTAAAGAAGAGAGTAAAGAAAGTAAATTATGTTCTTTAATCTTCAACCGAAAAGTATTTAGCCCAACATATACCTCACTGTTCACATACATAACCAGAATGTGATTCATAATTAATTAGATCTCCATAAAGTCAAAACAAAGTTTTATATGTAACAGGCTTCAAAAGGGGGTTCATGAAAAAAAGTCAATTTAAAGTATAAAGGTTGGATAAGAAAGAAAAGAGCATTTAAATATCACACTTTAAATTATACTATCCTAGTCTGTAGACAGAAGAAGGTTGGTATGGTTGTCATCTTGTGTAAAGAATTGTAGCTAGGGCCCTTGAAATGTCCACACTTTCTGTAGAACCAGATCAGCAAATGATTCCTCTTTTCAAAATAAAACTTTCATTCCCCAGAAGCTCCAGTGAACTTTTTCAAAAATGCTCTCTCAAATGATTATGTCAGATTTGGTTGTATTGCAAAAATGTTACACCTGTCATAGATTTAAATGAGCCATATCGACAATGAAATACAAAATTTTTCATAAATTCTTAATAATTTCTGTCCTTCATCAGTTCATATTTTTCATGAATTCGGCCTGACAGGAAAATAAAGGAATATTGAAGGTCCCAGAGGTGAAACAAATAAAGGTTTTAAAGATCCCACTTTGAGGCCTTTTAAAATTGTAAAGCCTATAGTCCAGGAGCCAAATCCTGAATTCAGTCAAAATAAGGATTTACCCTACATGGTGAGCCCCCTGGATTTTCTTGATTTTTTCCATCTTATAGCATCCAAGGGACCATGAATCAAGATGGTTCTGAAGAATTTAGGTATGTGAACACTGTCTAATTACGTGATTTGTGCTCAATTATCAAAATTCAAAAAATGTGTTATTTCTTAATTTCTCAGGAACTATGTAAGGTATGATAGCATACTGTATGTCACCTGAAAAGATAATTTCTTTCCTGATCTTTTGGTATATTGTTTGCTATCTTCATTAGTCAAGGCAATGATGTGATGAATCCTTTATCTCCAGGGTTTAGAGGCAACAAATCAAACAGGTTTGATAAGGTTGGTCAAACGCAAAGCAGGATTTTTGTCTGTCACTGCTTTGTCACCAGGCTGCATGTGGCATCCAATCATTACTTGGTGCTAGCTTCTCTACTAGGCCCTGGTCTTTGTTGCCAGCAAAAATTGCCAAATTTCAGAGGCCCATGGCAACAGGCTTTAGGGAGCTGAGTGACTATGACATTGTGAAGTGACTAAGACATTGTAAAGTGACTATGACATTTTAAAGTGGCTATGACATTGTGAAGTGACTATGACATTGTGAAGTGACTATGACATTGTGAAGTGACCCCACCTACCATCTGGGTACAGGACTGGGGGCAGGATGTATGCCACGATGTTGAGGCCTGGCCGGTCCCACCGACCCCCCTTGTAGGACATAGAGGGCATCCCCTCAAACTGATCCAGCTCCTGCTCATCAACTTGCACCTGGAGAAGGAAAAGAAATTATTTGGTGGTGATCGGACTCAATAGTCCCGGTTATTCAGCATGGTTGTAGGTGCCTCTTCACATTTAGCCATATATATCTATATATAATATAATATATGGTCTTATTTTGAGAGTTCTGCATTGCAGCTATAGTCTGCTTATTGAAGGTGTTCCAAGGAAAAACTATATAGACTTAGTTGGTCTTGGATTATGCATTTGAAAGGTGGTATTAGTTTCTTATTGGTTTCTAATTATGATCTATATTAGTCCAAGAGCCAAATCTGAAAATCCTGATCCACCCAACAAGGTGACCCCCCTGGATTTTCTTGATTCTTTTCATCTTATAGCATCCTAGGGACCATGAAGCAAGATGGTTCTAACAAATTTAGGTATGCCAACACTGTCATATTATGTAATCTGTTTCAGTCATCTGTTCTTTTAGTCAAAATTATTAGAACTCTAGGAACCAAGGTCAAACTTAGGAATTGATAAACCAAGTGGTAGTATACTCAAAGGGGAATTTTATGCAGTTTTTTAAGGTTCCATAGCATTTTATTGGAATATAATGTAGAAATTAGTTTTCCTGATCAGACATGGCTTTTCCTTTTGAATATACTCATCTTGATTCATGATCCCTAGGATGACATTATTCAAGGGAATCCAGGGGACTCACCATGTAGGGTAAATCCTTATATACCCTACATGGCCATTCCATACCAGTATAACGGTGTTGGGGTGGTGCTCCATGCGGGGTTCAGCGCCCTCTGGTAGAAGCTTCCAGCAGTGGGTGAACCCTCCGGTACACAGCAGGACCTTCTTTGATGTCACCTTTATCCCTCCTGTTGTAAGGATGGAATGACCGTCACACCCATTGGGCATGGCCTGCACAGACTCCACGATGTCCTCAATGATGTGACAGCCTTGGCTTTGGGCTATCGTCTTCTGGGCCTCCACCAGTCTTCTCGGGTTGATGTACCCAGAATCTTTAGCTGTATAGATTGCCTGGTCATCAGGGTTGAACATCAGGTAAGGGAATTGTTTGGTCACACTCTCAGAAGACTGAAAAAAAGTGTGTTCCTCATTCTTAAGCTCTGCAAAGTCCTTGTATTTGTTGATGTATTCTCCCCCTTTTGTTCCAGCAACAAGATAGCCGACTTCGTGGTATAATGACAACCCTAGAAAGAGAGGGCAAATATCATTACTGTGAGTTTTTTTAGTCTGTTATTGTTCATCCATATATATTTGTTTTTTATATTAAAACTGTCTCAATAGTAAATGATTGTTGTTATGGTACATGGATAAGCAGTAAATCTTGGGATTGTTTCAAGCCAAATTTGCCAAGGTCTATTCAACAAGCATGAGCCAAAAGTGTAGTGTTTTGGTAAACATAGAAATAATAGTGACAAACTATGTGTGTGTGTTTGCATGCACTTGTGTGTACTACTTTGGACAGCTCTGTTATGTAATGCTGTACTGACACAGGTATCAGTCCATGAGGTAAACTTTAGCCAGCTTGTGAAGACAGCAGAACTCAGGGCAAAGAGTGTCTCTCTGCTAAAGGTGGAGAGTGACATGGCTGCATCATAAGCTTGGATTTAAAAGGGGGCTTGAGTGCTGTCAGCACCAGAGAGTGTAACCGTAAGTCGATAGCTAAAACCTCGATCAGTCAGTGGCACTGCAAACTCTGGTTCCTGTTGGATGAATGAGCAGGCCAGCAAGTAGGAAGCCTAGAAGTGTTCACTGGACTAATGATTGTCAACGGGAGCACAGCGACATATATCATGTGTTTGGACTAAATAAACATCATCCTTTCATACAAGTGATCTGTCACCTCTCAATGATGAGCTACATTTTGAGATGACCTGCAGCCAAGACGGGGAGGAAGACTAATAATTACAAGCTAGCATACTGGAATAACTAATATGACATTATGGTCAAAGGCATCCCTATAGATAACAGTAAAATAAAACCCCATAGCTCAACACATTAACTATAGACTGAAATCTTATCCTTACCCATCTAGAACAGTTTCAGAGCTACTTGAGGGAGGACTGAAGATATCAGACTTAAAAGTAAAAGTATCCAACCTGTTTGTTTTTCAATGTCTCTGAACTGGTACAAGGATCTCCGTGAGAGTTCTCCCCAGATTGTGTCCTTGTCCACTGTGCGACAGATTCTGGCCTTGTCATAGTGGGCTCCATGTATGGAAGTGTCTGTCTTGGCCTATAGAAACCAATAAAGGGGATTTCTTTCATTCATTGAAAAACTTCGGATACATATCTAGTGGTACGTTCTACCTGTTGTATTGAATAAAAGAAAATAAAGTTTATAAAAGTAAAATACATAGAACATTTATAAGTTTTAGTAATTCTGTTTAAGAGATGGGGTGAGATTTATATTGCTAATGCAGATGTTTTAGATGGTAGCAGTGACAGATTTAGAGGGGGGCAGGGGCACACCCCACGCTCTTTATTTTGCTGAATTAAGGCACTAATTACACTATGCATTGGGTATGTTTTTGCATTGGGTAATGTTGCCCAATGAAACTAGTTTATATTGGGTCCATATTAAAGCCACATTACACTACACAAAGTATATTATACTATGTGTTGGGGCTTGTGGTGGATCGCGTCAGCTCGGGTTGGCTCAGGTTGGCGCCATGTCTTTTTTCACAAAATAAAACCAAATGTTTGTAAAATAAAGCAAATCAGATGCATTGGGCAAAAGGATCCAACGCAAACTGACCTAACGCTTAGTGTAATATATGGCCTTTAGACTTTTTTAATGTAAAATGCTGGAAAAAAAGTGGGCAAGCTGTGGTAGTTGAAGGAGTAGGAAGATAGGTTGTACACTTCTAACTTCTTTATCAAGCAGGTAAATCTCAGTACATCTACATCTCACACTGGGGGCTGTCCCGACGTGTGGCATGCAGAGGCCCCTTAGCACAATACAAATAGGAATGATTATATCATAGAAAACAAGCTTTGGTGCCACGAGCTACGACACACACTGGATTGGGGAAACTACCAACAGGCGGCTATGGCCAGATCGGGGTTAATATCAAAATCCAAGTCCTCTAGAATTATGAAAAAGGGAATCTAACTCCATGTGACTACCACTTGCTCAAATGCCCCTGCTCATATCTCCCCAATATGTCTGGGAACATGGTTGTAAATAGGAGAAGACCGACCCCATATAAGGTTAAAGGTTGGGGTCAGTCCTGGGCTGAAATCTCCGGGAAGAAGCCTTAAAGGAAAGATTGCACACAATTAAATGATGAAAATTTGTCAAGGAAATTATTTGAGCATGGAATTTGTATGAAGAACTAATAATGCTCGAAATATTTTAAGGATATTCCAAAAGTAGACAGTTATAATACTTTAATACTTGGAGTGTGTTTTTAATGGAAGTCCCCTAATTTGTGACGTCCCTAGGACACTAATTGGGAAATCCCAGCTTTCAAAGAAAGGGAATCCCCAACTCTCAATCATGTATGGAAAGGAATTTTAGCTACAACATTAAATATTTACATTAGGCTACATACAGGTTATGAGTACTTGTATCTTTTATTCAATCAAATTTAAATTACCTGAGATTCCCAAGGTATTTTCTCCTTTATGATTCCTTAATAATTCCATATTTTTCAGTTCTTTCTTTTGAAATATTAAATATTTCAAAATAAAGTATTGAAAAATATCATGGAATTATAAAGGAAAGATTTTCAAAGGCCCATTTATTTTTTTTATTTTTTTTGAAACAGTTTTATTAAGCTGGACAGATTTCAGTTTACATAACTGGTTTCCGGCACCGCCCAGCAATGGTGCTAGTTACAAAGAGATGGGCGGTGGGACGCATATTGTTTGTAGATATATAGATACAGTTCTGTTGTGGTACATCAGTACAGGTAATAGTAATAATAATGAAATGAGATGCATGAGATTAAGTCAGTGTGTACGGATTGATTCGTCAACATATATCCATGGGTTCTGGCATGCAGTGGGGAAGACAAACAGTTAAGTACGAGCAATTATTGTTGATGTACACGGCAGGGTTACCTACCCATAGTCGGTCAATAAAGTCCCATCAATTAATTTCTCAGTTATTTTCTGTTTGAAGACATTTTTAGAATCGACTTGCCGAATGTTTAGTGGTAGGCTATTCCACATTTGACCGCCAAGAAAAAAAGGTGAGTGTTGGATGGTTCGTGTTTTAGGTACAGGTAACGAGATCCTAAGACCGTCATTATGTCTGGTTACCCTGCCATGGTCTATTAGATCAGCTTTATGGTTGTATACACTTTTCCAGACTTGAACCATCAACATAATATCCCGTTTCAATTTAACTTTTTTAATGTTTATTGTTTCATGTAAATCATCTACATGTTCATCCCTCGGGTCTTTAATATTCAGACAAATCCTAATCACATTATTCTGTAGAGTTTGAAGCTGTTCCAGGCAGGCCACCGGTACCGGGCTTAGAAAAACAGAGCCATAATCTATCACTCCTACAAACATGGTTTTTAGAATACTAACTGCAGCTTTAGTAGTTATTTGTGGCCTTAATAATTTCAAAAGTGAAAATTTATGGTTTCCAAGCTTCCATATATTATTAAAGTGGGCCTTCATAGATAAACAATTATCTAACTCTACACCCAGATATTTGAAAGTATTCTCCACAGAGATTTGGGCATGAATGAGGTGTTCCAGTATTTTTCCTGGTAAGGGAAGCAGTGAAATGGGCCTAAAGTCACCCGGTTCGGTGGGGCAGCCAATCTTAGAAATGGGTACAACAGTTGTGTATTTCCACAAGTTGGGGTAAGTACAGGTCTCAATCGATTTATCGAACAATAGTATAAAGCACTCAGGGAGGGACCTGAAAGCGAGCATCCAAATTCTTGTCGAGATAAGGGGTATGCCGGAAGACTTGTGTGGTGAGATTTTTCCAACTTCCCTTAGGAAGTCATCTAAGATCATAGGAGAGAAGTTAAAAGGTGGGATATTAGGATTAAGTATTCTTAAATTGTCGTGTTCAACTCTAGGTACATGTGGAATCTTGTTTGCAAGATTACTACCTATTTCTGCAAAAAAGGAATTAATCAAGTCAGCGGTATCTTCTGAGGCAGTCAGTGCCATCCTCATATTTTAAGTTTACAAGTGTTTGATGTGTCGGGTTCACTAAAGATTTAATGATTTCCCAGAATTTTTTGGGGTTCCGATAGTGGATTTCTAGTTGGTCTTTTATAAAATCAGATTTTGCATTTTTAACAAGTCGGTTCACCAAGTTTCGTAACCTTCTAGCTTCCTTCTTATCCTCAGTAGACTTGCTTTTAAATGCTCGCTTGAATGCACAATCTCGGTCATGCAAATATTCAACAAGGTCAGGAGTCAACCAGGCAGGTCTTTCCTCTTTAAAACAAAAGTTTTTAACGGGTATCATTGAGTTAGTAATATGTAGAACCTTCTCATAAATATAATTCCACATCAGGTTTACATTATCCATCTGCTCAAGAACAGTCCAGTCAATGGCCCTCAACTTATTTACAAAGATCTCATCTATGAACCCTCTATAAGAACGACCTGTAAAAGAAGTACGTTTCTTCTTACATCCATGCTTCTTAATGTTGATGAACACAGGGCAGTGGTCACTTAAAGACCAGTCAAGGTTGCCACTTCTATCTACAAGTTCACAATTTGTTGCTATCAAATCCAGTACAGAGGCGTTATACAGTGGTCTTGTGTTATCTGTTATTACTTGTTTTAGAGAGTATTTCGAAAAAATTCTTTTAAGTTCCTGACATTTTACAGAACCAGTTTTATTAAAGTCAATATTAAAGTCACCTCCTGCAATGATATAACTAGTACCAAGTAGGTTTAATTTGTGTAAAATGGCACCCATGGTCTGTAAAAAATTAGCCATCTGGCCATCAGGTGGGCGATAAACACTGATAATGTAATAGGGTCTAGTACACTTGACAGACAATTTGACGACAAGAACCTCTATGTCACTGTTGCAGATATGAAAATCGTCACCTTCAAGGACTGTTATGTCCATACCGTGTTTAAAATACAAGGCAAGACCCCCCCCCTCGCTTCACTCTACCATTAAGGTTTAGGGTTATTCTATCAGATCTAACTAGGCAATACCCTTCTATTTGTACTAGGTTGTCCGGTAACGAACTAGTAAGCCAGGTTTCATTTATAAGCAAGATATTAGGTTTTTCTTCTAAAACTTTCAACCTAACTAGGTCTATTTTCCCCCATATGCTGCGCAGGTTCCAAAAAATCAATTGAATTCCCTTACGAATTTGCATGGCAGTGATATGTATGACACATGATGATGATGATGTGTGTGAGATGCCCCATACTCATTTAAATGAGAGGCAAGCGTTGATGAAAAGGTATCACTTAGGTAAGGCGTTGTCTAGCCCGACCCGCTGAAACAGGGTCATCCTATTGTCAAGAACATTTAAGTACAAATTATCACAGTTCGAGGGAAACATATTCAATATCTATAAGTTACAAGAAAAAGATTTCACAATTATTTGTTTCCTACCACTACATCTAGCAGGTCCCATAGTAAACGTCCATATATTTTAAAAATACTCATTTTACAAAGTTTAAAGTAGTATCCACGAGTTCTAGCGTTTCCTATTACTCTGACAGGAAAGATCAGCAGTAACAAATATCTGTATATATTTGAACGCTCACAGTTTACCAAATATGTAGTCAAGTCCACGAGTTCTTGGGTAGATAAGGCTTTTAAAACCTTGAGTCCGTACGTTCCTCAGCCCGCAGTAGTACGTGGTGGAGCTAGTTAAGACAAGAAAAACATTGCAAACTATCACAAAAATCGGTTAGAAGAAATAAACAACCTGGGGGTACAGGTTGGCCTGAGCAGCCATTCCTAGTACCAACGACTTAGGCTACCAGTTAGTTCAGTCACTTCCCTTTTTAGAAGATGATGATATTTCTACGAACATTGCCACCCAAGGTGGGCAAAACGCTTCGCCCAGTAACGCTGTAGTTTGGGGCCTGGGTGGAATCCGTCGATAAGATAGTGGTAGCGGTGGGTCCAGTGTGTGCGGTTCTTCTTCTTCTTTAGTCTCCTTTTGTGTACTTTCCTCCCCAGCCACCCACATGGTACCCAGTTCCGTGCATTGATCACTTTGAGTTCGTGGTTCAGCCTTACAATTGCCCGGTCAAGTATCCTCTGGTTGATGGGGTTGTAGTCTTCGGTGAGAACACAGCGGCGGAGGCTAAAGCCGGTCATTTCTGCGTAGATTATTTGGCTGGTGGGGAACCTACTGTGAAATTTGATGTCAGCTTCGTTTACGATGCCGATGATGTGATCCACTATTGCCTCCGCATCGTGGAAAGCCAGCGCGAACTTCTTAATAGACGGATCCCAAAGGAGAAAATCGTAAATCCCTCCTACAACTACCACGGTATCGTGGGGGTACTGCTCCGCATGGATCCACGCCATCGATAACAGCTGATGAAGAGTGTAGCCTTCGTGGGGGCAAACCTGGACTGAAGAGGTTGATTTATTTTCTCGGTCGATAAAAGCCTGGAGTCGAGCCAGCCGCTCGTCCGCCATGATCTTGATGTTGGTAACTGACATCTTCGCAGTGTAGAGTATCGCCACGACGGGTTTCTTATCCAGGGAAGAAGAATTTTACAGTAAATCCGCCCAATGTTTGAATTCGCCGCAAAAAGGCTTCGTGCTACTTCGTCAGCTCAGTCCGCATGTGTTGCGCGTCTTTCCGGCGAGGCTATGTAAGTTTCCACTTGCAAAGATCGTTTGCTTCGACTAGTTTAGGTAAGTAGACATTTATCAGTATGCCATGGGTTTTATGACAAACTGTTTTAGAATGACATACAAATATTTACTCGGGGGGGGAGCTTCGTTGGGATACCAGTTCGAGATTAAAAGGCCATACCAAAGCGAGTCTCGAGGCACCTCATTTGCATACCAAGTTTGTTTACTTGACCCGGAAGTCCACGAAGTGTTTACATGTAACACGTGTTGGTACACACAAAACTCCATTTGTTCGAGCATGTTACTCCAAAAGGACACTTTATCAGTGTAGTGTTGGGCAGGGACTACAATTAGGACGTAAGTATATCCAGAAAGCTCGCGGCAGGAGGCGGTAGCTCTGTCGCGCCTGTCGAGGGAATTTTCGGTTTCGTACTCCAGATTCTGTAATCACAAGAATGCTTGTATCTGATTGTTTACAGGTGGCTCTATCAGCTGTCACCCGGCGTCGGGATCTTCGCATCACCAGGCCCATCAACTGGGGGTTTCGCATCGCCAACATTTGTATCGTTGGCCCGGGCATCCACTTCCACCACTTCACCCACAAGTGATTGCAGATCAGCAACTTCCGCAAGATCCTCGAGGGTCTTTCGTCTCCGATCTGGGATTCTTTCAAGCTGGAGCTGTTGTCTTATCTGCGTTCTTTTCCTGACGAGTAGCTTACCCAACTTGTTTTGCCCTGTAGTGTTATTGCCTTGTACCTGTGGCGACCGGAAATTTCCTCCACAACCCCAGAAGCCATCCCTTGTTGCCTCTACTAGTTCCTTATCTCCAGTCTCAAGTAAGGCTCGGCGTATGTGATCAATTTTCAGCTTCTCATCTACAAGCCCTTCCATTTCATTCTCACACATGTCGGCCCAACGTTGGGAATGCTGAATACACCGTCCTAGCGATTTGCACAGTCTTGGGTCAGGTTCTCTCACAATGGCTGCAGCAATATCATCCTTACCTGCAACTTTAGCTCTAATATGTTGGTATCCTTGCTCCACATGCAGGTACTTGTTACCACGATATGTAAAGGGGGCAGGTGCAAAACTGGACATGGCGCTATTCTCAGAATGGAAGTAGATTCTGCCATGTAGTTCACGGTTAAAGGCGGCAGTCAGGTTGATTTCCTCAGGTAAGCGGTCGATGGATTTGTGTGTATATTTCAAGCCACTCACGATGAGATTGTCCCCTGCCACCCTTGCCTCTCTCCCCACACTTTTTGCCAGGTCGGACAGGGCCTTGAGCTCAGCCCTTTCCTTCTTCTGCATATCGTCTAGTACGTCGTTAATCCATACCTGCTGCATTTCCTGATGCTGTTTGAGGTTCCCTCGTGATCGAAAGATAATATTTCTTGTGATGACACTGGATATGACAGCAACAATCGGTCGGGGGCGCGTATATTCCATCCTTGATCCTGTTGACGGAAGTCGGCCTAACCTGTACGCTTCAAGTAGATCACGATCGTCAATTTTACAGCCAGTTTTGAGAATCACAGATTTTGCAGTAAGCCACGCATCGTCGTTTCTGCCTTCAGGAACCCCCTCTATCAGAAGCTTAGCTTTTGCCTCTTGTCGTCGTAACTTATCTTCCACTAACTCCTCTAGGTTGACATCAGGTGACTTGGCCATTCTCAGCCTCAGATCCTGGTTCTCTTTTTCAAGGGCGGTAATGCGCTGCTGCATTTGGTCAATCTCTCCTCGATCAAAAGATTTCTGTAGTAGCTCCAGGTCTTTCTGTATGGATGGGATCACCTCTGTAGTCTTCCTTAAAGATTTTAAGTCTTGTTGAAGCTTGGTGATTTGTCTCGGCATGTCCATCAACACACAAGAGTTTTTAATAAGAAGATCAACCTTGTCTTCCAATGATAAACCGGTAGTATCTGGCGTCTCATTCAACATAACATCATCATACAAGATCTTTTCCTCACCCAGTAGATTCGCGGCATCGTCAGGGTATTTGCCAGCCATGATGTGGATTGAATTTGGGGTCCGGCGATCTGTGTTGTATAATAACAAAACAAAATGGCGGTTTGTTTACCTGTTGTCAAGGACTATGTGTGGTATCACAGGGGGTACCGGTCTGGAAGTTCTTTCGCATTTGTGCAGTTTAGGTTTACCAGATCAGTTCCAAAAACTCACACGAAGATTCCCTGTACCTTCATGAGTTATATCACAATGTAGATCCATTTCACAGTTGCTTCGTTCCTTGTGATTCCTACGGGTCGGGCAGTTCCGCTCACTCACACACGTCCACTCTCCGCCATGTTGTCTTTCTACCTTTCTTTTACCTAATAAACTTCTCTTCAGTATTCTAAAAGATTTTTTAGAATACTGAAAGGAAATTTATTAGGTAGAATGAATGGGCCTTTGAAAATGTATGTTCAAGGAACCCTTAAAGTTAAAAGTTAAAGTTTATAGATCAGTGTTACAGGTTCAAGACAAGTATATAAAGGTAAAAGGTTATAGTTCACAGTGTTACAGGTTCAAGACAAATATAAAGGTAAAAGATTATGTCATAGGATCTACATAGCATAACTAATGTTAGTTGAATGTGGCTTTCGAGTCACATTACAACATTAGTACCTAGCCTTATACAGAACCTGCCCTATTCGTGATTTTGGATCTGCCCCCTGTCTATACAACAATGTATAAGTGCCATGGGCGGATACAAATCTTGGAAAGGTGGGGGTCCACATATTGGCTATCTACTAAATGCCCAATGTCTCTGTCACTTATTTTTCTCAATGTCACATGTCAAATCTAAGAAATGTCCATATCACATGTCACTAGGATTTTAAAGTTGTCTGTCATGTTGTTAAGCCCCAATGTATGTTACATGTCGATTTTAAGAAACACCCATGTCAAATTAAGTGGTCCCGACCCATTGTAGGGTTCTGTAGGCCTACCTTGGGTTCCCTGGGCCTGATCAGGGTCTACCC
Source organism: Lepidonotus clava (assembly GCA_936440205.1). Taxonomy (NCBI): domain Eukaryota; kingdom Metazoa; phylum Annelida; class Polychaeta; order Phyllodocida; family Polynoidae; genus Lepidonotus; species Lepidonotus clava. Next base: position 48,044,057 of record OW387138.1, read on the forward strand.
TGGAGGGGGGATTCCACTACACAACTTGGGCTGCGATATGACGATTGCACAAAGAAATTGCACATTCTATAAATAAAATTCTATGGTAAACATATGTGACATGCTACAAAATGCCAATTTTTAACTGTTATATCACTCTGTATACTATTTTTTCTATAATATCATCATGTTGTGAGGATATCGAAGCCCATGTCATGTAGTGGAATACCCCCTTAACCTTAGCCCTAACCCTAACCCACGTATGTAGGGCTCCTCACCTTGGGTTCCGTGGGCCCGATCAGGCAGACCCGCAGAGTCTTATCCCCGGACGTGGCATACTTGGCAGCGGCGGACCCCATCATCCCCGCACCCACTACCACCAGGTCATAATCCATCTTCACCAGACTGGGCGTACCACTGACAGGGTCCTGAAAGGGAACACAAGGCTGGTTACTATAGTAGTGTTATACTAGGAAGAGTTCAAGCAAAGCAAACAATTTAGTAGTATATGGTAATATTGTAAAACACCATAATGTTAACACAACGTAATAGAGGCAAGGTCCTGAAAGTGCACCCTCCCCCCCTTCTATATCACGTGACACAGGAGTGGAATGTTGTGACCCATATATGAGTGGCTCACCACCAGGGAGTGGGCAGTCGGACTGGGACTGCATGTACAATAAGGAGAAGTAGTAAGTATGGAATAAAAAAAAAACCATGAAAGGAACCTGGACTGATTCTAATGTCACTATACAACAATATATCAAATTTGTCAGTGAAAAACTCTAAGACCCAGAGGGTCTGGCCAAAATGTACGAATAAGAAGCTCCCCCCCCCCACCCCCCACCCCACCCCCATTTGGAAACATCTCAAGCTGCCCCTGTTCAAGCCTGTTATACAAAGGCATGTAAGAACATATTGGTATCGAATAATACAGAGTCAAAGTATGTTTTTGATGCATGAACTTACTCTAAATTTCTTTTATTGATGAATTATTCTAGTTTTCTACTTGATACTACATTATCAATTATTTACCCACAGCTGCAATATGTATTCTTAATCCAATATAGTGTTTGTCATAAGCCTATATGTAATAAAAGAATATTACACATCTGCCACTTGTGATATTCATGAGTTGTGAAGCCAGATTATATATAATAGACACTACAGGTACTTACAAAGGTTAAGTGTCCTAACATAGATATCAGAGAGCAGATTACAAACCATACAAAACTAAAATAATCACCCATTGTATTTAGCAGCATGGTCGGATCAAGATATCTTCAAATGGGGGGCCCTCTATTGTGAAAATGTCTTCTGCACCTTCTGGTACTAATATTTTAACTTTTAAAAAATATTGTGTTTGACCAAAAATAGGGGAGCGCCCCCTGCAACCACCACCGAGCAAGAAATGTTTCTATGCTATAAAGATATGGGTAATGGGGGGGACAATGTTTACTCATTGTGACTAGTACTATCAGGCCCGTATTGGGAGGGGGTATATCTCATATCGTCATATCGTCATATCGTCATATCGTCATATCGTCATATTCTTAAGTGCCTTGACGCACGTACCCAAAAACAGCTGTGTTGTCATGGTAGTGGTACATCATATTCGGATTTGAAAGTTGTGGATACCTTGTGTGTATATAGAGTATTATGTAGAAGGAAATGAATTATGTATATAATATCATTATAATAGTATTGTGTAATACTTTAGTATGAATATATATTGGTAATACATTAGTAGTATTGATATCTTTTTGGGATGACTGTATTTTTTTTGACAAATCTTTATTCTCTGCCAATTACTTCATAATTGGTATAATTATATCTGCTTGGCTCAGTAGACATGTTATTTTGTAAGTCCTCCATATTCCAACAGGGGGCACCACTGGACGAACCCAAACCTTATAGAAAGTAAGTGCGTGCTCTGTTTTAAAGCTGGGGTCGCGCTAGCTACTCGCCAACCTCGCATTTGCGAGGCTAAACCCTCTGTGACAAGGACAAATAGCCTAAGATTCACCACACTGTGAATCCTGTATAATTATCATACTGAAAAATGCAAGAAAAAACATTATTTGTCATAGCCAACTTATTTAGGTTAACTTATGTATTATGCTCGAGTATCGATTGTATTAAAGCTCATGCACTTTGTTACTAGTTCTCTGTTCAAAATAGATACATAAATTGGGAAGTTGTAGCTAGCTCTTCATTACTTCGTTTGCCTTTAGTTCTTTTAGTTTGTATGAGATATTTTCCGTTCACAGAGCAATTATTTATTAGTGAATCCTCTGATGTTCTGGCGTAGTGGTGGGTAAATCTCCATATGGGGGTTCAATCCCATACAAAGAACACTCAGTGACAGGGGTTAAATAAGTTTACTGATTTTTCCATTACTTTCACAATAGTACATCAGTCATTACCATATTGTATATAACCATCATAGTTATTAGATGTCATTCTTAGTCCAACCCAAACGTACCACTCCATGATATAAGCGTTACTCTGTTTGACCTGGGAGTGTATCTCCCACAAATATCTCTATGTTCGTAAAGGATTCCCATTCTTCGTTCTCTCTCTATATCCTTGTATTACTGCACTTCATCTAACTAAGCATCATTGTCCAAGTCCTCACCTATTCCAGCCTACCCTTGATATCATATGTTTTACTATCTAGCTTCCATCTGTCCTTCACAACAGTTGATGTAGTCTGCTCATCCCCCTTCACGGGTCCTGCCCTGTATATACAAACTATCAACCTGCGTCTAACTCCTGCAGTATAGTGGATAAAAGTTGCTAATATTCCTAACTTCAATCTATTAAATTAGCCTCTGAGATTTATTACTCCTAAATTTGATGTTAAAAGTTGTGACTCCCTTTTCAGGATTACTTAAAGGGAGGGGCCAGTGACTTTGAATCAACATAGTACCATATCAAATCAGGACTACATATAGTCCTCCTGGTAATGGGGATACATAAAGTCCCCAGAGTCTTGTGATGATGACTCGCTTGTTTTACTTGTCATTTACGTTATGATTTTGGGTCAATCTGTACTGGGTTCCCACAGTGACCACTTGGGGACGCCACTTATTAGTGCTTTTCTATGCTTACTATGCTCACTGCTACCACCTGGCATGCTCACAACACATTTACATTTATACTCACTACGTAGCCTTATCTTAACCCTAAAGTTCTATTTACAATATTTTGCACTTGACCTCAGTGCAATAGAATATTCCAAAATTGTCTGTGATATTTCAAGTAATTCACCTGTATGCTCAGGTATTTTTTCTACTTAAAATTTCTACAATAATTTTCCTACACAAATATAGTGAAGCCCGTTTTGTGAGCACCATACTGTAGATCTACTTGATTAAAAGTGAGAAACAGTGAGAAAAGTTGATTAAAAGTACTTGGGGGGTGGCTAGATTTTGAACGAACAACAATATATCTTAGATATTTATTGTCAGAATAGGTCATGTCCTAAGCAGGCCATAAAACTAATCTTTTCACTTTTCACCGTTTGTGGAAAAAATTATTGCATAATGAAGAAAATCACTCTTTAGCATTGATTTCAATGGGAAAAAATCACATCTTTCCTTATATTGAAAAAAACTAACAACAATATCCTAATCAAACTCATTAGTTATTTACTTTAGGTAGCAATGTGTATTTAGTTTAAGTTATAGCAAAATTTACTGTTTCTAAGAGAACATTTTGTTGCAAAATTGAGGTGAGCAGCAACTTCAAAATATGCAAATTTTAATTAAAATCATTAAGATTAAAAAGAAAGTTATCAGTTATATTCATTTCATTAATGTATTCACTTTATTTGGATGTACAAACTCCCAAAATGCATATAATAACATTAAGTTGTTAGTTCTCTGATAATCCACCAGGTGGCGTCTAGGTGATCATCATCGAGTATCTTTAAGGATGTGGAAACTGAATATATATTGATAACTTTCTAATAGTAAAAAAAGCTTTTCAGTAATATCAGAACATAATCTAAAACACATCATGAGCACGGCAGATACAACCTATGAGGCAATGATGTTGGTTATTAATACAGTGTTCTTCCACATGTTCTCATTGTATATTAAGTACACTTTAATCTGAATTTATTATGTACATTGATATTCATATCACATAATTTTAATATTTGGGATCATATTTTTATAATTAACACTCATATGATTAGATCATCTATTGGAAGGGAACCTTATCAAATGGGTATCGATCTAAGTGAATAATAATAATCATAATAATAGAGAGATGCCTCTGCAAACTAGATTAAATACCAAATTTATAATAGAGTCAAAACCTGTGGCTAATCAAAAGTGAATGGGGCTGATGGCTAATGCAACCAGTTGCTCATCTTATGCAGTATCCAAGATTCTGTAGAAATCTCAACCATTCCCAGGGGCAGATCCAGAGATTTCCCCCCCTCCCCCCCCCAAAAAAAAAAGGGGGGGGGCAGGGATGCCCTTTTGCACAAATTTCGGCCAGACCTTCCAGGTGCCAGAATTTTACATTAAGAAAACGTCTTTATGCAAAATTCAATATTATATAGTATAATGTTACATTTAAAGAATACCTAGCACATAACTGAAGGTTATATATTTTTCATTGAAATGTGTTTAGCAAATCATTTATCTCCAGGCCTATTATTGTATGCAATATCGAAGAAAGAATTACATTATATACACAGTTATGGGACATTGAAAAGCTCGAATTTTATTTGATTTTTTTATGAGAAATCCCTAAATTTATGACGTCACACGATGAGCTATTGGGAAACCCTATCTGTCCAGAAAAGAGAATCCCCCATCCTAAAATTATGAAAAACTTAAATACTAGATTTCATACATTTCGCCACTTAATAGGCTACCATTTTTTTTAGATATTTACTCATCAACGAACATCCATTTACCTGGAAATCCAAAGTTATTTCTGTTGGGAATTCCCATCATTATGATGTAGCAAGGACATTATTGAAAAACCCAGAAATTAGGGAATTCCCAAATTTAATTTTCTTTCCTTATTAATTCATTAATTTCTCAATAATTTCCCTTTTTTTTGGAACATTTCTATAATACTTATGAGAATTCATTTACATGAAAGTAGCAATTTGTAAATTCATGTGCAAGGAACCCTTTAATGTAATATTTTACAAAAAGTAGAGGTGCACATGCCCACTGCGCACCCCTTTAGATCATCCACGGATTCCACTCACCTCGGTTGCAAGAACTGCAATAGATTCATGAGATTAATGGTCTCATAAAAATGGTTTAACAAAGGGTATAGGCCTATCAAAAAGGTAACAGTGCACTAAGGCTAGCTCCTGAACTATTCATGATAAACTATGTATTAAAGTAATTGGTTTTAACTGTTACAGTTCATTATAGCTAAGAGTAAAGGCAATCAAAACCAGGAGCAGTCACACAATTAATTGGAAAAGCTGTAGAAAAAATAATTTGTTTCGAACAAAAGATGTGAAAAAAGAATAATATGTTTCAGATGTAGGACAACAAATCATAATAGGTTTAGTGTCATCTGACTGTCATGAGAATAGTTCAACTGCCACAGTATAAAATTGATGGGCAATTTAAAGTAGAACATCAATTAACAATGGAGTTTAAGTAGTTTATAATGTACTTTTAATATAAATTGATTTGAAATCCAATCATGAAGACATTTGTTAGGAACACATGATCACATAGAACATTAGGAAATAGACATTAAAGGAAACCTTGCACATAAATGGGCAAGTTGCCTATTTTTGTGTTTTGAACAACACTTTAGTATTCTGATAATATTTCAAAAGAAAAAAAAGTGAAAATATCGAGGTGCTATGGAATTATTCAGGAAAATAATTTAATTTAGGGAATCCCCTGAATTTTGGGCTGCTCAGTGCTCCCCTTGCTACGTCACAGCTATGGGAAATCCTTCTACAGTTGTTTTGGTATTCCCTGATTAATGAATAGTTGTGGATGAATATTTATTTTAAATTATTATGTGTTGCATCATGTCAAATATCTATACTTTGGATTAGAGAGCATAACTATTATTATAAATTCTACAGGGATAGGGATTCCCTTCTAAGAGCAGATGGGATTCCCCAAGAACTCCCCTTGCTTCGTCACACATTAGGGGATTTCCCTTAAAAATGTGATAAAATACAAGTTTTTTTAATGTCCCCTAATTGAGTGTAAACCAAATATTTTCCTTCCATTTTGCTTACATTGATTAGTACACGTTGTGAATAACATGCTGAATTGAATTCATTAAAATATAACTTTCCTGCAATTATGTGCAAGGTTTCCTTTAATGGCTATATATGGCAGATATATCTAAGGCTTTACAGGTGTCTGTGGGATTGGAGAGGATCAAGAGATGAGAAAATGTGAGGATAGCAGTGGAACACTTGGAGATGACATGATTGGTGAAAAACTACAGTTAGGCTAACAATAGTTAGTACAAATTGCATAGGAGGAGCTATGAGTGTCTTGAGGAGTTACTGTTAAGATGGGATATAGCTGGTTGGAGATAGGATAATACCACTTAATCTGATCTAGACTAAACCAAACCTTATTGAGAGACTGACATATGACTAGCTGACCATTGTCAGGGGTAAATCCAGAGATTTTCAAAAGTGGGGTCAGGGGCTCCCTATCATAAAATTTTCCACTCTCTGGGTCAGAGAACTTTACATTAAAAAAATCAATATTAATTTTGGCAAAAAAAAGATAGTGGCGGGTGCCGTCTTCGCCCCCCCCCTTAAATCTGCCACTGATGGTCTTGACAATGACTGTATTGGATGAAAGGAAACCCAATTGTATGGGATTATTGTTAAATAACATCATTTGGCATTGGACACAATCCAAGGGTCTTTGAACCTGGATACCATGAAGAGGAATGTGCCATCAGAGAATCTGATGCCCAAATTATATGATATTTTCTGTTTATGGACAATAAACTTCATCTGTATTTCTGCAAGCACATGATTATTCATTTGGACTCAATGGCGGATCCAGGATTTTGAGAAATGTAGATATCAATATATCAAATATACCCCTTGTCATTCATATGTATACACATTAACCAAGCATAGTTCAAAAGAGTGCCATGGAACATAGGGTATTTCTCTTATATACTTGACAAAAACTATGTTGGGATACACACCCAGGGCCTCACTAAACTTTAACCTTGAATTTCTACCTAAGATGAGATACCAAAAATCTTCTAGATCAATAGGCCTAGACAGCCATATACCTGTTTCATATCAACAATTTACTCTGTCATCGAAAAAAAGAAACAAAAATAACCCACCATGAACAAAGATTAGCCCTGTACAACAGATGTTTTTATGAATTTGTTTAGGTGAATTAGCATAGGCCTAGTAACAGAAATGGTGATATGGCAGCGCTAAAAGTGTAGCTCTTGGGTCGCAGCCAGAAAGGGGCAGTGATAGCTCCCACTCCATCCCACAGTGGGGATCACAGTGTACAGGTCTGACCAGAGAGTGTACTCTCTCTGCTCTGAACGACCAGGACTGCTCCTGATTTAGTTTTTCTTATATCTTTCATGTCCTATAGCATCCAGTTTTTAGAATCACAAAACATAATAACCTTTAAAAACACTAAACTTTCATAATAACAGATAAATCAGGCTAAGAAAGTCAAGGGTTGGGTGCGGGTGCTGTTGTCAGGGTGCACCCTCACATTGTATTATTTTACCACTAAAATACAACAGGACCAATGTAGGGTGGTAGAGGGGATTATAATATTATTGTTTATATTCCTTTCTGACGTAGAAGGTAATATTGTGAGATTTATATTCCCCTCTGGTGAAAAAGTGGAATATAATTATCAAAACCATATTTTTGCCACCGAGAGTACTGAGGTTCCACCTGCGCATGATGAGGTTCAACCCCGATGTAGTCCACGTCTAGGGAAAGGACCTGACTACCGCATACGCCTTATCACGAGCTCCGGTCACAAAGACGGGTGCAAAGATCTCATAGGTTGACGAGGTGGAGGAATCACATCACTGACCATGAAAATTAATATCTGCCAGCAACAGATGTCCAGCTGAATCAAATCAAGGAAGCTCAAGACAAGGATGCCATCTGCGCTGAGGTTAAGGCCTACACCAGGGATGGTTGGCCCAGATATATGCTTCAGCAACCTGTACTCAGACCTTATTGGAAAAAGAGACACCACCTAACAATGATCGCATTATCATCCCTTAGGCTTAGGATCCACCAAGCATCACCAAATGCCGATCACGGGCTATGAGCAGCTGTTAGTGGCCACTTATTAGTACGCAGATTGAGGCTATGCATAACAGATGTCCCACCTACGCGATTCACCGTCCCAAAAGGAAGGAGCCCCTCCTCAAATCGTCGTTCCTTGAGTAGGCCTGGGAGTGAGTAGGAACTGATCTATTTGAAGTTGACAAGAAAATATACATTGTAGTCATAGACTACTACTCAAGATGGATCAAGTGCAGACACCTGTCTCAGACAACATCAGCACATGCCATGGTGTTCAGGGTATCCCTGATTACTTCATCTCTGATAACGGGCCACAGTATGCCTCGGAGGGCTTCAAAGCCTTCTCAGAAATACAATGTTGTCCACATAACCTCTTCCCCACTTTATCCACAGCCTAATGGTGAGGCAGAGTGTAAAGTCCAAATTGCCAAAAACATACTGAAGAAGAACGCTGATCCGCATCTGGGATGTCTGGCCTACCGTACCACTCCTCTCCAGAATGGTCAGTCTCCATGTCAGCTTCTAATGAAACGGAACTTACAGTCAACTCTCCCTACCACTCAAAACATGCTTCAAAAACCACCAAACAATGCTCAAGAAAAGTTGTGAGCAGAAAAAGAAACCTACAGGGAGAAATCCACACTCAACTTCAATCTCTGCCATTCGCAGTCTCTTTACCACCTCTAACCAACAGTGACAATGTCTGGATCAGGGATCAGAATAGATTTGGTGAAGTCCAGGAATGTCTCACCAGTCCCCAGTCCTACCAGGTCCTGAATGAGACAGGATCTTCAATAAGAAAGAGCAGACAGGCTCTTGTACATACCGGCACCAATGAGAGATCACTACCTCGTGACCGACCAGTGAGCTCAACACCTGAAAGTCTCTTTCTAAAGCTCCAGAAAGTGAGGCCACAGGCATTACCACAAGATCGGGTTGTGGCAGAAAACCAAGGCAGAGGCTAGACCTCTAGTGTGTACTGGGCAGAATAAACACCAAAGATCTGAGGTAGTCCACTGATGACGAACTTCACACACATTTCCCTAGAGAGCGTCTAAAGAAGATCATAGACTCTAAAAGAAACACATAGACTTAAAATTATTCTCAGTTTTAAGCAATCCGTAAAGTCTACCCTCAGAAGAATGATCTATCTTTAAAAGACTGTTCACAGTTAACAAATATGAGAAATCAACTTTTATTCTAAGCATTAAACTGTTCACTCAGTCTGAAATCATAAGTTTATATTACCATGCTTATCCTTAAAGGGGAGATGCAGTATTAGCCTGCTCACTTCGCCATTTATGGCCATTCTATGTACAACTTTAGTGCTGCCACCTACTATTAAACAGCTTAACTACAACAATATGGCCTTGTATACACAATACCATATGGATTACTTGTGACAAGTTGCAACGAATGCAAAACAAAATTTTAAGAACTGTCTTGGGCATATATTTTGTTCAAGACTGTTCTACTGACGATATTCACAATCTATGCAGTTTGGATTTGCTCAGCAAACGTAGAGACCTGCATCTGCTGACGTTCATGCATAAGAACCGTACAAATGAGTCCTGGTTAGCAACAGAAAGCGTTAGGATAACTAGACGCACAGAGAAAATAAACTTTGATATACAGACTGTAACACTTAGTATTTACAGAAGAAGTCCCTATTATGTTGGCGTAAAACTATGGGACCAGCTGCCATACACTGTGCAACATTGTCCTGAGAAGGCATCCTTTCAAAGGGAAATAAAACTCTGGCAAAATAGATAGTTATCAAATGAATTACAGTCGAATTCCCATGCTTGGTTCTCTTTGTTAAAATATTGGTATGTTTTTGAATATTATAATTAAATTCTGTTGTTGTTGTGTTTTACTCGGATCATAAGTTACTCTGCATTATATATGTGACTATTATTGTTCTATCATAGGATGAGTGAATAGTACAACCAATGGCTTAACTTAGCTTGGTGGAACTATCCTCTGAAATAATGTGATTGTATACCGTACTACCTACATGGAAGAACATTAATTTTGTAAAAAAATTAATGTGGTTAATAATAATGATAATAATAATAAAAAAAACTTGCCGTTGGGGATACCAACATATTGGTAGCAAATTGCTTGCAGTCCATAAAAATAGCAACCGCAAACGCTAACTAACACAAAGTAGAACATGGCCTTTATGCACCTCAGTGAAATATTTTATTATGTCACATGATTGGAAATAAATGAATAAAGTGAAGCTGTTTACCACACAACCACAGTTCAGCCACTTTGGCCCTTTGTTTATTCTTAAAGCAAAATAATCACACATTAATATTTATTCACACTTAAGAGAGACATCTAAAAATTTATTCAGACATGCACACATTGTAGGGGAGGATCGAGGGGGAGAGGTTGAGAGAAAAATATGGCGTGTGTGTGTGAATGCACGCAGCTTTATTACTTGGCCTCTATGCGGACCCCCCCCCCCCCCCCCCCCCATCTGACATTCTATATCTGCCCCTGCATACATTCAAGAAATGTTCATCCGATGCTAACATAGCGTTGGGTGAATAACATAAGGTTGTATTTGACATAGGTAGATATGACCTTATGTTATTCACCCAATGAATAAGCAGATTAAGTAGTAATTGTAACATTCTATCTAACCTTGATTTACCCACTTAAACAGCTCACAATGCCTTTAACCTAGAGAATGAACTATTTAATTCAACCCCAAGTATAATATTCTAGCAAGTTTTCAGTTGATCTTATTTAAGTCAGAACAATCAAAATACCTGTTACAGATCCTCTAAGGGTGGTTACTAGCTATTCATTTTAATCGGGATTAAGCACTCATATCGATAATCTTATCCAATTTGATCCCAGAGATTTAGACCATCATCAGCCATTGGGCCCTGATCACCACAGTCATATGGCCATAGTTTACTAACAATTACTTCTATTGTTAGACTGCCTTCACAGCTTGGCCCCGTGTGCAGGCTGCCGTCTGTGGAACCTGAAGGCCTGTCCCGGCAGGTCATGGTCCCAGGAACCCTTGATCATCATCCTGTAAGAACATAGCATCACCTTAAAGTCTGCCATGCCAGATGAATAACTGTAATACAGTAAAAACAATTCTGCTACTTTAGTAAGAGCTGTTTAGAAAGAGGACTTTCATTTTACTGTCCTGCAATACTGCTACACATATTTGATTATAATGTCATAACAAATACATTTGTTGGTGATGTCACAAACAGACAAGATTTTAGAAATGCAGAAATAACACAATGAAATTATACTAATTACTTTTCCTTAATCCTACAAGGTTATATACCATAAAATAAATTGGATTTTAAAGAATGTAATGATTTCAAGACAGCTTTTAGGTGTGACACGTGAAATTAAATCACGTTTTTCACATGGTGGATTCAATTACTGGCATATAAAGATGGCATTCTTCTACATTTGCAATACATCTAACGGAAATAACAGAATCAAAATTTTACTGGCCCCTCTCTTTAAAATGCAACTATTATAAAGTAAGTAAACTGATAGGGAAATGAAATATCCCCTTAAACTACCCCAATGTGGAAGAAAATACTAACTTCATGAACATTTAGAAGTTTGAATCATTGATGATACTGTATTATGAGTGGCATACCTAGCAGCCATGTTGCCGATCTCGTCCGAGGACTTGGCAGCCAGCCCACAGCCTCCAATGGCCACTCCCAGGGTCGGGGTCACCAGGTCAACATACGGGTACCCCGTACACGTGTTGGTTGTCACGCAATAGTCAAAGTAGAAAGAGTCCATCTTAAGGCCTGAAAAAGAGATATTATCATAGTCAACATGTTATTGATCTTAAAATGGACAATTACAATTTTTCATACATTCTTTGTTAACAACGCTCTACATTCTACATTATATCTACATTCTTCAGTGGTGTATCACGTTTTTCGTGCCCTAGTGTCCTGTTATATTATACTTTACGTGTATATAATAATTATGTTTTCAGACACTGCGTAGATATATAAGATAGGTTAGGAATAAGAACAATGACTGGTATTTGTTTGAAACGAACAATTGTGAATATTCAGACTGATATCATCCACACAAGTTCTATATACAATAAGGAATTACACTTGATGAAACATGTCATTGGAAAAAAAACATACACAGAGGCTAGTTTCCTAAGTAACTGCCGGCGTACAAGCACTCAAATAGATATGACAATGCCGTACAAAACAACGTGAGCAAATGTCATAAAAATTACGATTTTGCCCATAATTGAGTATGGTATCATATTTCTAGAGCCATACAAACAAAAAACATATCGAAATAAAAACATAGTATTAAAATAGGCGCAAGATATGATCTAAAGATGGATAGGTTAAAAAGTTCTGTTACTTTGCATTGTAGGTATAAATTAAGTGAGCTTAACCATATAAGATATCATCACTTTCATGCAGATTATGTATGTTAGATCACTAGATTGTTGTTATCTTTAGTATATAGGTCTGTACCACTTAATTTGACATGGTGACACAGCAGTTTCTTATAATCAACATGCGACATGGAGCCTAAATGACACGACAGTCAGCTTTAAAACCTTAGTGACATGCGGCATGGACATCTCTTAAATTCGACATGCGACATTGAAATAAATAAGCGACAGAGACATGCAACATTGCTGATTTTTAAATTTGACATGCGACATCAGGAACCCCTCATCCAGAGCTCCTATTATATACATGGACACGAAGAAAGTAGTAAGACTGTCACATAAAAGGACCAAACGTTATGGAACCAACTACCCCTTGCCTAATTCTTGAAACACACTGCCAATTAGTTTTCAAACATAGCTCAAATGAATTGTCGCTGTAACTTCAATCTCAAGCCAAGCATTCTGAACACTTGCAAGAAGTTTAGAATTCCTGGAATGTCAAGGCCTGGCTATTGTGGAGGTTGTGCTCGAGAAAATTGGGGGCTTTGAACAGGATTCAGGGAAGAGAGTATATTTGGTTCTGGGCCCCAAGATTCCTTGGGTGTCGAGGGTTGGGTATGCACAACAAATCTGAAAGGGGGCTGTGTCAGATTTGCTATTCCATTGTGTTCTACTGTTAATACAACAGGTAGGGAACGTCTGAGTTCAATGGTGACTAAGTTTAAACTGACTTGGCACCAACATGGTCCGGTTCCCCAGAAATATATATCTATATAATAATGGTGATAAAAGGACGTAGGTCCTCTGATTATTCCGAATCCCTCAATTGGCTATGTAGTTATGGGGTAATCAATTAGATGCCATTTTGTTCCGGTCATGCATGCGAGTCATCCCATCATGGGTTTAGGTTATGTGTCCTAGCTCGTGCTCATGTTATGCCTTTCATTCAGAAGCTACTTCTGTATATTCCTAGGAGTAGTATGATGGAGTCGCTGGCGCGCATAGTCAATGCTACTAAGTAGGTCAGTAGGTCACTACGACCGAGTTTAGGTCTAAAATAGGTTCATAGCTTAATAGAGACTTTGAATAATTAGGTCATTACGACCTACTTATAAAAGCTATTTTTGTAATTAGGTCAGAGGTCAGAGGTTAGAAATATTAGAAAACAGGGTCACTGAGAAAACATGTCAGGGGAAGAGCGCGTGGAACGACGTGGAGACCGGAGGCCGTAAGGCCGGAGGTCTGCACGTCGTTCCTCAACGCGCTCTTCCCCTGGCATGCTTTCTCAGGGACCCTATATTCTGGTTACGGCTAAAATATTACATATGTTCTGATATTTTTATTGCAAAGGGGGCGGTGCGGGCATTCCATGGGAGGGCTGTTTTAGGAATGAGGTGGAGACCGGAGGCACAGCCGGAGGTCTCCACCTCATTTCTAAAACAAACCCTCCCATGGGCTGCGCGCACCGCCCCCTTTGCAATTTTATCACTTATACTATTACTATTCGATTCGATTATATCTACTTTATGTGTATGTATTCATTTAATATGATTTTCATAAAGTTTCGTCTTCATATTCATTAAATAATATTCGTATAGAAACTGAATATAGAGTTTTCGTGTTTATATTGATTAAATAATATGCGTATAGAAAACACAACATATAAAATTCGTTTATAAGTTTTATTCATTAGAAACATATATAGAAACATATTTACAGTGTCACAGATACATGGTGTAATCTTTTATTTACATTGAAACTGTTCACAAAGTGAAAAATATATAATACAAAATCATTTACACTGTTGGCATAAGAAAACATTGTTTCCGTTGCCTGGTAATAAACAAATTAAACAATGAGAACAGTTTCGGGCAAGTGTCCTTATCTTCGGCTGTTTCAGTTTCTCTTTGTTCCATGTGTGAGTGTATACATATGTGTGATGAGGATTTCTGACGGATTTAGCAATGGTATGGTGAAAGAGAGACTGTGCTTTGAAAAAGTTACAGTCTACTTCAGTCGCCAACACATTGTGACCGAAAACAGGATTCATTTGCACCTGGTATGAAAAGAAATTTTCGATGGCCTGAATGTAAATTGATTTCAGCTCACAGTGTAGTTGTATACATGTAAAACAGAACAAAGGACCAACAAAAGTGACATCGGAATCACGGATTCGACATTTACAAAAGGCCTGTGAAACGGCTGTCACTTTATGTTGCTCAATGAAAACCATAAGTGACTTTACACTGTTGACGGTGTATCTGGTAGTAACTCTGAAACATGAGTCTTGATGATGTTGATACACCGCCAAACAGTAGTCCTTGTGGTTATCGCCGTTGATAAGCTGGCTCGTTGCGAAACTATACCCGTCCCACATAGCTTCTGTAAAAGTGGAACAGGATCGCGTCGTACCAGTGGTGTGGTCTACAGTACTAACATGGTGTGGTTTCAGATAAAAGTCGCTGTACTGTGCGGGGATAATCTCCCAAAAGAAATATCCACTACATCCGCAAAGTACAGCCACTTTATCATTTTTGGGTATAAGTTGAAAATTAATGTCTGCTGATGGATAGTTAGAGTCGAAAGGACTATCCGGAGATTCAGGTCGTGACTCAGCAATATTGAGAAATGATAAATCGAGACCCCAACTAAGTGTGGTCTCGTTATCATTTGTTGATGAATCATTGCTTGCCAAATCGATTAGAAAATCCGAATAGCTGCTGTCGCTCATATTGAAGCTGTAATATAATACTGGAAACTATGGCTACACTAAGCAACTAGATGAATAAAATATGGGTAGCCAGTTATTTTTGTAGTATTTACTATTTAGTATGTACTAAGAAAATAACTGGTAGTGGGTAGACACCTTAAAATTTTCTCTGTGATTCGCTGAGATTTTCGCTGCCGGGAGTTCTACCCTAGATAAAGCCATGCATAAAGCCATGCATTTTTTTGTTTTCTCTGAGATATTGTATAATTTTTTATTTTTTTTAATATTTTTCTAATTTTTAAAGTTTTTTTTCATTTTCTTAGACAAATATTTATATTTCAAGCATTTTTTTCTGTCTCTATGTGAGATTTTGTATAATTTATTTTTACTTTTATTATAATTTTAAAGTTTTTTTTCTTTTTAAACAATTATTTCTTTTTTTAATTTCAACTTTTGAATATTTTTTTTAATTTCAACTTTTGATAAATGATATGTACAAGCTTAATTTTCTTTTTTCTTTTTATATTTTTTATATTTTTTTGTTGGAGTATTTCCTTCATAAATGATATATTTTGTAGTTATAAGTCTGTTATTTTTTCAGAATTAAAGAATATTTACAACATGATTGCCGAATTCCTAGATATCTAAGGGTATCGTGCTCACTCCGTCTTCACAAGTTTTTCTTTTTATATATTGATAACTTAAGCCTGTCTTTTTCTGTTTGTATGTTATTATATGATGATCTACAACTTTGAAACCAGTGTTAACGGCGTCCATCGTGATTTGTGTTTCGAGTACGGTGTTAAAAGATTCCATGTCAAGTATGTTTTGTTTCTGTATGACACCTTTACAGCTAGTTTTCTTTTCTTTTCCATGACCGATATAACATTTTGAATTTAGTGAAGTCATTTCATCTCCTTCCCATTCAATTTTGAATAGTCCTGGGGTCCGTTTATCATATTTTTCTCTTTCTTTACAACATGGTTGTGGAAACCATGGTAAATTATTTGTTTTTGCTATTATATATTGTTCCCTGTGATGTTCATTATCACAAGATTCTGATGGTAACCATAAGTGGCGTTCTCTATAATAGGCTTCTCTTTTTTCTGGAATTATTAATTCATCTAAAGTCTGTGCGCTGAGGGCGAAATACAGACTATCTGTATCCATTTCACAGAGTTCAAAGTCAGATTCTTCGATGTACTTTGATAAGAAGTCGTAGTAAAATTGTAACATTTTCAGTTTTGCGTATTGATATACCATGAAACCTATTTGAACTGGAAGGTCGTATGTTATTGACGTAGGGAGTGATGAGACTTCACATGTATCTTCACACAAGTCTTGGACATCTTGTACTGTCCAGTGAAGAGCTATTCTAGCGGCTTTTTCTGGTGTCATATATCGAGTGTTTGTGAAGTTTTGTTTGTTACAAATCGTTTTTCCATATGAACTGTTTCCTAGGAGTTTGTAGAGGTCAGAGAGAATTTTACAGTCAGGGTTTTTGTCGCCCTTTCTTCGTGCCTCTGTTACTTGATCAACAAATGAGAGAAACGATTTCTGTGGTATGTATTCAACTAGTAAGTGAACTTTTGTTACGATTAAGCCTTTTTCTAAATACCATTTAAGTAGTGGTGAACCTAATAAAATATTTTTTGCAAAATAACTTCCGATTAATTGACGTTGTGGCCTTTTGACTCTATCGTTCTTTAATAGATGTTGTTTCATGTGTTCTCCTACATCATCTCTTGACACCATTGTATTTTTGAAAATGGGCGTCATTTCTTCAAATTTGAATTTAAGGTGCTCAGGTGTGTGTATGTCCACCGATACTAGTCCAAAAATAGTCCCATTTTTTACACCGTTTATTATATCTATTTCAGAAAGGATATTGTGTGTGTTTGGAATCGGTATGCTCCACAGTGATTTACATGCTATAACACTGTTGTTGTTATTCTTGTCTTTGTTCCAGTCACATTCGTATTTCTCAATGACAGTATAACCTATTAGTTCTAGATACAGTGTTGTTTTAAGAGTTTGTCGACATCTTTCTGACATTAGTTTACGACCTTTATCAGTAGAGAGAGTGTTTTTATTCATGTGACACGCGTGCCCATGCCAGTAGCAACCATGAAATTGATACACGGTTTTTGTATCTGGAACCAGGCCGTCCACTCGAACTCTTTTTGTACCCACACTAACTTCCCCATGGTTATAAGCATGTAGTATTTTAACTTTGTCTGTAATCTCTCGAAACCGCAACCATTCTGTTGCAGCGCGACTGACTTTTTGAGATTGTTCAGGTTTGTAATTGTTACTACTTCTGCGGACTACAAAGTACCCCGTACAGTGTTCTTCACCCATACATTTAAGGTAAAGACTGTTTGCATCTACTCCTATGATATGACGGCACACTTTACTTAATGGTCCGAATGATCTGCCCCGTATTCGTGTCACTCCTGCTTTTTGATGTCTATGAAATATAATCGATGGACCACCTACCAAATTGCTTCTAATTAATTTGTGTACATCTTTGTCTGCCTCTGAGAATATAATGTAAGGAAGGCTGTTTGATGATGTGTTATCAAATAGAAATTTTAGTGTAAGGCCTGGAAGAGTCAGACCATCTTTGAACATATCTATTCCTCTTTCACTGAAAAATTTCATGTGTTGGTTTATAGCTTTGACAAAAGGTTCTACATCTTTGTTATTGTAATACAGGGTTCTCCCCAAAGCCCGGCGCACCCGGCGCGCGCCGGGCTGTAAACCATTAGCGCCGGGCTGTAAACATTTTGAAGAAAAAAAAAAAAAAAAAAAAATTTTTTTTTTTTTTATTAAATTTTGTCATTCATGTCAAACATGAAGATTGAAAATCATATGAAACCTGTCTTACACTTGTAAGTTTCCTCAAAATTTTGATGTATTTAGTAAGAAAAAAGGGCTCTCCCCCTAAAAGGGAACCCTTCCCTTACCCTGAATCCCATACCAATACAAATAAAAAATATCAGGGGAAAACTTTTTATTACTTAAAGGATATTCTCGTCTGTCCGTCCGTCGTTAGGCTTACATACGCCGATGTTAGCCTAATGACGCCGTCAATGGTGACGTGCTTTGCCCTTTTAGAACATAATAACACATAGCATTGGTCACGTCACAAATTTGGTGCACTAACTAGATGGTTATCACGTAGCCAGCAGCGACGTCGTTGGCGACAAGAAAGCCCATTTACGCTCACCAAAGTACCTTAGAATGCCTAAGATTGCGTGAATGACCGACAGGGCTGGACAAATCGTTTTTTCACCTGGTTGCCCATCGGGCAACTGTGGTCTATTGTCTGGTTGCCCAATAGTATTTTGTGGTAGCCTGGGATTTGAAAGGAACATCTGGTATATAGCTATCGTGAATCTAATGTGAAGAGAGCTATTTCTTTAATTTCTACCTGCCCTGGGCAGGTGGGCAATGTTTGATGTCAAGCCCTTATACATAAAATTAATTTTAATTATTCTTTAACATATTTAATACATTTTACATCACAAAAAAATAACTAAACCTAAATCAAAATTTTGAGACAAGCCTCACTCGGGAAGAATATTTTTGAGATAAAAGAGAAGTTTTGTAATCATTGAAGCGTTATGAAGCGAGAAATCGTTGTTGCAAAAATAAAAGTTAAATTATTATTTCCGAACTTTCTTCCCCCTATTCACTTTCAATTTCCAAGTTAAATAGAACTGTGGTACTACCATTCAATAGCTCAGGTATTCAGCTTTGATGTGATGCATGATTTATGTAAAAAGACAGAGAAGTAGCAGAGTTATGAGTAATCACGCACAACTGTCCCAAATTGGATCCTGATCACCCTACTCTAACCTTAATTTATTTAGATTTCTTTTGGTGACAGGATCCCGACGGGCAACCAGTCCCTCAAATCTGGTTGCCCAGCACCTTTCCTGGTTGTCCCGGGCGTCCGGACACCCGATTTGTCAAGCCCTGGACCGATCATATTTTAAAAATTTTCATAGGGTGGACCCCAATACCCCCCAAAAGGGAACCCCTCCCGTACCATGAATTCCATACCCAGACAAATCCAAAATATCAGGGGGAAAGAATTATTCTTACTTAAGTTCACCAAAGCATTGTAGAATGCCACAGATTGCATGAAGGAGAGGTCATATTTTCAAAATTTTCCTGGGGGTGGCCCCCCATACCCCCCAAAGGGAACCCCTCCCTTACCATGAATATCATACCCAGAGAAATTCAAAATATCAGGGGGGAAGAATTATTCCTACTTATGTTCACTAAAGTGCTGTAGAATGCCTCAGATTGCATGAATGAGAGGTCATATTTTCAAAAATTTCCTGGGGGTGGCCCCCAAACCCCCCAAAGGGACCCCTCCCTTACCATGAATTCCCATACCTAGACAAATTCAAAATATCAGGGGAAAAGAATTATTCTTACGCAAGTTCACCAAAGCATTGTAGAATGCCTCAGATTGCACAAATGAGAGGTCATATTTTCAAAATTTTCCTGGGGGGGGGGCCCCCCATACCCCTCAAAGGGAACCCCTCCCTTACCATGAATATCATACCCAGAGAAATTCAAAATATCAGGGGAGAAGAATTATTCCTACTTAAGTTCACCAAAGTGCTGTAGAATGCCTCAGATTGCATGAATGAGAGGTCATATTTTCAAAATTTTCCTGGCGGTGGCCCCCCATACCCCCCCAATGGGAGGGGACACCCCTCCCATACTCTCCCCATTCCCACCTTCGCGGCAACTAGTGCGCCGGGCTGTGAAATTTTCCTGGGGAGAACCCTGTAATATATTAGATAATCTCTGAAAGTTGTCATTCCATTATCTTTCCACACTTTCTTACACTTGGCATAGTCTTCCGCTGATATAGAAGTACCCGTAAGTGAACTATAGAAAGCTGAGCGAGGTGGAAGTTTTAAGTTCCCTAGTTTTCTAGTTGATGTCATCCACTCATATGGAAAGAACCCTTTACTTTCATCTTGTAGGAAAGCTTTTAAATAGCTAGCATACGAGTATCCGGGAGCTAGATAATTTAACATGTCTAAATAAACACAGTTCTCTGTGTAGACAGCTATGTATTGATTACTCCTTTTTATGGTTTTCATCTCAGCTGTTTGCTTCTTTGCATAGAAGGAATGGAAATCTCGCTTTATTAGATTTAAGTCGTAGCGACCCGAATTGAAACCTATGACAGGTACTCTGTAAATATAGTTCATAAGACGAATTTTGATTTTATCTATTCTGTGCGAAGTTTTATTGCTACTCTTTTTTCCTATACTCTTCATTAGTGATTTAGGCACTTTTTTTCCTTCGGCAATCTCGTTTTTCTTATACTTTTCAAGCTTTTTTATTATGTCAGAGAAACGTGTTTCTACAACAGCTCCTATTTTTTCAGCTAACTTTTGTATGTAATCCAGAGTGTCGTGAACTATTTCATCATTTTCTCCATCACTTTTTCTTATGAAACAAACTGGTTTTTCCCACTCTGGAAAGTCACTTGCTACACTAGATGAAAGCGGTACATGATGTGATTCGACTACTGTATTAGTTGTCTGAACATCACCTTTTGTTTTGTGAGAAAAATAACTTTCGAAATCATACACAATTTTGTATGGATATATTCGAAGTTCAGATGGTACTTTTATACCTAGCTCCTCCAGTCTATCAAATACAGATGGTTTGTTTTTGTAAATACCACCTTTGTAGATGAATTTAACTTGCGTACAGTCGCTTTTAATGTTAGTGTGTCGCTTAAGATTATACTCTGTTTCAAAGAGTCTTCTACACTTACGACACATGTGGAACTGTGAATATTTATTTAGATCGTTTACTAGACTGAAGTGATGGTCGTATAGATTTAGTGTCATAACTTTAGACTCATCCTCAACACTCATTAAATTTCCCTTTATACATTTTAATGTACAAGGTGTCCCCCTTTTAAATTTCTTTTTCTTGGAAGTAGTACTCTTCTTAGGAATGAGTGAAAAGACTCTTATCATAATGTTGTATTTGGTTTCTATCTGGGTCAATGCCTTAATTGAAATGCCTCTGAATGATACTTTAGTTTCATCAGGAAAACATTCTTGAAGTAGTCTTTCACAGTGGGATGTGTTTTTGAAAAGAAAATATGACAGACACCTAAAAAAACACAGGTAGTCTTTGTACACCCGTTTGCTCTTTGGATTACGATGAAAATGTTGTAAACCCCGTCTACGTAGGAAATTCGGAATTGTATCCAATCTTCCTATTAGACCATCCTCTCTACCTTGAACCCTTACTATGTAAATGTTTGCGTTTACATTACCCACTAGTCTCCAACTTGTGTCAGCTCTATTGACACTCCATTCTTTATCGCGTAAAAAACTTATTACATCTTGCAAGTCAGAATCATTTTTAATATGTCTGTAATTGCTTTGCTGTTCGTGCTCTAACCAAAATAAAGAGGAGTTATTCACTGAAGGATGGTAATACATAACTTCTCGATCTTCTGTATAAATCTTTTCTTCAGCAGTTTCTGTTGTTCCTCCATTAAGTCTTTCAAGTAATGCACCTAAAGATATAGCTAGTCTATATTCGAAAACTTGGTTCTGATGTATTTTGTTAATAGCCTCTATTATCTCTTCAACTGCTTCTTTCATGTTCAGAGTTGAGAGTCTGACATTGAAAATTGATTGAACACTTCCTAGGAGAACTAAACCGTTTGCTATTGACTTAAAGTTTTTAACATAAGTGTCGTGATACCACCAATAACTACCTATAGTTGATGGCATTACTGTTGTTTCTATATCATACTGTTCTCTTACGCATGTAGGTGAAGAACAGATCACCTTTCCAGAATGTAAAGAAAAATTGCGAGGACGACGTGGCACGTTACACATCGGACAATTTATATTCTGATTCATTTTCTTATTTTTCGACTTAATAACTATATAAATATACACTTATGTTCTAGCTAGTTATTTAAAAAGCTGACTAAATATTTTTGTTTGAAGCTAACTATGTGCTACACTAACTATGCGCTAGGTGAATATATAAAGCTGACTAAATACTTTCTTTGAAGCTAGCTAATATAATATCTACAGCATGATTAAATGTTTTCTGTGTATATAAGTATATAGGCAACCACACCACACCATGTATAGTTACTGATATGTTTTAAGACCACACCTACCTGCCCTTGGTGATTACATCATGTTTCTGTGATCTATTCGGACTGCTTTAAGTCATTCAGGATCTTTGGTCCCAGCGTGCTGACCAAGTCGAAGAACAGTGCGGATGGCACGGTGTGTCCCTGGTCTTTCGGAGGTGCGTCGTGCACCCCGCCCGAGTTGACCCGTTTCTCCAGCTGCTCCACGTAGTAGCGGGACCCGATATGGATCTTGGCCTTCCCCTGGTAGGTGGTCACGATGACCCAGATGTTGTGCGTCTTGTTGACCTCCTGGACGTAAGGCTTAATAGTCGGGATGCCCTGTTCTGCTTCACCTGAGGCCCGTTCGTACTGCTGGATGATCGTTCTTGCGGCGTCGAGAAGGTTCTGGAAACCTGTCTTACTCAAGTTGATCCGGCGTTCGTAGGCTCGCTGAGGGTACTGAATTATGGCGACCTGAAAAATATAAGCATAATTTTGTTTTGAGTTATATGTATAAATTTGGGGCTCTCTCTCTCTCTCTCATTCTATTTCTATTTAAACTATTATGTATTCTTTACTTCTATTTCACATTAAATAATTACAATGAAAGTTAACTATAAACGAAGTACATGTTACCTGAAATAAAAATAATGATTCTATAATTTAAAATCGTACTTACCCCTACAGGATCAGGTGGCCCATACACGTGGATGCAGGTGTTCTTGAAGGCGTCACTGTTGAGGAAATACACCTTCTTAGCTTGCGTGATGTAACCGTCCTTGTACTCGACGTCCAATTCCAGTGGCCAGAACAATCCGGTCAGGTCCAATATAGGCGAGAGAGGGGCAGCTTTACTCTGCTGTGCCTCTAGCTCCTTCAAGACCGCATCAGCATACTGCTGCGCTAGTGCAACGTCCAGTGGAACTACTTTACCTTTCTTTGCACGAGGTTTCCGTTCACCAGCAGGCTTCCGTTTTCTCGGCGGTGCCTTTTTCTTGTCTGTTGGTTCTCCCTCCGACTCTTCTTCGATGGTGATCGGTACCGAAAGAGCTTCGCCGTCTTTCGGTGGTGGCACGTTTTCTTTGTTGGAGTCGTCTTGGAGGGTAGCGGCGGCGGCGGCAGCGGCGGCGGTGGTGGCGATTGTGGCAGTGACAGCGTCAGTCAAAGATGCAGGTGGCTCGGGATTCCATAGATCAGAAATATCGTTGTATAGACTGGCATCAACAGCGTTGACGGTGATGGACGTACCTTCGCCTACATCTGTAATATAGCCAGATTGAGTGTCCATGGACGAATCTGTCGCATAACCCCCAACTGCAACAGGAACGTAACCGGCGTCTTCTCTCGATGGAAACACTCGGTATTGATCAAAGTATTCATCAATGACCGAATTTCCAGGAGGGGGCTGCTTCGGAAGTCCCTCCTGAGCGGAGGAAGATGTTGAGGTCTTTCCACGAGCAGTCAAACTTCTACGTCCCATCATGAGAGTGTTGAGAAGACTCCAGCCCATGAGTCTTTTATACAAAAGTTTACTATCAATGTCGATTAAACGTAGGACGGTTTTTCCATTTTCACAAAGTTTTTCATGAGCGTCGTCCGTTATTTTATTCGTATTTTGTTTTGTTACCGATAAGCAGATATCACTGAGTACATGGTTCCATTAGTGACGCGACGCGAGAGTCTGACACGTGCACTCCATAACAAAATATTCAAAATTTACATGTATCAGTTTCATTGGAGATACGTATTGTGGTCGTTAACAAAAATGATAATATACGCTCTCAGAGACCCTCTGAGATTCATTTCTAGACTTGTCACCAATCGCACCAGTCTCATCATGTACATGAACGCACAACCCTCGGTTCAGCACCGTGTACCGCTGGCACCGCTCATTGGAAGACCATCTCATTTTCGAAATGCGCTGGTCAACGTGCCTTTTGCGCGAGCATCAGGTATCTGTGGAGAGCATCATTGGGTGAAATACATCTGTCCGAGAGATGGAATGTATCAAATTGAGGGTGAAATTCATCCAAACATTTTATTTCAAAATTGCAAACTTCTGAAAAACATTCGGCTAACCCAACAATCTCATCTAACGCTCAAAGATATGATAACCAAGAAACCTTGTGTTGTCGGTTTACCGACAACACAAGGTATCTTGAGCCACATTTTTGCGCGACACTCTGTCAAGGAAACAGTGCAGAGACGTTTTTGGCGTAAATCAGAAGCAGATCCTGATGGAAAACCCTCTATATTTCTGCACGCTGATATTGTTATTCCCCTTATCAACGCAACCATCCGATATCCTGACAAAATAGTGAACACCCTTGACAACAACAAATTCTTCTATGAAAAAGAGTTCGATACAGAAATCGGACATGGTCAGGAGGGTTGTGACCATATTGTGAGGGTTGTCGGAAGGAATGGTAAAGAATCAAGTCTCGTGACGGCTTATTCTATTCCTAGATTTACTCCTACTCCTACTATCGAATATTAAAAAGAAAACAAAGATCCTCTTATGCTCCTCCAGACTATTCGGTTTTCTACCAAAAGGTAGAAAACCACCCTTCAACCAATCTCTTTTATTTTCACACTTATAACGTAAAGACGTCCGTTTATTTACTATACAGATCTATAAATCATGCCATTATTTATGTTGCCATTGAAACAAAACGTTTATGTAGTGATGAATTAGACGCTGGTTAGGTTTATCTCCTGCGACATACGAGCTGATAATAAAGTTGATACTATCAAGCTTGTAACTCTAACCACACGTTAACGGTTATAACCACTTAATCAAAATAAAAACACAAACGCCTCAAACGGCGTTCAACGCTTTTCTTGAAAAGAGAAAAGGGGGTGCATAAAGCGCACCCCTTTTCTCTTTTCAAGAAAACAAAATGCGCGCCGCTCCGCTCGCGGGTGATCCGCGTGGCGGGCGCGGTTCGGCGGTCGGTGCATTTTGGGTGGGAGGGTGCGTTTTGCACCCGACATCCAGGGGCTGTCCCATAACAAAGACTGATCAAATAAAAAACAAAACGTATGGAGAGCGTTTATGGTTCGGTTTCATTAATTTGTTATTCTTTTGTTTTGTGAAAGAGAAAAACCCATGTTATCACAGTTTACACTTTTAATTTGGTATTCTTTTGTTTCGTTCCGCATAAAAGATTGTTATGATGCCATCTCTTTTAATTTGACGTTATTTTATTTTGATCCGCATAAAATGTTGTTATGACCACATCTCTTTTCATTTGTCATTATTTTATTTCGTTACAGGAAAAACACCCTTATGTTATAGAAACCAAACAAAAAGGATTGTTTTTTCATTAAAGTGTCATTCAGTACATTAACCTTCGACCGGGTAAGACGTGTTATAACTTAAATAGAAAAAAAATGGAAAGTGTAAAGGAAATCGCATTTGACCCAAGACTACAAGGACCTTTCACATGTCTTATCGCTGGACCTTCAGGATGTGGTAAAACACAATTAGTGTTTGAAATTATAGAAAAGGCGAAAACTGTAATAAACCCACCAGTCGATGAGATTATATATTGCTATGGACAATGGCAAGACGTTTTCAAGAAGTATCAGGGAAAAGTGAAATTCAACGAAGGTCTACTTTCAAGAGAAGAACTTTTACATAAGAAAAAGGATTTATCTCAACATTCTCTACTTATAATAGATGATCTGTTAGATAAAGAAGATGCACCTCTTATAAGAGATCTATTCATAAAAGGTTCTCACCATAGAAATATGAGTGTTATATTCATAACTCAAAATTTATTTCTGCCTAATAAGGATTTCAGAACACTTAGTTTGAATTCTCATTACATGATAATTTTCAAAAATCCAAGAGATATGAGTCAAATTCACGCTTTATCACGTCAAGTGTTTCCAACTCATCCACGTTTTCTTACCAACGTATATAACGAAGAAACATCGGCGAGACACTCATATCTAGTGCTAGACTTCAAGCAGACTACACCCAATACACTAAGGGTGCGTAACAGCGTGACTACACCTCTCAAGACAACTGTATTCATTCCTACTACACGGAAACAATGAAGGCTAAACAACTCGCTCTCATAAAGAAACATCTTCCTCTATTGAGACATCTGTCTAAATGCACTGGTAAGGAGTGTAAACATATAATGATGGGAATGTCTAATGAGGTGATAAGGTTGATAGCGCAAATAGGTGTGAATATTATGAATAAAAACTTGCACATCTCCAATAAACAAGCAGTCGGTCGTCTATCGAGGTACAAGACACAACTCAAGGGTCTTACCAAGCCTTCAACTACAGTAGGACACAAACGTAAGATTCTTGAACAAGAAGGTGGTTTTATTGGTACTCTATTGGGATTAGCTGTTCCACTCATATCCAGTCTTATCGGAGGCCTTACAAGACATCATTAGGAGAAAATGACAAGCTAT
The DNA here is from genome assembly GCA_936440205.1 of Lepidonotus clava. Classification (NCBI taxonomy): domain Eukaryota; kingdom Metazoa; phylum Annelida; class Polychaeta; order Phyllodocida; family Polynoidae; genus Lepidonotus; species Lepidonotus clava. Next base: position 48,071,051 of record OW387138.1, read on the forward strand.
AAACGAATGCTGCTCGTTCATCCAGATGTGTTGCAAAGTTCTAACAAAGTGGAAATGGAGAGTTCAACTGTTTCTGGCAAAGTTGATTCTCCACCTCCTGCCAAAGAAAGTGACAGGGATTCCTTTTTCGAAAGGTCAATGGTAAAAGAAAAACTTGAACCTACAGCGCCTACCGTGGAGGTGTTAGCTCGTTTACAAAAAGAAATGAGTCGTGTATTGAACGATCCAACGATGAGCAGAGAGGAGAAACTAGCCACATACAATGATCTCATGAACAGGTCCTCCATCCTTTCCTCTAAAGCTAAAAGTATGTTGTTTTCAACATCGCACCTTTCACGTTCTCCTTCACCATCTCCACCACCTTCTCCGACTATCATGAAACCTAAAAGAGTTTCTACAAAACCGAGAGGACTACTTATGCCGAAGGTACTACCACATAAGATGGAAAAAGCACTAGAAAAAGTTCCGGGTTCTTACCATAACTCTGTGCGTAATCTCTACAAGACCTTGGCCAAATCACGAAAACAGTTCACAAAGGACGGTCGGCTCATTCTAGGAGACACACCTATAGATGAAACACATTTAATGAATCTTCTTTCGAGTGCAGTGCGACCGACTACTAAGAAGCGAGCCAGCTTACCGGGGCAGAAACAATTCGTCCAGATTGTTAAGAAGTTAAATCCGAAAATGAAATATATAAGGAACTACAACATGAAGGGTTCCGACAGTGAAGAGGAACATGAAGAGGTGGAAACACCTAGGCGGAAAGAGAAGTCTCCTCAACAAGAAGGTCACGGCCGAAGTAAGAGACATCGACACTTTACAGTAACACCATTTGTAAAATGGTCTACAAGGCTCTGAAGAAAGATGTGGTTAAACACTTCACTGATCCTAAACAGCCAGCAAGCTTCACAAGTGCATCCAAAATAAAGAAACACTATTTCAAAAACACTGACATAAAGCATATTGAAGATGCACTTGAATCTGTTGATGCTTATACTAAACATAAACCATTCAAGAGGCGGTTTCCTAGACGTAAAACACAGACTTTTGGAATAGATAAACAATGGCAAATGGACTTGATAGATATGCAACAGTTCAAAAAGTATAACAAAGGCTATTCATATATAATGGTTGCCATAGATATCTTCTCCAGATTTGGATTTGCACAAGCTATAAAAAGTAAAAAAGCCACAGATGTTACGGAAGCTTTCAAAGTTATGACAGTTAAAAGATGTCCTAAATACCTTCAAACAGATAAAGGTAAAGAGTTCCTGAACAAAACTTTTCAGGATTACTTGAAAGAGACAGGTGTATCTTTTTTCACTGGAGAAAATGATGACATAAAATGTTCTATAGCAGAAAGGTTCAACGGGACCTTACAACAGAAAATGTGGCGATACTTCACTCACATGAAAACCTACACATACATAGATGTACTTCAAGATCTAGTGCATTCTTACAACCACACCTTTCATTCTACCATAGGAGGTCGACCGGTAGACGTTAATAAAGATAACGCCGATCGATTGTTCTATCATTTGTATGAAAGAGTGAGAGCTAAAGATTTAAAGACGAAAAGAAAACCTTTAATGAAAAGTGGTGATAGAGCACGAATTCTAAGAAAAAAGAAAACCTTTAATCGTGGATATGAACCAAATTGGAGTGAAGAAATATTCACTGTAAAGAACCCAGACTATATTAAGGGGTATGAAATCGAAGATACCCTTCAAGAAAGAATAAAGGGGTGGTTTTATCCTCAAGAGGTTCAGAAGGTAAAAGTTACTCCGAGGAAGCAGTACACTGTCGAGAGCATCCTTAAATATAGAGGAAAAGGTGCTAAAAGAGAAGCACTCATTAAGTGGAAAGGATACGGAGACAAATTCAACAGTTGGGAACCAGTCAAGAACATACAAAAATGGATGTAACCTGCACCCTACCCAGTAACTCATCTACTAAGACCTTTCCAGACAACACTCTGAGCACTTACAGAGTTCTTTTACAAAAGTATATGGTACTACCAGCTGACACAGACTGTGCGTTATCTGAAATAACGCTTCCAGTAAAATGGTACAATGTGCGAAAATCAACTTTCTACCTTCTCAGCGCAGAAGCACCGTCAGAAAAGAAGAAACATAACACCGCACCAACTAGGGCAAGAACTTCCCGCGGTTCTGATGAACAGCCTTCTTCTGAATCTCCTGCTACTTCCACAACTACACCTGGAACTGCAGCTGGTTCAATTGAAACACCGACAGTACCAGACCCTGATCATGAAGAGTCTTCTGGAGCGTTTATTTCAGATGCAGTGTCAGCTGTAAGAACAGTTAGTGAGAGTATAGCTCCTCCGACACCAAGTTCTCACACTTCCGACGGACCTACACCTCCTAAAAAACCTAGAGAAGGAGTTACTCCATTACAAACACCTCCGACAAGGTCCGTTGAAGCTATCACTCGACTAAAGCGTGAAATAGAGAGCAGTAGGAAAAAACGTGACAGAGAACCGTTCCTAACAGACATGTTTGATACTGATTTGGTAACACACATGCATGAAACACCCCCGAAAAGAAAACTAGAAGTTGAAATGGAGGGAATTGAAAAAGAAGAAAACGATGACGATGACGACCAACCAGAGCCCACAGAAGTATTCGAAGAAGCTGATGCTGATGAACCAAAAAAGCTGCCTCCCACATTGAGTTACATCGATTCATTAGCAAGGAAGCACTTTCCAGGAAAACGGTCTTACGCTCGTTTCTCAATGGAAAGCGGGCGAGTGGAAACCAACAAAGATCTGATCAAACTCCTGAATAAAATAATGAAGAAAAATATACCAAAAGTCATCAAGAAAATGAAAGAAGAAAAGCGAAAAAATAAAGGAAATGGTCCAGATGAAATTTTCTCTTATAACGAATTCACAATGAAAACACTTATTGCACTGCCTTCCAACACAATGCTCGTCATACCAGAAAACCTTTCTTATCAACTTGGTTTCGAAGGAAAAATATACATGGGTAGGCGCACACGAGCAAAACAAATAACAGATGTCAACTACAGAAACCATACAGTCTATGTCTACTCTGACATTATTCACAACGGGGTAGTAGGAGATACTGAAGCGCCACTTCTTCGATGTATGGCTGTAAACAACTACTCTCAAAAAACAATGGACACAATAAACTTTCCCAATTTGATTTTCCATCCTCTACGAATAACACATTTCAAAGAGATCGGAGTGTACTTAAGAGACAGTGCAGGCGAACCTATACCATTTGAGCACGGGGAAGTGTCGGTAGTACTGACCTTTAGAGCTCTCTCTCATCCCTATAGTACATTAGTATAAGAAGGAAGACATTGGAAAATGGTGAGTTACTATATGAACGTGCCACCCTTGTATTCATCACCAAGAGGTGAATATGGTCAATATTATAAGCGTTCACAATTTGGAAGTGGACAATTACCTGCTTTCGGTGGAGCTAAAAGACAACGTGGCCACGGAATATTCGGAAGTATAATGAGATCGGCTCTTCCGATGATAAAGAAGCTCGGTGCGTCAGCATTTAAAGCAGCCGTCCCCACCATCGTCAAAACAGGAAAAGGTGTTTTTGACGATGTCGTGGCTGGAAAAAACTTTAAGAAGAGCCTCGTAAAAAGGTCAAAGAGTGCAGGAAGTTCCTTAATGGACACAGCATTCAGTGCAGCCAGAAGGTACTTAAACACTGACGACGATGGCCCTCCAGCCAAACGACGCCGAGCAACGCAAGGTGCAAGACGTGGTAACGGGAAGAAGAAGAGTGTAGGTAGACGTAAGTCTACCCTTTTCTAAAGGGTTCATCATGAGTCTCATTCACCCCTGTGCGGCAACATGTGCCGTAGGTGAATTGGATTTACACGCACTACCTATATCACAGAAAGATATTCTCCGAAGTCAATTCGTCAAGAAAACAACAAACAACGCTCTCACTGACACCACAACTTGTTTTGACTTCACCTTCGAACCGAGCAATCTTTACACAGACCTCAGCGAAGCTGAACTCTACCTAGAGTATGTAGTTCAAGCAAACGACGAAGCTGCCTTAACCGTGGCACACGATGCAGCTCCAGTCAACAACTTAATTCATTCACTTTTCAGCAGCGTGCAGCTTCTCGTCAACGGGGAGAAGGTAACTTCGAACAATGAAGAGTACTCCTACAAGTCCTATCTCATCGACCTCCTGACGACGGAGGAGGGGGCCAGAAAGTGTCGCCTCCAAGGTTGCCAGAACTGGTTCATGGACACCCCGGAAAAAATGGACACCAGAGGTGCAGCCAACGCAGGTTGGAACTCACGACGAACAGTCCATGTCGGAGGTGTTAAGTCTATGGTAGCAAGACCACACCTCGATTTGTTTACTCAGTGTAAACTCCTACCCTCTCACTGCGAGATCAAACTCGTCTTCGAACGTCAGCCCGCCAGCTTCTACATGCAGATGGCCGCTAACGAGAGTTACAAAGTCGTCATCAAGAAGGCCGAAATGACCATGCGCCAAGTTCACGTCAGGGACGAGGTGGTGGAGGTACACAATAAAAGTGTACGCGACCCCAAGATGGGACCATTCAACTACCCGATCACCAGGAGCAAGGTCACAAAGCACACCCTCACGCAAGGTTCATCGGAGTACACGTGGACCGTCCCCGACACAACGCAGATCCCCACGGGGGTGATTATTGGCTTCGTCAAAGAGTCGGCCAGCTCAGGGAGCAAGACGGAGAATCCGTTCAACTTCAAGCACTACGACGTAACAGAAGTAGCCTTGCAGTTCGACGATCAGAAGTTCCACGTGAAGACAGACTTTGTCAACGGAAACGTTAGCAGAGCCTACAGTCAACTCTTCAAGGAGACTGGACTATTAGCTTCGGGTCACGACTGCGGTATTCAGTTACATCATTTTAAGAACGGGTACACGTTGTTTGCTTTCGACCTGACCCCCGACCGAACTCCGGAGGACGCCCGAATCAACCTGCTGCGACAGGGAAAGCTGTCGGTGTCCCTGAAGTTTGCTGAAGCGCTGGGTCACGCGGTTTCAGTAATTATGCTGAGCACTTATGACAGCTTGATCCAGCTCACAGCCGACCGATTGCCGGTCACTGACTACGCCATGGTGTAGAACTGAAGATGGTTCTCAAAACCTCAGAATTGAACAAAATTCTACGCAACCATCCCCACACAAATAGATATTTCCTTGGAACTTTTCCCTCTGATAGAATACCAAAAAAACCACAACCCTTCACTTGTTTCATTAGCAACACAGATCCTCACAATAAACCAGGGGAACATTGGGTAGCATTTTGGGTATCACCACAAGGGAAAACTTTCTATTTTGACTCATTCGGCTTACCACCAATAGCTATAAAACACATCTCGTTCTGCCAACGTTCGTCATACGGTATCTGGGAGTATAACCGACAACAACTACAAGCACTCACAACCACCACCTGCGGAGCGCACTGTGTTCGTTTTCTCATAGAAACATGTCGCACTCTCAACCCCTACGTCGCACTGTCAGCGCTAGGTACCCCAGCCATGACAAACCTAACGGACAAGACAGTTCTTTCTTACATGAACTTAAACCGGTGGAAATGGAGAAGACGGAAACACCAGATGTTGAAACGCTAGAAATGTGGTTATCTACAGATACAGCGGAAAAAGGAGAGTCATCAGAAGAAGAAGATGTAATACTGGACATGCCTAAGAGACGTCCCATATCACTAGGTCGCATGCAACGTGATCTGGAGAACACCATTGACTGTGTGGAGGCCCTGTCGTCTAATGTTGACCGACTCCTCTTCGCCGTTACCAACTTGCAAAGTAAGCTGGAAGAACTCACAGAACGTTCAGCGCAATCTAGAGGCTGTGGTTTCTCATGCTCCAACAATTCCTTCGCCCTTTAACAAAATAACTGACCAAGGACAATGAATTATAGATAAAAAGCTGAAAAATGACTGCCCAAGGACAATGAACTATAGCTAAAAAAAACTGAAACATTTTCACTATATAGGAAATGTATGAAAAACCAAAAAAAGTATAAAATATATGAAAAAACATAAAATATTTAACAATTTTTTAAAAAATCTAAAAGAAAAGCAATGTATATATGAATTATAATCCGCTTTTTACGATTTTTAATAAAAAATAACTAAAAAAATGTTGTTTTGTTTTATTTATTATATGTAATGAATACTAAATGCCATAAGCTTATACAAACTATATACAAAAAAAATGTAAAAATAACGAAAATAATAGAACATCCGGTAAAATTATCCGGTAAAATATACGTAGAAAGTATATATAAAAAAAATGAAAAAATAACGAAATAACACATACGTTCCTTAAACGTATTTTTAAAAGTAGGTCACGAAAGTAGGTCGTAATGACCTAATTATTCAAAGTCTCTATTAGTCTATGAACCTATTTATGCCCGATGCTCACTCGTACTGACCTAGTGACCTAATTAGTAGCATTGACTATGCGCGCCAGCGACTCCATTATACTACTCCTAGGGTGAAGCGAAAACTACAAGGCTGTAGGGACCGGAGGACTCACTGACCATTGCTGAGGTGTTTGTGTGATTATTAAAGTTAAATTAAAAAATAGATATAAGGAAAAAGAATATAGAGATGAATAGAGTTAGGGCATTAATAAAGCACTGGTCCACTTACCCAAAGGACCAATATTCAAAGCCCTGACCCGGGAGATTAAGACAGGGGTTGCTTCATGCATCTTACACCATAGTCCAGGATCTTATGTAATGTTTTTTTCTTGTTTAGAAAGTCTTTCTAGCAAGAACAACTTTCATCTAGGCCTATAGATTGTTCTGAAAACAAAAAGTTTTGGTGGCATTTTCTTTTTTGACCTTGAAGTACATTTCAATGTCATTAAAGTAAAAAGCATGAAGAATAATGTAAAAAAAGCATTAAAAACATAACTGGGAAAGGGTACAAAATGAAATGAGCTAAACTTAAAAGGATTCATTCTCTTTATTTATCAACCAATAAGGTTGTATATTCAATGACGAAAGCTCATCTAAAAGGCATTTTAGAGGTCATCTCTTGCCCTGCCTTGGAGTCAAACAGTCAACAACTCAAATGAATTATCCATAGACATTGTTTTATAATGGCAATCTTTCTACCTAGTATGTAAGAGAATATTTAGAGAAAATTATGTTATTCTGCTTTTCAAAGCTATAATCAAAAACCTTTCAAGAAATCTCAAATATGTGATATAGTGATCATTTTTTCTTCTGGAGGCATTGTAATATTCAATTAAAACATGAATGTAAAGCCATTCTAGACTGTAGCTTCTGTTGTCTCAGTGCATCTTAAAACTGATAATCAGTTGGTCCATACAATTGTGATGAATTCGTGAAGTAATTCATATACTGACACAAGCGTTTAGACAAAGAGAGAATGTATGAATGTCAGAGAAAATAGCAGAACAATGGGTTTAATGTCTTATCACGGAGTGAATGACATGTTTTACAGATGTTGTCATAATGTCGTGTTGACACGAGAGTTTAGGTAATTGTGTTAATGCGCGAGATAACATGCAAACCAGAAGTGAAGTCACAAATAAGCCATGTGACCAAGTCAACCAATGATTGAACGAGAATGTATAAAAACATATAAGAATGTACCCATAAAAGAGTGTAATATAGCAAGGTTAATGAGTCCCATTCTGGGACTCACTGTGTCAACGTCTTCTCCTTTTTGGGTCAGTATGGAAGGCATAGGCACAAAACGTTGGGCCAGCGGCCGCCACACTACCACTATTTCATACGGGGCACCAAATCGACATTAGTGTAGGAACGACAATATCAGACCCGGTGTTAGTCCCCCATGGAACCCTGGCAGTGCACCCTTCTTCCACCATGAGGGCACGCCTGTACACCTCCCCCACACCAGCACACATCCAGAAGCTTCACACAATTCACACTTGTGCACGATCCTCTCCCCCCCCCCCCCCCCCACCATCTTTTCCTTCCACTCCATGAAGACGGGTCCAACCTTGTGTACACAAGGCATGCCTCATCAGCCCAACCATGCCCAGCCATGTTACCCTCTTCAGGGACACAGGTGGGCATGAGGTCGAAAAGGGCAAACCCCCAAAAGCCGTGAAGTGCAAAGACTGACCCCCACATCCCTCATTCGTTCTTTTCGTCACACAATCACACATTTTAGGTTAAAACTTTTTTTTCATCAGATTTGCAGAGCAATGAGTACAGAACAAGACTTATATTAATAATACACTGAGCTGTTTCCCTGAAAGTCACTTCTTTCAAGGTCCCCAAGGTCAAATATATTTTATTGGAAATTTGGAATTACCTATGCATTAGCTCTCCAAAATATCAAAGTTCATTCATTTCTGGTGACTTTAAATTTATCTTGAGGCACTTTTGAATTGTGATTTATACATGATTATAGAGTAAAGTCTATTGCAAAGACTTGTTCTTCTCAGAGTATATTGTAACAGTAAATTATTTGTATGAGGTGAAAGATAATAAGTTTCCAATCCAGTATAGTCAGATGTCACTCATATGATTAACTTAATGAGTCATGAATCCAGATTGTCAGTGCTATTGTTTATATAAGTTTGGATTTTTCTAACTATGAGTTGACATTGAGGAATTTGTCACTTTAATTTGCACTTTTCATGATCAAAAAACATTATTTTCAATATAAGCATAAACCATTGGTTGATAAACATTATTCCCTTACTCTATATGATAAAATTAGGTATCATATGACTTAAAACAAATTCTGTACTCCACAGAGCACAGCTCTGTTTTTTTTCTAGAATATTACAGCAACTTGTCTTGGCTTTTCTGACCTTGAAGGTCATCTACAAGGTCAAATGATAAATAACCTATACTTTGGTCTTAATTCAACTTGTATCAATACCTTGAAATATAACAGTGGGATTTATAAGGTCAATATACACATAACTTAAGGAAGAGAACCATAAAACCATAAGACATTCTGGAAAAGAAAAAAACATTTACTTTCCCTCTATATCCAAGTTTAGATTGAGTTCCACTTTTGTAATCTTTTTTTAACAATTACAGTTTTTCATATTACATTAACCTTCATTTCCTTCAATCAAAGGTATCTAAAGAGCAGCACAGTCCTTAGATATTGCTTTATATGCTTTTTTGAAGATTGAAACTATATGAAAGACATGGCTTCAAAATATGATAATATAGGATTTCTGACCTTGTGATCTTGAGAGGTTAAAAACTGTCTTAGATTCAAATGAAAAATGTCACCAAACCTTCCTAATGCTAGAGGGTTAGATGTATATATGTCTGGGTAAATTATACACCGGTTTTAACCCCACAAAAAAAGGACAAATTATTCCTGATATTTTTAACACAAGCCCCTGGACTATCAGGAGTGGTCCACAACTCACCAATAATTGATGGCAGTATACTACCCAAGTACAATATGTCAGACCAGCTGGCTGGGTTGACCATTAAGTGCCTGCTAAAGGACATGTGAATAACATACAAATGAAACATGGAGTAACATCAGGAAATGCAGCTTGTGACATATCAGGAAAAACAAACATGATTATGTGATCACGCGTATTGAAATAAGTGAATGTGAATAGGCAGGGGTGGCAACCAAATGCTGACCATGAATATTTAGTATTCATTTTTTCTCACTGGTTTGCGAGTGGTTTCTGTCTTTTTGGTGGTCAGATCTAGCAGAGTTTGACATGTGGGACTTACTTGGGAACAGGGACCTGGTCACCTCCAGCAGGTACTCCTGGACCTGCGGCTCCTTGCCTCCCCAGTACCACCTGGTTATTTCCTCAGGGGTGTGGAGGAGGGCAGGTTCAACGTTGCCATGACCAACCTTCAGGTAGTATTTACCTGAAACAGAAATATAGATATAAGAAGAACCTGATGGTTGTCCAAGGGTGTGTGTACTACCCAGAGGGGATCCACACCACCCTCTCAGGGTGAAGCCTGAGGACTCTACGATTCCCATGGGCAGTACACACACCAAAAGACAACCCCAAAGGTCGGTTGGTTATGGGTGTTTGATGCTGTATCAGCATCTATGGTTATATCATGGCAAAAACCAGGTTTTGATAATTCTGTCTTTTTGATGATCGTATCTATGAAAAGATTGTATCTATGAGGAGGTAGTGACCATACCCCTACACTTTTACTGAGGCAGGTGTTCTTTAATGTGCATGGTCCAATAGACAGGGCCATACATACAATAGTCTGTGGCTCTTGAGGAGCCTTTGATAACCCAGTTGTTGCCACTGGGTGACCCCAAAGGTTTTTCTAAATTAACCCTGTCACTGCCACAGGCCGCATATGCAGCCCTATAGTAAAATCACATAGGAACACCATTGAAGGAGGGTGAATTCAGTTTCCGAATCTGAAAGTATTTTTCGAAAATTCCAATTAGAACCAGAGATACAGCTATTTGAACACCAGACTATTGAGACCAAAAAATATTAGAATTGCAAATGGAGAAACCATTAATTACGTACTTACATTTGAACTCACCATACCTGTCAAAAATTAGGAAAGGAGGTAAAATTGTGTATAACTTTGCTTTCATTTATGATAATTACAAACTCTCTTTTGCATAAAAAAGGATAACATTTTCATGTTATTATAAAGGGTGAAATAGTTATTTTATGAATTATTGGTTACCATGCAAACCAGTAAAAAGCATATGGTAGGCATATGACACCTGACAAGAAATTTGCCTTATTGGCACAGTGACAACATTTGGAAGATTTTCATCAAATTTTTTGAAAAAAGCTTGTGACCTGAAAAATCTAAATTAAATTTGAGTTTTAGTCATTTTTTAGACTATTTTTTTTATTTTAGGTGATATTTCAGTAAATATCAGTTATACCAAAATTTAATCTCAAACGGTAATAATCATTTCTGACAGAGGTGACTGAGGAAAAATGTGATTTAGTATTGGTTCCTGTCTCACTGTAATTGCACAGGAGGACCATTCATCTAGAGCCCATGAGATCCATATAGGGAACGGGGAATGAGATCAGGTTGTGTTGCAAAAGCTCTCCAGCACCTACCATCTGGGTACTGGACAGGGGGCACGATGTAGGCCACTACATTGAGACCCGGCCGGTCCCACCGACCCCCCTTGTAGGACATACAGGGCATCCCCTCGAACTGAACCAGCTCCTGCTCATCAACCTGCACCTGGATGAAAGGAAACTTTATTAGACCTCTTCATATGTAGCCATATATATAAAATTGTATATTATATATATATATATATATATACGGTGTCATGTTGAGGGTTCTTAATTGCAGTTATAGTCTACTTATTGAAAGGGTTAACTGCAGAGTAAAAAGGATCATTTCAGATGTTCAGAGACTATTTAAAGAGAAGTCATAGTAAGTTCTATAATATATTAATATCTAACTTAAAGTTTCTGTTTCATATTGTTCATTTACTCTGAGAAGTGATGTTAGTTCCTCATTGGATTCTAAACAGCATTCCTCTGATATTGCATTGAGTCTACCAGTTGCCGTGTCCTACCAGTATGACAGTGTTCGGGTGGTGTTCCATGCTGGGTTCAGCAGCCCCTGGTAGCAGCTTCTGGCAGTGGGTGAACCCTCCAGTACACAGCAGGACCTTCTCTGACATCACCTTCATCCCTCCTGTTGTTAGGATGGTATGACCTTTACACCCATTGGGCATGGGCTGCACAGACTCCACAATGTCCTCAATGATGTGACAGCCTTGGTTCTGTGCTATCATCTTCTGGGCCTCCACGAGTCTTCTCGGATTGATGTACCCAGAGTCCTTAGCAGTATAGATTGCCTGGTCATCAGGGTTGAACATCAGGTAAGGGAATCGTTCGGTCACACTCTCAGAAGACTGCAAAAACATGAGGTCCTTGTTCTTGAGCTCTACAAAGTCCTTGAATTTGTTGATGTATTCCCCACCTTTTGTTCCAGCAACAAGATAGCCCACTTCATGGTATACTGACAACCCTAGAAAGAGAGGGCAAATATGATTACTGTGACTTTTTTAGTCTGTTATTTGTTTATCTATATATATTTGTTTCTCATAGTAAATTCATCTTAATAAAATGAAAACTGCCTCAATAGTAAACAATTGTTATTATGATACTTGGATAAGCAGTAAATCCTGGAATTGTTCAAGCAAATCTTGGCAAGGCCTATGCCACAAGCATCAGCCAAAAGTGTAGTGTTTTGGTAAACATAGAAATAATAGTGACAAGCCATGATTATGTGTGTGTGTTTGTGTGGAATCACAAATATATACTAAAACAGTACTACCTCAGACAGCTCCGTTATCTTATACATCAACCATTGGCTGCTATGTTATCTTTCCACACCTGAGAAAGTTTCAGAGCTGTTTGAGGGAGGACTGAAGGTATCAGACTTAGAAATAAAAGAATCAGACCTGTTTGTTTTTCAATGTCTCTGAACCGGTGCAAGGATCTCCGTGAGAGTTCTCCCCAGATGATGTCCTTGTCCACCGTGCGGCAGCACCTGGCCGCGTCATAGTGCGCTCCGTGTAGGGAAGCGTCCGTCTTGTCCTACGGAAACCAATAGAGGGAATTACTTTCATTCATTGAAAAACGTCAGATGGATTTTAATTTCAGTGATATGTTCTTCCTGTTGTATCAAACAAAGGAAAATAAAGTTGATAGAAGTGAAATATATAGAAATAGAAACATTTATAAGTTATTTTGTTTAGGAGATTGGCTGAGATTTGTATAGCTAATGCAGGTTTTTTTTAGATGGTAGCTATTTTGTTGAATTGACACGTTTTTACAATTCTGCTGCTGAGTAGACTGTGATTATAAGTGTCTGGTTTTTCAGGTTGGCCTCATGCACTACTTCATTTGGTACATCACCATATGAAGGCAATTAGAAGTGTGTTATCAGCCTAGAGGGATTTTGAAATTATTTGAATACCTAATTCATTTGATGAAGATCTTAAATTCTTATATTGTTTTTTGAGGTACAAAATCTATTACATTTTAAAACTTTCTTTTCCTATCTACACCTAGCTCATCTGCAATAGCTACAGAGCACTCAAGAGGTAAATACAGTTATGTATGTCCATATCCAGTACCTTGGGTTCCAGGTGCCCAATCAGAGGAAGCCTTTACCATTACCCTTAAACCTAAACCACATATACATGTAGGGTTCCGTACCTCGGGTTCTGTCGGCCCAATCAGGGTTTACCCTGAACTCAACCCTATCCCTAACCTTAACCTTAACCCTAACTAATGTCTGTAGGGTTCCATACCTTGGGTTCTGTGGGCCCAATCAGGCAGACCCGCAGAGTCCGATCCATAGACGTGGCGTACTTAGCGGCGGCTGACCCCATCATCCCTGCACCCACTACCACCAGGTCATAATCCATCTTCACGGGGTCCTGAAGGTCCTGAAAGGGAACACAAGCTAAGGTGGTTATTATAATTGTGTTGCACTGAGGCTGATATCTCAGGCAAGGATGATATAAATCTAAGTTATGCTGTTTTCGACTGAGGTCGCAATACTTCTGAATAGATAGCTCTGCTTATAAGTAAGTGTTACAGTTAACCCTATAGACCCCAATCTGGCCATAGCTGCCCGAGGGTGTATTCCCCGATCCAGCCATAGCCGCCCGGAAAAACAGCCGTTTTTCCATAATTTTTCCATAATTTTCCAAAGAGAATAGTCTAAATAGAGCTCAGGGTACAGAAATGGCAAATATATCGTTTAAAAACTGATTTATTTTTCTAATTTATGCTTCAAACCAGATTTCCCTAATTCAAATATTTTAGGGCAGGTAAACCTTTGAACTTTCTCAATTAAAACATATTAAAGGAATTCCTGAAGGAAATCCATGGAAATTCTGGGGAAATACAGCAATTCATGATCCTAATATGCCGGGTATAAAGGGTTAAGTTAGCAATGGGGAATAAAGGATAAATGTCCATCAGTTTTCTATGAGAACTGACCCAAATAAAGCAGTTTGAATCATAATAAAACGATTGGTAAGTTTAAGACATATAGGACGGTAATAAGGGGACTGTCATCATAAAATCAATGTGTGTAAGCATATGGCAGTTTTACCTACCTGCAGAGGAGCTGAGCCAGGGTGAAAAGAATATAATTGGTAAGAGGGGTAGTATATAAATGGCAGTCTAAGTGGGATGGTTGGAGACTAAGAAGGAAAGTAATGGAGTAATAACGTAACACCAGGAGCTGGATGGATTCACATTAGTGTTGGTGGCATTCCTTGGTGACAAATAGTGGTGATAGGACATTGTGGGTTAATGTCCATTTGTAGATCACAATAGGAGGAGATAGACTACGAACTGGAGATCTTCAGAATATACAGCCGTTTATAACACGACCTTTACTATGGATAATGTCACACCTAAGTTTAGGCATGGCATATGCTCACTCTAAAAACTACAAATATTTATCAAATGAATTGTATAAAATATATTAATGTAATAAATTCATTGATTATCCACACTTTTAATATGTCTAAATAATAATGATAACAATTTATCATATCAGAGAGTTTATGGTAATTCGACAACACACACTTCCCCCTGTCCCTATTGGTCGGCAAGCCAAAGGTCTTGGGGAAGTGCAGGCATGTTATGAAGAATAAACATGTAACATCTACGAAGCATCTTTCCTCAGGGTTCACTCCTGAGAAACTTCAGCACTGAAAATCCTAACTTTACCTATAATATTTCTCTAGAATTATTGGAATTGTTTCTTTTCCATATTATGACATGCACGCCCCCCCCCCCCCCCAAAGCATGACATTTTTTATGGACGGTCCCTTGAGTGGGTTGAAAACATGAAATTCAAGATTAGATATGTCAAAACATTTTTCGACAACTCCTCATTCTCTGCCAAAGGCTTCCTACTTGGTGTGTATTTACTGGCAGAGGGGACATATCATTTTGTAAGTCCTCTACATTCTACCATGGGGCAACACTGGATGAACCCGATCATCATAGAAAGTATGGGGGTGCCCTGTTTTAAAGAGCCGACAGTTGCACATCTAGGTAGTGTCCAGGATTCCCTAGAAATCTCTAATATTCCCAGGGGCAGATCCAGAGATTTTCAATAGGAAAGTGAGGGGGCTCCCTTTTGTAAAAAAAAAAATCAGCCAGACCTTCCAGGTTCAAGAATTTTACATTAGGAAAATGTCTTTATGTATAATTCAATATAATATAAAAATATTACATTTAATGCAATATTTTACCAAAAGTAGAGGTGCACACGCTCCCTGTGCCCCCCTCAAGATCTGCCACAGATTCCTTTCACCTCAGTTGCCAGAACATCAATTGATTCACTAGATAATGGTTTGATATAAATGGTACATCAAAGGGTGTAGGCCTATCAAAAAGGTAACAGTGTACTAAGGCTAGCTCCTGCATTATTCATAATAAAATATGCATTGAAGTTATTGGTGTTAGCTGCTACAATTTATTATAGTTAAGAGTAAAGGTCATCAGAACAAGAAGCAGAGAAGCTAGAGAAAAAATCATTTGTTTTGAACAAAAGATGTGAAAAAAGAATAATATGTTTTGGACATAGAACGACAACTCATAATAGGTTTGGTGAAATCTGACTGTCAACCAGAATAGATAAACCACCACAGTATAAAATAAATGGGCAATTTAAAGTAGAATGTCAATTAACAATAGAACTTATGTAGTTTACAATGTACTTTTGATATAGTTTGATTTGAAAACCAATCAAAAAGACATTTGATGGAAACACATGATCACATAGAACATTAGGAAATAGTCATTAATGGCTATACATGGCAGATATATCTAACGCAATACAGTTGTCTGTGGGATTTGAGAGGAGTAAAAGAAGTGAAAATGTGAGGATAGCAGTGGAAGACTTAGAGGTGATATGATTGGTGACAAGTACAGTCAGGCTAGCAATAGTTAGCACAAATTACTTAAGAGGAGCTATGAGTGTCTGGAGGAGTTACTGTTAACATGGGATATAGCTGGTTGAAGATCCGCCACAGGCCAATTCAATAGAAAGGATAAGTGACATCGCCATATGCATATATAGCAACCCCAAAATGTAAATATCAATATATCAAATATACCCCTTGCCATTGATATGTATACACATAAATCAAGCATAGTTCAAAAGAGTGCCATTGGACATGAGGTATTTCTTAAATTTAGCATGTATGTAGGCCTATACACGTGACACTGCCTACATTGGTACACCCATCCAGAGCCTCACTAAACTGTTTAGCCTTGAATTTCTATCCAAGAAGTGATCCCCAAAATCATCTAGGCCTAGGTCAATAGGCCTAGACAACCATACTCTTTTCATAATAACAATTTACTTTGTTTCTGAAAAACACACAACATAACCTACTATGAAAAAGATTAGTCCTACCCAACAGATGTTTTTGTGAATTTGTTTAGGTGAATTAGTATAGGCCTGGTAAGAGAAATGGCGATTCAGCAGTGTCTAAAGGTGTAGCTCTTGGGTGGCAGCCAGGAAGGTACAGCAGTTGTTCCCACTCCATCCCCCACCTTAGGCCCACATTGTATAGCTCTGACCGACCAGCTGGGCCCCGCTCTGCTCTACTCTTAGCAGTGTGTGAGGAACAGAAATAGACATTCGGCCTAATACTTTAACACAAAGGAAAATGACAACTAAAATCTAGGGACCTAAAGGCCTAATTACAATTTGACTTACCGCTACCTGCTGGTTTATGCATAGATATATTTAGACCTAGGCTATATATAAGCCTTTATCTCCCTTTCTTTTTCGCTCTTTAATGTAGGCCCAGAGATATATAGATATCTGCTCTAGAAATATAAGCGATGTCATATTTAGGCCTATAGGGGGAAATTTCACACACTTAATTAGACCTAACGCGTGAAATTGAAATTGTAGGATATTGAACATCCATTTCACCAATATAATATTCATAATATTTTACTATATTTTATATTTTAAACAATGATAATTGTTTTTGTTAACGATAAGGCTACCTTTTCAATATAATTTAGTAAAAATACATTCTTGATTAATTGTCTAAAATGCTATAAATACAAAAACGTTTTTGCAATTTTGTATTTCTAAATCAGTGCCGCCACCCTGTGGTGTTGATTTCTGGTTGTACCACGTTGATTCAACCTTTTCTTTGTGTTGTTTGTTAAATAGATTTTATTATACTCTATTAAGATCAAACAAGTATCTGGTCTTCCTCTTGTGCAGTTTGGTATACCAGCATAATACAATATGACATATATGAATCAATGTTGTATCAACGTTGATGAATCAACCTTAAGTGAACATCTAGGTTGCCATATCAACGTTGAATCTACGTTGTGATACAACCAAAATTCAATGTAGTCACATCAACGTTGAATCAACGTTGATTCTTAGTTGACAACTTCACAACCAAAATTCAACAAAGAATCAACTTTGATTCAATGTTGTGTGCCCACTTGGCATCTCATAAAATTCTACAAAATAATGATTGAATGTTATAGAAAAAATTGTGCCTCCCCACACAAAAAGGATGCCCTGAGGGGGTTTTATATTAAACCCTATACAGGTAATATTAAAGGAGATATGGGTAGATTTGTGAAATAATAGGGATGAAAATGTCTTAACCCTTTCCTGACCGTGAGAAATGGATAATCCTCTGTATTATCAAGGCATTGGTATTTTCATTGTATTTTTTGTAAGTGATCGACAAACATTACAATGACATATTATACATCATTTTTATGGCCATTAATCAGATAATTTAGAGACACATCATTTTTCCAAAAATACTGGTTGCCATGGTAACAGATAATCTAGTAGGTCACGTGACATGGTTAATGCGAAATGTGTAATTTTTACCTTAAAAATTACAATAAGAGGCAAAAATGCTAGAACTATTATTTTTAGAGTCTAATTTTGTATTGTGGAATTGTCCCCTGTATTATCTCGCACATTTTGATAATATTGTTATAATCATGTAGGCCTACATATTATCGAATGTTCAATAGTTCATGGAGTACATCAAACATGGGAAAATTTGACAATTTTAAAGATTTCTGCCTCATTCTCTTGATATTTTTCACATATATAATCAGATTTTTCATGTTATATCATATAAAAGTATCCCTTAATTCTATGTCAAACAGAGAATATACATAAAAAGCAGTGTATTGCAAATGGTATTGTACAATTCCTGTAAAAATATTATTGTTTGTGCTAAATTGCATGCCTTTGCGATATGGCACCATGTAGTGCCTTTAAATACCTCATTTTGGGCTATTTCTCATGATTTTTTAAATAATTGATATTATACACTCTAATTTTAGAAACATTTATAGTAAAATGATCATTTTGATTCTTTGAATAGTTAGTTAACTCCCTAATGTATTTATATTCACATGAATTGTAATCTAATAACAATTCTTCAAAACTAGGGTAATTCTCCCTACCACGTATAGTTGATTTACAGTATTTTGAGCACCTGCAGGCTAATTTAGGATCATTTTGTCGACAAACCCCTAGAAACACTATAGAAAATAGTCAAATAATTGCTATCCATCCATATATAATGAATGAATTTTCAAGCAACTCAGGAAATAGAAATGTATATGGTTACTAATCTTAAAAAGAAAGATGGCTAGTTTTATTCAATGTTAATCTCCAAATTATTGTACATTTTATGATAATTTCAATGATTAATCCATAAATTTTGTCGACATATTACCCAGCATGCAACCTGTTCTTGGCTAACCTGCAGGTAGAATTAAAATAAAAGGCTATCCGTGGTTGGGAGAATTACAGCGTGATTTTATGAGATTTAGAGGTAATTATTGGACATTAATGGACAATTTCCAGCCTCTTATTATCCTAATTAATGGTTGGTTGGTTGGTTATTGGGGTTTTACGCCGTATCAACATCTAAGGTTATATCACGGCGAGAACATGATTTTGACAATCCTGCATGTCCTTGATGATCGTATCTATGGAATGATCGAATCTATGAGAAGATAGAGACCATACCCCTACACTTTTACCGAGGCAGGTGTTCTTTAATGTGCAGGGTCCCATAGGCAGGGCCCTACACACAACAGCCGGTGGTCTACTAGAGACCTTTGATAACCCAGTTGTTGCCACTGGGAGACATGTAGAGGGGGGCAGCAGCCAGCTCACCCCAGCCCAGGATTGAACCCGGGCCGCCCACGGAACAGACAGATACTCTAACCACTACTCCACCCCACACGCCTGTCCTAATTAATGGGAATGTTCTTATAGATATTCATATTTGATGAAGAATAATGGAATAAGTGGCGGGAATATGATGCTTGACTCACATTTGATCAATTACTTTTTGAATTTTGAAAAAAATATTGAATATTTTTCAAATTATGTAAAATCAAAGCACTGTATTAATACCATCGTAATAATATCTTTGATTTTACCATTGGCGGTCAGGAAGGTTAAATCAACATTTTGTGTAAAATTCAGTTATCCCACTCTAAACATTCCATATAGTGTGGAAAACATTATATTTGGAATGTTAATGGAATGTTTTTTCCCCATATAGGGGGAATGTGGGTTGTATCGCGCACCTAATGCACGATACAGCAACAGTAGAAATTGCTAGAGTAATAAATGAACCCCAAGATATATCTCTTGCGTGACAGCAGAAAAAAAAGGCACCCAAGAAAAGAAAACATTTTTTTGGGTGCCATGTAACCCATATTACTTTGTGTTAATATGTAAATGTGAGTATTCTCCCGTACAAATTTTAAGTGTAAGCCTCAAAATTGCAATTTTCTAAGCTGCAATCCTTTTAACAAAAATAAAAACCAATGACGTGTTGTTGTATCGCGCATAATTATAAGCACTGTATCGCGGATTTTTCATGCCTGTTTTGGATAGAAAAATGTGAAATAATTTATCACGAAATTCCAATCCAAATATTTGTGAATATTGAGCCAAGAGTCTGAATTCAATTGTAACACAAGATATCAGTGAAAAATATCAAGTGATGATTATTTATCAATTGAATATTTGACCCATTACCTTTTGTTCCATTTGATAATTGCCAAAATAGCAAATTTGAATATAAATACGAATTTACCACAGGCTGATTTTTTACATACTGGGTAATATTGGCATTTTTCTCTGGTATATTTCAAAAAATTATCTGAGATATTTTCTGTTTGAAATATGAAAGGGAATAATGGGAGATATGATATTTTAAACCATACACTCATAAAAGAAGATCACCTGCGCGATACAGCAACAGCTTATGCGCGATACAAGACCATCTATTGTTATACTTTCCCCCTTCAAATTTCAATGAGAGAAACTTTTATTCCATCCTTGGAGAAATATATCTATTTTCAGAATTTCACGGGTTTTCTTCATAAATAAATTAATATTGCCTCACCAGCTTTATTATTTTGTTAAAATAAGATCTATAAAATAGGAAAATAACTAAAAGTTTAGGGCAAAACAATAAAAATATGTAATAATATACGTAATGGTTATACTATAAGTTATCATAATGAAAACTATGATTTAAGGTATTTAAGGCACACTGCAGACAATACTACATATGTTCGTTTTTAAATTATAATGATCAGATCATTTGTAACCTATTTATAGGACTTTAAGTAAGGCTGCGCGATATAACACACATGCGCGATACAACCCACATTCCCCCTATTAGTATTACCTATATTATATGTTTGGTTACCATGGAAACAACAACATTTTGTGGATTTTGTTAGAAATTGTAACCCATTTGGATAAACATGACTTCATTATATTATCAGTCCAAACTAAAATCGATGATTTTTTCTAGATCAAAAGTAATTTGCATAATAGGGGGAATTTGGGTTGTATCGCGCACAAAATGCGTGATATAACAACAACAGTGTATGCTAGACAGAGAGATAAGGCAATATATATATCCCATGAGTATGAGAAGAAGAAAAGAGATAACAAAAAAATATTTAATTTTGTGATGGAATGAAACCCATTTTTTCCCAAGTTAATCACGATTTAGGAGAATAATAGCTCGTAATTATTGATGATTATGCATGGAAATTGTGATATTTTTTCTAACAAAAAGGACACATTCATGACAAACCAATGATCTATTGTTATATCGCACATTTAAGTGTTGTATCGCGGATTTTAGACACCTATCTTAGATATGATGCTATGAAATAATTAGATACAAAATATCTGACGAAATATTGGAGATTGTGTTCATATTTTCCTATATTTTCTTGGGAAAAAATAATTAGCAAAATATATCAAACCAACATGATTTTCAAATGAATATTCGACATTGAACACATTGTTCTGCTTGATAATTGAGAACATTGCAAATTCTGGTCAAATTACTGATTTTCTCTGTTTTAATATTTTACATAATAGATAATTGGTATATTTTCTTCTAGAAAATCTAAATTTTTTATTTGACATAGTTCATGTTTGATACATGAAATGGAGAGGTATCGTGGTATCCAAAAATCCTTAAAACATTAATTTAAGCCTGAAATTAAAGAAAATACAATAATTACAGTAATATATGTAAAGTGTGCACTAACCTGCGCAATACAACACCAAATAATACACGATACAATACCTCCTTAAGTTATATCTTTATTTTTAAATGTAATTGAAAAAAAAAAGTCTTTTTCATTTGGGAAAAAATTTCATAGATCACAATTTCACGGACTTTCTGTTTGAATAGAGAAATAATAGCTCATCAAGTTAACTAATTTGTGGTAAGAAAATCAGTTGACTCATAAATTAACTAAAAGTCAAAGGCAAAATGAAAAAAGAATGTAATAAGATACATATACTGAGTATTCTATCAGTTATTCAATAAGAATAATGTATCCAGGTATTTCATAGGCTGTCATAGACAATACTGCACATGCTCCTTTTTGAATATTAAAAACCAGATCATTTTTCACTAATTTATGAGCATTTAAGTACAGGTGCGCGATATAACCCACATGCGCGATATAACCCAATTAATATTAAATTCCCCCTATAGCTTTTTAATGCTTTTTGTTAATTCATGGGGAAATGATATTTTATTACTTAGGATATTTAGATAAATATTCAATATCCAGGCTTTTTACAAATTTCAGGAATATATTAGAAAATATAATTCTTTTTATTATTCAATTTTAGGATTTGAATTGTACAAATTAAGCCGGCTAGGTTTTCAATAATTTCTATATCATTATTTTCTTCTAAAAATCGGGACATTTTGTACATAATTGGGATACCCAGGACACAGTCTAAAAATCGGAACTGTCCCAGTGAAATCGGTACACTTGGTAGCCCTGCCAGCCCGGGGGGGGGGGGGGGGGGGGATCTGATTTTTTTTTTTTTTGGGGGGGGGGGGGGATAATTTGTGTACCTACGGGCCACCGTACCCACCACCGCCACCACCTCCGGCACCCCTCCCACCACCCACCACCCTCCACCACCCAGCCTCCACTCGGCATCACAACACGGCCCGACCTTGGCCCTCCTCCCTCCGTCTGGACGCCTCTCTCGACCTGAGCCGACCAAACCAACATGTGACAGCACTTCCCACCTCAGGCCCAGACCCAGCCAGGTCCAATATATCACCCACTACTCAGGGGAGTCGGTGTAATGTAGGTGAGGGCGGGGAGAAGGTGGAGTTGACAGGAGGGGCGGAGTGTCACTGTCAGGTGATCGTCTGTTACCATGGATCCTGACTTATAACACACCTGCACCTGGAGCTACCTACCTGGTCCACACCTGGAGAAGTACTGGGGGTGCCCTGGATGTAGTTTGTTGTCTCGGAGGTCGTGTTCAGCCTTAGAGAAGCCCTGTTTCTCCGCTCGGTGGTCGCGCCCACTTCTCAGGGTTGTGGCTGTCAGTGCGTTGATAGAGTGTCAGCTGTCACTGTCAAGTTGTGACAGCTGATACAGTGACAGGGGGAGGAGGCACACCTGAGCTCTGGCTGTCAAATGGAGGATACCTGATACCTGCACATCTGAGAGGTCTGTATGATCAAAAGACGTAGCTGATAAGTTAAAGTAATGATAAAGATCTGTATTCTATTTTGGGTTGCCCTAAATCTTCTAGATAAGATCTGGGACACAAGAAACAACTCAAAAACCTCAACATTTTCTTTCACCTCCTGTTAGTTCATATTTTTCTATGTTCTCATATATATTCACCAAAATGCAATTCTAATATCACATTCAAAGTGTAATGACATGTGTCCTGCTAATGTACAACACTTCATATAAAATAACATTTATAATATCTAGTCGAAACTCTAAACTACAGCTAGATGTCACAATCCTTTGTACTATCGTTGATACAAGGAACACAAAATGAGTTGTTTCTTGCTGACCAGATCTAATTTCTTTTTATATATATAAGTAGTCTACCATCTAGATCTCAAATGTAGTTAGTTATAGAATAGTCTATAAATGATATACATTTTTTTTATAGATCTAAATTGCCCGCCTACTCAGTGCAGGTAAAGCTTGAGGTAGGAAAGGTAAAATTTGATATCCACCAGGAGGTAACTGTTTTGCCTTAGGCCAAAAAAAAAAAGTTGTTGTGTTTATGCAGGTCTTTTTTTTCAAATAGACTAAGTTGGTGCTAAAAATTTGGAACTTCTTTTATACACCTTCTGTAACTGCTCTTTACATCTGTAGATCTAGGATAATCTACAGTGGTAGTCGTAAGTTGATAAATCCAGGGGCCACTTGGGCTCCTAGCTTTCCAAATCTAGAGGCCCTTACTGAAATCTAGGGGCTCTCACATATACTAGTCTTTGTTAATCATGAGTTTCTAGGGGCAGTAGGGCCCAAAGCCCAGAAAATCTAGGGGCCCGACCTTCTTTTTAAGGGCCTCGGGCCCCGTACCCCTGGTTAGGCTGTCAGGTTGACCGGCTGGGTGACCATTTTAACACCAGGTTCTGAAATTCCTAATTCTGAGGATATTACTTATTAGGAATTCAAACTTTTAAATTTAAACAACTTGCTGGATATCACAAAGGGAAAAATTGCAGCGGGACAGGGAAATCTTAGGGAAAAAACAGGGAATTTGAAAATGGAATTTCGGTTGGTACCCTGTGAGCAGCCACTTGATGTTCATGTTCTCATTTTAGCCTCATTTCAATGATTTTCCCAAATATCTTCTTTAAAAGAATGTTAGGGTCAGGGCAAAATAATAGGGTCAGTCGGTAAACCTGATCACAACAATATTCCAATAAAGATGGGCAGGTGAATTTGAAGGGACGTTCTCGTCCTGCAGTTGTTAGGCTAACATACGCCTTACGATGCCATCACTGGGGACGTGTTTTGCCCTTTCAGAACGTAACAACACGTCATTGGTCACGTTGTGAATTTCGCGGGGCGGTAGGGGGGGTTACAATGTATCAAAATACTTCTGTCTTACGGACGAGAACGTCCCTTTAAGGGTCGGACAGGTAAGATAAGTAAGATTTCACCCACACCTGCACCTGGGTATTGAAGAAAAATATAAGATCCAATGGCTTCATGTCATGGTTTGTTTTCTATGACGTATATCTATTAGATAGATCTTAATACTTGAGCTCTGTTTTTAAGTGAAACCCCTAGATTAGTAGTAGCCTTAGATCTATGCCACATTAGACCGCAATAATATATATGTTTGAGGGTTGATTAATTTTTGGCAATTCATAAGGTTAACTTTGAGTTTAACTATGTGACGTATTTATCTACAAACCTGAGCTTTGCTTGGAAAAAAAAAAGAGCTCATATAATCTAAATATATGGTCAATACAATTTGTTGGTGCGTGTAGCATTTTATATAAAAATTTATGTTATATATACTCGACCATAGTTGATCTGACCCTTACAATATAAAGTGATCACGACCTCCCGTGAACCTTACACTGTAACCCTGCACCCAGCCAGCCGTCAGTCTATAGAGGAGTAGGAGCTAGGATGTAGGGCACTCAGTAGGATTAGAACAAGGATATAATGTAGAGCCAAAAACTTTTTGGCCCACAGTTAGTTTAGTGCTCTGTCAGACTGCCTAGCACTGTATAAGAAGAAATTTAGGAAATGAACGTGGGCGGATCCAGAGGGGGCAGGGGGACGCGTGCCCCTCCATTTTTTCGGAAGTTTTTGCGTTTCTAATGTAAATATCGGACAAAAAGTTGCCAAAGAAATGCTGGACCCGCCAGTGATGAATAAACCAAAAATCACAGTTGTCTTCTTCAGTCTTTTCCTTTGGTTGTCGAGGACCCAGGAGCATGGATGTTGCTGCCCTGACCGGCACCTGAACTCCACGTTTAATTTGTCTGGGTTGAAATAGAAAACCTTTTGGATGTGAATTTTCTTGGGATTATTTCAAGGTTTCATTTGTCTGAAGAAGGCCGAAGATTTGCACCAAAAATAATGGATGGCCAACCGATTTTTTCTTCTGTACTTTCGTATCTTATTTTGTCTCTTTTATTTCCTGGCCATATAAGAGAGGAATTAATCAGACCGGTACACCAGAGTTATCAGGGTCGCAAGTATCACGGCAAAGTCCCCTAGATACTTAAAGAGTTTGCCTAAAAAGTTAGTTTGAAACAACGTAAGGGCTTCTCCTGAGGCTCTCAGCAGCCAAAGTGGGTCTACAGGCCGAGGAGGGTCTGTAGGCTTAGGTGAGTCTATAGGCCCTAAATGTGTCTACAGGCCTAGATGTGTCTATAGGCCCGGTGAGAATGTCAGAAGAAAATGAGATGTGACAATGGCGCACTCATCAATGAAGTAAATGAGACATATTTTAACTAAAATGCGCCATTTTGGACATTGCATTATCTGTTACAATCTCAATATTCCATGGGCGCATTAATCAATGTTTTAATGTGACATTTCATTTTTTGATGCGTCCAGGGAGCATGGAGCAGCCCTAACATTTTCACTGAAGGCCTAGATATGTCTACAGACCTGGTGTGTCTACAGGCCTAGATGTGTCACTTCCCAGGTGGGCAGACATTCGTTATCAGCCTACCAACCTGCCTGTGAATTAAGGCCGGTCTCTGAGGACACTTGTTTCCCGTCCACCTGGTGCATTAAGGCTGGTCTCTGAGGACATTAGTTTCCCGTCCACCTGGTGAATTAAGGCTGGTCTCTATGGACATTAGTTTCCCGTCCACCTGGTGAATTAAGGCCAGTATCTGAGGACATTAGTTTCCCGTCCACCTGGTGCATTAAGGCCAGTATCTGAGGACATTAGTTTCCCGTCCACCTGGTGCATTAAGGCTGGTCTCTGAGGACATTAGTTTCCCGTCCACCTGGTGCATTAAGGCCAGTCTCTGAGGATATTAGTTTCCCGTCCACCTGGTGCATTAAGGCCGGTCTCTGAGGACATTAGTTTCCCGTCCACCTGGTGAGTTAAGGCCGGTCTCTGAGGACATTAGTTTCCCGTCCACCTGGTGCATTAAGGCCGGTCTCTGAGGACATTAGTTTCCCGTCCACCTGGTGAGTTAAGGCCGGTCTCTGAGGACATTAGTTTCCCGTCCACCTGGTGCATTAAGGCCGGTCTCTGAGGACATTAGTTTCCCGTCCACCTGGTGCATTAAGGCCGGTCTCTGAGGACATTAGTTTCCCGTCCACCTGGTGAGTTAAGGCCGGTCTCTGAGGACACTTGTTTCCCGTCCACCTGGTGCATTAAGGCCGGTCTCTGAGGACATTAGTTTCCCGTCCACCTGGTGAATTAAGGCCGGTCTCTGAGGACGTTAGTTTCCCGTCCACCTGGTGAATTAAGGCCAGTCTCTGAGGACATTAGTTTCCCGTCCACCTGGTGAATTAAGGCCGGTCTCTGAGGACGTTAGTTTCCCGTCCACCTGGTGAATTAAGGCCGGTCTCTGAGGACGTTAGTTTCCCGTCCACCTGGTGCATTAAGGCCGGTCTCTGAGGACATTAGTTTCCCGTCCACCCGACCTGGGTGTGAATTAAGGCCGGTCTCTGAGGACATTAGTTTCCTGTCCACCTGGTGAATTAAGGCCGGTCTCTGAGGACATTAGTTTCCCGTCCACCTGGTGAATTAAGGCCGGTCTCTATGGACATTAGTTTCCCGTCCACCTGGCCCCCACCTGCTGAGATAAAACACATGTGTGGTCCAATTTATCAGATGACTGTGGCACTCAGGATGTAGGTATACCTATCTTATCTGACATTCTACCTGCCCCTGGCATGCATGCCGCTCCTCAAAGAAACATATCATACAGGGATTGATTCATACTTCAAAAAGGATGCAGAGAGGGGTTACATATTCGTTATAGTTATTACAATTGTTTAAAGACAGTACTTAACACTTTTTTCCACCTTATGTAAGTTAAGCATCAACTAAAAGGAGGCGAAAATTTAGTAGTCGTAAAGATATGAACGTGTCGTTGTGTGGATCTGCGTATTTCTAACAAATTCTACCATGTGATTATACTCTTGCAAGTCTGGAGACCAGGTGAGTTAGTGTCGGCATTTGGTGATTTCTTTTAAAAGCCAGTGACAGCTGGTGCTATAGATTTCAGCAATTGAATGGGTAGACAGTATTTTTTTTCCTGAATTTTCCCTCTCGAAAGATCAAAAAATTAAAAAAGGCAGCTGCATAAAAGGAGAATTAATCATTCCCGACTGAGAGTAGAGGAACTTTCATTTTATGTTACTGTCACTTCCCTAGACAGAATATAGAATGTGGGAAACAGAATTACCACGGTAATTGGCACATGGTACTTGGAAGTGCTTGTACAATGAGGTATGAGCCAACTAGGACAAAGGTATGACGTGACATGAGGCCAGAGAGCCGGGAGGGGCACAACATGCAGGGGTAGATGTTGGCTGTTGGCCCGTCTGCAACAATAGAGACGTCAGAGTGAGCTATGTGCCGCCACCTATAACGACAGGTTGTTCAGTACACAGGTCAGACAGTTACTTGCTGTCACCTATTATGACAGGTTGTACTCAGACAGCTTCGTGCTGTCACCTATAACAGCAGGTTGTACTCAGACAGCTACGTGCTGTCACCTATAACGACAGGTGTTACACAGGTCAGACAGCTACTTGCTGTCACCTATAACGGCAGGTTGTACACAGACAGCTAAGTGCTGTCACCTTTAACGACAGGTTGTACACAGACAGCTACGTGCTGTCACCTATAACAATAGGTTGTACACAGACAGCTACGTGCTGTCACCTATAACGGCAGGTTGTACTCAGACAGCTACGCGCTGTCACCTATAACGGCAGATTGTACACAGACAGCTACGTGCTGTCACCTATAACGGCAGGTTGTACTCAGACAGCTACGTGCCGTCACATATAACGACAGGTTGTACTCAGACAGCTACGTGCTGTCACCTATAACGGCAGGTTGTACACAGACAGCTACGTGCTGTCACCTATAACAACAGGTGTTACACAGGTCAGACAGCTATGTGCCGTCACATATAACGGCAGGTTGTACTCAGGCAGCTACGTGCTGTCACCTATAACGACAGGTTGTACACTGATCAGACAGCTACGTGCCGTCACCTATAACGGCAGGTTGTACACAGACAGCTACGTGCTGTCACCTATAACGGCAGGTTGTACTCAGGCAGCTACGTGCTGTCACCTATAACGACAGGTCGTACACAGATCAGACAGCTAAGTGCCATCACCTATAACGGCAGGTTGTATACAGACAGCTACGTGCTGTCACCTATAATGGCAGGTTGTACACAGACAGCTACGTGCTGTCACCTATAACGACAGGTTGTACACAGATCAGACAGCTACGTGCTGTCACCTATAACGACAGGTTGTACACAGACAGCTACGTGCTGTCACCTATAACGACAGGTTGTACACAGACAGCTATGTGCTGTCACCTATAACGGCAGGTTGTACTCAGACAGCTATGTGCTGTCACCTATAATGATAGGTTGTACACATACAGCTACGTGCCGTCACATACAACGACAGGTTGTACAGAGACAGCTACGTGCTGTCACCTATAACGACAGGTTGTACACAGACAGCTACGTGCTCTCACCTTTAACGATAGGTTGTACTCAGGCAGCTACGTGCTGTCACCTATAACGACAGGTTGTACAGAGACAGCTACGTGCCGTCACCTATAACGATAGGTTGTACAGAGACAGCTACGTGCCGTCACCTATAATGACAGGTTGTACACAGACAGCTACGTGCTCTCACCTTTAACGATAGGTTGTACTCAGGCAGCTACGTGCTGTCACCTATAACGACAGGTTGTACACAGACAGCTACGTGCCGTCACCTATAACGACAGGTTGTACACAGACAGCTACGTGCCGTCACCTATAACGGCAGGTTGTACACATACAGCTACGTGCTGTCACCTATAACGGCAGGTTGTACACAGACAGCTACGTGCTGTCACCTATAACGACAGGTTGTACACAGATCAGACAGCTACGTGTCGTCACATATAACGGCAGGTTGTACTCAGGCAGCTACATGCTGTCACCTACAACGACAGGTTGTACACAGATCAGACAGCTTCGTGCTGTCACCTATAATGACAGGTTGTACACAGACAGCTACATGCTGTCACCTATAATGACAGGTTGTACACAGACAGCTACGTGCTGTCACCTATAACGACAGGTTGTACACAGACAGCTACGTGCTGTCACCTATAATGATAGGTTATACACAGACAGCTACGTGCTGTCACCTATAATGACAGGTTGTAGACTGAATGGTCATTGAGAGAAGGTACACTTTTGACATAAGGATGGGTTATGCTGTTATTTGCCCAGGGGATGGGTGCTAGAAAAAAGGCCTGCTTCCCAGCAATGAAGAGGTCAGCAACTTTTCTGGGCCACTGGGTACAAGCAATAGGCCAGCCTATGGTTGTATCACCAAGAACTTTCTTTGGCACTGGTTCCTGGCGTGGTACACCGATAACCTTTTGCTGGTACCCAAAGATACAGAAAAGTCGTTCCCCAAATATGGGTGCATTTAAGAATTCAGAAGCCTCTTGCCCCCAACACCTATCACATTGATACTTGATAGGCACACACATATATATATGATATCGCATTCTATATCGCATTCTACGTCCATGCTTAAAGACTACCCCTGAATGAGGTCTACTTCTTCGCAATAGTTGTTGAGCTGGTGGTTTTGTCTGTGACCGTTTAAGGTCGGTCTGAGGCTGTGTGTTTATACAGGGCCATGAAAACAAGGGGTCTTACCCGCCCCCCCCCCCCCCCCCCCCCGATCCTACTGGGGCCATGTGAACTGCATTAGGCTCTTTTTGTGACTGCGTGATGTGTGCAATCACTGGCAATCAGTGACATAAACGTTTGTTGTGTGCAGTGACAGATAGGTTTTTGGATGTTTTCGTTAAATTTCCTTCCTTTTTAATAGGTAGGGACAACGTCGATTCCCTATTGGTTCTGTTATAGACCTTAACGATAGGAAAAATGACAAGTGTTGCCCCTTCTCAGATATCAACGTATGAGGCCAAAAAAAAGTGGTGTGTTCAGGTAACATAATTAAAAAAAATATAGGGTAAGTAGGTCGATGCTCTTTTTGTTGTTGCTTTTTTTTCACTTACCAAACAGACCCAGGCAGAGTTGGAAATGAAAATTAACACTAAACGATATCCAAGTGCAATTTTTGCACCTAAAATACATGCCTTAAGTATCTGTATGCTATTCCATGCCTTTCCATGTTTTTTTTTGTGGTCAACTTTTGAATTTTGAAAAATTTGTGAGGGGAAATCCTAAAAAAAAGTTAGGTTAGCCTAGGGCCAAAACATTAGGGTAAGTCGGGTTACCTGAACACAACAATTTTTTTTAGGCCTTATCCATTACGTGTACCGGAATGCTTTTATTGACTATTAGTACTAGTAATATGAGGCTAATGTATGCTTTATGAATGCTACTCTGGGAAAAACCATTGTAACATGATCACGTTAAGTAGGACGAAGGGTTACATGTTTAAATCTGTTAAGTTTGATCTGTAGATTAGACCCGTCATAAAAAGAGACTACCTTCGGCCCTTAGTTATCTACAGTGGGTCGGTCGTCTCACCTGATTCTGACCTCGTTCAGCTCCTGGTGGTATAGACCAAAAAGTGATTCCTGTATTACACATTGTTCTACGTTCAGTCTACACCTCTCTGACCTACAGTGGGTCGGTTGATTTACCTGATTCTGACCTCCTTCAACTCCTGGTGGTATAGACCAAACAGTGATTCCTGTATTACACATTGTTCTACGTTCAGTCTACACCTCTCTGACCTACAGTGGGTCGGTTGATTTACCTGATTCTGACCTCCTTCAACTCCTGGTGTTGTGTTATAAACCAAACAGTGACTCGTGTATTACACATTGTTCTACGTTCAGTCTACACCTCTCTGACCTACAGTGGGTCGGTTGATTTACCTGATTCTGACCTCCTTCAACTCCTGGTGTTGTGTTATAAACCAAACAGTGACTCGTGTATTACACATTGTTCTACGTTCAGTCTACACCTCTCTGACCTACAGTGGGTCGGTTGATTTACCTGATTCTGACCTCCTTCAACTCCTGGTGTTGTGTTATAAACCAAACAGTGACTCGTGTATTACACATTGTTCTACGTTCAGTCTACACCTCTCTGACCTACAGTGGGTCGGTTGTTTTACCTGATTCTGACCTCGTTCAGCTCCTGGTGGAGTGATATTATTGCACAATTTAAGCAAAGTATAGGTGTGGTGATCTGAAATATTAGTTATTGACTCATTGAATGTACTCAATTGATCACATGATACCATAATTGTATATTATACCATGAATGTTCATCATTGTTAATGAAATATATATGAAATCACCGGCATCGGAAGAACTTCTTGTATTGGAAGAGATGTTTAATAATAAAAGGGAAAAAAACAACACCAAACAGTGACTCCTGTATTCAGATTACACATTGTCTTACATTCAGTCTACCCACACCTCCCAATAGACATCGTCTCCTGTCTCTTTTTCTCGGCGACAGGCGGATGCATGCATGTGACATGATTGTATATCATATGGTTCCTGTATGAATAAGTAAAGTGGTGGGGAGAAAAAACAAACGGAATTGTCCATGAATTATTCTGAATACAGTCATTATGACCTGGCCAATATTGGACCAACTTCAAACATGAATATGTTCTTTTGATTCACATTGATGCCTGGTACTTTTTGTGAACACAACTGCTTCCAGTCATTATTTCCAGGTTGTTCTTGGCCAGTTTTCTTTCACTCTGCCATTTGGGACCATGGAGTCAATGGGTACATGTATGTGCCCTTCACTCAGACTGGGCGCCGCCCGCGCTCGGAGGTAGGGAATACCATGAAGCCATGTAAGATTCCCGCAGACATGCAGAATAATTCCACGCGGAATTCTGAATTATGTTTGTTTTTTTACGTGTTTGCATTGGCAGGGGGGTTATAATTGTTTAGATTTGTTACCATAGTTAGCATATTTTGTATGTTTTATATATAATTATATATATACAAACAACAAATGTTTTACACTGCAGCCTTGTCAGCTTTTATTTTGTCAAACCATACTCAATGACAATAATTGATCTTCCGTATAGGTATTGAAACATGATATCAGCTTAACGCCACGCTCAGACTGTGCCCGTGGTCCCAGCCCCCTCCCTTACCCAACCTCCAACCTCCCCCTGCTGTCAGCGGCTACACGGTGATACATGACAATGTACTATATGTCATGTTATAATCGACCACTGCAATACCTTTCCCCTACCGGACTGGTAGACTTGGAGACTTGCACCCTCCCTCCTCTTGCCCGATCCAGAAACATTATAATGTAGCCCCTTATTTTGAACGGTTTTGTGTATTCAATCATACATAGGCACCGAGGGTTACGGCAGATGAAATTGAATCAAATTCCTATAAAAAGAAATTAATGTATTTTCATGTCTGTATACAATAACGAGACTATGTCTAGTCTTCTTGGCACTGAAAGGATTAATTTCTTTATTTGGTAAACTGTTGAATTTTATTGTAGGATTGGGTAAAATTCATCAAGGACAAAAATCGAGAATTCTAGGTCAGACACTGGGTCGGACGTACTGAGTCTCATCCTATTTAGCATTTCAATCTTTTATTTATTTTTTGTAGCCTTTTGCATTGTATTGTGGTTTAAAATGCCACAAATGGCATGCTACCCCCAAGCTGCATAGTGGACATAGTGTTACCGTGATATCACCATGTAACCTCCCTGTCACCTATACCAGTATATGACACGAGTGTTGGGGTCAGTATATATAGTACAGGTAAATTCAGGTAAACAGGACGTCCCCTCCCCGTCACCTATACCAGTACAAGACACGAGTGTCGGGGTCAGTATGTACAGGTAAATACAGGTAAACAGGACGTCCCCTCCCCGTCACCTATACCAGTACATGACACGAGTGTCGGGGTCAGTATGTATAGTACAGGTAAATACAGGTAAACAGGACGTCCCCTCCCCGTCACCTATACCAGTACAAGACACGAGTGTCGGGGTCAGTATGTATAGTACAGGTAAATACAGGTAAACAGGACGTCCCCTCCCCGTCACCTATACCAGTACATGACACGAGTGTCGGGGTCAGTATGTATAGTACAGGTAAATACAGGTAAACAGGACGTCCCCTCCCCGTCACCTATACCAGTACAAGACACGAGTGTAGGGGTTATTATGTACAGGTAAATACAGGTAAACAGGACGTCCCCTCCCCGTCACCTATACCAGTACATGACACGAGTGTCGGGGTCAGTATGTACAGGTAAATACAGGTAAACAGGACGTCCCCTCCCCGTCACCTATACCAGTACATGACACGAGTGTCGGGGTCAGTATGTATAGTACAGGTAAATACAGGTAAACAGGACGTCCCCTCCCCGTCACCTATACCAGTACATGACACGAGTGTCGGGGTCAGTATGTATAGTACAGGTAAATACAGGTAAACAGGACGTCCCCTCCCCGTCACCTATACCAGTACATGACACGAGTGTCGGGGTCAGTATGTATAGTACAGGTAAATACAGGTAAACAGGACGTCCCCTCCCCGTCACCCATACCAGTACATGACACGAGTGTCGGGATCAGTATGTATAGTACAGGTAAATACAGGTAAACAGGACGTCCCCTCCCCGTCACCTATACCAGTACAAGACACGAGTGTCGGGGTCAGTATGTATAGTACAGGTAAATACAGGTAAACAGGACGTCCCCTCCCCGTCACCCATACCAGTACATGACACGAGTGTCGGGGTCAGTATGTACAGTACAGTTAAATACAGGTAAACAGGACGTCCCCTCCCTGTCACCTATACCAGTACATGACACGAGTGTCGGGGTCAGTATGTATAGTAGAGTTAAATACAGGTAAACAGGACGTCCCCTCCCCGTCACCTATACCAGTACATGACACGAGTGTCGGGGTCAGTATGTATAGTACAGGTAAATACAGGTAAACAGGACGTCCCCTCCCCGTCACCTATACCAGTACAAGACACGAGTGTCGGGGTCAGTATGTATAGTACAGGTAAATACAGGTAAACAGGACGTCCCCTCCCCGTCACCCATACCAGTACATGACACGAGTGTCGGGGTCAGTATGTACAGTACAGGTAAATACAGGTAAACAGGACGTCCCCTCCCCGTCACCCATACCAGTACATGACACGAGTGTAGGGGTTATTATGTACAGGTAAATACAGGTAAACAGGACGTCCCCTCCCCGTCACCTATACCAGTACATGACACGAGTGTCGGGGTCAGTATGTATAGTTCAGGTAAATACAGGTAAACAGGTCTCCGACAGTTGGGTCGCATACCTGGGCGTCTGGACTATGTAGTAGAAGGAAATGAGGGGACTCTGTGTAGGCCAGACTTAGGGAGTTGACTCGGTCTGTCAAGTCTAAAGTAGAATAAATCAGGTAACAACAAAATATCTTTAACAAAAAATAGAATAAATGAAATGAAAAAAAAAAAAAGAAAAGAAAAAAAAATCCATGTGTATGTATTACCTAGTTTCGTTCTTTTGTAAAATGTTTATCTCTACAAGTATGGCATTTCATCGAAACATTACTGATGCTATCCTATGACATTAGAATTCGATACCAGAAGTATGTGTCAGTGTTTTCCCCTGCCTCTTTTAGCTGGCTGCTCTAACCAGCCTCAACTCGTATAGACCAGCTTTAATCTCCCTCAGCTGGTCTGACGGTATAATTATATATATATATATTAATATATATATATATATATTTAACAATTATACACTTCTGGCGTGCTCTAGAATGCTAGGTTTACAAAACAACCAGCTGTTATTATGTTTTGGGGAACGCCATGTGTGTTCTACTTTCAAATATAGATCAAATGGAAGAAATGTATTGTACGGAATTGAAAAATAAAAAAGGGTTTAGTTCGTCCAAATAGGGGCGGTGCGTGTGGATTGGCCGCAGGTGAGGGACAGCTGGTGACGCTGGTACTGCATGAGATGTGTATGATCACCGGTTTACGTGTTGAACCTAGATTCTAGTGTTTTACCGAGATACTAATGATCCTAAACAGATCGTGTCGATTTTTGAAGTAGAAGCCATATAAGGTGACGACTTTAACTTTTATACAATACAATACAAACTTTTATTTACAGCCCCCAACGGGTAAAGGAAGGAAATCACAGGGACTTTATTTATAGTGATCACAAATATGAAGAGATCGATATTCAGATCCTCTTTGTAGTATATGGGTGGACAGTTCCGCTAACCTTAACTAACGTTACTGACTAATCTTTATGAGTATTCTTAAGGATACCTGCATGTGGCTGAGTAGAAACTGTATGCATATATAAATTAGACTAGTAGCAGCTGTTTTATCATGCAGCTCATTGAGGCTTTAGTGATTTCCTTACCTTTTTCCAGATAATTTATTAAGGAGAGGATTGCGTGAAATTGCATTACGCTTTCAGTATTTTTTTTGAATAGGATTTAATTGGTCGTGAATATTGCGTTGTATGGTTACTGTTTGATTTGGAGAAACTCTGTAAATAGGAGCAGAAAATATGTAACCTCACGTAAAAAAAACCACAAAACAACACTGAACCAATCCCAGTGTTTCCACGAGGGCGGTTTGCATAGTGATGGGGAGGGTTTTAGATTGAGATTGTTGGTGAGGGGCAGGACGTTTACAATGACATTCCCGAGTGGTGACAAGTGACTGGGGCTAAGCGTGCGGTCAGGGAGTATTTGAAACATGGGGCAGAACAGGCACGTCAGTAGGGGTGGACCACTGACCTGAGGCATTTATCGCAGCAGTCTGTATGTGTGTCTGTGACATTAGACTGTAAACATGGGGCAGAACAGGCACGTCAGTAGGGGCGGACCACTGACCTCGGACATTTATCACAGCAGTCTGTATGTGTGTCTGTGACATTAGACTGTAAACATGGGGCAGAACAGGCACGTCAATAGGGGCGGACCACTGACCTGAGGCATTTATCACAGCAGTCTGTGTATGTGTGTCTGTGACATTAGACTGTAAACATGGGGCAGAACAGGCACGTCAGTAGGAGCGGACCACTGACCTCGGGCATTTATCACAGCAGTCTGTGTATGTGTGTCTGTGACATTAGACTGTAAACATGGGGCAGAACAGGCACATCAGTAGGAGCGGACCACTGACCTCGGGCATTTATCACAGCAGTCTGTGTATGTGTGTCTGTGACATTAGACTGTAAACATGGGGCAGAACAGGCACGTCAGTAGGAGCGGACCACTGACCTCGGGCATTTATCACAGCAGTCTGTGTATGTGTGTCTGTGACATTAGACTGTAAACATGGGGCAGAACAGGCACGTGAATAGGGGCGGACCACTGACCTCGGGCATTTATCACAGCAGTCTGTATGTGTGTCTGTGACATTAGACTGTAGACCCGACATTCGGCCACCTGCAGTGGTGCTGATTTATTAGACCTATTATAACTAAAACTCGTGACTCAGGCGAAAGCTGGAGCCCACCTATTTGGTGAGAGGTGGTGGAGGGTGAGGTCGGAGGGGTGCCACAAATGTATGTGTTCTTTGTCGAGTGGTTGCTACAGTTTAATGATTAAAACCTTTATCGACACCATGGCCCATGTGTTACAATAAGCATGTCTTTGGGCTGCTGAATAACAGGATTCCAGTACTTTGTAATGTCTGAGTGTCTGCAGGACACCTAGACTATGATTTAAGGGTGCAAGAACATACCTACAGACAAATCAATCACAGTTAAAAACAGAGCCCTATCTGACCCTACTTGGAAAGAAAAGTGTGTCATCCCTTTGTAAATTCTGTGCAGGAAACCACGTCTCCCAATTACATCAGGCCTCTATTCTGATCTTGACTGGGAAGACAGTTTGTGCAATATATGTGCCGACAACAAAATTGGGGACGAATATCATTACATCTTCCAATGTAGACATTTTACTACTCAAAGAGAACGGCTGATAGATAAAACTTATATGGATGAACAGGTAGAATCAAGGTTGAGCAAGATATTCAATTCATCTAATACCGTCCACTTGCAAAACCTAGCAAAGTTTGTCCATTATATAATGAAAACTTGTAAACCATTTCAAAAACTAGCAGGTGCTACCAATGTCTAGTCAAAATTGGACAACATCATTTGATTATTATTACAACCTAACATTAGTTATTGTAGCAACAGTGACGAGCCTCCTATGGAATCTCACTCATGCAACCCTTACTTATTTATCATGACAACTGTTAGTTTATGTATATATGTTCTTATGCCTCCACTGAAGAGGTTGTGAATAAAACTCATAGTCGCTATCATTGCAGAATTCCTTTTCACAATCCCCTTCCATTTGAAACACCATAATTTCTTGCTGCCTTTCAATACTAACCATGATACCTTCATTTTTCAGACTGACCCTTTGCTGAGTGGTAAGAGGCGGAGGTCGCTTTAGCACACGACACAGCTGCAGCCCACCCCTCAGTGACGGCCTCCTCCACCAGGGGGCTCTGCTGCAGTCATGACGTCAGAGACGCCGGCCGTGACGTCACTGGAGCCCTTCCGTATGATCCTGATGGGGGACATGGCGGTGGGCAAGTCTCACCTCTTGGAGCGCTTTGCAGATGGCGGCTGGACGGACCAGATCACCCCGGGGCTCACCTTTGTCCGCCGGGCCCTCGAGGTGTCCGGGGTCACCTACACGCTGCAGATCTTCGACGCTCCCGGAGCACCGAGGATGTGGGTGGGACACAGGTGGGACGTCAAATTTTACCAAAACACAGGGAAAAAAGAGGGAATTTCACTTGGCCAGGTTCTGACATTCCTGATTCTCCAAATATTAGGGATTTGACTTCTTGATTTTGGGACATCAAAATTGTTGTTTGCATTGGGGAGGCTTTAAATTTTAGCAACTTCCTGGGAACAGGGAAAAATCGCCTCGACTCAGGGAAATCTCAGGAAAAACAGGGAATTTGAGAATGACATTTGAGTGGGGACCTTGTATGTGTTGCCAGAAAAATGATGGCGCTAAGCCTTCATATTTCACAGCTTCCTTTTAATAAATAGTAAATAGATTAGAACCAGGTTTACCTTGTATTTTGTAGATTAAATATATCAGCATTATCATACCATCATACGGCTATCATACAATACGTGTCTCGACTTTGTTATTTTTATTAAATGGGACTCTTTGATTGGGGAGGGGGTACCAACGTCACCTTGTCTAATTTGAGAAAAGGCAATGTCTCGTGTCATCATCTCTAAAATTCCCTTGTTGCATGTCGAGTTTAATGGTCTAGGCCCATTTTATTGATGTTGAAAGAGAATATTGCTATATGAGAAATGTAAGGGATGTAAGTTTCTGATTTTTGTCGGATTTCTGAGTTTTTCTCCCATGCAACCCAGCACATTTGTTTCAAAATTTGATATTTAGAACACGTTTCACATCATTTTAAGATGCGTTCAGTTAACTTAACGTTATTTCCAATATCTTCACTGACCCCAACTTATATACCTATACAAGAAAACACTGACACATATTTGTGTCTCATGTATTCTATGTAGTTGGATTTTATTCAAAGAATATTAGTTTAAAAAATGTTCTCTTACTATATGTTTTTTTTCTATTCATTTCCCCCAGAGAGTCGCCGTACCTGAGAAACATCACCACAGTGATTTTGGTGTATGACGTGACAAACCGCGAGTCGTTCGACCATGTCAAGATGTGGCTGGAGGAGGCAGACGCCATCTGCGCCCCAGGCGGCAGCCGCATCATCGTAGGCACCAAGGCTGATGCCGAGGATAAGCGCCAGGTGTCATGGGACACAGCTCGAAGACTGTCACAAGAACTGGGGGCTCCAGTCATCGAGACCAGTGCCTGGTCCATACGCAATGTCACCAACGCCTTCACACTCGCTGTCAAGTGTGAGGTGCAGCGGAGAAAACACACCCCGCTGCTACCCGACATCCCGCTGGTCCCACCGGACGACCCCGAGGATGGCCCCGGGGAGGGGGAGGATGGAGAAAGCACGGGCGAGAGCACGGAGGACCAGGCCCAATAACCAGAGGGACTCGCGCACCATGGAATTTGACGCTTGTTCGGCTGTGTTTACATATTACAACAAAGATTATTTATAGTCATGTGAACGAAAGGATATAACTGATTATAAAGCGCTTGAAAATATTT
This sequence comes from Lepidonotus clava, assembly GCA_936440205.1. Taxonomy (NCBI): domain Eukaryota; kingdom Metazoa; phylum Annelida; class Polychaeta; order Phyllodocida; family Polynoidae; genus Lepidonotus; species Lepidonotus clava. The sequence goes on from OW387138.1 coordinate 48,110,851, forward strand.
GACGAACAAACATTGAAAAGATGTTCTTGCATAAACGCAGGATAAGCTCCAGTAACAGCTATAGTTCTTGTGACTTGTACAGTGCAGTGACCAGTGAGGGCACTGGTTGGGGCACCAGGATCAACTATTTTAGGTATTATCTCTGAAACTTGGTGCAATTCATTTAGTGTGTTTAACCAAACTGGCGGCAGAGGAGAATACATGTGAATCTAGTCTCACTTGACCAGGGTTTATCAGAGAAGTATCCCATGACATCAGGATGGCTGGGTACAGCCCGTTCGTACTCTTTGCACCTGCCAGGTACCAGATGGATTAAACAAGGTCCACCAAAGTACAATTTAACCGTTGGCTGGTGAAGGCGCCTTCAGTCATACAGTAATGTACACTGTGAACCACTTTGATTTATACAGAATCTACGTGTATGAGGGGTAAAGGAACACCAGAATATCTTTCCTGATGTGAGTGATAATACAGAATTTACCAAGTACTAATACTAGTGTGACAACTAAGTGAAATCTTCATGGACAAGCACCCACTACGTATCTCCAATTATCCATATCTGAAGTCACCCAAAGTGTATACACAGTAGAGTCAGTCGGTATAGTTATCGCTACTGTACACCGTATATATTCTTCCCTCATGCCGTAAGTGTCTTGTGCTTCCCTGTGCAAATTCAGCGAGTGTTCACAACAGCCTGAAGTGTCTTGATGCCAAATGCTTCTATTGCTAGGCCTCCAGAACAACGCATCAAGTGTCTTCAACCTCTCAGTCTACCGCCTCGAAATTTGGGTTTCTTCATGCGAAAGTGCTAAATCTTGTCATCAGGCATGGTAGTGTTCAATAAGTCAGGCATTTCTCTTTTTAACAAGATACACGTATATCAAACATAGCAGGCTTTTAATGTAGATCGGAGGAATAATGATTAATTATCTGGTGAAAGACCAAAAAGTCTATGGTCCTTTGCAGGAGAGGAAGGTATTAAGTCATGTGGTTTCAGCACTATCCTAAGGGCTAAGGGATCAGTCTGAAAACATAGATAGAAGGTATGGCTTCAGTGTAAGATATGGCTTCAGTGCTAAAGTGTTTAAAGTCAATGTAGTATAACGAACATGCCAGTGTCACGCAGCGGATTTCAAGCGCCGGGTAAAGTCTATATGCTTGTGATCACCCACACAAAAGAAGATTTCTATCATAGTTCTTTTCCTAAAATTTAAGAGCACCAGTTTCAAAACTAGTTTTGAAGGTCACTCAAATATCCATAATAGATGAGTTGGGTTTTACTTCTAAAAATACAATCCTTTCAATGTCAGATCAGTGCTGTGCTCCTGAAGGTTACGTTCACCTTAACTCTCCTGCAGGTTATGTTAATGGAGTCTTATCTGCTTATGAAAGTATAGCTAGGATTGTGCTTCTAGTTAGCTGTTCCATCAGTCCGGAGTGATATTTGAGTGTTTAATCAATGTGCTATGTTGAAAGGTGTTAGGGCTCAAGGCTATTGAGACCACGACACTGGTACACCCTGACATCACCCTGAGATAAACATCCCTGCTGTTTACATTGTTTGAAGAGCAGATTTAAGGTGCAAATTAGATATCATATAAAAGAAATAAAACATATTAAGGTTGCAGATGTGGTATATATATATATATATATATGCGGGTCTAGATGGGGGTCCCATGTTGCATGTCAAATTTAAGAAATGGCCATGTCGCTTGTCATTATATTTCTAGAAGCCCTGTCTGTCAGTTGTCACCAAAGGCTATGTAGCATGTCGACTTTAAGCAAAAAAACATGTCGCTGTGTCGAATTTAAGAATGGGCCCTGTTGGATGTCAGTAAAGCCAAAAACGGCTGTGTCGCCATGTCGAATTTAGGGGTCTAAACTCGTATATATATATGAATGTGTGGATGGCTTAATCTACTCCAGATTCGCTTGAAATTAATGAAGCATGCATGTGCTTTTATGAAATATAAATTACGCAAAAATGTGTATATGGAGGAAAAACTATTGTATAGATGTTATACCAGTTACGGCTGGAACGCTTGTTAAACGTTTTTAAACCAATTTGTTGAACTTTGTTGTACTTCGCTGTAATGGCATTTAAAGTTAATTCAGAACAGTATGCCCATAGCATACTGCCTTGAAGAGTATTTTTTTATTCACTGTTACCAATAATTTTGTTGTGATAGGCCTGAATTCCTTCTTTACTGTCACTGCTACACATTAAAGCAATAAGTATTTCTACTCGTTTAACCGATAAGTATTTCTATCATCACTGGCTATGAAATTTTCACTTTTTTTCTTGTGCAGAAAATGTTAGTTATGGAGCATGATCCATGATGCTTTTTGTGAATATCCTAGATTTGAGAAGTGGGAGAACGGTTGGACCCACCGGGAGTGAGGGCGCTATGTGTGAACATCCTAACCATGAGAAGTGGGAGAACGGTTGGACCCACCCGGAGTGAGGGCGCTATTTGTGTACATCCTAACCATGAGAAGTGGCAGTAGGGTTGGACCCACCGGGAGTGAGGGCGCTATTTGTGAACATCCTAACCATGAGAAGTGGGAGAACGGTTGGACCCACCCGGAGTGAGGGCGCTATTTGTGTACATCCTAACCATGAGAAGTGGGAGTAGGGTTGGACCCACCGGGAGTGAGGGCGCTATTTGTGAACATCCTAACCATGAGAAGTGGGAGAACGGTTGGACCCACCCGGAGTGAGGGCGCTATTTGTGTACATCCTAACCATGAGAAGTGGGAGAACGGTTGGACCCACCCGGAGTGAGGGCGCTATTTGTGTAGATATATACAAGTTAAGTTCAGCACAACGATCATTCCCAGGATTATGAGACAGGCAGTTAGGTGTTCAAGATCCTTTGTCAAATAGGTTTCAACTGTTCTTCTCCACCAGATTCAGATTATATGATACTGCTGTTAGAATGGTGTAAAAAAGGTCTATCACTCAGTGAGAGGCTTCAGAGATGCCACTTTTCCCTCTAAACATGAATTTCTGTTGTCGCATGAACATCAAATGTAAGAAAATGATTTTTGTATTTAGTTCTAGGTAACAAAATAGTATATATAGTTGCACATGATTCCTTTAGTATCAGACTTAACAATGAAGTATTGACAACATTAGCTGAATTGTGGAAATGTGGTTGTAATGCGTTCTGTATTTTTCATGTTTGTAGAGTGGCATCGCTGGACTTTCTGTAACCAACTGGAGATTGTCAGTTAAGCCCAGAGGTCTGAAACTACACTGAATATTTAACTATTGCCTTTTTAGTGAAAGAACACACACCTGAACATAAGTGCAAATATAACAGGCAAGCAAATATAAAAAAAACGAAGAGATCTTCCGACATAAAGTAAACATTGTATCAATGTACTGAATCCCTTTTGACGCGTGTACCTAGGACACAAGAACAACGAACTCTTGAGTTATGACGGAATTATATGTGATTTTATTTGTGTTCAACCACAGTAAGACAAGTGAGCTCTAGGTGCAGTGTGATGTTGGCAGTGTGTGAAGACAATGATAACACGCGTTTGTCTGTGTGAAGACAATTATAACACGCGTTTGTCTGTGTGAACAGAGCAGACCAATTCGATTCATCCACCGGCTAACTGACATCGGTGCTGGCATGCTAGTTAGTCGTGTATGCGTAGTTAGGGCCGCCAAGGGCTGCCAGTGGGAGGAATCAAACTGGCCTAATGATAACACACGTATGTCTGTGTGAAGACAATGATAACACTACTTTGTCTGTGTGAAGACAATGATAACAGATGTATGTCTGTACAAACACAACCTGAACAACCTGCGGTGTCACATGTCTAAAGCGGCTCGCCACCCCACTACACATATAAACTGGGCATGGGTTTTATACAAGGAAAAGAGACACAGCTATGGAATAATTTAGTTATTATAATTAATAAAGCTCTAGATCGATATTCTGTATTTTAATCATAATGTTACTTCATTAAACATTTGCAATTCATTACCAAACTGAATGTTCCTTTGTGTTTTAACTGTTTGGTAGTTTCTCTCGTTTTTCCTTTGGATACTGTAATATGTTCACCAACTAATGTCACAACTGTCTTCTGAATTTATGTCGTTGGTACAGAGACTTACTCTGATTTTATTAGAACTATTGGGCATACACTATTAACTGTAACAGTTTCACATTGGCCTTCACAGTTCACCATAAGGACAGGGTAAGATTCTACTGAGACGTGAAGAAAGTCTATCTTTGTTACAAGTTACACTATCTGTCCATACTTAGATAGCCAACAGTTTATACCAAAGTACACACACAGTCCTGAGATCCCAGTTCCGACCCAACGAGTCGGTAATACAGTTTGACATGCAGTGAACACGCAATCAATTAGGTTAATTTCTTTGTAGATACTAAGATATATCCGATTATCAATACCTTAACATTGCTTTGTATATTTTGATGACCTTTTTCTTTTTCACATTTCAATGACATACGTATTATTTTTGTCGAGTCATTGTCTGGAAAATGTCTACACTCATGACATGCTTAGGTCTAACTATGTGTGTGGAATTTTACAATTACATCAATTCAGTTGGAGTAAAACTTTCAGTGAAACCTAAGTAATCATATTCACAATGATAATACTACCCTGATGTACATAATTCACACAGAATGTGTTTAAAATGAATCTTCGATTGGAAAGGCTATCCAATCTATAAATAAATAAATAAATAAATAAATAAATAAATAAATAAATGGAAAGGACATCTCCCGTTCCAAATACAGATAGATCCAACGTACTCTATGTAGTAGCCCACCTTCCTAATTAATTCTTACTTCAGCTCGTGCATTCAGTACCAACATGACCCAGGTAACAAGGTGAAACCGGCCCAGGGGGGGCAGTTCTCTGTACAAGGTCAACTTACGACGAGCCGTCGTGAGTCCCTCAGCCCGTGCACTCGGTACATGACCCAGGTAACAAGACCGGCCCAGAGGGGGCGGTTCTCTGTACAAAATCAACTTACGACAAGTCGTTACGAGTTTCTCAGCCCGTGCACTCAGTACATGACCCAGGTAACAAGACCGGCCCAGAGGGGGCGGTTCTCTGTACAAAGTCAACTTACAACCAGTCGTTGTGAGTCTCTCAGCCCGTGCACTCAGTACATGACCCAGGTAACAAGACCGGCCCAGAGGGGGCGGTTCTCTGTACAAAGTCAACTTACGACGAGTCGTCGTGAGTCCCTCAGCCCGTGCACTCAGTACATGACCCAGGTAACAAGACCAGCCCAGAGGGGGCGGTTCTCTGTACAAAGTCAACTTACGACAAGTCGTTACGAGTTTCTCAGCCCGTGCACTCGGTACATGACCCAGGTAACAAGACCAGCCCAGAGGGGGCGGTTCTCTGTACAAAGTCAACTTACGACAAGTCGTTACGAGTTTCTCAGCCCGTGCACTCGGTACATGACCCAGGTAACAAGACCAGCCCAGAGGGGGCGGTTCTCTGTACAAAATCAACTTACGACAAGTCGTTACGAGTTTCTCAGCCCGTGCACTCGGTACATGACCCAGGTAACAAGACCAGCCCAGAGGGGGCGGTTCTCTGTACAAAGTCAACTTACGACAAGTCGTTACGAGTTTCTTAGCCCGTGCACTCGGTACATGACCCAGGTAACAAGGTGAAGACCGGCCCAGAGGGGGCGGTTCTCTGTACAAAGTCAACTTACAACGAGTTGTTGTGAGTCTCTCATCCCTCCTCTTACCATGAGGTGGGGGTTAATAACAGAGTGGACTTCATCGGCCGGGTAGGTGGTGGTACAGGCAGGGAGTTGTAGACAAAAGACACATCCTGTAACTAGCCCCGGGTCTGACCGCTATCTTTTGCCAAGACTTAGCTGTTTATACCATCAGAATCACGGGCGAGCACCTCTGGGACCAGATTGAATTGACATCGGGGGTCTGTACCTCAAGCTATACTGATGATCATATATACACAGCCCTAACCAAAGCCTACAAACTTAGTATTGTCTGACAACTCGAATGAGTATTCGAGAGCCCAAAACCTTGTATCAAATTTCTATCACAACCAAATGGTTGGTGCAGACTTAGGTAATACACTTGGGAATGAACCAGTCTGACATAGGACTGTAGCGTTACCCTAGGTGATATATCAGCTGTGAGTTGATATAGAACATTGTTCACTATAGAGATTGACTCTTCATCTCACATCAGAAAAAAAAGAGAACCTTTATACATTTTTCCACCATTTGCTTTTTTAGTTCAAAATATAAATGGAAATATCAGAGACAGTTATCAAACAGTCTAAGACGACACATAAGACACCCCTTCATCGAGTAAACAACAGGCTGACTGTGTATGGGCGGTGCTTGGAGTGTCTGAGATATACTGAATCACTGAACCTGCTATAACAAATCACCCAACTCAACATTGAACAACAGCAGAACGCAAGAACCGTTCAGGCCTAATCTACCTAAACACACGATAATACACCCTTCTCATTAAGGTGGTGACCCCTGGTGTATAAATTTGAAACATTATCTAAGGGAATTTGCTATAGTTTGCCCCAAAAGTTGGCAGACCGGTGGACTGCGCAGGTTCGGGGGAAAAGTGTAAACAACATCTGGTCCGAACCCAAGGACCCTCTTGGTGTATTCTGCCATAACCATGCAAATTACAGAAGGCGGAGACTGGCCCCAAGGACACACTGCATAGCTAATTATAGATATTTGTTGGCCCGGCGCGTCACTTTTCATAACAAGGAAATTTTGATCAATATCTCCCAACAAGGATGTCCTTGTTGCAATGAAATTGAAATTAACATAGCAGTCATTCTTACAGTCCAATAATAATTCTGTGAACGCCAAAACTAAACGGGGAACTAGAGCAATATCAGATAACAATTTTAAATCTACCAACAAGTTTAACGACATTTATTTTGTTGAAAAATCCAAACGCACATTCTTGCTATATCTGTTTTCCCCCTGTTATGGGAATGGGCACTGCCCTTAAATGTGAAGGGCTATCAGGCATGTGGCCCATTGCACAATGGGTTTCCTCGCAACGAAAATAATATTATTAACGAAATTAATATTTTCGTAACAACGATGGTTTTGACGCTTTTTTTTTCTATATTCAGAATGCCCTCAGAGAGCTGTAACTTTTACTGAATTTTCTCTATTTTTTCCCCTATTTACATCAATTTACAGAATTCAATTTCATTTATTAGAACCAGAGATTTTACTATTTTTGTAAAATTGTTACAACGAAACTTTTCGTTAAGATATCTTAACTTGATACTCACAACGAAATTCTATTGTGCAACGGGCCACTGGACAAGTATTGTGGGTTTTTTAATAAGTGTTGGGTCACTGACAGGGTTGCCACCAACCAGAGACGTCAAAATTCCCTGACTTTTCCTTGACAAATTTCATTTTTCCCTGACTAATAAGACAAGAAAATCATTCCATTAATCAGCCTTAAACCACCCCTAGAACAGTTTTTCCCCTTATTTAAGGCTGGTTTCTACAGAATAACAAATGTGAACATTTTTTATTAACCCTTTCAAGGCTAGGAAAATTTGTCCAAATATTTAGTTGTCCGAGGACGACCAATTATGAAAATGTGGTCGTCCACATCTAGTTATAGATTGTCCACAAAAGGATCTATCTTTTTAAGGAGAAAATATAAATAATTTCTAAAAAATATCTGGTCGTCAGGAGGACCACTAGAAATAATTTTCTGGTCGTCCACACCCTTTTTCTGGTCGTTGAGGACGCACGGACACACAGATTTTCCTAGCCTGCTTTCAAAACCACTTTTCCATGACCTTTTTCAAGATCCACATTTCCCTGACCAATTCCAAAGTTCCCTGACTTTTCCCTGACTGATGGCAACCCTGACCGACTGGAGAGGATAGAGTAGTCAGTCCCACGGCCCACTATACCCATGTTCTTTGGCACTACAAGCACTGGTCTACCTTCAGGCCTCTGGGGTGACCTGTAAGCATAAGTCTTTATGGCTAACTTGGTAAAATGGATGCAAGACTGGATGCAAGGTCGATAACCTACATTTCTGAAATAACCATGTTAATGACATCACACTAACCCATAGAACACATAAACAATCATTTCCAGTCTAATAAGCCCTAGTTAAATCCATCAACAGTGTCGGTAAAAAGGAAACTTATGAATTTCAGCTAGACTTCCAAGTTGGTTTGCCGTTAAATAAGCCTCAGCCGATCAGATTTGCACTTTCATAACATTGCATGGAAGGGAGGTGCTATAGGTGTTTGTCCAACACAAACAGACCTTCACCCTAACCCAAACCAGGAGCCCCGTTTGGACCCGACTGGGAGCCAAGCGATTATATTGCTTAAGGCCAAATAGTCCCAAGGTTTCTGATACAACACACTTCTACACATTTCTCTTCTTACAAATATTGTGACTACCTTACAGGGTGAGAATGGAACAGGTTTTTTGTTTCAACTTGACCCTTGTTGGGTCAGCCCAACATGTATATAAAAATGTTGTGATGTGTAAAAAGTTGGTGAGAGAAGTAGTAGAGTGAAGAGGAAATCCCCTCCTGTATTGTCAGAGAAGGAGTAGAGTGGAGGGGAAATCCCCTCCTGTATTGTCAGAGAAGGAGTAGAGTGGAGGGGAAATCCCCTCCTGTATTGTCAGAGAAGGAGTAGAGTGGAGGGGAAATCCCCTCCTGTATTGTCAGAGAAGGAGCAGAGTGGAGGGGAAATCCCCTCCTGTATTGTCAGAGAAGGAGCAGAGTGGAGGGGAAATCCCCTCCTGTATTGTCAGAGAAGGAGCAGAGTGGAGGGGAAATCCCCTCCTGTATTGTCAGAGAAGGAGCAGAGTGGAGGGGAAATCCCCTCCTGTATTGTCAGAGAAGGAGCAGAGTGGAGGGGAAATCCCCTCCTGTATTGTCAGAGAAGGAGCAGAGTGGAGGGGAAATCCCCTCCTGTATTGTCAGAGAAGGAGCAGAGTGGAGGGGAAATCCCCTCCTGTATTGTCAGAGAAGGAGCAGAGTGGAGGGGAAATCCCCTCCTGTATTGTCAGAGAAGGAGCAGAGTGGAGGGGAAATCCCCTCCTGTATTGTCAGAGAAGGAGCAGAGTGGAGGGGAAATCCCCTCCTGTATTGTCAGAGAAGGAGCAGAGTGGAGGGGAAATCCCCTCCTGTATTGTCAGAGAAGGAGCAGAGTGGAGGGGAAATCCCCTCCTGTATTGTCAGAGAAGGAGCAGAGTGGAGGGGAAATCCCCTCCTGTATTGTCAGAGAAGGAGCAGAGTGGAGGGGAAATCCCCTCCTGTATTGTCAGAGAAGGAGCAGAGTGGAGGGGAAATCCCCTCCTGTATTGTCAGAGAAGGAGCAGAGTGGAGGGGAAATCCCCTCCTGTATTGTCAGAGAAGGAGCAGAGTGGAGGGGAAATCCCCTCCTGTATTGTCAGAGAAGGAGCAGAGTGGAGGGGAAATCCCCTCCTGTATTGTCAGAGAAGGAGCAGAGTGGAGGGGAAATCCCCTCCTGTATTGTCAGAGAAGGAGCAGAGTGGAGGGGAAATCCCCTCCTGTATTGTCAGAGAAGGAGCAGAGTGGAGGGGAAATCCCCTCCTGTATTGTCAGAGAAGGAGCAGAGTGGAGGGGAAATCCCCTCCTGTATTGCATCCCTTGGTGGCATGACTGCCTTTTCTTTTTGGGCGTATTCTTTTGATGAAAAAAGCTAAAATCTCCAGATTACTAATAGTAATACAAAGACCACATGTCAACATGTCCCTTGTTTTATGAGTATATATTCAGCAGGCCAGAAATACCGTAACTATCAACACAGGACCACCTCTGATATCACAACAGTGATTGGCAACATCTTCCTGGTCATCATCCAAACTAGGACCCAAGACTTGCACAGGACACAGCAGATTGGTTTGTATAACTCTAGCTGTATTAAGACCCCTACTCTACATCCCTCACTCAATCACAGGGTCTGTGCCCGCTGCCTCCTCCTCCCCCAAAGTCCCCTACTCTACCTCCCTCACTCTACGGCCCGTCCCGCGGTCACGGGCTCCGTACCCACTGCTTCCTCCTCTCCCGATGACTCAGGGCTGTGGTCCCCATCCTGGGGTTGGTCGGTGTTCTCGGTGCCATTGGAGGCCTCTCGCGGTGTGGAGTTGGTGGACCTCAGGCGCGTGTCGGCATGGTCCTCCAGCAGGATCTCTGCATCATCCTTCACGTCCGGGGCAGACGCATCCTCTGTCTCTGTCACTGGGTCATCCTCATCGTCATCGTCCACCTAGGGGGAACAGAGATATTGTAGCTACACTAAGATAGGTAAGGTCCTCTGTCTCCCTAACTGGGTCGTCCTCATTGTCATCATCCACCTAGGGGGAACAGAGATATTATAGCTATCCTAAGATAGGTAAGGTCCTCTGTCTCCCTCACTGGTTCATCCTCATCGTCATCGTCCGCCTAGGGGGAACAGAGATATTATAGCTACACTAAGAAAGGTAAGGTCCTCTGTCTCCCTCACTGGGTTGTCCTCATCGTCATCGTTCACCTAGGGGGAACAGAGATATTGTAGCTACACTAAGATAGGTAAGGTCCTCTGTCTCCCTCACTGGGTCGTCCTCATCGTCATCGTCCACCTAGGGGGAACAGAGATATTGTAGCTACACTAAGATAGGTAAGGTCCTCTGTCTCCCCAACTGGGTCGTCCTCATTGTCATCGTCCACCTAGGGGGAACAGAGATATTGTAGCTACACTAAGATAGGTAAGGTCCTCTGTCTCCCTCACTGGGTCGTCCTCATCGTCATTGTCCACCTAGGGGGAACAGAGATATTATAGCTATCCTAAGATAGGTAAGGTCCTCTGTCTCCCTCACTGGTTCATCCTCATCGTCATCGTCCGCCTAGGGGGAACAGAGATATTATAGCTACACTAAGAAAGGTAAGGTCCTCTGTCTCCCTCACTGGGTCGTCCTCATCGTCATCGTCCACCTAGGGGGAACAGAGATATTGTAGCTACCCTAAGATAGGTAAGGTCCTCTGTCTCCCTCACTGGGTCGTCCTCATCGTCATCGTCCACCTAGGGGGAACAGATATTGTAGCTACTTGGGGGGAACAAGGTGAGGTATTAAGGATGCCGCTGTCAAAAACTTGAACAAAAACATTATAGCTACACCAAGATATGTAAGATAAGATTCTTGGACTGTCACCTTTGCGTTTTTCATGACAATGTTAATGGTGTTCCCCCCTATTAGATTCCCTGCATACCCTTACTATGCAGGGATATAAATCAGGGCTGGCTAAAAAATCAGACAGCTAAAGCCTATGCTTGGAGGATGAGAGATAACAGGCTCAAAGTAATCTTAAATTCATAGTTATTTCAACCAATCAGAAGGCAGAATCTATTCACTCCCTTGTACAGTTTTCAGATTTTTTATGTAATCTGAACTTAAACTGAAATATATCTGAAGGTCTAAACAGCTTTTGTTGGCCTACAAGGGCTTCATTATGTTTCATTACTGCTCAATCCAGGTCTGACACCTACCTGTTTCACTACCTCTAAGACTCGGACTACTTCCGAGTGATTTCACTGTTTTTCTAAAATTCTGAAACCAGACTAAAATCTGAAAACTGACATCCCTGACTATGCAATCATTTTCTATTTTGTTTTCTAGTTGTTGATTTTGTGGAAAATGCTAAAAAAGGCACACTTGTATCATTTGTATAACTGTGTGCAGTGTGCTACCATTGACAAAATACGTGCATGCATATTCATTTTCGCATACTACTGTAATGGGCAAAATATAAAAAACAAATGAAGTGAGAGGGAGAATAAAATATATTGCGGAACATATAAAATCTACTGCTAGGGATGTGAGATTTTGATGGCACAAAAATTTCCCCTAATTGTAAGATGGTTGAAAAACGTTTACTTTACAGTATGGGCAGAGAAATAATGAGTATCGTAGCTTGCCACTAGGGCTCTGTGTGCCATCTGTCCTACTGACATGGAGCTGACTATCAGTTCTCAGATCTCAACTGTGAAGAATTTCTGGGGGTTTTCTTTTTGGAACCTTTATTATAGATAAATAGACACCAATGAAAGCAGGAAGAAAATGTATTGTATGTTACCTTAAGGTAAATAGGCAGCGGATTTCTTAATGCGACTGCATTCTTCTCTGGCCATCTCGCTGGAAGAGAAGAATTATTCGATAAGATGCCAATTAACAGTACATGTATAATATCTTAGGTACAATAATTTCAAGTTTTAAAGATGTATGAAGATTCCAGAAAAAAAACCCACTACAACTTACTCTAAGTGCAAAGGGCGAACCAAATTATCTGTGTTCCAATCAAATTTCCTACAGATACTTGCACCTTATTACACAAAATTACGTTTTACAAGTCACAGTGTCATCATGAAATGTCCTGAACACTAAAACAGTGTTTTACAAGTCACTGCTGTCATCATGAAATGTCCTGAACACTAAAACAGGGTTCCCAAGTTTGTTTTTCTTTAATTAATGTACATTTAAAACTAACAAAAAAATAGGCAAATTTAAGACTTCTCGACAACTCTATGAAAAAAATATTCCTGTAAACTGATTGATGCAGATGGCATCAGTTGATGCATACTCCTCCGTAAGCGGCTTTCTTGTACTTTAATTTTCGAATCAGATTTAATTAGAGAACTTTTTAAGACCTATGGCTAGAAAAATGTAAAGTTTAAGACCTTTCTGAGGGCTTGAATTTGATCAAATCAATTTATGACCTTTTAAGACATTTTAGGATTTATGGTAACCCTCTCCAACTCACCGGAAAAGTACCTGACCCCTAACAGAGTCTTGCCGCTGATAGCGATGAGAACGTGACTGGCCACGTCGAGCGAGCGTAGCGCGGGTTCCCTCTCTAAGCGCGACACGAGCCACTTCACGGTCTTCTCCTGCTCACGTACCCCCAGGTGGGTGTTGGTGGCATTCAGTGCCTGCAGCAGGAATGGGGATATCAAACTGAGCTATAATGTCACAGGCAACATAAAGAACAATGCACATGCCTTGTGCAAGACTATTTGTGTGGCATTCGGAAAAAAAACAGACTTTACATATTAGGAATTGTACTTTCACCATGTTAGCGTATGCAGCCCATTTTCTATGTACTATCAGTGGCTATGAACAGAAGACAATTTCTGCCAATGATAAACTATGATTCCTTCCTGTCACGTAGAGCACGGTGCTCTATAAACATAGCTGTCTGTACCCTGTCCCAGTGATGTTCTGTTCATTAAATAAGGCCTTTCTGACGTAATTAAAAATGTCAAAAAGCCATACTTTTGAAAGAAAGGTGATTTATATCTTCACTTGAATACATGCTCCTCCTGTTATTAAGTGAACAAGTGTCTGTCTTAGTTTTCTCTTTACCTGTACGGTGAGGGCAGTGGCGAGCACGCTGCCGTATGAGCCGTCTGACCGGCGCTGGGAGACGAGGTAGGTGACAGCGCGCCGCATGGCCAGCTCCACATCCGGGTCGTTACTGCCACACGTCAGGGCCAGCGCCACAATGGCGCACTCATCTGTGACCAACAGAGGGACAGAGATTAGTCATCACTGGGACAGGGTACAGACAGCTATGTTTATAGAGCACCGTGCTCTACGTGACAGGAAGGAATCATAGTTTATCATTGGCAGAAATTGTCTTCTGTTCATAGCCACTGATAGTACATAGAAAATGGGCTGCATACGCTAACATGGAGAAATAACATGTACGTTTGAAGCTTAGTTACAAGGCAAAAGAACATTAAACACGTGAATCGTAAGTCAAAAATAACAGTTCAATATTTCTCACTGAAACATACTTTTTTAATAAATATTTTATTATTACGTTTTAAAAAAAAATCGTAAACTAAGAACATGTTCAGCAGTGATATAAGCTGAATAACGTACTAGGGAACTCAGGCAGGCATTGCTCATAATCTATATAGGGTATCGTCTATTGGTCTTCAGACAAAGTACCAGAACACGTCTAATAAGTAAGCGTTACCTGTAAGCATGTCTCGCGGGCACCGCTACACAACGAGTGGGTGTCACACACAGTCTACCAAGTACAAAAGTAAACGTCACAAAAACTCAACATGGCGAAATATGAAATATACAACACAAAGAAGTACTTAGAAGAAATAAGGTGCAAACGAATCTGATAAAACATATATAAATTGTAAAACATTCAAATTACCAGCTATTCTTATACAGATTATATTTTGTGCATCACACTTAGATTGACAGCAACCATGGAGAAAAGGTACGCTAAAAACTACAACAACAAAGCTTGGGTTGACCTTAATCAAAGCTATGGGTCACATTTGGATACAACACTTATCTAGTTCACATTACTAATCTAATAGTGTGAGAGAGGCCTACCTGCACCGTACATGTAGGACCCATCGGCCTTCTGCTTGGTGAGCAGGCGCTCCACGTGTCGCCGCTCTATCTGCACACCCGCATTGTACAGCGCCATGACCGCCACGCTGTGCGCGTACATGTTGGGGGGCAGGAAGGGCACCTACAGGGCGAGTAAGGGAGAGAGTAGGAATGAGATAAACAGAGGAGAAATGTCAAAACAAAAATAATTGAATGAGCATCTTTCTTGAAACAAAATCATAATAAGGCCTAAAAAGATCTGGACCTACCCTATTGCTTTGGCCCGTCCCTAACTTTGATTGGACGAAACTAGTGTTAAAAATATCAAAATTCAACAATTAATCTAATATTGTTGTGAGAAGTGTCTGCAGTGATTTCTGAATCGTCAAGAACCCTCAGTCTATTTGTATCAGTCGAAAAAAACACACACTATTAAATTGAATTACTTACGCTATTTTTGAGACCCACGTTACCTAAACACAACTATTTATTTTCTGGGCCTGACCACCCCTTTTTCTATGCGGCTGTACCAGGATCCACTCCAGAGAACAGAGCCCTACCTGATGGATGACGTACTCCTCCAGCGACGTCACCAGGTCATGGCCATAGAAGTCTCGCGGGTTCTGGTACGTGGCTAACAGAGCGGTCACGTGACTGGCCATTTGTACGAGCGTGATCTCCCGACTGATGATTTCTCGCGACCTGGGCAGAGGAGAAGAGAGGGATGTAAGTCTGGGCATGTTAAACATTATGGAAACTTTAGTCAACTAAACCAAGCACAAGGCAGTATGTATTCATCCCCTTAAAGGCAATGGCGCCATTATACACATGGTCAAAAAACCAAAATCCTTCAATTGTTATGACAAAGGAAAATATATTTTTCAGTCCTCTGGACTGAAAAACCTTGCTTTTGGTGGCTAAAAATAATCATCTCATGTATATTGATCAATGACTTGTAACACCGGTACCACCCTTCCTACCCCCTCTGACAAAGTATTAGCTAGGCGGTCTGGCCTATGCAGGTAGTGGACAGTGTACGTGACCCAGGGCCAGGCACTGGGGGGGAGGTGGAGACAATTGTCCCAATTGTACTGGAAACGCGCTCGTGGGGTGGAGTGAAGCTACCAGCCTAGTCTATCAAGCCCAGACCAACTGTTTCCCAAAGTGACTGTTATGTAAGAGGTATCTAGGTCAAGGAAGGACTAGTACCAGCCGTGCCCCACCTGTCAATCATCCCTCTTATCCCTCCTATTTCTAATAATACAACCACCCCCAGCGACCAATGAGAACACCAGTCCTGTAGGTAGAGGGGGTCGGAGTGAGGGGAGCGTGGAGGTGTCCAATTAGTACCAATTTCACGCCTGTTGACTATACACAATAGAAAAACATCGGACAGTAAGGCTTTTGGGGCGATCTTTACCAATAATCACTAGATGGCGCCCCAAAAGCAAAAATTGGCTAGAATGTACATTAGTATATGGGCAATTCATAAATGCAAAAGAAAAATATGGTTCTATTTTAGTTTGAGACCTACATGTATTCAAATATGGCTAATTTCATGAACATTTTGAAACTGCTGAAAACTACTTTAGAAGACAATGACAATATTTTTGCTCATAATTTTTTTTTTAGATATACTACATTTAAGAAGTAAATATCTATGGTTTTATATCAATCTCAGGGATAAAAAACACTTGTTGCATTCATTATGGCAAAATTTTAAAATGGTTTTAAACCCAAAAATTCATAGGTACCCATATAAAACCATTTTCCATATTAGAACAGATACGTAGCTTTCCTGACCAAGTAAGCATGGTGACCCCCAATTCTTTTCCCAGAAAATGATAGATAACACCTATATCTACACTATGTATAATTTTAGGGAATTTCTTAAGGTTGAATTTTTGGGGGCGAATATTTCTATCAGAAATTTTATATTTTATTTAATTAATTTAATAATTTATCTAAAATAAAAGATATATTCTATTCCACTAAAAGCCATATTATTTTCTAACTGGTGCATGGATTTTGTGTATATATGTCTTAGGTTTAGATTTCAATGATTTTATAATTGATTTGAGGATTGTTATGAAATTTATCACGAAAACTCTACTTGAGCATATTTTTTTCAAAAGTGTTTATTTTAAAGGAATTATGCTCACATTTTTATATCTCTAGCACAAAAGTTTCCATGGTGACCCCCTATTTTCTTTACATTTTTAGGATGCATATATGTTTAACTTTTATTTCCTAAACTTTCATAAAATTCTTAAGGTTGGATCTATAATGGCGCCATTGTCTTTAAACTTGAGTCAACTGAACCGATCACAGGGCAGTATGTATTCACTCCCTTCTACTTTAGTCAACTGAACCAGTCACAAGGCAGTATGCAGGGATCTCCCTAGGCCTGCGGGATGGGCCATTCCCGCATCAGGAATTTTATTCCCGCACTGTGTTAACATTGAAGGGGCCATTCCCGCAACAACAAAAAATCAAAAATGGTAAATAAGGTTCCAAATGCCCACATATTTCCAGAAAACGGCCCCTTAGAAATTTCCCTGATGGGGCTTTTGATACTTAAATTTTTTTTCTAGGAATATCCCTGAGTATGTATTCACTCCCTTCTACTTTAGTCAACTGAACCAGTCACAAGGCAGTATGTATTCACTCCCTTCTACTTTAGTCAACTGAACCAGTCACAAGGCAGTATGTATTCACTCCCTTCTACTTTAGTCAACTGAACCAGTCACGAGGCAGTATGTATTCACTCCCTTCTACTTTAGTCAACTGAACCAGTCACGAGGCAGTATGTATTCACTCCCTTCTACTTTAGTCAGCTGAACCAGTCACAAGGCAGTATGTATTCACTCCCTTCTACTTTAGTCAGCTGAACCAGTCACAAGGCAGTATGTATTCACTCCCTTCTACTTTAGTCAGCTGAACCAGTCACAACGCAGTATGTATTCACTCCCTTCTACTTTAGTCAGCTGAACCAGTCACAACGCAGTATGTATTCACTCCCTTCTATTTTAGTCAGCTAAACCAGTCACAAGGCAGTATGTATTCACTCCCTTCTACAGGTTTCAAATTTTGGAAGTGATCTGAGTTTAATCTGAAATATCTGCGGACTTGCCAGGTGCTTTAGGTGTGTCCTTGCTGTCTAATTTAGGTCCGACTGTTACCTAACTGTTGTTTCACTGTAGTTTAACTACATTTTGAGCATGATTCTGCTGATTTTTTAAATCTGAAACGAGTCAAAAATCTGAAAATTGACATCCCTGGAGAAAGGGGGAGAGTGGGTGAGTTTGTTGGGGTAGTTTAACGTCCGGCGAGGTCAGCAGGTTACTTGAGGGTTGCTTTCTCTGGGTAAGTTGTAACAGTCATTATATTTGTGAAACAGATCCTGGTTTACAAACATGGTTAAATATAAAAGTATGTTAGGCCTATCTCCATTAAATTAGGGGTTTTATGGTATACATACATCAGTGTGCAAAGCAAAGAACCCCCGGCCCAAACTTAACCTGCTGATAGCAGCCAACAGGCCTATCTCCATCAAATAAGGGGTTTTATGGTATATATAGATCAGCGTACAAACCACAGAACCCCCGGCCCACACCTCACCTGCTGATAGCAGCCAATAGGCCTATCTCCATCAAATTAGGGGTTTTATGGTATATATAGATCAGCGTACAAACCACAGAACCCCCAGCCTGCACCTCACCTGCTTATAGCAGCCAACAGGCCTATCTCCATCAAATAAGGGGTTTTATGGTATATATAGATCAGCGTACAAACCACAGAACCCCCAGCCTGCACCTCACCTGCTTATAGCAGCCAACAGGCCTATCTCCATCAAATTAGGGGTTTTATGGTATATATACATCAGCGTTCAAAGCACAGAACCCCCAGCCTGCACCTCACCTGCTTATAGCAGCCAACAGGCCTATCTCCATTAAATTAGGGGTTTTATGGTATATATACATCAGTGTTCAAAGCACAGAACCCCCAGCCTGCACCTCACCTGCTTATAGCAGCCAACAGGCCTATCTCCATTAAATTAGGGGTTTTATGGTATATATACATCAGCGTTCAAAGCACAGAACCCCCAGCCTGCACCTCACCTGCTTATAGCAGCCAACAGGCCTATCTCCATTAAATTAGGGGTTTTATGGTATATATACATCAGCGTTCAAACCACAGAACCCCCAGCCTGCACCTCACCTGCTTATAGCAGCCAACAGGCCTATCTCCATTAAATTAGGGGTTTTATGGTATATATACATCAGCGTTCAAACCACAGAACCCCCGGCCAACACCTCACCTGCTTATAGCAGCCAACAGGCCTATCTCCATTAAATTAGGGGTTTTATGGTATATATACATCAGTGTTCAAAGCACAGAACCCCCAGCCTGCACCTCACCTGCTTATAGCAGCCAACAGGCCTATCTCCATTAAATTAGGGGTTTTATGGTATATATACATCAGTGTTCAAAGCACAGAACCCCCAGCCTGCACCTCACCTGCTTATAGCAGCCAACAGGCCTATCTCCATTAAATTAGGGGTTTTATGGTATATATACATCAGTGTTCAAAGCACAGAACCCCCAGCCTGCACCTCACCTGCTTATAGCAGCCAACAGGCCTATCTCCATCAAATTAGGGGTTTTATGGTATATATACATCAGCGTTCAAAGCACAGAACCCCCAGCCTGCACCTCACCTGCTTATAGCAGCCAACAGGCCTATCTCCATCAAATTAGGGGTTTTATGGTATATATACATCAGCGTTCAAACCACATAACCCCCAGCCTGCACCTCACCTGCTTATAGCAGCCAACAGGCCTATCTCCATCAAATTAGGGGTTTTATGGTATATATACATCAGCGTTCAAACCACAGAACCCCCAGCCTGCACCTCACCTGCTTATAGCAGCCAACAGGCCTATCTCCATCAAATTAGGGGTTTTATGGTATATATACATCAGCGTTCAAACCACAGAACCCCCAGCCTGCACCTCACCTGCTTATAGCAGCCAACAGGCCTATCTCCATCCTGTCTACGCTTCGCTGATTTTCCAGGCTGTCAAAGCACCAGCTGCGGTGGTAAAGTTGTAGGGCAGTTAGAGCGGCAGCATTGGTCCGCCATCCCCACTCCGCCTTGCCCGTCCTCTGACGCGCTATCCTGGACGCTAACGAGTCGGTCGCAGTTTGTAGGTCCCTCTGGAGGCCAGCTTCTGGAAACAACAGTTTAGAATTCCTGATTTGTTTAAATTGATTTACAGATGACAAAGTAAAATATAATTGCAGCTCAGTGTGCCCACACTTTTATAAAAATCAATTTAAGATCCTTTAAGACTTTGGCAAATTTAAGACTAATTTACCAAAGGTTCAGAAGAGTGATCGCTTAAGGTTTGATGCTATAACAATTGGCAAAATATGGCAATTTTCCTGATCCTATCATTTGATGTTCATTTTCTTTATCAGATCCGATAAAGACTTTTTTAATACCTCTGGCGAGAAAATGGCGAAATTTAAGACCTTTTTAAGGCCTTAAATTTGAGAAAATCAATTAGAGACATACTAAGACTCTTTAAGACTTACGTGGGCACCCTGATTGCTTCTTGTTTGTTCTAGTCTGGAAGTGTTTTCTATTGTTTTCAATTGATCAACATTATTAAAGCCAATGGATGACCTTTCTATCACTTTGCTGTTAATCATATATTTATATGCATAATGTTTGTGCAAAGTTTCAATGAAATAGTCTTCAAATTCAGCACTGGAGTCATTTTCTGAGCCATGTCAGCCATCTTTCACAAATATGAGTGAATTTACTATTACACATGTACTCACAGCTACACAAACAAGCATTACTCAAACGCCATTATGGCAATTAGGGTGACCACAGTCAGTAACACACCAGTATTACTCACCCCCCGTTATGGCGATAAGTGCGATGACAGTCAGTAGCACCCACACACAACCGGCAACACACATCAGTAATAGGCGAAATAGCGTCACCAGCTCTGGCACGTGTCGCTTACACTCCCGGCGGACAATCTGAAAAAAAAATCATCCAATCAACATAAAAAGCAGCTATGTCAAAATACAGAACTGAAATCTGATTGAATTTGCTATTGGCCCAATAGGATATGATATACAAATTTCTAGTTTTACTTTGAATATACAGGGATGTAAGAATTAGATACCATCAAAGAAAAATATTGAAACATTGCCAGGCATTACCTTGAGTATATCTGCGTAGTCAAGAACCTCGTCAGACTCCTCTTTGACGTTGGACGATTTGTGAACTGGGAAGAGGAACACAAGGAGATTCAGCGTGTTAGGTATAGTTATTATACTTTAAAGGGTTCCTTGCACATAAATTTATAAGATCCCAATTAGTTTGTATTTAATTTACTTATGTACTCTTAAAATGTTTCAAACGTAAAAAAGGGAAAATATCAACATACAGAAAATTAATCAGGAAAGAAAACTAAATTTGGGAATTCCCTCAATTCTGGAATATTCAGTATTCCCCTTGCTACGTCATAATCATGGGAATTCCCTTTCAAAATAACTTGGAAATTCCAGGTTATTGAGTGAATCTAGGTGAGTAAAAAATGCAATTAATAAAAGACTGTATGGGGCCAAATATATATATATAAAAAAAAAAGACCAAGTTAACAGGGATGTTTTGAGACACGGGCCTCACCTAACCAGTTGCGGAGCCCCTCTCGCGTGTAGCCGTCCAGCCGCTGGTCGCTGAGGTTTACGTTCAGGTTGACCATCGTCACTTGATGTCGCTGAATCAACCACTTCATCTCGGGAAAGCTGGCGTACATTTTGTGCAGTGACCCTTTATACTCCTCCTCAGGACCAACCAAGGCGCAGCAGATTCTTACTGAAAACATAGGGTCAGCAAATGAAAGTTACAAGTTATTGTAGTTAGGCTACAATGACTATCAGAGGGCATCATTTCCTAGTTCAACGCCAAAAGAACCTTGAGGATGCATGTAATATTGGCCATGGGTAACAATTTGAGTCACACCGGGTATTTCACATGTTTGAAAAAAAATTGAAGCAGTACTTTGTTAAAAATGTCTAAAGAAACCAGACTTACGTCCAACATTATGTAAATGGTCATTTCTAGAGAAAAATGGGGAAACTTTCACGGCTGTTTACCGATTCCCATGACTTTTCTGTGATGAATTGACCTTTCTAATTTAGTAAATGTCATACATGCAGCAAGGGCTGCTTTACCATGTTCTTTTTTGTCGTTGTTTTAATGGGTCTTAGGCTTGAATCTCTCCGAGGCTGCATGACCATTCTGTGTGTGTGTCTGATGGCCTGGTAGGGTTAGGTTTAGGGTTTGGCTCGAATCTCCCAGAAGCTGCCTTACCATTGCGTGTGTGTGCAAGTGTGTGCATGTGTCTGTGTGATGGCCTGGTAGGGTTAGGGGTGTAACACAGTGCAGCCTGTTATTTTACAGGGTTAGGCTTGAATCTCCCCCAGGCTGCCTTACCGTTCTGACTGTGTGCGTGTGTCTGATGGCCTGGTAGGGTTAGGGGTGTAACACAGTGCAGCCTGTTATTTTACAGGGTTAGGCTTGAATCTCCCCCAGGCTGCCTTACCGTTCTGACCGTGTGCGTGTGTCTGATGGCCTGGTAGGGTTAGGGGTGTAACACAGTGCAGCCTGTTATTTTACAGGGTTAGGCTTGAATCTCCCCCAGGCTGCCTTACCGTTCTGACTGTGTGCGTGTGTCTGATGGCCTGGTAGGGTTAGGGGTGTAACACAGTGCAGCCTGTTATTTTACAGGGTTAGGCTTGAATCTCCCCCAGGCTGCCTTACCGTTCTGACTGTGTGTGTGTGTCTGATGGCCTGGTAGGGTTAGGGGTGTAACACAGTGCAGCCTGTTATTTTACAGGGTTAGGCTTGAATCTCCCCCAGGCTGCCTTACCGTTCTGACCGTGTGCGTGTGTCTGATGGCCTGGTAGGGTTAGGGGTGTAACACAGTGCAGCCTGTTATTTTACAGGGTTAGGCTTGAATCTCCCCCAGGCTGCCTTACCGTTCTGACCGTGTGCGTGTGTCTGATGGCCTGGTAGGGTTAGGGGTGTAACACAGTGCAGCTTGTTGTTTTACAGGGTTAGGCTTGAATCTCCCCCAGGCTGCCTTACCGTTCTGACCGTGCGTATGTCTGATGGCCTGGTAGAGGTTGTGTAAACTGTCGCCTGACTTGTCGATGGCCGACATCTCCAGTGACAGCAGGATGTTCTTGGCCTCGGTGAAACTGGCTGAGAGACAGAAAAGGCGGATAGTTCTTACCGAGGTTAAAACTGCAGGTACACTTCAAGCAACACTCAATTTAGTTATAATTGTTTCATACTGATACCCAAATCTAAATGTTTTACATTACGCTTTGATATAGACACTGTTTTATCAACTCATACTAGTTACTTAGGTCACTCAACACGGGGACCAGCAACGGTTCACGCTGTTCATAAAAGGAGGCCTTAAATTTGAGAAAATCAATTTGAGACATTTTATCACCATGGTGGTAACCCTGTATTCCAGTAACGGGCATATGTCTATTCGTACTAACCTGCAGCGATGTCCTCGTTGAGCAGCACAGTATCGATACAGTCCTGGTCCGTGTGGTACGGCCCCGCCTGCAGCACGCGTGCCAACCACCGCACAGTCGGGTCGTCCCACCCCGCCACACAGATTCGCTCCTGAAATCAGGTGGAGATAATTATTCCTATGTCAATCCACTTATCTGCCAACAATGTGAAGTTAAATCCACTAAAACTGAATGATCTAAATAGTAAGGTATTTTGATAAGACTGGATTAACTGTAAACGGTTTTACCTTGAGTGGGGATAACCCTATAGTATGTACATAGATAAAGCAAAATCATATCATTCAGAAAACAAACATGAGCTAGCCTAGCAAAAAGAAGGTACACCAGTACCGGTGTAGTAAGCCCAACAGAGTTATCTTAACAACCAATTAGATATAATATGAACTCACCTTTCACATCTGAGATCTAAACGGGTCCAGTATGTTTAAGGATAGACTACTGCAGTCGATAGTTAACATAGACAAGACCCCCTCTATTCCAAAACCATCTCTAGCAATGAAAATACATCGCTGTTGCAAATATATGTAATTCCCTCTCATTTAACTCATTTTGATTTAATTTTACTATTTTGTTTGGAACATCTTCCCCATAAAAAAGTTAGGATAGGGTCAAACAATTAAGAAAGGTCGGGTTGCCCGAACACCCTAATTTGTTTTAGGCCTACTGATTGTCCCTCTGTTAACCCCTGTCGTCTCCCCGCCCAGCCCTTCTGTCCTACCCTTCTGTCCAAAACTGGTCCCACATCGGGGATTGTTATCAGCCTGGAACCCAACAGTTAGTTGCTTGATTCAAGCAAACGTATAAAAGATTCCACATCTAGTCCTATTTTTGTGAACACAATTACAGCCCTACTGTTGTACCGTATTATGTATAAACGTGAAGCCCCACAAGAATGTACGTGCCCCACCTAGGTAGACGTAGGTTTAAGCAACGGTTAAAGGAAAAACATCTAAAAGAGCCTAAAAAACGTCAAATCATCTTTGCTATAAATTTTGATGTGGGAAAATATTTTTCATTGTTATTTTTAGCTTTAGAGGTGTTGAAGTTGAAAAAATTAAAAATCAGACAGAAATCTGAAAACCTACATCCTTCTTATAATAGTGTCATGAGCAGTTGAAGTTAAGAGGGTCACCTTTTTCTCGGCCTGGCCATTGCCGGTGGGGCCAACCCGGGACGTGAAGACGAGGTGGTGCAGAAACTGGTGCAGCCGGCGCTCTATCTGGTGCAGGTAGGTAGCGCCATCCGACACGGCCGCCCGCTTCTTCTTCATGGTGAATGGGTGAGAGACCTCGCCGCCTGGAGAGAGAAACGGGATGTACAATAACTGAACGGGAGACAGACCTCACTGCCTGGAGAGAGAAACGGGACGTACAATAACTGAACGGGAGACAGACCTCACTGCCTGGAGAGAGAGAAACGGGACGTACAATAACTGAACGGCTGACAGATCTCACTGCCTGGAGAGAGAAACGGGACGTACAATAACTGAACGGGAGACAGACCTCACTGCCTGGAGAGAGAGAAACAGGACGTACAATAACTGAACGGGAGACAGACCTCACTGCCTGGAGAGAGAGAGAAACGGGACGTACAATAACTGAACGGGAGACAGACCTCACTGCCTGGAGAGAGAGAAACGGGACGTACAATAACTGAACGGGAGACAGACCTCACTGCCTAGAGAGAGAGAAACGGGACGTACAATAACTGAACGGGAGACAGACCTCACTGCCTGGAGAGAGAGAAACGGGACGTACAATAACTGAACGGGTGACAGACCTCACTGCCTAGAAAAAAAAAGTCCCTTTAAAAGGTTGCAATTTTGAAATAAGAATTAGTTTTAACTAATTTTATGATGAAATTAGACCAAAGCCATGTTTCATTGTTCTTTTCTACCTTTAAAGGTAGCCAAAACCAAAATCAAGTCAAAATTTGGCAGAATGTATTAACTATTGAAATACTGAACTGTTAGATTATATTGTGTTTTATCACCCGCACTGCTGACGAGCAGTACGTACAGGGGATAGTGCTTATTACAATACCGTAGGTACCTCTCGTCATTTTAACTAATTCAAACATATTTAGATCGTTGCATTGGGTGATAAAATAAAGAAGAACCTCAGTGGTCACCCTCGGGTGGTTGTACGAACCATGGGGATCATACGAACCTCGGGTTTTGCCCTCGATTGATGACGATCCCCCATGGGTCGTACAGCCACCCTCAGACGAACCCCCCTCCCCCCAAGTTCTTTTCATCAGAATACGTATTACTTATGGGGAATAAACTTAAGATCTGTTTGTTATATCATTTCGGCTTATGTGTCGTATTGATGGGTGACTTTAAAGAGTTTAAGTAATACTAGCTCCTTGACTTGTAGTAGTAACAGCCTTCACTCAGGGAGTTTAATTCTAAATGAAGACACTCAGTTAGCAGAGGTTCATATAGATGCTGTGCATATGACGTCACACCTCCCAAATTGGGATGGCAGCCATGCTGGTGATCAGATTAAATCTATTATTAGTTACAATTCTAAAGCATTAATGATGCATATTTTTGTATATTTCATCAAAAGAAAGCTTAATTAATCATAATCAACAATTATTATCTATCAGTTATGGATATTTCTAATAGCCACATGGGTGTGGTGACCACATGGTGATCACCAAAATCTGGTCACGTGACCCTGTCTGCACAAGGTCTATATCTATTGAAGAGTTTATCACATCCAGAGTCCAGCATCCGTTGCTCACAGTAGATCTACCATACATCTCGGATACACCATAGCCTTTGTTAGTACATAGCCAATGTCGAATGGCAATATTCAGAAATAAACACTTGTAACTTGTCTAGACAAAGGTTAGGGCAGGGGCTAGCTCTGTGGACCCTTCTAAAGTTCTATCATTCACAGCAAGGAGCGTGTACAACTTGAGACCTGATCCTTTGGCTAGGGACTCTGTGAACCCTATTATTTAGCAGGGAGAGAGTGGGACCTCTGGACCAAATTTAATTTTTTAAGGGGTCATCCATAAAGTATGTACGCACCAAGGGGGGGGGGGGGGAGGGGGGTCTGAAATTGTTGAAAATGTGCATACGATCTAGTACATATTTAATGCGTACTATAGTCCAAATAGGGGGGGGGGGGGGGGGGCTGGGATTTTTGAAAATGTGCGTGCGCACTTAATGGAAGGCCCCTAAATGAAAAACGGGGACCCTTTTGAATATAGTATGTGACAGGGACAGATTTACGTTTACAGCCCCCCCCCCCCCCCCCCAGTTTTTGCCAAATTTAGTTCTCGATCTTTTCAATGTAACATTTTTATTTCATTTATTTATTTCAAAAATCATCATCAGGGCAACACAATTAATAGAATAGATACATGGCATGATAATAAACTTAGTAAAAGTAAGAAAAGAAAAAATTAATATATGTAGCAAGCAGGATTGGGGTTTGAGCGAAAAGTTTCTGGCATTTCCAGCATGGCGCAGTGAGTTAAACTGGGCTCCGTTTGTCACCTTATTTATTGGGGTGTAGATGGGGGGGGGGGGGGTCCTCTTGTCGCATATCTAATTCTAAAGCTGCATTCTCGTCTCTGGGGGGGCTATAATTTGCTACGCTGTAACTCACGTATGGCCGCGTCAATTTTGTGACATGACCAATAACGTCGGTGGATTATGTTCTAACATATCAAAACACATCGCCAGCTGCAGCGTCGTTAGGCCAACATTGGCATATTGTTAGCCTAACAACACACGGATGAGACAGCCGCTTTAAGAAATGCCTTAGGCCAAGGGAAAAAATAGTTGCATTCCGGTAGCCTCACCTACCCTATTTTTTTGCCCCGATCCTTATTGACCTAAAGTTTTTTAAAGATTTTTTCGTCAAAAATATTCGAATTTTGCAAAATATTACCGAAATCTGGATGTTTTTCCACTGGGTTGTAAAACTAGAATGAAGGAACACAAAGTCAAGGAGCGAAAAATAACAGTCACACTCCAAGAGCACATTAGTCAACTGTCATAGACATAGCAAATCCATACTCTCCAGTCACCTCGGATTCCACGATTACAACGTACATCTGAAGTGACGGTGGAGTATGATAGCAAGGCCCGATATTTCGAAACACCTTACCTTAAACTTTTTCCTGAGTTAAGGTGTCCTTAAATGTCTGGGCGTAGCACACCTTAAATACATTTTCCTTAAACTTTAAGGAAGAAATGGATATTTCGAAACACCTTGCCACCTTAAGAGTTTAAGGTGGATACAGATGTTTACATTTTGGTGTTTTCCGACCTTAACCTGAGAATTACACATTATTTACTAATTCCCACTTTAGTAAAGGTCTTTTTCATGTCAGATTTAAAAAAAAGAACTGTAAAAATTCGTGGAGAATTAAGAATTCTGCCTAAATCTCACATCGCTGATGTTGTTGACGCTGTTGCCGACGACGTTGCCACAACGTCGTTACCATGACGACGACGTTGCCGAACAACGCATGTTAACATCCGCAGTTAGATAACAGAATATAGTTTCCTGTTTTATTAGGGATTTCATGAAAATTGTTGTCATTATTATCAAAATGTATCTTTATTTGTGATATTTATCACGAAATGAACTTAAAAATTTGGAAGAATTTGTTTGTTTTGGCCCTCCAGTAGACTGGGGGTATAGACCGCTAAAATCGACAGCGCGACATGGTCATTTCTTAAATTCTACACGGCAACACGGCTGTTTTATAAATTCGACAGGCAACATGGCAATTTAGTGACAAATGACATTGCTCTTTTCTTAGATTCGACATGCATTCTAACAAAATAATAATGTTGTATACGGTACCCTGTCCGACTGTAGGCTGTACCGTGTGGAAGCTATTTCTGAGTGAGTGGTGGAGCTTTAGGGAGTCTCAGTATCTGAAACACCCTTTTAACGCCGCTGCAGATCTCGGTCCAAAACTAGCTCAGTTCAAATTTGACCGTTAAATACTATTTTCTTGCCCAATAGCGATGCTTATGTAGACTATAAGAGTTCACGCCTCAAATTAGAATGTAAGTATTACAAAGATTGCAAGTGCTTAAGTGGGAAGAAGCCTAAGTCACTGACTGTCAATAACGTTAGCGTAATGACATAGAACATTATTATTTTGTTAGAATCCTGCTCCCCAAAATCTAAACGAAACCAATATTGCCAGCATGATATTATCAATATGGCAGTCAGAGATACTGAGGAAAAATGTCTAGATATTATATCACAGTTAAATCTACTCCTCACTGCAAAAACGCTAATGAAGTTAATTCAAAAGAAACAAGAGTTCTCCCATGGACCGAGTTCTTTAGGACCGAGTTCTCCAGTATTCTCGCAGTTGGGCTGACGTCAGTAGGATAGCAACAGGCCCCGCCCTCGTCACGAAGGGGAAAAAGATCAAAAGGAATAGCTCATGAATATGCAGATTTCCCCTCCGCGACGGGGGCGCGGCCTGTTACTAAGAAGACTTGTTCCCGGCGTTTATTATCTATCTTGATTAAGCTGGTGTGGCAGTTTATACCCACCGCCAGTCTACACCCACCGGCCGCCATAACGGGCCACTTGACTGGCCAGCTGCACCTAGCCTTGGGCCAACCGGGACAGGTACCCCTTCCACAGACTAGGAGTAGGGACGAGTTAGCCTTTTTGGTCTGAATCCTAGTGATGTAAAAGATGTGAGGGATATATATTTAGTTTGCTACCCATTACAACTTTTACTGGCAAGAGTGACAGAACACACCCTGAGACTATCTGTGACCCAATGAGCATGCGCCGTGACGCAGGCGGTAGATACATCCTGGCCGGTGGGTTTAAACTGTGACACTGGAATCAGACCACCCTTTCCGCCCGTCCGTGAGAATTCGTTGTAATGTCGTAATCGACGCGGGAAACGTCTCGCAGCGCCCCCAGTGTCAATCACTTGAACTACGGACCGCATGGCGTCCTTCCCGATCGTGAGAGATGTTTCTCTGAATAAATCCAAGTTTAAAGTCATCTACCTCTCAAATCATTACATTCGTGTTGACAACAGAGGTCATATTTACGGAGAAAACAGGTATAGAAAGACTAAAAAAAAAAGCAGTGGTCTCAGCGGTTTGTATTAGTAGTAGATCTAAGCCTTTTGAGTGAATTTTAGTGACATGCGACGTAAGGGGCAGTCGACCAGTGGGCTGGGGGGGTAGGGGGGGGCTTAGCCAAATGACCGACTCTCTAGTAGAGAGTATGTTAGGAGTAGAGAGGTTATAGATCCCTAAAATCGACAGCGCGACATGGCCATTTCTTAAATTCGACACAGCGACACAGCCGTTTTTTTAAAATTCGACAAGCGACATGGCAAATGTTAAGTGACGAATGACGTAGCCCTTCTCTTGAATTCAACAGGGGACAGGGGCTTAAAAATGATAACGACATGGAACATGGCTGTTTCTTAAATTCGACATGTGACATGGGTCTAAAGTGAGATATAATGACAGGCGACACGGCCGTTTTTTAAATTCGACACGCGATATGGAACCCCACCATCTAGAGTAGAGGAGCCAGTTTCCGCGCAGTTTCCGCGCAAGAAATTAAGTTTTAACAAAATATTTAAAGAAAAAAATAATCAATTTAATATTTTTTCTTCTATATGCAGGGGAATGACGTCTATGAACATAATCATAATTAAAAAAAATAAAGTTTGAAAATATTTTTGTAATATCTTAAGGTTTTACTTTCACATGTTAATTCTTCAGTTTCCGCGCACCTGGAGCCTATTTCCGCGCATTTTGGTGTCAGTTTCCGCGCATTTATGCATATTTGAGGTGTAAAATGAGTAAAATTCGCAATAGGAAGAAAATATTATACAAGGAGCATGAGAAAAAGATTATCTTTTGATTTTTGTTATAAATACAAAATATTTTTGACCTCCTACTGATTTGTGATTTTGCATACTAGAAATGCTATGTTGTTTTGCAAAATCTAAACAACAGATTTACGAAAAAAGGAAAGAAATACGCATATTTTGTGCATTTTCAATAAATGATAAAAGGATTAATTCGCCTAAGTAAAAGACATACAAACAATTTGCAATGAAGATTTGGTTGATATTATTTTAGGGAAGTGTCTTCTAAATAATATCTAAGCATGTTTGAAAAAAAATCCATGGTTTTTTCCTGAAAAAATAGTTGGAAAATTCTGAAAATTCGGAAAAATACGTGAAAAATGCGCGGAAACTAGTGACCGTCTAATTTATTGTCATTAGTTTCCGCGCAGGGGCCTATTTTCTATATCAGGCAAGACATTTTATGTTTATGACATCAGAATAATCATATATCACTTTAAATTAATATCTATGATATTTTTTTAAGGAAAATAATATTTTTTCCTGAAGAAAATGATCTTATGATCCTTATTTCAAAAATATGAACTTTTTAAGGATCCCGACATTTTCCTTAATAATAAAGACATTGAAACATATTTTTGGCCCTAGAATACATAAATCTATATGAAACATCATTAAAAATGATAAATTCATTGCATAACAACATTATTTCAGGTCTGGCATCTGAAAAATAGCATATTTGATACATGTAGAAAAAATGCGTCCATAAAATGCGTAAAATGCGCGGAAACTAGAGATGCGCGGAAACTGGCTCCTCTACTCTACACGAAATCTACACCCCCAGTAGAGACTCTAAGTTAGGAGTAGAGTCTCTACGTACACTGCTTGCCGTGAGAGACAGAAGCCTGAGAAGGGTCCACACAGCCGGGCTAAAGTCAGAGGCTGGGCAGGGGTGGCAGACGCCTAAGCCAAAATGTTTGCTCTCTACTCCCTACGTCCGTACCAGCTTGCCGTGAGAGAAGGGTCCACAGAGCTAACAGACAGACACGGAGCTCCGAGACTGGCCTCCCCGCCTCCCGACAGGACAAACACTAATGGAGGCTAATAGAGTTAGTGACTGGCCCAATCGTCAAGCAACTGAAGGAGGCACTCCTTAAGTCACAAATAAAGTAGAAAAGGGGTAGAAAACGTACTATTGTATGTGATGATTTTGTATTTCCTGCGCGTATTTACTTTCACAGCTGCCTTTCCCACTCGACGACGGCCATCTTGGACTTTCGCTGGTACCGCGAGTGATGTTTTCTACTGCACACATGTCGCATGGTGAATACTCCGCCCGGTGTACATTCTCCGCGTCGTGGCGCCACCTGGCGGGCAGTAGGGGAACTAAGCGTCATCAGTTCTGCGCATGTGCAACGGAAAAATGGCCTCCAGAGTGAGAGTGTACTTGGAGATAGTTGTCAGGTATGTTTTCCATTATTTCATGTTATTTGTGAGGGGACGTTTATGCCGCATGTGTAGGACAGATTCCCACAAGTGTAAGGTTTCTGAAGTCATTCATACTACGAGTTGACACCGTCATTCTTCCTTGGAATAGTGTGTAAAGTCGATCACATTTTGTGCCGCGTCCACCCAGGCCACCCAGAAATTCTGGCACTCCCATAAGTTGCGCGAAAATTATGTCACTTCACGCCCATAGTATGCCCGGAGGTGCGACCAAGGCTCTGACAAACTGTGAAGAAAGCATATGAAATCGTTTGGTAATTTTGCATGTAGATCTATAACACACTACACCACATAAAACTTCGGTAAGTCACTCTCATCGAAGCGTGGGCGCAGAGGGCACCAGTCATTTTCCATCGCAGGAGGTATTCATGGCGGTATTTCCGATCGTTTCGGAAGAAATAATTTGAATCTGCACTTGAAACTCGCAGCGTACATAGAAGAGAATATAAGCTTTCCAAAAATGTAAAGTTTATCGAAATTGACCAGGTAGAACTGCCGTAACAAGACGAAGCCTCCAACAGTGACACTCCAACGTTCAGTCCACTTGCAGTAGCGATGACGGACCATCGCGTAAATCGCGCTGTGCTATTCTGTCACTATGGGAAAAAACCCTAAACAAAAATGCTGATATACAAGTTAATATCGGGTCTTGTGAAATAATAATGAAATATCTTATGTAAAAAATGACGGGGATCACGGTTCTGGCCATGAAATTATCACCAAAAATTTTTTGTGCTGAAAATCGAGAATTACCGGGATGAACTTAACGCGGCCGTCAGGAGAATGCCATCTTCAGTGCGGTTCACATAATTTCTAAAAGCTGTCCTATGGTGGGTAAATGGTGGCTAATATTTTTTTCTGTTGCCAGGAATCTATACAGAATCGTTTCAGTTTTCACCTAAGCAAAAAATCCAATTGATAATCGGATTAAACAATTATGAAAAATAGGTTTTTATACTTTGAACTTATTTTTCAAAAAGAAAATATATTATGAACTAAATTGAACTTACATACAGGCCTCATAATATGTTTCTTCTACATGATACAATTGGTTTTGTGTACTTAAAGCCCAGCGAATTGAAGCGATTTTGATTTTAGTGTGGAAAGATTGGGTCAAAATGGCACTGAAACTGCATCATTTATGAAGTTTTCTTTTCAAAAATGTGTATCTTCGTATGTCCTCAACCTCTAATACTATTTTAACTTGCCTTTTTCAATACTGATATAGCCTTTCCAAATATTAAAGGATTTCAACTATTTGTGGAGTTCGAAAAATAACTACAATTTGGGTCTCTGCATTTATGACTGCAATGAACGCTGGATACTCTGACAGAAAAAAAATATTATTTTTTATTTTCAAAAATCAATAACTCCCTTAAAATATAACGTACAATGTTGATTCAAAGGGTGATGACTTACTCTTGATTAGTGCTTTAGGAAAATGTGTAACCTGTAAAGTTAAATTGAATTTAAAATTTTGATCCTTCATCACTACTTGCAGTCCACTTGCTGACCTGCCGGCCAGTGCTATTGTAGGCGAGGCGTGGGGGTTCCCAATTTCGATGGGAAAAAAACTTCCTGAATGCTGAGGACATAGATCTACTTGAGACCCATAGCTAGTTACATCTTATTCTTGTTATTGTTTTCTATGCTTAAATTGACAAAACGTGTTTGACATTCAAATCCGAAATTTGACAGTGCCAGTCTGAGTCTAACAAATCTGATCAGAAGTTCCCATGTAAAACCATTCGCCCTCAGCTTAATATCTATCCAATTTCAATGGGGGGGGGGGGGGAAGTTCCTGACTCCTGAGAACATACTAGGGACTCTTGGCTAGTTAAATATTTTGCTTTCTGTTGTTTTCTATGCTTATATTTACAAAATAGTCTATGAAACGTCATAAATCTGTAATCTTTTGCATTCTGTAAAATGTAAACAAGGTTATTATATTTTCCATAGGATGGTGGAGTAGATATTAGGCCAAAAATAAAAAATTGTTGTGTTCAGGTAGATCTAACCCTACCTACCCTAACTTTTTTTTAAGGAAATTTGTAATTAGTTTTAGGCCCGATATTTCGAAACACCTTACCTTAAACTTTTTCCTTACTTAAGCAATACCACACTAAAAATGTAAATTCGATCTTCAATGATGTGAATAGACCTATAAAATGCGCCTTTTCAATTGCTTTTTGGTAGTTCAAGCAGAATTAAAATCGGACTTGGCATTCATTAGTTATTGCTAAAAATTGAGGGTAAAATGTACCTCCTTTTGAACTACATTTACATTGAAATACTGGTAAACCTATGGACCCCTATTTTAGCACATTTTTACATTATTTTTCATCTATAGAGCTAATTTCATGCTTAAATCCGCGGATCTTAGCCTAATTATAACACGGCAAAGGGGTAGCAACGTGCCGATCTAGACGTCCGTGAAATGTAAAATACGTTGTAAACTTGGTTTAAATGCCTCAAACGGGACCAAACTTTGTAAACAAATTTGTCATGATCTAGTAAAAATGAAATACATTACAAAACGATTATTTGTTATGAATAAATGTATTTTCAAAGGTTTTTATGGTTGCTACCTTGCCGTGCATCTATCCTGAGCTAGAAAATACAGCTTCATGGTAATCAGGTCATCGTCAGGGCAACGACGTGACCTACTTACATATGATTGGATCTTGGTACCTCACCTTGACCACGGCTGGCTGGGGCAACTTTGTAACAATTTGAGCAGAATTATTGGCTATTTAGATACAATTAGATACCATTTTGATACAATTTTCCGTCCGGAGGGGCAGGGTCGAGGCCTCCTAGACTAGTTACAGGCAAATTAAGAGGCACGGGGGGCTGAGGGCCACTCGCCGCAGGGCCCTCACAAAAACATAAGTTCCCTAACTTATAACTTAGAGTTAGACTACTTAGGTTCATTTCCTGGGGTTAATTGGTTAATAATATGATATTATCTCCGTGTTATAACGTGAATAACGCACTCGGGGTGGGGCCTCGACCTCCTAGTGCTTGGCTAGAGGCACGGGGGGCTTCGGGCCACTCGCCGCAGGGCCTGCGGCCTGCTGCGAGTGGCCCTCAGCCCCCCGTGCCTTCGGGCCACTCGCCGCAGGGCCTGCGGCCTGCTGCGAGTGGCCCTCAGCCCCCCGTGCCTCTAGCCAAGCACTAGAAGGCCTCGACCCCGCCCCTCCGTGCGTTATTCCCTAATTATAACACGGCAATGGGGTAGCAACGTGCCGATCTAGACCTCCGTAATAATGTAAACAACGTTGTAAACGTAGTTTAAGTGCCTCAATCGGCACCATACTTTGTAAACGTATTTGAAATGATACACTTAAGGACATGTTTTTAGAAAATGATTATTAGTTCCAAATAAAAGCATTTTAAAGGGGTTTTTCATGTTGCCACCTTCCCGTGCATCTATCCTGAGCTAGAAAACATGTTTCAAGGCACAAAGGGATTCTAACCAATAGGACCACAGTATTTAGAAATTTGGGTCAGGTTGCTATGCGTTGCTAGGTTGCATTGCTAGGATGCGGCACTGGCTGCATTTTGACAAGGACTATCTATACATTTTTGGGTATATCTCTTTTACTGGGTATCAAACCTTTATATAGTAAGCGAGAAAGTTGTTTGTAAGAACATTTCCTATGCATAAATGACAATTATTTTAGATTTGCATGTTAATTATGAATAACACAGTTGGGTGAACTGCAGAAAATGAGTGGCACGAAATTATCACAAAAGCACTAACTTACAACTTATTGTTGTCCTTTACATTCATTTCCTGGGGTTGATTTACTGAAAATATAATATTTTCTCCGTGTTATAACGTGAATAACGCACTCGGGGTGGGGTCTCGACCTCCTAGTGCCAGGCTAAGGCACGGGGCCTTCGACTGATTCGCCGCAGGCCTGCGGCCAGCTGCGAATCAGTCTCAGGCCCCGTGCCTTAGCCTGGCACTAGAAGGCCTCGACCCCGCCCCTCCGTGCGTTATTCCCTAATTAAATACCTTTATACTATACTCCACTGAAAAGAGCATGTATTTCCGCGGATCTCACTAGATTTGCCCTATCTATTCATGTCAAAATTATTTGTCAAAAATTGAAAATACTGGTTAGGAGCTTAAGATAAAAATTCTGAAAAAAGTGGCCCATGGTGGGCAAATCCCAATTAAAAGAAATATCATGTCATCTCTTAAAATAGACATAAAATTATCAAATTAAGTCCGATTTTGATAAAACCTAAGTTTTTCATGCTGAAAGGTCTCCTTTTTCCTCTGGTATTATTGATTTTACTGTACTATAAAAATCAAAAAAGTTATAGCCAAATTCCTGTGGTCAGACCCATAAACTACGAAATTTCATGGTTTGTCCCTTAATTTGTCAAAGATTGTGGTATTGCTACCTTAACTTAAGGTGACCTTAAACATCAGGATGTAGTTAACCTTAAATATATTTTCCTTAAATTTTGAGGAAGAAATGGATATTTCGAAACACATTGTGACCTTAAAAGTTTAAGGTGGATCCAGAGATGCACATTTAGGTCGTTTTCAAACTTTGAC
This sequence comes from Lepidonotus clava, assembly GCA_936440205.1. Classification (NCBI taxonomy): domain Eukaryota; kingdom Metazoa; phylum Annelida; class Polychaeta; order Phyllodocida; family Polynoidae; genus Lepidonotus; species Lepidonotus clava. The sequence goes on from OW387138.1 coordinate 48,146,845, forward strand.
ATGAAATAACCTGTTATTTACTAATTCCCACGTTAGCAAATGTGTTTTCATGTCAAATCAAAATCAAAATTGTGAAAATTTGTCCCCTAGAACCAGAATTATGCTGAAAATCAACATCGCCAATTTTGTTGGCATAATGACGACGAAGTCGTCACGTCGTCAGCATGACGACGTGACCAAAGCACTCACGTAATCATCCGCCTGCTCTTGACAGAACATAGTTCTGCATTTTCTCATCCATTACATGCAATGTATTGTCATATATATTAAATAATTTGGTAAATTGTAGTACTTATCATCAAATAAACTCAATGATATTGAAGAATTATTAGAAATAAAAGAATTAGATAGTTCCCTAAAAGTTTAAGGTACCTCCCGCCCTACCTTAAAGAAATCACCCTAAACTGGGTTGTTTTTAAGGTAAGGTGCTTCGAAATATATCCATAACCTTAAATTTTTACTGACTTTTAAGGACAGACCTTAAACTCCCTAGCAACCACCTTAAATGTGCCAAAAGTTTCAGGTTTAGGCATTTCAAAATATCGGGCCTTATTCAGAAGTAGGAGAAATGACCTAAAAATGTATGGAAGTATATAGTACTGACCGAGGTGTGATATGAAAAAATATATTCCCTGGCTCTTACAGGGTTGAGGGCCGTAGGCATAGCATAGCGCAGACCCTTTCTACCTCCTGAAATCTTCAATTCTAAAGACCCATTGTATAAGGTATTTTCTATCAATTTCAACACTTCTCCAACGTACTTACCACATTATTATTTCAACATAGGTGCAGTGCTCATGCGATGGCCTAGACCTCTTGCTGACTGCATGTCACCTCGACGTTGGTGGTCCCTCCTCTGATGGCATGCTGTATCAACCAGCTGGTCATGCAGTGATATTTACTTGTATCATCCATTGATCATTGATCATTTTGTCTGGCCTTTTAAGTATACGCCCATGTTATAATCACCTACCCTGAAGCATTTAGATTTATAATGTTAATACTAGGGAGTTTGTGTACTATAAAAGTATAATAGTTATTCATATAATGCTGTATGCTTAAGTAACTTGCATACTTTTAGACAAGGAAGTCCTCAATAAGAAGTATCAATGCACATCACACTAGATTATTTATACCAAAGTGACAGCTTAACTGTAGTGCATAATCTCATTTAATATATGTCAGTATGAATCTATTTTAAATTGATTCAAAATGGATTTATTCTACTGTAACAAATGCATTAACATGATTTCACTTAATTGTCAATAAATATTAAAGATTCTAATTTTATTTATTACTGCAGTTTCCCAGTTCATTACTGCCTGATGCACTTTTTCATACAAGAATTGCTTTCCTTTTCATTGGCTTGCTGTCCTGTGGTCTGCATTTCGTGAAGTGCTGAATCGACTGACCAGCGAAGTTACTTACCTGATTTATCCTGTAGGTAAACATCCTTAGCCCAGTATCTGCTAGGATGGCCAGGTTTGTTATATATCAATAAACATTACTTTTTCATGTCATTCTTTCGAAAAGGAAATTCTCTTTTTTTACTCAGTGGGAAACCTACGTCTCAAATCTGGTTGCCTGGGACCATTTTCTGGTTGACCCAGATATCTACCAGTTTGCCAAGCTATTTTCATATTGCTCCACTCATTTTGGTAACAAATCTCAAAATGCAGTGTAATTCCCATGTTCTTATTCCCGTAGTCTGAAGGTACATGTGTCCCACAAAACAGTCTCATTACATCATGAAAGTTGTAATAATATGGAAAATGACATTTAAATATTCAAATGCATCACTGTTACATTTGTGTTTTCATAGATTGTACTACATTTGTTCCCTCTGGTAGTCTCTTTACAGCAAGTCTGCTGTGCATTGTTTCCCAACTTCTCCATATTGGTCCAAGAATGCGGGAGCTGCAGCGCTGGCCTAAGGATATATCCGCAACTGCACGTGTCACTGCAATCGCCAAACTTTGCTGTTAAATATGCCCAGAGTACTTGCAGAAGGTGAGCACTTACAGCTTAAGATTGATAATAAGGCCTAAGGAAAAAAATTGTTCTGTTCAGGTAACCCGACCTACCCTAAATTATTGGCTCTACCCTAACATTTTTTCAGCAATTTTTCTATAATAGAATTGATTAAATCAGTCTAGGAAAATTCGGCCTCAATTCTGGTCGTCAGAGGACGACCATCAGCAAAACTCTGGTCGTCCACGTTAGCTTTAGGTTGCCCTCAATATAGAGAAAATTTCTTGTATTTTAACCAGCTACCAAAATAGTTAGAAAGCGATATTTTACAGGTAAATATTTTAGTATTAAATTCAGAATATCTGGTCATCAAGAGGACGACCAGAAATCATTTTCTGGTCGTCCACAGCCATTTTCTGGTCTTCGAGGACATGCGGACACGCAGATTTTCCTAGCCTGTAAATGCACTTGGAACAGGTTAAAGATGCCCAGGACATGTATTTCAGATGATAGAAATTGTGTTAGAGAATGTTTAGACTAATATTTCTATTCTCAAGACTTGCTGGGTCCGAAAAAAAAAGAATAAAATCTTCCTACCTACCCTAATTTTTTGAACCTATGTTACCTGAACACAACAATTTTTTTTTGGTCTCATATGAAATACAAAGGTATCTTAAGAATTAAACAAGGGGTGTCTTCTCTGCTAGACTCTTTTCAGGGTTTCCACGCAGGTCTTAATTTGACTTTCCAACATTTAAGGGGGCGTCACTTAGCCCTGTGGTTAGTGGTCAGTCACGCCTATAGGTCTGCCTCCACTGGTGTGTGCACTGACAGTAGGTAAGGGAGATGCAACTGTGGCTTCAAGTCAATGGTGGACAGTCAAATGTGTGTCACTGTCCCTACAGCTGTCAAATTTGCAGTTAGGGAGTGGGAGCATTACGCCCAGTGTTTGGTATTATGTCAATTACGACCCATGCACATAGATTTGAGATTTTGGAGTTTGACATAGTTTAAAAATCATTGTGAGATACTTTGCAGTTAGTCGGAGGAGGTTCAAAGTGACGGGGGGGGGGGGGGTGTTGTAGTCTTGTCAGTTGAGAGGTTAGTCCTGGGGGTTCTATCCATTTCTCATTACTATTAACATTAAAAGCAGGGTACCAACCACACAGGGAGAACAGGGAAAATGGCAAAAAATAAATCCCTGACAGGGAAAAAACAGAGAGTTTGTAAAGTTTGCCAAAATACAGGGAAAACACAGGGAATTTCATTTGGCCAGGTTCTGAAATTCCTGATTCTCACGATATAAGGAGTTCGACTTTTTTTTGTTGGGTTGTCAAAAGATTTTCTACAAGCATTTTTTGCATGTTATTGTATAGCTATCACATAAAGAAGAAAACAATTTTAGCTTATGAGGTCTGATATATTCACCACTAGGTCCTTTGGACTGTGGCTGTTAGTCCAAAGTCCAAAATGCCCCCAAAGGATCATGAAATTTTCGGACTGATTTGTGCTATTTGCGGCTGTTGTTCACGCAGCTTTTAGGTCGTAAGATGTTATTTATGTATGTGTCGCTGAGTACGTGGCTAGTTCTCTGTGCTGATGCTACTGCAAGTTAGGAGGCCAGTCGGTCCTGTGGTAAATATCCTGACCTTATACTCATGTCTTCTTGTTATATTACTACGTCCAGGCTGATCTTAGTAGTTGATTTTGGACACTGTAAGAAGTGTCCTTCCTAGAAAAATAAGTAGAGTATCAAAAACCCGAATTTGTTGATTCTTAGGGGGCCACTTCTTGAAAATAGTGGGCCGCTTTATTTTTACCTCATAATGCATTTCATAATTTCAATGTGGGAATGGCCCCTTTTAAGTCAACCCAATGCTGGAATTAAAATTCTTGTGCAGGTATCCTGCATTCTGCATGCCTCTCGAGAACTCTGTGTAAGGAGGGTGGGGTATTCCTGAGATGACACCTTTAGTTCCAGGGTTAGCCCCAGGAAAAATGGCAGCACTGTCATTCATGAATGTTTGAAGTTACTATCCATTAATTTAGATATTCTATATGTAGGTACCACAGTAGAGGCCAAAAAATGTCTGAACTTTTTTGCTTTTGTCTTTCTTAAGATTTAGACTACATATAGGTCTTATACTGACACATATTTGGTATCAAATTAAAGCTATGATTCCCTGCAAACTCATGGGCTTATTCTAATTATAATTTATTAGGAGTCGGCGGGACTTGAAATCGAAGATCTGAGGTTGAGAAAATGGGGACGATTTAGACAGACCCCCTGCTGAAATAGAACAGTGTGTCTATATTACGGCAGAGGGCGCGCGGATCACGTGATCTGGGAGGAAGGCTTTTTAGGCTGATTGTAGATCAAAATATGTAATGGGTTCGTACAAACAACTACTGCTTGGATTCTCATTGTCCTAAATGCCTGTGCATTAGGAGTCTGTTCAAAATGTGCCGTTGCTGATGCGGCGAGCATCTATGATTTAATGTGATCAAGCCGAGAACCAGTGGTGTTTGTCAAAGCTTCCCTCCGCTACCTTCCCGCAAAAACGCTCAGACACGTGGGGTTACGTGGAGGGAGGAAATATGCTGGTGTTGTTCTCCATAACCGTGCAGTCAATAATGTCTATACTCCCAGTCTGTGACATTGGCCGGGGCCCGAGGCCAGTAAAATTGTAACCGGGCCAGTGGAAAATTGGAGAAAATTCAGTAAATCTGATATTTTAATAGCTCATGTGCTGCAGGACCAGTGGAATACAATGCCAATTTCGCAGATTGTACTCCGATAAATCTCTTTTCCCCGCTCTCTCTCTCTCGGTCTCCTCTCAGTCTTTGAGTCTGGTAGGTCTTGGGATTTATCCCTGCCTGAGTCACACCAAAGACTTTAACAATGGCAGTGTTTGCTGCTTGCTTGGCACTCGGTGTAAAGTAAGAACCATGAAATATGACTGGTTGGCCTGGTGTCAGTATAATGCAGAGATGCCATTTTTCCTTCTTTTTCCGGATTTCCGGATTTTTGCCATTTCCGAATAGAAATGAAATTCATATTTTCCCCTATCAAAGTCATCAGTTTTGTTTTTCAAATTGCTCCTATATAATTTCTAAGCCCTCTGAACCATAAATTGTCCTTCCTACTTTTCCGGATTTTTCATCGCTCCAGGGTGGCATCTCTGATAATGTGACTGGGTGGGATTTTCTGTGAGCCTATGACATGATATCTCGGTGTGGCAGCACTGTAAAGAGGGCATTGGGTCCCACAGCTACAAATATGCACCTCATTTCATGGTTTCGGTCACCGTTCCTGTAGCGTAAAACTAGCGTTACACTAACCCCACAAACAAACAAACTCCTCTCCGTCTCTCCCTCCCTCCCTCCCTCCCTCCCTCCTTCTCTCCCTCTCTCTTTCCCTTTCAGCTATTGAACAAGGTGGATAAAATGGCTTTTGGGTTCTTTAGAACCCAACATGCTTGACATTCTGTTTTTTTTTGTTTTTTACTTATACCTTACCATATGCATGAGGGAAGTGTTGAAAATAGAAAATACTCTAAACATCCTGTGAAATGATTCCAGTACCTAAAATACTTTCCTCCAGCATCTGCGTCTTGTTCCATGGTGTTCCATGCTTTTCTTGATCAATTGCAACACAAATATTTGACAGTACATTCCTTTTATTATGGCTATGGAGACCCCTAGATTGTCCATATGTGCATTCTAATTGCAATAATTGTTTTCAATAAATTCAGCATTAGTTCATTCCTACATTTCAAATATAAAAAAGTACAGTCGGTTACATGCAAACCAATCTGATAGAAAATCTTAATCACTTCTGCCCACATCTAGCTACGTCTACATTTAACAGATTAGGCAAAATTGACGACTGCATGCCTATGAAACATTTGGAAAATTCCAAATATTCAATGTCAATAGTGTTGACATGTGGAAATTCATGGACATGCTTTAAATACTGTATTTTAATGTCATTTTCGAAGATATGTATAAGATGTCAAATTTAATCAAATCAATGTTTTAGCTCAGTTTTTCCTGATATTATTCTATTCACTATCAGTAAATATGACATAATGCTCTGTTATTTTATCTACACCCAAGCTTGATCATGAGCACATGCAGAAACAACATGACAGACACATTTGACATAAGAGGTGCCACTCTTAGGTTTGTATTAAATGCATTATGTAATTAGAAAGTTATTTACTCTAGCACAGACATAATCTGAACAATTAGACCTAATTATAAACCAAAATGCTTCAAACTAAAATTCATTATCTTCTCCTGTGCCACAGGGTTCTTTGTGTCCTCTGTGGCAGCGCAAACCTCTTCAGCAACCCGTCGGCTTACGGTTTTCCACCTCATCATAAGCCAGACCATGGCTTCTTTCATCAACACTTGCTTGGCATATGAACTTCCTGCCGACCTTTGGGATAAATAGAATTGAATTATGTATAAGATAACTTGTTTGGGAGCTTGCCAGAGTACATATAAATGAAAAAGTGCACATTTAATGCCAAATTTGTGTATAGTTATACAAAACATATTTGCCCTCACATTCTGAAAAAAAATTCTCTGTTTTTTTAATGTTAACATGCTAGGCAATCTGTGTGTCCATGTGGCCACGATGACCAAAAGATTGTTGTGGACAACCAGAAATTGATTTCTTGTAGTCCCCCTGCCGCCCAGACAATTGGGAAAAAATACTGAAAATATTCCCTCAAACAATTCTCACTTTTTCATATTTTTATATTGTCTCAAAATATCATAATGTATCCTAACAATCTGGACAACCTGTGGATGCTTGTGGACAATGAGACCTTCAATATTGGTTGTCCTCTGAAACAATTGGAGGAATTTTCATAGCCTGTATAACAAGGCAAGTGGGTAGCGATGTGCCAATCTAGACGTCCGCACTTTGTAACAAATATTGTAAAACCAGTGTAATAGCCTCAATTGTCTGTGGCATGCTGCTAATCTGTCTTAGGCTCCATGTCTTAGCCTGGCACTAGAAGTACATGCTGTGAGTCACGCTCAGCCCTCGGTGCTTCTAGCCAAGCACCAGAAGGCCTGACCCCACCCCTAGCTATTCTAAAACAGGACACTTTCAGATGAGGTAAAACCTGTAATGATGTCGAACCTTTTCTTCAGGGTCAGTTTCCGGAAGAGAGCTTTGGTTGTCGGTTGGTCAGAAATGACCAGTTCTCCTTTTCTGTCTGTAATCCAGCTGAAATCATAAGCAACATGAGAACATTATACTCCGTAACTGAAGGTTGAATATACCACAAGTCAAGGAGCTAGTGTTTTTAAGTCACTCATTAACACAACCTAAAGACGAAATGACAATACAAACAGATCTTAAGTTTATTCCCCATAAACAATACGTAAAATATAGTACAAACTAACAATAGTTCATTATAATTTTGATGAATTAAAGAACAATCCTAGATAAATTTTAAAATGAATAAAACTCACTTGAAGTGGAGTAGAGCTTGGTACAGAAAGCTGTCGATAATCAGTCTCAGTAGCTCAGTCAGCGCCTGTAGAGAAACGAGAAGCACTTTTTACTGTCATACTTTTCAGGATTCAGTCTACAGACATTCAAAAGAAATTTCATGTCTTGAGTAGGAGTCTGTTGGGCTCCCAGACTAAGAAGCTTGGTAGCCCGACCATTGTAACAATATGGCCATTTTTGTAGGGACAATTTTGTAATCAGGTAAATTATATTTTTTTATGTCTTTTCAATGTTCTAGCTCAAACAGCCAGAGGTACATACTCTGCGTACAATACTTTCTTGAAATATGCAGTACATTATGGTCAATTTTTATTTAATTAAAGCTAGTGAGCCCATGGGCTCCCAAGTAGAATAAACTGGAAGCCCAGGAGGCTGAACTGTGAACTAGGTGCTCCAGACTCCCTGTGTACTGAATTTGCCAAGGCCTGATCTAGTTGGAAACAGAGCATATACTTAAAGTTGAATGTCATAAGATTTACCCGAAAAAGAATTAGTATTCATATATATCCTGTTTGCCTGGTAATCTAGTTTGTTTATTACTTACATTGACATGCATGATGCCTCCTCCAAAACCTTTCAGAGTACTATCGCATTCACCTGAGCTGATGAAAGCTGTGTGCCTGCAAATGTATTTCAGAACATGATCAATTTGATCATTTGTGCAGACAGGGAGTGAGAAAAAAGTAGATGTCCAAGCTGTATACAGTTGACTCATGCTTAAGCAGACATGGACAGGACAGAGTGATATCTCTATTGAAGGAAGATGCCCGGTGGAATCAGAGAGGAGAGAGGCAATTTCAGGGGTTTGGGGGGGGGTGGGGGTAAGTGACAGATTCAAAGGTTTATGATCCGAGAGTTTACAGGCTGTTGTTGTGTGATTTAAATGAAAATACAGGGATATTCCAATTGGGAATATTTCTAAGGGGCCATTCTCTGGAAATGTTTGGGCATTTGAAACATTATTTTCCATTTTTTGAAAAATATTGTTGCGAGAATGGTCCCTTAAATGTTAACATAGTGCGGGATTAAAATTCCTTGTGCAGGAATGGCCCATCTCGCAGGGGGATCCCTGAAATAGTACCAATGTTAGGCAGAATGCACAGGTGATTTCTTAGATTATTTATGACCTCACCAGCCAAAAGAAGGCAGCAGAAGTGTTTTAAAACCTTAAGCAGGCAACATTTGTCTGCATTGTTCTGCATTCAACTCATTGTGGTAAAGGTTCTGGTAAGAGACGTCACCAGCATTAGATGAGAGGGGTATAGGTAAGAAAGGAGGTGGTGAAATAGAATGTTGTTCAGGGTACCAACCACACAGGGGAAACAGAAAATGTCAAGAAAAATTTCCTGGCCAGGGAAACACAGGCAATTTGCAAATTTTGCCAAAACAAAGTCAACTTCACTGGGCAGGTTATGAAATTCCTCATTCTCAGGATATTAGGGATTTCACTTTTTTACTGTTGCGTTGTCCAAATTTTTTCTACACACTGCGGCTTTCAAATTTGACCAACCTGCTGGATATCATACATGGAAACAGTTAAATCGCAGGGAAAACACAGTAAATTTGAAAATGGAATTTGGGTTGGTATCCTGACTGTTGTTAATTTCAGATAGGTTCTGTCTAGGCATCATAGAAAATATTAACAATACTATTAACATCCGATTTGAATATTTACCTTCGTGACTGGGTGTCCCCTTCAATGATTGATCGTAGGTAAACCTCAAGCTCTGCCCACTGAAAAAATTGTTGCCAATTCATACAACTATGTATTAATACTTCGCACTCTGAATCAGGCATGCCAGAATTCTGTGGAAGTTTTAGATTTTAAAAATATTTTGCATCATTTTGAAGCATTGCATGTATATGGTGTCCTTCTCTTATATATTGAATGCCTTACACATTATATAATTATGTTGTTTTCATGATAAAGAAATATATTCTCTTGCATTTTAACATGACTAAGGAACTTGCAGCCTGGTGACTAGCTAGATGGACGGGCTGAGCCGTCCTCGCAGGATGCTATGCAGTGTTTGAAATTAACTTTTCTTTTAAGTCAGCCATCGGCTGACATTTATGAAAAACTGTCAGCCCTGGCAAAGAATTGTCAGCCTGAATTTAGTATGATGAAAAACGTAAAAATATGACCCATAAGACATACAGCTAGGTACCCTCAGAAACAGAGTTAGGATAATAATCAGAATTGTAACCAGTCACATAAAATCGAAAAGATTGATAAAAATCCAAATATAAAATCCAAATTTTATATACCAAAAAGCTGTCTGCCATCCGGGCTGACAATTTGACATTTTTGCCCAAAATTGTCAGCCCTGATCAGGCAATGTCAGCCTGGGGCTGACGGCCTGACGTTAATTTCCAACACTGTGCTATGTGCCTGCAATGAGGAACACACTTCCACTGTGTGTCTAGCCAGTCTCATTTCATAATAATTATTGGGGCCTAGATAGATATTATAACCCAACTACAAAATAGCAGTAGATTTGTTTGGGAGTGTTTTCTTTTTTTAAAGAGGAAACTATTCTGTTTTAAAAGACATTGTTACTTAAAAGATTTTTCTTGCATACCTGATGTACTACTTTTATTGGAGTCATTTAGGCTTATGTATATTGTAGCAAATGGAGTATTGTTTCATAGACAGTGATTAGGTTAAGGACATGCCATGTGCCCTGGGCGCATTAAAAAGAAAAATTGCGCATTAGAGAAGCTAAAATTGAGTATGGCGCATTACTTTTTTCAAATGTTTTAAATTCACATAGAAGAGCAGGGTAGGAAAAACTGTGTGTCCGCGTGTCCTCGACAACCAGTGGACGACCAGAAAATTAATTTTGGTCGTCATAACGACAAGATATTGTGAATTTACCACTAAGAAATTACCAGCAAAATAGTGTTTCTTACCTAATTTGATATCTTGTAAAAACCTTAAAAATTTTCTCTATATTGTGGAGAACCTGAAGCTGTGTGTGGACAACCAGATTTTTGCTGATGGTAGTCCTCTGACAACCAGAATTCAGGCTGAATTTTCCTATCTTGGAAGAGGAGTCATTTTGGCGCCTTGCAAATTTCTCTTAACCCAATCACTGATAGAAATTTTAGAATAACAAGAGGTAGTGCTACATACCTGTTCCTCCACATAACACGGCCCAATTTGGTCGTCCGTTGGGGCGGGGGCGTCAGTATCATACTAGATTTTTTTGAGGGAAAGCAATAGCATGACGGATCTAAATTCACTATGTGATGGCAATTTCAGTACTACAGATTCTCAATCATGGATTTTCTGAGTCATTACCTTGCTACAGAACCCCCTCCAAACCCGTCCAATTAGGAAAAGCTTCTTATGCAAAATTACATTTCATTAATTATATTAATGCCAAATTATTTTGATGTGGTTAAAATTAACCCGATAGGACTTTTTTTTCTAGTGCACACAAAAACTTTAATATGATTGGTTTTAATGTCCATTTATTGGAAATTATATGTTGCCATCACGTCATAAACTATTCTTTTATACTTACATCTGGCACACTTAGTTTGGACCGTTCCCCTTCATCATCGGAAGTTGGATCTAGAATAAAAAAAAGTACATTTTGAATGTTATTTGGGACATTTTTATGTATCCGTTGTTGTGAGAGCAATCTCAATTTTATGGCACTACCTAGGGGCCCAACAAAAAGACAAAAACAAACCTAGGGACATGTAGTTTATTGAAATAACTAAAGTAGAAGCTTTATAAATGGCATAGGCTATCAGTTTTCATAACTGATTATTTCAATATGTTGAAGTATTGCGGAAATTGATTGAATATTGACGAAGATACTGATTTAGAAAAGTTACGCCAGAATGTATATAAACGTCTGAATTATGAGACATAGCAACGCGACTTAGCTCTGCATTCTGAGGCATGTACTTGAAAAACGTAAACAAACGGCTGAATCGTGTGACGTAGCAACGTGACGTAGCAATGTGACATAGAAATGTGACCTTGACCCAAATGCTTAGTACTGATTGGCTGATAGATTAAGGGGGCGTGGCTTAAGTATATGTTTCTTATCCCTATTTATTTCACCCCTAATGGCGTAAAGTCTGTGCATCTCCTATTTAGACGTCCGATTATTCAACCAGGGGAATAACAAAAATGATATTCCCTTGGTTTAAACTGTTAACTACAACACCCAGGGGAATAACAAAAAGGCATCTGTCTCCCCCCCTGGCAATTATTTTGGGGCCAAATGCTCTAACATCTCCTCCACCAAATCGGGTTTTCGTTACTCGCTCTGTGAACTCAAGATACTCAACTCCGTCAGTATCAGCTTTTAAGGATAGACAACACCTCTCGGCGCCCCATTTACAGTAATTATCATTGCACTGTCCCTAATAAGGTTACAGATATGTAATTTGCAATACCATAATGGTTAAGGTATAGACAACTACGTTCGTGGGTGTAATAAAGCATTACACATACTGGAGTAACCAGACCCCTCACTCAAAACCTAGAATCAAAAAAGTTCATTTTGAATGTTATGTATTACATTTTTATGTACCAGTTGTAAGTGCAATCCCCAATTTTCTGGGACTGTACATAGGGGAATGTACTTTATAGAAATAACTAAAGTAATGCTATATAGATGGGATAGGCTATCAGTTTTCATGACTATTTATTTTGATATGTCATCAAAAAGTAGTCCAACCTGTCACATGGCCCTGGAAAAAAGGAACTGATGGCCAAAATAAGTGTAAATGATCGCCAAAAGTAGTCAAAAGTGTCAAAAATAGCATGAATGACAGCCTCTAATCCTGTTGGGAATCTGGACACTGTTACCACAATAACATATCTCATCACATTGTTATCCCATGTCCCAAATTCAGGACGGACAAAAGGTGTAATTCTAAATTTGTACTTACCCTCCAAACTCTCCCGGACAACCTGGCGTTCAATAACTTCCTACAAATAGCAAGGGATACAGAACAATATACTAATAGTTTATGTAAGTGGGTCACTTTGTGGAATTTTAACAATTTTGACATAGTGTGCAAGAGAATTATGAAGCCCTTACTTAATGCATGTAGCATTTTTTGGATCTGAGAATGATATGTGTCCCACAAGATTGATTTACCTAGTCAAATATGATTTGAAACAATCTTTCTTACTTGCTGAGCCACGGTGAGGGGATGACGTCGCTTTGTTACCCGTTTTTGTTTTGGTTGAGCTAGGGAGAAGGAAAATTATACTCAAAATTATCATACTGTAAAAAGATAAGCGTGGTTTGTTGTTAGGGAGGTGCCTAGAATAATGAGGAATAATACCTGTCTAAAGTGAATGTATTTATTCATACATCAGTCATGCAAACTATGGTCCACTGTATATAACCCCGACTTACATCCCTGCTTGTGCAGTCTGGTAAAAGAACCCATAAGGGTTGGCCGGACATTAAACTAATTCCGCAAACAAACTTGTCAGCCATTCAAAATGTTGTCTTTCAGGGCAAAATAGGGTTGGATATTGTAGGTAGGACTGGCAGGTTTTACCATAAGTTTCAATGGGGAAAAGTCCACAATATAAGGTTGCATTTTATAAATTTTTGGAGCAATCTGTCAACCAAATTCTTGTGGCCAATTTTGTGTCATACAACTCTCTTCAGGGAATTAGCATGGAAGAAATTTTAAGAATATTTCTTGGTAGACTTTATTGTTGGTGTATACTGACATTGGCCTATTCTCCCTTGAAATACATACTTTCTGGTACGTGCCCTTGCTCGTGGCTTACACACTCAGCCACGCCGTGGATTCGTTTGTCACAGAAGACGCACTTCGGTGAGTAGAAAACCATGAAGGCGTTGCAATGCTTGACGTTCTTGATGTAATTGGCTTCGTTCACCTGAAAGTAGTTTATGATCAGTACACCATGAAATCAGCAAGATGGTAATAAGTTAGGGGCGGTGTCAAAATTGTGTAGCCACGACCAGTGGTCATCACAACTTTTTTTACAACCACTTGGAGGACATCACACAGAAGTTTCAACAAAGTGTGGGCCAACTTTGTTAGTAACCAGTTTTGCCTGTCGTGGTGCTGTAGGTCCCTTTTCAATTTGCATGTGTCCAAAATATCAATAATTTGTGCAGACTGGAAAGAACCCGTAAGGATGTTAAACTGCCCCAACAAACAGTCAAACAAGTCCAAAACATCCAACTGACCTCCCATCCTTGTTTCTGAAGCAACATAGCCCCATAGCTCTAATTAACGCAGTGAAAGGGTCTATTTTAACCAAATTCACATGTCCTTCAGGGGTTTCCCTTAGCATAGAGTCACTAGTACCGGGTACTAGTAAAAATCAGCTCGGGCTAGTGAAACTTGTGAGCAACTAGCCCGGGGGACTAGTGAAAAGCTTTGGAATTACAATGTTAATTGATTATAAGGACTAGTTGACCTTTGATCCGGGCTAGTGGAAAGACATCACCACAAGCCCGGTGGACTAGTGGACAAAATAGTTAAGGAAAACCCCTGTCCTTTTTTTCTATAAAAAAGGGTTCCTTTTCCACCAAAATATCCGTAATAAGGACGGAAAAAAAGGGTAGTCTTATCCTTGATGGTTTGTTGTCTGGGGTGCACATGTAACCTATAAATTTGGGGCCCAGCTCCAGATGATTGCTGGGAAACTTCAAGATTGACTAGCAAAAAGTAGGGAATGGTCAAATGTTCATTAGTTAATCCTTCAGGTAACATAGTCGAAACCCCCTGTGGGGATCCTGTGTGGTGTTCCTTCGGGAGCCTCCTGGGAAGAATGTATCCTCTGGAACCCTTTGCTGCTCATAGAAGGCGACAAAGAGGGAGACCAGACTCGGTAACTCAATTGGTAGAGTGCCCGTTTCGAGTCTGGGAGGTCTTGGGATTTAGCCCTGGGCGAATCCCACCAAAGACTTTAACAATGGGAGTGGTCACTGCTTGCTTGGCTTTCAGTATAAGGCAAGAACCACGAAACATGACTGGCCGGCCTGGTGTCAGTAAAATAGGACTGGGCGGGGTATTATGTGGGCGTACGACATATCAATTTTCTGGATATATAGCTTACCCTTTCATCATCGGTGAACCACCAAGCGTCACTGTTTTTGTCCCTCACATAACTGGTGTAGTGGCCATTACTTGTTGTACCTTCATGGACCACGACACCAGTTATCCCATATGTCAATACGCTGCCTGTTGTGGGCAGTTGTATTTCCCTGTCGATCGTCATTTGCTGGTGTGTTGTTACTTGGCCAGGTGGCCTGGAAGTATAAGAGAAGATAGAATTGGATCCTCCTGCTAGGTTTAAAACAGATCTTTCCTTTTTTAAATGGAGTGAGTTTGCCCGAGAAATGGATAAGGGAGCCTAGACCAAAAGAAATGAAAGATTTTTGGGTTTAAATTCGTAGGTTGACTTTTAAATCCCTTTCCTCTCTACAAGATAAGACAACTACACATGAAAATCTACTTGTGATTCTTTATCATTTCCCCTGTTAGCAACTTCAAAAAGTAGTCAGAGTGTTTGTATTTAGAATAACCAATCTTTTTATGATATATATTATTTTAGGTGTGTGATATCAAATCCGTTTGCAAAGTTTGGTATTTATTCATTAAAGACTGTTACCTCTTGACCAGAATGACGAGAACGTCTGGAGCCTTCACAACAACCACTTGAGCTTCAGACTTCCGTGATGCACATCTGAGAGAAATTAAAGAAACTGAGTGAATGTGCATGTCTATCTTTTCATCCATTTCCATACCGCAATCTTGCTGGGGAGAATAGCTCAGTGGTTTTTAAACAGCAACAAATGGATGTGTATTTAAAACTACATGAAATAACATGTGTATGCTTCCTTAGATTGAAAGTGGCAATGACAGAACAGCATGGAATTCAACCGGAAAACATAACAGCTCAATAGTTTACTTTAAATGGGGTATCCTTACTTTGGACACTTAAATTCCACGACAACGGGCTCAGGTTTGAATACCTTTTCCAATGCCGCACTTATACCTGTGTCCTTCAATGACAATTCAAATTTATTAGAAGTTAAGCCTAATCAGGTCTTCCAACTAAATCTATAGTTCTCCCAACCACGGATAGCTAGTTTTATGAGTGTCGCCTGCCGGTTAACCTAAAATAGGATGCATGCTTGGAAATATACCAACAAACCTCATGGCTTTAGTATAGAAATTTTCATGAATTGTATCATTATTTGTAAATCAACATTGTGGCACACTAGTCATAATTATTTTTTAAATAAGGATCCATGTCCATTAACATTTCCAATGTCCATTAACATTTCCTCAATTCATTCATCGTAGATGGATTTAAAGGAATTATTTGTTTATTTTCTTGAATTTTACCATGGATTTCGCCACACAGTTTGTCAAAATTAGCCTGCAGGTCCTTAACATACTGTAAATCAGCTATACGTGGTTGGGAGAATTGGTTTTATCTATTGTTACAGAAGTGAATAGACCATGAAATGAAGCTTTGCTGCCTCGCATGGCCACACATTAAGGATAATTCCAATGGCTAGGCATCCTGGTTCACATAGAGGCGACAAATCATAAACTGGAGGTAATCATTTGAATGTCGTATATTTTGGAATCAGAATTGTTGGACCAAATTTATGGGTTTTGAGTCTATACTTACTGCTGTAACATCAAATGTAAGGACAATGTCCTTCTGACTCCTGTTTCCCCACATACAGTCCCTGCAGGTAACTACAATGGAAGCACAAGTGACATGATTATAGAACGTAGTATATGAGTGTTAGTGAAATCAAAAATTTTCAGCATCAGTTTAATACATTGCATTTCATAGTAGTCTAATTTTATTTCAAATTTACTATAGTATATTTAAAAAGATGATTTACATTGATCTCAGATTTGTCAATACTTACTTTCCACTTCCGTATGGCACAAAAATGCATCTCTCATACATCCATTTAGGGTAGACTGGTCACTGCTTGTGAAATTATAGGAAAGAAGAGGCATCAAAGTACGTATCATAATATGTAAGTCTTCCAACCATGTATAGCTAAATTTGTTCTACCTGCATGTTATCCTCAAACAGGATGCATGCTGGTTAATATGTCGACAAAACTCATGGCTTTACTATATAAATTTGCATAAATTGTATCTTTATCTGTGGATTAACACTTGGAAAAACTAGCCACCATTATTTTTTACATCAACCCCGCCGCTCGGTGGTCGCCCGGCCTCAGGCCAGGTGAGGGTGGTTATGCCGTAGACACTTCTCATAGTTGCTTACAACGGTCTGCCAAAAATAGGGAGTGTCGTCTTGATGACCCCCAAGCTATTTCAACATTCTAAACTGATAATGCAGCGTGAGCAAAGTAAATAAAAAAAACTAGATGTCAACAATGCCAATATTAAGATGTTGACATCCAATCGCCGTCACTATTTCGACATCGCTGCTTATGGTGCATCTCATGATGTCATCATTGTCATAGCGACGGTCACTTGGCAACGATGCCATAGCAACAGTGTAGCAAGGACGGACTACCACGCTTATCATGCTGTGCTTACAGGGCTCAATGACGCTGGAGGATCTGAGCAAGTTGAGGCTACAACAGGGAAATTAGGACGTCCTGTTTTTATGGGTCTTCCTGTTTTTGTCTGTAGTATCCCCAACCTGCCGAGGGCCTGCTATCGCTGTCAGGATGTTTTTTGTTAAGTTGTAAATATTGCCCTTGGGCGTGGCTCCAAATTCATGACGTTACCAGCTGCATTTCTGTCTCGTTCGTGCGTAGTAAGGAAAACTGCACACCCCACCAGCCACTAAGGCTAAGGCAGAGAGGTTAGTCTACATAATTATTATACTTATCAAATGATGCGATGACCGACAGTGACTGAACGATGAAAAATCTAACAGAAAGTAGAGACTGTACTAAGAAATATCTAATGCAAGATAGATTTACAGCTTACCAGTTTGTACTGTCCATACCCTCACACAGTTTTGTGAGGAATTCTGCTGCACACTGCTGTGTGCCTTGGATGTATTCAGGCCATGTTTCTGTGCGAGATCAAATGTGTCCACAATATATTTTCGGCCATTCGTGTGAGTATACAGTCTTTGTTTTGAGGTTAGCTTGTAATTCTCATTTCTTTAGAACCAAGATACAATGTGGGGCCCACAATCAAGTAGTGATCATGAGAGAAAAACTGCCAATGAGAAAACTGAAATTGTAAATGAATTAACATTTTTTACCTTTCATGGACTTCAGGAAGTGTGACATGTGCCCCGCATTGGGACATGCTGCTTGTAATATTTCATTGAAGCTGCACCTTATGCAGTCCCCTTTTGAAAGAAATGTTGGTCATTATTAGACTGAATGTAGATAGATGTTGAAAAAGAACAACTATAGCTTTGACTATGCCACTGTCTAACATTATTCCAGAACCCTATAATTGGAAATTCTCCCATTTCGTCAGTACCACTAACAGCAATCATCTTGTGACTAGAAAGTGAATTCATATAGACCTGCTGCAGGCATGGGCACGTGACGATGCTTTGGTGATCACCATGTGCTCTTAACAACCACATAAATCTAGAAATCATGCTATTTTTTTTTTTTGTGGTAGGATTTTTAAATTTTGATAATCCATGATTATCGTAGATCTGTTATATAGAAATAACTTTTCTATGTGAATGCTGATATGCAGGTTTTTTTAATTGACCAGAAAGACAAAACCTGGTCTCTGATGAATGTGACATTTACCTTGTGCAGTCTGGTAAAAGAACCCTGTTGGTTTGGCCAGATTTGAACCATTTAAGGACGCCAGTGTCTCTCAGGCATCACCACCTGTTGACACCTGTATCTCTCAGGCATCACCAGGCCTAGACACCAGATGCCTGAGAGATACATAGCACATATGTCAGAATTGTCAATTTCATGCCCATTATACATCTAACACATTTTTTTCAGTTCCAAAACACTGAAATAGTCCATTTTATACTCTATCGTCATTTTGGGAAATAATTAATTCTCTTCATGTTTTAGCTTGTTATTGGTCTTATCTAAAACTTTGTGCTGTAGGCGGCATATTTTGGGGGATAACCCAACAAACAAATAACATAGTGATGTCATCTTCACAACTTCTTTATGAATAGTTAGGTGATCCCTACCAGTGTTTGCACAGTCGCAGGTGATACCGTTGGGAAGTGTTGCCCTGAGGCATTGCAACGTGGCATTTACAAAGCAAGTATTCCCAAGGTTTACAAGTCCAGGTGGCTGGGGAGAGGGTAGAAGTGCACTATATGTGTGGTCCATGATAGTGTCCTAAAGTGGTGGGTAGAGGTAACAGTCTCAAAGTCATGTTTTAACAGGTATAAACAGCATAAGAAGTTTACTAACAATCAATATTTGACGTAATTAAAGTTTAGACTATCATTAGCAACTTTCTCGCTTATTGTTTGAGTGAATTTAGTGAATATCAAAACAGATTTATGTCTGCCAGTATTAAAGCACAATGTATCGGGGTCGAAATAAGACGTGCACTCACTTTGAAGGCAACGAACATCTTTTTCGTAGCAGCTGTTTTCAATGTTGTGGAGACCTTAGTAGGGGTCTCGCTGACCACCATCTGCTCTGTTGCTTGCTTTGTCTGTGGTGCCAATGTCTTTGCTGGCAGCGGTTCCTGTATTAAAGTAAGGGATAGGCTGGAAAATCGGTTTGTCATGAGATGATTGAGGACAAATCATAGAATTTTAGAAATCGGGGAAATTCCAGGGTTGTATCAACTTCTTTGCCAGGGGTGGATCTAAACACAATTCAGTTTAATGAAATACGAAGTGCACTCACTTTGAAAACAACGAACATCTTTTTCGGAGCAGCTGTTTTCAATGTTGTGGAGACCTTAGTAGGGGTCTCGCTGACCACCTTCTGCTCTGTTGCTTGCTTTGTCTGTGGTGCCAATGTCTTGGCCGGCAGCGGTTCCTGTGTTAAAGTAAAGTATAGGCTGGAAAATCGGTTTGTCATGAGATGATTGAGGACAAATCATAGAATTTTAGAAATCGGGGAAATTCCAGGGTTGTATCAACTTCTTTGCCAGGGGTGGATCTAAACACAATTCAGCTTAATGAAATAAGAAGTGCACTCACTTTGAAAACAACGAACATCTTTTTCGGAGCAGTTGTTTTCAATGTTGTGGAGAACTTAGTAGGGGTCTCGCTGACCACCTTCTGCTCTGTTGCTTGCTTTGTCTGTGGTGCCAATGTCTTGGCCGGCAGCGGTTCCTGTGTTAAAGTAAAGTATAGGCTGAAAAAACGGTTTGTCATGAGATTATCGAGGACAAATCATAGAAAGTTAGAAATCGGGGAAATTCCAGGGTCGCATCAACTTCTTTGCCAGGGGTGGATCTGAACACAATTCAGCTTAATGAAATAAGAAGTGCACTCACTTTGGCAACAACGAACATCTTTTTCGGAGCAGCTGTTTTCAATGTTGTAGAGACATCAGTAGGGGTTTCGCTGACCACCTTCTGCTCTGTTGCTTGCTTTGTCTGTGGTGCCAATGTGTTGGCCGGCAGCGGTTCCTGTATTAAAGTAAAGTAAAGGCTGAAAAAAATGGTTCTTTGCCAGGGGTGGATCTGAACACAATTCAGCTTTATGATTTATGACTAAATTCGACAAAACAAACATTTTGGCAACTATATCTATTTAAAAGCCTCCCCAGAAAGGTAACCTTAGATATTCATTTCAATTGGTAAAGTTGCTGTTTTTTTCAAGTGGGAGGCTAAAGGAGTGGCTGTATGTTAAACTAACCCAACAAATCTTTATTCCTTATCCAGCCTATCAAACTGAAAATCATGTAAATATCTGTTTTCATATATCTCTTTGGGTTCCATATATTGTATGGTTTGATCATTTTAGGGAGTGCATATATTTGCAAACCATATTTATGGATGTCACTGTGCTCCCGTAGGTTAATGTATCCGTTTTTACACCCACACTCCCTATAATTATTTGGTCATGAGTAAACTCAATTACACTTGTATGAACAGAAAAGTGATATTTATTCTGAGCAGGGTTAAAGGGTACAAAGGTCATCAAGGTTATGCTCAGATATGGAGTTGGCCTGGGTGTACCATTGGTTTCAATGACAGGTGACCTCAAAGTTGACCTCAGAACACCTCACTTCCTGTTTACTAGAATTGTGAAGGTCCCTTTTATATTTTAGTTTTACCCAAGTGTTAGTGATTACAGTTGGCCTAGTGTAAGTAGGTATAGGTATATGTACTAGGCAAGTCTACCATGACAGGTGAGAGTGTCCTTGGCATCAGGTAAACAAGTGGATTACTGAGTGACCAGCAGTGCATGCAGCCATGTGGAACCAGGTGGAACCTGTGGCCAGGAATGACTTCAGCCATGGTGGATGCCTGGGCTATGATTAGAAATATCCTGTATGGGCATCACTCTCCAAGCAGACTTTGAGGCTTACACTCTCCAAGCAGATGTTTGATTTTCAAAATTTTCTTTTCTTGTCAAGTTTTAATGTTTTGACTGCTGGTAATGTCTAAAGAGGTTTTAATCACTCTCCAAGCAGACTTTAAGGTGTACACTCTCCAAGCAGATGTTTCGTTTTCAAGTTTTTATTTTTGCATCAAGTTTAGATGTTTTCATTGCTAGTAATCTACAAATAGGTTCTCATCACTCTCCAAGCAGATTTTAAGGCTTACACTCTCCAAGCAGATGTTTGGTTTTAAAAATCTTCTTTTTCCATTAAGTTTAAATGTTTTGACTGCTGTTAATCTCTAAACAGGTTTTTATCACTCTCCAAGCAGATTTTAGGTTTACACTCTCCAAGCAGATGTTCAGTTTTTAATTATTTTTTTTTAGCATCAACTTTAAATGTTTTGACTGATGGTAATCTCCAAACCGGTTTTTATCACTCTCCAAGCAGACTTCAAGGTGTACACTCTCCAAGCAGATGTTTCGTTTTCAAGTTTTTATTTTTGCATCAAGTGTAAATGTCTTGACTGCTGGTCATCTCTAAACAGGTTTTTATCACTCTCCAAGCAGATTTTAGGTTTACACTCTCCAAGCAGATGTTCAGTTTTAAATTTTTATTTTTTTTTGCATCAAGTTGAAATGTTTTGAGTGTTGGTAATCGCCAAACAGGTTTTTATCAATCTTAAAGCAGATTTTAGGGTTCACACTCTCCAAGCAAATGTTTCGTTTTCAAATCTTGATTGTTGAATCAGCTTATATGTTTTCAGTACTGGTTATCTCAGAATAGGTTTGCATCACTCTCCAAGCTGATTTTTAGGGTGTACACTCTTCAAGCAGATGTTCAGTATCTAATTTGTATTTTTGCATCAAGATTATATGCTTTGATTGCTGGCACTCTCCAAGAAGATTTTAGGGTTTACACTCTCCAAGCGGATGTTTCAGTTTCAATTTTTTATTTTTCCATCAAGTTTATATATTTTGACTGCTGGTAATTTCCAAAAAGGTTTTCATCACTCTCTAAGCTGATTTTAAGCTGTACACTCTCCAAGCAGATTTTATGACAGTTACTCTCCAAGCAGATGTTAAGACTTTTTCTTTTAAATATTTCATAACATTTATATATATTGTTAAGTTTTCTTATGCCCATCTAACATTATTCATTTGTTTGAAGCAGACTTAAGGTTTTTCATTTTCATGCAAAGTATACAATTTTTCTTTTTCTTATATCAGCATCAATTTTAGATTAAAACTAAATAAACTTATTTTATTAGTAATTAACGTGCACTTAATTGTGCACTTAATCACATTAATCAGTGGTGTTCTTTTGTTTTTTAAACAAATGCGAACTTGTTATAAGTATTACATGTAAATAGTACTTTCAGCGTGATGCAAGAACTATTTTTGGTAAATCACGTGAATAGGCGAAGTTCTCATTATATTATAACGGTATCAATGTGCTCTATAATGATAAAGGTAATTAACGTTATGAGCTTGTTTTGATATGGAATACCTACCACTAATGGCACATCAATTGTTTCTGGAGTTGATGTCTGGAGTGGCGATGCAGGGGCATAGCTGTGCACTGGTAGTTGTTCCTAGAAAAGTCAGTGTTGAAAATTACGGGTGCACAAATTTGCACTGTGTTCTTTTTGTACACCCACACTCCCTGTAATTATTTGGTCATGAGTAAACTCAATTACACTTGTATGAACAGAAAAGTGATATTTATTTTGATATGGAATACCTACCACTAATGGCACATCAATTGTTTCTGGAGTTGATGTCTGGAGTGGCGATGCAGGGGCATAGCTGTGCCTTCTTCACTTTCAACTATTCTGCAAAGTTGAAGAGATAAACAGTTTTAGGCTGATGCAATGACAGGATTTAATCTTGTCATACTCACTCTGACTCACCAATTAATTTGTTAATTTGATTGCTTGTCATCTGATCAGTCACTGCTAGAGTCCCTTAGTGGGTATGGGCCTTTGGAATCTCCACCGGCAGCAATTAGATCAGCATTGTTTCATGTAAGACTGAACATTATCAAATTTAGTCATTCTTTTAGAATTGAGGAAAAACTATTCCAGTAATGACATATTAAAAGAAGACATGAATTCAGGTGGTACTTTAAAAAATAGAAATTCATGACTAGAGCTAAAACATTACTTGAAGAGACCAGTCCATTCGGGGCACATTTGTTTTCCCCGTTTTGTCATCTTCTTCAAGTTCTGTCTTAGGACGATATCCCTGTTGAGAATTTGAAGCACTTCACCCCCTTTGCTTTCTTCCTTGCGTATTCCTCTTGCTGCTTAGCTTGTGCCCGTTTGACATTTTCTTTGACCTATGTTGAGAGAATGAAATGCATCTCACTTTCTAAAAGTTGCCTCTCCGCTACAATCAGTTACAACCATCATTGCAAATTGAAGTGAATCCTTGCAACAGCCACAATACATTCAAAGGTAGTGAGAAAAAAGACTGTCCCAGGTATTCCCAGATGTTCTGGAAAAGGGTGACATATCAGTGGTTAAGTCACCACCACATACTAGAATTTTGAGACAAATTACTAGATTCAATTAGTGCTGTGAGATTACTCTGCATGGACTGTACACACAGGAGTATTTTGTTAAACTGAACTAAATTACATAAAGACAATAGTTTTTTGTACCTGGGCAGACGTGGTTTCTTTTTCTACTGATACCCGAGTTACATACTCCTCAATCTCTTCTGCTTGGGGCATCTCCACTTCCACGTCTTCATCTCTCCCCATCTTAAGTGCAAAGTTAAGTTTAATAGATTTCTCATGTTTTAATTGCATAGGTTATTAACCATTTCATTGATATTTACCATCAACATGTTGAGCATTGACCATGGTCAACAAAGAAATAATTTAGAATTTCAAGACTCCTATTATAAAAACTTACCTGCATAGGCAGGCGGGCTTCCCGGTTAAACATAAGGAAGAACGGAGTAAACTTTGTGCTCGCTTGCCTCTGTATTCGGATACTGTACGCCGCCTCCTCAAGGAACTCATCCCAATTGTTTTGGTATTCATTCACCAACTTCCCCAGACGGCCTTTCAAGGTTTGATTGGTCCGCTCGTCAAGGCCGTTGGTCTGGGGATGATAAGCGAGTGTCACACATCTCCGGATGTTAAACTTGGCGGCCAACTGACGATTGAGCTGGTTGAAAAAAGGGAACAAAGAATGGTATGATTTTTTTTCCCATTGGCAGTACCACATACATTTGCTTAAACGTCTAGGTAAAGGAACTACCCAATTGAGTGTGAATTAATTATCATAATTAAACCTATTAGAGGGGAAATAAAAGGATTTCTAACATTAATAATGCACACGGTGTAACATTGATAAGGCATATGATTTCAGCATCTTAAACTTGTAGGTCCAGGGCCTCCCTGACTTTTTCTGTTCTTTTTACTGATATATAAACTTACAAACCTTATTCACAAATTCAGATCCTCGATCGCTCAAAAGCTTTTCTGGGGCTCCCCACCTGTAACCAAAAAATAACACAGTTTGTACATTTCAGAACATCAATAATGTAATAAGAAGACACTATTATGGAGTTCGAGGTCGGATACATTAACCTACGGGTCAATTGGCCCGTGCTCGTTAGGGTTTGCTATATTTTATTGCATGAGTAGGGTAGTTGATCTAGAACATCAAACAATGCATAAATTTACCATTGTACTTTTAAGGCCAAAAAGCTTACCTGTAGATGAAGGATTTTATTCCATTGCAGATGGATTCTGCCGTTTTGTCCATGGTCGGAAAGAAATCCACATATTTCGTAAAATAATCAGTGAGGGTGAGGACATACTTGTTGCCTTTTGATGTTTGAGGGAGTGGCCCAATGAGATCCATCCCGACCAAGTAAAGGGGCTCCTTCACAGGGATGGATCTCAACACATCGGCTTGTGTCTTAATCTTTGCCTGCCTCTGGCAAGCGTCACAGTGTTCAATCTGGTAATACAAAGAAAAGACTCATTGTTGGGGCAGTGGCATTGTTATATGATTCAAATGCGGTCTGTAAGTGAAAACTTGGTTCAGTACAGAATACTTGCAATGATAACCTTTTTCAGTTATATTTTTAAGTTTAAAGTGGTATTTGATTTTGATGGCCTGTTTTGGATATGATGTCATGGTTATCTATTGCTAAATTGAGATGTAACAAAGAATACTCACAACGGCATCAACATCACTTGTGACGCCCCGCCACCAGAACCTGTCCGTGATTTTTGAGAGCGTGGCATTCTTGCCACTGTGTCCCGCTGAGGGAGCACAGTGACATCCATAAAGAATTTCTTCCCGCTCTTCCTGGGTTTCTATAACCCTCAGGATTTTTTTAGTTTTGGGATGTTTATACAATACGTCTTCTCCTTGAAAATAAGGTATAACATCTTATAGTAAATGATTGTACTGAATTTCATACCATCAAGGGGTGACTAGCATCCATGATTCGGGCTGAGAGATACTTTAAATTTAGTAGAAATAAGTGACATGCTGTTAAAAGATAAAATTGTTGTCTATGAAATATTATAAAATTGCTGTCTATGAAATTCCTACAGTCACCCAAAATTGGAATAAGTGCCATACTTACCATTGACAGAATATCTCCCTGTTTGCGCCACCTGCCTCATGTTCCTCTTAAGGTTCTCTGAGTCCCCTTCTTCATGTTTTTTGGTGGTCAGGTACATGCGCACAGACCGCACAAATGCACAATGTGCATTAAAGGTTTCATCATCCATTTTCTGGAACGGTGTCTAACAGGTCTGGAACGGATCTGGAACGGGTAAGAAATGGGTCTGGAAAAGGTGTGGAATGAGTCTGGAACAGGTCTGGAACAATTCTGGAATGGGTGGGGAACAGATGTTGAACTATTGTGGAACAAGTCTATAGGTCTGCAGGGCAAGAAAGGGCTGGTTTTGTTTTTTAGAGGCGAAATGATGTTTCGCCTCCGTACTCCAATAATGACAAAAAGACGCTGGTTCTCGGAGGGTGACACTTTAGACATAGGAAATGTGTATGTCTCGCCGGGAACAAGTTAACTTCTGAAAATTTGTTATTTAAGGATTTTACTTATCCTGTCCTCCCTTTTTTAGTGAAAAAAATGGATTTGTATTGATGTATTTGCGTAAATAGTTAACATTTTTTTCACTTATAAGCGTCGAACGTCGATCTTTTGTGTTCTGTTGAGTGCATAACGGAAAGTTGTGTAGTAGTTAGCTGCCTATTGTGTGGGGGCCAAGCTGCCTATTGTGTGGGGCCGAGCTGCCTATTGTGTGGGGATGGCCTAGCTGTCAATCATGTCTATAGGCGTCCACCTTGAGAAGCCCACGGGCCAGCCCACGGCCGCCTTGGACGCCTTTCAGCCCTATGATCTCAGCTTTGTGGTCATTGGTGGCTGTCCAGGTGGAGGACCGCCCCCTGCTGGTCTGGGCACGGACGGTGCGTGAGGAGGGAGGGGGTGGGAGACGCCACTCAGGCCTGGGTCAGTGGTGGTATATCAGGGTATAGGCCCGCCCCCTGCTGGTCTGGGCACGGACGGTGCATGAGGAGGGAGGGGGTGGGAGACGGCACTCAGGCCTGGGTCTGTGGGTGGGGTTCTTTGACCTGCGCCGGCGTGCGCCGCCATCCCATAATAATTACCCTATGAACTAAATTGCAATGCATTGAGGGATGGCGGCGTACGCCGGCGCAGGTCAAAGAAACCCACGGAGTGGTGGGCCGTCTGCCCCTGCTGGTCTCGGCACGGATGGTGGGGTGGGGGGGGGGGGGGGGGTACAGCACTCAGGCCTGGATCAGTGGTGGTGCGTCAGGCTAAAGAAAACGTCCATGCATTTGGTGTATTTGCCAGGGGTATTAGGGAATGTGCTAATTACTACCACGTGGTGATCAGTTAAATCTACAATGTATTATTTCCCGATAATGAAAATGGTAGACTTTGACAGGATTGTATAATTTAAGATGAGTTTAGCATAAATATATACATTTCAGAATTCTTGTTTTTTTCACTCTAGATCGTTTACGATCTACCTTCATGTGTTTCTTGTTCTCAGACATATGAACTCTTACAGAGAAATTGATACATCCTGAGGAAAGTTCCAGATCTGGGGAAGAATAGTCCATTTCATTTTTTCTCAAAAACATATAAAAGTCACATTTTGCTGTTTGAAAATGATGACAAATTTCACTTTTTGCCAAGTCATGGTGCTTTCAAAAAGCGCTGGTACAAGTTGAAAAAATACCGGCACCCGGCGCCTGGCAACAGTGCACGTGCATGTGTACTAAATGTCAGACATAGTCTTTGGGTCTTTGAGGTGCCCGGCAACAGTGACATATGCGTTGAACTTGAAGCATTGGTTAGGTTAAGGATACGCCATGCGCCTTGGGCGCATTGAAATGGTGAGGGGGGAATTAGAAGTCGGAGAGGGGAATTAGAAGTCGGAGAGGGGGATAAGACTAAGACCTTTCTAAGAAGCTAAGTAGATATGTCAGAAGTAAGGACAGGTCAGCAGTAAGGACAGGTCAGAAGTAAGGACAGGTCAGCAGTAAGGACAGGTCAGAAGTAATGACAGATCAGCAGTAAGGACAGGTCAGCAGTAAGGACAGGAGGTAGAGTGACACAGTACTACAAGGACAAGATAGAGGTAGTGTGACACAGTGCTACAATCTGACTAAGACCTATCACACATCTGTCAGTCCTATCACAACCACAAAACCTATCACTGACTGGCCCCATAGGGTTCGATACAAACAAAATCTCACATCCAACCACACAGACTTGAACTGCAAAACTCAACCAACTTTTGGACTTGCCTCCCATAGGGCCCCATACAACACGGATGTTACACCTGTCATAATGATAAAAATGCTGAAGCTGATTCCTGCGCTACTGTCGCAAACATATAGGTACACACCGCAAAACGTCAACCAGCGAAAGAAAAAAAAAACAGTTTATAAGTTCACCACTCGACTTGGCCCACCCTACACAACCTTACATGACACGACCAAAAAGCACTTATAACTATAATGGTCTGAACTGTGCGGAAACGCCCTGCAGCACTCCCAGCACTGGCAGATCCAGGGTTTTGAAAATGTGGTGGTCCGCTCCAGGACAGACATTATGACTTGTTCAGTTCTATTTTGAGTTCTTCTTTCCAAAGAGTTGTAGTAAGTTTGTAACACAGTGCTACAAGTTTTTTTTATATCAATCACATAAGTTTACTGGTGGGGGAGTACATGATTGATAACTTTTTGAATCTTCTAAACATATTTTGCGTGTCATTTGTGGCCATTTATCATCTGAACCTATTTTATACTTTTTCCCCTTTGTTCCCAAGAACTATTATATTTATTAGTAATGTCACACGGGAGGATGCTCATATTTTGAAAACTTGTGCCGTCTTTGTCAGATTCTACTCCCATTTCTTTATTGAAATACTTGCACATGATGAACAATTTTGGTATTGAATGATAGAAAAAAATATACCTAATCTAAATATCCTGGGGGATAGGAAACAACGGGTAAAATGTGAAGACTGTGTCACGGATTACTTACCAGTTAACTATGGTGTACCACAAGGAAGTATCCTTGGTCCGACCTTGTTTTCAATGTATATTAATGATATAAGCGAAATCGCTGATGAGAATTTGTTATTATATGCGGACGACACTGTTCTGTTCCATACTGATCCTATATGTCTGCAGGATATTCTGAGTAATGTCTCTAGTTGGTGTAATAAGAACTTACTTACTCTTAATGTTAAAAAGTCTCAGTGGATAAAGACAACAGTAATATCAAAAGCTACAGACAATGATACGTTCTTTGTTGGCACTCAATCTCTGGAAGAAGTTGACAGTTATAAATACTTGGGACTACTCATAGACAAAGAGTTGTCTTTTCAACGGCACAGGGACAAAATGCAATCAATAGTCCAAGGAAAGATTAATTACTTTAGATCAATTCGCAAATATATAACTACCAAAGCAGCTTTGACCATTTATAAATCCACCATATTACCAATATTAGAATATGCTGATTTTATATATGATCAAGGTCAAAATTACAGTCGGAAAAAGATTCAATCCTTACAAAACCAAGGGTTATATATTGCTTTTAACCAACACATCAGAAAATACTATAATAGACTATCCACTGAGATTTTACATAAAGAATCTGGTCTGTTCCGATTGACACACCGTAGACAACTTCACTTACTTTCTTATGCCTTTGATTTATCTCATAATGCATCTTTGTTAGACAAAAAAGAGGTATGTACTAGACGACGTGCTGGACCTGTATTGTATTTGCCAAAGTCTAACCATTATAAGTTCCCAAAGGATCCCTTTTACAAGGCTTGTGAAGAATGGAACAAATTACCGGTCCATATTGCATTGGTAAAAAAGAAAGAGACTTTTAAATTAAAAGTCAAATCTGTTATAAGGGATCCATATACTAAATTGGAGTAGGGAACATATGGATAGACGTGTGCAGTTGAAATTTTTCATCTCATTAAATCTCATCTCATATATCATAATCGGGTATCATCATTTGTAAGGTAAAGCATTGTAACGTTGCTCCTGCCCCGCGACTATGTAACAAATTGTTTTAAAGTGGGAGGGGCGGAAGATCGGTTAAACCGAGCCTGAAAACCCAAAATAAAAACAAATCAAAAAAAAAAAAAAAAAAAAAAATATACGTTTATTTTTATCATAATGTTATTAACAGCGCTACATTTTTAAAACAGGTAGAAGGACCAGATATTTCAAGTTTTTCAGTCCTTTCTTGCCCTGCAGACCTATAGAACAGATGTGGAATGAGTCTGGAACAGGTGTTTCTGAGTAATATGTCAGACAGTCGCGCTGATCGCTTCACAACCCCGCACGTCTATATGAGACAGGGGGAGGCTGTATGTAGGAGGAGGAGACTACGTAGCTGGAAGAAGGTATGTAGCACTAGCAGGGGGAGACTGT
Organism: Lepidonotus clava; assembly: GCA_936440205.1. Lineage (NCBI taxonomy): Eukaryota > Metazoa > Annelida > Polychaeta > Phyllodocida > Polynoidae > Lepidonotus > Lepidonotus clava. Next base: position 48,176,834 of record OW387138.1, read on the forward strand.
ATCATTCATGAAAATAGGTAGTTAACTGGAAGAGCCATCTCATTTTTTCAAGGGATTTTTGAGAATTGGACTTGAATATTAAAGTGTATCCCTTCCAGTCACACCTATCACCCTACCTGTTATATAAGTCCCTTTTGTGAATTTTTCATTCATGAAAAGAAGGTAAATTATTTGATGGTATCAGTTAACTAGAAGAGCCATATGTAGCAGGAGTTGGGGGGAGGTTACCAAAGTGAAACAAAACAATAGAAAGGGAAATGGTGTTAGTGTGTTATTAGGTATCATGTATGCCATTTATAATATCAATATGCAGGTTCCGATCTAGGTCATAACCAGTAGCGCGTGACACCTCTGGGGGGGTCAGAGCTGCGAGGAGGTTGCAGTGTGGATGCATGGAGGAAGGCTCAGATGTGCTTTAGTCAAGTCTGGCCGGTATAACTATTTAGAGGAAACATTTTCACAATAAAGCAATTCATAAATCGATGTTTACAAAATCGTTATCTTAATTCTGGAGGGTAACTATATAGTATTCATTCTGTTGAATTATTTTGATGACAGGAAAATCAACCTAAAACATAACTAATCAGCTTTCAGGATATTGGTTTAAATAAGCGTGGCAAGGGTTATCAGGACTAGATTTGTGGATGTATATAACTATGCATATTTACACTTTCTTGTGAAGGGAAGGGCTATCAATTTGGCCTTTTTGGGTAGAAGCAAATCCTTCGAGAATGCCAACTGATAGATAAAATCTAAGAAAGGATCCAAGAGTCTGGGATCCAGGGGCCGCCCCTGAAGTTATTGTAGCTGAATAAAGGTGGGAATGGAATATCAGGTGTTGGCTCTCCATCCACAAAATGTTTTGAGCAGATATGTGTAGTATTTTGTGACAATGAACTTGTCATCATTGCCTCCTCTTCTGACGTTTTCTATCCACAACCTCCTGGTTTTGGCTTCCTGTGTTTTATGTGGGAAACTGAAGAACTTTACCCCTGTCACCCAAGGATATTTCTCCAAATTCTCATATGTCCTCGTGTCAGCATTACAATCGGCTGCACAACAGTGGTAACAAACCATTTTGACAAATCGTTACAAATGAAACACCCAACACTCACTCACTCACCCTACTCACCCTACTCACCCTACAGTAGAGACTCTTACCTACCTCTACCTGATGCAACCATAGAGATTCTACTCCCCTATGCGATATGACTATAGAGATTCTGCTCTCCTATCTGATGTGACAATAGAGGTTTTGCTCCCTTTCCTTATGTGACCATATAGATTCTATTGCCCAACCTGATGTGACAATAGAGGTTCTACTCCCTTATCTTATGTGACAATAGAGGTTCTACTCACCCTATGTGATGTGACCATAGAGGTTCTTCTCACCTGACCTGATGTGACCAGAGAGATCCTACTCCCCTATGTGATTGCACCATAGAGGTTCTACTTCCCTACCTGATATGTCGGAAGGGGTTCTACTCCCTTGTCAGATGTTACTGAAGGGGTTTTACTTGTCTACCTGATGTGTCTGTATGGGTTCTACTCCCCTACCTGATAGATGCAGGGTGTACCGACAGTTTCAGATTGTCATCAATAAGCCAAGTAGGGATATTTAACATTTTCTTTTTTTTAACTTTGATATATAGGGGGATAAAACTCTAATTATCTATTTTTGGGATTTACATCAGGTTAATGTCGTGCATTCATCATGTCTAATGTCAGGCATTAGATATCATTGGCTGAATAACCAAAGGTCGTATCTCAAAAAAATCAATTTTTTTTTTTATTGAGAACATTTCCTGACCACCTGAGCTGCCTAGAAAATGTTTATTTATTAAAATTTGAACATTCTTTAGAATGTTACTAGTCAGTAAACAAAGGTTGTATCTGCTCTTCCCCCTTTTTCAGTGAGTAAACAAAGGTCGTATCTGATAAGAAAAAAATAGAAAATATAACTTTTTAAACCAAATATTTTCATTTTGATTAAATAATCTATTAGATAGATATTAACAAGACCATATTACAGAATATAAAAGTAAAAGTTAATTATTATGGTAAATCTTTTAATATAAAAGTAAAAATAACAGATACGACCTTTGTTTACTGAAAGGATGATTTGGATGTTGAGTAACCAAAGGTCATATCTGACAGGTACTTTCAGTTATCTCATTATAAAGGATTCTCTTTTTTGCTGTAATATTATAAAATGAGTTAGAGTATATTGCTATACCAAGTATAACATTATTTCATATTTGTTAAGTCAAAAGGTTTTCATTAATTAGCATTTAAAAGGAAATAATGTTTACTTTATACGACCTTTGATTACTTACAATATGTTAAATTTTCTGTGAAAGATTGAATAACCAAAGGTTGTATCTGAGTAAATCCCCTCACATGTTACCATGGATACTTTAATATAATTCTTTTTGGTCCCAAAACCCACTTTTAAAGGGGGCAAAAACCAATTAATTCATTGAAATTTCCCAAACTCAAATAATCATGGAAATCCATTCCTTGAGCCTATTTCTGGCCCATGTTAAAATCTCAACCATGAAATATGGTAAAAAAAATTATTATACACATTTTTTTCTTGCTCAAATCAATTAATGTGGATCTGCAAAAATAGGGTTTGTTTACAAACAAATGTAAATATTACCATCTCTTGTGGCATTCTACTTCAGTTTGAGCTAGTTTTCACAGCTAATACTTTACCACTGACCCTAACTGGAGTCATCTAACATATTTCTATACTTATCTGAGTTTTGGAAATTTTTCAATTTTATTGGTTTTGGCTCCCTTTGAGTTTGCAGTATTGAACTATTGTTAGTGTTTGATTTAATACTGCGTGATGTGTATAATTGATTTATCCATGAGTCGTTCATCCAGGTCATCGAGCCAATCAGACTGCGCTTAAAGTTGATACATCCATCCCCCAATAGTTCAAAAGAAATGGACGATGAGGGAGCTGGTAAAGTGAAAGGGTTTTTATTCAATTAAACATCTCATCCCGAGTCAAAGCCACAGTGAATAAGTCTCCATCAGTTCACCTTCCCATCTCCTACTCAGTGATCAACCATATTTAGAATACAAGTTGTTCCAGCACATCCTAGACCACCCTAGTGCTTAGCTCTATCACAATCCTTTGTCCGAAGTAGTTGGTATCGGTAAACTCCAGTATACTGCGCAGGAGCTGTAGGTATAACTCCGAGCAGTTCCTCTTCTAACTCTATGGTTAAACTCTAACTGACTCGCTCCCTACCTTTGCAACACCTTTTATACTGGTTAACAGGTGGCGCTAGGAGAGTAAAATGTCTCTGCCTAGAAGTAGACTTGCTAGGTCTGATCCTAACCAAGTTATAAATTATGGTAATATATTAAAAGTACTAAGCTATTAGTACAGTATAATGCCCTTGTAAAGAATGAAAAGTTGATAATCTTGGATGGACATACAAACATTTATTGGCCATCATAGTGATTGAGTTTCTAAATCATGAATTTTTTCATATCCCCATTTTTCATATACGACCTTTGGTCACTCAACCAACAATATATAATGAATATTAATTATAGACCCAAATGAAAACCTAAAAAAAAACACTTTTTGGGAAGCTAATGTCCATATACATAGATATACCGCATTCAATTGAGACCTATCACGCTATGGTTGATGATCTGTCCGAACATTAATGATATGATATATCAAAAAAAATGCTACAAAATATCAAGAGAATTTTATTGAAATGTCAAAATTTGGGTTGTATCACGCAAGTAATCAAGAGGTAACTTACACTTTCTTGTCCAGAAGACTACGCTGATACCAGGCAGGGGTACTGGTATGTGATGGATTGTTCTTGAAGATGACAGTCTGGGAGGATTCCTCTTAGGTGGTTTACAACCAAAGACCTACCTTACCCCTGCACCTATAAAAAAAACTGATGTATGTTGACCAAATGCTTGGCATGACGAGTGTTCAGCAGCAAAGATCTTCCTGTAAGTTGATGTCATTAAAACCATCTGAGTTGGAGGGGGTACCTGTGGAGACTAGTAGAAATAGAAGTATCCATGGGGATCTGACGTTGGGGTCCCTTTGTGAGCCTCCTGCAAAGACGGTGTCCACAGCAGGCCCTTGCTGTTCGTAGAAGGTGATGAGTGGGCAGACCAGGTTTGGTCAAATAACCTTCTTGCCTCCTAGATTCAGTGTCCACCCATATGCCATTAAAGTTGCTGAAAAGCATCACTTTATGCAGTCTGGAAACCCAAATCATGATCTCTGATTAGTCAGTAGGGTTGTTGGCCGGGAAGCTATCCGCATTGCTTGCTTGGTATTGTGTAACAGCATATTCAGAAGCATGATTTTGTGTGGCGTCCTGGGACATTGCACACTAAAGACCCCTTGCCACTCTTCGCAACGAGTAGGGTATTCCACCCGGTGGCGGGTTTCTCCTAAACCATATCATATATTCAGTCACCGCCCTTGTGGCGTAATATAAGCTGAAAAGTGTTAAGGGTTGGCTGGACGTTAAACTACCCCAACAAACAAACAAACAAGACCGTTCTTATCTGCTTGTTGCCAAGGTGGCCTTTGGGTTGTAATGAGATGAAGATGGGGTTTGGGGTGGCCAGCGTCGTTGAGATGTTGGTAGTACTCATTGGCATATGCACAGCATGGGTTCGAGTCCCATGCAGTGCAGCATGGAAATGGGACATTTGGATGACCCCTGCACGAAATTGTGCCCAAATGGTACACAGGACTGCAGTGCAAGAACATTTAAAGGTAAATACGGGTGTTAAGTAAGATTTCTTGAAAACCCTGACAAAATTTTGAAACTCACAGGGTAGTTAGAGGGTTGCATAAGTAACATAAAAACACTTTAAAAATCATATGTCACCATATCAATTTCAGAGATATGTCCATATGAAAATATCACTCTTTTCTATCAGGGCCTATAGCAAAATGTAAATTTTTCCACATTTAATAATAAATAACCGTGATTTTTACTTTAAATTCTGCAGATGTGCTGGTAGGATCACTGAGTGATATAAATGAAAGAAAACCATAGGTCACCGTGCAAAATTTCATTTTATCCTCCAAAATATGGGAAAAATGGGAAATATCTGTATAATTATCTAGAACTACCTAATTTTCCTTCCCAGAAATTTCTTTTCTTCCATTCATATTTTCACATTTGTCATTCTTAAGTACTCCACGATGTCTGGGTGAAATTTTAAGAAATTCCTGCAATGAAAATAAAATCACACCAGGTGGCGCTGCGTTGGTCACCCGTATTTACCTTTAAAGTGAACTCAGCTTGTATAAAAATTTAATTTAAAAAGAAATAAAGAGTAGGCCACCAAAGCTTGTCCTCCATTTGTTGTTAGAATCAGGCAGTGTGAGAAGCTAGCACTTGGTTACATAACCAATGCCTGAGCTAAACAGCCCCTACCCTTTCAAATTAGGACCATCACTGTCACTTACAGGTGGGCAGTCCCCTGTTGTTGAGTGATAGGTCACTCAGTACTAGGACCTAGTAGTGGCCCTTTCTTAAAACCCCTCCCTGAGCTATGTATGACAGCAGGATTGGTGGTGGTTAATACCTATGCCCATATTACACATAGCCCTCTGGTATTAGGAGGGCCTTCAGTCTACTGAGGGACGACCATCGCTCATGCATGAGCGGAAATTTGTAGCGAATTTGTTTCTTGTTAAGAATGTCACTCCTGAAAATATTCTTGGATTCCTTAGGCCAGCCGGTCTATACACCCAATTCTAATTTTCTCAAGTAAACTGTTACCTATGTTGTGTGATACTCTTTCACTACCGTCCAGTATGTAATTACCCTATTTCGCCATGAATATGGCCCCGGTTGCTGACATGGCGTTAAACCTCCATCACTCACTCACTCCTCCCCTTTCCCCCTCGACACCCAATGGTCTCTGGACGATGTTACAGCTGATTGCCCTGGAGGTCAGCGCCAGTACCGATATTTTTGGTACAGGGAGAGGGGAGAAAGAAGTTCGACTCTGAGCTAAACTATCTATGGACATATGTGGCCGCTGATAGGGGTACATTGCAGTTTACTGATGTGTCGGGGGAGTGACGTGGTTCAATATGATTCCGTACCCCAGGACAGGATAAGGAAAGTTGGGAGACTTCTTGTGGCTGGTATATGTAGAATTTGGCACTATTACATACAGAATTAAATTCCTCTGACGATCTTCATGTTGGCAGAACTGCACTCTGGAAAAGAGCCTTGATTTGTTCACTGAGCCCTGAAAGGTTGGCTTAATGTTAAACTATCCAAACAAACAAACTGCTCTTTACAGGGATGTAAGTCAGAGGTAATGAGAAAATCTGACAAAGTATGATGAAAATCTTAAAATGTTCTTCAAATGCTATAAAATGTGATGTAATGATATTTTTTTGAAAGTTATGTCAAGTGTTGAAACATATGTAATAAGACAAAAATCTGAAAGCTTACATCCCTGTAGACTATCTGGTTATGTTGGTGCAAATTCACTGTATGTGACCATGTAGTAGCCCTCTGTGCCGAGACCACCTGATAAGGGTCAGGAACAAAGAGGCAGTACGATCCTATTTCAAAATTAATCTTAGGGCCTTACCTTAATGTAATTGGTGTTGATCCGAGTGTCCTCTTCTTCCCTTTTCCTCCTTCTTCTCTCCCCACCTCCTCCCCACTTCCTGCCTCCCCACTTCCCCAGACCCTGTTTCTGGCCTAAACAGTGATAACAGATTTTAATGTGAGTTCTGCAGGTTGTAGTCCATGTAATAAGCCCATCCCAGTGTACACTACCATTAAGGTTTACTATGAAATATTTTCAAAATTGTCTCTATGCTTATTCCCTGAAGAATGTTATAGAATACAAAATTAACCAAAACAATTTGGTTGACAGATTGCTCCTAAATTTGGTAAAAAGTAGCTTTATATTTTGGCATTTTTCAGCCTGTCAGCTTATCTTATAATGTTCAAACCTATTTTGTCCTGAAATACAGCATTTTGATTGTCTGGCAAACCTACAAATCTTTCCTTCGAGAATGCCAACTGATAGATAAAATCTAAGAAAGGATCCAAGAGTCTGGGATCCAGGGGCCACCCTGTGCTCCCGACAGGGTCATCAAAGGCCGGGTGTGTGGTGTCCTTTCTATGGGACATTGCACACTAAAGACCCCTTGCCACTCTTCGCAACGAGTAGGGTATCGCACCCGGTGGCGGGTTTCTCCTAAACCATATCATATATTCGGTCACCGCCCTTGTGGCGTAAAATAAGCTGAAAAGTTCTACCTTGTGCAGTCTGGAAAGAACCCATAAGGGTTGGCCGGACGTTAAACTACCCCAACAAACAAACTTTCAACTGATGAAATTTAAGAAATCATAATGCTAAAGTAGTCCTTGGAGATATAGAAAAACATAATTCTTGCTTATTTCAGTAACCCCAACTCTTGGAAACAAGGATGACGTATACAGTAATTTTGTCCAACCCTACCATATATCCAATGTGGGCTGGGCTTATTGACCCGTCAGCACCACTAGACGGTATGAGCCCTAGTGAGAGGGTACAGTATGCCACTCTTGCCCTGGCCCCGCCGACTCAGCCCACAGCAAAATCTATGGCCAATCGTAGTTCTAATGTGCCAATTTAGTACACATTTCAATGTAGAAAGTATGATGGACTTGGACCAATTACTGTAGGTGATATTCACAGAAAAAAGTGAACTGGGGGGGGGGTGTTACTGTCATGACCCAAGGGCAAAGCCAGAGGGTTTTATCACCCTCACGGCCGAGCAGCGGGCCGTACAAGGGCCAGTGCGTAGTGACAGGCTGTACGTACCGCTCCTTGTTTACAGTATTTTACACATATTTACAGAATTGTTTGGGTGATAAAATATATAAGACCCTTAGGGGCTGTCCTCAGATTGATCTCAGACCTTGGCCTGATAGCTGTGGTTCAATCGATCCAGCGGAGAATATATCTGACCTTATATTCAACAACAGTGTCTTATTTACGAAATTAAATGTGAATCGTTTGACCTTATTTTTATACCCAGTCATTAAACTACCCTAGCAAGCAAACCCAATATATGTACAAGGAATAATTCTTGATGTTTTCATCTAATGTTTGCTTAATGTTTTCGCTGACTGCGAAAGCCAGTCACCGAGCTGCTAAGGTCTTGTAATCAACACTGGTCTATCGTGCCTTACTGCTGCGGTGGCCATTTTGTTGTAAGGAGTAAAGAGGAGGGTCACCAAAGCTTTACTGTCAGAGGGTTTGCTTTGTAAGATGTCACTTGAGCCATGGAATTGCTCTATTGTGTTGCCCCCCATGGGGGGGGGATTTACTACCAGCGAGTACTGGTATCCTAGAGGAAATATGATTTGCTTTGAGATATATACATCAGTGGCGAAATAATCAGTAAGACCTCTCCCTACAGACCTGACAGTCCAATTATTAATCATCAACATTTCATGATTCCCATGATTGGAATAAGGCCAACTATCCAGTCTGGTATATGTGTCCAGGCCTTAAGGGTCCGTGCATACAGGGGTGATTATTGGGGCAGGTAGTCAATGGGTGAAGGCTCACCCCTCTGGATCCACCCTCTATGTAAGCCTTATATATGTTGGCATAGATCTATGTATGCATACATGTACGCACCTATATGTACCAAAACTATCGATTTATATAAGAGTATATACATATAATGCCTTATAACACGGCAATGGGGTAGCAACGTGCGATCTAGACATGCCTGCGTTGTAAACAACGTTGTAAAAATCGTTGTAAACGCAGTTTAAATACTTCAATTGCCCACAAACTTTGAAAATGAATGTGATGTAATAGACTAAACATAAAATGTATTACAAAACTGTTATTTCTACTAAATAAAAGCATTTTTAAAGTTGTATTTACGTTGCTACCCTGCCGTGCATCTATCCAGAGCTAGAAAACACATCTCCACCGACACATCAATTCCATCCAATCAGGGCAAAGAATTGAATTATCTAGGTCAGGTTGCTATGCGTTGCTATGTTCCGTTGCTACGTTGCTAGGAGGAGCGCTGGATGATTGTTTTTTCTTTGACTATTTCTACAATTTTGGCTATATCTTTTTTTGTGTAAATTTAATCTATATACAGTAAGTGAGAAAGTTTTTTGTATTGATGTATGCTACGTGAATATCAAAAAGGTTTTAGATTTCAGTATCAATATTTAATAGAATGGGAGTATACTATAGACAGATTGTAAAGAAAGGTGTTGTTGCGTAAGGTAAATTATTTAGATACTATTTTGATACATTGACATACTATTTTGATACATTTACATACTATTTTGATACAATTCTCCGTGTTATAACGTGAATAACACACTAGGGGCAGGGTCTCGACCTCCTAGTCCCTGGCTAGAGGCACCAGGGGCTTCGGGCCACTCGCCGCAGGGCCTGCGGCCTGCTGCGATTGGCCCTCAGCCCCTGGTGCCTCTAGCCAGGGACTAGAAGGCCTCGACCCTGCCCCTGCGTGCGTTATTCCCTAAATAGAGTACATATAAACATACATGCAAACACATAATTATAGGCCAGGGACGTATTTTGGGGGGGGGCGCTGTATTCTATCATTAGTGAAAAAATCCTTGTTTATACGTAAATTATAGAAAATTTGCAGATAAAGGAGGATTTTTTCACTTTAATGGATTGTGAGACCTGTCTTTTGTTCTTTGGGGAAAATAACGGATCTAAAAGACTATTGTTCACAAGTCTATTGTTCTTACAATTGTCCACGTCGCTACCTTCACGGATGGGTGAATCTGCTCCTTGCCTGCCAAGTAGACAGGCCTAGTTCACGGTGGTGGACAGATAATGCTACTTCGGCTGGGTGAGACGCTATTGACCAATGAGTGCGATACATACACATCACAGGTCCGTCCACCTGCTGTAAGCCTAGTGCTGATTGATCAGTGGCACCTCGCACGGGTAGTCCGTCTCTCACCCACCAGTCGTCATCTCACCCTGTTAGTTCACTATAGCTGCTAGCGGCTTGGGACTGCACTACAGTCTACGCACGGCGCAGCTCAATGTACTCTGGTACCCACACCCGCTTCTAGCTAGCAATTTCAGCAGCCCAATGAAGGAGCGTAAGCTCAACGCCTCTCACAGCGCTGAACGTGCCCTATCTCCTCAACTTGGCATAATCTCCTCAGTACTTGGAATTTCTGGTTGATTTTTGAAATATGAATAGATATGGGGTAGACTAGATATCACGTGAACAGCTTTTTTTTACCAGAAAAATTTGTAGGCAGTTCTAGGAGGGGTATTCCTGACGCCCTGGACGTCGATACTTCATTGACAGTATTGATTTTTTTCTTTTAAGTTTCATCATTTTAAGGCTTGAGGCGTCCGCTATCAGTGATCAGAAATATTTTTTATTATTTATATGATATATTTTCTATAGAAGATTTTTTCACTAATAGATCGTTTACGATCTTCATTACATGTTTCTTGTTATTTCCATATATCTAATATAATTCAATATTATTGACTGCCCATTATGACTACAAACTATATCCATTCTTGTATTCAGATTATGCACTGTTAATAAACACGATATTAGCCATATATTCCATGACCAAATATTAAGATAGTACCCTTTGTGTGCTACTTGAAGGATCTAAACATCTTTTTTGTGACCCTTGTGAACCTGACCCTTTCCCCGCATCCAAATAGACGTTTACATTCAGGGGACCAATATCTAAACCTCCCTTTAGGGAATAACGCACGGAGGGGCAGGGTCGAGGCCTTCTGGTGTGTGGCTAGATGCACTGGAGCTGAGGGCACCTCGCAGAAGGCCGTGTTGGCGTAACCAAGTTAACCTGTGAGGCCCCCATCCCCTGTGTGGATTCAGAGTTGTGCAGACACCTATGCTTCTGTTGGTGTAGCCACAATGGTTGTTTGTGTGATGGTTCTAAAATACTGACGGTCTTCTGTGTGAACAGTGCCTCAATAGCCCAGACACACATGTGCCCTGAGCATCACCAAGGGGCTCTAGATGTTATAGAAACATTAAGAGTTCCTGTCAGCAGAAGAAAGGGGGTATATTGCGCATTATATTTTCATGAAACCTTTTCTACCCTGATATAATTTCTTTTTTATGTATTTTCCCCAAGAGACCCGTCATGATTTCATGATTAATTCATTAAACAGCAGATACTACTGAGACTTTCAATATGCATTGCTTCTGTTTTAACAATGCTTTAGTTATCATATCCTGAAAACATATAGTTAGGGAATAATGCACGCAGGGGTGGGGTCGAGGCCTTCTTGTACCAGGCTAATAACGGGGCCTGAGACAGATTCGCAGCATGCCACAGGCCTGCGGCGCATCTGTCTCAGAATCTATATTAGCCTGGCACAAGGAGGTCGAGACCCCAACCCGAGTGTGTTATTCACATTATGACAGGGAGAATATGTTAGATAATCATCAAAATAAGCTGTAAACATGGTTAAAATGTACTTTCATGGCACGTACATAATGTACACGTATTGTATGCACTGTGAACAGTTTCTTTTCCATTTTCTAGAGAATTATCTCATTGTTCTGCTGAAAACTAAAAACAAAATAAGGAATTTTTGTGATAATTGTGCAGGTAAGATCAATACAAACAACTTTCTCGCTTACTGTAAAGGAATCCCATCACTTCTGAGAAAGTTATGGCCAAAATGTACAGAAAGTCCATTAAATAAAAAGCATCCAGTGCTCCTTTTTGCAACCAAGCAACGCAACGTAGCAACGCATGGCAACGTGACCTAATTATATTAATACTACGCTCTGATTGGATGCAATTAATGTAATCCTGGAGAGGTGTTTTCTAGTTAGGGAATAACGCACGGAGGGGTGGGGTCGAGGCCTTCTGGTGCCAGGCTAGAGGCACGGGGCTGAGGGTTCCTCGCAGCATGCCGTAGGCTTGCGGCGAGGAGCCCTCAGGAGTTCTCAGGAGCCCGAGGAGTTCTACATGGTTCTCCCTATATTTCCTTGAAAAATTGATGATAAAATTTCACAAATTTTGTTGTATTCTTATAGCATAAATCAATTCAAACAACTTTCTCGCTTACTGCACAGCAATTCAATGACCAATAAAAAAGATATGACCAAAGTTGTACAGAAAGTTTATGGAAAAATACGTCCTGCAGTGAGACCTCGCAACGGGACCTGAACTTTGCAATGGGACCTAGCAACGCACCCAGCAACACTTAGCAACATGACCTATATCTAAAATACTTTGCTCTCATTTGCTGTTTCAATGTGAGGTGTTTTCTAGCTTAGGCTAGATGCACGGGAAGGTGGCAACATAAAGAAACTTTGAAAATCCTTTTATGAAGAACAAACAATTGTGTTGAAATATATATTATGAAGAGTCTGTCATGTGCAAAATGATTTACAAAGTTTCTAGACGATTGTGGCATTTATGATGCGTGTATAACGTTTTTTACATCACACAGACGTCTAGATCAGCACGTTGCTACCCCTTTGCCGTGTTATAACTCAGGATAGATGCATGGCAAGGTGGCAACCAGAGAAACCTTTTTAAAATGCTTTTATTCGCAACAAAATATCATTTTGCAAAATATTTTATTGTTAGTACGTCATGTTAAATTAATTTACAAAGTTTGGTGAAGATTGACTCAGTTACAATGTTTTTACAATGTTTTTACAACGTTTGTTACAACATGCGGACGTCTAGATCGGCACGTTGCTGCCCCCCAGCCATGTTATAAGGTTGGCTAATGCATACTGATACAGATGGGGGCCTGCCACTACAAATGCAGTACCATTTTTAATCATGATAATGGTATATTTTTAACTCCAGTAAGTCAGTATGGGTTTCTCATGGTTTTATTTTATTCATTATTCAATTTTGATTTTCGTATGAAATTTGGAATAAAAGACCTGGTGTTCACCTGACATGCATGATACAAGGCCTGATGCGCAATACAAGGCCTAAATAAGTGTACTGCATTATTTTTCTGTAGTTCATAAGTAATACAGAGATGCCACTTTTCCTACTTCTGTAGGATTTCCTACTTTTTGGTGATTTTGGATTGCACAACAGTTTTTTCCTACTTTGCTTGAATATGTATTTGAGAGTATTTTGTGGTAGTACAAAGCTATTCAAATACAAATTAAATTTCAGGAATCTTTTCCTTAAAGTTATTTTGCTGTTAGTTGCTTCTGGGGAAAAAAGTAGGAAACGTGTTTCCTACTTTTTTCAAGAGTCGACAATGGCATCTCTGGTAAAATATATAATATAAGAATCCTGATAAAGAGCTGAAACCATTCAAAACATGTTTATTGGTCGCTTTGTGTAAGGTGTTGTACAGTTTGCCAAGTCTAGTAGTGAGCTCATATATCACCCTCTTCTTTTTTTCTTTCGCTGGTTGGGTTATGCAGCGTGTTTCAATATATTATCGACAGGACCATGGGAACACGCTGCAGCACTTTTTGATCAATGACAGGTTTAACATCCGCATTGTATGGGCTCCTATTGCCTGTTCCCATATTGATAATGTGAACGACGGATCTGCAACTGATCAGATTCAACATGTTGTATCAAATCGTTTTAATTCCAGATGATTCAGGGCTGTAAGTACTGTCTTCCGCGGTGGACATTGTAAACACAGTAAAGACACTTACAGATGCTTGAGCAGCAGGGGGGGGAGGGGATCCAAGCCGGCACGGGAGGTGCCGCTAGTCTGGCACTGGCAGGCAGAATCTCTAAAATCTGGCGGATTTACCTAATTTCAAGATTCCTAAGATATTTAGTATGATTTAAGGGGTATCAGAGGTACTAAGTCTAACGGCCCCGACCAGATGCCCCTCTGCCTCCCTCTCCACTGCTCAGCTACTGAGGTTTTGCAGTCTGACAGGGAAGGCTCTGTACGCACGAAGATTTGCACGATACACCTTGACCAACGCCGAATATCAACCTCGTGCACAAATTGGGCCAACTTTTACACGAGGTCGTTGTTCCTGAAAATTATGTACACGAGGTGGAAATCCTGTCCCCATCCACCTCCCTCTAGCCCCTGCCACTTCCCCAGACCTGAGATGGCACTTTCCCGGCTAAAACAGATTTCCATTGTGTTTGCAAGCATTTTCAAAATATTCAGATTTAAGAAAGGACGGGAATAACTAATTCTGAACGTCAGAACGTCATCTCTCTGACGGGTATCACCTCACTAGCCAACGTGTTGATAGAGGATAATCTGGCAATGTTTGGGGTTAGATGAAGAAATTTATATAGAAATGTATATAGATCTATGATAAAACTTGATAAAGTTTCGTGTGTCATAGAAAATTATGCCTTATTTTAAAATTAGATAGATAAAAATTGGGATATGAAAAATAAATAACCCTTGCCGTGAAGCAGCCACCTGGCCGGAGTGGTTATTGTATGGGTTGAGGCCTGGACGTGTTTGCAATTTGAAAAAAATCAGGCTATGTGAAAAAAATGGTTATAATTTTATTAAATATATGATACCTTAATTTCCCTCTTCAAAAATGAGGTTAATATCTGTTTCTTAGTAATTTTATTATTTTTCCGCGGTAATGACTTTATGACTTACATGCCTGTGATTTGGAACGAACGCCTTTCCCCTTAGCTATCCGGCCCAGCGTTGGTGGCGTTGGTCAAGGTGGGGAGGGGTTGGTCAAGGTGCGGAGGGGTGGGGTTGGTCAAGGTAGGGTGGGGTGGGGTTGGTGGAACTTCTGACTTTTGAATTTTCCCACTGACTTGATTTGGACAGCATGTCATGATTATCTAATGGTCCCTAATAATCACCTTAATTTACCTATCTAGTGAGATCAAATATTTGGTCACTAATCATGATTGGTCGCTAATCATGATTTTTAAAAATTATTATTCATTAAATTATTCTGAAAGGGGTCAAGCTGTCGCCTGTTCTCCCCCCACCTTCAGCACATAAGTACATAAAGCATATGTGGGCAAGTCCCAATACAATCTTTAGTTATAATTAAGGTGGATCTGATTAAGGCTAGACGAATGACATTGCCTTGTTTTATATGTTACGAGCCGTTCCTGTTAATTATGATTAAATAATTATGATTATCTGAACCAAGTTAATTAAGGACGTTCAACGTGATTAGCGACGCTACGAGCTGTCGGGGCCTGTCACTGAGCTACGGGCTGAAAATCCACACTGGTCCATGAGAGAACTGCAAGCCAGAGGACTGACTCCCTGAAAGTTGCTTGCACTACTTTCTTACATAGAACGGGTAGTGCAGCAATTTGCGGGCGGTGGGTTTCCTCTAAATCATCGGCTCATCTCTTCAGGCAGATGTAAAGATATCAGATCAGACAAGACAAAATCTAGTCAAGACGAAATCCAGGCAAATTTTATATTTTTTATCATTGAATACATAGATAGTACTGACCGAGGTGTGATATCAAAATAGTTATTCCCTGGGTCTTATAGGGTCGAGGGCCGTAGCGTAGCGCAGTCCCGAGACCCTGTGAGACCCAGGGAATAACTATTTTCATATCACACCGAGGTCTGTACTGGATTTATTGCAAACCCCGTAAATCTATAAATTAAGAGGAACATTTTAAGGGCTAATATCTCTTCATTACACTTTTTGAATCACGGAAATTGATTGAATATTGACGGGGATATTGATTTACAAAAGTTACGCCAAAATGTAAACAAATGGCCGCGTCATACAACCTAACGACGCAACCTAGCAACGCAACCTAGCAACGCAACCTAGCAACGCGACCTAGATATTCCACTGCTGCACTCTGATTGGATGATAGCATAAGGGGGCGTGGCCTAACTAAAAGTTATTACCCTGGGTCTGTTGATTCCTATTGGTTTAGCCTTATAAAAGGGGCGTGGTCAATTGTTTCCTTGGTTTTCCAGGGGAATATCTTTTAGTTATTCCCCTGCTGCCTGTACTTAAGAGTTTAAATCAAGGGAATATCATTTTTGTTATTCCCCTAGTTGAATAATCGGACGTCTAAATAGGAAATGTATAGACACTACACCATTAGGGGTGAAATAATAGGAAGGAACTACTCTTTTCTTGTCAAATAACAATCAACAAAATATATTGAATGTCTGAAACTATATATCAGTGGTGCATTATGTGGCTCATTCAGAACATAATATTTTTATTTCGTGAAAAAGAAGATTTTATTTATGTCATGAAAATGTGGGAGGCTCCGAAGTATACATTATTATTGTCAAGGTTTGCACTTTCCAAAGGCTGGCTCCAGAGTAGCATTATCTGTCCACCCCCTCGATATTGTGCCTAAACTAAGTATATTTGAAGATTTTGAACATGAACATAACGCGGTAAGATATTCCCTATGGTTCAAAGAGGGCACACACAGGGCACGCACGGCACTAAATATCCATAAAACCTATGTGATTTGCCTGAAAACATAAAATTTTTTCCTAAAATGGGTATATTTTAACATCAAAAATGGAAAGTGTTCTGGCGGGAAGTTCCTTTATTATGGATATTTTGGGAGATGTACAGAGGGTCCATGATTTTACCTTTCAAAAACTTGGCAACACCATACAACCGGGGATTGATAAAATTCAACTGCGTTTCTGCTGGATTTTGTGATAAATCAGATACGCCTCATAGGGTTCCATAACATAAATGAAACTGAGAATCCCTTATATAAGAATTGATAAATGCAATAACGTACACGTCTATTACTTGTTTTAATGTACCAGTGTCACTAAAGAATGTGTGGATGGTAACTGGAGAACTCGGGTCGCGGACGAACTCAGGCCGGGAGAACTTGGGCCACTGTCAAACTCGAGCCGGGAGAACTCGGGCCAATGACAAACTCGGGCCAATGACAAACTCGGGCCGGGAGAACTCGGGCCATTGACAAACTCCGGCCCCCAGTCTGTCCACTCCTTATGTAAAAGGATAAATAGATCGTTCAGGAGGTGCTCAAAAAGTGCTATATTCAAGCTCCATGGCCGCCTCCTGGAGTATCAGGTTACTGGGCCCTGCCCCACCTCCTCCCGTCAGTGGCCCTGTCACATAGGCAGTCTCTGTATGTCATTCCAGGGGTCTCCAGCTGCCGGCTTTGGGCTGGCAGTCCATACTGCTATGTACAGAGGGGTTCAGGCTCCATCCGGCCCTTTCTGTTTTACAGTTCCTTTCAATGTTATTCTTTCTTTCAAACATTATGGGACAACAATAAGCGCCTAGCTGTACAATTTTGTATCTATGATTACATTGTTCAGGTTTTTTTCCCCGTATCACGCTGGCATCTCTGTGATCCTTTCTTGAACTAAACTGAGCAAAGGTTCAAATCAGGACTTGGAATAAGGCAGAGCAAGGGAGAGGGATAGTGGTGGTCTTCACAGACGGCCCCACTTCATCAGTGGCCCGAGTTCTCTAGTATTCATGTGGATACAGGAAACCAGAGCAATGAGTTGCAGATATCATGACATTGGAACCCGTCCAGATTTGTTAAAATATCACATATCGATAACATTGTATTCAAAAGGCAGAATTAATCACTGCTGGAGGAAAGTTTAAAAAATTCCTGACTTATACTAAACGTAAAATCTTCCAAGAGAAAATAGCACCACGTGACCACCTTAACCTTGACATTGCCCAATCACCATTGGGCATTAGGTAAACAAACATAATGGAGACATTACTGTAACGATTGCAGCCTCGTCATGATGATTGCAACCTCCGCGTGACGACTCCATGTATGCCGGTTTTTTTTCAATAAATTAATGATTCTCAGGTTTTAATCCATTATATAAAATAAAGAAGACACTCTTGTGTTGATTGCGGTCAGAAATATTTACCTGTACTTCGATTTCGGCCCTTGCCCTAACAGGTGCTTGCCAATTGACCTACAGGTAAATATACCCAACCTTATACTCCATAATAGTATCTTCTTACTATAATATGGCATCAATCACATTTTTCACAATAATACCACAATAGCATTGCATCCCCAACGATGACGATTTTGAAGATTTTGATTAGCCAATTGACATCTTGATTAACCAATTTTCGTGAAGGACAGACTACCAATTTAGGTCATTTTTTGAAAGTATTTTGCCCTGAATTATTTGCCAAAATATCAAATCTAGGTGAATTTCTTCTCAAACAAATTCACCAGATTAGTTTTGCATTTGCCATCGGCAATTTGGCGAGTCGTTAGCGCGATCCCAGCCAACCTGAATGACCAAGGCTTTCTTTGGCTTTCATATGTGATTTTTAGTCATCATTTATGGTATATTTTAAATGGGATAAGGTTTACTTAGTTATGGGCAGATGCAGATACCCAGATGTACAGAAATGCACTGATGCAGGATTCTCCCTAGGCATGCAGTATGGGGGATTCCCACATCATGATTTTGATTTTTGCACTGACCTAGGGAGAACTCTGCCGCTGTACGGATTTCATTTTATAACTTTTAACAACTTTTGAATTAAACCATGAAGTGTATGAATATGCAAAGACACACCAAGAGGGCACTGATGTTCACAATGTGAGGACACCCAACTCCACACTGTCCGGGCACTCAAGTCCAAGTGGTTGGCCGGTCACGTCCAAGTGGTTAGCCAGGGACGTCCAGGCGGCAGGTCTCTGATATCAACGCAGGAGGGTGGTGACATCCATGAGGTGGGGTGGTGACGTGCAGGCTTGGGGGAGTTGACGTCCGGGTAGCAGATCACGGGCGTCCAGACACCGGGCAATGTATCCTTTATATATGAATATATAATTACATTCAGATTAGATATGTGATACCTGTATCGCCTCGTAATATAGGTGACATTAGATGGGGAACGTGTTATTCAACATTAGATTGGGCCCAGTTTAAAATGTTTTCTATGGTTTGTTGGCATAGGAATACTTTGGAGTTGTTTAGGACCAACCTGCCTCCGAAAATAATGTGTTCCATGAATGCTTGTTACGTTATTACTTTACCTTGAGTAATTCCAGAATGTTTTTTCTATCATTTGCTGAAAGACGCAACACTTTTTAAATTTGCTCATGTATGACATTTATATTTTGTAGCCAAATTGCCAAATCCCGTTTCTGTGTCACCATTATAGTTTTCCCAAATTAGAAAATTACAAATATCAACGAATCTACAAGTTGTCAAAAATGATGGCAGCGGGGAAAAAAAATTGAGGACATCAACTGGGTTTAGTGTCTTTAGTGTACATCAAAGAATTTGTTATGTTGACCAAAGAAAAACACATTGGAATAATAACATTATTGTGGTATTTCCACTGATAAGAGATGTCATCATTATATGTGTGCCTATTACTTATGTACACTGATATGCTGATAATCTCGTCATTTAAGATAGACTAGCATAGGAATTTTCAATCCCTTAAACACTTACTACTGAGTTACTTAGTATATCAAAGAGAACATGGGCCAAATGAATAAGGCCTCACGTGGGCCTTATCAGGGTTGTTGCAACTGGTTTATACTACTCCCATCTGACCTCTTTTCTCCACCGCGTTGCTCTTTGGTTTCAGATAATAATCGTAATCTCATACTTCTGGTCATCTTATGTTTGCCAGCAGGTTTGCCTTTTGTGCTGATTTTTTTTGGGGAGGAAAGGTGTAGTTTGTTTGAAAATTTTCTTTCAGGAGGAAAGGGGGAAGGGGATTACGTGCCACTCCATCCAACCCCCTAGTTGCTTTTGGGCGACATCTAGTGGTTATTGGTGAAGTACGCACCCAAAGCCTTACTGTCAGAGATTTTTCTATTGTGTAAAACCAAGAGGCATGAAATTGGTGCTAATTGGACCCCTCCACCCTCTTCCCTCTCCCCTCCCCCTGCACCTCCTACCATGATTGGTCAAGGCAATCCCCTCAGATCACGTTGGCATGGCCCTGATTGACAGGTGAGGGTGGTATTGGCCCCGCCCCCCTCCCCCCCTTACACCCCCGTCGACACGTCCACTGTGGCCCCCAACCCCCACCAAATCGACTGGCACCAGCCAGGTATTCACAGGTGACACACCTTGACCAGCGGCCACTGTGACCTGTGCAATCAGGCGTTTCACCAGTGTGGTGTCCGGCTGGGAACACTTCTGACCGCTATTGGTGCCCATAATTATTTGAGACATCACACAGTGAGTTATTTTTTGGGGGAACCCCATGGATGCATCAAAGGGAATCTCCCAGTCTAAGGAACATATAGAATGGAAACTTGGGCATTATAGGAAAACTACATGAGGATGTGGGATGATGTAGAATACTCACTGGTAGTAAAAAAAATTGCCTTCACGAGCCCGAAGGGTGAGTGCAGGCAATTTTTTTACTACCAGTGAGTATTCTACATCACCCCATCATCCGAATGTAGTTTTCCTTTTATTATATTTCGAATTTATATGTAAAACATTGAAAATACCATAGATTAGACAGAATTTCAAAGTGTACTGGGATCACAGAATACTCAACAGACTGCTTGTGCTGCTGCTCAGTGCTGTGTGGTACAAAAAATACTCGCCGGGTTTGTTGTTGTGCTTCAGGTCGTAGTTAAATGCAAAAATCATTAATTAATTTGTATTCTTGTGTGTTTAATGTGAATTAGATGTATTGGAATAATGTGTTTGTTATAAATTGAAAAAAAAAATTGTCTAAATCCGTTGTGAATTGCCCAAAATAGAAAGTAAACATCCTCCAATCTTTGCCTTACACTACCCGACCGTCACCTTGGTCCCTTAGTGACGGCCATTGCTAGGCAGCGCCAACGTGACAACGTGCAGTACATAGTCACAGCTTAACGGTGGGTGGAACACTCCCAGCTCTGTGCGGGACACTGCCCCATCCCAAATCTTGCGTAACATGGGAAGATCACTTAGGATGCATGCACCGACGTATAATGAAAAATATTACAAGCTATCGTTAATTGTTAATTGTATTGTTAATCGTTAATAATACAAGCTATCGTTAATTGTAGTTTTTACTACCCTTACTATATTCAGTAACATGCTATTCCCATTTTATTTTCCCCATTACTATGATGTAGCAAGGACAGAAAAGAAAGCACAGAAATCAGGGAATTCCCAAATTTTCTTTGCTTTATAATACGCTGATACTTCAATCAATTTTATTTTTGAAATTAATTGAATAACAAACTAGGCTTTTGAAAATTTATGTGCAAGGAACCCTCTAAGACAACCCCGACAATATTATAAATAGTATATGTTCTTATAAAGGGTTTACACTATATTTTCTTTGATTCTGTCCTGGATCGTACCAGAAACTGTCGTAATGATTGATCTAAGTGTGATTATTGGGCTGTGTAAACAGGGCTTAAGATTCAGGCGGTCGACCCTGTGTGTTTGACGATATGCCTTCTCATATTGAAGCGTCAGCCCTTTGAGTATGCACCCTCAACAACATTTTTCAATAAGTTAATCAAGTTCTAACACATTAAATCATTAGTCATAAAACATAAATCTAGACACCTTCTCTGCGTTTTTTATAGTAATGATGCATGTCTATTTACCTTAGGTGTGGACAGACCGATCTCCAGATGGTCCACAGTGAGAGGTCTGAATGTCCAGAACACTGGGCAGATCGACTGTGAGGCAGATTCTGTACAAGTCTCCGTAGTTTTTCATCCAAGTAGGTGGCGGCAGCGTAGCTGAGTTTTGTGGATGTTGACGGACATCCTACAGGATGGTGAGTGGCAGCAGGTGACATCCATCTGGTGAGATCACAAGCAGATAGGTGAATTCGTAATTCATGAGAAGCCTCCAATAGATAAACAAGCAAACAAATTATGGAAATTAAAACAAGTTAAGGAGGCTTATGCTTTGATATGAAAGTATTCAATCATCTTCTAATATGCCTATACATTTCTATTGATTTACTAAGAATAGAAATACTTATATTTAATATTGAAACCTCATTTTCAGTCTATGTGAAAACGATTTGAAAACGTCAGACATGTCTGATGTTTTCCATCTTTCTGTCTGACATTAAGCTACTTTGTTAGACATTACTCACAGAGGCTACCTATGAATGTTGTTATTGATCTAAAACTGATGTACTATAAAATGGTATAACAGAGGTGTCATTGAGGAATCATGAATGATGAAAAAGCCAGAAAAGTACGAAGGACATTTACAGATTTTCAGTTTATAAACTAAAAGGGTGACAATATTCATTAAAAAACATAAATTTATGGTTCAACTTCAAATGACTTAGAAACCATAAAGGATTAATCCATTGGCTCCTATGTTATCTTTCTCCATCTGAGACAGTTTCAGAGCTGTTTGAGGGAGAACTGAATTGTGTCTGACAAAATGTCCAATGTTTATAGCCCAATAGTCAGACAAAGGGTATAAAACGTGGGACATGTCTGGCATTTTGAGGGTTTTCACAAACACTGCATCTTGCACATTTCCGTTTTACAATGCAGAGGCTAATAAGAGTTCACAAACCTTTAATATATGATATTCTAACCCTACTGATAATACAAGACATAGTCTTGGTATGGAATATATTACCGGCACCCATGTAATTAAACTTCAAGCTATGCATAGCATACAAATTTTTGACAAATTCATTTCAATTTTGTTTCATTTTCAAATTTGATTAATAGATCTTTATCGCGTAGGATTGAAAATGGAAAACAACACACCAATGTTGGTTCCTGTACGACATAAAATGGCTATTTATGGTTAGGAATTAATAGGCCAAACTAACTCCTATCATGGCTATGATGTTGTAGTATAGGGGCCTTCCATTAAGTACGTACGCAAATTTTCAAAAGTTTTAGACCCCCCCATCCCCCCTTGGACCAAAGTATGCATTGGTTTTATACAGGAACGTACGCAAAATTTCAAAAATTCCAGACCCCCCCTCCCCCCCTTGGTGCGTACGTACTTAATGGAAGGCCCCATATGGTATCTGCAATACATGTCTATTGCTACGCTACGGCCCTCGACCCTGTGCACTGTTAAGTTTTTGACAATTTTTTATTTTTTTACGAATACGAATACGAATATTTATTGACTAATGTAAAGCAGTACATTCATGTCACAATGGGGTCAGGTGTAGCCTGTACAATCTCATACACCTTTTTGATATAAATACAAATACATTCGATGGCTTCCTCCAGAGATTCGCTTGTACAAATAGGTTGTAAGTTTAGGATCATTTTTGTTTTGGAGCTGTCAGATAAAGATTTGTAGTTGTTTATGTACTTTGAGATTCTTCCCTCGATTCTTCCCTATTCAAATATGATAAATAGGTAGAAAAACGTTCTAGTGCGTCAAAACTGGTGACAGGCTGCATCAAAATAGGCTACAGTGCGTCAAAACCGGCTACTCAACCTCCAAATGTAATATATTAGGCTTTCATGGAATTATTTTCCATTTTCTTTTTTTTTTTTTCATGATTGCATTCTCCACTTTATTCCACGTAGTTTAGGTGCAAAAATGATAAACTTGACTATTTTCCTCTTTAATTTTCTAACAATTATCTAATTTTGCGTTCTTAATGTGTCAAAACCGGCTCCTCTACTCTATTTTTCTTAATTGTTTTAAGTTTAATCTGATTTTCAATTGGATTTTTTTCCTATGGGAAAGCTGAGACGATTCTGTAGATCTATAGATTCCTAGCAAGAGAAACAAAATATTGGCCATCATTTAACCACCCTTAGGCCTAGGTCCACTTTTTAGAATGGATATAGTCTAGACTGCACTGACGATGGAGTTCTCCTGACGGCCGCGTAACAATCATCGCGGTAATTCTCTATTTTTGGCACTAAAATCGTTTTGGTCGATAATTTCATTGCCTGAATCGTCATCCCCATCATTTTTTACATTAGATATGTCATTATTAGTTCACCATATGCGATATTAACTTGTATATCGGCATTTTCGTTGAGGGTGTTTTTCCTATAGTGACAGAATAGCACAGCGCGATAAGTGCTGTGGTCCATCATCGCTATATCTAGGTGGCGGCAAATGGGCTGAGTCTCGTCTGGCAGTCACTAAACTACTGCAACCTATGAAAGTAATTCATCATTACGATGGGTATTATAAACAAAGACAAAATATCATCAGTTTTTCCATTTCCAATAATTTAGACAACATTCTAAAGCCCACTCACCTCGTAACAGGCAGAAACAGTCAGACGTTACGACCGGCGAGTTGCCCCTCCCCCGCCATTTGTTTACCTTGTGCGATCGCTTAGTTCTAGGTGTTCCCGCTAGGTGGCGCCACTGAGCGGGGAATCCACACCGGGCGGAGAATTGACCATGCGACACTGCACTTATGGCAAATGTGGCTCGCCGAGAACCAGCTTCAGTGCAGGCCCAGGTACGGTGGCCCACAAGTGGCTAGAACATTATCGGTAAAATTAAAAAAAACCTCCCTGAAATTTCCTATGCAGAAGACGCTCTCAACGTTCAGCATTCTTACACGCACCTAGGAATACTCTTTAGCTATCTTTTACAATATAGAATAGAGTAGAGGAGCCAGTGTTGACGCATTAAGGACAGAAAATGGAATAAAACTTGATATCACCCTAGTGAACATACAATGAAATCAGGTGTGGCGTGCGTTACAGTAGACACTGAGTTTATTGATCCCCTAATGAATACAGCACAATGAATTCAATCACAATAGTAACAATCAATCAGTTACATACAAAAACAAAAAGTTTTCACATAGATGTGTTCCGGGCGGCGGACGAACGCGGAATGAAGCCGTCCGCGGAGGCCCAATATTTATAGTGACGTGATGCTTTGGCATGACAACCGTTCGACAGCGGCGAGATATCCTCGATGACGCGAGATCTCGTCGTCGCCACATATCACCCTAGTGAACATACAATGAAATCAGGTGTGGCGTGCGTTACAGTAGACACTGAGTTTATTGATCCCAAACCCAAAAAAAAAGAGAGAGAAAGAGAAAAATTATTAAACTTTCCCAGCCACAAAGGAATCTACCTGAGCCCTGAAACGCAGAGGTTCCTTAATATACCTATATACACAATCCGATTTCCAACCTCCTCTGGTTTTTATCTGCGATACATCACAACCTGCCATTGACATGAAAGTCGCCCCACCCCTCCTAAGAGAGTGCGACACGAAATCCCCAACCAGCTCAGCATCACAAATAAATTGTTTAAACCTCTTAGAAAAAACGCTACGGTATACGTCATAACTTTCACGCTCGGGCTAGAGAATAAAGGGGCTGAAGGCCCAAGGGGAAAACGTTCAAACAACAACTTCAAAAATCTTACAGCGCAAATACAATTATCCCTCCCCTTAGCAACCAGCAGCGTTACTGCCCCCTCGCTTGATTTTAAGGTCTTAGACGCCCTCACTGACAACATTAACCCGCTCTCACAAAAAGTAACATCTGACCTTAACAGCGTGTGGTCGGACTTAACAACATGGGAAACTCTCAGAAGAGTTCTAAACATCAACAGGGTAGCTGCAAAGACTAACAATTCAATTTCAATACTACAGTCTACTACATAACTAATCTTAACCAAATGCGGCGGCAGAATAGGGTCTTTACCCACACTCTCACCTCGCTTTGAGCGCTCAATCCCTGCCAGCGTGGCCTTAAGGACCGGGTTAGATGTACGAAGAGGTTCTATCCCACTACATACATGATAGAAAATCACTGCTTGATAATATGACAACAGAGATGAAAATTTTAACTGAGGGGCTAACAGGGCTACATATAAACAAGCCTGATTCACCCCACAAGGAATCGGGTCCCATCTATATTTATCGCAAGCGCGCAAATAACATTTCCACTGCATAAGTCTGTTCCTTTTAGTGTTGGCTGACACCGACTCTGCCCGGTAACCCCACGCTCTCATCTCCAGCTCCTTCAACGAACACTCTGTGAGAGACAAATAATTCAGATAGACAACACAAATTACTACCGCCAAGTTTTTCCCTCAGATCTACAGTAGAACCAATATAGGGTACCCTAGATAGGGTATCGGCTACTAGATTACACCTTGTATTGATATACCGTGGAATAATCTCTATATTATACACAACACAGGTCCAAAAGATTTCACGGATCCAATACATACATACAATATTTGTACTACTCCCGTTGGTGAGCATATACATCACCTGTGTATTTCCCCCTTCTTAAAAACGCTGTGGAAACGAGATTTGCTCCATGAGCCGCCATGTCTTTTTCGCTGGTTTCAGCCTTCAGTATTACCTTAAAGCTTGGATTAATCTGCCAGCCGCATTGTATCCAGCGGAGGGAATTCACGGCAGAATGAGATTCAAAATCCTTTTTTTTCTCTAGCTTGATATGAATGCGCCATTGATAGTAAATACAAATAATACAGTCCACAATCATCGTTAATGGTGTCAGTTGATAAAAAGATTGCCGTGTCCGAGACATGATACATTTTGGTGACGTTATGCCATGAGCGTCATGGCAACGTTGTCACTGCAACATTGTTACGGAAACGTCGTCACGGCAACGTACGTCGTCACCATGACGACATCACGGCAAAGTCGTCACTCTCCTAACGTTGTATCACGTATGAGACAGCTCGATGTGAAATGGAAAGGAGTATTTGGAAGAACGATGATATGTGGACAGACTGGGGCAATGTATCGCCTGTGAGACGGACGTAATTTGATACATGGATTGGTTGTTATTACCGTACTGGTCCGTAGTCTTAGGGGGTAGGGGGGGGGCATAAACATGAATGTACGGGAGAGGGATCATGCCCCACAAACATGATTACAGAGATGAAACTTCCGAGAGGCGGAGCCTCTTGTATCAGTAAATAACAACACAGACTTATCCTTTAAAAGGTTAGCCCAACGTTTCAGACCCACTACTACTGGCCACAATTCTAAAACATTTATGTTAGCAATATCTTTAAAATTTTTTACCTCTTCTGGCCTAGGGCCAACATGGTCGCACGGGGTGTTTAGCAAAACATAATCCCCTTCACTCCAGCCCCCTGCCACCCAATCCTCGCCCATATAGGCACCATATCCCCTCATAGACGAATCAGTGACTATCGGAAACTCATGGAGTACATCAGTAATTTTTGACACACCACTAAACACTTCACAGAAACTCCTCCACCATTTTAAATCACCCTTCACATTTTCGGACAATCGAATAAACCTCTTGCCCGAATGGATAAGTTCTTTATATAAATTATAAACACGTCTGCAGAAAGTCTTTCCCCCTCTGACCACATGGGAACAATGCGACAGAAGACCTCCAATGCTCTCCAAATCGTGCTTAGAAATCCTACTTCTATTCAAATAAGTTGTCAGCAAATCCCTCAACTTTTGCAATTTAGCTGCTGGCAAACGCAATTCCATTTTAGACGCATCTATCTCCAACCCCAGATAAGTAGTGCATTTCGAAGGTCCGGAAATTTTTTTCAAAAGACACGTGGAAACCCAAATGGCGCAACAACTGGATCACCACACCCTGAGCGTTAACACAGCATTCGTATGTGCCAGCGATGACGATAAAATCGTCTAAATAATTTACTATTCTTATGCCGAAGAGTTCGTGCACTACAGTAAATATAAAATCTGATATACCATTAAAGTAAAGTGGCCCCAAGCGCAATCCGAAAGCTAGACGGTTGTCTACATAAAATTTATCGTCACCATCCAACTCCCACCGAAAGCCCATAAATTTCCTATGGTCCACCCTTATAGGTACTGCTCTATAAGCCGATTTGATGTCAATGACTGACATAAAATCGTTCCGCTCTAACATCCCCACCACGTCGTCAACACTTTTATATTTGAACTCTTTAATAAGGGACGAACAAAAATTATTCACCGACCTCCCTAAGGGCCGACTGCAATCTGTTATAGGCCTGATGCCTCCCCCATGTTTGGGGACTGCACCCAACGCATGGACACACTTAGGTTGAACATTGACCGGCGAAATCATACCCTCCGCCAGTTCCCTTCTAACAATCCTATCCATAAGCAGTTTACTCTCATGACCTAATATAGAGCTATAATTACTACAAGAATACGGCTCCACCTCACCGTCAACAATTGGGCAACCGTCAGTCACATTCCATAACACATCAGAATAACGCTGGAAAAAGCTGTCACCGCATGATAACATAACTCAAGCGAACCTACAAGGTTTCAACTGACTCTCTACACCACCCAATACATGGCAACAAGTACATTTCCCCAGAATGCAGTCCCTGCTAATCTGAATAACTGAACCATTAGGAGACTCTACACTACAGATAGCTGCTTCGCTGCTCAACTTCCTGAGGTCACCTTTACTGTCCAGTACATGTAACAATCTCTCCCCCAGAGGCGCACCCTCCAGGACAAAGTCAAGTTCGCCAATGTCGCCCTCACAAGCAACATCTTGACAACCTCCGACGGTCTCCACTAATCGCAGCGGGGGCACATGCACCCCCCCACCACTAAGGCCGTCATACTCTGGGCTAAAACCCTGCGGAGCTCCAGCCCCATGTGAGACATCCTACTTAGCGTCCTTCTTCTTGTAGGCACGGCAGTCCTTTTTCCCATGCCCCTCTGTGTCGCAGGCAACACATTTATGCGCAAAGAAGCATGACTTGTTATTACAACCACTGTCATTAAACCTAATGCACACCTTGTCACTGCGTTTTTTTGAGCTCTGACTACCCACTTTGCCACCAAACTTCCCCCTTTCGACACTATCGAAACTGAAGAAACGCAGAGCGTCCTCCTGTACTACATTGCCAAAGGCCGAGGGGCCTACCTCCCCCGCCCTCTCCCTAACACTTTCATCGTACCTCACAAAAGCATCTACTTTAAAGACCTTCTTTGTTGCCTTCTCCGCTAACGCAAGACCATGCTTCACTACCCCAGAAACATCCCGTTTAACATCGAGTAGTTGCTTGATGGTTTTGAAAGTCACTAGCATGAGGGCCTCAAACGACTCAATCGTCTCACCTTTTTTCAGATAAGCTGTGTGCGCGAAGGGATTTTTCTTCTTTTTGTCCTTTACGGCCCGCCACATCTCCCTCCCATGGTACTCGAGCCACTCTGTATCCTCGTCATCGGACTCACTCCCCGTCGAGGCTGTGTCGGCCTTGGTAGACTGTGGCACCTGCTGTGTAGATGGTTCTGCTGGCACCACTTTCGTTGCGTTGACAGGGGCGGTCACCTCCTGAGTGACCACCTGGACTGGAGGTTGGGCAAAGGGCACTGGTGTGGGGATGGGGGGTGCGTTCGCCAGGTTGGCGAACCGCTCCATCGTCGCCTGGTAGACCCCGGTCATCCACGCGACAGCATTCTCAAGGGAAGACATCCTCACACCCAGCGCATCTGCCTCACCTTCTGGCCGCCGAGAGTAGACATGACCTGCACCAGCACCTCCTCTGTCGTCGAAACGGCCCCGCTCAGGTAATTGAGCCGCCGTGTTGGGCCTGGACTGGGCCACAAACTGGAAAGGACGATGATCCAGGTTTGGATCGGCGTGCACCGACCCCTCCCGCACTCGGGGACCCGGAAGAGCTGAAGCTTTCTGCTCCCGGCCGCCGGCCGCTGCTCCGACGCTGCTCCGTGACGTCATCGGGACTGAATCTGGCCGGCCGTGGGACACTGGTTCGTAATCCGATCTCAAATCTCCAAACCTGCTCGGCCCATCAAAATCAGGAAACACCAAACCTGATTCTCCAGTTCCCATGTAATCCTCCTGACTGGCAGCCCCAAGCTCCCCGTCAGATTGAGATCCTTCAGAGCCGTTGGGCCTGTCGGGCCCGGCCTCCGCCATGGCCGCGGCCGCGGCTCCTCCTCTCTCCACATTTTCACCACTTTCAGCCTTAAATCCATTCACCGGCCGCCCGCACGACTTGCCAGTTGGTGGCCCATGCCGGGCACCACAATTCTTGCAGTTCCTAAGCTTCCTCTTAGCCATAGTAATCCAATTCGGAAGACAAAAAGTTTTCACATAGATGTGTTCCGGGCGGCGGACGAACGCGGAATGAAGCCGTCCGCGGAGGCCCGATATTTATAGTGACGTGATGCTTTGGCATGACAACCGTTCGACAGCGGCGAGATATCCTCGACGATGCGAGATCTCGTCGTCGCCACATAGAGGTCTATTAAGAGGGAATATATAAATATTTTATTTAGTTTAATGTGTATATATAGAGCAATAACGTCCCTTAACATAATCATTAAAGAAAAATGTCAATTTTGAAAATATTTTTATGACATTTCACTATATGATTTTGAGGAGTTAATTCATCAGTTTTGACGCACATGGAGCCTATATTGACTGATTGACGCATTTTAGGAGCCAGTTTTGACGCATTTTGTGTCAACGATAACTAGGTTATGTTGTTGCAGGTCTTTTATTAGATTAACATACCCAGGTGGCCATCTGGAACATTTTATAGAAAGAAAATATGATACATGGCACATCAGAAAAAAATTATCTATTGATATCCTTTATACAAAATAATTGTTAAGTTCTTAATAGTTCATAATCTAATGCAAATAGAAATTTTACCTTGTCAGGGAAAATCTAAAGAATATAGTCATGAAAAAAAGGAAGAAATAGGCATATTTGTGCATTTTTATTGAATGACAAAAGCATTAATTGACCTCAGTAAAAGAGAAAAAAATGTTTTCAGTTTTGAGTCTTTGGTTTATACTATTTTAGGAAAGTGTCTTAAGATAATATAGAACCTTGCGTTGAACAATTTTTGTTTTTATTTTCTTTGGAAAAATGTTCGAAAATTCAGAAATTTCGGGAAAAAAGGTGAAAAATGCGCGGAAACTAGAGACTGTCTAATTTATTGTCCTTAGTTTTCACGCAGGGGCCTATTTTCTATATTATCCATGAAATCTTATGTTTATGACATTAAAATGATCGTATATCACTTTACTCTAATATCTATGATATTTTTTTAGAGAAAATTAAATTTTTTCTTGAAGAAAATGATGTTATGCTCCTTATTTCAGAAATATTAACTTTTAAGGATCCCGTCATTTTCCTTAATAATAAGGACATTGAAACATATGTTTGGCCTTAGAATACATAAATATATATGAAACATCATTAAAGATGACAAATTAATTGCATAAGAAAATTATTTTGGGTCTGGCATTTTAAAAATAGCATATCTAATACCTAGAGAAAAAATGCGTCCATAAAATGCGTAAAATGCGCGGAAACTAGAGATGCGCGGAAACTGGCTCCTCTACTCTATATACTGGAAGATGGTTTAATATAGTCATAAAGAATTAATTTGAGCATTTTCACACGTAGCAACATTTCTTTTTATAGCTTGAGCATCTTGAACCCACCTTGTACCACCCCCTATAGGTTGAACTTTGAACCGGATTTGAACCATATTTGAACTGAACCTTTGTTTTAGAAATGGGACTTAAACTGTATTCATGGTTTGATCTCTCTTGAACAGAAAATAGGTTCCAGGAAGGTTCCAAACTGGTTCAAGTTACGTTCAAGACGTCTTAGAATACGGGGCCTGATGTTCTCAGTAGATCTCGCCTGTTTCTTCTCAACACTGCCCCATTTTCAGCTCTTACTTTGTATTACCTTGGGGCCACTTCTTTTAACACCTGAGCATGCTGGGTCCATGTACGCTTTTCATCTTGCAATCTTACTGTGTCATTTACCTGTAGTTTAGGCAAATCCCTGGCATGCTCATTGTATGCTACTTCTTGACGTAACTGACTCTCGTTAATAGCTTTGTTCCCTGAGTCTACCATTTTGTGAACATGCGGAAGTCTATTACACAACTTTCTACCCATGAGCTTCTCTGCTGGAGAGGAACCTTTCTGCTTTTCCATTACTTTGGGGATAATAATTATGGGCTTGAAGTTCTATGTTGGAACCCATATTCACTCGCAAACCTTTTGAAAGCTTCTGAACTATATTGAGGAC
This sequence comes from Lepidonotus clava, assembly GCA_936440205.1. Classification (NCBI taxonomy): domain Eukaryota; kingdom Metazoa; phylum Annelida; class Polychaeta; order Phyllodocida; family Polynoidae; genus Lepidonotus; species Lepidonotus clava. The sequence continues at coordinate 48,208,799 of OW387138.1, forward strand.
CATTGTCACTGATTAAAACCTTAGGCACACCATGTCTGGAAAAAATACTTTTCATGTTTAAGATTACATTCTCAGCTGACGTGCTTGGTAGTATGGCAATCTCTGGGTAATTCAAGTGATAATCTATAACCAACAAGTAGTCATGGTTGTTCCAATGGAACAGATCTGTCCCCACGTACTCCCATGGTCCTGCATTCAACTTCTCTGCCTCTACATACATTGTTTCTTTGCTCTCGGAAACTTTATACTTTAGAAATGCTTGACAATTTTGTGTCCTAACCTCAATGTCTCTATTCATGTTAGGCCAAAACAAAACATCTCTTGCCAACCTTTTCTGTTTGTCTACTCCTAGATGTCCTACATGAACATACTCCAGCATTTCTTTACGCATGCTACTAGGGATAACAATCCTGTTTCCTTTCACTAGAAGTCCATTTATCAAACAGAGCTCATCTTTAAAGGTGCTATACACTGGACATTCTCCATTTTTCCAGCCATTAGCAATACACCTTTTAACAGCTTCTAGGACTTCATCCTTTTCAGTTTCTTTAGATATTCTATCTAAGTACTCTTCTGATACTGGGAAAGACTGATAGACCATGTTTATCTGTGCATTTATTTCTGCACCCAGTACATTATCAACCTTTTCTGTGACCTTGGCTCTAGACAGTGTGTCTGCAATATACAGGAATTTACCTGGAGTCCAAGTGAGTTGTACACTATATCTCTGCAACTTTAGCATTAACCTTTGGATTCTGGGAGACATATCATTGAGAGACTTGTTTGACAGTGCAATCAAGGGTTTATGATCAGTTTCTAGCTCTACATTCGGTAACCCATAAATGAAGTGATGAAACTTTGTACAACCATACACTAAGCCGAGACACTCTTTTTCAATTTGTGCGTAACTTTTTTCACTATCTGTCAGTGACCTTGCAGCATATGCTACTGGCCTCCATTCCCCATTTTCTTTTTGAAGCAACACAGCTCCAAGACCATCCTTTGAAGAATCAGTGGACACTTTGGTTGGAAGGGCTGGGTTGTAGAACCTAAGTACTGGTGATGAGGTTAAAATACCTTTCATGTTTTCCCACTCACTATTATGTTCAGGGCCCCACACCCATGTATTCTTACTGCTAAGCAGTGATCTGATATGAGCACATTTACTTGCAAGGTTGGGGATAAATTTGCCAACATAATTTTAAGAAAGATACCGCCCAAATACTGTCTAATTTGAAATAACATGAATTTTGAGTTGTTTCCATGGAAACCAGTCATTTACTGCATTCCATATCATTGTTTTAACAAAAAACACTCGTTTCCATGTAGAGGGGATATGTACTCTTGAGATGAGATACGTTGTTCCTTGATAGACCCATATTGCTATGGTAACAAGAAGAAAATAGAAACTGAAATTATGGCCAATTTTGGTGTTATTTTTGGTAAACATGGCAACCCAGTAACCAAGACAACCCATTTCAGCCTTCTATCCCATAGAACTCTAGGAATGCTTAATTTTGATATCTTATTTGTGCTTCTACCTTGGAAATTAAGGAAGATATGTCAAAAATAGTGTTGATTTCAGAATTACCTGATTTTTGGGTGGTTGCCATGGAAACCAGTGATTTTCGATATGCCTGGAAGTGCTTTTTTTAATACAAACTATCAGGCCATAAAGTTGAGATATTTATCTTTCTAATGAGGTATGGCATGCTTTGTTATTCCTCGGGTTGGGGTTTTTCCTTAAATAAGGCTCTTTTTGAGTTTGGCCGCTCTACTATTAGCATCTTTTTTTTCAGGCGACGATCTCTTATACCGACTACTAATCGGTCCCTGATCATTGAGTTCAACAGTGTCCCAAACTCACAAGTGGCTGCTTTTAGGCGAAGTGATGTCACAAAACTGTCTATACTTTCACCTTCTCCTTGTTCACGGATATTAAACATGTATCGTTCATAAACTGTATTTTTCCTTGGAACACAGTATGCCTCGAACTTGCGTAGAACCACATCATAATTGTCTGGCGATTCTGCTGGCACATTCCCAACAGCTGGTGCATATGTGAATGTGTTGTCTTGGGCTTCTGATGTCTTGGGCTTCTGGGCCTGCAACTGTTAGTAGGATGGCTACTTTCCTCGCACTCGCATCATCTAGTACGTTGATAGCCAGCAGATACCACTTCATTTGTTTCTTGAACCTTTCTCAGTTGTCTGCAACATTTCCTTCCTTCAGTCTGAGGGGCTCAGGTGCCTTGATCGAATTCATTTTTGCTTTTAATCCGCATGATTCGTAATTACTCCTGGTTCCTGTAATACATAAAGAATTGAATTAACGTTTCAAATACCATGAAAGCGGTAAAATTGCTTCAGATGCGTCAAAACTAGAGCTGCACCAAAACTGGCTCCTCTACTCTAGAAGTTGTGAGATTTTACTGGACTTTCATGTTATTGTGGCGCCCCAGGGGCTTAGGCCTACTGAGTTGACTGGCTCCCCAACTTTCTTCTTATAAACTATCCACCCCAACGATGGGGGGGCTAAGTGAAGTGAATTAATGTATTAGATAACGCATTAATAATTAATGATTAGATAGCAAATTAATGAATCAAACAGTAGTTGGCGAACCAGAGAGACCAGATACAGGCCAAACTGCCCAAATACACATGATGAATGTCAAGAGGTATCAATAGAAATCCGTGGAGATAAGGGAGTCTTTTTGCCGGAGGGTATAATTTGAGTGGTGTAAGTAAGTATAGACAGCGGACGAGGCCCAGGCTCCTCTCGATCTAATGTCAAGGATATCTGACCCGAGGGCCGACATATAAGAGGCACCTCCATGGTGTAATGAATGGGTGCTAATGTGGTCTGGATTAATCCCAATAAGGCTCGAGAGATGTTTAGGCGAGCGTTGAACCATTGGTAGGGGGCCGGAATAAGGCCTCCTGGTCCAGGGATGCGGAAGATTACGTCAGATTCTAAGGGTTTGTGAACCCTGGCTAACTCCAAGAGCCAAAAAACTGGGCACAGAGGAGAGCCAGGGGACGAGTTCAGAGCCAATCTCAAAGGGGTCCTGGAGAATTGGTCAGTCTTTGATGAGGGGAGGACTAAAATTAAGTGTAAGACATGTGATGAGGGAGTGTAGTGGCACTTTCTGAGCAGCACTCTGAAGGCAAGTGTCACTATAGCCCAGAAGGTTAAATCCAAAGGAAGAAGGGTATTGATGACATCATGGATTAGGAGGAGGTTTTCCTTGGAGTAGGGATGTCGGGTTCTAAGAGTAGCTGCTTTAAGGCGTCGGAGACCATGTAGGGTCATGCGCAGGCGGTAGTCCTGAGGGTGAGTTTCTAGGCCCAAAGATCTATGATGAGTCCAAAGGGCAGAGATGTAATTAGCCACTGAGTCAGGCGACATGAACTCACCTAGAAAAGCAGCATAAAGGCAAGCCTGAGAGGCCGAACAGGGGAAAGGCCGAACGCCATAGGCATTTGAGAAATTAACGTAACAGTTCATTTGTGACTTCCGAGACTTCTTTGTGGTCAGAGCTAGGGCGGCGTCTTGAAGAACTCTCAGGCGATCCTTGATCTGCGTCAGTGTCAGAGCTGAAGAGAGGAGAACAGCACATGTTGTTAGAGATGAGCAGCTGAGAGCATTTGGGGACCACCAGCATATGCTAGCCAAGACAGTGTGTCTGCTAGATGGTTGTCCTCACAGCGTACGTAGGTGGCGTGAATGTTTTTGTTATAGATGAAATAGGCTCAGAAAATTTCACGGAGCCAGGACATGCAGGTCTTGTTGGAACTGTGTCCACTATTCAGTATGGCCAAGACCTGCATGTTGTTGGTTATAACATGGATGGTGAAGTTCCTGAGAAGAGGTGCCCAACGTTTGATGCCCAGCAGGACCGGCCAGAGTTCATACACATTGATGTTCTTGGGAGGAGTCGTGAAGGATGGGGCCTGGAGAAGATGACTACAACCCGCTTGGAGAGGGATGGAGTTGGTGTCATTATCCCACTGACCAAAGAACCAGTCGAGGCCCATCCAGGCGCCAAAACCTTGGAAAGAGGCATCGGATACGAGGGGGATGTTGGCCATATCTCGAAGGATGCAGGCGCGGCCGTTGAAAACGTCGCAGAAGGATAATCACCATTCAAAATCCGCCTTGATGGAATCATCCAGAGGAATTGACTGTGACTCTCTGGAATAGGAAGCGGCCAGGTCAAAAATCCGGCGGCTGAAGGTCCTGCCTCCACGCACCACATAAGAGCAGTGCGAAACCAGGCCTCCTACTCGTTCCAGGTCTTTCTTAGAAGCACAACCTTTGGTCATTAATGTGGATATGGCATCTTTGAGTTTTATCACTTTGGCCAGTGGGAGAGACAACTCCATGTCGATTGAGTTGATGGTAATACCCAGGAAGGTCGTGGTAGTGCAGGGATCGGTGACCTTTTTCCATGATACATTGAAACCCAGGAGCTCGATGGCCGCCGTGACTAGGTGACGGTGGCTGAGGCAGGAGCTGAAGGTGTCCCCTAGTACCAGAAAATCGTCTAGATAGTTGACCACACGGATGGCGCCCCAGGAAGCAGCTATCTTGACAATGAAGTTTGATAAGGCGTTAAAGATGTTAGGGGCACAACGCAAACCAAAACAGAGGCAGCGGTCGATTATCCAAACAGGCGAGGAGACAAACTCCCAAGACAAACCTTGGAATTGGGTCTGGTCTGCCCTGATACTAACGGCTCTATAAGCAGAAGAGATATCAACCACAGCCAGGTGATCATGAGGGGCGAGGATCTTGACTGCATCATTGACAGAGTTGTAGGAAAAGGATTGGAAGGTTGTCGACATGAAATTGTTAATGGAGTAGCTGTCGGGCCGAGAACAATCAGTGATCGGCCGGAGTTTTCCGTTTGCCTTGGTCACTGCACCCAACGAGTGGACACAGCGAGGCTGGGAGTTAACCAAAGAGATTTTCCCCTCTTTAATTTCGGTTTGAAGGAGTGTGCTCATTTCATCATAGAAAGTCGGGCCTGTTATGGAGTCATAGTTTGAGCACAAGTAAGTAGAGGGGCAGTCGTCGTCGACTATCCTGAATCCTTTGACAAGGCCTTCCCAGAGATATAGTTTCTCTGGGTCAGAGATTGAATCCAAAGCCGAGTCACCAAAAAGGAAGGGGGCCGCTCTGCAGGGCTTCAACTGGAAAGGTTGATCTCCGATCATGTTAATACAAGAACATGTGCCTGAAAGGCAGGTGTCAAAAATAGGAATACTGGCAACAGTGGCAGAAGGTGGAGTTATAAAGACTAAGTCCGGAATTCTATCTGCAATAGAAACAGTGGTAACAGGAGGGATTGCACATGGGAGGCTCGTGTTGGTATCACCGGGAATGAAAACATCCGAATGATTTTCGTGATGAGTAATGTCACCTTGGTCCGGAATGAAATCCACTGAGAGGGGTAAAGATTCACTCCCGATATCACCAGTAACACCAGAGCCAAGGCTTCATTTGGAGGTTGAATTCCGTTTCACGTTAGGGTAATCGCCATTGACATGACCCGATGAGAGGCAAGCAGTACACACATGACGGTAGAAACAGTCGTTTCCTTTAGGGCAACCATTGGAATCGAAGTTGTATTTAATACAAACATTGTGCGACTTGCTGGATGACTTTGGAGTTGAGGGTTTCTTGGTGCCTTGATGGTGCCTTGATGTCTAGTAGCGTTACCGGCGACATGGGTAGCAGGATCCACTGTTTTGAAGGCCTTCAAACCCTTGTCGTGGGCTAACTCCTTAACCGATTCATCGTATTTGATGAGGGCATCTGCAGTAAAAACCTTTGTATCAGCCTTTTTGGCGAGGAGGATCAGGGAATCCAAGAAACGTAATGTCCTTCTTTTGCTTGAGAAAGGCACGGGCCATCCTGACGGGCCAGTCATACGTTCACCTTCACGTAGATATCTCGACGAGCTATACTTGCCTAGCTTAGACTTGCGACTGCCTGAACGGCTACGGCTGGACCTGTGACGACGGTGGTGATGGTAGCGACTTGAAGAGGATCCCCTGCTTGACGAACTTGAGGAGTTGGAAGATGAACTGGAAGATGAACTGGAAGAGGACGACGAGGAGCTTTCTTTTGAAGAAGCCGAAGCTTTGGGCCCAGCAACTGCAGGAGCAGGTGCGGGGGTGACGACATTTGTTGTCGGGACTGAGGGCCCGGGTGGCCCGGCTGGAGCAGTCACGGGCGACGCAGAAGCGGCAGAAGTGCTAAGTGCTGACAGCGCTGACCGTAAAGTAGTTTCCATTCGGGACATCCAAGCATCAATACGCTTCTCAAAAGTTGACGATGCTGAGGGAGGAGGTGGTGGATCAGCCTCCGACAGGCGATGGGTTTTCAACGGGGTTGACGGTGGTTGACTGGCTGCCGAGTCGTCGGAGATTCCCGTAGAATTACGCGTAGCACCCGAACGAGTCACTGCCAGCGATGCTGGCAGAACCACATACTTGGGCTTGCGAGATGATTTCCGTTTAGAATTATTCTTCTTCTTCGTACCGGACATGATGGGAATGGTAACAGAGAGGAGTAAAATTTTTGAGTTGTCCGATGTCGAAGTCAAATGTGAATGAGTTTGTTGCAGTTAGTGTATGACGTCATGGGTTGATGACGTCACGGACAACAATGCGGGGCGCCCCCTGGTGTGGAGTGGGGGGTTTATAGCTGCAACAGCCGGGTGTTCCCGCACATATATGGGGGCCAGGTTGGACGGTCTGTGCAGGACCAGCGTTTTCGGCCAATAGGGAGCCAGCTCTGCAGTCAGACCGACCAATCAGGGGCCAGCATTGCTCAAGCACAGTGTAATAAAGATGACTTGTGGACTCAATTTAACTAACTTTACTGACTGTTTAATGTGATAACTTTTACATGCATACACCAGGTCTCTGCTGTTCGTGCCTGACGAGTGGGTGGAAGTGCGTGATTTCGGTCTCACATCACTATATAATATGACATCTCTTTTCTTTTAGAGATGGATACTACTAATAAAATGTCAGTCTTTTCGTTGTGTTGAGTTGTCTAATAGATACTGCAACTACTTTGATTTATACTCATAAAGTAACTTTTAACGTAACTCGTTAAAGATATAGATCTTAGACTAGTACTCTGAATGTCTCTTGCTTGAGTCTTTGGTTTGAGTAACTTACTCTTATAGAGAATATATGCAGTTACATTTATGATATCAATAACCATACTTGGGTATCTGAAAGGCAAGATACGATTAGTTATCGAGTTCAAGGCAATTTCAAACAATTATCAAGTTCAAAAAGCAAGTTATATCATGAGTCAAGTTTTCAATGGGCTCGGGAGTCACATATCCATTTTGGTAGGTGCGCGGCTACATCTTCCAGACCGCGTGATGTACCCACCAGGTTCCTTCACCTGAGGGGTAGGGGAACACACAGGGGGGCTCGAGCTGGTAGCTGGCTCAGCTCGGGCAACCGGCAACTGAGGTGCAGGTTGGGCTAGTGCTGGAGGGTCAGAGTCATCTGTAGGGCTGACTCTGGAGTGCTTCTCTCCGGTCTCGCGGATTTGGTGGCGATTACGGTGAAGCACATTGCCATTAGATGTTTGCACTCCGTATGAGCGTGGCTCTGAAGTTTTGGACGTCACAACCGCAGGGGTCCACTGTTTAGAGGCGTGGTCCTGGATACGTACGTGCTGACCCGGGACCAATGGCGGTAGGTCCTTGGCACGCGTGTCATGGTAAGCCTTCTGTGAGTCCTGTCTGGTTTGTAGACGGTTAATAATCGCGTTGCTGTAAGGGTTGGAGGTGCGAACTCGGACAGGTAGGTCAGATCGCAGTTTCCTTTGGTACAGTAACTCTCCCAGAGAAGGAAGTTGGCTATCGATAGGGGTGGACCTGATACACAAGAGGGCCAACTTAGGGTCGTATCCTGTTTCCTTAGCCTTGATAAGTGTCTTTTTTACTGTCTAGATCTGCCGCTCCACGAATCCGTTACTCCTCGTGTAGTGGGGACTACTCGTCACATGGTTGAATCCCCATTCCCTGGCGAACTGTCGGTATGTCGCACAGTCATACTGCCTACCATTGTCACTAATCACTTTTTCCGGTATCCCTTGTTCTGAGAAAATGTCCTTTGTGCTGTCGACAACTGTCTGGCTGTCCATCTTTGCCAGTTTTTTAACAAATGGGAACTTGCTGTAGTAGTCACATATGATTAAGTAGTTGCCACCATCATGGTGAAATATGTCCATTCCAACTGTTTGCCACGGGCGTGTCGGAATATTGTGCGGCATAAGAGTCTCATGTTGCTGTGACCGTTGGTGTTCCTGGCATGTTGGGCAGCGACTCACAAGGACCTCTATGTCTTTGTTGATGTTATTCCAGAACACACAGGTCCTCGCATGGAGTTTGCACTTTTCAATACCTTGGTGTGCTGAGTGTAAGGTCTTCAAGATACCAGGTTGAAGGACTTTCGGGACGACGACTCTATCGCTTTTCATAACCAGTCCATTTTCCACGGATAGCTCATCACGATAGGGCCAGTATGGCTTGAGCACTGACGGGACCTCCTTGTGAAGTTCGGGCCATCCGGCTATTATCTTCTCGCGTAACGCTGACAGTTCACAGTCCTCGTTAGTGGCGTCCCTCAGGTCCTTCATTTTGTCGCTTGAAAACTGAACAAGATGGACTTGGACGTCCATGCCTTTCACAGGTCCTCTCTCCCGAGGGGACAGTCGCGATAACGCATCCGCTATAGACCTATGCACCAAGAAAGGGTGACTTTAAAAGTTATGGAAAAAGGCATTTTTTTCAAGCAGCCATAACTTTCTATGTAAATGAGCTACAGTATTACTTCATATACCGTAGGATTCAGAATGAATTGGAAAATCCATCCAGACTTGTTTTGTAAAACATAATTTGGATTCAGCACCAAAAAATGGCCAAATGATATTTTCATCATTTTTTGACTTTTAATCGTTTTTATCATTTTGTGAGCTAAATATTGATATTAAGTGGCTCTAAATATGTAAAATCTTGCCTTTTTAAATATCCATGCTATTTTAATGATTGTATAGAAAAGTAAAACTTTGATACTAGGTGGTAGCATATCTGTTACCTAATAACAATAATAATAAAGGATAGAAATGAACATGAGCATTGATTCTCCACAGGGGACCTTTTGGAGTATATACAAATCCCCTAAAATCATGCCTGAAAGCATCTGGCGTCTTGAAAGATTTAAACATTTATTAGCTTAATTGAGAACTTTATAATGTGTACAGCATGATAGATGATGTATTCAACTCACTTTCTCCTGGTTAGCCTTTCGCTTTAAGTGGTTGGCCCTAAACTCAGGGTCTACCATCCGTTGCGTGTAACGCCGCCTCTGGTAGGCGTTATAGGCAACTGTGTCTCCTCTTCTCTGGGCCCCCATGTGGCTGCTCCATAATTGGAAGCTGGAAAAAAAAATACAGGTCCATTAGGTTATTTTTTTCTTATCTATGAGTTTTACGGTGTATGCGTCACCATAGTGTTAGAAAAGTACTGTACATGCAGCGAATCTAACTAGAGCACAAACAGGTGTAGATAATGACATACTTTGCCATTAACCCTGTCAAAAACATTGTAACCCTGTCAAAACATGACATAGATGGTTACGCTGTTCAAAATTGTGCATATCATGGCAGTACTATATTGGAGATGCTGGCGCCCAATGCAAATGCTACTAATTAGGGCACTAGGTCACTACAAGTGGGATTAGGTCAAAAAATGGTTCATAGACTAATACCATGTATGAGTACTTAGGTCATTACAACCTACTTTTATGTTATATGTTGTTGTATTCATGTATGATTTTGTTATTTTCTCTTTCTTTTTTTATATAGTTTGTATGTCCATTTATGAGGTGGAAATTGTATACATCGTTGGTCAATTTACTGTAAGTTTTGTTATTTTATAATTTTTTTCTATAGTTTCTATTAGTTTATACAGTATTTGTGTCAATTATGTCAAATAAAGAAAACACAAAACAGTAATATGGTTTGTTTTTTTTATTAAGAAATGTAAAAAGTGGATTACGTATGTGTATATACAATGCACTTCTTTTAGATTTTAAAAAGTCTTATATATTACATACTTTTTTTTGTTTTTTTTGTTTTTTTTTTGTATTTTTTGTTTTTTGTTTTTTTCATAGATATGGTATTATGTGATAAATGTTGTTTCTAGGTATATAGTTTTTGCTTCATGGTCAGTCTTCTTCTTGGATTGTAAAAGAGCTGTTGGAGCATGAGAAACAACAACCTCTAGAGGCAGCTAAAAGTTCTGTCAGTTCTTCCAGTTTACTTTGCAGGTTAGTAACTGCAAAGATGAGTCTGTCCACATTGGTGGGAAGGGCTTCTACACAGTCAATGGTGTTTTCCAGGTCACGCTGCATGCATCCCAGTGTTACAGAGCATCTCATTTGCATGTCGAGTACTTCATCATCCCCTAATGTCTGGACTTCTTTTTCACCTGTAGATAACCACATTTCTATTGTTTCCAGATTAGGGATTTCCAGCACCATTTTCACTGGTTTGAGTTCATATAACTCAGCGCTGTCTTGTCTGTCAGGTTTGTTGGGGATGTACCTATCCGTGAGAGTACAGTGTGGGGGCTGAGAGTGCAACATGTTTCTATCAGAAGTGTTAGATCTAACAGAATGCACTCCACAGGTGGTGGTTCCAAGTGCTTGGAGTTGTCTGTTGTAGTTCCAGATACAGAATGATGAACATTGGCAGAATCCCAGCAAACACACTACATAAATACAACGTTGTGTTTTAGTTGTAGATTGGTTATGTTGTAAAATTACATACTTATAACATTGCCACCACGTCAGGGTGCAACATGCAACATTGTGCTGCAGCGTGTACACAACATTACACAACTTCGTTGTGAAAACTTCATTTTCACAACAGTACATACATAACATTGTCACAATGTCATTTTCACAAGGTGGTCACAATGTCATTTTCACAATGATGTCACAACGTTGTAGGACAACAAAAAAACTACATATAGGTGGCACCACTGTTTAAAAATGACCAAATTTCAAAAACGTTTTTTAATTGTGACTATTTAAGAGAAGAATATATTTGTTTTGAAATAAAAAGCAAAAATTTGATATACTGAATCAAGAGGTGTTGTTTTTGTTCATAGTATTATAAAATCATGGTATGAGGATGGACATAAAGATGAAACCTCATGCTAAACACCATACTTGTAGTTGGTCTACATGTTAGTGAACGCTAGTGTCTGTGTAGGGTTTATGTTAAAGAATGAGGAACTTAAATCACTTTATCTTTATATTTCGTCATTATTCTTTAATCCTCATTTTCTACTAGCCAGTGGTAGAACTCGTCCACGGTCTGGGCGCTCATATCCAAAATGCAGACAATGCTTAGTTGAGAGTCAGTTTATTGTAGGATATCAAAAGCCTCACAAGTGCTGGTGTAGTAATAATAATAGTAAAATTCCTATATACAGATATTGTTCATAGACCTGGGAGGTAGGTTTCCTCGGTTAAGTCCGTCTGACTCTGTATGATCTCACAAACTGCTGTAGTTCCATCACTAGTCACTAGATGTCACCAGATGTCACTAGCTGCTAACCAAATCCCCGAATCCTTAAGACTCGTACTGATCCAAACATGTATCAGTTAACTCTACCCAATATCGACTGTTGTTGTTCTTTTATATTCTTTGGTTATTGATTTTCCCCAGGTAGTGCTGCCGCTGGTAGATGAGGCCCTCCTGCTGTAACTGGTACAGGTTTACCATGCCCACCGGAGGTGCTACCCATAACTAAACTATATGCGATACTTCTTATATAATTTTGAAACATTTTATAATGCATCTTTCGCAGTCTGGTGACCTTTTCCCATTATGTTCCCAACATTTATTATTTCATTTGAATGTTACCACCAATCATATGCACGAGGTATTCAATAACTACGTATACCTCAGTGCACCTCTATTATAGTAATTTCCTTCTTGATTGAACCTTCTTCTATCATAACCCCCATAGTTAGGCACTTTAGTGTCATCTCTAAAAGTTACTTGTGGTGTTGCTGATGCTACCGGACTAGGGGTATTGCTTCTAATCGATGGAAGAAAATTATAGAAAATACAATACATTTTTTCTTTCCATAGTTTTGAAAAAAAGAATTATTTTGTATCATAGTTTAACAATAACACTTTAGGGAAGTTGTTTGCTGGGTAAATGCATTGTTCAGTCTTATGTGTTGTAATGCAGTGGGGGAAGGCATTGTGGATCATTGGCTCCCCCTGGTGGATCCTCTGGCATATAACATATACTCCCACCATATACCTGCTCCCTACCTCCACCTGGTGTCCTGGCCTTGCATACACCACTATATAGGCCCAGTCCACCCTTCCCTCTCCCTCTCTGTCTCTGCCCTCCTACCAGTCCACAACTCTGACTTCAATTCCCACCCGCCCGCACCTATTTTATTGTTCATTCATTTTATCACGTCTCTTATTATAATATATATACTCATATACAATAATTAACAACATTTTATCACTTAACTATATCCTACCGTGGGGGTGGGGGGTGGGGGTGGGGGGTTAGTAGCCAATAATAAGAGTTAGTTGTAACATTGTCCATTAGATTGCCTGGGAGTATACAAGTTTATGTAGTAACATTGTAAAAGTACAACGTTGTCACAACGTTGCACCTACAACGTTGTGAATTCATTGTGAGATGGTATCAGTACAATGTTGTTCATAACGTTGTAGCAACATGTCTGGGTCTACATTTTTATGTAATCACAACGAAAAACTGCAATGTGGTCACAACGAAAACACAATGTTGTGACCATGCACGTTGTAGCAATGTAATTTTGTTTGCTGGGATGAGAGGTGCTTTATATTTAAGGGTGGTAGACCATATGAGTCAAAATAGTAAGTGTTGCCGCAAGGTGATACAAAAAAAGCAACTGAGTGTTCACCTGGTGTGTTGTGTGGGTCAGTGTTGCTAATGAATGAATGGTTAGGGTTTTCTGGGTATTCGGTCAGAGGGAAAAGTCCCAATAAAGTATTGTGGGATGTGTAGATGGTTACGCAGAATTTTGTTGAGTTCTGAAGTTTTGAGAACCATGGTCTGCACCATGGGAATAGTATCTTTATGTGATATGGGAAGCACATGTAAATCTAATTCCCCTACGGCACAAATTGAGGCACAAGGATGAATGAGACCCATGATGGTAAGCTTAGAAAAGCATGGACTTGCATCTACCTATACTCTTCTTCTTCCCGCTGGCACATCTTGTACCTTGAGTCGCTCGCTGTCATTTGGCAGGAGGACCACCTTCATCAGTGTTTAAGTACCTTTTGGCTGCACAGTAGGCAGTGTCCATGAACTCTTTCCAGCACTCTTTGAGTGCTTTACAATGCTCTTCTTAAGGTTGACCCTAAAATAACATCTTGAAATCACCTTAACCTGTTTGAACAAGGGTTGGGATGCTCCTTTCCCAGCCAAGGCTAAAGTAACGGTCACGTAATGCGACCATACTTTTTTGGTTTGTCTGTTACTTACTAAAATGTCACGTAACTGTTACATTATTTTTCTGTGAGGTTGCGACCTAACCAAAACAGAATGTTATTATAACGTTCTGGTGAGGTTAGGTCAAGATCGAATTAAAATAGAATCTCATTGTGACATTCTGATTGGGTGAGGTCCAGACCTGGCTTAAACAGAACATTGTTGTCACCTCCTGACCAGCGGAGGCCCCAACCTTACCTAAACAGAACATTATTGTGAAGTTCTGATTATGTCAGGTCTTAACCTTACCTAAACAGAAGGTTACTGTAACTATCTTATTAGGTTAGGTGTCACCCTAACCTAAACAGAATGTTATTGTGACATCCTCATTCAGCGAGGGCTCAACCACACCTAAACAGAATGTTATTGTGACATTCTTATTAAGTCTCAGCCTTATAAACAACGTGACAAGAACGTTGTCAGAACATCACAATGTCACGTCGCAACAGTTGGTTGCAGCGACGTAATTGGGAGTCATCAAAAGAACGTCGCTGTTACCTAACAGTGTGACGTAACAAGAACCAATTCAGAACGCTATTAGAACGTTATTAGAACGTCATATCCTTGGCTGGGTTTACTCTATATGATATAGTAATTCACATAATTTTGAATACTTTATGATATTTCCTCTATGGAACTAGTGACGTTTCTTCATTCTATTCCTATGCAATATATTATATGCACAAGGTGTTTTACTAACTACCTTTGTGCAATAGGATCTGACAACATTGACGTCACAGATGAGTACAAATATCTTGGTTTCATTTTTAATACACACCATGAGGATCCATTAAGTATGACTCTTTGTTGAATGACTCTTTGTTGTCAATAAAATTACTACTACTACTACTATTACTACTAATAAAAGTCCATAAGTTTGTCAGACATGTTTTCAAGAGAAAATGATTGGTAGGATCCACCCAATGCCCTAAAAAAGATATTATCATATGGTATTCACTATATTATTATGAACGCTACTTTCAGTTGTTATATGGTTGATTAATAATTGGGGAACTGTTTATAATTTTTACTGTCTCTGCCTTTACTACTTCTTCAGTCATTGCTAGTCAAATGGTAGGTAAGTTCACGAGATGGGCGCTCAATCCACAACGCGAACAACGCTTGGCTGTAAGTCAGGTTTATTTCGTGGATCACGTTGATGCGTACATTGGCCGGTGAGATGAGGATAAGTTTCCTAAGTTTCACAATTCCAATCCGATGGAGGGTAAGCTTTCCCCTAAGAGTCCGCCTAGTCTCACATCCAACAGCAACACAGTAGTTCTTCTATTAGTCACCAGATGTCCCTTGGTCAATGTATAGCTATCCAAACCCCTCGAATCTCTCGATCCGTATTGTCCAAACGGTAAATAGTTTTCTCCGCCTTACCATAGGCTCTTACCCATTATATAGCAGTCTGGTATTGATTTTTCCCAAGCATTGACACTCGCTGGGAGGTGTGTCCTGTCTGCTATCACCCGACAGGTATATTTACACCTACCAGTAGTTCATGCTATATTTATACTATGTGATATGGTAATTTATATAATTTGGAAGACTTCTTATTATTTCCTTATGTACAACTGGTGACATTCCCTTCGTTTCATTCTTATACAATTGGTTATATGCGCAAAGTGAATGAGTTACTTTCTACCTTTGTGCAATTATATGGTATTCACTATAGCCCCCACCTATACGTAGCCCACAGTTGTCCCTGATTTTGCCCGTCACAGGTTGGCAGGCCTGCATCACTGTTTCCCGATGGTATTCCGATACTTTGCATAGGATAAAACAGGGTTGTATTGAGCACAGTGGTATATGGCACATTATAAAAGAATTGCCTGAAAATATATATAAAAAAAAAAATCTAAATAAAATTAAAAAACAATGTTAAAAATGGATTGAAACCACCATAAGGGATGAACTATGTATAGACGCAGTACACCATAATTATGACATCCTAGCCTGACATTCCAGGGTGCCAAACGTCGTTCTCCGGGGTGGGGAAAGTGGTTCTAGGAGCAGGGGTTGGCAGGCCAATTGAAAAGCAAAACTTTTGAAGGCGTCCCTGCTATGCGATGGATGGCTGGGGAGGCTTGCTGCGATGTACTGCATCTATACATATCTATAGTAGATGGGCCTATAGCTATCTGGCATCCTGGAATGTCAGGCTAGGATGTCATAATTATGATATATCATAAAATTGTATAAAATAGCATTTGAATCTCATGGTAATATTGAGAGATTTTTTATCTCAAATAGTTCAAATTTGGCTTTCAAATTTTGTCTTTCTTTTATTAAATTCTTCAGGGATGACCTCCACTTTTACTTTTTCATATAGAGGGGTATAATATGTACCTCCTGGGAATATTTGACTTTTTCTACTTTGTCTTATGAGGGGTTGAGCTCTATACACATTGATAAATTTCTATTGAGGACTTTTTTGCCCAGGTTTTTAGGGTTGGTGAATGTTGAATTATACCACAAAAAAAAACTCTAAAGTAACAGGGAATGAGCGTAATTCCACCCTGTTGGTGCCAAACTTTGTTCTCCAGGGTGGGGAAAGTGGTTCTAGGAGCAGGGGTTGGCAGGCCAATTGAAAAGCAAAACTTTTGAAGGCGTCCCTGCTATGCGATGGATGGCTGGGGAGGCTTGCTGCGATGTACTGCATCTATACATATCTATAGTAGATGGGCCTATAGCTATCTGGCATCCTGGAATGTCAGGCTAGGATGTCATAATTATGATGGAAGTATAATGAAGACATAGGAATCATTATACAAGTATAAACAGTAGTAGCTGAGAGAAACAGGATGTGTTATCCGGTGGTGAGGTCAAGGGTCACAGGAAGTGACATCACAGGACTGACCCAACAGGCAGTGGATCAGACTGCCATTACCCCTCCACCAGGAAGGACTTGGAGTTTACAAAAAAAAAATTCTTGACAAGGGAGTTCTAGTTATGTTCAGTTATGAACTTCCATTACTAACTTATGTTAATAAACATCATAACCGCCAAACTTGTAGTATCTTCATTTCCCATCTCTACGGTTTATTTTATTTTTATTATTATTATTTTTTTTTTTGGGTAATTTTTATTCGGGTTCTGGGGACTCACCATAGGTGATCTTCAGGAGTGGTATATCATTGTGGCAGGCTAGATGCGCCAATAGGCCCCAGCCCAAGATACTGCTGTGTATCGGTAAACATCGGGGGTATGGAGTATATCAATGGATAAAATCTGATTGGTAATGTGATATACATGAGACTGACTATAAAATTCATCCGAGATTGTGGTCTACTTGATGGATATTCAAACCCTTTTGGCCAAACTCTGCGATTGACAGACTGTTACAATAACAACATGGCGGTCGTGCTACAACCATCAAGTCCTGGAGACAAAATCTTCCAAGAAAAGGACCTGCTTCACAAACTCCAAGATGTATCAGATAAGTCAATTACTTTTATGAACCCTGAACTGGTTGATCATTGTAAAAAACTGGATGATGATGCTGTGATCATTGCCAGGGACAAGGCTGAACTGGAAAGGCTAATGGTCCTGGCAAACAACTGGTTTTTAAATAATATCTTGACTTTAAATAAGTTAAAGACCAAGTAGATGATTGTCTATCCTACTAAGAACAGGATGGGGCACAATTATTGTTTGGACACAACGCCGTTTGATACTGTTATGATTGATAATCTGATTATTGAAATGGTGTATGATTTTAATTACCTTGGACTGATAATAGACTCTTATCTTGAGTATCCCCAACACCGTATTAAATTAACAAACCAGGTCTCGGATAAAATCAAATATCTCAGAAAGGTGAGGCAACATATAGATGTGAAAGCAGCGTTGACCATTTACAAATCAATGATATTGCCCTACTTTGATTATGCTGACTTTATTTATGATCAAGATATTCAATATATTAGCAGACAATTACAGATTTTACAGAATGACTGTTTAAGAATTATTTATGATCAATATAAATTACCCTATCATGAAAGATTGCGAACAAATGTTTTACATGAAAATGCAAGATAATTTACCTTAGAATAGAAGATATATTCCTTTATGTATGTATGCACATTCCCTTAGTATGAAACAATTCATGATTGATGAAAGACCTATACATACACATATCCGAGAGGGTATTTTGTTGTTGGTTCCAAAAGTCAATAACAAAAAGTACCAGAAAAGTTTTTTGTATCGAGCATGTGCTTCTTGGAACGTACTGCCAGTACAAAAAAGAAACATAAGAGAAAAATCAAGGTTCTTACCTAGACTACGACATAATATTAATAATTCGTACCTCGATGCCTGAAATGTATTACTGAACTTGTATGTTGTACTTTCTATTGTTATTCTTCATATCTGTCATACATGCTCATATTTCATTAATGGTTTTCATCTTTTGTTACTAGGACCAATGTGATTACTGTAACAACACGCGGTGATATGATGAATAAGCTTGCCTGTATTCTATTGTGGGGAGGGGAAGGAAGATCACCTATGGTGAGTCCCCAGAACCTGAATAAAAATCTCCTCCCCCTCCCCCCCAAAAAAGAGAGAAAAATTGCCAGTTAAGTTGTAGCCTATAAATCCTAGGTTCAAAGTTCTATTACTTGAGAGGAAGTTTCCTCCTTGAAGTCCGCCTGGCCTCGTGCGTTAATGCAACACAGTAGTTCTCTTACTAGTCACCAGATGTCCTTTTAGTATTGAACGCTAGTAATAGTTTAGGGCGTTGATTAATAAATGGGGAATTGTTTATCATACTCGCAGTCTGTTGTTACTTATTCCTTCAACCGTTACTAGTCAAGTGGTAGTTGAGTTCAAGAGATGGGCGCTCAATCCATAACATGAACAACGCTTGGCAGTAGGGTAACTTTATTCCGTGGATACGATGATGCGTACATTGGCCGGTGAACGGATGTTAATCTTCTAAGTGTCGCAATTTTTATCCGGGGGAGAGTAAGCTTCCTCTTACGAGTCTGCCCAACCTCGCCTCCGTCAGCAGTGCAGTAGTATTCGTATAAGTCACCAGATGTCCCTGTTGTTCCTATGTAGCTATTTAAACCCCTCGGATCTCCCGATCCGTATTGTCCAAACACTAAATGCTCTCTCTCCTCTCTTTACACCGTACACTGCTTTAATAT
Source organism: Lepidonotus clava (assembly GCA_936440205.1). Classification (NCBI taxonomy): domain Eukaryota; kingdom Metazoa; phylum Annelida; class Polychaeta; order Phyllodocida; family Polynoidae; genus Lepidonotus; species Lepidonotus clava. The sequence continues at coordinate 48,227,576 of OW387138.1, forward strand.
AGCAGTCACTATTGATTTTACCCAAGCATGGTCGCCTGCTGGGAGGTGCGCTCCGCTGTTGCGTCGGGTATCTTTACACCTACCAGTGGCTCATGCTATATTTACACTATGTATCATCATAAGATATAAAATTTGGAAGAATTCTAATTATTCCCTTATGTTCAACTGGTGACTTCACTATTCCAATCATTGCTATGCGCAAAGTGAGAGTTAATTTCTACCTTTGTGCAGTATGGTTATTCAAACCCCTGAATCCTTAAGACTCGTATTATCCAAACGGTATCTAATAGTGTTCTCCGCTTAAACCATAGGTTCCCACCTTTATAATTATATCAGTCTGGTTATTGATTTTACCCCGAGCATTGGTACTCGCTAGGAGATGCATCCTGTCTGCTACAGCCAAACAGGTATATTTACACCTACCAGCAGTCCATGCTATATTTACACTTTGTAATGTAGTGGCTCACATAATTTTGAATACTTTATATTTCTTCTACTATCTGGTGACGCTTCTTTTACTTTATCTATATACAATGCATTACATGCACAAGGTGTTTTGCTATTTACCTTTGTGCAATATTGTGAGTGAAGGGGGCTAGTTACATGAATGCACATCATGGACTAAATTGGTGCGGGTAAACTGACGCCCGTTTGCAAGGTTTAGGATAGTCATCTCAACCGTGTATGGAATATAATGATACTGTGTTCTTTCAGGGTTAATGGTGGGGTAAGTCATACACTCATTGACGCTGTATGTAGTAAAGTTGTTCAACCACGGCCAAGTTTGTCGAGAGTATGACATCAAAATTTTCCTGTGCATTGAGGTAAGTTCACCGAATGCTTGTGAACATCTTTAAATGATTTAGATGTCAAAGCTAAAAGCAAATTCTAAAAATCAAGGATGAAAACTAAATTTGTGAAATCTAATGGGCGGCCATCTTGAATTTACCTGAAAATGTCTGATTTATCACCATTTTCTTAAAATAAGAGGCTCAATTATTTTAAAAGCTGGTTCAAGCTTACAAGGTATACACATGCAAAATGGTAAGCAAGTTATGATCATTTAAAAAGAATTTTTTTATTTTGAATTACTATAAGAGCCTTTTAGTCTTAACTATTTTATTTTTTATGGGTGAATAAAGGTGGCCCTATTAATAAAATGTCAAATTTCCCAATTATACCATCAATCAAAGCATCATAAAATTAATATAGAAGTATTTTTGAGCAAAAATTGCCTTGATATAGTTGTATTACGACATCCAGTATGAATATTTACAAAATTATTATTGGGTGACAAAAATGATAGAAATTGAACCCAAATTAATGACTAGCGATCATATATAATCGATATCCTATGGGGCTGTCACTAAAGGGTTAACATTTGGTGATTCTAACATATTTATCACATGCTTTTCCTAAACATGTGGCTTTTAGATAAAGCCCTGATAATTTAAGATATATTCAATATTAATACCTGTTCTACATGTTTGTGAAATCTTAATATCAAGGATTTTTAGTTGATCACCAAGATGCCACCCTGTCCCTTACTGGCTATTGTGACATCATCTGCACAAGGTCTATAGAGGGGCTGCTCTGATCTATATGACCTAAGTCTATGTAGGAGCTGCCCCTCAATAAGCTAAGCAATATCAATGAAAACAACAAAGTCAAACAATTTACATTAAACATTTAATTGCTACTCTGGGCTTTGTTGCCCCATGTAAAAATCCAGAAGATCCATATTTGGTGTTTCAAGTACAACACTCCGGTTGCCGCCTCTTGGCGACATTGGTGTCGTTGGCGTTGCTGGATTGGCGGCAACCGGAGTGTCGTTGTTGGAGTCTCTGGAGTCTCCTCCGCCAGAATCTTATTTGGTGTTGTTGTACGGAGTACTGTAACAACATCTGGTGGAACAACAAATCTTGTAATTTCAACGGTGGTGTCCGTCTTAAAATAAATCCAAATGAAACAAAAAATAAATACCATCAATAAGAACTAGATAAAACATAATCATTTGAATTAAATGTTTGTCAAAAATTAACTGAATTTTTTAAAATAAATTTCAAAATATTTGTTTCCAAATCAGAAAACTGTTCGCAAATTACACAACTGCAACAAAGATATATCCTGAAATAGAAGGTATGGATGAATAATGTAAGTATTATAGTTACCCAGCAAGGCCCCGGCTCCTTCCGCGACGCAAGCCATCAGATTTTCTCCCTGTAGAGAAAGATTTGAATGTGTTTATTGTAAATTTAATGACAGCTTTTGTGGTATTAATCTTGTTTTGACACAGTTACTTATCTAAGCATAAACAGCATTAGATCATTTTAATTATTGTTTTTTTATGTTATTCCTACAGTACTAAATTGTTTTGACAGTTTCAATAAACACTTTGATACTTATGCGATGAATTAATAAGAAACAATTCAGGATTTTAGTACGAGTTCTTTGAGATCGAATTATAAAGAATAATCCAAGTAGGTGTTGTTACGAGAAGTTAAGACAAAATAGAATGTTAATGTGATGAATTATAGTAATCAATTCAGTATTTCAGCATGAGTCCTTGCGACCGAATTATAAAGAGTAAGCCAAGTAGACGTTGTTACCATAAGTCAAAGTCAAAGTAGAAAGTTAATGTAAAATATGTGATCATGAATTGTATGAAAATGCAGGACACAAAGTATATAAATTATACAAAAATGCATGTTGCGAAATACACAAAATGAATGAGAGTCACGAAGCAAAAAATGCACATAACCTGTAATGCATGAGATTCTAATGACCAGAAGTGTCCCTGGCAAGAGGTCAAAGTGACAATGTGATGATAATTAGTCAATCAGAAGCCAGAAGCCATATAAGAGAGTGATTTCATAAGAATAAACAGTTCCATTTTGGTACTCATTGTGTTCGCACCTCCTTTCTTCCCGGGAATGGACCACAAGAAGGCTTCGAAGACTAGAGTAGCGAGAGATAAGGGTCCACGAAGTAGAAATAGACTGAAGTCAGACCAGAATGGGGAAGTTGGACTTCCCCATAGGGGTAGATACATGGAACCAACTTGGACGCCCCAGAATGGGTGTGAAACGACCGAAGACACGAGTTAAGTTGAGAACCAATATTAGGGATGAGAAAATGAGAGATCAGCCTACACACTACCGCCCTTTTAAGGGCAATGGCGCCATTATAGATCTAAAGTTGTGATTTTGTTAAAACTCAGAGAAATACCAGATAAATATGTTTAGAGTCCAAAAATGAAAAAAAATTAGGGGGTCACCATGCTAACTTTTTATCTACAGCTGGAATAATATATGCATAATTCCTTCAAAATTAAGGTTTTGTAGAGCCATATTCAGGCATACAATTTTCGTGAAAACTTTCATACTAATCCTCAAATAAACGATCTAATCACTCAGATCTAAAGCTAAGACACATGTTCACAGACTTTATGCATGGCCTGGAAAAAAATAAGTTTTTTTCACTGTATTTCAATCTATCTTCCTTAAAAATCAATTTCTTAAAAAAAATCTAATTTCTGACAAGAATGTCCACAGACAAAAAATCAAAGTTGAAAAATCAACAAAAATGACACATAATGTGTGTTGGAATGTTAGCTTTCATTTTCAACAAAGAAAACATGGGGTCACCGCGTGAATTTTGCCAGAAAAATTGATTACCTACCTCCAAGTCTGGAATTAACCCACCATGTCTATTTGTTTTAGTGGTCCCTAAACCTAACGCCAGCTCTCGCCACCCAATCCCTCTAGGACTGAAGAACACAGTGGCACATTAGCCTCAGTCCCTGTGCGTGAGGCATGTTTCCGAGAACCCTACGACTGTTTGCCCAAGACCCTATATGACTGCTCGTCCTCCGCAACTTTGCAGTGGATCCACATTGTTCTGCTTGTGCTCTCGAGATTATGAATATCAAAAGCAGGGAAACCGTGGAAGAGCCAACCGCTTGTCCTGGCTCCTTCCCTTGTGAACATCACATTAAACTAAAATGTGTAATCACAAATTGTTTGAAAATACATGGCATGAAAATGAATTGTACAAAATTACACTGTGCGAATTGCACTAAGTGCACGAGGGTCACAAATGATGATGATGTGTTGGAGTTTAAGGTCTACTCAGCAATATCGAGACCAACTTTGGTTTTTGAACCTGAGTCTCCCATGAACAAGGCGAGGACATTAACCACTACACTACCCCACCCCCCTGGGTCACAAATAATGTAATTCACAAAATCTGAAATGTACGAAAAATAAGTGACCAGAAGTGACCCCAGCAAAAGGTCAAAGTGACCACATGGTATTGATTAGCCAATAAGAGGCCAGTTGTAGCGATATAAAGAGTGTGATCTCACGAGAATAAAAAGTACCATCTTGGTACTCACTATGTTCGCACCTTCTTCTTCCTAAGAATGGACCACAAGAAGACTTAGAAAATTAGAGCAGCTAGAGATAGAGGTCTGAGAAGTGAGTTCTACCATGGGAGCAGGGCAGTGAGTTTGGAATCATGTTGTAAACATACTGGAGGTCTCTACCTCGGGCCTTAATCTCAGGACTCACGTCCAGCTGTTGCTAGGCTGTTGTTATGTTGTTGGGTGGATGTTATGTTTACTGCAAGTTTAAACAATTTTCAGTACTTTCCTGACAAGTAAAGGATGTTATTGCTTAGACATTGCTATTTCCTCATTAGTTTAAAGAAATAACCATGTAAATCTGCTGGAAACTGAAAAAATAAGAGGAAGAAATTCTTTCCGGTGGTGCTCGAACATCGCAAGTTGTTACCCTAACAATGCAGTTGCTTAGGGCAGCAAGAGGTAGCAACCCAAACGTAAATAACATGATTATTATGAAAATGTTCATAATTTGGGATCTAGTGCACTGAGGTAGTAATTAAATACCTTGTTCATATAATTGGCAGCAATATTTAAGTAGATTGAAGATATTTAAACTTAAAGGAAAGGTCACCAGACTGAAAAGATATATCATAAACAGCTCAAAATTGTGAAAGGAATTCTACAAGGTTTAATAATAACTATGGGTAGTGCCTCAGATAGGAATGGTAAACCTCTACCAGATTACGGCAGTTGGGCCTAGTCTATCAGCAGCAGCAAATCCTGGGGGAAAATCAATAACCGTGACTATAAAAGAATGGCAGTAGTCAGTATTGGGCAGAGAACCGATATACGTTTGGAAGCCTGACCCTGCGGTTTATGAACAATACTTGAAAATAGGAACTTTACACCTATTGTGACCTACACTGGCATTTGTTAGGCATTCTGATATTCCACAATAAACTTACTCTCTGCAAAGTGTTGTCTGCGTTTTGGCTCTGAAGGCCCAAATCATGGACTAGTTCTACCATTGGCTAGCATATAAGAAGAATTATGAATCAACAACAAGACATAACAAGCTAAAGATCTAGCTATCCCAATACTTTAAGTCCACTAGTTGGTCAATCATTTTGATTAGAATTTCGTGCTAAATTCAAATATCTATGATAGAATAAGCATTCACCAAGAGGGAAGGCGGCCCCAGGGCCACCTCCCCTTGGTGAATGCTTTAGATTAGACCCAGATTAGCCATAAGAGGGAAGCTGGACTTGGAAGAAAATTAGGGCATTAACCCAGAACGAATGCATGAGTGTACGAGAATGGGAACGAGCAGACTGAGGGCATGAGTTAGAGATAGGTCCAGCATTTGAGATGAGATCATGGCCAACCAGACAGCACGCTACCACCCTTTTATTTTTGGCATCACCCCTGCATCTAGAATGGTTAGTCACACTAGACGCCGAGAGGACGAACATAAAAGGGGGAACCATGGAAACCATTCACTCCTCCCATTGCTTCCCTGGAACATCATACTTACTTGTGTGAACTCGAATGCGGTATCTTTCCCGCTGGTAGGCCGCATTCGACGTCCTCTTTGGCTCCATCTTCAAATGGAAAATTGAAAAAATTACAGGTCTATTAGGTTAAAAAATATTTTAAAAGAACATGAAGTGACTCATACCAGCATGTCAAAACACGTGTAACTGTGTCAAAACATACGAATGACTAAGTATGAAAGAACGACATCTTTGAATACAAATATCATTACCATTATAAGTTAGATCATAATAGCATGATGTTTAGTTTCTATACTTGTCTATGCTTTTTCATGGATGATAAATGGCAACAAATATGATATAAATTTCAATTTTGTCCTTGTTTACCAGGCAACATTCAAGTCAAGATCAGAAAACTGGAGATTGAAAATACATGGACCCTGTTAGAAAAGTATTGTACATGCAAAAGAACTCTCAGCGAATCTGTCTAGGGCACAAAGAGGTGTAGATAATTTGACATGTATATCAGCTCCTTCATGAATGTATAAGTTGGTTGGTTGGTTATTGGGCTTTTACACCATATCGACATCTATGGCCATATCACGGTGAGAACAAGGTCTTGACAATTCTGTCTGTTTGATGATCGCATTTATGAAAGGATTGTATCTATGAGAAGGTAGAGACCATACCCCTACACTTTTACTGAGGCAGGTGTTTTTTAATGTGCAGGGTCCCATAGGCAGGGCCCTACACACAACAGCCAGTGGCCCAGGGGCCTTCGATATCCCTGTTGTTGTCACAGGGAGGCATGCAGAGGGGTCCAGTAGCCAACTCAGCCCAGAATTGAACCCCGGCCGCCCGCACAGCAGCCAGTCGTGCTACCCTCTCCACCACCCCACTGGTTATTTCCTCTGCATGTTTGGCTGACCAATTCTCCCAGACGCGATTCTCTGGTTATTAGTATTTTGGCCTACCTGCAGGCTAAATCAGGGTGCATTGTGGGTAATATGTAGACATGTCCATTTCCTGTTATAAGCCTTTAACATATCATAATTATTTGTCTATGACAATTTCCTTTGTTTGAAATTACAAAAGGGAAGAATTTTGTACTTTTTCTTTTTGTTACTGTATGTACTTCAGTTTCTGAAGTTTGTTTGAAAATATTTTCATTACATATTTTTATTTTGCCATAAGATGTGTTATTTCTATTGATTTTCCCATGTTTTTGTCTACAAAATGTGCCAAAATTAGCCTGCAGGGTCACTAAATACAGGAAAACCTGGAACTGCGTCTGCCTGAATTTTCCGAATAGTCTATTTGGACTGTGGCCTCTATCATTGGTTCCATGGTCTGTTCTAGCATTTTTACCTCCCTGTATCGTGCTATAGCCCTTTCTAGGTGTTGCTGTACCCCTTCCAGTTCCAGCTTCAGGTTGGTACGAAAGCTCTTCCCCGTTTTTGAAAAGTTGCCCTTCGACAACATGCTGGTTCTCACCCAGTGGTGGAATCTTATGGTAGTTGGCACATTGAAGATATTCATAAAAGAAGATGATGAGGAACTCTTAAAGGATATTCCTAGTTTAGCAATAGTTATAGGCTTTTAAAATTTGGTCTATTTTATATATTTTGAAAGGAAATCCTCCCAATTTGTGACGTCACACGGTGACTAATGGGGAATTCCCACCCTTAAATAAGAGGGAATCCCCCAGTCTCAAAGATATAATAGAAAGGAAAATATGTTTTATTATACATTTTTAATGTAAGTCCCCATACAGATTACAATTAATTTTGCCTTTTACTCACATAAATGTATTCAATAGCCTAGAATACCCAAGTTGTTTTGAATGGGGATTCCCTTTATTATGATGTAGCAAGGGGAGTGCTGACAATCTCAGAAATAAGGGAATTCCCTAATTTTATTTTCTTTCCTTCATAATTCACTAATGCTTTGACTTATTCCTAAAATATTTTTGAAATAGTTTTAGAATACCCAAGAGTAGCTAATTAAACAAAAAATAGGTCTGTGACAAATTATGTGCAAGTTTTCCTTTAAGCTTGATACCCTCATCCCATAGCCGATGTGCACATAACAACCCCCCTACCCTTCCTCCTAAGTTGCTTAAAAAGCACAGTAAATTTTATGTCTAAATCTTCAGTTGTTTTTGTTTTTACTAATATGATAAAAACTAGACCAAAATATTGACTAATAGTTATATATAGTAGTATAAACTTTAAGGAAGGGGAATTGGTAAGCAGCCAATTTTCACAATAAAAACCAAGTAGGGACCGGGAAGGGGAGGAAAGGGAGAAGAGGGGAAACAAGGGTGCTGAAGAGTATGATTGTGAGTGGAAAAAGAGGTGTCAAGAGAACATTCAATGGACTAACTAAGTGGGTGGATCTATAAGGACAGGGGGAAGAAAATTGCGTTCAGGTAACATGGGTATTTTGGATTTTTGGGGGGGCCTGGTCAATATATCAAAATTAGGAATAAGTTTTCAGATTTTTCTAATTCTGAAGGTCTTTAATATATCCAATATGCTTTTCAAATATGCCAAAAAAGAGGCTGTACTTTTCCAAGAGTAAATCTTAATATGTTCCCCGAAGCTTCATACATCTTAATGAACTTAAAGAGAGGAGCCAGTGAAATTTCACTTTTGCTTATTTTACACTTTATATGATAGATTTATTATTAAAATACAAGTGTGTTTTATTTCTATGCTAAGGATAGGCTCCTTAATGTACAAAAATGAGTTTAACTTTAAGAAACCTCTGATGTCTGTTATCCTCCTTAAAACACACATCTGTGTGTGACGTCACACATAAAAGACATTACTTTCAAATTTTAAAAGTTAAATTTCTTTAAAAAAGTTTTGATGGCAAATTTTTGCTATAAATTTGTCTGTTTCATGATTATAAATGTTACAAAATTGAACAAAAACCATTAGCATAATTATATTGTGTTATTTTTTCATTTTTAAATAATCATGTGATCTGTTTGTCACATCACACACAGACAGGTGCACTGTACAAGGTGCATCCAGGTACCACTCTGTAAAGTTTAGAAAAATTTACATGAAAATGAAACTATTATAGGTATGGTTATAAAACTTGGTATGCTCACTCCCTGGACAGTGCGGGACATGACAATGTATTATTTTTATAGTCACTAGCTCCTCCTTTTAAACACTTTGTAATTAAAAAAGTCACCAAAACCATTACAGAGAAAATACATCATGGGACAGAGAAACACAGAGAATTTGATTGCAAACTTCGAGTGAGAATCCAGCTGATACATATTCTCATTCTAATATATCCTATACACTTGACAATTCGTTTTGTCACCTGGTTGACCACTGGGCCACCATGACTCCTGTATGGTAGCGTATGGAGTTATATGCACGAGGGTAGCGTGGATATATTGTGGTTATGCACGCGGGTATGGCCAGGTATGGCCGCACGTATACAACTACTAGTACGCACGGGTAGGGCCAGGAGAACCCTGCGCGTGTACAATTACTAGTATGCCCGGGTATGGCCTAACTCCAATTGATTTATGCTGACTCATATTCCTTTTCAGCTGGTCATTTATTCACAAACAGATTTTTGCATAAAAAAAGAGACTTATCAGAAGGTCAAAGACATTGCTCTATTTTTTATTTTCAGTTGAAATCAAACAATTTCCTAAGGGACTCAGGGTCATGTTTGTAAGCAAAAGAATTGCATTCTTTATCATTTCTGTGATTGGGGGGGGGGGGGGGGGTCCACTTAAAGTCAATGGCGCCATTAGAGAAGCAGCATTGAGATTTTTATAAAAGTTTTCACAATGAAAGCCGTACCTATATAGGCACCAAAAGTGCAAAAAAAAAAAAAAATAATAATGACAGGTCACCATGCAAACTTCTCAGCTATAGTACTCTAGATATATGTCAATTATTCAAAAATTACCTTGCAAAATCAATTTCAAAATTTCATTTTATTTGCCAATTATTTCTACAGAAATAATATAACAACCACCCAAATGCTTTTGATAAATGTGTTTGTTTTCTCAAGTGAGAAAGAAAGACTATTGAAAACTTCAGGTGATAAACTCCTATTACCAGTGCCCCGATCCTACTACAGATTTGAATCGGTAATAGGAGTTTATCACCTGAATTTGGGTCTCCCATAATTTTACTTGAAAAGCCTATAAAATGCGACTATTACCATCAACATTTCTAAAATGTTCTCAAACTTGTCCATAGAATCTACTTAGAAAAGTGGTCGAGAATTTTCAATTTTTGTGTTTGAAATAATAATCAATTACAAATTTCGTTAAAAGGATGGAAATATTCACCAACAAAAGTAAATCTATGGTTTGAATGGCTTAGAAACGATGTAACAATAATTTGAAAGGCAAAATTGGTGAAATGTGCAAAGAGAAGTAGTAGTTCTCTGTCTCTGATGACCTGGCAGAAATCCGGAAAAAGACGGGAAAATGGCGTCTCTGCTCAGTGTTGTGATCCAGGGATGAACACATTTGTGACCTTACATTTTCAGCCTTACTCAGACAACATCATCAGAAAACGCCATAAACATTTATCTATTTCAACAAATTAAAATCTAATCTAAACAAAATAATTATGTATTTATTGTCATGTATTTAAACTTTAACATGACTAAATGTAAGTAGTTCAGTGCTCCACTCGAAGCCATCTGTAAAGTTAGCCAGCCTGATGTACCTTAGCCTGCGCCGCATCCCCTCCTACTCCCGATGTCCGCTACGAATACTTTGTCTAGATGTACCTGGGCTTGTGGCCATTGATGAGGGAGTTTGGTGTGGTCACTGGCAGCGTCAGAGGAGTAGTCCAACATAGCCAGCCCCCCATATGCTGATAAACTGTATAAATATCATGAGCTTTCCGAAATTAAGAGTCTACAGCATGGACTACAGATCTAGAGGGGTGGCTGTTGGTGAGGTGTAAATAAAGAAAGAAAAACATCCATCCCAACACATTCTGGCCACATAAGAGGGGTGGCCGCTGGTGAGGGGGGCCCTATAGACGTTGTGCAGATGACGTCACAATGGCCCATAATGGACTGCCCGCCATATTGGTGATCAATGTAAATTTTTACTTCTAAAGCATTTAGCATACATTTTTGTATTACCTTTCATTGGAAATGTATCCCTTAATAATACAAAACAATTTTCATCATTTAGAATTTATAAATGTCGATTTATTCCTTAGCCACATGTTCTTGATCACCAAAATCTGATCATGTGACCATGTCTGCACAAGGTCTATACTGTTTATGAGGGTCTGAAAAAACGCATCGAGCATCCATGTATCGGGGAAATCGCGATCGGAAACATTGGGGCTCTTTACTATGGTTATGTATGGAGGAAAACCAGTAATTTCGCTCTAACTTTTTAAATTGTGGTTCAATCTTCGTGCAGTAAGCAAGAAAAAGTTTGGTATTGTTCCCAGAAATTCCAAACAAGTCTTGAAATTCTCAGGGAAAGCCTAGTTATTCTGCAATCTTTGGGGAATCCCTGTTACACACTCTCCAGGCAGACCTTTCGCCACTGCAATTCAATGCGTTGTAGGGAGGATCTGCTGGGAGCTGTCCCCCTCATTTCCCGTCGCTAGTTTCACTGCGCGATGCGCGAACGGCCAGGAATTCCCCCTGAAACCTCAGACCCGCATGAACGATATAGGGTGACCACTGTATCTGGATTCACTCAGTGTCCCAGAATTCATATTTGAGGGGTTAATTTTTTAGAATTTTCCTAGGAGAAACTCCTCCCATACCATTCTTTGCCACATAGACTCCCACATACACTATTATTTTCCAGATGAATTGATATGCAAATTGAAAATAGATCTATCACAAATAAAGGTATCATCCCTTAAGGTCACATAAGTACTTCAAAACGCCTCAGATCGCATGATAAAGAGATTAACTTTTAAAATAATGTCTGGGGGTTGCCCCCCATATACCCCCATACCATTCTTTGTGGCCGTCCATAAATGACGTCATGCAGCAGGTGAGGAGTGGGGGTTCTTGATTTCGTGACCAAACATGACAAGGGGGGGGGGGGGGGGTCATTGCATGACATCATGTTTAACAAGAAATGCGTAGTGTCTGCTGGAAAAAAGCGATCTGTCGCCGTGGCAATGTGCGTCGCGGCAACAACGTGACATCGCTGGATGACGTGACATTTAACTTATAACTTATAACCAATCAGAGTGCAGATTACAACTTGAATTTGGGAATTTGTTCTCTGCTGATAGCTGAAACCTAAACTGCACCATGCACTAATAACTTTAACCAATCAGAGTGCAGATAACAACTGGATTTGGGGAATTTGTTCTCTGCTGATAGCTGGAACCTAAACTGCAACACTAAGAGGGCTTCACCAAAATGAGGCTCTCACCATTGTGAGACCTAAATGTTGGCATAAAACTTAATGAAACTAATAATAACTAATCTTCACAATCATTTAGAAAAAATACTCTATGATACAAATGTATTTTACAACTATGATCAGTTGAAGAATGCTCTGTATTATTGATGCATTTGCTTTTTCAAACACATACACTGTAACTTTATGATGTGAGACCTGAAGATTTGCCTTGTCCATGAATTTTGAAGAGGGGGTAAAGCATCACGTCACTACGCTCCGTTGCACCTACGGCGCGGATCGCTTTAAAAAATTTCAATTCGAGAATTTCAGAGACAAATTGTAGGTAAAAAAATCAGGATTTCTGAAGCAAAAATGTCCATTTTCAAAGAGCCAGTGGTACTCTTAAGAAAAGGATCTAGGCTGCATACACTCCCACATATATACTGTCATTTCCTGGAAGACTGGGTATGCAATGTAAAAATATCAGGAAAAAAATATCATCCCTTAAGATCACATAAGTACCTCAAATGCCTCAGATTGCATGAATGAGGTTCTAATCAACAGATTTTCACAATTCTCTTTCTGATTTGAAGAGAAAAATACATATCACAATGTAGAATACAGTTAAAACTGTGATAATTATGATTCAGATGCGAAAATGTTCCCAAATATACCAAATCGTAAGAATGGAAATCCACCTTAAACTTTTAAGGTCTCAAGGTGTTTCAAAATATCCAAGTCTTCCTTAAAGTTTAAGGAAAATGTATTTAAGGTGAACTGTATCCAGACACTTAAGGACGCCTTAAATCAGGAAAAAGTTTAAGGTAAGGAGTTTCGATATATCGGGCCTTAAAACTTTTTTTCACTTAAAGTTTAAGGTGAGAGTGATATTTCGAAACACCTTGGAACCTTAAAAGTTTAAGGTGGATGTTTAGCCCTTCGTTTTGGTTATATTACGCCCATATGTAATTCCAAGACGTGATTTACATAATTTTGACCATGGTTAACGTTGCACAAAGGTAGAAAGTAACTCATTCACGTTGCGCATATAACCAATTGTATAAGAATGAAACGATAAGAATGTCACCAGTTGTACATAAGGAAATAACAAGAAGTCTTCCAAATTATATAAATTACCATATCACATAGTATAAATATAGCATGAGCTACTGGTAGGTGTAAATATACCTGTCGGGCGGTAGCAGACAGGGCACACCTCCCAGCGAGCGTCGATGCTTGGGCAAAATCAATACCGGACTGCTATATAATGAGTAAGAGCCTATAGTAAGGGCGAGAGAACCATTTACCGTTTGGACAATACAGATCGAGAGATTCGAGGGGTTTTGGATAGCTATACATTGACAAAGGAACATCTGGTGACTAATAGAAGAACTACTGTGTTACTGTTGGATATGAGACTAGGGGAAAGCTTACCCTCCATCGGATTGGAATTGTGAAACTTAGGAGACTTATCATCATCTCACCGGCAAATGTACGCATCACCGTATCCACAAAATAAACCTGACTTACAGCCAAGTGTTGTTCATGTTATGGATTGATAGCAGAGACAGTGAATACCATAAACAGTTCCCCAATTATTAATCAATCAGTAAACTACAAGTAGTGTTCAACGTAAGAAAATACATTCTTCTCTTCAAATAAAAAAAAGAATAGTGAAAATCCATCCAGAACTTCCCCAGATAACCTAAAATGAACTTCGCTGATGTTGTTGACAACATTGACAGCAATGTTGCCATGACGTCGTCACTTTGACAACACATTGACGTCTTGCAGCAGGGGGGGAGGGGGGGTTCCAGGTTGCATGACCAAACATGACAAGGGGGGGAGGGGGGGTCATGTGTAGCATGACGTCATGTTTGAAAAAAAAGGGAAAAGGGTGTAAAGAATGTACTATTCAATAGGCAATAATGTTGTTTTTTTCAGTGTAATTCATCCTTAGTCATGTACTACACCAGCTTCAATTATATATTCCATTGAAGGTAAACTAAGATAACTTTGATGAGTTTGAGGGACCATGTATGCCATTTTGCCATTTGGTGCCTGGATGCCAGGGACAACCAAATATAGGTCTTAGGCAACTAGATTTAAGGAGCTAGTTGCCTGGCAGACAACCACGTTTTGTACTTGAATTACAAAATATTTTGGAAATAAGTTTGATTAAACTCCTCATTCTAAATACAGGCTTTCTATTTTTGTTGACTTCTGAGCATCTTAGACTGTGACAAATGGAAAATTCCTGGGCTGCCATCTTCCAGCTCCTGGCAACGAAATAGAGATCCATGGTTGCCCAACAGACAACCATATACGAGTTTTCGAGCCCAGTTACTAGTATTAGGTACTGGTAAAAATCCTACTGGGTAAAGGCTGTATTCCACCAATTTTGATGCTGCCGATTTTGTATTTCTTTGATTTCCTCTTAGAATATCACATGCGACCTTTCATCCTATAAACCATTCAAAAGAGAATTGTAAGACCTTTCTTTTGATGTATGACACATCTATATTTGACATTTATTCCCACCACCAATTTTCAAAGCCAGATGGACTGTGTACATTCATGAATATATATAGAGTAGAGGAGCCAGTTTCCGCGCAGCACTAGTTTCCACGCATTTTACGCATTTTTATGGACGCATTTTTTAAAAATACGACATAGAGATTCCAATATAACCTTATATTCATAGGGGCATTTCTGGGGATCAGAGGTAAAATTTTTGTAATGATATATCAGAAATTATGTATTTTAGAGGCAAAAATGATTTCTAGGATCCCCTGGTATAGGTTAAAGGGCCGGAGTCTTAAAAATTCAATTAATTCTGAATTAATAAAGATAATATTATTTTTTTCTATTATGGAGTGCCATAAATCTTTCAAACCTGACCGACATTAGTTTAAAGTACTACATTATCATTTTAATATTAAATACTTGATTTCCTCTGCATAATTTTTTAAATAGACCCCTGCGTGAAAACTAAATACAAAAATTAATGCAGTAGTCAGTTTTCGCGCATTTTTATGTATTTTTCTGAAATTTCCGAATTTTCCAGCACTTTATCCAAAGAAAAACGTTGGAAACTTTTTAAAACAAGATTCTATGTGTTTCTAAGCCGTTTTCTTATAATTATATCACCCAAAAAGTTGAGGCATATATTTGTTCCCTTTTACTGAGGCGAGTTAATGCTTTGTCATGAAGGAAAATGCACAAATATGCGTATTTCTCATCTTTTTATAACATATTTCTTGTTTAGATTTTTCCAGACAACATAGTACTTCTGATATGTATATCATGAATGATAAAGATACCAACGATTCTTTTACATGAGAAATATCATTAGATATTACGTTTCTGATGTTCCATTAATGAAATTTTGTTATTATTTAATATTTTACTCATTTTACAGCTAAAATATGGTTTAATGCGCGAAAACTGACGCCAAAATGCGCGAAAATAGGCTCCAGGTGCGCGAAAACTAAGGACTTGACATAGAAAAATGATTTGATAGTATTTCAAACATAAAATGTCATTTTGATCTGGGCTTTTTTCAAATACAATTAACCTGGCCATTTCTCCTCTACAAAATCGAAAATGGTGAAAATAATAATTATTTTTAACAATTTATGACAGCAAATCCCGTCTTAGGGCCCTTAGTGCGCGAAAACTGGCTCCCCTACTCTATATGAATATATGTATATCATGAATTATATCATATCTATTTATGTCATATCTATTGAGAATTTACCAAAATTTCTTGGAAAATCATAAAAAACAAGGTTTACTTTACTTACATTGTGTGAAACAATATATATCAGACTCATATTACTCAGCATGATAAAGGAGCTGGGATAATATGCTTTCCAGTGTTCGAAATTATCTTTTCTGAATGTCAGCCATCAGGGGTAATATTCATGGAAAACTTAAAGGGAGCCAAAACCAATAAAATTAACAACATTTTTAAAACTAAGATAAGTACAGAAATATGTTTGATGAGTCCAGTTAAGATCAGTGGTAAAGTATTAGCTGTGAAAACCAGCTCAAAATAAAGTAGAATGCCCCAATAGATGGTAAAATTTGCATTTGTTTGTAGACAAACCCTATTTTTGCAGATCCACATTAATTTATTTGAGCAAGGAAAACACGTTTTTACTTATTTTATTACCATATTTCATGGTTTAGATTTTAACATGGGCCAAAAATAGGCTCAAGGAATGGATTTTCATGATTATTTGAGTTTGGAAAATTTCATTGGAAAATTTCATTGAAGAGACATGACTGTATTCACTCACATAAAATGGAAAATGCATAAGAAAAATTGACGATTTTATTCCCAAATAGCTGTCAGCCATCCAGGCTGATAATTTGATATTTTTGCCAAAAATTGTCAGCCCTGCTCAGGAAATGTCAGGATTGGGCTGATGTTAATTTGAAAACTTGCTTTCAAATGACATAGATGGTTGAAATCATACACATTTATCTTATGTCACATGTGTCATTACTGCTGTCAGAAAATGCCACAATTGCAGAAAAGCAAAAGGTACAAAGGTTTTAATAGACCTTCAAAGTGCCAGATGAAACAACAATTGCAATAAGAATCTACATCAGAATATATTGCTTAAATGCTGTATCAACACTTGAGGGGGGGGGGTCCCCTCAATATGACATCATTTTTAGAGGGGGGGTCAAGGACTGCATGACGAAACATGACAAGGGGGGGGGGGGGGGGTTAAAAATGGTCAAAAATAGCATGACGTCATTTATGGACGGCCCCATAATATGAATATCAAGTTCTGTCATATTGAGAGGTCGTAGTATAAGCTTGTAAACCGCCTTGGAGGTGGAGGTTATGCTATTATAGGCCTATATAACCTCCTTGGCCCCTTGGCTAACGCCTCGGAGGTTATATACTAATATAGCCTCGGAGGTTATATACTAATATAGCCTCGGAGGTTATATACTAATATAGCATAAACTCCACCCCAAGGCGGTTTACCTTCACATCTACGCGCACATTAGTGCACCATACCCGTTTTTCAAACTCTGAATCCGCCACGTGCACTGCAGCTACACTGAAATCAACGTACTCACCAAACTAGGGGTGGTGGTGTGTCGGCTGGTGGGGACGTCCTCGTCCACGCGGGGTCGACAGGCGAGTGGTTCACAGTGCAGCGACCACTGCTTGTACCTGGAATCGTCACAATACTATATATAGGGGGTCTGCTGGCCGGCTCGACCCACTCTCCCTCACACGGGTCGTTTGGATGCGCCGGCATACACCGCGGCGCCATCCCATATGGGGCCTTCCATTTAGTACGTCCGCAAAAAATCACAAATCCTAGACTCCCCCCACCCCTCTTAGGCCAGGCCTGTAGTCAGGGGGCGGGGGGGGGGATTTCGTACGAACCCCCCCTTGGAGGAACTTTTCTTTAATTTTTGATGTAAAACATGACAGTATATCCCAAAAAAATATACTTTAGCCCTTTTTTTTTTTCTTCTTCAAAAAACGACCCCCCCCCTGGAAAAATAATAGACTAATCAAAAAACGAACCCCCCTCTTAGAAAAGCTGGCTACGGGCCTGTTAGGCTAAAATACACATTGGATTTGTATAGGAACGTACGCAAAATTAATAAAATCT
This sequence comes from Lepidonotus clava, assembly GCA_936440205.1. Classification (NCBI taxonomy): domain Eukaryota; kingdom Metazoa; phylum Annelida; class Polychaeta; order Phyllodocida; family Polynoidae; genus Lepidonotus; species Lepidonotus clava. The sequence continues at coordinate 48,245,450 of OW387138.1, forward strand.
CAGACCCCCCCCTACTTAATGGAAGGCCCCTGTGAGTTTTGGGGCCCTTGATTGGGGCATGGGCTATGCCGGCAATATTTTACCTATTGTCGCCTGCAGAAGTGCTCCTTCTACAGGCGAGTAGGCGGTCGCCCATGGACCAGAACCCTATACAGGCGACCACTATGGGGTGCCAAATGTACACTCTTTTTAAATGTCGCCTGTATACATAAATATTGTGCAGGCGACAGAGGGAATTAATATAAATTCCCTCGGAATCATTAAACTCACAAATATTCAAACTAGTAAATACTCTAGACTCTAAGAGTCTTTAAATTAGAAAGTGCTGAACAAATACTCTAAGACTAGGAGTCTTTCAACTTGAAAATACTATACAAAAATACTCTAAGACTCTAGGAGTCTTTCAACTAGGAAATACTGAAAATAATACTCTAAGACTCTAGGAGTCTTTCAACTAGAAAAATACTGAAAATAATACTAAAGAGAGGCATATACAGGTGCATGGCCAGGGCATTTAGGAATAAACAAAGGTAAGTAACTTGAAGGTCACCTTGAAAATAAATATTAAATCCCTGCCACCAACATATATAAGACTCACTCTTTTAAAATACAAACATTAAACTGAAACAAACTCACTCAGTCAAACTCTACCCAGCTCTGTTGAGATAAACTCTAAATATACAAAACTCTATAGATCTACTGTCAATTCAAAATGACAAAACTCAGTGAACACATACCTCCACTCTATCCAAGGTCCAGGCGAAAAGTGAGGGTTGTCTGAGGTCAGACAGGGGTTTAAATACCCCCTCCCAATGAAAGCTTGCTTCTCATTGGCTGAAATTCTGTTGACTGAAATCTGATTGGCTGTCACAAAAAAAGTTACATCAAAAATCTAAAGCCAATACAATAAACATACATAAACCATATACATACTGTTTATATAAATGTACTATATTTCTAGGCATAAATAAAACTAAATTTATTGCCTTTTATAAAGAAAATGTGGTGTGACCTAGAAAGCTGACCCAGATACTGCTTTGTGTCCCTGAATCTGATTGGCTGTGCCTTGCATCAGCCCAACCAGACCAGTCCACTCTGGCATTCAGGGGGACACAGCTTGTCACCACCCTGACCAGACCAGTCCATTCTGGCAGTCAGGGGGTCAAAGCTAGGTATACCAACCTGCAGGTCGCCACAATAGTAACAGTTTCATGGCAACCAAGCATGGGTGTCTGCTATTGTTTTTATCCCAGACAACTATGGGTAAAGACGTTACTGAGTTGCCTTTTGAAAGTGTTTAATGTGAACATACCTCATTATGTGCCACGTGTTTTTGCCTCAGAAAGGGGGCGACTTCATCATCATCCAGGAAAAAGTGATTTTTATGGTGTGGTGAGGAATCGCTCGTACCTGCATTTTTCTTATGCACTAGACGAAAGTTTCCGTCCATGCTTAAGCCCCATACCCACTATATAGGCGATTTTACCAGCAACGGGCAACGGGCAACTGGGAGAATCGGCCGATTATTAAGGTTGCCTGTAAGTATGGTATATTGGAAGGTGCAGGTTTGATGTGAATCGGCGGTAAAATCAGCCGATTCTAGGGGCAGAATCAGCCAATTTTAGCGGCAATTCATTGGCCGACTGTGTAAAAATGTCCTAGTGGGTATAGGGCTTTACAATTTGAGGAAGTTCATCTGCAGTCTGTAATAATAGCAATTTCTTTTTAATAAAAAGGTAGGTTAATAATAATTTTTGGCATAAAGTAAGCTTTCAATTTTACCATTAGAATTTATAATACTACTACTGAATTTGTCTGTAGCATATGCTACAAAATTGAGCTCTAATTTTTGGGTGAAATTTGTTTCTCAAGTTCATAGTGCAAGACCGATAGAATGTTTTTGTATAGAAATATCTGAAAACATGGTGAAACCTGAACATTATTTGTAGAGTATGTAAAACTCTAATTTTGATTAATATTTCAAACTTAATTTATTAGAGTGTACGTTGCATTAGTACAAGAATGAACTTTTGGATGCAAGAAATAACGTAATTAAATTACCTGAGTACAAATAGGGAAATCTGTTCCGTCAGGGAATCCAGGAATGATACCTTGAAAGTGCTCCAAACCGTACATGAATCTTCTGTGGTATGCTGCAGAGTCAGTCACCAGAGCATCGTACAGGTTAACCTAGAAAAGTAAGTTTACTATGATTTTACAGGACCTGGCCTCATTATTTTTGACGCCTCTTTGGTGGGACATACGCGGACAGGCCTGAGAGCCCGGCCCACGTCCCGTGGGAGCACAACTCGTGGGGGGGGGGGGGGCACCCAGTGGCAGCGGCAGTGCACGAAGCCCCCCTACGTAGTGAGCGGAATCATTATTTAGTTTTAGCGGGGATGGCAATTCTGTTGTACAAGAATGTTTTTCTGTGCAAGATTCACTTTGAATAGTTACACCAATAATACATAATGAAGTACAACTGGCATATAAATGATTATCCTATTAACTTTTGCTCATGCAGTGTATTTTGATATTTTGTTATTTGGGAAGGGGATTCAAGATAATACCATAATTATTTTCACCACTGCTCATATCAATATTAAACAGGCCTACTAAATAAAAATACATGATGTCAGCATTGTTTTGAATGTTATAAGCAGGACAGCATTGTTTTGAATTTTATAAATCATACTGCAATATGTGGGGTCTAAAGGTTAAACTAAAGCATAAGGAAAAGATTCTGTTCACTGTACATACTAAAGATCTTAATTATTTCACCTGGTTTCCTTCATTTGGAAGTCCACATTGTGACTGTTGATGAAAATTTCATTACAGCCATTGTTCCCTCAAGCAGCATACATCGACAAAGTTCCATCAATCTCATATCAATGGCGATTTCTGGGTTCATGGGAGCTGAAGGCCAGAAGCCAAGAGCTACAAGCGTAACCGATTTTGATGTGCACCCACAGAAGCCAACTGTCACAGTATGTTGTCGACCTGAAGTTAATCAAATAAGTATTCTATTGTACTAGACCCTGTCTAGACACCCACAAATAAGACATGTAAGGCAAGAGTTATTCCAAACTCAGAGCTACAAAATATAATCAAACAAGGCCACTTACAAACACCAACCTTGAATCTTAAGGTAGGTCAAATCAATTATGCGATACAGGCCTACTCAGCCTAAACCAAGGCTAAACTAGCACCCTATAGCTAGCACATTATAGCTGGTACAATAGCCAGGGTCACCTCTAAAAGTGACCTTCACCTTCCCCTATACCACAAGCAGTAACCTTCACCTTCCCCTATACCACAAGCAGTAACCTTCACCTTCCCCATATATTACCGGCTAGGACCTTCACCTTACCAGAAGGCTACCGGGAAGGTTAATCACACCCATACACAACCTTCACCTTCAGTTACCCTATATTATTCCAGGTGACCTTCTCAAGGGCAGCAGACACAGGCAATTCATATATAAGGCTGATTACTTACCATTTATATGGTTTTGGTGACTAGTTGGATAGCTGTGTAACTTCAAGCAATTTACCTCTAACTATTGGACTTGTACTATGAATGTATCACCTTCTGACTTGGACTTGTACTATGATTGTTGGATTTATTAATTGGAATAAAGAGTGTGTGTGTGCCTCTCACTACTGGACTTATATTACTATATTTGCCCTAGCCCCTACAACTTGAACTAGCACACTATATTTCTAAAACGTCAAATAAGGTTGCTGTTCTGGCTACACTTCACAGCACCTCACAACCATGGAATCACTTCATATTCTCCCTACCATGGCAGTGTCTGAAATTAAGCTGCGCCCTGTACCCAGTGTGCAGATGTCTGAAACTGATTGTCATATATTAGAGGGGGGCAAACACCAGGCTCTGGGTGCAAAATTACCGAAATTGTGCACCTGATGGCTGCACAAAATAAATGCTTAATTTCAGACACTGCATGGATAGCTGACCAATGCTTTAAGGTTGTTTTTTTGCACATGAAATTCCTTGGCGCATAATCACAAAATGTATGCATCTGGTGGGAGCCTTAAGGCCATATTCCACTTTGCGTCAGGTACGCTTGCGGCCGCTATTTTCACTTAACGCAAGTAGTTTGCATTCCAGATACCAACATGTTGGTATCCCTGAGTAGGTGACGTAAATGGAGGCCACAAACAGAGGCCGCAAATACCTATATTCCACCTTGCATTACACTACCGTAAACGCGTTTGCGGCCGCCGAAAACGCGTTTGCGGCCGTTTGCTTGTGTCTGGTGGCCGCAAACAAGTGGAATATAGCAGTAGGGTGGCCGTAAACGCATTTGCGGTACTCTAACGCAAACTCATTTGCGGCCGCCCTGGATGCGTTTGCAGCTGTTTGTCTCATAGTGGAATATGGCCTTTAAAAGATACACTGCTGTCCCTACCACATCCATAAATATAATGCCCTATTGTGAATAAAAGTTTTTTTTGTATTAATTAATGCCACCCTCAAGACACTTGCCAGCAAAAGCCTTAAGTTTAAAAACATTTATCCATCTAGGGCCATAAGAAGACACTAAATCTCAAAATGGTGGCCTGACGACATATTGCGATAGTTTAGTTAATTTTGTGCCCAGGCAAGAGTGAGTGCCCTTAACCTCGTTTTGTTCCTTGCAGATATTGACCCTAGACAGCCCATACACCCCAGTGGCCCGTTGCACAATACAATTTCGTTGTGAGGATCAAGTTAAGATATCTTAGCAAAAAAGTTTCGTTGCTACGATTTTACAAAAATAGTAAAATCTCTGGTTCTAATGAATAAAATTCAATTCTGTAAATTGATGTAAAAAGGGAAAAAATAGAGAAAATTCAGTAAAAGTAACAGCTATCTGGGGGAATTCTAAATATAGAAAAAAATTGTTGCAAAACGATTGTTGTTACGAAAATATTATTTTCGTTAATAAATAATTTTTGTTGCTAGGAAACCCATTGTGCAATGGGCCACTGTGGCCCGTTACACAATGGATTTTCAGTGTGAGGATCAAACAACAAAAGCACAACGCTAACCAAGGAAATGTTTCGTTGTTATGGAATTACAATATCTCTGGTTCTAATGAATGAAATTGAAATCTGTAAATTGTTATAAAAAAGGAAAAAATTTGAAAAACTTCAGTAAAAGTTAAAGCTCTTTGAGGGCATTCTAAATATAGAAAAAAAAGTGTCAAAATGTTCGTTGTTACAATAAAAGTAACAATGAAATGTTTCGCTGTTTTTTTTATATTTTCCTTGTTACGAAAATCATTGTGCAACGGGGCACTGGTCATGTATGGTCCCCTCACTTGACTGGGGCTACTCACCACGTAGTACAGTGATACTGCCCCCTCTTTTAATACTTTAGCATGTAACTCTTTTGATATTGATCAAAACTACATATAGCATGTAAGCGATATGTTGCTAAAAATCATGTTGAAGTGTAATTTAATGGCTGGGGGTAGTGGTTAGTACTAATCCCTGCGGCGAGGTAAATCTATCGGATCTTATACTAACCCCAAGACATTCCAAAATGAAAATGCACCACGTGACTGCTCTTACCATGGTATTGGCCAATCAGTGTCAAGCAGTAGGTAAACATACACCATGTCAACATCACCGTTGGGTTGCATTTTTTCTCTCAATAGATTGTTGTTGTTTCAGTTGTTTAGCCATCACATGAAATAAATAAGACACTGTTAAGTCGTTTTCATACTCCATAATAGTGTCTTCTCATTATAACATGATTCAATGTGACAAAAATAATATCTAAGTTATTTAAGATTTCATTTTTCTATGATCTAATGAAGAATAAAAGTAATTTCTGCAAATAGGAACCCATGTTAGGAGCCTTCAGGACACTGATCGTTTGGAATGTACTGTACTACTGACAGGGGGGTACCTGGAAACCGCTACTGTGACCTAGTTTTTCTTGGGCTCTTGTATATGCCGGGGGTAAATGGGGGTACCATGTCATATATCTATGTTAAGAAAAGCCCTCGTTACATGTCACTAAGCAAAAGGTCAGGTCGTTAGTCACTTGCAATCAAAATATAGTATAATTATATATATTATACAGCCAAAAGGTTTCCTCTCTCCTTCCATACATCACACATTGCTTGGCATGAATGAAGGCTTCACAGAGCTAACTATGTGGGAATTATTGGGCTGAAATTATCATTGTTATTGTGACGTCATTTCTTCCATCTTGTTACGTGGGGGTTTTGGGGAAGAATATATATGTCCCCAGTAGCCCCTGCTGATCATATAAGGGGAAGATAGGCCTAGGGGGACCATCCCACCACTGACCAAGTGTTTTTTAGGTTGAATTCCCTGTTGGTGATGGGTTCACTAAGGGATGAGGTACAGCAAAAAATGATTTCCAGGTTTTGATCCCCTGCTGTTTGCCTGCCCTGTCACCTTCATCTCATACATTCAATCGCCAAAGACAGAATTTGTCCCAGCTGGTTTTCGCTGTGAAAATGACCCTGGCTGTCAGTACGGCATCAAACATCAACACTCACTCTTGCCAGGGTAGGCCTATAAATATAAAACCTGGAAATCATTTAGGCCCGTTTTTCCAGGGTAAAATGGGGGTATATTGCGCATTTAATTTCATTTTCACAGAATATTGTCTCCTATATATAAGTTTTTGTAATGTGACTTCCCAATTTTATTTTCTGATATAGAACAATATGCGACCTACCTATATTGATATATATAGGCGTGTGGGGTGGTGGAGTGGTCAGCGCGTCCGTCTGCTGTGCGGGCGGCCCGGGTTCAATTCTGAGCTGGGGTGGGCTGGCTATGGACCCCTCTGCATGCATGTCTCCCTGTGCCAACGACAGGGATATCAAAGGTCCCTAGAGGGCCACCGGCTGTTGTGTGTATGGCCCTGACTATGGGACCATGCACATTAAAGAACACCTACCTCGGTAAAAGTGTAGGGGTATGGTCTCTACCTTCTCATAGATTCGATCACCATCACCACCCTTGATATGACCCTGGCTGTTAATTAGGGCGTAAAGCAACCAATAACCAACCAACCTATTGATATAATTATTTTTCCGATGTCCCCAACCTATCTATATCCTAGGGTAAGATAATGCAAAATACTTTTTTAGGCTTTGTATTGCGCATGTAAGGCTAATATCGCACATTTACCTTGTTTAATATCGCTCATCATATTTAGAATAATCATAAATTAAAGGCAAAATTGAAAATCTCATGAAAAAATATGTTTTTGGAGACTCAAGGAACATATACACATGATTATCTTCAATCAAAACATTTCACATTATTTTTGATGGTCAAGGTAACCATTTACAATATGATACCTTATAAAATCCTACAAATTTGTATTCTACTTTTATAGAAATATCAATAAATCTATATTTTATAGCCAATATTTTGTCTTTAATTTATTAGTTTCTTCAGAGAGGGCCTTCAATTTTACTTTTTATTATAGACCTATATTAGGTCTATCTGCTAGGGCAATTGGGCGTTTTCTACTATTAACCCTCCATGGGTAGGGAGTGAAAACGTTATAATCTTATTTTTGTGATTTATATATTGAATATCAGGCTTATATCGCGGATATTGTATGTTTTATATTGCGCATTTCTTTCCAAATGGTAAGAAAAAATAAATAGTAGGAAATTTTAAATGAAAAATGAGTTGAATATTGGATATGGGTCTAAATACGTTTATCCTTTTCATTACTACCCTCCATGTGAGCATGTATAGGGTGTGCGAACACAGGGGATATGATATCTCATTAAATTCTTTTAAAAATTCATTGAATTTCACAGAAATTGTTGATATAGGGTTATATCGCGCATTCTATATAATGTGTAAATACATGTTTTGTCATTACTAAATAATTATATAGGTTATAAAATGAAAACTTGGTTTAGATCAACCTATATGCCGAATTCTATCATCTGTTAAAATATCTTTATCATTTGATCATTTTTTCCATGTCTTAGGGCAACAAATAAAAAATGCGCGATATACCAATGTGCGCGATACAACCCTGTTTTACCTGGAGGAAAAGACTGCAAAGATAATCATGTCAATTGCAACTCATGGGCTGCGAAAGGAGAGTGTACACGGAACCTATTACATAAAGTTAACTTCGATGTAAACGTCCTGCCTGCATAGGGGTGCGAGATTATAGTGTTCCCCTTCAGTGGAGCCAATACGTGATAATCCGTGATATAAGCCTATTCAGGGCCTGGTTCCTTTGTTCTCCCCGTCAACCGTGGTTCATCGTGGTCAGTGGTGCCACGCCTCACTGCACAGATCACAGGTAGCAGTGGCCGCTGGGCAGGGCGGGCTACCTCACACACCCACACCTGGAGACACCTGGCCTCCTAGACGTCATAGCCCCTCCACTGTGAACCAACCCCCAGTCGACCAGGCCTCCACCATGACCTCCACCAACGACCTCCACCAACGACCTCCACCAACGACCTCCACCAACGACTCTGCGGAGACACAAGCTTCGGAGGATGTAAGATTTTGATTTTTACTGTTATTTCATTGTGAAGGATCAAACCATGGAAACAGTTCAAGAGAGGCCCGGTACGGCCCTGGGGAAAGAATCTTTGAAAATCCAAACACGCCACTACTCATTTAGGAGATCTCTGCGACTTATTTAGGAAGTATATAGGCCTATATAGGGCTCCTCAGGTTTTAGCTATGTCTAGCCTAATGTAAGTCTCTTCCTATATAGCCTACTCCCGAAATAAGTTGCAGTGAAATAACATAAAATATCAAGCCACAGTTTCAGCTATGCCTACCCTAATGTTTAAGTCTATAGGCCTATATCTACTCGGAGTGGAATATTAACTATATTTAAGGCCTATTTAGGCATGTTATAAATAGAAAACTTTGAATTATTTAACTTTTTACTAATTGAAGGATATATATATTATATATACCATTTATTCAGTCAGGAATCCACTTTTTACTTTTACCTTAGTACCATCCGAAATAAGTCGCAAAAATATGAATCGCGACTTATTTCGAGAGATAGCCACCGTACCCAGGGTTAGCTGTGGGGTGGTGGTGAATTCCACAAAGTGGAACTCTTCTATGTTTTGGGGGAAGTAATATTAGGGAAATACTTAAAAAGTTCCATGTACAATTTTGTAGTATATATGGGAGCAGAGCATATAACTATGCATCAAGCAATATTTCGATTTGCGACATTAGATCAGTTTTTCTTTGGTATACAGAATGTATGTAATTATTATCCTGGTGGGTTGATTATTACCTAGAATGTTCTGTTTGGTGGGTAAGGCCAGATTTGGAGAACTACCTATGGCTGGCAATGGCCAGATTTGGGTTCTTGACTGCTGAATTGATAAGATAGTATATTATAAGTTGGCATTGCAAAGGTTTTTGAAAAGGAAAAGAATAGTAGGTCAGGTGTTTCAGTGTAACTTTCCCTCTAATTTCTTACTTCAAAGAATTTTGAGAAGGAGAATATTTTTACCTGGGTGGAACTTATTATCACTGATGCTCTGTGGGGGGGTGGGGGGGCACCACCCCCACCCCCACCTCCCCCCCTGGGTACGGGCCTGTTCCCTTAAATATATACTCCCTAAATAAGTCGCAGAGATCTCCTAATTGAGTAGTGGTGTGTGAAAGTTGAAAGAATCTTCCCTTATATATACTCCCTAAATAAGTCGCAGGGGCCTCCTAAATAAGTCTGTTTGTTCAAAGATTCTTTCCCTATATATACTCCCTAAATAAGTCGCAGTGGTCCTAAATAAGTCGCAGTGCTCCTAAATAGGTCGCAGCTTATTCATACTAAATGAAGAAAATCTACATGGAAAATCAAGGTTTGTCTTCCATAATTTTGTCCAAAATGTCCAGGCCTATACTGCTATAATGTTATTAGTATCCATGGTTTAGAATCATCCCCTATATATACTCCCTAAATAGGTCGCAGTGGTCCTAAATAAGTCGCAGTGGTCCGAAATAAGTCGCAGTGCTCCTAAATAGGTCCTATCTTGCAGCAGTAATAGTAAGTGAGAAAATGATTTATATTTCTGAAATTAAAGTGTGTAGGGGTTAGTGAAAGCAATAAAAAAATAGATCCAACAAGAATAGGAGTATCCGTTTCGTTTATTCCATTCACATTCCACTTTTTACTTTTTAGAACGAAAATAGTGATATTCTGGTGAACAAAAAAAACCCTGAAACTAAATAAGTCGCGTGCCACTTATTTCGAGATATAGCCACTGAGCTAGACTGGTGTTATTTTTATCTTTAGTTAATTCCAAGGATGTTTCGTGGTTATTGTTCTCATTTATAAGTATCCTAATTAAGCATGCAGAATCGCTGTTAGACTGCGTGATGTATTATCGCATATCTGTTACATTTTACTTCTCAAAAGATATCAATAAAGGTTCGTTGTTTGAAGTTAAGGGGAGTTCTTCATTATTAATCGTCAAATTAGCTAGCTTTGTTCTTTAGTCCAGTTAGATCTTCAATCTGGCAATTGTTCGTTCTTCAGTGGTAGAGATTCTTAGTAAAGGGGCTCAGACCTATACAAAGAACACGCGCTTGGCAAGAGTTAATTTTATTTTATCCATGTAGACATTCTGAAGATACAAGTACATAGTTCTTCCATCCATACAATACATGCCATCCATCTCACAATGCTAACAACATCAGTAACGTTCCAACCAGGTATAGCTATGGTTAAGCTTCCCCTTCGTAAGGCTTATACACTCCAGTAACTGTTGAGAGAGTCACCTCCCGTCTACCAGTGTCGGAGACCATCGGTAGGATCTCCGTCACTTCCAATACTCCGTCCGTAAGGCTAAGCCTAAGCTGTCCCAATCCTTACTATCACCTAATCGTAGTGGTTACTACCATCTCCACACTATCCGTCTTGATCCGTATGTTAGACTATTGCTCCCATGTGTTCTGATTGAACTCTATCTTGGTCTGCTCGTCTCTCCCAAGTCTCATACCGCTTATATAGCGACAGCCAAAGGCTTGGCGCTATAAACATATATACTGTAACACCTATAACAGTATTCCCTCTATCTTTTATACTTTCATTCTTACTCACATTAACTAATTCTATTTCTAATTCTACTTAACAGCTATCATAAATGACAAGGCCCTTTTCTCCCATAGTGCTCAAGAACTGGTTATCTCATACGCCAAACTCATAACATTCCCTAACAGCCTTTCCATTGCACTAGTATCCCTTTCACACCTGTGCGTACCTGTCGAGGAGAGAACTAACTCAGTTACAGCCTTTTACTACAGAGGGTGTCATCACTCACGACACCTCCTATACACTATACGTGGGCCACAGGACAGTGGCGCCGCTTGGCGTCCAGCGCACGTACCAGCGTCACAGGTTTCATTACGTACCTTTTGCCAGTACCGACGAATTTACAGCATTTACTTATTACTTTCTAAAGACTATAATAATTCTTTTGCACCGGACTTCAGTGCACCACATTAAGAGAAAGGTTTGGTTCAAATGTGGGCCTAGCCTGGATGCCAGCCTTATCAGAAAGCGTTTGGCCTGGCCATGTATTCCAAGTCCCGATTTGAACCTGTGTTCAGTTTAGTTCAAGAAAGGATCTGTTGATCTTTTGGTTCAAATCATAATTCTAAGAGAAATGAGAACCTTTTTAATTGAACCAACTTGAACCTACTTGAACCAAATTTTGGCGAGTTGAACCAACCCTGAAGCAAAACATTGCAGTTTAGGGTCAAGCTCCGTTTTATTGAATTAAAGGCTTGAACCTATCTAAATTACGTTCACCGTTGTCTTAGAAATGAGATTTGAACTAAACTTCTCCCTTGAACGATTTTGAACCAATCTTGGCCCGAGTTCTCCCGGCCCGAGTTCTCCCGGCCCGAGTTCTCCAGTTACCCTAACAGGCTCTGAAGCTATCCCTGAGATTTTGGTTAAACTCTCGTGAAATTCTATGAGTGTATTGACAGAATTTCAAAAAAGCAAGACTAAAATAAATAAAAGCAAGACTAAAACATGACTAATCATCCTACCTTTCAATGTCTTTTACAATATCAATGGAATGTCTATTTTGAAAGACTTTTCACTGGCAAATGTGACATTCTGACTGTTGAAACGTGTAGTGCAGCAACGTCTTTGACGTTTCATTAAGTCTAGGAGGTTTGAGAACAAATTAAATGTTGATATTTTTCCTACAAAGCCCACCCAACACTATTTTATGGAGTCTAATAGTGTACGAATTTAGTAAAACTAAAAAAAAACATTATTCCTATTTTCTATTAGCTCACATAGATATGCGCATGCACATTGAAGCATTAATGGTGACGTCCTGAGCTTTGCTTGGGTGAAATACCCATTAAAAGGATTATTTTCATTTAATATTTCATAGCCATTCGAAACCTATTAGTGCCAAACATCAAAGATGGTAATACTACTTGTATATATGTCTTTAAGTTCACCAACACTGGTGGCCTAACTAAGTTATCAAGTATTTTATTCTGTAATATATAGATAGCGTTTTGACTCTCGTACGACCTAAGGAGTAGAGAGCAAACATTTGGCTACCCTAACACGTACTCACACCTCCCCCCCCTCATCTCATACCACCTCCCCCTATAGGTGGTATTACACTACACGACATGAGCTACGATATGACAATGTCGTAGAGAAGTAGGACATGTTAGAGATAAAATTCTTTGAAACACATGTGTAACATGCTACAAATTGCCAACTTTTGATAATCATATGTCCTATAATATAAATGTGAATTCCCCTGTAATATTATAAAAACCTGCTGGTATCGCAGCCCAAGTCGTGTAGTGTGAAACCCCCTAAACTCATACTGCCTCCCGCCTCCCCCTGTCCCCTGCCTCCTGCCCCTGTCCCCTGCCTCCTGCCCCTGTCCCCTGCCTCCTGCCCCTGTCCCCTGATGCCTCCCCCTGTCCCCTGCCGCCTCCCCCTGTCCCCTGCCTCCTGCCCCTGTCCCCTGCCTCCTGCCCCTGTCCCCTCCCACCTACCCCTGTCCCCTACCACCTCCCCCTGTCCCCTGCCTCCTGCCCCTGTCCCCTGCCTCCTGCCCCTGTCCCCTGACGCCTCCCCCTGTCCCCTGCCTCCTGCCCCTGTCCCCTGCCTCCTGCCCCTGTCCCCTGACGCCTCCCCCTGTCCCCTGCCACCTACCCCTGTCCCCTACCGCCTCCCCCTGTCCCCTGCCTTCTGCCCCTGTCCCCTGCCTCCTGCCCCTGTCCCCTGACGCCTCCCCCTGTCCCCTGCCACCTCCCCCTGTCCCCTCCCGCCTCCCCCTGTCCCCTGCCTTCTGCCCCTGTCCCCTGCCTCCTGCCCCTGTCCCCTGACGCCTCCCCCTCTCCCCTGCCTCCTGCCCCTGTCCCCTGCCCCTGTCCCCTGACGCCTCCCCCTGTCCCCTGCCACCTCCCCCTGTCCCCTCCCGCCTCCCCCTGTCCCCTGCCTTCTGCCCCTGTCCCCTGCCTCCTGCCCCTGTCCCCTGACGCCTCCCCCTGTCCCCTGCCACCTCCCCCTGTCCCCTACCGCCTCCCCCTGTCCCCTGCCTCCTGCCCCTGTCCCCTGCCTCCTGCCCCTGTCCCCTGACGCCTCCCCTTGTCCCCTCCCACCTCCCCCTGTCCCCTACCGCCTCCCTCTGTCCCCTGCCGCCTCTTCCTGTCCCCTGCTATCTCCTCCTGTCCCCTACCACCTCCTCCTGTCCCCTCCCGCCTTCTTCTGTCCCCTGCTACCTCCTCCTATCCCCTGCTACCTCCCCTTGTCCCCTGCCCCCTCCCCTTGTCCCCTCCCACCTCCCCCTGTCCCCTGCCCTCTGCCCCTTGCCCCTGCCCCCTGCCCCTGCCCCCTGCCCCTGCCCCCTGCCCCCTCCCACCTCCCCCTGTCCCCTGCCCTCTGCCCCCTGCCCCTGCCTCCTGCCCCTGTCCCCTGCCCCCTCCCCCTGTCCCCTTTGCAGTTAAATTGTACTTTGTTGTATTCAAACTGGCATAGATAGAAACTAGATAAATATACATGTCTTGAGTGAAAGGCAATACCGTTTGGTGTATCTTTTATGTATGAACGTTCAAGTGTGAGATGTCAGTCTAATGTGGATTCATCGTATGTGGACCCATCTATTGTGATGCGACTAAAGGCCCGGCTCCACTGCCCAACTCAACTCAACTCGATTGTCGTAGCTCCTAGAGGCTCCAGAGCCTGCGACAGTCTGGTCTTAGCTCAGAATTCTACCATGCCATAGGATGCAACTCGACTGTCATAGTACCAAGGCTATATTATATATATGCTTATCTACTGCACCCCCCCTGAGACCTGACGATTCAGTCGTACATCTTCAACAACTCAACATGTAGGACCCGACGATTCAGTCGTAGCAAATAGCTACGATTCCAGTTGTATTACCAGCTCTACTATGAGACTGAGTCCAACTCAACTCAACTCAACTCGATCGTCGGGCAGTGGAGCCGGGGCTTAACTTTCAACAGTACTTTGTGCCCCAGCTCAACTGCTAAGTTGCCTATAATCAGGGATGTAAGTTTTCAGATTTTAGTCTGATTTCAGATTTTTTCACTTCAACACCTCAAAAATTATTATTTGAGTTAAATAATAATTTTCCAACCGAATTACTTACATGACATTTTATAGCATTTTAAGATTATTCAAAATTTTCCCTCTGGGGTTTCAGACTTTTTCACCAACCCTGGTTTATATCCCTGCCTATTGCCCTCATGTCAGCCCGGATTGTCTTTTGGTGATCCGTTAGATCCTCATTTAGCCATATGTTACGGCAGTTGGGGTTTGCTTCAATCATGTGCCTCTTGGTTAACACTAGGTCCCGTATACTCTGACCAGAATAGGTCTGGAGGGGCCGTTGGGCCTGTAAGGTCCTACACGTACTGCTTGTTCAATCTCAGTGGTATCAACTCGAATGTCAGTGTTAGACAGAATTTCCAGTACTAGATGAGAAAGACATTCTTGTGGGTGTTCATGCACCCCAATTATCATTATGTTTTTCTTTCGTGCATCGTACTCTATTTTTTCTAGTTGCGCGCAGCCACATTTAGCTTTCTGGCATGATTTCAGTGTCTCATTATCTCATTATTCTCATCTCTTCTCTTCTCATTATTTTCTCTTGCTAATTTACGATCTTTATTTGCCTGTAACTCTATGTTCTTGACACTCTGTTTTAGAAAATCCATATCTGCATCTTTGAACGTAATGGCCTCCTCAAGATCTACCACTCTTGTATCTAGTTCTTTAATTTGCCGTTGATTTTGCCTTATCTGCCGCCATTTGTGTGACTTTATTTACGTCTACTTTGACTCCATTCACCTGCTTGGCTAGTTCATTTACTTTGTCAATTAGTTTCAACATTTGAGACAGGACAATATCTATTTTGTCTTGCTTTGCTTGTAGTTATGGGTCGTTTAATGGGGGAATGGGCTCAATGAGGTTGCAGGCTTTACCTTCCTTTTCGTTGTCTTGGGCAGGTTTACCCGTAGACCGTGTTGTGGGCATGTTGGCGGGCTCTTTAATATCGTCCACGTAGTGAATAGAGTTTTACTTTGTCAAAATATTCCGAGATTAGGTCCTAATATGGTTCTGGTATGGTCCAGTTATAGATTTAGAC
Source organism: Lepidonotus clava (assembly GCA_936440205.1). Lineage (NCBI taxonomy): Eukaryota > Metazoa > Annelida > Polychaeta > Phyllodocida > Polynoidae > Lepidonotus > Lepidonotus clava. The sequence goes on from OW387138.1 coordinate 48,261,123, forward strand.
CCTGGCCCCCCCTTATAGAAATGAAAATTAAAAACATCAAATTTACACAGATCTTGCAGTTTTAAGATTTCAAAATTTTCTCCCTTGGGTCTAGGGGGTCAATTGCCCCTTTTGCCCCCCCTTGGATCTGCCACTAGGTAGGGGTGTCAATACACTACCAAAAACCTGGCCATGCCTTGACACCTTGTGAGTGGAGCTCAGTTGGTTTGAACCCCTCTACCCTTCACATATTTTCCTAATAATCCAGTGTCATCCATGTATACTTTGTTTTTTTGCATTTCATGGATTTCACCTGATATATACCACTCTGCACAATACAACCCAGTTATACTATATAAATATGTTGGTATTTTATTATGGGCGCCCTTCGAATAAACCCCGAGGAATGCTCCCTCCCCTGGGAGAGGGCTCTCGAGGGTAAACATAGTTTATTCCCCATTACAATCTTTGCTTTGGAAAATAAGGGAATTAGGGTATTTTCGTGAACCTGATGCACAAAATTAGACTTGTAGCAGAAGCAATACCATTCTTAGCAAGGTATTTTCATAAATGAATAATGAATAAAAAAAAATCAAAGCATATGAAGGTAGATTAATTTGTCAAGGGCGTTTTAGGGTATAGAATACAGATATTCTTAAGGGCTATTGTAGTTTAATGGCTGGATGGATTTTTACAAATCTTTTGGAATATGTTCCTAATTAAAATACCTAAATTTCTGTAAATGTTTAGGTAACTAAATATAATACGTTTTGAAATAGCAGACAAAATATAGATAATTCAAAATATTACAAATAAGCAACAATCAGAAAGACTTTAAATAAAAACTTTCAAATAACTCTGTTATTGTCAGTACGACGACATGCTCATTTAAAACCATGTAGAAGCATGCAATATTTGCTGTTACAGAATTATTAAAAACTGTGGAAGTGGGACCCACAGAACCCATCCCTCATGGCCGAATTTAGACAGGGCCTGCCGACCCTAAGTGCTTACATAACCTGCGGGGGGTTTATATGGCTGGCGCGCTTTATTATACCTTAGGATGATATGGGCCTAGTAGTTTAGAGTTTAACACATGCCGTATCAAACCTGGGTGCTAACCAGCCCTTTATCACCCTGCGACTTTTTTATCACCCTGTAGGGTGATGCAGGCATGTAGTTTGCACGGGAAAGGTGCATTTTTTTCACATTTCTTCTAATACATTTTTAGATATTCTTTGAATTACCACACAATAAGCGAGTAAAACGTAACTAAGAACCTTGTGGACTTTCTTTATATGATTTAATGAAAAAAAGAAGTTATGCCTTAAGCCACACTGTACTGGGTGCTTACCGTGCACTGATCATCACAAGTGATGTTTTCTAAATTATGGAGAATCTCAGGACTAAGGTATGATAAATCCATAACCAACCTCAAAGGGGGTCCTCGGGTGGTCAGCTCGTACCCCCTTCTCAGTTGGTTATAATTATGTATATACCTTAGGGTGATACAGGTTTAGTATATACCTTAGGGTGATACATTCATATAACCAACCGAGAAGGGAGTACGAGGGTGGTTATCACCCTGAGCCGGGACCCCGATATCAGCCCGAGGCCAGTGGAAGGGCTATACAGGTGATGTCGCCTGGGCGACCTCGCATGCACACATTTGCCTTGTACAGGTGACCATCAAGGTCACCTGTGAAAAGTAACCTTATACAGGCGACATGCGTGTGGTGTGGAGGGCCAAATGTTTCCAAATATTCATAGGTCGCCTGTATACCAAAAATTTGTGCAGGCAACATAGCATCTTATTATCCATTTAAGGTGTTTAGGCTTGACAATAAAAATGTGATAATTCTATGAAAGATTGTATAATAACTTGTTTATGTTATCCTACGATATAATAACCAATGTGGCAGGTCGCCTGTGTAATGAAATCCTTCTACAGGCGACCCTCTAAATTATCAATGTACCGTTATATGCATTAGAATTTATGTCGAGGTAATTAATTTATTCTTACACAGCGACCTTCAGCTAATAAACTGCATGAAGTGAAAATGTCAAAATTGGCTTGCAAAAACAATCTGCCGTAATTGGGTTGTGTCGCCTGCACAAGACTAGGGTAGAGAGGTGACAATTTATCATTTTCTTCACTCCCAGTTTCAACTTTGTATTATAACAAAAACAGGTTACACGATATTGGGTCTTGTCGCCTGCACAAAATTATTGCACACGCGACAAAATGTGATCATTATCGTTGACAATCCCCATAAGAGAAAAATTTCCAGTAGAAGAATTCTGTACAGGCGACCCAGTTATTTTGTATTAGAATTCAGATACAAATTAACAATTTACAAGGTCGCCTGTACAAGGATTTTATTACACAGGCGACAAGTCCATATAAGAGAGAGAAGTTGTAGTGTAACAAGAATGTTAATGATAATAAATTGTATATGGGAATCGTAGATCTATGAGATTTCTTATGGCATAAATACCAGAAATGGTAGATTAACCTGGGTTATAACCATTGTAATGAATTTCAGGGTTGGCTGTTTTCATTAATGTTGTCATCGTACAGGCGACATGAGCTAGTTATGTTGTATAATTAGTGGTTGTACGAAATTGTATGGGCCACCCTGCCACTCTAAAAACATCATACTGCCCAAATATTTTGATGCATTTAAGGTAGGAACCTCTTGCATAATAGTTTGATCACCTAGTGGACTTGGACGTAACTACAGTCTAGACACGTACCAGCATATGTTTGGAAGTATGTCTTTGGGACGTGTCTGAGATATCAGGTTCACTCACATGCAACAATAATTCATTGGTTTGGCCTTATTGGAAACATGAAACAGTGGAGTAGCCACACCCAAGCAGATGACATAACCATCACTGCCATAGTAATATAATTAGAAACAGGGATCCTGTTGGGCTTGGCCTTGATGACTGACCAGTAGTTAAACAAAGGCTCAGTGACGTAGGGACAGGTGCTGGCTCCTGGAGCTTGAAATATAATACCAGGCAGTGAAGGCAGGGGAACACAGAGACCGGTGTTGGTCAGGGCTGATAGTGCTGTGTTCACCCAGTCTATAGGATCAGGCTATGTGTCTCCAGGCTATATCAGAAATGGTTGGTTGGTCATCATTGCAGGGCTTTCACTAGGCTTTCCTATTAAGGAGGTAGGTAGGGAGATGCACACCATTGGTAATGGAGGCTCTCTTTTCTCTTCTATATATTTAGGCACTTTTAGAACACAAAATTGGTATTATGATAATTGACAAATATAGGCATGTGAGGGGGCTTGGTGGGTTGGAGAAACCACAGCATTCAGTATTATGAGTATAGTAATAATGGGGTTTGGATAATATGAATGCATATGTGTGCATTAAAGATCATTGTGTGTGTATCTAGATAAATAAAATCATGTAACATCTGCCACAGATAAAGGTCTTCTACTGGCCTTCCCAACCTCTCTGGAATAAACCCGAATTAACTGTATTTAAATCTTTGTGTTACTTTAATTGAAGTGCATTAAGAGATAGTTATTAAGGCTACATAAGAGGGACTGTCGCTATGACCCTCAGCCAATACGACCTATATATAATACATAGCCAAACGAGTAGCTTCCCAGATAATTATAAGTAGGAACAGGGTGGTCCTTAAAAGAGGTTCAACACCTCTTGTGTCCTTACATAGGTGGTGTGTGTAACCCTTAAATTGGTGACAACCACGTGTGTCCTTACACATACAAGGCCCTGGCCATCTACGCGACTTTCACACCTATCCGCGGCCAGACGGCGTGATAAAAAGCTTCCTATGGACTTCAGCGCGAGGGCCAGTAATAGACTCTGTTCCAGACCTCGCTGACCCGTCATGGTCCAGTGGAGGTAGGGCAAACAAACCCACGTGGTGGGTACAGCGCGACCCCTGATTGGTGGGGGATGATTACTTAATGCTGATAAGGCCTCTTTTGCAGGCAACATAGCATTCTTAATATGCATTTTATGAATCATGGCAATGTCAGTGGTCATTTCAATGAACGTATGTCAAAAGATAATCATTTTCTGATGCTCTATTCTTGAAATGTTCTACTTTTTATATATTTTACTTGTTTTACACCTAAATATTGCCTACTAATGCACGAAAACTGGCTCCTCTACTCTAGGATGTGCACTGTTTTCCCCTTATATTATGTATAGTTAGTAAGCACTATGGCACCTCTCGTGACCAGCATACTTACATAATCTAATTACAATCAAATTATATTCCGTGATATAAAAATTTGGGACACCTATAAAAAATCGGGACAAACACTGTCCTGATTCGGCACTTGTGACAAGGGCTAAATATTGGGACTGTCCTGACCAGATCGGGACAAACGGCAGGTATGCTGAGGTTTCTGGATGAAATATTTGACATGTTTAATATTTCCCCACAGCCACGGGCATATAGTTGGTAGCCGGGTGACATACAACAGGCTTAAATTTGCTTGTGGGTATCAGATGCCAGGCACCCAACATGAAGGGTTCTTAAAATTTACATGAAAAAATGAAAATATGCAGTCTAAAATATTTGTTGGTGTCGATATTATTTCGGAACAGGACATGTAATTTCATGAAAATAATTGTAAAGTCCACCAGGGAAGTGTTCTGACTTTATTTGGCTATGTACCAGTAGCGCATTGTAATTATCTAATTAATAAATTAATAGTTAAATAATTAATTATATTGAACGCTGGCTTTCTGAAACACATAATTGGTACTGTAAGTAATTTCCTGTCTTAAATTGTATTGTTAAGTGGTTTGTCAATGTGCTTTTTTTCAAACATCAAGTTTTACTTTTTCCCATCAATTGTCATTACGATATTGATTTATTGTAATTCACACAGTGGCTTGATTCCATGATTGTTCTGTGCCAGTTTTGTTTTTCCATGAGCAAGATACGATCCTTGACTGCTGCTTTGATGTATATGTGGTTAACATGATCAGGTGGGGTGTGCAAAACATAAGTAAGACCACATTCATTAAAGATATTAGCAATTTTATCTAGCCACTTCGAAGTAAATGAACCACTGCCAGTTTTCTCATTTATAACTGCAAATGAAATGCTAGAGGTTTTACTGGTTTTACTAGAGACAAGTCGTGACCAGAAGTTTACCATCCTTTGTTTCACTATGCAATCTAGCCTAGTGCATCCAAGTTCGCCTAAGGCAACACAGTTAGCAGTTGAGGGGCTTAGACGCAGTACATATTTACAAAAGTTGGTCTGGACCTTCTCAATTTCGATCAAGTTAGAGAATCCCCAAACCTCACAACCATATAACAAGATTGGTACAATACATGAGTCAAAGAGGTGGCACTGCAGGTCCAGTGGTAGCTGCAGTTTTCGGGCCTTGGCAAGTAGTGCGAATAGCGCCCGCTTGGCCTGTGATACCTGTTTTTTCATTGCATTATTATACCCACCATTATAATTGAAAAGTACACCTAGATAGCTGTATGAAAACGGGACTTCCAGATATTCTTCCCTATACAGTAGCTTTGGGATGTTCCTGATATTACCCCTTGAAAATACCACAACTTTTGTTTTACTTGTGTTTACTGTGAGTTGCCATTGCTGACAGTATATGTGCAAAATGTTGAGCATATTCTGTAAGTCATGTTCTGATTCGCTCATGAGTATAGTGTCGTCGGCGTACAAAAGTGAGAATAGTTTCAGTAGGACCTCCCCCTCATTGTTTCTGTCGCTAACTGGGTGAACAATGCCATGGCAGTTTGCTTTGAAATGCGCTTCTAGATCATTCAGGTAGATGGCAAAAAGTAGGGGGGAGAGATTCTCTCCCTGCCTAACTCCCATATTACAGCTGAAAAGGTTTGAAACATTCCCATTGAGTCTTACACATGATTTAGCTGATTGGTATAGGTTTTGTATTACTCTGAGAATTTTACCTTTGATGTTGTGATTGAGTAGCTTAAGCCACAGAGATGAGTGATTAACTGTGTCAAAGACCTTGCGGTAATCTATGAATGCGCAGTAAAGTTTCTTTTTGGGGGCGAGGGCGAGATCAATTATACAGTTTAAGGAGAAAATGTGGTCTAGTGTGGAGTAGCCCTCTCTGAACCCTGTCTGCTCCTCCCCTAAAAGTTTGCTTTCTTGTAAATAAATGCTGAGCCTATTGTTGAGGACCATTGTAAATAATTTGCCCATACAGCTAAGTAGGGTGATTCCTCTATAGTTGTCAGGGTCGTTTACATCTCCCTTGTTCTTGTAGATTGGGATGATAAGTCCAACGCTCCAACTGTTAGGGACCTTACCTGTGTCTAGGACAAGGTTAAAGTAGTTACAGATGAGCTTGTGCATTCCAGGAGGACTGTGTTTAATGAATTCATTTAGTATTTGGTCAGACCCTGCAGCCTTCCCATTTTTTAGCTTTTTGATTAAGAGGCTAAGTTCCCCCTCAGAGATTGGGCAGTTAAAGTGTAGGTCATTGTGGGCATCGGGTTTAGTGTTGTGCTGGTCATCAATGTGCAATCCACTAGTGTCATCATTAAGGTTTCTGAAGTGTTCCTCGAAGGATTCTATTGGGATCTTTCCCATCTTGGTCTTTTTCCCCCCAGCCCTGTTAATGATGTCCCAGTATTCCTTTGGGTTAGTGCTTTTGGTATTTCTCAGTGTTTGATGTAGTTCTTCATGATAATGTTTATATGCTAGTTTCATTGTCTGCCTGTAACTTCTATTTGTATGATTCATCTCTTTCTCGGTTGCTGTGTTTGGATTCTTTTTGTACTTGTTTTTGGCTGTAAAGAAATCCCTGCGCTTCTGTGCACAAGCATGGCTGAACCAGGGTTTGTAACTTGTTTTTCTGGTTTAGGCTTTGGGCTTCGGTATTTAAGGGCGGTGTGGGAGATGAATTGTTGATACCCCTGCCTTTTCTCCTGATTCCAGGTATGTGTGTTCTATGCATTTGGTGATGTCATCAATCTCAGTTTGTGTGATTTCATTGGCTTTCTGGTGAAGATCGTCTATCTTGTTTAACATTGTGACAATGTCAATTTTGGAAAGGACCTCTTTGAAGGCTGCACATTTAGTACAGTCCCATTTAGACTTAATTTGTGGTGCATGTGTGTTTGGATGTGGGGGTGTGTCTTGTGGGGGTGGAGGTGTATCTTGGGACAGGCCCCTAGTACAAGCGATTACTACATTTTCAGAATGTTTTCTTGACAACAGTTCTATAGACAGGGGACAGTGTATGTTTGATAAACATCTGTCAAATGTTTCCACACCAAAATCATTTATGTGGCTAAAGACTTCAGTGTCAGCTAGCATGTAGTCGACTGTGCTGGCCCCTTTACAAGTAACCTTGCCAGACAACGTTGGTTTGCCCATTCTTCCATTAACAATAAGCATGCCAGTGCTAATACAGAATTCAACGAGCTTCTTACCATTTTGGTCTATGACCCTATCTTCATTAAATCTACAGAATGGTATTTCTAGTTTCTCTAAGTTATGTTGATCTATGAATATGTCATATTTGTAATCTTCTAGACCAGTGGCATGCAATAAATATTCGTTGGGCTCCAAAAAGTCAGGTAGGGAGCCTGTCCTGGCATTAAAATCACCTATCATGCATACCTTACAGTTTTCAATTTTACTTTTGATATCGACATATTCCTCCCCAGTGCTATAGCGGGAGTCTGCGGGGGGAATATAGACTGCTCCCAGTATAAGATCGTTACCTGAGATGGCTCCTTTGATTTTCAACCACTGTACAAACTCATTATCAGTAGGATCAATAACCTCAACATCTTGTAACAAGTCGCAATTAACAAAGGTAGCAATTCAACCAGATTTCCTAGAGTATGTTTTACGATGGTGGTAAAATGGTTTGAAGCCTTCAATGTCTATGTTATTCTCAATTATTAAGTCTAGTTTTGTTTCAGAGAAGCAGATAATGTCATAGTTATCACATACAATATCTTCAAGCACATTGAGATAAAGCTTGGATACTAATCCGCAGACATTTAGGCCTAAGATTTTTATACTTCTGTTTTCAGATATGTTACGCATATCTTCTGGCGTAATCAGTTCATCATTGTCAGCAGCATCCCCAACAGAGGTTTTGGATACTTCTATGACATCTGGGTAGCCATCAGTTGGTGCTTCTTTATATATCATATCGTTCTGTGTCCAGTCAGTGGAGGTTTTGAGATTCGGTTGCAGCACCTTTTCCTCGGCTGGGTTTGTTGATAGATTTTTTCTTTGTTGACTAATTAGCACCTGATCGGTCTGCTGTGAGGTGATAGTAACTCCCAACTGCCCATGGGGAGGTGCTGGTGTAGGAGTACCTTTTAGAAGTGTCCCCATGGGCTCTGACCCCACACTCTGGGCATTTGAGGATGCCAGATGGGGTGAGTGTAATGACTGAGCACCTGTGGCTGGGGGGCTCTGTGGGCAGTTGGAGTGTTAATAATAGGCCCCATCCATGGTCCTGGTTGGTGTTGAGTTGGTCGGGTTAATCCCTCTGCCATCCAAGGGTAAGCTGCCATATGCATCGGTGGGTACTGGTCTGGATTTACTTTCCTGTTGCTTTCCTTCTCCAGTGGGTTGATCTTGGCAATACTCTCCTGTAGACAAGAGAGTGTGGCCATCAGGAGTGACTGGAGGTCAGGGTAACTGTTGTAGACTGTGTTGGGTAGGTAGTCTGGTTGTGGCAGCTGTTGTTTAGGTGTCGGGAGCAGCGGCTGTTTGGGTGTTGGGAGCAGCGGCTGTTTGGGTGTTGGAAGCAGCGGCTGTTTAGGTGTTGGGAGCCTCGGAGTTGGGGGCAGTGGTTTTGCTGTAGTCTCTTTCTGCTAGAACCTTGGGGGCTGCCCTGTCGGCTTCCGTTTGTTGTTCGGCAACACGTTCGGCTTGGGCCTATTTTGCTTACGAGGCCATCGTTGGCCTGATCTGCCCTGCCTTGGGTTAGCTTCCTGGGCATCCTTGTTGTTTGGTTTCTGTGATGGGCCTGCAGGTCTAGGACTGTTACTGCTAGAATGGGTTGTACCCTGCAGAGGGGTTGTGTGCTGCACTTTTGTGATGTCAACTGCCAGAGGGGAGAACTTGTTGTTGAGTGCAAGCACCTCGCTGGCTGCTCCATCTTTGGTTGTGGCTATAGCTGTGATCTTTGGAACTGACCAGCTGGCTTCCGTCTGGGGAGTGCTGTAGCTGTGGTCATTCTGTTGCCCACCAATCACCAGTGCCAGGTTGTTTGCCACGAGTTTTGCTCCCCAATTCCTCATGTGGAGGCCGCTTTTGTTGAGGATACTGGGCAGGTTCCTTATCGTTGGGTTGTGGTCCACGAACAGTACGGTTTCTGTTTGCATGGACTTCAGGAACGCGTTTACTGTGTTGATCCTGTCATTCAGGTGTGGCTTATCCAACCTATGGATAATGCCAGATAGGATGACCTTAGTGCCACATGTGTGGAATAGCACGTCGGACACGATGGCATGGTAGTTAGTTTTTAAGACGTTGATTGGTCCGTTCTCTAAGTCGTTGGTTCCACAATGTACTACTATGAACTGAGGCCTCTTGTCCTTTAGTATTTCTCCCAGGTTCTGGCGTACCTGAGACGTATTGGCCCCACTGAGGATTCTCAGCTGCACATCTGTGGTTGTGAAGTATTTATCTGCTCCTCTCAGCATTGAGTCAGATATTATGATGATGTTGGCTTCTTTTGTTGGTTCAGTATCGCTATGTTTGGTTTCCTGGTGATCTGTGCTACCTACTTTGTTTAGGGTGATTTCCCCTTTGGCCAAGAGATCTCTCACCCGTTCCGAAGTGGTGCCCATCAAATTGGTGCCTTCACCATTGACCCCAGACCCCCAGCAGGGGTCGTTTTCCATATTATGGATAAGCCTCTTTCCAGTGGTGGCTAGGAGAGCATCTCTGTATATCGGCGATTGTTGGGCGCAGTGTGTGGCAATATCCAACATTATTGCACCTTTCTTGCTTTCCCACTCCTCGCTGGGGTTCGGGATGGCTTTATGAGTGAAGGTCTTTGATCTGCCTGCGAACCTAATCTTTTTAACAGTTTCTGCTTCCTCCAGTTTTCCATAGTCTATCAGCTTACTGTGGCAGTATACATGTTCCATAGAACGGAACGTGGTGCCATGGTACAAGATGGAGTAGGGATGGTGAGCAGAAAGCTTGTTGTTCCAGCCTCTGAAGTAGTGTGCCTTGGTTGTGGCTATTTCGCTCTTCTCTCGTGTCAGTGCACCAACTTGCTCCTCAAGTTGGTGTAGCTGTGTCTTGGTTTTGTTGTGGCAAGCGTTGCTGAGTGCTAGCTGGGCCTGCACCTCCTTAACCTCTTGAAGTCTTGCCTGGAGTGCAGTCTTGGTGTTCTGGAGGTCTTGTTGCGTGGTTAGTAGGAGCGTGTTTAGACTAGCGATTCTGTTGTTGTAGTCTGTTGCTGGGAAAGCATCTATCACTGAATCAGAGACCAGTGTGTGGAGGCCTCCAGTAGTGCTGCTCCTGTTGGTTGCCCCTGGGCTTTCCCCTGGGAGAAGATCTGTGAGTGATTTTTCGGCAAACCTCAGTGTGTCTGTTGTTGATGTCGGGTGTTTGTCCAGTGGACTCATAGCGGGACTCGAGTAGGACAGTGAAAGGCTGCCAGAACAGGGAACTTTGTGGCCAGAAGTAGGCTCCTGCTGTCCTAGGGGTGAGCCCGCTAGCTCCGGTCCCTTCCTTGAGGAGATAGGGGTCATCCCGTTGATGTTGTGCAGGAAAGACTGAGACGCTGGGGTGGAGAATGTCTCATCGCTTTGGGCTTGCAGAGTGCCATGTTGGTGGTTTCGTGTTGACGCCCTGTTTGGTTCTGTATCTGTAACTGTCAGTTTATCTGTCAATGGCCGCATGTCCATTACTGTTTCCTCGACCTCTATAATGTGATTTTCGTTCATTCCTCTGGGATTTGTGGGTTTTGTTGGGGGCCGCTTTTGAAGACTTGGTAGCGAGGAAAGTGCCTTGAATTGGAGCGATGGCCCTCTATTTGCTGTGAGATAGTCAGAGAAGTCTCGTGGTCTTGGTACTCGCTATGACTTCCTTATTTCTTGTGGATTTGAATTTAGTTTGCCATCCTTGGCTCCTGTTGTGGCCATAATTTGGTTGTTGCACCCTCAGAAGGTGTTGGATAGGTTGATGTTGTTGTGTACGCCTCTATCGGCATTCAATCAAGTGGCAGCAGAGTGGTTCTTACTCTTAGCTGGTACAGGACTGTGCGGGAGCTGCAGAGTGGTCTGCCATTTTGCGCTCGGCGGAGAATGAGTCGTAGTGGCGATGTGTTGATGTTGGGGTGGTGGCACTGGCAGAGTGATTCTTAGCTGGTATAGGACAGAGAAGGACTAGGAGCTGCAGAGTGGTCTGCCATTTCTCCCGTTTTTGCACTTGGCGGAGAATGCGTCGTAGTTGCAATGCGTGAAATACCCCTATTATCGCCCACTCAGAACATCGATAGTTTTGGGGCAGATTTGGGTTAGATTTAACACTTCTGATATACTACGATTGTTCTCTGGTGTCTCTCCTACCTATTTACCAAGATTGGGTTCATTTGGGCTTTTGTAACGAGTTAGATTGGTCGGGTGGATTTTGTTTAGATTTTCGCGGTCATCTCGGCGGAAGTGGGTTGTATGATAACACATCCATGGTTGCCTGTGTTTGGGACCCCTTCTACAGCTGCAGGCGACCCTCAGGTCGCCTGGTTGGTTGGTTGGTTATTGGGGTTTTACGCTGTATCAACATCTAAGGTTATATCACGGCGAGAACATGATTTTGACAATCCTGTCCTTGATGATCGTATCTATGGAATGATCGAATCTATGAGAAGATAGAGACCATACCCCTACACTTTTACCGAGGCAGGTGTTCTTTAATGTGCAGGGTCCCATAGGCAGGGCCCTACACACAACAGCCGGTGGTCTACTAGAGACCTTTGATAACCCTGTTGTTGCCACTGGGAGACACACAGAGGGGTAAAGCAGGAGCCCAGCCCAGGATCGAACCCAGGCCGCTCGCATGGGAGTCTGTCACTCTAACCACTTCACCACCCCGTGCGCCCCAGGTCGCCTGGTCACCTATATTATTTTGAATACCATACACTTGTACTGTAACCCCGAGTTGGGAGTTATAATACAATTATGATAACAGAGTGTCGCCTGCACAATATTTATGTAAACAGGCGACATTTAAAAAGAGTGTACATTTGATGCCCTTTAACACCCCTGATTGATTCAGGAGTGTGCAGACACCTTAATGTCTGTGTGGGTGTGGTGCCAGTGTTTTTAAAACATGTTGTCATACCTAAGTTTCCGCATGGCATGTCCTCCCACTAACAATTACAATAATTCATCAAATCTGTTAGGGGCGGGAACGCGTAGTTCCGTGAACGCCGTCATCTCCTTACAACCACGGATTCTCGTGAGCGGACTCATGTTCTAGGGGACCGCAACTCCCGACGCCATGTGCGACGAGCAGACTAACCATCTGAATGTAATTCTAAAAGCATATTAAACCCAAGTTATAATAAAATCGATTATATAAGATATATTAATATCAAAATTTCTATTATCATACATATTTTATGTCTAAATTATAATAATCAAAAGATATGTCATATATGCATATTAATTACTTCATTATAGAGTTTATGGTAATTAGACAGTTAACACTCCCCCTGCCCCTATTCTGCTATTGGTCAGTTGTAATTAGGTCACTGACCAGAGGTCAGGTGGGAGGTGCAGGTATGCCGGAAGGACACTCTGGGTCCAGCAGCAGAAGAGACAACACACCATGTAACCACTAAGCAACAACAGGCCTTTTGGCCTACACACCTGGTTCTGTAGAGAAATATATTTTACATCAACAACATCTCCTGCCTTCAACCTTTCTCTTCATTTAATATCAACGCTACAAAACCTAAGTCGCACAATGTGATAAGGCCCCTCAGAGCCCTTTTGCCCCCTGTGTGAATTCTGAGCCATGCCGATACCTGTGTTTGTGTGGTTGTAGCCAAGATGCTGTTAACACCCCTGAGACATCCCTAGTAAGAGGGAGCCAGGTATTCTAGGCAGGTGCGGATTTAGTTGGGGGGGGGGGGGGTCGAGGCATGGAGGGTGCCCCCCCCCACTCTCTTTTCATGGGATAAAATATTGATTTTTTTATTGTAAAACCCCTGGGAAAGTTTTGTTATAGCATGTTCCCCTGGTAGTGGTTTTAAATCCCACTGAATTCCGGTGTTCCTCCCTTTTTCCAGCAAGAGAGAATGTGTTTTTTTAGTACAGATACAGCAAATTCAATATCTTTATATTCATGACATCCTAAATTTAAGATGACTAACACTTTTTAAAATAAATTATATTATAATATTATGACAACATATACAAAATCTGCGTCTCTAAGATATCCACCTCATAAAAGAATAGGGGGTATGGGGGGAGGATAAGGATAAGTGGGCCCTTTATGCTGCGTAGAGTAGAGGTGCCAGTTTCTGTGCGTCACTTTTTTATGGATGCATTTTTATTTTTTTAGAGGTACTTTTCATCCCAAGACCAAAAAGTATGTTGTGATGGAATAAATTCGAAATTGTTATCATGTTTCAGTATATTTATGTATTCGGGGGCTAAAAATATGGTTTGACGTCCACATTATTCAGGGACATGAAGGGACTCTTTAAAAAGAAGTAGGCTTTAGCTCCTGAACCCTACTACAAGTAGTCCAGGAGCCAAATCTGAAAATCTTGATGACAAGCTATATGTCATTTGAAAGGTAATTTTTTTCCTGATTTTTTTGTATATTGTTTGCTATTGTCATAAATCATGGCAATGAGTCATTAAAGAAAAACTGTTGTTTTAGTCAAAATCATTAGAACTTAAGGATCCAAGGTTAAACTTTGGAATTGATAAACCAAGTCCTAGGTATACTTAGAGGGGATCTTTAGGCTGTTTTTAAAGAAGGTTGCATCTGATTTCATTAGAAATATAATGTAGGAATCATTTTTTGCTGATTAAATTCTAACCTACTACAGGTTCATTTTGCACTTATATTCTAAAAGGAGAGATGATATCATGAAAACAACACAATATATCCTAAAGAGAGGTGGAAATGGGTAGTGCTGAGACTGTAGTAACTGCTACGGTTAGGTGATAGTAAGGATTGGGACAGCTTAGGCTTAGCCTTACGGACGGAGTACTGGAGGTGATGCAGAGACCCTACCGATGGTCTCCAGTACTGGTAGACGGGAGGTGACTCTCCCAACAGTTGCTGAGCGTATGGACCTTGAGAAAGGGGAAGCTTAACCATAGCTTTACCTGGTTGGAACATTACTGATGTTGTTAGCATTGTGAGATGGATAGCATGCATTGTATGGATGGAAGAACTATGTACTTGTATCTTCAGAATGTCTACATGGATATAATAAAATTAACTCTTGCCAAGCGCGTGTTCTTTGTATAGGAATGAGCCCCTTTACTTAGAATCTCTACCACTGAAGAATGAACGAATAGCCATGATAAAGATCTACCTGGATTAAGAACGAAAGCTAGCTAATACGACGAATAATAATGAAGAACTCCCCTTAACCTCAAACAATGAACATTTATTAACATTTTTCAACTAAGAAGAATGTAGAAGACATGTAATAAATACCACGCAGTCTAATAAACGACTCAATATACTTATATAAGATACGAACATATAAGAACAATATTAATGAAACATCATTGGAATTAACTAAAGATAAAATAACACCAGTCGAGCTTAACAAGAAACCTAATATCTTGATAAAATATGCAGTTTAGGTACATTAAGGAATTCTTTGAGTCTTGCTAGCCTTTTATTTGGAAGGAGGTCAACTCTAAAAACAAGTTGATTACAGGTACTCACCAACAGGGATTGTTTTGCACCTCAACTTGAGTGGGTGTTTAGGGGTCCTGGACTGTGGAACTGAACTGGTGTGAATAACCACAACTAACCCCTCTGCCACCCCCCCCCCTTCCATACATACAAACTGTGAACTAATAACAATTACAGACCCTTGGCCATGTGAATGGTCACCAGTTCTCACTTCATTCAGTTTCAAGTATAGTGGTCAGTGCTGCAGACTGAATTGGACTGCACTCCCCTCACCAGGGTCCATATTTCTGCCAAGAGAGGGTGCCACCTTTAGTAAGAAGGGTGTATAGGTACGACTTTCATTGTGAAAACTTTTATAAAAATCTCAATGCTGCTTCTCTAATGGTGCCATTGACTTTAAGTGGACCCCCCCCCCCCCCCAAATCACAGAAATGATAAAGAATGCATTTTTTTTGCTTAGAAACATGACCCTGAGTCCCTTAGGAAAATGTTTAATTTCAACTAAAATAAAAAATAGAGCAATGTCTTTGACCTTCTGATAAGTCTCTTTTTTATGCAAAAATCTGTTTGTGAATAAATGACCAGCTGAAAAGGAATATGAGTCAGCATAAATCAATTTGAGTTAGGCCATACCCGGGCATACTAATAATTGTATATGCGCAGGATTCACCTGGCCCCACCCGTGCGTACTAGTAGTTGTATACGTGCAGGGTTCTCCTGGCCATACCCGCGTGCATAACCCCAATAATTATATCCACGCTACCCTCGTGCATATAACTCCATACGCTACTTTGACTTAACCGGTGTGTAACCCACTGCTTTTTCTATATGTTACAGACCACTTCGAAGCAATAAAAACATTCCCGAGCTATAAGGAAATATATTCACGCTATACTCCCACCGCTACACTCATGCGTATAACCTGGCTCACCATACAGGAGTCATGGTGGCCCAGTGGTCAACCAGGTGACAAAATGATTTGTCAAGCGTATAGGATATATTAGAATGAGAATATGTATCAGCTGGATTCTCACTCAAAGTTTGCAATCAAATTCTCTGTGTTTCTCTGTCCCATGATATATTTTCTCTGTAATGGTTTTGGTGACTTTTTTAATTACAAAGTGTTTAAAGGGAGGAGCCAGTGACTATAAAATAATACATTGTCATGTCCCGCACTGTCCAGGGAGTGAGCATACCAAGTTTTATAACCATACCTATAATAGTTTCATTTTCATGTAATTTTTTCTAAACTTTACAGAGTGGTACCTGGATGCACCTGGAGCACCTTGTACAGTGCACCTGTCTGTGTGTGACGTGACAAACAGAGCACATGATTATTTAAAAATGAAAAAATAACACAATATAATTATGCTAATGGTTTTTGTTCAATTTTGTAACATTTATAATCATGAAACAGACACATTTATTGCAAAAATTTGCCATCAAAACTTTTTTAAAGAAATTTTACTCTTAAAATTTGAAAGTAATGTCTTTTATGTGTGATGTCACACACAGATGTGTGTTTTAAGGAGGATAACAGACATCAGAGGTTTCTTCAAGTTAAACTCACACGGGAAATTTTTGATCTCATACACTAAGTAGACTTGGCCCTGTTTGAATCAATTTGCTATAAACCGTGTCAAGAAGTGTATGTCTTACTCCACCATTAACCCTGAAACAGCACAGTATCATTATACCACTCATAGCACTGGATGTGTTAGGTATATTTCTGCCAATATTTTTGCTCCTACCTCAAAGTTTCCCTACCCCTTCTGGCATGTATATAAGTGTAAGTCAGGGCGTGTTAACTATATTGTGTCACAAGAGTCCCGTTAGCTCATAGTTCTGTTTACAAGCCCAACCTTGTCGGCGTGTTAATGTACCTACCCTCCATTCAGGCACCAATTTAATGGCTGCGCTTTACCAGAGTTCTACTGTCACTGTGCTTAGAAGTTAGAGATTAAAAAACAGTTTTTCCCTCTGATCTAGTAGAAGAAATATACATCATTTTATACCCAATGTGCAATGCCATTGACCTCGCATTTGGGTCTAAATAGTCGATGCTCTATAAGCGCGTCGGCAAATTATTCATTGGAAGTGTATCTTTTCACCTCGTAATTTCGGGAATTTATCCCTACTAGTACTCCTTTCGGACAGACACATAGCTATAGGACACTTATTTCTGCACTAACCTACTGGAGGTTTACAGACTGTGACAGGCAATCCAAGTAACTAGAAATTCGTCTTAATCCCTTACCATTAATTTGGAGGAAAGAGACTCACTTCGTCACATTGTGATCTCTAAATATAGACCCCGTCTCTAGTTTGTGTATGTTGACTTACTCCTGGTCATTACTGAGGTTAATAACTTGTTTAAATAGCAATTGAATCTTAACTGTTTACTACTATCTAATATGCATATGATCGTTAAATGGTGTCTTTTCGTCTCATCACATCTCATTACCACCCCTCATGTTTCACGGAATTGTGGTATTGTACTTGATTTCTGATCTGTATTGTACTTGATTTCTGATCTTATTTATCCAGTTGAAACGCAAATTTTTCAAAACCAAAGACAAGAATTTTTATAACAATCAAAGGTGCTACCCCTATAATCTCTGACGATTTCTTAAAAAAGTATATCATTTTCCATGACTAATGATTGGCATGGTGCTCCATGTATATTTCTAAATTTAGTGGAAAGATATATTTTTAACTGACATTTTATTTTCAATACTCTGTACAATCGGCCGTAGACTGCCAGGTACACACAAAACATAATATGTAGTTTAGCATGAAGCTTTGATTTAAGATAAATTATAACTTATCATGTTCCCGAGGTTAACGAGTGTTACTATATAAGAATAAAATAAAAGGACATTTGACACAAACTGTAGTTATAATTCTATGTGTAGTATTTTATTGCTGAATCGATTCCTAATCTTTATCAAGTTAATCTTTATCCTCGGTGCACCACTCGCACAACACCTCGGAGCACATGATGCTGGCAGGCACGCCCCCCTCGCAGTCGGCGTGGTAGCACCAGCCGCAGTAATTGCAGACCAAGTACATTCTGAAATATTAAGTAGGCATGTTTAAAATACACATTTGTCCAAATTTTGTGGACGAACTAATCGGACCACCAACAATTCCAATCTTTAGTAACTGTAGCAAATTGGGCGTTTACTTCAACATTAACATTATAATTCTATGCCCTCGTTACATTTGCCCGGTAGTATCATCGAAAATCATTGCCGCTATGTTTATTATGAAAAAAATAAAACGGCGTACCTGTAGTTGCCATCCAAGAATATGGCCTGTGGTTGTGTGGCGTGTTCGTCTTTCGCAAACGTTTCCATCGCCATCCACCTTTGGTCGGTCAAGTACTCCTCCTGCTCCTGAAAAAATTGTGTGGTTAAAGTTAAATGTAGCAGACGTCAAGTTTGACATTACTACATACCAGTGTGTGCCTGGTAAAATTGGCAAATTTCAGAACAATGGTACTCGTGAAATCGTCCCACTCATCATTTTTTTTTTACACATATTTCCCTTCCTACGCCTACATGTTTTTTTTCCCCCTCAGCTTCACCGTGTTAATCCAAATGTACCAACCTGGGTCGGTGCCTCCGAACAGTAGACACACGTCCACTCTGACGGGCCGTCCGGGAGCTGCTGTTGGTCGTGCGTCCTGGAAAAAAAAATCAAAATTCATGACACCGTCAATCATTTCAACATAGGTGGTCGAAATTACCAAATCTTCGGCATGTCAATTTGTCTCACCAAATCTCCGTTTCATGTTATCGTGCCAGTGTGATCAATTTGCAATTTCTAAATTGTCACAAAAACGAGCCTGTTATTTAAGCATGTAACATGAATTCGAGCGACGACAACTATGTCCGAGTCTGTCCATCGGGTTTTAGACAGTGTGCATTATTTTGCATGAAGATAGTCACCTCTACCAGATAGTAAGTTAACAATTTCCTTTCGATGCTTGTCGTATTTGTGATCGTTATGCATAGTTACATAATAATCATGTTGTAATCCTGTTACCGCATCTCTTCCATCCCTGTCTATCAACAGTGTTTAACAATTTAAACCTACTTTGGGGTGAACAGGGGCGTCGACTCGGTCCATTTGGGTTCCGTCCAGTTCGTTTCGTCCTCTTCAATATTGTCGTCCTCACGTGGTGTCCATGTCTGGGTCCCCTCTTCCTCCTCCGACAGCACTTGGGCGCTGGAATGAGCCAAAAATCAACCTTTTAATGTTTCGAATTGGTTATCTATGTGTTTGTGTAGAAAACGAAAAAAATGGAAAATATGTATCCAACAGCTGTTATCCACATCCTGATAGATTTGTTGAAAAACACTCTATGGATGCATAATCCCCGCCCCCAAGTCATTCTCCCACAAAACCTGAAAAAACACTACTTCACTATAGGCAAGTTATCCTATCCAAATACAGGCAAGTTATCTTATTCACCTACCAGGTTTTCTGCTCGGTCGCCATTGTTCAAAATGTAGCGCTTGGGTTTAATGTCAGTAATCTGCTGCGTACGTCTTTTATGGTCCTGAGGCTGGCGCGGGACTGTGTGTGTGCACGTGGTGGGCACAGCCTTATAAAGCTGGTGCCCACCCCGTCTGCTACCGCTATACAAGGGGCAGGTAATGAGGGGCGATCTAGGTCAGCCGAGCAGTCTGAGCGACCGGTGTCAGGTGTTACATAAGGTGTCGCTCGCGCAGCCCGGGCAGGAGGTGTCCTGACACCTGACTCAAGAAACCACCCTTAAATGCACACAGCCTCACACCCCCAACCTGTGAAATAACTTCAGAAAACATACCTCAAAGTCGCACATCCTGTCACCGTAACCTTGTGAAGTAAATTCCTACCTTTTTTTTTAATGTAGTCACATTCTAAGGTTTAGGGTGTAATATTATTATTCCTCCTATGAATACAGTACTTCAAGACGAATTTTTATTAAAAAATTTTGCTTTTGTTGGCAAAAGCGTCTAAATCGCATAATCCTAACAATGAATACAACACCGGACAGTGTCCGAAATTAAGCTGCTGCACCCTGCGCCCAGCGTGCACATTCCCACAGCCAGGTGCGCGATTTTTAAGTTGTGCACCCTTTTTATATATGTGCACACTTTTCATGGATTTTTTCATTCCTATATATCAGGGGGTGCATAGACAAAATTTGGGGTGCACAACCTCAGTAATTATGCATATGTTTTCAGCTTAATTTCGGACACTGCGAGTTCGAGATCTATAGGCGCTCTAGATCTACAAGAAGTCGTGGCGCCGAATGGGACAGACGATCATATTTTCTTTTTCAACCACATATCCAAAATGTCCACTTATCCGCATGACAGGCAGGAACGTTGCCCATGAAGGGTGCTCGAACTTTGCCTTGTGCCACATTGTA
Source organism: Lepidonotus clava (assembly GCA_936440205.1). Taxonomy (NCBI): domain Eukaryota; kingdom Metazoa; phylum Annelida; class Polychaeta; order Phyllodocida; family Polynoidae; genus Lepidonotus; species Lepidonotus clava. Next base: position 48,281,416 of record OW387138.1, read on the forward strand.
TAAGGACTTATGTATCTGGATGCGACAGTGCTGTGTTGGTACCACTTCACAGCTGCAAACAGATGTTGCCTCTTTTTCCCGGTTGTCAGACATTCTATGCAATGTTTCATGTAGTGTGTGGCGATGCACGGGCGCTCCTCGGGGTCATTCTCTTCGTCTTCGTACCAGTTGGCCATTAGTCTAGACAACTTCTTACCACTGCCGGACATTTTGCTGGAATAAGTCATGGGGCCATATTTTACGACTTTAGACTGCAGGTAAAATGAAGGCATAAATGACTTCTCTACGATCTGCTGTTCTGTGGGGTACATCTTTTGGTATGTTTTCTTGAGCAGCTCAAGATCGGCAGAGTCGAGCCACTCCTTTTGTTCTCCAAATGTCTCGAAGCCGTCGGGGATACTCCACAGGTTCTCGCACTCCACCAAATCTCGCTCATTGGGGACATCGAGTGTTTCCGGGACCGTTGTTGCTTTCTTCTCTCCTTCTCCCAGCTGGCAGTGTTTGCCAAATTTCCCCTCGTGTTTGGCCGGCATTTCGGCGCGCGCCTGACTGACCAGACTCATCCGGTGAAACCTCTCAAACAATTGTTTCTCTATCTGGCGATTGTTACTCGGCACATCCCCCAAGTAACCATTATACCGCTCAAAACTGAACAGCCAAGTACTGGGAGCTGGACCGTACTCCCGGAGACAGTCCCTTAAATGGAGATGTAGATGCATGTTTGGGGTAATGAATCACGACCCGAACTGGACCTGTGTGCGCCTGCAAAAGTACAATAGTTTCTTGTGTGCCAGTTCTATCTCGTGGCGTGTAATACAAGGCTTGCACAGAAGTCGAGTGGCCTCTACGAAATGCTGCCAGGTTTGAAGCTGATTCTCCGGCAAAAGGCCCTGGAGGCAGAATCCAGACGAGACTGTAACCCAATTCTTTCACTCCTTTGCCGTCCACGTCCCAGCATTCGATTTGATGTTAGTTACCACGCAGTCATCCGGTAGTCCCTCTTTAAACTCATTCAGATGAGCATCAATAATAAACACCTGATTAGGGCTTAGTACAACCCCCAACGTCAACCCTTCCTCATCTGTCGACCCTTCCTCATTCGGATCCGGAGTTTTCTTCTTCTTCTTCGATTTCTTCTTCTTCTTTGACCACTCTGGGTCGGTCCACCTCTTCGACATTCGCTTGGCGGTCCCTGAATTCCCAATAATAAAAGCACATATGTGAAACCCCAATGAACTTAATAGTCCAAAGGCAAATGCAAGTTTCCATTTCAAACACATTATCGGTGCTAAACATTACTTAACGTTAGGTCTTGCTTCAACACTTACCCAACAGTACATTATGCATCACATCGATCGAGAGGAACCTGAAAAGATGAATGTAAAGCGTCTAAGTAAAAACATATAATATAGTTACTGCTAATGGAAACATTTTTATTAATGTTTATTCAAATGTCAAATTAAATTTTTTATTAATTTGGTATAATTCTGTGTAAGTTTGGCCTTTAAATTTGTTCAGCCTGGACATTATACTTACTTGATGGGATTGAAGTAGGGCAATTCCATGAGGACACAGGAACGAGCTCCATACTGTTTCTCAAGTGCACTTCTCTTTCTCGGGGTGGATGCAGCTCTAATCTCCCTCACTCTCTCCTTGTGTTGGTCCAGAGTACGAGGAGTCCAATTCGTCCAAGTTGAATCCTCCACGGTTTGAATTCTTGAATTCCTTCAGACATTTTGAACAACCCATGATAGCATTAGGTAGCAGGAAACCGCAGGCCTTCCTTCCTGCAGGGAGGTCTGCAGCAACGTTCAAAAGTGCCAACTTAACGGTCTTGCCCCTTGGGTAATCGTTGGCTATACGCCTTTTCCCCCGATTCCAGAATTCCTTGAGTTCTTCGACTAGGGGCCGCAGAAAACTGGTAAGGTCGGCGGGTTCTTTACTGAAGTTTGGAATTATACCAAATAGTATGACGTTCTCAAGTCTGTACCGCTCATTTCTGGGTAGGTTAAGAACGGTTAGGTAAATGCCCCCTACTGACATCGAACATTTCCGAGAGAATGGTTGAAACCAATCGATATTCATCTGAAGAGCCAAGTTGTTTTCATTATCAAGAAAACCCTCGTTCTCCCTGTTAAAATCTTGCCATACCGAACCGTTGTAGATGTCAGCAAACACTCCGTTGGGTATCCTCCTACCCTTCCACTCTCTACATTTCAGCTCAAAACCTGGACGTTTCATCATAACCTGCAAACTCTTCTCGAGCGACTGGTAACAGAATGTCTTAATTGGAAGGAAGGTAATTTCCCCACTAATCCTGGCCTCATAAAACAATTTCCAGTTGCAACGTGTTAAATCATCACCCATGGTCCTGCACCTACTGGGTTGCTGATTACCATGAATATCTGTGTAAAAGCCTCGCAAACGCTGAGTGCTGGACAACGCATAACGCGACAACGTATAACACCTCGGGCAGCATACACTCGTAGAGTAATTAGTCAACGTTAGGTCTGTACCCAACCATTTGTACATCATCAGCATCGTTTTGGGGAATACTGCCTCTGCGGCTTGTGAAACCTGGTCATTACCTGCTACCGTCAAAAATTCACAAATGAAGCACATGACTTTAGCCATTTGCGTATCACTGGTGAAAGTGTGGATCTGCCACTGCAAAAGAAAGAACAGAACCCATGAAAATAGGCTTTGGATATTCTTATTAGTGGCACCAAGAACAACCCTTGACAATGGGCTAGGAAGACCGTTCCCGTCACCGAAAACCACTTTTAAATGACGAATTGCCTTGTTGCGAATCTTGTCTGCCTCTGGATCAAGGTTATCATTTTCCTCCGATTCTTGGGAATTATCCATCATATGGTAATAGTCTTCCGTATCATCACCTGACTCTTGATCGGCTTCCATGGGTACTGCCTCTTCAACAGGCTGATTGCGACCCACAGCCTGATTGTCTGCTTCTGCCGGATTCCCAACTTCAGCCTGCCGCTGATTAGCAGCTGCAGCTTCAGCCCGAATACCAGCTTCAACCTGGATACCACCTTCAGCCTCAATATCCGCTTCAACCTGGTTACCTGCCTCAGCCTGAATACCCGCTTCAGCCTGGTTACCTGCCTCAGCCTGAATACCCGCTTCAGCCTGGTTATCTGCCTCAGCCTGAATACCTGCTTCAGCCTGGTTACCTGCCTCAGCCTGAATACCCGCTTCAGCCTGGTTACCCGCCTCAGCCTGAATACCTGCTTCGGCCTCATGACCCACTTCTGCCTGATTGCCAGCGTGTTGAGGTAAACCAAAGTCCGGTGGTTCTGCAAGACACATGTACAAGAATAAATTAAATGTACAGTAGGGTTGCAGAGTACTAACGATCCCACCCAATGTTTTTTCTCTGAATGAAAAATTATGATAGAAAGATGGAGGGAGGTATATCCCGGGCATGACCCTTTATGTGTTGTGGAACCACGTGGCTGTAGACGCCGGCACGTGCATATATAACGTCCATTGTTTAAGTAATTCATTATTTGAACAATTGTTTAATTGTTAAGAAAAGATTTAGGCTGCCGATAATTTTATAAACACTAACTGATTATTAAGATTATACAAGTTATTGGAAAATAATATCGATGCGTGCAAGCTAGCTAGGAAGGTTTTGAACGATATCGATTTCAGGTGTATGTGCCGGTATCCTAGTTATACTAGTGATCTGGTACTCACCATGCTCCGTACGATGATTCCTGTTATATGTACTTAGTGAAACTGGACGTTTACATGTGTCGCACCATCGGTTTCGGCTAGTGTCCATATTTCTTCTGGCTTCTGCCTGGTGCCTGGTCAGACCCCTGAAACCCTACGAGGCCATGGCGAACTTGAGCAGCACTTGAGGGCGATGAACCTACACCGATCGCGACCCAAGTATTTATATATGGTACAGACCGACGCCTATGGCACCACCAGCTGAAAGCCGCGAATTGCCGCGACATGCCACAGCCCCGACCCAGGGAAAGCTGCACCCCTAACCTCAGCTACCCGCGTGAAAGCCGAGAACAGCTGCCACAGTATTACCAGCAGATTACTGTAGCCGCCAGCCTGGCCGTCACGGAAGCGCGTTGTCGTGATTTGTCGGGCGCGTGAAGTTTCTTCAGCTTCCCAAACGCATCGTCAGCCGTCAGGTCGATTGGTGAGGGCATGTCACCTGCCATTAAAACCTAGGGTCTAACCATTAAAGGGCGCGTGAAGTTTCTTCAGCTTCCGAAACGCATATCGTCCGCCGTCAGGTCGACTGGTGATGGGATTTCACCTGCCTTGAAAACCGAGGGTATAACCTTCCCGCTACTACTTAGGGCCAGCTGATTTCGATGTAGTGCGTTTGGTATATGGATACGTCAATATCGTGAGTGTCACCCTTGGTGAGAATCTTCTTAATTACTTTGGTTATACAAGTCCATGGCCGACTGTCCAACTTCTTCAAAAAACGTAAAACATATGTATTCATTCTGGTGGTCCCCCTTCCTGATTAATTAGTATGGCCAGTTTTCTGACTTCTAGGGTGGGGCCATATGGCAGTTATAGTCGATTCTGTTGGTTTAAATTGCCTGGTAATTTGGAAGGAAGGTGTTTGTTTAAAGTTGAGATGACAACCTTTATTGTTCTTTTTTTTCCTTTTCTCAATAATAGCTGCCGCGTACTTGGCCCTTGTATCTTGCGTGGAATTTGGTCGAGCTGCAAGTGGTGGATACAGGCCTAGGGTCGTTCACAATAAGCTGGGAGTAACCCGGACCCGGTTGGTCAACCTCACTGCTCCAATGACCGGTCACCCTCCACCAAAACACGATGCCATGACCGGCCTCACCTTTCATAACACCCTTCAAGCCGTGTTGGACCATACTGTAACTGACCCTGGATCTGAAGCCAACCCAGGAGACGAAAACATTGAAGAATTCCCAACTGTGGTACTTCTCTCTTCGTACACTTTTCTTGTCATCCTCGCAATAGCCATAATTATTGGCATATTGTTTGGTTGCTCCGGAATTACTGGCATGTTCGCAGACACTTGTTTTCATGTATACTTGCTTGTCTCGGGCAATCACAGTGTATGGATTGAAATTGGCACGTTCCCTGGACATTTCGGCGATTTTATCTTCCAAACAGACGATCCGATTACTCTGACTAAAGCCGAAAATATATGCCTAGGCGCATGATACACTTTTAACTGTGTGATCCAAATGACCGACTGCTATACCGGCACATCGACACGACTGCCCACACATTTAAAGGTTAATAAACTGAAGGACATCATGTTGACAAGATTGATGACTAAGGACATTATACGCTACCAGTTGGTTACCATGGGTATAGGCATAGGAGAGCCTGTTCTTTTGGGGAAATACCGGCCCAGTGAGCTTGCAATTAATACTTCTACTTCAAGCTTAAAATCGACTTAAGCAGTGTTGACCTTGATTAAGTCTTCTGTGAAAAATGTTTTATTTTTGTGTGTTTAATAGCAATATGCTGCCGAACATGTGTGCAATCGATACAAGTGTGATGGTCATAAATTGAATTTGTAGCTAAATAAAATTTGGGTGTTGGAAAGAGCAGTATGACACTGACAAGAGCGCTTTTATTCTGGCTCGGGATAGGGTCAACCCCTTATGTAATCTGTGACACAGGCCCCTAACTTAGGGACCTGAGGCTAAACTAGTTCTGCAACCTAAACTAGTAGTGCAATTAAATGTGGTGAATGCCATAATCTCGCGATTGGGCTCTTACCGAGATTATGGCGTTCACCAGAATATAATATTAATTGCACCCACCACTAGTTTAGGTTGTATATAGCTGTATATATACAGCTGTCGCATTTCGAAAAAAAAGTTCGTTCTGAACTAAGTACACAAATCCGTTTTTCCATTACACTTTTGGAGCTAATTAAGCTATCGTCCCTGAATAAATCTCGACACCGAAATCGACTTGTTCGTTTTATAAATTATTAATTTTGCTATCACACAGAGGCTCCAAGTTACCAAGACAGAAATCCAGAAGAACTCCCTCTTTAAAGGGTTACAATATGCGGGAGGTTTCTATCCTCTGACAGAAAGAATAGGTGTGATACAAATCCTAGAAAGTGTTTTGGGTTCATCAGGAGACTTGGAGCCTATATGATCACGTGTAAATTGTTATAGGTGCTACTGGCAGAGATGTATTTGATCTGAATAAAATTTCAGAAAAATTACTTTTCAAACTTACTGCATTAAATATAACTAAAAATGATCCACTAGAAAAGAAGTCACAGTTCTTAAAACAGGCTTCATGTAAAAATTACTTTTTGTTCACTGAGAAATAAGTACGAAGAGATGATGTTTGCATCATTTAAAAAATCTTATATTGAGCTTATGTTTGTTTAAAATACAGTTTTTATGAGTGATTTATGCTATGATTGATCACAGGTGTCATTCGATTGCTCTTCTAATGGTAGAGATGTTGTACCATAAAACTCATAAAAAAAGTGTTGTATTGTACTCGATTTCAAGTTCAAGGTCTATCTTTAAGAAATAGCACATTCGGGTTTTCAACAAAATGACACGTCATTGATATTAAATGCGTTTCGTATCCGTATATAAAAAGTATTCAAAAATTTAAGATTCACTAATTAGAAGGAACTCGATAACGCGTACGGTTTTAGACTAAGAACAGTTTTAGGCTACGAATATATCTATATAAATACTTCCCTGCTTAGCGAGCATGCCGCAATGAAAACAAGAAGCGCAAAGTTCTTTTCATAAAAGTTTATATAACGACTATACAATTTAACAAAGTACAATGACATAACATACAGCGTGACACAGTCCCTTTAGAAATAAGTTAGATTGGCTGTGCATCGGCGCCACGTACACCCGACCGATACGCGGGCTTCACCGCCCAGTCTGGGGCGCCGGGAGGAGGCTGTTGGCGTTTTGGATCAGGGTCGGGGACCTTGCCCCGATGCACTGCCAATCTAACGCCCCGCTGACGTCTGGTGACTGATGCATACTTGATTTTGTCGAGGTGGGCTTTGTAGCCCCTGAGCTCGTCGCTCTCCCACACAAGTGGTTTGACGAGGCGGTGGTATCGCTCATCAGTCTTCCCCTGTGGGTCGACCGCACAATGCAGGCCGTGATCCTCGTCGCTCGTGTAGTCTGGTGTCAGGACGGCCCTCACGGCAGACTTTTGATGCTCGTCCCACGACGTGACGAGTTTCTCCAAACCCACTACTCGTCTTCTGAGCTTCTGCAAGGTTAAAAAGACAATTTTTATTTTAATACAGTTACGACATACTTGGTCAACAACATCAAATAAACACAAAGAAGTATGTTAATATTTTAGTTGCTTTAATTTAAATCCTGGTCACTGTAGTTAATTTCAAAAGCGTTGCTCTATCGTTGGTCTCTATAATATACAGGCACTTTTGCTGAATTGTGTGATATCCATTGAAATGGGATGTAAACATTATTGTCTATGGAAGAAAGTAAGGTTACAGTGTTCTATATAAATTTCATAATGTAAAAAATGATAATTGTTTTCCAAGTTTCATTGTTAGTCCCACCCCCTATACTATAGACAATACTCTTTCTCCTCGGCTTTGCACTTTTCCTAAAAAAAAATGGCCTGAATATATTTGAAAAGTGCAGAATTTCGGCCTGCCTGAATCTAACAACGTTAACATTGATATTGAGAACAAAAGAGGAAGTTTCGAATCAAAATGTATTTACCTGGGCGACGTGGTGACGGAGGATCGACTTTTTGTTGTTCTCCTTGATGTTCCCCTTCCGCAGGTTGCTGGCCCAGCTTTGGAGTGTCTTGAAGTAGGTGTTGGCAGCAGCTAGAAAAAGAGGAAGGATAGGAAGTATGCTTAAAACTCGAGCCACTAAGTCGACGAAGGCAATAAAGGCAATAAAGCAAGGGAATACAGGTTAAAAAGGCAAAGTGAGGTCACCATACTATTCATGAATTAAAACCATCATTACACCGGTATTATATTTTTTGTCGAGATAATCGAACTAAAGTTTTTTTTCCAGATGACTGGTAGGATAACTTAATATATCAAAGAAACAATTTCCAATGTAAGTGGAGCCTATTTAGACACTAAAAAAAGATTTCAAGCATCTCAAGCATCTTAAATTTTGTGTTAATTCACGGATCAAAACTTTGGAATCATGGACATAAGATGCGTGAAATGTACAGCTGCAGGTTAGTTAACAAGGAAACTTGCTACCGATGGGACTTACCTAACACCTCTGGTCTGGGGGTATCTGGGCCCATGCACACGTGGTTAACAATAGCATCGATGATGGCAACGTTGTCTGGATCTTTGATCCCCGCCCTGAATGTTGGAATATATTTATATTGTTCAATTCATCGGCATCACGTCAAGTGCTCTATGACTCTATTAAGATGAGAACGGCAAAGGTTATATTCAGCTTTTGGTGTTTAGGAACACATTACCCATTGCTTACTTAAAAACAATATTATTGTCTGTACTATTCATGTTGTTATGACGTAATCAACTTACCCACGGTTAAGGTTGAAGCCCCAATCCGTCTCCCTACTCCTGGCCTTGTAGGCAGAACGAACGAGTGCCTAGAAACAATATAACAAGCCAAGAATTAATGGGGGACTTCTAACTAAATTTCAGTGTACGAAATCTTTACGTAAACTGGCGTGGTAAAAGAGAACATCAGGGCTATACTAGGAATGAGATGATTTCTAAACAAACCGAGAGCTCTATTAATCGGTAACGTTTTAAAGGTGACATTATTAGTTAAGCTGTAAAAACAAACTTTGGAACTTACACATATTTCTTGGCGTGGGTGCAGTTTGGGTGGTTTGCCAAGCTTGGTTTGGTTGACCAGCAGCTCCACTTGGGCTTGTGCCGCTGCCGCTTCATCCTCCGCCTTACGGCACTTCTTCTCCGGCTGCTCCATCCTGGCAAGCAAATCGGCCATAGCCTGTTGAGACATGGAGGGCCCGGGCGTGGATGACGTTTGGGACGTGGAGGGCCCGGCCGTAGACGACGTTTGGGACGTGGAGGGCCCGGCCGTGGACGACGTTTGGGACGTGGAGGGCCCGGCCGTGGACGACATGAATGACGTTTGAGATGTCAAGGGCCCGGGCGTGGACGGCGTTTGGGACGTGGACGACGTTTGAGATGTCAAGGGCCCGGGCGTGGATGACGTTTGGGACGTGGAGGTCGGGAACCATGTATACGTTTGAGACGTGGGGGCGTCATCATCCAGGGCGTGGAGGGCATGGAGTGCGTGGATGCGGATGCAGTACAGCCTTAGGAACCACCAAGGCTAAGGTCGAGGTCGTTGAGGGTGGATCCTTCGTCCGGGTACAGGGAATAATCCTGAGACAGATCCTGAGACAGATCCTGAGACAGATCCTGAGACAGATCACCATCATTCGTCGCCTCCGTCTGAGACAATTCCATCACCAGGGAACCTACTGATGATTCAAGATCTGTTATTTGCGCGCCACCCAATTTTGGGCTGCTGGTGATCATCCTGCACGAGCTCATACTCGGGTTGGACAGGACAGAGTCACGATAGTCAGTTGATGCGTTCATGGTGGCAGCAAGTTTTCAAGTGATCTATAGCCATATGCCACGCCGTATTTATACATCCCCGGCTGGCCCCCCTGTGATCACATGATCTGGCGAAAGCGATCTTTTATCGATGAGGCAAGACTTTTACCATAAGTTACGTCGTAGACGTGACGGGGTGTACATTGGGTAACAGAGACTTTTACCATAAGTTACGTCCTAGACGTGATGGGTGTACATGGGGTATCAGCGACACCATCACCGCTGCCCCTTTTGAGGCCTGTTACGTGTCAAGAAGTGTTAAGACTACCCCGCGGGCCGCGTGCCGCGGTACTCCTGTGAGGGACCTGACACAGAAGCTAGTTGACATGTGCCGCCTCAGATGGCCAACAGCTGGACGCGGTCATCATAGACGCGTGTCCCCGTGTCAAACGCGACAGAAGTCATTTCAGAGGAACCCCATGTAGATCGGCTCTCTGAAGAAAATAGCGGCCTATTAGCCGTGCTACGCGCTACCCAGTGTAAGAACCCGTGAAGCCCCCGACTAGAAGAAGTCATTTTAGTTATACCTTACGTATCGTTTAAGTTGTAGGGATAACTTTTCGCTAAAGACTAGATGAAGCCCTTACAGTACCTGGGGGGTTGTGAGGTCGTGGGAGGGGTATAAGTATGTGCCTGTACTAGACACTGGTTCAGAACAGCCAGATGATGGCCATGGACATAGAGCGACTGTTAAACGCAAGTCTGCGTCTGCGTACTGTTCGGGAGGGACTGCCAGTGGTGAGACCTAGTCACCTCCCACCCGCCGACCAATCCGACCATCAGTGGCTGCTTCTGTTGTTAGTGATATACCTGGGGTGGAAATTTATTGGTATCTGCTCGAAATTGGCAGCAGGCTGCCGCTCGTTGGCTCAGGGTCAACGCCGGAGGGCTACAGTGCAGTGCTGTCTGAGGATCTACTGCCGATGGGAAACGCTCCTATTTCCACTGGCTCCCATTCCCGCCGAAATGGAAGCTGTAGGAAGTGCTGCCTGCCCACGAATGATCATCCAAAGACCGAGCATCCTGTCCAAGGCCCTGACCGTCGCCTGGTCGGGCCCACTCACGGTCCATCTGAATGGCAGTGACGAACCCTTGACGTTTGAACTCCCGCAAGAAGTCAAGATTCCTCGTACAGAGCGCGTCCGCCTGAACAAATTTTTCAGGCACAGACTTTGTAGAGCGAGCATTTGCCTAATAAACAACAGGAACCACATGGTCCAAGAACTACTCCCAGCCAATAAACTGGGCTGCATGCCTGACGTAGACTCTTGGGTGTGATGAACAGTTATATATAAGTGTACGATATGTTTGAAGTATATATGGGAAAATGTTAAGCTTTCGAGTTACATGTTAAGCTTTCGAGTTACATATATACATTCGTGTATGTTGAGTAAATATAATTATGTGAAAATTTGCGAAATGTTCACACGTGGACATCCTAAAAACTATTCAGCATGCATAACAATAAAACATTTTGATATCATGAACGCGTGTAGTCTTATGTGTCTGTGACTAAATGTGAATTCATGAGGGCGACAATGTTGAGAACGAACTCAGGACATGAATTCGGAACTGGTGCTTAAACAATTTTTGATAATGGTAAATCAATTGCTGCTGTGTGACCAAATGATGAGGGCGAGTATTTCAAACAACCAAAATCTAACATGAATGAGAACTGATAACTTTTGAGCTGCAGTGTAAAGGAAGAGTTAATAGCTAATGTATATAACCAACTCAATTCAAAGTCAAGCGTCTGCATGCGCTTCGAATCGACCTGGAGGGCCCGGCCGTAGACGACGTTTGGGACGTGGAGGGCCCAGCCGTGGACGACGTTTGGGACGTGGAGGGCCCGGCCGTGGACGACATGAATGACGTTTGAGATGTCAAGGGCCCGGGCGTGGACGACGTTTGGGACGTGGTCGACGTGAACGACGTTTGAGACGTCAAGGGCCCGGGCGTGGACGGCGTTTGGGACGTGGACGACGTTTGAGATGTCAAGGGCCCGGGCGTAGATGACGTTTGGGACGTGGAGGTCGGGAACCATGTATACGTTTGAGACGTGGGGGGCGTCATCATCCAGGGCGTGGAGGGCATGGAGGGCGTGGAGGGCGTGGACGAGGATGCGGATGCAGTACAGCCTTAGGAACCACCAAGGCTAAGGTCGAGGTCGTTGAGGGTGGATCCTTCGTCCGGGAACAGGGAATGATCCTGAGACAGATCCTGAGACAGATCCTGAGACAGATCCTGAGACAGATCACCATCATTCGTCGCCTCCGTCTGAGACAATTCCATCACCAGGGAACCTACTGATGATTCAAGATCTGTTATTTGCGCGCCACCCAATTTTGGGCTGCTGGTGATCATCCTGCACGAGCTCATACTCGGGTTGGACAGGACAGAGTCACGATAGTCAGTTGATGCGTTCATGGTGGCAGCAAGTTTTCAAGTGATCTATAGCCATATGCCACGCCGTATTTATACATCCCCGGCTGGCCCCCCTGTGGACACATGATCTGGCGAAAGCGATCTTTTATCGATGAGGCAAGACTTTTACCATAAGTTACGTCGTAGACGTGACGGGGTGTACATTGGGTAACAGAGACTTTTACCATAAGTTACGTCCTAGACGTGATGGGTGTACATGGGGTATCAGCGACACCATCACCGCTGCCCCTTTTGAGGCCTGTTATGTGTCAAGAAGTGTTAAGACTACCCCGTGGGCCGCGTGCCGCGGTACTCCTGTGAGGGACCTGACACAGAAGCTAGTTGACATGTGCCGCCTCAGATGGCCAACAGCTGGATGCGGTCATCATAGACGCGTGTCCCCGTGTCCCCGTGTCAAACGCGACAGAAGTCATTTCAGAGGAACCCCCTGTCGATCGGCTCTCTGAAGAAAATAGCGGCCTATCAGCCGTGCTACGCGCTACCCAGTGTAAGAACCCATGAAGCCCCCGACTAGAAGAAGTCATTTTAGTTATACCTTACGTATCGTTTAAGTTGTAGGGATAACTTTTCGCTAAAGACTAGATGAAGCCCTTACAGTACCTGGGGGGTTGTGAGGTCGTGGGGGGGGTATAAGTATGTGCCTGTACTAGACACTGGTTCAGAACAGCCAGATGATGGCCATGGACATAGAGCGACTGTTAAACGCAAGTCTGCGTCTGCGTACTGTTCGGGAGGGACTGCCAGTGGTGAGACCTAGTCACCTCCCACCCGCCGACCAATCCGACCATCAGTGGCTGCTTCTGTTGTTAGTGATATACTTGGGGTGGAAATTTATTGGTATCTGCTCGAAATTGGCAGCAGGCTGCCGCTCGTTGGCTCAGGGTCAACGTCGGAGGGCTACAGTGCAGTGCTGTCTGAGGATCTACTGCCGATGGGAAACGCTCCTATTTCCACTGGCTCCCATTCCCGCCGAAATGGAAGCTGTAGGAAGTGCTGCCTGCCCACGAATGATCATCCAAAGACCGAGCATCCTGTCCAAGGCCCTGACCGTTGCCTGGTCGGGCCCACTCACGGTCCATCTGAATGGCAGTGACGAACCCTTGACGTTTGAACTCCCGCAAGAAGTCAAGATTCCTCGTACAGAGCGTGTCCGCCTGAACACATTTTTCTGGCACAGACTTTGTAGAGCGAGCGTTTGCCTCATAAACAACAGGAACCACATGGTCCAAGAACTACTCCCAGCCAATAAACTGGGCTGCATGCCTGACGTAGACTCTTGGGTGTGATGAACAGTTATATATAAGTGTACGATATGTTTGAAGTATATATGGGAAAATGTTAAGCTTTCGAGTTACATGTTAAGCTTTCGAGTTAAATATATACATTCGTGTATGTTGAGTAAATATAATTATGTGAAAATTTGCGAAATGTTCACACGTGGACATCCTAAAAACTATTCAGCATGCATAACAATAAAACATTTTGATATCATGAACGTGTGTAGTCTTATGTGTCTGTGACTAAATGTGAATTCATGAGGGCGACAATGTTGAGAACGAACTCAGGACATGAATTCGGAACTGGTGCTTAAACAATTTTTGATAATGGGAAATCAATTGCTGCTGTGTGACCAAATGATGAGGGCGAGTATTTCAAACAACTAAAATCTAACATGAATGAGAACTGATAACTTTTGAGCTGCAGTGTAAAGGAAGAGTTAATAGCTAATGTATATAACCAACTCAATTCAAAGTCAAGCGTCTGCATGCGCTTCGAATCCTACGTTGTCTCAAATACAGAATTGAGATGAAACAAAAAGTGCTGGTACCATTATACAAGTAAGTCCAATGTTAAACAGGTAAACAGTACCGTGCACACTGGGGAGGAGGAATGGTACCTGGGGAAGATGCAAGTCACCAAGAAGTTTCTTGTATTCGTCCTTATTCAGTCGGATCTCTTTCATGTATGTACGGAGGGAAACAAAATTGTCTTTAGCTCGCTTAAAGTATCCTCTTGGCGACGTCGCATTTGCGGGCTAAGAGGTAAAATTGGGAATGGTTTATCGTAAGAAAAATCCGGGTTCACAAGTCGGCTAAGTGACAGGTTGAGGTGTTGAAGACTAGCAAGGTTGACGGGGAAAACTGTTCTTAAGGGGCCTGCTGTAGAAGGCAAACAGTTAACACTTGAGACGGGAATTTCCCATTCTTTGGCAGACACAGAACAACCACATTGAAACGCACGAATGCATGATTCACATCCAGGATGGGTTGTTGTTCGGTTGGGGCAGTGCACATCGACCTCGTCTATGTGAGACAACAAATAGGTCCCTGTTGCAATGACTTGGATGTTCGACCTCCTGAAATTAGACTGAATGAGTATTTTGAAATCACAATAACGTTTGACAGACTCATGATCACGTAGGTAGATAGAAATGAGGCACAACGAGGGAGAAAGCCTGCGAAGTGGTAGGTCATAATGACCAGGATGGGTTGGAAGATACCGTGTAGTGTGTTGCAGACACCAATAAATAAGCCGGTGTGTTGGTGAGGCAAGTATAATGCTCATGGAAGGCTAGAGGGAAGGTGTTCACCTTTAGAACTGTAAATATTTTGTCTAAGGAAATAACGGGAATCTTCAAAATAGTTTTCAGAACATTTTGCTGTAAAACCGGCGGGACTAAAACAGCTACACTTCTATACATGTCGCGAGTGTTTGGAATATAAATATTTGAAAGATTGGACTTGGAAATGAAAAGGTACCGAATCATCCTCATATCAGTCTCCGATATCAATGAGGTACTCAGCCTGTTCTCCGTTAGGTCGCGAATAGCCTGTAGCAAGACATCAAGGGAGTAGTCCAGTTGAAAATCCAGTAGACGCAATTCTTGCAAATCTTGCATCAACCTGACCATCAATTCCCGGTTACTAATGTAAGCCTGGAGTCCTCGGGACAAATTGTATATGGAATGAGTGTTCTCGTTGATGGCCTGGAGTTGGATTTCCAAAGTGGAGTCAACTAACTTTAGGACGGCATTTATTTTGCCATCTAGGAAGCCGATTTCATCGGCATTTACCAGGTCAGCACGAGTCTATTGCTTCAAGTCATCGAGTGTGGCCGTTCCAAATAACGTCTCGGAGAACTTGCCGATTTCTGGAATAAGAGCCCGCTGCTTCCTGGATTTGGCTGATGGAGGTGTTGGCTGGGCCGTCGATTCCAAAATTGATTGCGCTTGCCAGAGTCCGTTGCTGACCTTCACTGCTATAGTCTTCCCAATAGATGTTATGTTATTCAACATAAGTTGGATTTTTTGACACTGTTCCATTGAACCGGCTGCCAGGGTAGCGCCGTGTTTACAATTTAGTGCGGGTGCCTGTTGTGGAGAAGGAGGAAGTGGTAAAATGATATCGACTTCGGTAGTGAAGTACTGATTACCTATGTGGATGGACGGTTTACTCTCGAATACTACACCATAGTTGGTACGAAAACTGTGTACCGTACTGGTGCATAGGCATGGCTTAGCTGAGACAGTGCCCAGGATAAAGAGTCCACGAAGGAGTAGTATAGGTACGGTTGGAGCCATGTCTGATGCAGGCTAGAGACCGCTCTAGTCTTTTATTACTTTATCCCAGTCACGGGAAGGAGTTGACAGACAGTGGCCACGTGCACCTGGGATTTAAAGGTGTAGACCTCGGTGCATAAATGTTGCGTTAATGCCAAGAGAAAAGCCGTGCAAAAAGTATAAGCTCAGGCGTGCTAGTAGGCTTTCATTGGTTAGGGTGTCGGCTAGTTCTAATTGAATTGGAAGGCAGACTTCAAAATCAATTGTTGGCATGGCCTTCCTTAACTTGTGGATGAGAAGTGAGAAAGCCTGAAAATGCCATTACTGCCCGATATTTAGAGGTTTTATTTGAAGGTGGTTTATATGGAGTTCAGGCCGATTTAAAACATGCATGGGCTGAAATTAGTCTCAAACCTTAAGGTCGGCTATATATCGAACCACCTTAGACTCAGTTTAAGGTGAATTATTTAAGGTAGCTATATAGGCCGGGAGGTACCTTTTATCCATACAGAACATGTTTAAGGAATGGTACGTTTAAGGCGAGCAACCAGACATTTATTATATATGTTAACAATTGTATTGCCTATACGATCTCTATCGTTTAACGCCATGCGTATGCATGTGTATATCATTCTGTCTTATTGATTGTATAGTTGTACTGACTCCTGGACATACGGACACCCGATTTGTCAAGCCCTGGACTGTCATATCTCTCTGTAATATATTATCATATACCTATGTATAGGTTTAGTGTAGTGTAGTGTAGTGACTAGTGTAGTTGTTCACATATGGAAATGACACATAAGCCTCTGTAGACTTTGAGTTGTCAATAAAATATATTATTATTGTTATTCAGTGCTTGAATTTAACGTCAGACCATCAGCCCCAGGCTGATATTTCCTGATCAGGGCTGACAATTTTGGGCAAAAATATCAAGTTATCAGCCCGTATGGCTGACAGTTTTTTTTGGGAAAAAATCGGCATTTTTAGCAATCTTCTCCATTTTATGTGACTATATACTTTTCTGATGATTATGCTGACCCTGTTTCTAAGGGTACCTAAATGTAAATCTAATGAATGGTCATATTTTCAAGTTTCTCATCATACAAAATCCAGGCTGACAATTTCTTGTCAGGGCTGACACTTTTTCATGACTGTCATCCCTGATGGCTGACTTCAAAAAAAGTTAATTTCAAACACTGTTATTACTATAAGGATGGTGATGGTAAATGGTTTTCCGGGTGGGAGGGGCGAGGGATGGTAGGGTGAAATAGGCCTGTCATAGATTTAGCTACATGTGCTTTGCAGGTGAACGTAGGTTGGGTATGAAAGTGCCCGACCCAGCAGGTTCTCTGGGGCAACTCTGGCCCGTGGGCAGGGTGTTAACTCGATGACTAACCCCTGATAAGGGCCGGGAGTCCTTCAGATGACACCCAGCGTGAGAGCTGTGTCGCTCTTCAGTCGGTTTGGTGTGACTTATGTGATTACCAAGACTGTGCCCCTGCCCTTGTCAGATGTCACAGGGGGTACACATCAGATGGGGTGCTTGCGGGTAATTTTGGGTGTTAATGGATTAAGGCCGGCCAGTTAACTTATTTCTAAAGGGACTGTGTCACGCTGTGTGGATTGCTTTTAGACACACATACGAATCCTGTATCAGTGTATGCAAAGCCTAACACAAAACACTTGACCGCCCACAAAAATGAAACCATTTTGTCTTGATAAGAAGTTCATTTAAAAGTAAACAATTATTTTGGGCCTATTGGGAAGGAACAAAATACGGGTACTACCGAAAAGTCGAGAGAAATATTGGTGACATACCGTGTACAGCTGATAATAACGAAAACCAACTTTGGTGATAATACATTTCTTTGCTTATTGGCCTCCATCTTGTCTTCTGAGTTCGACTGGCTCGCAGGAAGCCGATCTGCAAAATTTCAGCCCAATGATTAGAATGACATTTCCTGTTGGAAGACGGCGACGGACCGGTGAATCGAACTCACCCAGTGGGCCCTGAGAGGCCCCTACAGTTAAATATAATTGTGCCCGTCTCGATAGTTTTGGACGCAGACAAGCGAAAAGCAAATTAGCGGGGATGGCACTTGGAATTTTGAGGTGGTTTTTAATTTCACGAGTTTGCAGGGACACAACCATGACCCTTTATACCACAATTATATAAAGACACACTAGTGCTGCACTTAAATCCCAGAGGGGGCCCATGATGGACGCTTTGAAACTTTGCCGCCGTTCGGACTGGACCTGATTTATTATGAAATGTTCTCAATGTTATCCAGAATGTGTTAACCAAGGGAACAGGGGAACAAGAGATTCCTGCAGAATAGCCAAAATGCTTGTTGTCATGTTACTTAAAAAGTACATCAAACTTCTTAACTAATTGTCATATTTGACTGAGACAATTATTCAAATGAAGTGTGATGCCCAGTGTCTCTTGTTTACTCAGATGCTAAGATAGGGAAACAAGCAATGTGTCCAAAATTTGATGTCATAGGGCTATAGCTAGTCGGAACAATTCATAATTGGCCTAGTCTGTTACACCCCTGTCCTCACGTGTACACCATGGCCAGCCCCCCCCCCGCTTCCTGCACTATGCATTTTATTAGGTAATTCCCCGGGTAATTCACGTGTGTATGTTCAACTAATTAATTTAGGGCACCTCTGCAATATGACTAGAGTAGTGGCGTGTATTATCGGCACCTTAGGGCATAATATATCAATGTTTGCTTGTTTACCTTAAAATTTAATAAATGAGCGTTTCTTAGGAGAGACTGTATATATCTGAATCCCCTTAGTATATTCTAAGTGAATTTCAAAAAATTGTGTGGAAAATATCAGTTTGATTACTTTTTCATGTTTTGTAGTGTATTATCGGCACCTGTCTTGTATTATCGGCACCTTTCATATAAATGACTAATATCTATAGGTTGAAATTACTAAATCAACAATATCGCTAAGAATCATATTCACCATTATTAACTTTGGAATCTATAACGTTCTGAACCCCAAATATTAATTCTAATCTTTTAAAATGTTAGTCTAATGTAACCCATACAAAGTTATGATTTTCTCCCTGTGTTCTCTAAGCCTAAATTGAACATGCATGGCTATTGTTAAATGAAATAAAATAATACTAGGTGTACTGTTACTTACAAAATTACATATCATCACATTCTCAGCCATTTTTTTTTTACAATACTTAATGCAATTTATGTTTCTTCTCATATTGTGTATTTACCAGCCTAATATTTGAAATAGTAATCTAACCATGCCGATAATACAAGACATCACATGAAATGGAGTGTATTATCGGCACCCATGTAGGTAAACCTGTCCCTTGGCTTCTGCAAAATATTCTTTTGCAAATTATTTGGTTTCAGGTTTATCTTGGCTCATAAAAGTTATATTAGTTCGCTTTTTCTTATTTTGAGGGGATAAAATTAAACTTAAACTACCTATCCACGTTATCCACAGAGATAAAATGGCCATTTCTGGATAGATGAAAATGTATTTCATTATTTGTTTTGATGCTACGTCCTATCCAAATAGTCAGGGCTATAAAAATATAGCGCTAGGCCTAAATGATAGAATAAACATATTCTTTGAATACATCTACATTTAATTCTCAGAGAAAAGCACAAGTTCATTTCCTGTATTACAATGGATGTCAGGGGTGCTGATAATACACGCCTGCCAATAATACACGCCACTACTCTATTTAATTATATCTCTCTGGGGAAGGTGAAAAAAAAAAAAAGGAGTGTAATGTTGCCACTCTCAACTTTCAACTTACCAGTCTGATGGATGAACGAAAAACGTAATGCATGAAGGGGATTCGAACCCGGGGCCGGCAGGGATAGCTGGTAGCCAAAGATCCACCGGGTTGAATAATACGATGACGTCGGAAACCAGCGAAAGACGTTTACAGGTCCTTCCGGTTCGCAGGACCAAATACGTCGAAACTACGTTGCGGAAACCGATGTAAATTGAAGTTGATTAACTTGCCTTTCCGCCGAAAGAGACAGATAAGTGACAATTGAGGCCGATCAAAATAAATAACTTGTTGTATTGCGTGGTTTCCAATTCGGAAAACCCACTAAAACACAACCACCGAAACTACAAAGTGTCTCTTTTTCGTATAAACACCTTTCTCGTTGCCCCAATTACACCCACGGTATATATATGGCGCAGACTCTATAGGTGATTGGGTCTGGTTGTACAACCTACGATGAAATGCAATGAACTGTATGGCACAGATGAGTTCGCCAGACCTGGGTGGTAGGAGCTAATCGAACTTGATGCACTCGATTACCCCCTACCACTCCAAATTTTCCATTTTTTCGGAAGTTTTATTTGTAATAAAGGTGTTAAAATGACCGGATGGCCCAGGGGCGGGTCCGGGGGGATGCAGGGGCGGACCCAGGAATTTGTAGAGGGGGGGGGCAAAAACATGAATGTACGGGGGAGGGGGCCCCTTTTTAAACATGATTTAACAGGGGAGGGGGGTCCGCCCCCCCCCCCCCTGGATCCGCCCCTGGCTGATGGGCTGGCCTTGCCCCCCCACCCCTCCCCTCTAGGAATTTCTGGATCCGCCACTGTCAGACAGGCCACCCTGTTAAATGCTTTCCATGGATTTTAAACTGATGGGGAAAGTGTGCATGGTAAAAGCCTATTTTTTTTTTTCACTCCCCTTCGAGCCCTAGGCCTTCCATGTTAGATTTTTGCAATCAGAGTACAGAACCAAGGGTCCCCCGACGGATCCAGGTGTTGGCAAAAGGGGCAATTCCACCCACCCCCTATATTTGATCTATTTTTTAAAAATGTATATCGCCCATGTCAGGCTAATAAGGCGCATTTATCATGTCTTATATCGTGCATGTATCATAGAATGAGAGTTAAATAAGGGTAAAAAATAAAAATCTCACAAAATAATAGTCTTATGTGGAGTCAAGGTTATTGAATATTATCATTTTCATTGAAGACCATGTGCGCTTTGTTTGATGGGATGGAAAACCATTATTGATATGATATGTCATAAGATTTCTCCAAAATATTACTTTCATTTCATTATAATTCCTAAAACAGGCTTGTATCGCGCACCCAGCCTAATAGAAAAAAGAATTGTTTCATTATTAATTAATCATAGAGGTTATTAAGTTAAATCACGCTTTAGTCTAGCTGTTTTGACGCATTTCATCAATTATTATCAATTATTTGTGATTTTATATATTTTTTTCTATATGTAAGGGCTATTAATACAAAATGCGCTAATGATATACCAATGTGCGCGATACAACCCTGTTTTACCCTAGTTGCATGTACACTATACTCCTTCTGCACTTCAGCCTCATCTATTCTTATTAGGTCAGCAAACTCAGTAGTATGCTGTGACATTGCATCAGCCCTTGTACTTGTTGTTTAAAAGGCCCCCTCCGGAGGTCCTTATCGGCGAGCCATGACACTGGGCTACGCAGACAGTCCGTACTAATTGGAGCAACTAGCTTGTTCGAATCCCGCTAAATTCAGCTAGGCTGGCCTAGCACATACAGATCATCGTCCTATATCCCCCAGTGTCACAGTGAGACTCGCACACCTTTTTCATTCCTTTTTATATATGTTATAAAGGGGGGGTTACGCCTGCATCTATACCGTATTTGAAACCCTGGAGTTGTAGGTGCGACGTTAACAAATTTGTTAAAGCCGCACCTACTGCAATGCAATAAATTTTATTAAAATTCAGGGGCGTACCCAGCCCGGAAATCTGAGGGGGTTCCAGGGAAATTGAGGACGTTCAATGTAAAACTGAGATGGTTCTGTCAAGTTATTTTTCATAATCCCTTATATTTGTAGTTCAATTGTACAAACTTTGATAAATCTGAGGGGGTTCCAGAGACCCCTTATTTCGATAATTCCCTATATTTGTAGTTTAATTGTCTAAACTTTGAGAAATCTGAGGGGGTTCCCTCGGAGGTACCCTCGGAGGGGGTACCCTCGGAACCCCCCCTGGGTACGCCACTGTGAAACTATACTTTGTGCTAGGACGGTGTTAATACTACTGTTACTGAAGGAGGGCTTGTAACATGAACACACATCAAGGACTAAATTGGTGCAGTAAAACTTACACCCGTTTACAAAGTTTAGGATAGTCATTTTAACAGGGCATGGAGTATAATGATACTTTGCTGTTACAGGGTTAATGGTGGAGTAAGACATACACTTCTTGACACAGTTTATAGCAAATTGATTCAAACAGGGCCAAGTCTACTTAGTGCATGAGATCAAAAATTTCCCGTGTCATTTTTGTACATAAAGGAGCCTATCCTTAGCATAGAAATAAAACACACTTGTATTTTAATAATAAATCTATCATATAAAGTGTAAAATAAGCAAAAGTGAAATTTCACTGGCTCCTCTCTTTAAGTTTATTAAAGATGTATGAAGCTTTGGGGAACAATATTAAGATTTACTCTTGGAAAAGTACAGCCTCTTTTTTGGCATGTTGGAAAAGCATATTGGATATCTTAACGACCTTCAGAATTAGAAAAATCTGAAAACTTATTCTTAATTTCAATATATTGACCAGGCCCCCAAACAAATCCAAAATACCCATGTTACCTGAACGCAATTTTTTCCCCCTGTCCTTATAGATCCACCCACTTAGTTAGTCCATTGAATGTTCTCTTGACACCTCTTTTTCCACTCACAATCAAGTTCATATACTATATATACCTATTAGTCAATATTTTGGTCTAGTTTTTATCATATTAGTAAAAACAAAAGCAACTGCAGATTTAGACATAAAATTTACTGTGCTTTTTAAGCAACTTAGGAGGAGGAGGGGTAGGGGGGTTGTTATGTGCACATCGGCTATGGGATGAGGTATCAAGCGGAAGAGTTCCTCATCATCTTCTTTTATAAATATCTTCAATGTGCCAACTACCATAAGATTCCACCACTGGGTGAGAACCAGAATGTTGTTGAAGGGCAACTTTTCAAAAACAGGGAAGAGCTTTCGTACCAACCTGAAGCTGGAACTGGAAGGGGTACAGCAACACCTAGAAAGGGCTATAGCACGATACAGGAAGTTAAGAATGCTAGAACAGACCATGGAACCAATGATAGAGACCACAGTCCAAATGGACTATTCGGAAAATTGGTCAGCCAAACATGCAGAGGAAATAACCAGTGGGGTGGTGGAGTGGTTAGCGCGACTGTCTGCTGTGCGGGCGGCCGGGGTTCAATTCTGGGCTGAGTTGGCTACTGGACCCCTCTGCATGTCTCCCTGTGTCAACAACAGGGATATCAAAGGCCCCTGGGCCACCGGCTATTGTGTGTAGGGCCCTGCCTATGGGACCCTGCACATTAAAGAACACCTGCCTCAGTAAAAGTGTAGGGGTATGGTCTCTACCTTCTCATAGATACAATCCTTTCATAAATGCGATCATCAAACAGACAGAATTGTCAAGACCTTGTTCTCACCGTGATATGACCATAAATGTCGATATGGTGTAAAAGCCCAATAACCAACCAACCAACTTATACATTCATGAAGGAGCTGATATACCTCATTGCATGAATACCTGTCAAAACATGTCAAATTATCTACTCCTCTTTGTGCCCTAGACAGATTCGCTGAGAGTTATTTTGCATGTACAATACTTTTCTAACAGGGTCTATGTATTTTCAATCTCCAGTTTTCTGATCTTGACTTGAATGTTGCCTGGTAAACAAGGACAAAAATGAAATTTATATCATATTTGTTGCCATTTATCATCCATGAAAAAGCATAGACAAGTATAGAAACTAAACATCATGTTATTATGATCTAACTTATAATGGTAATGATATTTGTATTCAAAGATGTGGTTCTTTCATACTTAGTCATTCGTATGTTTTGGACACAGTTACATGTGTTTTGACATGCTGGTATGAGTCACTTCATGCTCTTTTAAAATATTTTTGAACCTAATAGACCTGTAATTTTTTTCAATTTTCCATTAGAAGAGGAAGCGAAATAATGCATATCAGCGCAAAAGATACCACATAAGGGTACACGGGAGACGGGAGTATGGGTGGCCCCTGCGAAGGGGCCGCAGCAGTGGACCACCCCCCCCAGAATTTGCCGCTGGCATCGTCCCAATGAGAAGGTAAATATGATACTAATTTTATTCATCCATACTTTCTTTTTCAGGATATATCTTCGTTGCAGTTGTGTAATTTTCATACAGTTGTCTGATTGGGAAACAATTCATAAATCACCAGTTTACTCTGCCCGTGACTTCTGGAACAATTTACCTGTGGATCTGCGATTAATCACTGATCATGATAAATTTAAAACTGCTGTACGATCTTTATTGATGGAGGAATATATAGCAACTGAAACAGCGAGGCTGTATCCAGGTTAAATCCTCCTGAAATTGCCTTTTGAAGCATGCTGTACTGTAATGGAATATGGAACTATAACTCTGGAACCCCATTACCATTACCATTAAACCCATTACCCACCAATGTGATTTCACACATGTATAGCAAATACAATTTATAACTGCAGGAATGCATCAAGTCAATTATACTGCGAACACAACGATTTGTAGTATGAAATACTAGGAAAACACCTTGATGTATTAGATTAAGTTATGGCTGGGAGTGGAAGAATACTGGAGAAATCCAATCCACTCCCAGGGTAAGTAAAATGGGCGTTTACTTTTAACGTTAATATTATAATTCTATGCCCTCGTTGCCCGGTAGTATCATCGAAAGTCATTACCGCTAAGTTTTTTTATGAAAAAGATAAAACGGCTTACCTGTAGTTGCCATCCAAGAATATGGCCTGTGGTTGTGTAGCATGTTCGTCTTTCACAAACGTTTCCATCGCCATCCACCTTTGGTCGCTCAAGTACTCCTCCTGCTCCTGAAAAAATCGTACGGTTAACGTTAAATGTAGCAGACGTCAAGTTTGACATTACTATATACCAGTGTGTGCCTGGTAAAATATGCAAATTTCAGAACAATGGTATTGGCGAAATCGTCCCATTCATCAAAACTTTTTTTACACATATTCCCCTTCCTACGCCTACATGTTTTTTCCCCTCAGCTTCACCGTGTTAATCCAAATGTACCAACCTGGGTCAGTGCCTCCGAACAGTAGACGCATGTCCACTCTGACGGGCCGTCCGGGAGCTGCTGTTGGTCGTGCGTCCTGGAAAAAAAAAATCAAAAATTATGACTCTGTCAATCATTTCAACATAGGTGGTCGAAATTACCAAATCTCCGTTTCATTTTATAGTGCCAGTGTGATCAATTTGCAATTTTTAAATTCTTAGAAAAACGAGCCTGTTATTTAAGCATGTTACATGAATTCGAGCGATGACAACTATGTCCGAGTCTGTCCATCGGGTTTTAGACAGTGTGGATAATTTTGCATGAAGATAGTCAGTTCTACCAGATAGTAAGTTAACAATTTCTTTTGATGGTTGTCGTATTTGAGATCGTTATGCATAGTTACATAATAATTATGTTGTAATCCTGTTACCACATCTCTTCCGTCACTGTCTATCAACAGTGTTTAACAATTTTAAACCTACTTTGGGGTGAACAGGGGCGTCCACTCGGTCCATTTGGGTTCCATCCATTTCGTTTCGTCCTCTTCATTGTCGTCCTCTAGCTCATCCTCACGCGGTGTCCATGTCTGGGTCCCCTCTTCCTCCTCCGACAGCACTTGGGTGCTGGAATGAGCCAAAAATCAACCTTTAATGTTTCGAATTGGTTATGTACGTGTCTGTGTAGAAAACGGAAAAAATGGAAAATATGTATCCAACAGCTGTTATCCACACCCTGATAGAATTGTTGACAAACACTCTGTGGATGCGTAATCCCCGCTCCCAAGTCATTCGCCCGCAAAACCTTCAAAAACACTACTTCATTATAGGCAAGTTATCTTATCAATATAGGCAAGTTATCTTATTCACCTACCGGGTTTTCTGCTCGGTCGCCATTGTTCAAAATGTAGCGCTTGGGTTTAGTGTCAGTAATCTGCTGCGTCTTTTATGATCCTGAGGCTGGCGCGGGACTGTGTGTGTGCACGTTGTGGCCCAGCCTTATAAAGCTGGTGCCCGTCCCTGTCCGCTACCACTATACAAGGGGCAGGTAATGAGGGGCGATCTAGGTCGGCCGAGCAGTCTGAGCGAGCCGTGTCAGGTGTTACATAAGGTGTCACTCGCGCAGCCCGGGCAGGAGGTGTCCTGACACCTGACTCAAGAAATCACCCTCAAATGCACACAGCCTCACACCCCCAACCTGTAAAATAACTTCAGAAAACAAACCTCAAAGTCGCACATCCTTTCACCGTAACCTTGTGAAGTAAATTCCTAGCTAAAATGTAGCGTTTACAATTGCTTTCTTTTTTAATGTACTCACATTCTAAGGTTTAGGGCGTAATATATAATTATTCCTCCTAGGAATACACTACTCCACGACCAATTTGTATTCAAAACCTTTTCTTTTGTTGGCATAAGCCTCTAAATAGCATAATCCTAACAATGAATACAACACCGGACCAGTAAATCAGTGTCCGACATTAAGCTGCTGCGCCCTGCGCCTGGCATGCACATTTTCACGGCCAGGTGCGCGATTTTTAAGTTGTGCACCCATTTTATATATGTGCACACTTTTCATGGATTTTATCATTCCTATATATCAGGGGAAGAATAGACAAAATTTCGGGCGCACAACCTTGGGAATTATGCATACGTTTTCAGCTTAATTTCGGACACTGCGAGTTTGAGTAGCTATAGGTGCTCTAGATCTACAAAAAGTCGTGGCACCGAATGGGACAGACAATCATATTTTCTTGTTCACTCACATATCCAAAATGTCTACTTATCTGCATGACAGGCAGGAACGTTGCCCATGAAGGGTGCTCGAACCGTTCCTTGTGCCACATTGTATAAGGACTAATGTATCTGGATGGGACGGTGCTGCTTTGGTACCACTTCACAACTGCAAACAGATGTTGCCTCTTTCTCCTGGTTGTCCGACATTGTATGCAATGTTTCATGTAGTGTGTGGCGATGCACGGACGCTCCTGGGGGTATTCTCTTCGTCTTAGTACCAATTGGCCATAAGTCTAGACAACTTTTTACCACTGCTGGACATTTTGCTTGAATAAGTCATGGGGCTATATTTTATGACTTTAGACTGCCGGTAATATGATGGCATAATTGACTCCTCTACGATCTCCTGTTCTGTGGGGTACATCTTTTGGTATGATTTCATGAGCAGCCCAAGAGCGGCACCGTCGAGCCACTCCGCTTTTTCTCCAAATGTCTCGAAGCCGTCGGGGATACTCTACAGGTTCTTGCACTGCACCAAATCTCGCTCATTGGGGGCCTTGAGTGTTTCCGGGACTGTTGTTGCTTGCTTCTTTCCTTCTCCCAGCTGGCAGTGTTTGCCAAATTTCCCCTCATGTTTGGCCGGCATTTCGTCTCGCGCCTAACTGACACGACTCATCCGGTGAAACCTCTCAAACAATTGTTTCTCTATCTGGCGATTGTTAGTCGGCACATCCCCCAAGTAACCATTATACCGCTCAAAACTGAACAGCCAAGTACTAGGAGCTGGACTGTACTCCAGGAGACATTCCCTTAAATGGAGATATAGATGCATGTTTGGGGTAATGAATTTCGACCTGAACTGGACCTGTGTGTGCTTGCAAAAGTACATTAGTTTCTTGTGTGCCAGTTCTATCTCGTAGCTTGTAATACATAGCTTGCACAGAAGTTGAGTGGCCTCTACGGAACACTGCCAGGTTTGAAGCTGATTCTCAGGCAAAAGGCCCTGGAGGCAGTATCCAGATGAGACTGTAACCCAATTCTTCCACTCCTTTGCCGTCCACGTCCCAGCGTTCGATCTGATGTTAGTTACCACGCAGTCCTCCGGTAGTCCCTCTTTAAACTCATTCAGACGAGCATCAATAATCGCCACTTGATTAGGGCTTAGTACAACCCCCAACGTCAACCCTTCCTCATCTGTCGACCCTTCCTCATCTGTCGACCCTTCCTCATCCGGATCCGGATAATTCTTCTTCTTCTTCGACTTCTTCAACTGTGGGTCGGTCCACCTTTTCTACATTCGCTTGGCAGTCCCTGAATTCCAAATAATAAAAGCACATGTACAATTGGTATTGAAACCCCAATGAACTTAAAAGTCCAAAGGCAAATGCAAGTTTCAATTTCAAACACATTAACGGTGCTATAACATTACTTAACGTTAGGTCTTACTTCAACACTTACCCAACAGTACATTTTGCATCACATCGATCGAGAGGAACCTGAAAAGATGAATGTAAAGCGTCTAAGTAAAAACATATAATATAGTTACTGCTAATGGAAACATTTTTATTAATTTTTATTCAAATTTCAAATTCAAATTTTTATTAATTTGGTATATTTCTGTGTAAGTTTGGCCTTTAAATTTGTTCGGCCTGGACATTATACCTACTTGATGGGATTGAAGTAGGGTAATTCCATGAGGACACAGTAACAAGCTCCGTACTGTTTCTCAAGTGCACTTTTCTTTGTCGGTGTGGGTGCAGCTCTAATCTCGCTCACTCTCTCCTTGTGTTGGTCCAGAGTACGAGGAGGCCAATTCGCCATGTTGAATCCTCCACGGTTTGAGTTCTTGAATTCCTTCAGACATTTTTAACAACCCATGATAGCATTAGGTAGCAGGAAACCGCAGGTCTTCCTTCCTGCCAGGAGGTCTGCAGCAACGTTCAAAAGTGCCAACTTAACGGTCTTGCCCCTCGGGTAATCATTGGTTATAAGCCTTTTCGCCCTATTCCAGAATTCCTTGAGTTCGTCGACTAGGGGCCGCAGAAAACTGGTAAGGTCGGCAGGTTCTTTACTGAGGTTTGGAATTATACCGAATAGTATGACGTTCTCAAGTCTGTACCGCTCATTTCTGGGTAGGTTAAGAACCGTTAGGTAAATGCCCCCTACTGATATCGAACATTTCCGAGAGAATGGTTGAAACCAATCGATATTCATCTGAAGAGCCAAGTTGTTTTCATTATCAAGAAAACCATCGTTCTTACTGTTGAAATCTTCCCATACCGAACCGTCATAGACGTCAGCAAACACTCCTTTGGGTATCCTCCTGCCCTTCCACTCTCTACATTTCAGCTCAAAACCTGGACGTTTCATCATAACCTGCAAACTCGTCTCGAGTGACTGGTAACAGAATGTTGTAACTGGAAGGAACTCATTTTTCCCACCAATCCTGGCCCCATAAAACAATTTCCAGTTGCAACGTCTTAAATCATAATCCACTGTCCTGCGCTTACTGGGTTGCTGATGACCATGAACATCCGTGTAAAAGCCTCGCACACTCGTGGTGGACAAGGCACAACACTTCGGGCAGCATACACTCGTATAGTAATTAGTCAACGTTAGGTTTGTACCCAACCATTTGTACATCATCAGCATCGATTTAGGGAATACTGCCTCTGCGGCTTGTGAAACCTGGTCATTACCTGCTACCGTCAATAATTCACAAATGAAGCACATGACTTTAGCCATTTGTGTATCACTGGTGAAGGTGTGGATCTGCCACTGCAAAAGAAAGAACAGAACCCATGAAAATAGGCTTTGGATATTCTTATTAGTGGCACCATGAACAGCCCTTGCCAATGGGCTAGGAAGACCGTTCCCGTCACCAAAAACACCTTTTAAATGACAAATGGCCTTGCGGCGAATCTTGTCTGCCTCTGGATCAAGGTTATCATTTTCCTCAGATTCTTGGGAATTATCCATTAGACGGAAATAATCATCGATATCATCACCTGACTCTTGATCGGCTTCCATGGGTACTGCCTCTTCAACAGGCTGATTGCGAGTCACAGCCTGATTGCCTGCTTCTGCCGGATTCCCAAGTTCAGCCTGCAGCTGATTAGCAGCTGCAGCTTCAGCCCGAATACCACCTTCAGCCTGAATACCCGCTTCAGCCTCATTACCTGCCTCATCCTGAATACCCGCTTCAGCCTGGTTACCTGCCTCATCCTAAATAGCCGCTTCAGCCTGGTTACCTGCCTCAGCCTGAATACCTGCTTCAGCCTGGTTACCTGCTTCAGCCTCATGACCAACTTCAGCCAGCTGATTGCCAGCTTCAGCCCGATTACCTGCCTCAGCCCGATTACCTGCTTCGCGATCGGCCTGATTAGCTGCTTCGGCCTTATGACCAACTTCCGCCTGATTGCCAGCGTGATTACGTATACCAAAGTCCGGTGGTTCTGCAAAACACATGTACAAGAATAAATGTACAGTAGGGTTGCAGAGTACTAAAGATGTCCCACCCAATGTTTTTTCTCTGAATGAGAAGTTATGATAGAAAGATGGAGGAAGGTATATCCTGGGCATGACCCTATATCTGTTGTGAAACCACGTGGCTATAGATGCCGGCACGTGCATATATAACATCCATTTTTGAGTAGTTCATTATTTGAACAATTGTTTAATTGTTAAGAAAAGATTTAGGCTGCTGATAATTTTATAAACACTATATAAACTGATTATTAAGATTATAAAAGTTATTGGAAAATAATATGGATGCGTGCAAGCTAGCTAGGAAGGTTTTGAACGATATAGATTTCAGGCACATGTGCCGGTACTGTAGTTATACTAGTGATCTGGTACTCACCATGCTCCTTAGTATGATTCCTGGTAAATGTACTTTTTGGAAATGCAAGTTTACATGTGTCGCACCATTGATTTCGGCTAGTGTCCAGATTTCTTCTGGCTTCTGCCTGCTCCTTGGTCAGACCCTTGAAACCCCACGAGGAAATGGCGAACTTGAGTTAGACAGCAGCACTTGAGGGAGATGATCCTACACCGACCCGAGTCTTTATATATGGTACAGACCGACGCCTATGGCACCACCAGCTGAAAGCCGCGAATTGCCGCGACATGCCACAGCCCCGACCCAGGGGAAGCTGCACCCCTAACCCCAGCTACACGCGTGAAAGCCGAGAACAGCTGCCACAGTATTACCAGCAGATTACAGCCGTCAGCCTGGCCATCACGGGAGCGCGTTGTCATGATTTGTAGGGCATGTGAAGTTTCTTCAGCTTCCCAAATGCATCGTCAGCTGTCAGGTCGACTGGTGAGGGGATGTCACCTGCCATGAAAACCGAGGGTATAACGGTTTTATGGCGCGTGAAGTTTCTTCAGCTTCCCAAATGCATCGTCAGCCATCAGGTCGACTGGTGAGGGGATGTCACCTGCCATTAAAACCTAGGGTATAACGGTTTTATGGCGCGTGAAGTTTCTTCAGCTTCCCAAACGCATTGTCAGCCGTCAGGTCGACTGGTGAGGGGATGTCACCTGCCATTAAAACCTGGGGTATAACGGATTAAGGGCGCATGAAGTTTTTTCAGCTTCCCAAACGCATCGTCAGCCGTCACGTCGACTTGTGAGGGGATTTCACCTGCCTTGAAAACCGAGGGAATAACCTTCCCGCTACTACTTAGGGCCTCACCTGATTTCAATATAGTGCGTTTGGTATATGGATACGTCAATATCATGAGTGTCACCCTTGGTGAGAATCTTCTTAATTACTTTGGTTATACAAGTCCATGGCCGACTGCCCAACTTCTTCAAAAAAACATCGGTAAAACATATCTATTCATTCTGGTGGTCCCCCTTCCTGATTAATTAGTATGGCCAGCTTTCTGACTTCTAGCGTGGGGCCAGGGCAGTTATAGTCGATTCTGTTTGTTTAAATTGAATGGCAATTTGGAAGGAAGGTGTTTGTTTAAAGTTGAGATGACAACAGTTATTGTTCTCTTTTTTTTCCTTTTTCAATAATAGCTGCCACGTACTTAGTCCTTGTATCTTGCGTGGAATTGAGTCGAGCTGCAAGTGGTGGATACAGGCCTAGGGTCATTCACAATAAGCCGGGAGTAACCCGGACCCGGTTGGTCAACCTCACTGCTCAAATGACCGGTCACCCTCCACCAAAACACGATGCCATGACTGGCCTTACCTTTCATAACACCCTTCAAGCCGTGTTGGACCATACGGTAACTGACCCTGGATCTGAAGCCAACCCAGGAGACGAAAACATTGAAGAATTCCCAACTGTGGTACTTCTCTCTTCGTACACTTTTCTTGTCATCCTCGCAATAGCCATAATTATTGGCATATCGTTTGGTTGCTCCGGAATTACTGGCATGTTCGCAGACACTTGTTTTCATGTATACTTGCTTGTCTCGGGCAATCACAGTGTATGAATTGAAATTGGCACGTTTCCTGGACATTTCGGCGATTTTATCTTTCAAACAGACGATCCGATTACTCTGACTAAAGCCGAAAATGTATGCCTAGGTGCACGATACACTTTTAACTGCGTGATCCAAATGACCAACTGCTATACCGGTACATCGACACGACTGCCCACACATTTAAAGGTTAATAAACTGAAGGACATCATGTTGAAAAGATTGATGACTAAGGACATTATACGCTACCAGTTGGTTACCATGGGTATAGGCATAGGAGAGCCTGTTCTTTTGGGGAAATACCGGCCCGGTGAGCTTGCAATTAGTACTTCTACTTCCAGCTTAAAGATCCAGAGACACAATTCTGAAACGCATAATGTACCATGCCAGGTGTTAGTACACAAAAAAACAATAACAACTGCACCACTTAGGGGTTGAGTACCTATATAGACTTGCCAGAATGACCAGCGCGCCTCTCCATATTTGGGTCAAGTAGGCACACTCAGTGCACCCCTCACACCCCTCGCTGGGGTCCATGTTGTGACGTAGGTACAAGAACTCATTTAAGTAGGTCAACCTATATGCTATGGTCGCATAGTGAATCCCGGTCCCAACATGGAAAGTGAACTAATGGCTGAGACACTGTCAGATACAAGCTCTGACATCAGCTGTGAGTTGGAGTGTGAGGTAGATAATGAAAACTCAGAAATGCAAGAAGAAATAGGTGAAATTGAGCCTTATAGGTTTGAGCCTTACATTGATGAAGGTGACAACCAAGAAGACGTGTCATCTACTGGAAGTGAGAGCAATGAAGAACAGGCCCAAGGACCTCAGATGGACGTAGGCAGACTGCAGAATACGGATTGGTAAGTCTTTAAAGTTGCCATACAAATCATCATTGTGATTTAGTGGTTTATCCCCTAGAAAATAATATGATGCCATATGACTTGAAAAATGAATATCTTTTTCCAAAAAACGGATTTTTAACTCCCAACTTCAGTACAGTGGTCCCCCTATATACGGCCCCCCTCACCAATGGCCACCCCTTTTACGTGGCCACAATATGCTGGCACAGAAGGTTTTCTCTCTATATTTACCCCTCACCAGCGGCCACCTCTCTGATGCGGCCAGCGGCCACACTATTGAGGTCCCTAATTGCTGCAAAACCCCTAACCAGCGGCCAGAAAAGGGCTGACTGGCAACCAGGAGGCATTGAGAGGGGCTGGTGGTGAGTGGTCGCACCTACAACAAAGAGAGTCGGCCTGGAGGTGTTGCACCTCAAATTTTGATAGTAGCCTATGGGCCTCCCAAATCATCCCCCTCACCAGCGGCCACCCCTCGCCAGCGGCCAGTTTTCTGATTCCCCAAGGGTGGCCACATAAGAGGGGGAGCATTGTATTTTAGTCTGTATGGTACTCATATATTCCTCTACTTGGGGGCATACAGCTTGTAGTACCTGTAATAATTGTCTGTATTAGAATAAAACTGAATAAACAATTATATTTGTTTGATAATGTGTTACAGTTTCGATTTTCTAGGAGGGCATTTCTATTCTTTATAGGGGACATCTCCCCCCTCCCTCCCCATGACATGTTCTTTAATAGGCTTATAATATGTTTGAATATTGATCTAATGGGTACTTCCAGAGAGATTTTATAAATATAAAGGGATTAGGGCCGGGTATATGAAGAATTTAGAAGGGGGAAAGTTTGGCTAATTTTGGGAGGCACATTCTTTCTCAGATACAGTAAAACTTCAGTAATTCGAAGCCCTGATAATTCAAATTCCCTCTTGATTTAAACTAGAAAGCCAGTCGCAGTATCTTTCAATTAAATCTAATGTAAATATGCCCTGATAATTCAAAATAAATTTTAAGAACACCCCTCTTTATTCTTTTTTGAATCAATTAATGCAATCAACGTATAGATTTATGTGGTCTGTGCCAACTTCTTTGAGCCTCCTCCCACTACTATAAGCCCCATACCGCTGAATAACGTCCCCCGGGGTGTCAGGCTCTTAGGGGTGGGGTGGGGTGAGTGTGGTGGTTTTGGGGGACGGTGACCAACTAAAGGACGCTGCCTAAGAGATGATACACTCTTCTTATACTACTCTGACCCTCATAATTCGAAACCCTATTAATTCAAACTTCTTTTGTGGCCTCAATGGCTTTGAATTAACGGGATTTTACTTAACAATACATATGAAATGTTTTATAAAATCTAGGCCTCCCATCTAACTTGCATTTGGCTGAACAAGAGTATCCCCTTCCCCACACCCCTGAATGCATATAGAATAAATGGACGACCTCCTATCATCCGTGGGAAGGACTTGAAGTGTTGGAATATTAGGGAACTCATTTCTGTTAGTAAGCTGCCTAAGAAACGTTATATATTTATCAGGAAAGTATGAAACATGCATTGTATTTTTGTGCCCCAACCCCAAACTTTTGAAAGCCTGCTACTAAAAATATCAACTTCTATGTATATCCATTTCTGACGAAAATAAAAGTATAAAAATGAGAACAAGTGACAAACGAGACAACTGTCTTACATCAGTTCGACTCTTTTTATTTGCCCCATTCCAACAGCACACATATTTTCTAGATTTATGCAGATTTATTCTTTGAACATTACATGAGTAAGAGTGATTCATATTATGTTTGCGGGGATCCCTGCCCTCTGTTTAGGTATTACCATCCCAAAAGTAAATAGTTCCTTTTCACCATGAAAAATTTAAACCTGGAGAGCATGTTTTTTTCTGAAATCCAACATTTTATACTGAACGATTCTATCTTTATCAGAACCACAGATATTACAAAGAATAACCACAAAAAATGGGGCTACATTCATGCTATTTTTACTATAGTTTTAATAGGTCTTATGACCATATCAAACACTTAACCAAGACATGAAAAACTTTATAATTAGTGTAACTCTGGAATCAATTAAGTAATAAACGTAAAATAAAAAGTGCAATGAAGAGCAATTAATCAACTATATAGATTTCTGGGTTGCATCCATTTCCTAAATAGGGGAAAATCTTGTTCAAATTCCAGAGATACTCACCATTAGCCCATGACAGCTTTGTATATGGTAAACACTGATATCTGAAGACTTAGCCAGTCACTTACAATGCTTGTTATATGTTTATATTCAATACATCAAAATACATCTTTGTTGAAACAATTTCCCTCGTTTTCTAAAATATCAAAAAAATCTGAATTCTAAAAAACAAATGTCTTTCAGCCAAAAGTAAAGATCTTGGATTTTTCCATTAAAATTATCCTAAATTCAACCAATTCCCTCCAGGAGATCCTGAGAAAAATGGAAATGACCTGAAAATATGGCCTGAAATTGTGGCTAGTTCCTACTGTGTTTGTATATGGTCTAATTCCCACCTTCATTCCCGCTTGTTCATCTTCTTCTGGTAATACTTTTCCCAAATCCCCAACGCACTTCTATTTCATTGCATATTTGGGAGAACCTGCATTGATACTTGCATTACAATAAAATTAAAGCTAATGTTTACTTCTACATTAGGTGCTCCTGTGGTAGATGTCAAACTATGCTGACAGTACAAGAGTCAATATGCTGTCTGGAAATGGAGCGAGTTGTTGATAGAAAGAATACTCAACAGGGGATTGACTGCATCACTCAACATGAGTTCTTTCATGGCATTTGTCTTCACATTGGTGCCCTTGAAACTGCATATTATGGATATTGCCAAGATTATGGTCCAATTCCTGCAGGAAATGAGTAAGTTTGTGACATAACTAATTTACTTTTACCATAGAATTCAAGCTTCTTGAAGCCAAATTGAATCCTCCCATGTATTGCATGTTGTAGATGATAATCACTCAGACTTCATGCTAGACAACGTAGGTTATTACAGATGTCTCTAACCTCATTTTTGACAGTTTCTTTAAAATTGTTTTAACAATTTCTTTAAATTGTTTTAACAATTTCTTTAAATTGTTCATCTTCTTTTTCAGCTGGAAGAGGTACATTGCTTACCGACAGTTTGTACGATGGATTTACCATAATCTGGGAAAGGAGATCCGGGTACCATTACCTTCCTGTGTTGTGAATCAAATAAGATCTTCATTCCCCGCAGATCAATACAAAGGATTTCAGAATGCACCTCTTCCGTACTGAAGAATTGAACAATTCAAGTAGTCCTAAATCTGGTCACATGTGCAAGAACAGCATCGTCCTTGTTTGGTTTGATGGTGGAGGGATTGCAATGACACCCATCGGTCCAACTGATGATGGAAGGAAATCTTCTTGCTTGTCACACATGGTTGCTATCACTGAGTTCATCAGATCATCAACGTATTCTGGAATAATGTAAAATGAAAGAATTTTTGTAATTAAAATGCTTTGTTTGACATAAAATATTGCCTATTTTGTTTATTATCTTTAGCAGATATTTGCAGTTTTTCTATCCTAATCAAACCAATATTTGAAATTCCATTTTCTATTCAATAACAAGAAAAAGATTGACA
Source organism: Lepidonotus clava (assembly GCA_936440205.1). Lineage (NCBI taxonomy): Eukaryota > Metazoa > Annelida > Polychaeta > Phyllodocida > Polynoidae > Lepidonotus > Lepidonotus clava. The sequence goes on from OW387138.1 coordinate 48,317,837, forward strand.
ATTTACTTTATAAACACACATACCATACGTTGGAGGCACCAGCACCTTCTTCACTACATGCCCTCCAAGTTTGAACTTTGGATAGTGAAGGCTGTACTGAAGTTTTCCATCTCTGGATGTCATTTGCTTGCGCTGAGCATTCTCATTGAAATGCAAAGCAGCAACTGTAACTCTTTAAAAAATAAGTATGTTATGATTACAATTATAATCCCTTGAATATTCCAACATCATTTATAATGATATTAAGAAAAACAGACTGGTTTCTAATTTATGGATGGTACATATTGGTTTTTGCTACAAGTAAGAATAGAAATTAAATATTGCGTTCTCTTCTTACAACAGAATAACAAAAAACAATCATTACCATATTGTATAGGCCAAATGTACTATTGAATGTTTGCCCATAAATGCCTTACATAAATGCTTAGGTTCTTTTGCTGAAAGGATATACATGTGTAGTAAAAACTTCAATTAGGTATAAACTATGGAATCAAACAATGAATCATGTTATCAATAACTTACCTTGATAGCATTCCTTCGTAGGAGAACACAAGCATTTTGGGGGCAAATTGGTTGAGGACACTGTGAAAAGCTTCCAGCAGTGATGTCTGGTGATGACCTGACAGACGTCTGGTGTCACGACACAAGCTTGCATTGGTGATCACTTTTTCAACTTCGACAGCTGCTTTGCTTGCTGCAATATAGAAAAGTACATCATTCAATTTTTGCATTGGAAATATTTGGAAATATTCAGGGCTATAAGATGGAGAATTAAGGCTTACAGTTTAAAACATAACCAAGACCCAAGGAGTGGATGTTAAATCTCAAATATTTTCCCTAGTCTGCTTAAAAGGAGATAACGAGTGTTGGTTATTGAAAGTAGCTTCTCACATGTTCATGAATAATGGTATTTTAACCAAAAAAAAAGGCAGGATGTTAAGTAGGGTTAACCTGGGTAAACCCCCTTCCTATCCCTACCTATGGTCCTGAGATGTATCATGTCTTTTTAAATGACAAATGGAAAAGAGACTTACCAGGAGTAATCCACTTTTTTCTTGCCTCCCTCCCCTCAAGTTGGCCATGGCTACACTGTGGGAATAGTCCGTCTAAGTCCTTGTGGTTGTTCTGAATGTGGTCGACTACACTTCGCCATTTGGCCTCTATCATTTCACCCTGTCCTTCACCTGTTGAAGAAGCACTCCAATAGAGATGGTTAATGACACTGGATATCCAAGGACCTACCTCCTGACAACCAGCTTTCCTTCCTAGGGCTCTCAGCTTTGTTTTAACACCTGAAATAGGGATAAGAAATGTGTCAATAGACTAATTATTTCAGAATATCTAAGAAGTGCACATATATACAAAAATCAGTATGATTATTTTTATTTCAATGTACAATTTTCCCCATGCATAAAGACTGTAGTATTTTTTGTTTGTGAACATTGAATAATGGCAAACATATAGATTTTTACCAATATTTATTCTTAATTGCAAGTTTCTGTCTTAGTCCAGATTATATGTAAATACAAATAAAGCTTCAGTTAATAGGTTTATCACTAAGATCTTTCACCTTTTGCTACATGCCAAACATCAAACAGATGTTCAACTGCTGGATGTTCTTCACGGATGTATTTTGCTATCTGTCTGTGGCGGTCAGTCACTAAGACATCAACTTCCAAATTGTGATCTCGCAGAACTTCTAGAGAACGCACCAACCCCTCCTTCTCCATGTGGTAACTACCACCACACTCATTACTCTGAAATGAGGGAGGACATTGAAAATAAGAATTTTTAAGGAGAGGAAAGGCCTCTACCACTTTTCTTATTTCTTGTTTGATCTAGGCTTGATCTATTAGGTACCCTAATATCTATGATTATATAATTACATTTATGCTGATGCTCCATGAGAAACTTTTTCTATGTGTAAGCTTGCATAAACTTTGAATTTTCCAAAAAAAACTTTCTCAAGTGTAGTTGACATTTAGATATTGTAAAATCAATTGGAGGTTGAAGAATGATATTCCTTACACAAATATTCTTTCCTTTCAAAACTAATAGAGTATGTCTATCTATGAAAAGGTTTATTTTCTACATAAAGCCATTTTCATACAGCACCTGAACTAGCTGAACATCTAGGACGATCTTCTCCTGGAGTTCAATGAGGGTGTAAGTGCCAAATTTGGCTGAGTGACCTGGACTGTCAGCCCGACCATCTCCTCCACAAATCAATCTGTCAGCTCCCTGTGCAGCTACTAGAAGTGAGGTCTGTTGGTGCTGCCAGACCTTACGAATAGCTTTATGAAGTATGTCTTTTTGATGCCTGAAGAATGTCCTCGGGGATATCACAGCCACCCCCGTGTGAGACAATACACGAAATACTTTCCTTACTGTTGCACCAGCAAAGAGTGTAGCTGCAGAAAGTAAGATGTTGCCTGCAGGGATTTTACCAAGGTATGGTTGACTACGCCAGGGTGTAACCTTTCCACAAGCTTGACATATCAGAGTTATGATAAGCATACTGCCTATTTCATTTTTTGAGGTTCTCATATCTTTATGCCCACAGTCTGGGCAACTGCACCATGATAGCAGATGAAGAAGTGCACTAACAAGAAAATGGGGTTATCACCCCGGAAAAATTTAATCACCCCAAGAAATGATTGTGAAAGTTTTACATTAAGAAACCTTGAAATTTGGTTTAAAAAAAAAAAGGGGGGGGGGGGGGGGCGTGCACCCCATACGCCCTCTCTGAATCCGTCCCTGACTAGGCCTAGTGACGGATCTCTGAGTAGTGGATCCGTGTTTTGTCAACCAGCAGTCACGGCGGGTATCCACGACGTCCACTGACCGCTCACTCCCGTTACTACTGCTACTGCTACTGCTACTACTACATGCATATTCCTGGATCTTTAGGGCGCTCAGTCTGTTTAGGCGAGCTATGCTGTTATATGTGTGATCATGCTAGACTGATAACAGCGCAGTAACTAAAGCCACCAGTGTTGCGTGGCAACGAACCTGGCAACTAACGTCGTTGTCAGGCATGACGTCGTCCTGACGACGACGTCCTGCCGTAATTCGCCGAAGCCTATTTATGGGAGTTTGTTTTACAGCATGGAAATCCTATGAAACAATAACCAGATGTGAATACTTTTGAATTTTATTTTGAATAATGATGAACAACCTCATTTATTTGTATATTACATGAAAAATACCATCAATGATAATAATCTATCACATTTCTTTATGGGAGACCAATAGGGCCGTCGTAATCAACCATGGCAAGTGACTACGGCATAACCACCCCTCCACCTGGCCTGACGGCCAGGTGGCCGCTGCGCGGCGGGGGTGATTAAAAAAATACAATGTATTTCTTGGCCTTGTGTATGTTTTCATTGCTCTCTTGACTATTGAGTATAGGAGGTTCTCCGTCACTGAATGAACTGTCTGTATGGTCAGAATCTGAAGATGGCAGGTATTCAGAGGGTGGTGGTCCCTCTTCATCAGAATTGTCGTCAGATGAACTAAATGAGGTATTTTCTGTTTGAGTGTATGAAGAGACTAGCTTTATTTCAGAAGTGTTGACTGTCTGAGTGCCTACAAAATTTGAGTAGATTTTTTTTATATTAGTAAGTTAGTGACAAGTAACATATTAAAGGCTTGCATACTCATAGCATGGGGATAGGTGTGGGTTAGAGCATCAGTGCATATTTATATACGCATATATGGATATCCATGTATATGTTTATACGTACATATGTACATTCATATTATAATTGGTAACAATAGCATATACTCCAGTTGTCCCTATCAACGGAAGTCTTAAATTGCACCACCACCCTACGAGGAAATTTGTTAAAAAGTTTCACCCTTCCTTTAAAAACTTACTGTAGAACCCCCTAAAAGACAGGAGTAAATATTGAAAAGTTCCACTCTAGGAACCTCGCCACTCCCTTTTTAAGTTTGAATTATTGAAATCATAAGCAAATGTTCCACTGAGAGATGCTCGCCAACCCCCACCCCCCCTGCAGACCCTGGGTACGGACCTGAATTGTAGGGGAAACATATCCTGAAACACCTCCTAGCAGCAGGATACACAAGTTGTAAGCGTACTGTATGTCACCCTGGGTATACCCATAACAAGAATATAAAACTTTACTTCATAAGCCTAAATTAGTTCAAAATGGTAAGAGTAGCATTTCTGACAGCTAAGGTTAATTTCAGATTGCTTAATCATCTAAGATGAATAGCATAAATGAAGTTTCTTTTAGCAGTGGCTTCCCAAAATGTGAAATACCTTTTGATTCTATTAAACTCAAATCCAATCCCTTTACAATATCCATCCATCGCAGTGTACAAAGAATCTAATTGTGCTTATACTTATACAATATGCCAAATATTGATTAAGGTATTAATAAGTTGCAGGCACTATACAAAGGGAGGTGTCGTAGATCTCGGCCTGATAATGGCAACTGGAATATACCAGATTGTATATGGGATTATTTAGAAATGTAATGTCCATGTTGTCAATCTTATTCATGGCTTAATTGGAAATATAGATCTACTCATATGGGAGAGATTCTGCCCCTTTCCCTTTACAATAAGCTCGATGATGAAGTCAGAACAAAACAATGTCTGGTTTTTAATTATTATTTTTCACCAAATCTGTGTAACAACTACCACACCCTTCATCAATTAGTTTGGGAAATAAATGTTCTATGATTGTCAGCTAGGTTTCCTTTAACCAAATTATAGAGAAAAAAGATACACACTGTATATATTATACTGACATCTCAGCTTCAATTGGGGGATAAACCTGGTGTTATAGAACAAAATCAATATATTTTGTTAGCTGACTCACCTTTTGCTCTTCCTCTCCACCTTGCAGATACTGAAATACTTCTAGTTAGGGGCTTCTTTACTGCAGTCGGGAAATCAGTTTGACAGGAAATGTCATTTGCATTCTGAAGATAAAGAAAATAGGACTAGGTATTTGGCAGCTGTTGGTAATTTTTTAGATTGAATGACAAATTTCATACTGATGCATACACGCACTACCAATCTTTATGGTTGGGATAGGTTGTGTTCACATTCTCATGAAGTACTGAGGATGGACATTAATTACATATGGGTAATGGATCTTTTTTTATATATACAATAATCATCAAGGCCGGGAGAGGTGTGTAGGGGACTGAGAATGACTGACAGGACTTCTCCCTTGGATGGGAGGCCGGGAGAGATGTGGAGTGCACAGGGGGGTAACTGACAGGACTTCTCCCTTTGATGAGGGGCCAGCAGGGGTGTGTAGGGAACTGAGAATGACTGACAGGACTTTTCTCTTGGATGGGAGGCCGGGAGAGGTGGTGAGGGAACAGGGGGTGACTGACAGGACTTCTCCCTTTGATGGGAGGCCGGGAGAGGCGTGGAGGGGACAGTGGGTGATTGACAGGACTTCTCCCTTTGATGGGAGGCCGGGAGAGGCGTGGAGGGGACAGTGGGTGACTGACAGGACTTCTCCCTTTGATACAGGGCTGGGATAGGCGTGGAGGGGACAGGGGGTGACTGACAGGACCTCTACCTTTGAAAGGAGGCCGGGATAGGTGTGGAGGGGATAGGGGGTGACTGACAGGACCTCTACCTTTGAAAGGAGGCCGGGATAGGTGTGGAGGGGATAGGGGGTGACTGACAGGACCTCTACCTTTGAAAGGAGGCCGGGATAGGTGTGGAGGGGATAGGGGGTGACTGACAGGACCTCTACCTTTGAAAGGAGGCCGGGATAGGTGTGGAGGGGATAGGGGGTGACTGACAGGACCTCTACCTTTGAAAGGAGGCCGGGATAGGTGTGGAGGGGAGAGAGGGTGACTGACAGGACCTCTACCTTTGAAAGGAGGCCGGGATAGGTGTGAAGGGGATAGGGGGTGACTGACAGGACTTCTCCTCTTGATGAGAGGCCAGGATAGGCGTGGAGGTGAGGCCCTCCCGAGGCCATTAAAAAGCAGGTCAGGCCCCAAGATTTTCTGGGCTAGGGGCCTGACTGACCCCTAGAAGATCATATATATATATATACATATATATATATATATGGATAAGATGTTAATTATCTATACAGACATGTATGAAATACAATGACTATTATAGGGTAAATCAGGGTTGTTTCACACTCAGTAGTGTACTATGGATTTTATAATAACAATACAATATATGAATATTCCTCAAAATATGAAAACAAATTATACATATCGCTAAAGATCATCAAAATGTTTCAGTTTAAATATATTTGATTGTAACACCTCATGTTACTGATCCATGATGATGAATTACATATTTTGGCATTTGTAGGATGTGCAATACAACCATAACTATCTCATTTGGTTAAATCTTAGGAATTTTTTTATGAATATTTTGACATATCATGTTATCAAATGCATTGTGTCCCTAGTATAGCGGAATAAATATGAACATTTGTATTAAATTGGAAATCAATTTATATGGTTTACCAGTCTTTATAAAACCAATTTCTGATAAAATATTGCTCTGATGATTCAAATGTAATGCAAGAAACAATAATAATGAATATGATTAGCCTGATATCAAGCCCAAAATACTTGATATCAAGCCCAAAATTAGTATTGCGTTATGGTTCCCTAATCAGTAAGGGTTAAGGCCAGAAACAAAAAAGAAACACTAACAGATACGTCTCTTAGGGTACTATAATAAGGGCACAAAATAAAAGGGGGTATGCTTTTCACAACAAGTGATGATTATAACTGTAATGAAAATTTTGCGTGATATACCAATTTTTATAATTTTCTATAAAATTTAAATAATATTTTGAAGAATTTTATAAGACATCATATTACCAACGTTTGCCAACTATATGAATTCAAACATGATAGGTATTAATGAAGAGTATCAACGTATATAGACCCTAACTCCACCTTCAAATTATTTTTTCACATATTTTCTTCTGTATTTTGGTTTGATTTTGATTTTGTACATGATGCACAATATAAGACATGAATGATGCGTGCTATTAACCTGACATGTGTGATACAAGGCCTAAATAAGTATATTACTGTATCTTAGTCTAGTTAATATGGGGTAAAGCTATTGACCCCAAAAAATCAATATATCTTATACTATTCAACATCTCAAAATAAAATCCGGAAGTCACCTTGCGAAGCCTGATATGTAAGATGCAATATAAATTATATTCTGTAGTCATCAAATTAAATGCGCGATATACCCCCAATTTACCCTACATCAGAGACCCACTAAACAATCACTTTACTTAGGAGACCATCGCTCTTAAAAAAGGATAGAATATTTTCTTCTATTTCCTGTTTGATTTATCTTTAATAATGAGACCTATCTGTTACTGAGGACCTCACTAAGAGACCAACCAAAAGTCAGTCTTGAATACCTATTTTGCTCCTGTTATACGACCTGTATATCTTCAAAGTCCTATATTACCAGGTATGCCATACATCTTATTTGAATAATTTCCATTAGGTGGCCACATTAGAGAGTTTCTACTGTAATACAGAAAATGGAAATAGGAATTACAACTTACAAGTAATGTCTCCATGGCTATGTCGTCAGTGGATGCTGCAATACAGCTTTCAAAACTTTGGTCTTCTGTAGTAACACGCTTCATGCATTCAGCTGTCAGAATTCCTGCGGTAACCTATATAAAACATGGCAAATTAATCAATAAACTGATGATGCTAAGGGTGATGAGTCAGTGCACTAATCCTTGTGCGGGATGTGCCTTTCAAACTTGTATAAACCATTTTCAAGTAGCATGGCATATGACTTGCTATTAGGTAATAATAATTCATCACTATTATGTATTAGCAAGCTAGGAGAAAAATCAATTAAACTTCCATTAACCTTTTTAGGTATCCATTCTGTATATATATTCAACACTCTTTAAATTACATGGTCAAGCTTGGAGTGGTTTCATGTTAGTAGGAGATACGTTTTCTTTTATTGTTGATATCCACGTGTATAATTCTTTTTCTGAACCTATATAAACTATAGATTGGCAATGTTACGTTTTTAAATAATCATTGTTTCATCTGAGAATGGATAGAATGGTTAATACAGAATCACGTCATATATCTTGTACACCAGAACCAGGTTGACTACTTGCAAATGGCTCATACAGGTACTGGCTTTTAATCCCTTCATGTCCTAGTTGTCAACACCTGAATGGCGTAGTGTGACAAACAAGGTACTTTAGTGTAAGAAGTGAAGCATGGCAATTACTCTGTAATGAATGCGTCTCATTAGGGAAACAAATAACGTCACAATTGTAAACACTCACCCGTTTTTGATCTAGCTTTTGCCTTGCAGATGAGACCCTTTTAGGTTTTGAACCCTGTTGTGTATCTTCCCGTTTTCTTGAGAAGATTGTAGGAATAGAATTGGGTAGGAGGAGGCGTTTTTTTCTTTGTGAAAATCCAAGAGATTCTTTGAGCTGTGGTAATGTATCAAAACATTCTGGCGTGAAGTGGTCACTGCAAAGTACAGAGCTTGCAGAGGGTCCTTTCCAGTCACCTCGAATTCTCTTAACTTGTAGAGTCCATTTATGTCTTAATTTTTCGTCCTTTGGGAAGGTGAATAAACTGACACATGCTCCAACTACATTAGAACAGTTTGCCGCCACACACCTACTTGGCATGATGGGTTAGTAACGTGAAATCCTGATAATTAGAATGCCTGGAGTTCGCACACAGTTGTGGCCAGACAGGCCGAGTGCATACAGGTAGGTGAGCTTGCCCTGCAGTCGTTCTGGTAGCTACGTCACTTCCGGCCTGCTCGGCAGCGGGAGAGGCCACTTGACCCGAAAACTGGGTCAGTCAGTTAATTTAGTTATTTGATGTGAATACAGTACAGTTTTTTTTATAGGAAAAATGCGTTTATTGTTTAATCATTAAAAAATACCTGATAAGCATATAGGGACTTGTCTCTGGATCTTTAAAATCAACTTAAGCCATGTTGACCTTGATTAAGTCTTCTGTGAAAACAGTTTTATTTGTGTGTTTTAATAGCAATATGCTGCCGAACATGCGTGCAATTGATACAAGTGTGATGGTAATAAATTGAATTTGTAGCTAAATCAAATTTGGGTGTTGGAAAAAGCAGTATGACAGTGACGAGAGAGCTTTTATTCTGGTTAGGGATAGGGTCAACATATGTAATATGTGACACAGGCCCCTAAGTTAGGGGCCTGAAGCTATAAACTAGTTCTGCAACCTAAACTACTGCTGCAATTAAATCTGGTGAACGCCATAATCTTGGTTGGTAACCGAGATTATGGCATTCACCAGAATTGCAGCACTAGTTGAGGTTGTATATAGCTGTCGAATTTCGAAAAAAAAGTTCATTCTGAACTAATTAGACAGACTGTTTTTTAATTACGTATACATTTTTGGAGCTAAGTTATAGTCCCTGAATAAATCTTGACACCGAAATCGACTTGTTCGTTTTATAAATTATTAATTTTGATATCACACAGAGGCTCCAAGTTACCAAGACAGAAATCCAGGAGAACTCCCTCTTTAAAGGGTTAAAATATGCGGGAGGTTTCTATCCTCAGAAAGAATAGGTCTGATACAAATCCTAGAAAGTATTTCAGGTTCATCAGGAGACTTGGAGCCTATGATCACGTGTAATTTGTTATAGGTGCTACTGGCAGAGATGTATTTGATGCGAATACAATTTCAGAAAAATTACTTTTCAAACTAACTGCATGAAATATAACTAAAAATGATCCACTTATTACAAGGAACTCGATAACGCGTACGGTTTTAGACTAAGAACAGTTTTAGGCTACGAATATATCTATATAAATACTTCCCTGTTTAGCGAGCAGGCGGCAATACTATGTAAGATTGAAGTGAAAACAAGCTGTGCAAAGTTCTTTTCATAAAAGTTTATATAACGAATATTCAATTAAACATAGTGACAACAAAATACAATGACTGGCAGAACATATTCACAATAAAAACAGTGTCGAGTAGAGTCTCTGGTTTTATGCAACGGCGCCATGTGCACCCGACCGATATGCGGGCTTCACCGCCCAGTCTGGGGCGCCGGGAGGAGGCTGTTGGCGTTTTGGTGCAGGGTCGGGCATCTGGGACCGCACCACGTCCAATCTAACGCCCCGCTGACGCTTGTTGGTGTGATTATTCTCGTTTTTGTCGAGGTGGGCTTTGTAGCCCCTCAGCTCGTTGCTTTCCCACACCAGTGGTTTGACGAGGCGGTGGAATTGCTCGCTAGGTTTGCACCCTGCGTCGACCGCCTCATGCAGGCCGCGATCATCATCACTGGTGTAGTCGGGTGTCAGGACGGCCCTCACGGCAGACTTCCTATGCTCGTCCCACGACACGACAAGCTTTTCCAAAGCCACTTCTCGTCTTTTGAGCTTCTGCAAGGTTAAAAAGACAATTTTTATTCTATTTTTTGGTATTTCATTTTTTGTCCGGATAATCGAAGTAGAGGTTTTTTCAGATGACTGGGAGGATAACTTAATATATCAAAGAAACAATTTCCAATGTAATTGGAGCCTAATTATTCACCAAAAAAAGATGTCAAGCATCTCAAGCATATCAAATTTTGTGTTATTTCACGGATCAAAACTTTGGAATCGTGGACATAATATTCGTGAAATGTCTTTGGTCGTCACCGTTGTACAGTTGCAGGTTAGTTAACAAGGAAACTTGCTAACGATGGGACTTACCTAACACCTCTGGGCCCTACGGCTCGTAGCACCGCTAATCACGTCGAACGTCCGTAATTAAATTAGGTAGGATAATCACAATTAGTTAATCACGATTAGGAGAAACGGCTTGTAACTCACCCTACAGCATATAACACAAGCAATTTCATTGGTCTAACCTTAATCACATCCCCCTTAATCATGATTAACGGCCAAATATTTAATCTAACTAGGGAGGTAGATTAAGCTGATGATTAGGGCGAGTTGGTAATCATGAAAATCAACCAGTGGAGTTACGAGCCGTCGCGCCCTGGTCTGGGGGTATCTGGGGCCATGCACACGTTGTTAACAAGATCATGGATGATGGCAACATTGTGTGGGTGGTTCATCCCCACCCTGAATGTTGGAATATATATATATTGTTCAATTCATCGGCATCACGTCAAGTGCTCTATGACTCTATCAAGATGAGAACCGCAAAGGTTATATTCAGCTTTTGGTGTTTAGGAACACATTACCCATTGCTTACTAAAAACAATATTATTGTCTTTACTATTCATGTTGTTATGACGTAATCAACTTACCCACGCTTAAGGTTGAAGCCCCAATTCGTCCCACACCTGGCCTTGTAGGCGGAATGAACGAGTGCCTAGAAACAATATTGCACAAAGGTAGAGATTAAAACATTTGCTTTGTGCATGATTATTGAATTAGTGTAAAGGTCACCAGGTGAATACAAAATAATAAGAATTCCTCTAAATTACTTAGTTTATGAAAATATCTAGTATAGATATGGCAGGTGCCGCTGGTAGGTGTAAATATACCTGACGACACCTCCCCGCAAGCACCGACGCCCGGGGTAAAATCAATATCAGACTGCTTTAAAAGCAAGAGCACAGTGTAAGAAAGAGAGAGACCACTAGCGTTTGGATCATACGGATCGGGAGATTCGAAGGGGTTTAGATAGCTATACAATCACAGGGACATCTGGTGACTTACACGGTACTACCGCACGACGGTCGGAGGTGAGACTAGGCGGACTCTAAGGAGGAAGCTTACTCTCCCCTAAACTGGAACTGTTATACCTTTGGACTTATTACCATCACGAGCAACTGTACGCATCACCATATCCATCAATAAACTTACCGTACTGCCAAGCGTTGTTCATGTTATGGATTGAGCGCCCATCTCGTGGACTTACTCACCACTCGACTAGCACCCATCAGAGACAATATTAACAATAGTAATTATCTCGGACAATGCACTATAATTATAGTTAACCCTAAAACAACACAATAGCGTTCAATATAACAAGCCAAGAATTAATGGGGGACTTCTAAATAAATTTCAGTGTACGAAATCTTAACATAAAATGGCGCGGTAAAAAAGAACATCAGGGCTATACTAGGAATGAGATGATTTCTAAACCAACTGAGAACTCTATTAAGGATAGACACCAGTGGTTGAGGTGTGAGTCTTTGATCAAAACCACAAGATCTGTTTTAAATAGTATTACTTAACAGACAACACAATTATATAGCCAATAAAGAACCATAAATATTGATATGATTTATGTAATAATAGGCTGAGAAATGGTTATAGAACATGGAAGCGAATTTGATAACCATAATTTTCAAACTTATTTTCTGAACATTGATATCTCACTTAATATTTAACATAGATTTTTGAAAATTTTAGGAGATCTTCTTGACATATAACGGGAGGGAAGCGTGTCTCAAAATTTTGATTTAGGTCTTCGTCATGTTTTTATGAAATGTAGAAAATGAAAATGCATAAAAATCTAAAAAAAGTTTCCCGTTTTTGGCTGTTTTTGGCCATAAAATCAAATCTAGGACCTAAATTCAAAATCTGAGACACACTTCACTGCATATGATTGTTATGAAGATGTATGTGAAATTTTATTGCTGTAGGTTAATTATTAACCAAGATTTTGATGTTCAAAAAATAAAAGTGAAAAAATCAGTTTAAAATTAATGAAATCTCAGCTTTTAGTTACTTTATAATTCTTTTTAGATCAATAGATAAAGAAAAATACGAGCATTTCAGTGATGTAAAGTTTGTTGTGATCAGAGCAATATTAAAGAATTCATTGATGATTTCTTGAAATGGCCGTTCACCACTGGTGTCTATCCTTAATCGGTAACGTTTTAGAAGGTGACATTATTAGTTTAACTGTAAAAACAAATTTCGGAACTTACACATATTTCTGGGCGTGTGTGTGGTTTGGAGGGTTTGCCAGGCTTGGCTTTGTTGCCCAGCAGCTCCACTTGGGCTTTTGCCGCAGCCGCTTCCTCCTTCGCCTTACGGCACTGCTCCTCCAGGTGCTCCATCCTGGCAAACAAATCTGCCATGGACGGTTGAGACGTGGAGGGCCCAGGCGTGGACGAGGTTTGGGACGTGGAGGGCCCAGGCGTGGACGAGGTTTTGGACGTGGAGGGCCCAGGCGTGGACGAGGTTTGGGACGTGGAGGGCCCGGACGTGGACGATGTTTGGGACGTGGAGGGCCCGTGCGTGGAAGACGTTTGGGACGTGGACGACGTTGACGACGTTGGAGACGTGAAGGGCCTGGGCGTGGACGACGTTTGGGACGTGGACGACGTTGACGACGTTTGAGACGTGAAGGGCCTGGGCGTGGACGACGTTTGGGACGTGGAGGGCGTGTACAATGGACGCATTTGAGACGTGGAGGGTGTCAACCAGGGTGTGGAGGGCGTGGAGGGCGTGGAGGGCATGGAGGGCGTGGAGGGCGTGGAGGGCGTGGAGGGCGTGGACCAGGATGCAGATGCAGTGCAGCCTTGGGAACCATCAAGGCTAAGGTCGTTGAGGGTGGATCCTTTTTCCTGGAACATGGAAAAATTCGCATTTTCGTCCTGAGACAGTCTGGTCACCATCATTGGTCTCCTCCCGCTGAGACAATTCCAGCTCCAGAAAACCTGCGCCTATTGATGATTCAAGATCAGTGATTTGCGTGCCGCCAAATTTTGGGCAGCTGGTGATCATCCTGCACAAGCTAATACTCGGGTTGGACAGCACAGAGTCAAGAAAATCAGTTGATGCATTCATCTTGGCAGCAAGTTTTCAAGTAATGTTAAGCCATATGCCACGCTGTATTTATACATCCCCGGCTGGCCCCCCTGCGGACACATGATCTGGCGAAATCGATCTTTTATCGATGAGGCAAGACTTTTACCATAAGTTACGTCCTAGACGTGACGGGGTGTACACGAGGTATCAGCGACACCATGACTGCCGCCCCTTTTGAGGCCTGTTGCGTGTCAAGAAGTGTTAAGACTACCCCGCGGGCCGCGTGCCGCCATACTCCTGTGAGGGACCTGACACAGAAGCTAGTTGGCATGTGCTGCCTCAGCTGGCCAACACATGGACGCGCTCATCATTGACGCGTGTCCCCGTGTCAAACGCGACAGAAGTCATTTCAGAGGAACCCCCTGTCGATTGGCTCTTTGAAGAAAATAGCGACCTATTAGCCGTGCTACGCGCTACCCAGTGTAAGAACCCGTGAAGCCCCAGACTAGAAGAAGTCTTTTTAGTTATACCTTACGTATCGTTTAAGTTGTAGGGTGGATAACATGACATGACCAATCCGACCATCAGTGGCTGCTTCTCTTGTTAGTAATATACCTGGGTTGGAAATTTATTGGTATCTGCTCGAAATTGGCAGCAGGCTGCCGCTCATTGGCGCAGGGTCAACGTCGGAGGGCTACAGTGCAGTGCTGTCTGAGGATCTACCGCCGATGGGAAACGCCCCTATTTCCACTGGCTCCCATTCCCGACGAAATGGAAGCTATAGGAAGTGCTGCCTGCCCACGAATGATCATCCAAAGGCTGAGGATCCTTTCCAGGGCCCTGACCGTCGCTTTGTCGGGCCCACTCACGCTCCATCTGAATGGCAGTGACGAACCCTTGACGTTTGAACTCCCGCAAGAAGTCAAGATTCCTCGTATGGAGCGCGTCCGCATGAACAAATATTTCAGGCACAGACTTTGTAGAGCGAGCGTTTGCCTCCTAGACAACAGGAACCACATGGTCAAAGAACTACCGCCAGCCGAGAAACTGGGCTGCATGCCTGACGTAGGCTCTTGGGTGTGATGGACAGAAACACATGAAACAGAATTAAAATGGACATTCATACACTGAAATTTTATAGTTATATATAAGTGTACAATATGTTTTAGGTATATATGTTAAAATATTAATTGTGAAATGTTCACGAAGCTTTCGAGTTACATATACATTAGTGTATGAGATATGTTGAGTATATGTGAAAATTTGCGAAATGTTCACATGTGGACATCCTAAAAACTATTCAGCATGCATAACAATAAAAGATTTTGATATCATGAACACGTGTAGTCTTATGTGTCTGTGACTAAATGTGAATTCATGAGGGTGACAATGTTAAGAAAGAATTCATGACATGAATTTGGAACTGGTGCCTAAACAATTTTGATATAATCCATTGCTGCAGTGTGACCAAATGATGAGGGCGAGTATTTTAAACAACCAAAATCTAACATGAATGAGAACTGATAACTTTTGAGCTGCAGTGTAACGGAATAGTTAATAGAATGTATAGAACCAACTCAATTCAAAGTCAAGCGTCTGCATGTGCTTTGAATACTACGTTGTCTGAAATATAGAATTGAGATGAAAACAAAAAGTGCTGGTACCATTATAAAAGTAAGTCCAATGTTTAACAAGTAAACAGTACCATGCACACTGGGGGGGAGGAATGGTAAGTGGGGAAGATTCAGGTCACCACAAAGTTTCTTGTATTCGTCCTTATTCAGTCGGATCTCTTTCATGTATGTACGGAAGGAAACAAAATTGTCTTTAGCTTGCTTAAAAATATCCTCTTGGCGACGTCGCATTTGTTGGCTAAGAGGTAAAATTGGGAAGGGTTTATCGTAAGAAAAATCCGGGTTCACAAGTCGGCTAAGTGACAGGTTGAGGTGTTGAAGACTAGCAAGGTTAACGGGGAAAACTGTTTTTAAGGGACCTGCTGTGGAAGGCAAACAGTTAACACTTGACACGTGAATTTGCCATTCTTTGGCGGACACAGAACAACCACATTGAAACGCACGAATGCATGATTCACATCCAGGATGGGTTGTTGTTCGGTTGGGGCAGCGCACATCGACCTCGTCTATGCGAGACAACAAATAGGTCCCTGTTGCAATGACTTGGACGTTCGACCTTCTGAAATTAGACTGAATGAATATTTTGAAATCACAATAAAGTTTGACAGACTCATGATCACGTAGGTAGATAGAAATGAGGCATGACGAGGGAGAAAGCCTGCGAAGTGGTAGGTCATAATGACAAAACAGAGAATGGCAATTAGCCAGATCTGGGTTGGAAGAAACTGTGTAGTGTGTTGCGGACACCAATAAATAAGTCGTACTGATATGCTTCCCGCCGTGGGTGATCTGGCATCCTGTATCACCATATGAGTCCAGTTTTGTTTATATATATTCATCCTAACAGTGATTTATTATTGATTCTTTTGGGATTTACCCTGTGGACCTAACTCTATGCTTTTGATGTTATCAGGGGCTTGTTCAATAGATAAAAATATCACCTACAGAAAAACATACAGCTTTTTTTTTAAACTGCAGCTACAGATATAGTCAAAGAAAGACATTTCACTGTGAAAAATATTAGCATTATGTGCTAACAAGGGAGTTAGGGAATGTCTGAGAAAGTTAGAAAGGGATATGGGGTTTAAGGAGTAGCATGGGCTGAGCAAGTCAGGGAGGGGAAGAGGGGCTGCCCAAGGAAGGATTTGGAATGGAATACGATGAGATGAAAAGAAACCAGAAAATGTATTAATAAAATGAAAGTACACCAATGTCACAGCTGAAGATATACAGAAAGACAAAAGATGGAGAGAAACAAAATTTGAACACATTTATAGGCCAGGAAAGTTAGTTTTTATATACAATATACCTTTAATACCAACAAATCTCACAAAATAAGGTGAATTTATATTGGAATAGAAGGAGATGATCAACAGACACCTTTCTCTTAGATCTAGCTGTCCCTTTTAACCATATCTGTAGTGCACTGCATAACATTTCAAAAGAGCCATCATACAAGTCTCACATTTTGGAATGTTTGTGTGTGCATTCTACGAAAATGAAAATTTGTCTTTTTAATACAGAAATGACTTTTGAATAGTTCTAAGCAATTTGTCTATAGATGTCAAATCTGAATATATGACTCATTTTTGCTCCCATTACCCATGAGTCTACTCTAATCCTAAATTCTTTATTGTCATTTGTAATTACTTTGTAAATGGAGATACATGTGTGGTCTCAACAAGTTTGATTACTTTGAACAATGAATATATATCATCATAACATAAAGCCCTTAATCAAGTCTAATGATCTTATGATCTAAGCCCATAATCAAGTCTAATGAACTGGATAATTATGGGTCTATAACAAATGCCACATTGAGAGGACCTATATTCAGTGAAGTAAATATCTGAACGCTAGTTATAACTTATGGTATTGATTAATAAATAGGGAACTGTTTATTGTATTCGCAGTCTGTTGTTACTTATTCCTTCAATCGTTGCTAGTCAAGTGGTAGGTGAGTTCACGTGATGGGCGCTCAATCCATAACATGAACAACGCTTGGCAGTAGGTCAAGTTTATTTCGGGGATACGATGATGCGTACATTTACCAGTGAGCAGATGATAAGTCTCCTAAGTGTCACAATTCCAATCTGGTGGAGAGTAAGCTTTCCCTTACGAGTCCGCCTAATCTCACATCCAACAGTAGTACAGTAATTTTCGCGTAAGTCACCAGATGTCCCTGTTGTTCTTGCGTAGCTATCTAAACCCCTCGAATCTCTCGATCCATATTGTCCAAACGCTAAAGGTTCTCTCGCCCCTTACACCGAGCTCTTACTTCATATAGCAGTCTGATATTGATTTTACCCGAGCATTGACGCCTGCTGGGAGGTGTGCCCTGCTGAACACCGTCCGTCAGGTATATTTACACCTACCAGTGGCACATGCTATGTTTATACTATGTAACATCATAAGATATATAATTTGGAAGAATTCTGAATATTCCCCCACGTTCAACTGGTGAACTTCACATTATTTCAATCCTTGATATGCACAAAGTGAGAGAGTTAATTTCTACCTTTGTGCATATCAATGGGAATATTCTTAGTCTATATTTGTGTATGCCTCCAAGCATGTAATATGTATGAGGAGAAAGAGCAAGTCTATTGTGGATAACTATGCATTAATGTCAATTTATCTAAAGAATCTTTCTTTTATTAAGATCAATAGTGATTTATAATTATTTCTGGCTCTTGACATGCAAAGAAACCTTTATTCTCATTCATTAAAATGATTGACAATACGTCATACTTGTGACCTATACAAGTGACCTATATAGGTCATAGGTCAATTATATATAACAAAAAGTTTAGATTATATGTTTCTACTATGTTTTATAGACTGACATACTTCAGAACACTCAAATTGTGAATTCTACATCAACAAATTATTTTTTATGATTAAAATTGTATTTTTCAACTTTTTATTTTAAATGTGAATAACTTGATTTGCCCAAAAGTTACAGCTTGGCACCCGGCGGATTTGAAATCAGAAGATTCAGGAGATAAAGAATCAAGTAAAAAACATTGTATGTACGCAATGTCAAGGTTAAGCCCAAAAATGGGGTTTGGCAACCAGACTATTTCTCAGGGCCTAGATCAGAAGGCTGGTATATATATGACGCGAAGGTTTAACCTGCTGGGGCTGGTGGTGCAACAGATGAAATGTCATGAAATATAGCACAGATGAATTCGCCAGTCCTGGGTGGTAGGTTTTAGCCGAATTCTTGTGGACCCATTTGGCTATCACTTGCCACTCTAAATTATGCATTTCTTCGGAAAGTCTATTGGATTAATCGACCTGATTATTCAATTAGTATTCATCTGGTTCAGTGCCTTTTTTTCAGTTATTTGCGACCCATTAACTGCATTAACGGTCCCCTATATAGGTGCGGTAATAATTTAAACCTGTTAAAATGACCGGATGGCCACCCTGCTAAATGCTTTCCATGGGTCTTAAACTTTTTTTTTTACACTCCCCTTCCAGCCCTAGGCCTTCCATGTTAGATTTTTGCAATCAGTGTACAGAAACAAGGGTCCCCGACTTATACTTATTTTACCTAACATGGGGACACCTGCTGAGGTGGCTGTAGGTACCCATCGACTCATGGAGGGACAATTATATCTAAAAATCTCTCAACTTCAACCTCACACCCGTGGTGAAGTGGATAAGACACTTTACTACTGATCTGAGGGTCTTCCCTTTCTGGGTTCGAGTCCCACCGCTGCCTTGGGAGTTAGACGTGTCGTCAGTCAGACGGCAGCACGCCACCTGGTGGCAACTCAGTCACCGACCTGGAAGGGCTGGCCAGGCAAGCCAGTTCTCATGCAATCTATAAGTTAAGCAACTCCGTCCATGGGTCTCCAACTTTGGTGGACAAAATATAAATTTATTATAGTTTCTACGACAAAATCACTGCCTGTTGATAACTTGAAATTTCTGCTTCTGCTCCAAATTGTCACCCCTGATCAGGAAATATGCTTGGGCTAGGCTGGGTCGTTCTATCTCTTATATCATACATAAATCTAAAGCTTTTTTTCTTTTTAACAAGCTTGGGGGGGCATATCTTTACTACAGAGAAACATGCATAATAAAATTATAATAATCAGAGTAATATATGTATATTGGGTCATCAACTCCATGATACAGCACCAGTTAATGCACAATACAAAACAACCTAAACTCAGATTTTTACAGTGAAATATCAGTTATAGAAACATTGATTTCATTTTGAAGGAGAAAATGCATATTTTCGTAATTTCAAGAGGTTGGATTATAAATAGGTTGTCAATATCTCGTCTATCACATTAATTTATTTTAACAATATATGTAAAATCGGTAATCAACTAAGATTTGAAGGAATAACAATAAAAAATTCCAATAAGATTCATACTGGTTATAATATATAAGTTATTCCTGAATCCATATAGATAAAATCCTTCTAGAAATCGGATGCATATGGGCTGCAGCACACAATAGGTACTGGACTTATACCAATTTGAATGTTAACAATCACACCAATACTAAGTTTTTGGCTAAAAGAGGTCGCGTTAGACAACATTCCCGTACAGCAAGTAATGCTTGAGGTGGGGCTTGGGCATACTACAAAGACTGGAGTAAGCCTTAGCATCCCTTAGGATACACTTTACCAGATTGAGTGAGAGAGGTAGGCGCATTAATGGAATTAACACGTTGAAGCTGGAAAGGGGGGATTGTTTTGTTAAAGCCACACCTACCGCAATGCAATAGTGAGGCTAAACTATACTTTGTGCTAGGTCGGTGTTAATGATACTGTTACTGAAGGAGGGCTTGTAACATGAATGCACATCATAAATTGGTGCAGTAAAACTCACACCCGTTTACAAAGTTTAGGATAGTCATTTTAACCGGGCATGGAATATAACGATACTGTGCTGTTTCAGGGTTAATGGTGGAGTAAGTCATACACTTATCGACACGGCATATAGCAAAGTGATTCAAACAGGGCCAAATCTGCTTAGAGTATGAGATCAAAATGGTCCCGTGTCAATGACCAAAGTTTTGAAAATGGTAGTAGTATCACAAAAGTTTAAGATAAAAAAAATATGGTGTTCAGGGTATTCCAATGAGTATTTTTCATGGGCTGTTATAGGTCAAAGACATTTGTTATCACAACATGCCAGTGGATTCTATGGACCTGACCTTAACGTGTATCAGGATGTGAGATACGGATAAGGATTTGTTTTCTCGGATAGCTTAGACACATTTTTAGAAAAGTTCTACAATTAGATTGTAGGATTGTTTGATTATTGTAAGGGGAGACTGGATTAGAATAACCCATCTAAATAGAGCAGAGGGGGCCAAAACTATGAGGGGAGGTGGTATTGCCACTGGGTGAGCTGCTAATAATTTTTAGACTGAATTAGGATCAGATGGTGAAGAAATCTTTTTTCAAACTCCCTGGACTGTTGTCTTAAAAAGCACTCTATTATAATGTGACGGACTGTTTCTAGGGGAATAAAGCATTGTTAAACAGGAGAAAAATTCTGAACTTTTTATGTGTGAGTGGTAGAGGTAGTTGCTACTGTAGTGCTCCCCTGACCACCAGCCTGACCCAGGGAAATCAAGTTAGCTTAGAGGAGAGGTGAGAATGCCCCCAGCTAATCCTCTCCCATCAGAGACCAAAGCCTTCTCAAGGCTATAGTCGCTGATTGGTCCTATTAAGAGTGTCCTACCACACTGCCACAGTAACTACAGGGGCTAGTCACAGCAAATTATGAGGTCACAGCACATTATGGTCACCCCACATGCTGACCCTACACACAACAAGCAGTCACCACTCAGTGAACCACAAGTACGACATTGGGCAACACCTACTTATATCTTGCAGGATCTCCTTTATCTGAACATATACTTCTCAGGTGGCGGTTCACCTGTGAGCTACACAAACCTAGGTAAAACATGTCCTTTTTCTGACCTGGTAAGATTCTGAGGTGGGGTTCACCTGTCAGCTACACACACCTAAGTACAACAGTATATCCTTGTTCTGAACATGTGAGCTTCTCAGGTGATCATCTGTGAGGTCCTCCTGCTCAGACTTAAGAGGGCCACTCCCCCTGCAGATCAATCAGCATCAACAACCAGTCCATCAGAACATGTAAGCCTCACAGAAAACCACTCCCTCTCAATCGCTGGGCCACATGTGAGTTACCAGGTAACAGTACCAATGTGAAGCCTGGTCCAGCTCCAGGGGTTCCTCCCCCCTCTGATATGGTTATGGAAAAATAACTGTACCTGTGAGCTACTTGGTCAACAGGCCTGGTACTCAGCAGTTCGTAGTGTAACTACAGCTTTAACATCCTCTGGGGCTATCAACGTTGTTATGTAACCATCTTGTTTACCATACAATTAGGGCCTACATAATAAATAGTAATGACCCCAATATAAGTTAGGGATTATTTTCTATGTCATGAGTGATGGATACAAGGACCAGTGGTCAATCCTCTGAGCATCATCTTACCTGAAGACTAGTCATAGGCCAAGATGATCTTGGCCAAAAGTGGTCTCAGAAGATGCTAAGACTTGGCCAATTGACCTAGAGGTAATATCTGACCATACTCAATAATATATAAATGAATATATATCCATTAGACTCCATAATCGTGTAGTGTATTCTTATTACTGGTGTGGGTAGTCTAACCAGTGAATGTTAATATTAGGCCACTCCCCCTTCAAAACAAACATCATCAACAACCAGCCCATCAGTAAGCATGTAAGCCTAACAGAAAACCACTCCCTCTCAATACCTCTGAACATGTGAGCTTACTAGGTAACAGTACCACTGTCAGTGCTGGACCAGTCCTGGACCAGCTCAAGGGATCGGAGTCTCCCCTCTCTGATCTGGTTGTAAATAAATAACTGTCCCTACATGTGACTTGTGCTACCCAGAAGAACAGTCCTTAGGTTAGGGTCTTTGGTATTACCACAATGGGTTGAAATAAAGTTAACAGGCAACCTCCAAGCTGCATGTGGTGGATATGGGGAAGAAGCGCGCGATGGCGCACCACACACATTTCACCGAAAATATGACTGAATAGAGCGAGCCGGCGTCAATTTTCTACACTAATCAAGTCTAGCCATGTTACAGGTGCAAAATTTCGAGTTATTTTCACAGCTAAATGCTCAGAAAAGGCTGAACTACAGGCCCCAAAATGCGGACAACACGCCGGCTCGCTCTCAAATTTTGAAATGGCGGAGTGAAAGCAAAACCTGGCATGCGTGACAATCTTAGAGCAGATCTTCAGTCAAGGCTGCTCGGAGAGTGTTAGGTGGTGGCGGGAAGAAATACAGGCAATGCTCGTAGTATGTACCCCGAACTAACAACTAAACAAACACTCCAGACTGAAATCCCCTGATAACATGTCGGATACCTTGTCAACGACTAGCTTTAAATCGTCCACTACTATTTGTAACTAATCAATGACGAAGCTGCGCCGACGAATTGCAGCTAGTCCTGGACGAATTAAAACTAACCTTCGAAGATTATTCGTCTAGTGGGGATGCGGCATGAGGGCCAGCCCCTCTCAAATTTGAAATGACAGAGTGAAAGCGAAACCTCGCATGCACGACAATCTTACAGCAGATCTTGAGTGAGGGAATGTTGGGAGAGTGTTAGAAGGTGGCGGGAAGAAATGAAAGACAATACTCGTATTGAAGAGGTGGGGGTGCATTTATACAGTGAAAAGCCTAAGAATGACTGAAAATCTGGTAGCCAAATTTAAGAAAACATGCCGGACTGCTCAGACATTTGAAAATGGCGGAACATGAAACTTCTGCAAGGATCATAAGCTCCTTCCTACTGCTGGTCAAAAACGAAGCTATGCTTCAGCTCGCCCGGAACAAGCAATAAGCAAGGGACCAGTTCTTCAAGCAGATCTCTGCACTAAGAAGCTTGGAGAGTGGCCACTATAGGCGGGAACTAACGTGTTACAATTCTCCAAGAAGTAGTTGAGGACAAGTGCATAACCTATAGTAGGACGATATTTGTTAGGGGGGGGGGGGCAGTCCCAAAACACTGACATGCAAAATTTCTAAAAATAGACCCTCTCTCTGTGTCATGCGTTTCTCCTTTTTCTTCGAAATGCTGACTTTTTGTGGGTATAAACAACCTGGAACCGCCACTGACAAACACCCATATAAAAATGGGATGTAATGTACTATAGACCTTAATTTGATCAATGGAGGGGAGATGCGGGGACGTAGCTGTAGTTGGTGTGTTATAACCCTTGTTTGCGGTACAATTAATCATTACAATATTAGTCAACCTAGTGTAACTCTTTTGTTTATGATACAATTAGGGCCAACTTCTCGATACTAATGACCCCCATAAAAATTTGGTCAGACCCTCTGACCACATAGGCAAACAGGGACTGCTTGGAGAGTGTTCAATGGTGCCGGGAACAAAGCCAGTAGGTGTACTAAATTGCAATGCATTGTGGGATAGCGGCGCACACCGGCGCAGGTCAAACAAATTCACCTAACGTTGGATCCAGGATTTTAAAGGGTGAGGAAGCGCCAATAAAAAGGTGGGGACACACCACACTCTTCCCAGAAATTTTAAATTAAATTTTACAAGTTTAAATTTGGCCCAAAAGGAGGGGGCGCGCTTGTCTCCCAGGCTGTGCCTAGTTGTTAGTTTAGTTGTTACTTCTCAAACCTAATGCCAGGACTAAAATAGATTGAGTTAACTCACACAGTGAGCACCTTGATTGAAGGATGGACTAACATGAGTTTCACTTTTCTCCATTTGTTCCAATTGAGGGAGTCCCGGGTGGGTATGGCCATTGTTATGTAATCGGCCTGTTTACGGTACAATTATTGCACACTGCTCAAATAACCCAACTACAAATTAGGGATGATTATGTCATATGTATCATTTACAATCCCTGAGGACAAGTTGTGATGTAACCAGCGTGTTTACAATACAACTGGAGCAGACTTAATGACCGCAATAAAAATTTGGGATAATTATCATGTCATCAGTACCGTCTGTCAAACATCAAAGACGGTCCAGTACAATGATGTTTTGCTGCTGGCTCCATGGAAATGTAGAGTAACACAGACTCCTGCAAATATATTACAATAAACCCCCCAGTTCGCTACAAGTCACATGACTACATAAAGATAGGTTGCCCACAACACACATTTCACAGGAAATGGATAGAGTTTGTACTGCATCCTTTAGAGTGTTAAGACCGGCACCCAAACAATGAACCAACGATTCACTGTGTGGTCTAACACAGGGGTTATATGCTTCAAACAGTACTACAACCGAATAAGAAAAAAATTAAAAAAAACAATAAGAAAAAAAATATGGCCAAACATGTTTTCTAAAATATGCCATAAATAATTTCATGAATCAAACTGAGTTTAGGTTTTAACCTTGACCTTGACCCTGACCTTGCCCTGTCCACACTGCCTATACTGGTAGGTCTTCCCAGGGTCAAGGCCACCAGTCATTGAGGCTGGAGGTTAAATACACAATTATTGAAAGTACAATGCCGTGACCGAGTTCATGTTGCCCCTCATGTATTTCGCAGGTCATTTGGAAACCAGACAGTGTTGACCATCCCCCAGGGGCAGTTGTTATGTAACGATGTTGATTACCATACAAGTGGGGCCTACTAAGATATAATGACCCAAATAAAAATGGGGATTATTTTCTAGGTCGTGAGTGGAGGATGTGTATACTATAGTGGGAAAACACTATTATGTAGTATGAGGTCGTAAAATTTACCGCCGGGTCAATTGGCCAATGGCCGATGGGCCGATGGGTCAGATGAAAGGCGTCTGACCTGGGGTCACACAAGGACACAGCTATACAGCTAGACTGTACCTACATCCAAGTTAAGCCGGATTATTGGTTTGACGTTAACCTTTTTTAATATTTTTTTTAAAAATTTTATTCAGTTAACATTGTTAATGGACTTGGTGAATAAAGTTCAGTGAATTTCAAAATTAATTCTGTTGGAAAATTGGTACGGTAGTGAAACCCGGCACACCACCACACACATTACCTACACCGAAAATATTACTTTTTCGACCGTGACAGCGGGAAAGAATGGTTTCCACAGAACGGAACGACCAAGGAGGACAGAAAGAATCCCCTTTACTTGGTCTTTGGAACGACCAAGTGCAAGAAACAGGCCTAGTTGGCCGACTAAATGTGACTGAAAGTGACTTTGTCGGCCGCCAAACGTAGAACATCGTTTCTAGCGACCTAAGTTAGGACGACTAAATACCATTGAAATCAAACAAGTCGGTTCGTCCAAGGAGCCCACTGGCTCAGAACAGCCCAAAATTGAAATTCCAGGTGGAAACCCGCGTAGAAAACGCCGGCTCGCTCGCAAATTTCAAACTGGACCGTTGTTACTGGTAGCGCCCCCTGCCTTCACTCTCAGACCAGAGAGCGGTGATCCTTTTCAGCTTGGAGAGTGGAGATGGATGGCGCCAAATCTCAGTGGTGGGCTGAGAAAGCCCGACCACAAAGTTATGCTCGGAAACACTGAGCAGAAACACATGCAGGCGTACTGCAAGGTAACAAGTGGGGTTATATTAGAAATTGTTATGTAATCGGCCTGTTTACGGTACAATTACTGCACACTACTAAAATAACCATAATAAAAATTAGGGATGATTAAGTAACAGGTATCATTTAAGATACCTCAGGACAAGCTGTCTGTTATGTAACCAGCGTGTTTACGGTATAACTGGGGCACACTTAATGACCCCAATAACAATTTGTGATTATTATCATTTGATCAGTAGACAATACTCACACCATCTCTCAAATTTGGTGAGAGTCAGCCCAGCCAAATTTACTAATTGCGAGCAAAATTCTTGGCCCGAACCAACCAACATGCATACACGAACACCAAATACACGTAAATATATGTCATTGTACTTGTTTCGACTGAAATGCACACTAAATAAAAGTGAATTCTCCGCAGACTCAGTGGGATGAACCTGTCAGAGCCCCGCCCGGGCCTGAGCCTAAAGATTGGACCTGGGAATTTGACCACGGGGCTCTGCGAGCGTCAGGAGGCACTCTCATCATAAATATTTTGCAAGGTGCTTCCTCGATTTATAAATAGGGAACTGCAGGGCGGAGAAACGGGGCGCTAAAGACTGCCTGGTTCTCTCTAGCTTTTATCTCCCCTTGGTCAGTCTGCCCAGGGTCAAGGCCACTAGTCCCAAGGTCATTGAGCTCATGCTGGAGTTAAAACACACGGCAAATTTTTGAACTCATACATTAGACAGGCTCGGCCGTGTCTGAATCCACTTGCTCTAAAACGTGTCAAGGAGTGTAAGTCTTACTCCACCATTATCCCTGAAAAATCAAAGTATCATTATACCACCCATAGCAGTGGGCGTGTTAGGTAATACTTTTGCACCCACCTCAAAGTTTCCCTTCCCCTTCTGGCGTGTATATAAGTGTAAGTCAGGGGGTGTTAATTATATTGTGTCACAATAGTCCCGTCCGCTCATAGTTCTCTTCACACGCCCAACCTTCTCGGCGTCTTAACGTACCTACCCTCCATTCAGGCACCAATATAATTGCCAGCAGTGGCGTACCCAGTCCCCCCCACTCACGATTGGATTAAGCAATTTGGCTCCACAATCTGAAAATTTCGTTTGGAATTTCTTATTAGATTACTTCTCGTGTTCTATCAAAAATGAGCCTATAAAAATCAGGGGCGGACCCGGGAATTTGTAGAGGGGGGGGCCCAAAAACATGAATGTACAGGGGGGTGGGCCCCCCATCAAACATGATTTAACAGGGCAAGGGGGGGGGGGCAAGGCCCGTCCGGCCCCCCCCCCCCCTGGGCCCCCCATCAAACATGATTTAACAGGGCAAGGGGGGGGGGGGGCAAGGCCCGTCCGGCCCCCCCCCCCCCTGGATCCGCCCCTGCGTGACCCCCCCGTACATTCATGTTTTTGGGCCCCCCCCCCCCTCTACAAATTCCCGGGTCCGCCCCTGTCCCTTAATTAGATACAGTACTAGTTTAACTAAAACAGGTAGAAATATAGCATTTTTAAAACAGATTTTCTTGAAACACATTATTTAGGAGTTAAACCAGGCTGCCTAAACCAGATTCTTAAACTTCTTGGAAATACAGGGTGAAAGGCATGAAAGGGCAAATGGTCTTCACTTAAAATGATAATATTAAATAACCTTGACTACACATAAAACTATTATTTTGTGTGATTTCAAGTTTTTACCCTTATTTAACTCTCGACATAAGAAATGATAAATGCGCTATATTAGCCTGACGGGCCATGCCCCCCCTCCCCCCCTCCCCTGTTAAATAATGTTGTTTAAAAAGGGGCCCCTCCCACGTAGATTAATGCATTAGCCCCTCCCCCCCCCTCCCCCCTAGAAATGCCTGGGTCCGCCACTGCATCCCTCCGGACCGGCCCGTGGGCCATCTTTTCATTTCAATACCATTATTACAAATATAACTTCCCAAAAAAAAATTTGGAGTGGCAGGTGGTAATCGAGTGCATGAAGTTCGATTAGCTCCTACCACCCAGGTCTGGCGAATTCATCTGTGCCATTATTCAGTTCATTTCATTTCATTAGTTTGCACAACCAGACCCAATTACGTATAGAGTTTGCGACATATATATACCGTGGGTGTAATCGGGGCAACGAGAAAGGTGTTTACCAAAAAGAGACACTTTGTAGTTTCGGTCCTTGTGTTTCAGTGGGTTTTCCGATTTGGAAAACAAGCAATACCACAAGTTATTAATTTTGATCGCGGAAAGGCAAGTTTATCAACTTCAATTTACATCGCCCATCATCGTTTTCCCCAACGTAGTTTCGACGTATTTGGTCCTGCGACCGGAAGGACCTCTAGACGGCTTTCGCTGGTTTCCGACGTCATCGTATTATTCGACCCAGTGGATCTTTGGGTACCAGCTAACTCGGTCGGACCCCGGTTCGAGTCCCCTTCATGCCCTACGTTTTTCGTTCATTTAATTTCAATTTTGCAATGACGATCATCAGGGTTTTTGCCGACGAGAGGGCCATGGACCTGCAGGCTCAGGTGGACAAGCTGAACCTTTCGGACTCACAGATAGATGTGTCACACTTGCCGGATGCAACGGTAAATAACCTGGTTTCACTAGCGTGGATCCATACAACCACCCACCCTCACGATCTAGTAGTAGTTATGGGAGGTCCGTTTGATTTCCTTCTTTGGGACAACATTGTCAAGAAGTATCACTTCACACGGGAGTCCGCCGATCAGGCTGTCGACCGTATCCTGGGACATTTAAACGACGCTGACATTGCCTTCCATAGGAACTTCCCGACAGCCAACATCTTGTTCGCGGACTTTACCGGGTGTAACCTGAGCCGTTGTCCGTTCGTCCAAGACACAGACCCACAACACCAGAGAACTCTTAACGCTGCCATTATAAAACTGAATCAGGAGATTACAGCCATCAACAAACGCAACTGGCTACCGTCCTTGTTCCTAGGAAAATGGGTTCACAAACTGAGGCATACCAAACGTGGGCGGAGCCACTTTTGGTCGCACAGGTACCAGCTGCTAGCCGACGGCTACCGTCCTAGTCCCCAACTCTTGGAAAAGTGGGCTAAGCAACTTTCCCACCTGGGCCACCAATGCTCGTAAACACCCCCACACAAGAACTTTTTCTTCTTATATTACTCACCTAATTACCTGTAACCTAATGTTTGAATAACCTAGGACAAGTTTTTGGGAACATTACAGTGGCTGCTGGGCCTGGTAAATTCCCCGTTTTAAGCGTTGACTAGCTTGTGATTTAAACACATAACTTATAGCCTCTGCTGGTATCTTGCAGACCTCCGGTTCTCCTAGTCAGTTCCAAAACTTTATATGGACCCTCTGATTAACGTTTGTTAAATCTAAACATAGCTCAGGTACTGCAATTCAGTGGTTTCAAAATATTCTGTCTACCCCAAATATTAAAAAAACGTATGAGATTTGGAGATGTCACCTTGAGATTTCCTTAATTTCCGGATGTCTTTATTTGGCTGTGGCTATCATATAGTACTTCAATACGGAGAAAATAATTAAGGTATAGGATGCAAGACTGACTCAAATAGTTTATAGAAATCATGTACTTTTTATTATTTCATTAGTTTAACCAATTTAAGAGGTTTGATGAAAATAACCCAAAATGCACTCGGTCCCCTACGGGTCATCATTTAACAGGTATTGTAGCACAAGGCCAACCTAAAAAAAAAAATTGTTTCCTGTCCAGCGGGTGACCAGATAAATACGGACAATCTGTTTTTTTTCCAAATTTTTTGTTGTTGGTAAGGCTTTAACTGAAAACTTTGATAAAAAAAAAGAAATCAAAAAATGATAAAAAAAGTTTCCAGTCGGCCCTAAAATAGTCACTCGGGCAGTAAACAGGAAACAAACATTATTTTAAGGCTGGCCCAGGCCAAGTGCACTCAAGAACTGCAGCCTTAAGCTTACTATAGACCAGTACTAGTATAGGAACCTAATGAACATGTTTCAGTCCACTGATTCCTTGAGTTGAGAGTTAATACCGTTCTGTTCACATTGTTATTACATTGTTACTACCTCATGTAAATGTAATCTCATGTAGAATCATCTTGTGCCTTACTAGAGTTGACCTATGTTTATTTAAACATAATATATTGTGAATACTACTCAACATCGATGTAGAACACCGGGTATAGTGGCCAACAAATGCAATTTTTTTAGTTTCCTTGGCTTCTTGCGATGCCCTAACCATGCATCCTGCTATACGGAAGCCCTATAGCTAACCTGTTTCCTAGTTTGCCCAAGAAGTACGTACCTAGGCCTGTTATATTTCCTTCAGATAAATATACATTAGTTCATATCATTTGACTACCTTAGATAACTCAATAACATTAACTGTAACTGATGTATATTCAGCTAGTGTCTCATACTATGATGTTACCTGGCGGATTTGTTTAGGCTTTGTAAGCCCACAGTTTAGTGTCATACCTACCTAACCTATTATATCCCAGAATGATCTCACTACTATGTACAGAAAACTTGGATTTGTTAAATTATCCTGTAAGTGTCCCTCCGTACGTCTTGTTTCTTTTTGAGTATTCTTGAATTGCGCGAATGTTAATTCATCCATCTAGATCATGTTCATATGTTTAACTTTAATTCAAAGTGACTTTTTTTACCCGCACCCTATGAAGAAGCGTCTGTTGTATGTAACAGTATTCCCTCAATTTAATGATAAGGATAGGACTACTCTCAACCCTAATCGTCATGTCAAGAGAGGAGGTTGATTGTTAACTTATTTTAAACAGGATCGGGACGTTACGCTTTTTACAGGCGAACTCTCCATTTGTAATCAAAAAGTTGTTAAATCAAAAAGACCCTAAAAAAAAAAAGGAAAATTATAAAAAAAAAAACTGCTCGAACCCGCCCTCTCCTCAACTACTACTTTTAAACATGATAGTCCTAATGGTAATGAGACTGATCCGGCTGAAATTCCGAATATTATAAATTTATTATATATACTTCTTGCAAACATTCTAAATAACCTTCTTTCCCGATCTTAGCATCTGAAT
Organism: Lepidonotus clava; assembly: GCA_936440205.1. NCBI lineage: Eukaryota > Metazoa > Annelida > Polychaeta > Phyllodocida > Polynoidae > Lepidonotus > Lepidonotus clava. The sequence continues at coordinate 48,348,852 of OW387138.1, forward strand.
AAACAGGAGACACTGGGCATCACACTTCATTTAAATTAATTGTCTCAGTTAAATATGACCATTAGTTAACAAGTTCCATGTACTTTTTAAGTAACATGACAGAAAGCATTTTCGCGATTCTGCAGCTATCCCTCGCTCCCCTGTTCCCTTGTGCATAACATTTCATAATAAATCAGGTCCATTCCTAACGGCGGCAAAGTTTGTAAGCGTCCATCATGGCCGGCCTTAATCCATTAACACCCATAAGTACCCGGAAGCACCCCATCTAATCTGTACCCCCCTCTGACATCTGACAAGGGCAGGGGCACAGTCTTGGTAATCACATAACTCACACCAAACCGACTCAAGAGCGACACAGCTCTCATGCTGGGTGTCATCTGAAGGACTCCCCGCCATTATCAGGGGTTAGTTATCGAGTTAACACGGGCCAGAGTTGCCCCAGGGAACCTGCTGGGTCGGGCACTTCCATACCCAACCTACGTTCGCCTGCAAAGCACATGTAGCTAAATCTTTGACAGGCCTATTTCACCCTACCATCCATCGCCCCTCCCACCCGGAAAACCATTTACCCTTACCATCCATAGATGGAGTATTAAAAGTGTTTGAAATTAACTTCTTTTGAAGTCATCCGTGAGAGATGAGAGTCATTAAAAATTCATTAAACATTTTCTGTATGGATAAAAGGTACCTCCCGGCCTATATAACTACCCTAAATAATTCACCTTAAACTGGGTCTAAGCTGGTTAGATATAAAGCCGACCTTAAGGTTTGAGACTAATTTCAGCCAGTGCATGACTTAAATCGGCCTGAACTCCATATAAACCACCTGCAAATAAAACCTTTAAATATCGGGCAGTAATGGCATTTACAGGCTTTCTCACTTCTCATCCACAAGTTAAGGAACCCCATGCCAACAATTCATTTTGAAGTCTGCCTTCCAATTCAATTAGAACAAGCCGACACCCTAACCAACGAAAGCTTACTAGCAAGCATACGCCTAAGCTTATACTCTTCGCACGGCTTTTCTTTTGGCATTAACGTAAGGTTTCTGCACGGAGGTCGAAACCTTTAGATCCCAGGTGCACGTGGCAACTGTCTGTCTACTCCTTCCCGTGACTGGGAAAAAGTAATAAAAGACTAGGTCGGTCTCTAGCCTGCATCAGACATGGCTCCAACAGTATCCGTACTGCTCCTTCGTGGACTCTTTATCCTGGGCACTGTCTCAGCTAAGCCATGCCTATGCACCAGTACGGTAAACCGTTTTCGTACCAACTATGGTGTAGTATTCGAGAGTAAACCGTCCATCCACATAGGTAATGAGTACTTCACTACCGAAGTCGATATCATTTTACCACTTCCTCCTTCTCCCAAACAGGCAGCCGCACTAAATTGTAGACACGGCGCTACCCTGGCAGCCGGTTCAATGGAACAGTGTCGAAAAATCCAACTTATGTTGAATAACATAACATCTATTGGGAAGACTATAGCAGCGAAGGTCACCAACGGACTCCGGGAAGTGCAATCAATTTTGGAATCGACGGCCCAGCCAACACCTCCATCAGCCAAATCCAGGAAGCAGCGGGCTCTGATTCCAGAAATCGGCAAGTTCTCCGAGACTTTATTTGGAACGGCCACACTCGATGACTTGAAGCAACAGACTCGTGCTGACCAGGTAAATGCCGATGAAATCGGCTTCCTCGATGGCAAAATAAATGCAGTCCTAAAGGTAGTTGACTCCACTTTGGAAATCCAACTCCAGGCCATCATAGAGAACACTCATTCCATATACAATTTGTCCCGAGGACTCCAGGCTTACATTAGTAACCGGGAATTGATGGTCAGGTTGATGCAAGATTTGCAAGAATTGCGTCTACTGGATTTTAAACTGGACTATTCCCTTGATGTCTTGCTACAGGCTATTCGCGACCTAACGGAGAACAGGCTGAGTAACTCTTTGATATCGGAGACTGATATGAGGAAGATTCGGTACCTTTTCCTTTCCAAGTCCAATCGTTCAAATATTTATATTCCAAACACTCGCGACATGTATAGAAGTGTAACTGTTTTAGTCCCCCCGGTTTTACAGCGAAATGTTCTGAAAACTATTTTGAAGATTCCCGTTATTTCCTTAGACAAAATATTTACGGTTCTAAAAGTGAACACCTTCCCTCTAGCCTTCCATGGGCATTATACTCGCCTCTCCAACACACCGGCTTATTTATTGGTGTCCGCAACCCAATACACGGTATCCTCCAACCCAGATCTGGATAATTGCCATTCTCTGTTTTGTCATTATGACCTACCAATTCGCAGGCTTTCTCCCTCGTCGTGCCTCATTTCTATCTATCTACGTGATCATGAGTCTGTCAAACTTTATTGTGATTTCAAAATACTCATTCAGTCTAATTTCAGAAGGTCGAACATCCAAGTCATTGCAACAGGGACCTATTTGTTCTCTCACATAGACGAGGTCGTTGTGCGCTGCCCCAACCGAACAACAACCCATCCTGGATGTGAATCGTGCGTTCGTGCCTTTGAATGTGGTTGTTCTGTGTCCGCCAAAGAATGGGAAATTCCAGTCTCAAGTGTTAACTGTTTGCCTTCTACAGCAGGCCCCTTAAGAACAGTTTTCCCCGTGAACCTTGCTAGTCTTCAACACCTCAACCTGTCACTTAGCCGACTTGTGAACCTGGATTTTTCGTACGATAAACCATTCCCAATTTTACCTCTTAGCCCACAAATGCGAGTCCGCCAAGAGGATATTTTTAAGCGAGCAAAAGACAATTTCCTTTCCCTCCGTACATACATGAAAGAGATTCGACTGAATGAGGTCGAATACAAGAAACTTCGTGGTGACTTGCATCTTCCCCACGTACCATTCCTCCCGCCCAGTGTGCACGGTACTGTTTACCTGTTGAACATTGGACTTACTTTTATAATGGTACCAGCACTTTTTGTTTTCATCTCAATTCTGTATTTCAGACAACGTAGGATTCAAAGCTCATGCAGACGCTTGACTTTAAATTGAGTTGGTTATATATACATTAGCTATTAACTCTTCCTTTTATTGCAGCTCAAAAGTTATCAGTTCTCATTCATGTTCAATTTTTGTTGTTTAGAATATGTACTCGCCCTTATAATTTCGTCACACAGCAGCAATTCATTTCCCATTATCAAAATTTGTTAAGGACCAGTTCCGATTTCATTGTCGCCCTCATGAATTCCCATTTATAATTAGTCACAGCCACATAAGACTATACACGTTCATGATATCAAAATGTTTTATTGTTATGCATGCGGAAAAGGTTTTAGGATGTCCACGTGTCAACGTTTCGCCTATTTTCCCATAAGTGTATTTACTGAACATACACTAATGTACATATGTAACGCGAAAGCTTCGTGAACATATGCATTTCACAATTTAAATTTTCCCATATCTACTTCAAACATATCGTACACTTTTATATAACTGTTCATCACACCCAAGAGTCTACGTCAGGCATGCAGCCCAGTTTTTCGGCTGGGAGTAGTTCTTGGGCCATGTTGTTCCTGTTGTTTATCAGGCAAACGCTCGCTCTACAAAGTCTGTGCCTGAAAAATTTGTTCAGGCGCACGCGCTCCGTACGAGGAATCTTGACTTCTTGCGGGAGTTCCAACGTCAAGGGTTCGTCACTGCCATTCAGGTGGACCGTGAGTGGGCCCGACCAGGCGACGGTCAGGGCCTTGGACAGGATGCTCGGTCTTTGGATGATCATTCGTGGGCAGGCAGCACTTCCTACAGCTTCCATTTCGGCGGGAATGGGGGCCAGTGGAAATAGGAGCGTTTCCCATCGGCAGTAGATTCTCAGACAGCACTGCACTGTAGCCCTCCGACGTTGACCCTGCGCCAACGAGCGACAGCCTGCTGCCAATTTCCAGAAGATACCGATAAATTTCCACCCCAGGTATATCACTAACAAGAGAAGCAGCCACTGATGGTCGGATTGGTCCGCGGGTTGGAGGTGACTAGGTCTCACCACTGGCCTTTCCTCCCGAACAAGACGCAGACGCAGACTTGCGTTTAACAGTCGCTCGATGTCCATGGCCATCAAGTGGCTGTTCTGAACCAGTGTATAGTACAGGCACATACTTATACCCCCCACCCCACACGACATCACAACCCCCCAGGTACTGTAAGGGCTTCGTCTAGTCTTTAGCGAAAAGTTAACCCTCGGTCGACAACTTAAACGCTAGGTAAGGTACAACTAAAACGACTTCTTCTAGCCGGGGGCTTCACAAGTTTTTACACTGGGTAGTGCGAAGCACGTCTAATAGGCCGCTATTTTCTTCAGAGAGCCGATCGACAGGGGGTTCATCTGAAATGACTTCTGTCGCGTTTGACACCGGGACACGCGTCTATGATGACCGCGTCCACCTGTTGGCCATCTGAGGCGGCGCATGTCAACTAGCTTCTGTGTCAGGTCCCTCACAGGAGTACCGCGGCCCGCGGCCCGCGGGGTAGTCTTAACACTTCTTGACACGTAACAGGCCTCACAAGGGGCGGCGGTGAGGGTGTCGCTGATCAGCTGATACCCCATGTACTCCCCGTCACGGCTAGCACGTAACTTATGGTAAAAGTCTCTCTTACCCCGTCCACACCCCGTCACGTCTACCATGTAACTTATGTTCAAAGTCTTGCCTCATCGATAAAAGATCGCTTTCACCAGATCATGTATCCACAGGGGGGCCTGCCCGGCATGTATAAATACGGCGTGGCATATGGCTATATAGATCACTTGAAAACTTGCTGCCACCATGAACGGGTCAACTGATTATAGTGACTCTGTTCTGTCAAACCCGTCTACGAGCTCATGCAGGATCTTGACCAGCAGCCCCAAATCGGGTGGCGAGAAAATAACCGATCATGATTCATCAGCAGGCGTAGGTACTCTGATGTTGGATATGTCTGCGGATGCGCGTCAGTATGGGTCTCAGAATGGGTTTCAGGATCTCTCTGCGGATCAGTCTCTTCAGGACTCCCTGTACGCGGACGAGGGATCCACCCTCAACGACGTTGAGCTTAGCCTTGGTGGTTCCCAAGGCGGTACTGCATCCGCATCGTCGTCCACGCCCTCCACGCCCTCCACGCCCTCCGGATCCACGCCCTGGGGGATGACGCCCTCCACGTCTCAAACCCATCCATGGTTCCCCACCTCCACGTCCAGAACGTCGTCCACGCCCGGACCCTTGACATCGCAAGGGTCATTCTCGTCGACGACGTCCCAAAGGTCGTTCACGCCCGGGCCCTTGACATCGCAAGGGTCGTTCTCGTCGACGACGTCCCAAAGGTCGTTCACGCCCGAATACTCGTCCTCGTCCGGCCCCTCCACGTCTACAGCTGAACCGTCCATGGCCCATTTGCTGGCCAGGATGGAGGAGCTGGAGAAGAAGTGCCGAAGGGCGGAGGCTGAAGCGGCTGCGGCAAAGGCCCAGGTGGAGGTGCTCGTGAACCAAGCGAAGCCAGCTGCAGCTGACAAACCACCCAAACCACGCAATGAAATATGTGTAAGTTCTAAAGTTTGTTTTTACAGCTATAATTAACTAATAATCTCACCTTGAAAACGTTACCGTTTAATATAGTTCTCGGTTTGTTTAGAAATGATCTCATTCCTAGTATAGCCCTGATGTTCTTCTCTTTTGCCGCGCCCCCAGGGAACATCCCGGAAAACAACGAAAATCCGTAATGATTTCGTACACTGACATATAGTTAGAAGTCCACTATTAATTATTGGCTTATTATATTGTTTGTAGCAACTCGTTCGTTCGGCCTACAAGGCCAAGAGAGGTGACCCTGATTGGGGATTCAACCTGAACCGTGGGTAAGTTGATTACGTCATAACAACATGAATAGTACAGAAAATAATATTGTTTTTAAGTAAGCAATGGGTAATGTGTTCCTGAACACCAGAAGCTGCAGCTGAATATAAGTTTTGCTGTTTTTTCTCATGTTAATAGAGTCATAGAGCACTTGACGTGATGCCGATGAATTGAACAATATAAATAAATTCCAACATTCAGGGCGGGGATCAAACACCCAGATAACGTTGCGATCATCAAGGCCGTTGTTGACAACGTGTGCCTGGGGCCAGATACCCCCAGAGAAGAGGTGTTAGGTAAGTCCCATAGGTAGCAAGTTTCTTTGTTAACTAACCTGCAGCTGTACATTTCATGCATCTAATGTCCATGATTCCAAAGTATTGGTCCTTCAATTAACACAAAATTTAACATGCTTGAAATGCTGGAAATCTGTTTTTAGTGTCTAAATAGGCTCCACTTACATTGGAAATTGTTACTTTTATAAATTAAGTTATCCTCCCAGTCATCTGAAAAAAACGTAAGTTCTATTATCTGGACAAAGAAATATAATACCGGTGTAATGATGGTTTTAATTCCTGAATAATATGTTGACCCTCACTTTGCATTTTTAACATGTATTCCCTTGATTTATTGCCTTTATATTGCCTTTGTCTACTTAATGGCTCCAGTTTTAAGCATACTTCATGTCCTTCCTCTTTTTCTAGCTGCTGCCAACACCTACTTCAAGACCCTCCAAAGCAGGGCCAGCAGAATCCGGAACGACCGAATCAAGGCTGAAAATGAAAAGTCTATCATCCGTCACCACGTCAACGAGGTAAATAAATTTTTGTTACAGACTTCCTCTATAGACCACAAAAGTCTGACGTCACGGACCCCTCCCGCACCACGTGTTGGGCCTAAACCTTTTACGACCGGCCCCGGTAACCCTACACCCCCGGTCACCGGCCCGGCCCGCCCTGGAGGGGGCACCGATAACACCCGGCTGGACCGCGGTCACCCGTACACACAGACAATAACATTGCCTATAACTTTGCTATTTATTAACTCTTTTTCTTTTCAAGTATATCATAATGCACATTGATAGTTCCCCTATGAAAGTGAATCGGCAATTTGGCTTAAAACAGGGGGCCCGGCTGTGAAATGATCTTATGGTTGTAACACTGAAACTTGGGAAACAATTATAATTTTTTTACATTATGAATTTTTATAGAGCACTGTAACCTTACTTGCTTCCTTGGACAATAATCTTGACATACAATTAGAATGGATATGACACAATTAATAAAAAGTGCCTGTATGTTATAGAGACCAAGGATAGAGCACCGCTTTTAAAATTAACTGCAGTGACCAGCTTTTAAATTAAGGCAACTGAAATATTGAAAAACTTGTTTGTGTTTATTTGATGTTCTTGACCAAGTATGTCGTAACTGTATTAAAATAAAAAAGTGTCTTTTTAACTTTGCAGAAGCTCAAAAGACGGATAGTGGGGGTGGAAAATTTCGTCACAATGTGGGACGAAGCTCGTAAGAATTCCGTGAGGCGCCTCCTCACCCCCGACTACACGAGCGACGAGGAGCGCGGACTTTATTTTCCGGTCGACAAAGACGGGAAGACCACCGAGCGATTCCACCGCCGCGTCAAACCGCTCGTGTGGGAGAGCGATGAGCTGAGTGCCTACAAAGCCCACCTGGACGAAACTGAGAAAAAAGAACTTAGCCGCCGTCAGCGGGGCGTTAGATTGGAAAAGAAGCGGAACAATGTCCCCGACGATAATCCAAAACGCCAACAGCCTCCTCCCAACACCCCAGACTGGGCGGTGAAGCCCGCGTATCGGTCGGGTATCGCCGATGCACAGCCAATTTAACTTATTTCTAAAGGGTCTGTTTAAAGCTCTATTTTATGTGATGTTTATGTTTATCATCTTTATGTTTTCTTTACACTACGTTTAATTGTATGGTCTGTGTCACGCTGTATGTTAGGTCTTTGTACTTTCTTCAATTGTATAGTCGTTTTATAAACTTTTATCAAAGAACTTTGCGCTTCTTGTTTTGATTGTGGCATGCTCGATAAGCAGGGAAGTATTTCTATAGATATGTTGGTTGCCTAAGACTCGCCTTATATTAGTCTAAAACCGTACGCGTTATCCAGGTCCTTCTCATAAGTGAATCTTAAATTTATGAATACTTTTTATTTACGATACGAAACGCATTTAACTATAATGACGTGTCATTTTGTTGAAAACCCGAATGTGCTATTTCTTGAAGATAGACCACGAACTTGAAATCGATTACAATACAACACTTTTTTGATGAGTGTTATGGTACAAGGTCTCTACCATTAGAAGAGCAATGGAATGACACCTAGGCCTGTTATCAATAATAGCATAAATCAATCATAAAAAGTGTATTTTAAACAAACATAAGCTCGATATACGATTTTTAAAATGATGCGACATGAATCATCTCTTCGTACTTATTTCGCAGTCATGAAAAAATAATGTTGCATGAAGCCGGTTTTAATTAAGAACTGTTACTTCTTTCCTAGTGGATCCTTTTTAGTTAGATTCCATGCAGTAAGTTGCAAAAGTAATTTTTCAGAAATTTTATTATGATCAAATACATCGCTGCCAGTAGGACCTATCAAAATTTACAAGTGACCATGTAGTCTCCTGATGAACCCGAAATACTTTCTAGGATTTGTATGACACGGTGACCTATATTCTTTCTGTGAGAGAATAAAAAAACCTCATGCATATAGTGTAACCCTTTAAAGTGGGAGTTCTCCGGGAGTTATGTATAGGTAACTTGGAGCTTCTGTGACATTGCAAAATTAATAATTTAAAAAACGAACAAGTCGATTTAGGTGTCGAGATTTATTAAGGGACGATAGCTTAATTAGCTATAGCCATAATTTCGGTTGGAGCCCGATCGCCAGATTGTGGCGTTAACCACATTTAATTCCACTACTAGTTTTGGTTGCAGACCTAGTTTAGCCTCAGGCCCCTAACTTAGGGGCCTGTCTCACAGATTACATAAGGGGTTGACCCTAGCCCGAGCCAGAGTAAAAGCGCTCTTGTCAGCGTCATACTGCTCTTTCCAAAACCGAAATTTTATTTAGCTACAAATTCAATTTATAACCATAACACTTGTATCGATTGCACGCACGTTCGGCAGCATATTGGTAGTAAACACACAAAAATACAACATTTTTCACACAAGACTTAATCAAGGTCAACACGGCTTAAGTCGACTGAAGTATTAGTACTAATTGCAAGCTCACCGGGCCGGTATTTCCCCAAAAGAACAGGCTCTCCTATGCCTATACCCATGGTAACCAACTGGTAGCGTATAATGTCCTTAGTCATCAATCTTGTCAACATGATGTCCTTCAGTTTATTAACCTTTAAATGTGTGGGCAGTCGTGTCGATGTGCCGGTATAGCAGTCGGTCATTTGGATGACACAGTTAAATGTGTATCGTGCGCCTAGGCATATATTTTCGGCTTTAGTCAGTGTGATAGGATCGTCTGTTTGAAAGATATAATCTCCAAAATGTCCAGGGAACGTGCCTATTTTAAGCCATACACTGTGATTGCCCGAGACAAGCAAGTATACACGAAAACGAGCATCTGCGAAGATGCGATTAATTCCGGAGCAAACAAAGAATATGCTAATAATTATGGCTACGGCGAGGATAAGAAGAAGAGTGTACGAAGAGAGAAGTACCACAGTTGGGAATTCTTTAATGTTTCCGTCTCCTGGGTTGGCTTCAGATCCAGTGTCAGTTACGGTATGGTCCTGGTCCAACAAGGCTTGCAGGGTGTCATGAAAGGTGAGGCCGGTCATCGCATCGTGTTTTGGTGGAGGGTGACCGGTAAATGGAGCAGTGAGGTTGACCAACCGGGTACGGGTTACTCCAGGCTTATTGTGAACGACCCTAGGCCAGTGTCTGCCACTGGCAGCTCGAACAAATTCCACGCATGATACAAGAACCAAGTACGCGGCAGCTATATATTGAAAAAAAAGAAAGAAGAGAACATGAAGGTTGTCATCTCAACTTTAAACAAACACCTTCCTTCCAAATTACCATGGCCAGGCTATTCAAACAGACAGAATAAACTATAACTGCCATATGGCCACACCCTAGAATTCAGAAAACTGGCCATATTAATTAATTAGGAAGGGCGACCCCCAGAATGAATACATATGTTTTACCTATTTTGAATAATTTGGAAAGTCGGCCATCGACTCGTATCACTTGTAGAACAAAAGTAATTAAGAAGATTCTCACCAAGGGTGGCACTCAGGATTTTGACACTCATGATATTCACGTAGCCGTACACCAAACGCACTATATAACGAAATAAGCTGGCCCTAAGTAGTAGCAGAAAGCTTAAGGTTTGCCTTCGAGCTAAACTTCGAGCTCAGTTTTCAAGGCAGATGAAATCCTATCACCAGTCGACCTGACGGCGGCCGATGCGTTTCGGAAGCTGAGGAAACTTCACCGCCCTTTAATGGATAGACCCTAGTTTTTAATGGCAGGTGTCATGCCCTCACCAGTCCAGACGGCGGACGATGCGTTTCGGAAGCTGAAGAAACTTCAAGCGCCCGACAAATCACGACAACGCGCTACCGTGACGGCCAGGCTGGAGGTGACAGTAATCTCCTGGTAATACTGTGGCAGGCTGTTCTCGGCTTTAATTTCACACGGGTGTCTGAGGTTAGGAGCTCGAGTGCAACTACCCCTGGGTCGGGGCTGTGGCATGTCGCGGCAATTCGCGGCTTTCAGCTGGTGGGACCATAGGCGTCGGTCTGTACCATATATAAATACTTGGGTCGCGGTCGCAAATGGGGAAGGTTCATCGCCCTGAAGTGCTGCTGTCTAACTCAAGTTCGCCATGGCCTCGCGATCGTGGTGTTTCAAGGGTCTGACCAGTGACCAGGCAGAAACCAGAAGAAATATGGACACTAGCCGAAACCGATGGTGCGACACATGTAAACGTCCAGTTTCAAAAAGTACATATAACAGGAAGCATCGTATGGAGCATGGTGAGTACCAGATAAATAGTATAACTAGGATAAAGTCACTTTCACCTGAAATCGATATCCTTCAAAACCTTCCTAGCTAGCTTGCGCGCATCGATATTATTTTCAAATACCTACTATACTCTTAATGATCAGTTAGTGTTTGGAAAATTATCGGCAGCCTAAATCTTTTCTTGACAATTAAACAATTGTTCAAATAATGAATGACTTAAACAATGGACGTTATATATATGTATCCCTCCATGCATCTTTCTATCATAGCTTTTGAGTCAGAGAAACAACATTGGGTGGGAAAGTCTGTACTCTGAAACCCTACTGTACATTTAATTTATTCTTATACATGTGTCTTGCAGAACCACCCCCATTTGGTTTACCTCAACGCGCTGGCAATCAGGCAGAAGTGGGTCTTGAGGCCGAAGCTGCAGATATTCAGGCTGAGGCAGGTAACCAGGCTGAAGCAGGTTTTCAGGCTGAGGCAGTTAACCAGGCTGAAGCAGGTTTTCAGGCTGAGGCAGTTAACCAGGCTGAAGCCGGTTTTCAGGCTGAGGCAGTTAACCAGGCTGAAACAGGTTTTCAGGCTGAGGCAGGTAACCGGGCGGAAGCAGGTTTTCAGGCTGAGGCAGGTAACCAGGCTGAAGCAGGTTTTCAGGCTGAGGCAGTTAACCAGGCTGAAGCAGGTTTTCAGGCTGAGGCAGTTAACCAGGCTGAAACAGGTTTTCAGGCTGAGGCAGGTAACCGGGCGGAAGCAGGTTTTCAGGCTGAGGCAGGTAACCAGGCTGAAGCAGGTTTTCAGGCTGAGGCAGGTAACCAGGCTGAAGCAGGTTTTCAGGCTGAGGCAGGTAACCAGGCTGAAGCAGGTTTTCAGGCTGAGGCAGGTAACCAGGCTGAAGCGGGTATTGAGGCTGAAGGTGGTATGCAGGTTGAAGCGGGTATTCGGGCTGAAGGTGGTATCCAGGTTGGAGCTGGTATTCGGGCAGAAGCTGCAGCTGCTAATCAGCGGCAGGCTGAAGTCGGGAATCCGGGAGAAGCAGACAGTCAGCCTGTGGGTCGCAATCAGCCTGTTGAAGAGGCGGTACCCATGGAAGCCGATGAGGAGTCAGGTGATGATATGGAAGACTATTACGGTACCATGGAAGATTCCCAAGAAACGGAAGAAAATGATAAGCTTGATCCAGAGGCAGTCAAGATTCGCAACAGGGCCATCCGTCACTTAAAAGTGGTTTTCGGTGACGGGACGGGTCTTCCTAGCCCATTGGCAAGGCTTGTTAGTGGTACCCCTAATAAGAATATCCAAAGCCTATTTTCATGGGTTCTGTTCTTTCTTTTGCAGTGGCAGATCCACACCTTCACCAGTGATACGCAAATGGCTAAAGTTATGTGCTTCATTTGTGAATTATTGACGGTAGCAGGTAATGACCGGGTTTCACAAGCAGCGGAGGCAGTATTCCCCAAAACGATGCGGATGATGTACAAATGGTTGGGTACAGACCTAACGATGACTAATTACTCTATGAGTGTATGCTGCCCGGCCTGTTATACGTTGTCGCATTCTGTGTTGTCCACCACTGAGCGTGTGCGAGGTCAAGGCTTTTACACGGATCGTAATGGTAATCAGCAACCCATTAGGTGCACAACCATCGGTGATGATTTAAAACGTTGCAACAGGAAATTGTTTTCTGAGGCCAAGATTGTTGGGGAAATTACCTTCCTTCCAGTCAGGACATTCTGTTACCAGTCGCTCGAGAAGAGTTTGCAGGTTATGATGAAACGTCGAGGTTTTGAGCTGAAATGTATAGAATGGAAGGGAAGGAGGTTACCCGACAGAGTGTATGCTGACATTTACGACGGTTCGGTATGGAAAGACTTTAACGCGAACAACGAGGGCTTTCTTGATAATGAAAACAACTTGGCTCTTCAGATGAATATCGATTGGTTTCAACCATTCTCTCGGAAAGCTTCGATGTCAGTAGGGGGCATTTACCTAACAATACTTAACCTACCCAGAAATGAGCGGTACAGACTTGAGAACGTCATACTATACGGTATCATTCCAAACTTAAGTAAAGAACCTGCCGACCTTACCAGTTTTCTGAGGCCCCTAGTCAACGAACTCAAGGAATTCTGGCATCAGGGAAAAAGGCTTATAACCAACGATTGCCCAAATGGCAAGACCGTTAAGTTGGCGCTTTTGAACGTTGCTGCCGACCTGCCTGCAGGGAGGAAGACCTGCGGTTTCCTGCTACCTAATGCTATCATGGGTTGTTCAAAATGTCTGAAGGAATTCAAGAATTCAAACCGTGGAGGATTCAACATGGCCGAATTGGACTCCTCGTACTCTGGACCAACACAAGGAGAGAGTGAGTGAGATTACAGCTGCATCCACCCCGAGAGAGAAAAGTAAACTTGAGAAACAGTATGGAGCTCGTTCCTGTGTCCTCCTAGAATTGCCCTACTTCAATCCCATCAGGTAAGTTCAATCTCCAGGCCGAACAAATTTAAAGGCCAATCTTACACAGAATTATACCAAAATATTAACAATTTTAATTTGACATTTGAATAAACATTAATAAAAATGTTTTCATTAGCAGTAACTATATTATATGACATTCATTTCTTCAGGTTCCTCTCGATCGATGTGATGCATAATGTACTGTTGGGTAAGTGTTGAAGCTTGACCTAACGTTAATTAATGTTTAGCACTGATAATGTGTTTGAAATGGAACTTGCATTTGCCTTTAATTTGGACTATTAGTTCATTGGGGTTTCAATACCGATTTCACATATGTGCTTTTATTATTGGGATTCAGGGACTGCCAAGCGAATGTGGAAGAGGTGGACCGACAAAGAGTTGTCAAAGAAGAAGAAGAATTCAACAGATGACGTTGTACTAAGCGCTAATCAGGTGTTGACTATTGATGCTCGTCTGAATCAGTTTAAAGAGGGACTACCGGATGACTGCGTGGTAACTAACATCAAATCGAACGCTGGGATGTGGACGGCAAAGGAGTGGAAGAATTGGGTTACAGTCTCGTCTGGATACTGCCTCCAGGGCCTTTTGCCGGATAATATGCTTCATAGCTGGCAGCGTTTCGTAGAAGCCACTCGACTTCTGTGCAAGCCTTGTATTACATACCACGAGATAGAACAGGCACACAGGAAACTATTGCACTTTTGCAAGAGCACAGAGCTCCAGTTCGGTTCTGATTTCATTACCCCAAACATGCATCTACATCTCCATTTAAAGGAGTGTCTCCGGGAGTATGGTCCAGCTCCCAGTACTTGGCTGTTCAGTTTTGAGCGGTATAATGGTTACTTGGGGGATGTGCCGACTAACAATCGCCAGATAGAGAAACAATTGTTTGAGAGGTTTCACCGGATGAGTCGTGTCAGTCAGGCGCGCGCCGAAATGCCGTCCAAACACGAGGGGAAATTTGGCAAACACTGCCGGCTGGGAGAAGGAGAGAAGAAAGCAAGAACGGTCCTGGAAACACTCGATGTACCCAATGAGCGAGATTTGGCGCAGTGCGAGAGCCTATGGAGTCTCCCCAACGGCTTCGAGACATTTAGAGAACAAAATGAATGGATCGACTCGGACGATCTTGAGCTGCTCAAAGAAACATACAAAAAGATGTACCCCACAGAACAGGAGATCCTAGAGAAGTCATTTCTGCCTTCAGTTTACGTGAAGTCTAAAGTCGTAAAATATGGCCCCATGACTTATTCCAGCACAAATTCCAGCAGTGGTAAAAAGTTGTCTAGACTAATGGCAAATTGGTACGAAGACGGACAGAGTGACCCCCGGGAGCGACCGTGCATCGCCACCCACTACATGAAACATTACATACAATGTAAGGCAACCGGGAAGAAGAGGCAACATGTGTTTGCAGCTGTGAAGTGGTACCAACACAGCACCGTCGAATCCAGATACATAAGTCCTTATACAATGTGGCACAAGGAAAAGTTCGAGCAACCTTCATGGGCATCTTTCCTGCCTGTTATGCGGATAAGTGGACATTTTGGATATGTGGTTGAAAAAGAAAATATGATCGTATGTCCCCTTCGGCGCCACGACTTCTTGTAGATCTAGAGGACCTATAGATATATCGAACTCGTGCACGTAGTGTCCGAAATTAAGCTGAAAACGTATGCATCATTAATGAGATTGTGCACCACAAATATTGGATATGCAACCCCCGATATATGGGAATGAAAAAATTCCATGAGAAGTGTGCACATGTATAAAAAAAAGTGCACAACTTAAAAATAGCGCACCTGGCAGTGAGTGTGCAGAATCACGAGTGTGAGTGTGCAGATCTAGACTCACGAGTGTGAGTGTGATCCCCGGGTGAAGGCCTATAGGCCCGGCCTATAGGGTGCAGCAGCTTAATTTCGGACACTGTCCGGTGTTTTATATGCATTGTTAGGATTATGTGATTTAGACGCTTTTGCCAACAAAAGCAACATTTTTTTATTAAAAATTCGTCTTTAAGTAGTGTATTCATGGGAGGAATAATTATATTACGCCCTAAACCTTATAATGTGACTACTTTCAAATTTAAAATAAAAGGTAGGAAATTACTTCGCAAGGTTACGGTGCCAGGATGTGCGACTTTGAGGTACGTTTTCTGAAGTTATTTCACAGGCTGGGGGTGTGGGGCTGTGTGCATTTACGGGTGGTTTCTTGAGTCAGGTGTCAGGACGTGCACCTCCAGCTGCCAGGGCTGCGCTGCGCGAGCGACACCTTATGTAACACCTGACACCGGTCGTTCAGGCTGCTCGGCTGACCTAGATGGCCTCTCATTACCCTGCCCCCCGGGGGGGGGGGGGGGGGGCACCAGCTTTATAAGGAGGTGCCCACCACGTGCACACACACAGTCCCGCGCCAGCCTCACGACCATAAAATACGTACGCAGAAGTTTGCTGATATTAAACGCAAGCGCCACATTGTGAACAATGGCGACCGCGCAGAAAACCCGGTAGGTGAATGAGATAACTTGCCTATAATTTGATAAGATAACATGCCTATATAGAGAAGTAGTGTTTTTTCAGGCTTTGCGGGAGAATGACTTGGGGGTTACACTTCCATATATAGAGTGTTTGTTAACAAATGTATAAGGGTGTGGATAATAGCTGTTACGTTTGGTACATATTTTCCTTTTTTTTTCGTTTTCTCCCCATACACGTAGATAACCAATTACAGACACTTAAAGGTTGTTTTTTTTGGCTCATTCAAGCAACAATGTGCGGTCGGAGGAGGAAGAGGAATCCCAGGCATGGACACCGTGTGAGGAGAAAAATATTGAAGAGGAGGAAACGATCTGGACGGAACCCCAATGGACCGAGTGGGCGCCCCTGTTCACCCCTAAGTAGGTTTAAATTGTTCAACACTGTTGATGGACAGGGATGGAAGAGAAGCATGGAAAGAACAACAGGCTCTTTTTTTGACAATTTAAAAATTGCAAATTTATCAGACTGGCACAATAACATGAAATAGAGATTGGATGAGAAAAATTGAGATGCCGATGATTTGGTAGTTTCGACCACCTATGTTGAAATGATGGACGGTGTGATGATTTTTGAAATTTTTTCCAGGACGCACGACCAACAACAGCTCCCGGACGGCCCATCAGAGTGGACATGCGTCTACTGTTCGGAGGGTCCGACCCAGGTTGGTACATTTGTATTTACACGATGAAGCTAAGTGGGAAATAAAACATGTAAACGTATGAAGGGAAATATGTATAAACAAAACAAAATGATGAGTGGGGCGATTTCACGAGTACAATTGTTCTGAAATTTGCCAATATTACGAGGGACACGCTGGTATGTAGTAAGTGCAAAATTAACTTTTGCACATTTAACTATAACCACACAATTTTTTTCAGGAGCAGGAGGAGTACTTAACGGACCAAAGGTGGAAGGCGATGGAAATGTTTGCCGAAGACCAACACGCCACACAACCGCAGGCCATATTCTTGGATGGCAACTACAGGTACGCCGGTTTTTTTTTTCATAATAAATAATATTCAATAGCGACAATGATTTTCGATGATGCTACTAGGCAAAAAATAACGAGGGCATAGAATCTTAATGTTGACGTTGGAGTGAACGCCGAATTTCGTACGGTTACTAAAAATTGTGATTGATGATGGTCCGATTAGTTCGTGCACACAATTTAAAAAAATGTGTATTTAAACATGCCTCCGTAATATTTCAGAATGTACTTGGTCTGCAACTACTGCAGCCGGTGCTACCACGCCGACTGTGAGGGGGGCGAGCCTGCCAGCATCATGTGCTCCGAGGTGTTGTGCGAGTGGTGCGCCGAGGATAAAGATTAATAGAATCGATTCAGCAATAAAATAGTACACTAGATTTTAACTACACTTTGTGTCAAATGTCCTTTTATTTTTGTTTTTATATAGTAACACTAGTTAACCTCGGGAGCATGATAGCTATAGGTTAGAATTTACCTTAAATCACAGCTTCACGCTAAACTATGTTTTTGTGTGTACCTGGCAGTCTACGGCCGATCGTACAGAGTATATTGAACAGATAATGTGAGTCATAATATATGTTTCATCTAAATTTACAAATATACTAGATCAGAGTGAAACACAGTCTTTTAATGTCTAACTAACTTCTAAGTACAGTGAGAGTAGAACACTGGTAAAGCGCGGCCATCAAATACAACCCACATTCCCCCTATAGGTCTATAGGCATAGAAACTTTGCTAAATCTGAGGGGTTCCAGAGACCCCTAATTTGGATAATTCCCTTTATTGGTAGTTTAATTGCGTAAAATTTGAGAAATCTGAGGGGGGTCAACCGAACATGGGGACCCCCCCCCCCCCGCCACTCCCGCCCTGAGGGGGGAGGGGGGACTGGGTACGCCACTGCTGGCAATTATATTGGTGCCTGAATGGAGGGTGGGTACGTTAAGACGCCGAGAAGGTTGGGCGTGTGAAGAGAACTATGAGCGGACGGGACTATTGTGACACAATATAGTTAACACCCCCTGACTTACACTTATATACACGCCAGAAGGGGAAGGGAAACTTTGAGGTGGGCGCAAAAATATTACCTAACACGCCCACTGCTATTGGTGGTATAATGATACTTTGCTGTGTCAGGGATAATGGTGGAGTAAGACTTACACTCCTTGACACGGTTTAGAGCAAGTGGATTCAGACACGGCCGAGTCTGTCTAATGTATTTGATCAAAATCTTCCCGTGACACACAATTATTGAAAGTACAACGCCGTGACCTAGTTAATGCATAATAAGCAGCTTGTTACGGTACTAGTACTATTACTGCACACTCCCAAATATAAATTGGGGATGGTTATGTCATACGTTCATTTGTTGGGCAAACAGCTTGTTTATGGTACAATAACTGCAGACTAAACAACCCAAATAAAAAATAAGGATGATTAGGTCATAGTCCTCGGCACAAATTGCTATGTAACCAGCGTGTTTACGATACAACTGGGGCAGACTGCCTATACTGGTCAGTCTGCCCAGGGTCAAGACTTTATATACTTATGTAATCCTGAGCCTCATGGACGTTGTGAATAAAGTTCACCTCAGTTTCCCTAAAAAAATAATTGTGTCTGAAAACTAGGGGGGGTTCCACCAGCAGACGCCTGGGAACCCCCCCACCCCCACCCGCCTAGATCTCTACAAAAAAATTAAGTAACAATACAGATTCTAGGGGGTCTAGACGGGGGGGTCCCCATGTCGGATGTCGAATTTAAGAAATAGACATGTCGCCATGTCGAATTTAAGAATAAGGCCTGTCGAATGTCACTAAAAGCTATGTCGCATGTCGATCTTAAGAATAAGCCATGTCGCCATGTCGAATTTAAGGAAAGTCAATGTCGCATGTCACTATCCCCAAAAAGGGCCGTGTCGCCGTGTCGAATTTAGTGGTCAACCCCCATATTCTAGTCCAACAGTCGTAGCGTAACAACAAGGGTTGATACACAACAAATACCATATAAACAACTGTATTCCTTCTGTAGCTACAGCTGGCTTGATGTGGTGGTACGGGAAGAAGTGCACGAGGGCACGCCACACACATTTCACCGAAAATATAACTGAAAAGAGCTTGCCATCGGTAACCTTATCCGTATGTCTGCTCTAGACATCTAGAGGTTGCTAAATATCGATGCAATCAGTCAGTATCGTTTTGAAAAATTCACAAAATCAAAGAGGATAGCAGAGGACCTCTCGCCGGCAAGCTCATAAATTTCAAACTGACACGAACGCGATCGTCTCCGACCACATAGGCAGACTGTGATGTTTGGAGAGTGTGGAATGGAGGCGGGAAAAAAGCAGGGCGGAGAAAAACTGACTACGGTTGTGAATAACTATGTCTCTAGGTTTTATCCCAGTGAGCTTGTGCCTGAGGCGTGCCGGAATGCAATAAATAATTTATGTGATGACAAGATATGTTAACGTACGAAAATATGGAAGTAGTTTGTCACTAAAGTCGGCCAAAACAGTGTGCTTTTTACTGAAGACTGATAATTATCCAAACGGGTAGGTGGCGCTGCGTTTTTAGGTGGCCATCACTCTACAAGCAGAGAGCTAAAAGTTGAACCCCTCTTCTGCTTGGAGAGTGGAGAAGGGTGCTGCCAAAACTGGTAGCTGTTGACAGGCTATTTCCCAACGTTGTGTCTGACGCACGCCCCCCTACTATTCTGGATCATATAAGACTTTTTTCATGTAAAATATCTCGCCCCGGTAATACAGTGAAAATCAGCCTGAATATAGTAGTGAAGGTTGCTAATTATCCTTGGGAACACAGTACAGGCTCAGATATTTTAATATGACCCAATGGGTAGTCCGGTCTGACCCAGATTTGCTATTATATAATGGTTTGGAACACCGAAAACATGACATAGTGACTTCAAAGAAATGAATTATTTGCAGCCGACGAATTAATTTAACAAGTAGTCCCTTGGATGGTGGTTGCGCCCTGGTTATGGTTACCTATCCTAGGCCTACAGGTCAATGTGGGCCAGATTTACAAGGAACAAACTTGACCATACATGATATTTAAATGATTGACGATTTTAATGCAGAAAAGTGTCCTGGCATTATACTGGTGTGAATAATGTAACCGGTGAATGTCATGGTATTCATAATATGGTTTGAAGCCAAAGGTGTTTACCCGAGATTTAGGCATAACTATTTATATATTCAAGTAGGGGAACAAACAAGGGGGATTTCCATTCATGCCAGATAGGGATAATAATAATGATAAGTCGGCCCTTTTTTATCATTATTATTATTGGATTTTTATACAGGCTGAGTTCACAAGATAATAATCCCCCAGTGCCCCCCCTCCTCCCGCCCCATTTGATGGTTGTTTAGATTTTGGGTGCGAGAACCCCCTTGTTTACGGTACCCAGTGCACCGGGCTATGACCCCAATAAAACTATGGATGATTATGTCATCGCTAGACACACAACGGGCGGTTTGTTATGGTTCAAACACCATAATAATGGGGTGTCTGACTGAGATTAGGAATTACATAGTCGATCTAAGTAGAAAACATTCCATGGTCGTTCACTTCAAAGACATTTTTTGCTAGCCGTCTCAAATTAAACTTGGGTAATCCCTTTGATGGTTATTGGGCCTTATTTATGGCACGGAAGGTCATATTTAGGACAAGCAGGCGAGACGGGGGACCAGAGAATGGTGCATAATCTTCCCGGAAATAAAAAAGAAAGAAAGATTTGATTCGTATTTGACATATACCCAGCTGTTGTTATTAACATAGCGGTTGGTTACTGTACAATCTGCCATTAAAGTGGGATTATTTTTGGATGCTGAAGGGTCGCCTTGTAAGTTGGGTTAAGACGGGCGACTATCACACGAATTAATGCGTCATCAAATGCGGGCACAAACCGAGGAAAAACTTCATAACAAGCAATATATAGAGAGAAAAAAATGGTGGGGGGGGAAGGATCATATTTTAATGGGGTGTCTGTTGAGTTGGCCAGCGACTGTGGATCCTCTCAAGAAGGCCTTCCTCTGGAAAAGTAAGACAAAAAAAATTTAAATTGGTGTTAAAGTCATTTGTAACATGATCAAGACATTATGAACCAGAATGCTTCAGTATTGTACGATGAATGTGAATTTGCTGTACTAAAAGGTGGGCCAGCTATGTACGCTGGCGGGAGGTGGCGGTGTGGGGTGGTGCCCCTTAAAATTCAGATTGAAATAGGCCAATATTAATAAATATTATTGAGTATGATAAAGAGGGGGTTACAATAAGTTTGCCCTGCCATGACCTAGATACTTACAATAAGTTGTCGCCTGCATAATAATCTTCAAAGGAGGCGACCAGTTATTTGTTATGTTCAAATTTGATCAGGACAAGGGACAAGTAGAACCTCTGTGATTACACTAGATAAATGACTTTTGTATAACTAGAGTACTAGGTTAACTATGATAACCTATAATATTTATGATACAACTGATGTTGTGTTCCCCACCTTGACTGGGGTGCCTCTGTTTAATAATCATGTGCAGGCGACAATATGACAATATATACGAGTAGGCGACAAGCAACATGTATTCCATAAAATAAAGAAATGAACCAAAGTTGTTGTTTCTAGGCTAGGGAATGTATCTATAAATATAACGTTGTGTTATGACTTGTCGCCTGTGTATCTTAATAGTGTACAGGCGACAAGACATAGACAACAGCAATCATGCCAGGATTTAACGAATATTATGTATATTATGTAGAGAAAATATAGTAATAGTGGTTGTAGGATAACGGTACGGTATGTTACAGTACTATTTGATCAATTCACTCTTTTGCCTGGATATATGCATCTATATTATTTGGACAGAGTATAGTTATTATATGATAAAGGTATGAGTTACGGTACAATTTTTTGGATCATATCGCTTGCACAAGAGTGGGTGACACAGGCGATAAATGGGTCTTGTCGCCTGTATAAACTAGATAGACACAGGTGACAGGCAACAATATATATCATAACAATGATTGAGATTGGACAGATGGACAGAGCCAGGGATAATATTTCGAGGATAATATATGTTACACAATGTAGGCTGTCGCCTGCACCAAATTTATGTATAAAGGTGATATGAAAAAATGAAGGTACATTTGGTGCCCCATACCGGTCGCCTACAGAAGATTCTGATCCACAGGCGACCACCTGCGACCACCTACTCGCCTGTAGAAGGAGGACCACTACAGGCGACCGGGGTCAAATCGTCGCGGGTATAGCCCTTGCCCTCTCCAAGGTCTCCGTCCTCCTCACACTGCTTCCCCTCAGAGAAGGTCCCCACTACACGTCTGCAGATTAACCAAGGGGCCGGCTTCACCTGTTACCCTAACCCCCACCCCTCTAGGCTGGTGCCCGCCCCTGTCCCGCTCTAGCTCCGTATATATGTCAATTACCACGGGGAACCAGTGTACCACCCCTCCCCCTCCCCGCTACCCCCTAATCCATATTAATCAGTTCGCACCTCCCTGGACGGCGTCGCTATCGAAGACGCATGCTCTTGCAGGCCGCCCGTTCCATGCCCATGCTGCGTGACACATTATGTAACAGGTGACATCGCTCACTCAGACCGCCGGCCCGCCTCGACCGCCCCCACCCCTCCCTGTCCTACCCCGTCCACTGTGAACCACTCACACCTTAACCGCGCGTGCATGAGAGCATACAACCAACACACAGACAACCGACCAGACAACCGACCAGCACAGTGACCTGTCAACTCTCCCGGATTTTCCCTGAGTCTCCCGGATTTTGTCTCAATCTCCCGACCTCCCTGAGATAGGTATATTACATTCCACCAGTTTTCCCATCAAAAAGTGTCCCCTGTTTTTGAGGTAAAAGCTGTGACTGAGTTTTTCACTTGTAAAATGAAGATATAAGATCAAGATAATATTTGATGAACCTGCAAGAATATTTATCTACATTATTTTCCCTTCAAAATGACATATAGTTTTGCTTTGTAAGTTGACTTCACCATGGGGCCGACTTCACCATGGGGCCGACTTAACCCCGGTGCGACTTAACCATGGGGCCAATTTCACTTGTATTCATGGCGCACTAATGTGCGCGTAGATTGTACGCGGCTTCAAGAAGGGACCTGGGTGGTATACAAAATACAGAGATTTCACGGAGGTACGGAAATGCACGGATGGGGCCCTAGATGGGGGGGGGGGGGGGGGGGGGGGGGTCCCTATGTCGCATGTCGAATTTAAGAAATGCCGATGTCCCCTGTCACTAAAGGAAAAGCCATGTCGCTAGTGTCACTTAGATCTATATTATCTGATTTTTAATAACTCTGTAATACTATATGGTGGTTTTAACTTTAGTCTCTCTGGTTAGACATGGACGCCAGCGGGAGTTAGAGTAGAGGAGCCAGTTTAGACTCATTAAGGACATGAATTTGAATGCTAACAAATATTTTAGGGTAAGGATATATTAATTTAATATTTTTTCACCTATACGTAGTGGAATGATGTCCCTGAACATAATTATCATTGAAAACAAATACTTTACTTTTTGTTGTAATAGGGCCTATCTCTCCTTATTACATTCAGATGTTAATTCTTAAGTTTTCACGCACTGGAGCCTGTTTTCAAGCAATATAAAGGAGTCTATTGTCACACATTTAACATTTTCCATGAATATCTAAATGATTCTGAGCAAATTATGATTTTTTTTAGGATCAAAGTAAAGAATGTTTTTTTATCCTGCCTATTTCAATTGATTTGATTAACGAGGATGCATATTAATATTTTAGTGCAGTCCTTGATGAATGTGAATTTCTTTAATTGCAAAATTAAAAAGGGCATTAATAATCTTAATTTACACATCTTCAGCTGAAAAATGCAATGACGTGGGGTATCCACCTTTGTTTGTTCGCGCTAAAATGTATTTTTTAGCAGAAATGTGCATTTTGTCATACGGAAAATAGTTTAGATATCAAAACTGCATGAATTTTGTCAAAAAGTGAAAAATTTATGGGAAAAATATGAAATTTTGTGCAAATAAAATTGCAAAAATGCGTCAAAAGTAACACCTGCCTCATTTTCTGTCATTAGTTTTCATGCAGGGGTCCCTTTTCCATAATATTAGTGAATGGTTTTCTCAGAATGACTACATACCCCGTTAAACTAATATTGTGCTATTGCAAAAGGATTTATTCTTTTGTGGTGATAAGTTTCTGAACAATATGATTGCTCAGGTTTATTTTGTCTCTAGAATGCATGCATATATTTATGAAATGATATTAATAAAAGTGGCTATTTTGTTCCATTATAACATTCTTTGCATGTGGGAGTAGAAACTGAAGAATTTTACACAGACAGAAAAAAAGGCCTCCATAAAAATGTGCAAAGTGCATTAAAGCTAGTGCTGCGTCAAATCTGGCTCCTCTACTCTATAATGATAAATTACCCCTGCTCAGCCAGCGGGGATTATAGCCAGCAATAATATAGCCCCTGCGTAACCAACAATACAGATGACTAAAGGGGTCGAAATAGCACGGGCTCGGAGGCCCGAGGCCCCTAAATAATCAGTGGGCCTTGATTCAAAGTCCGAGGGGCCCGATTAGCCCCCAAGAATTATGAAATTTTATACTTGAGATAATGAAAAGGACCCTTAAAACATGATTAGGGCCCCAAAACCTAATAGGCTAGGGGCTCGACTGGCCCCTAATTCATGTGAATTATTTCGACCCCTGCACTATAAGATATCTATAATGCTAATTCTTGAATGATCAACAATATGGCGTCCAGGCCAATTTCTTTGTGTTATGACGTCTGCACAACGTCTATACACTGAAAAAGTACGTGACTATGAAAATAGAAATCCGCATGGAAAGAGAAGAATCTTGACAAGCCAAATACTTGCAAAAGGGAACCTGAAATAAAAATGGATGGAGGAAATAATGGGGGGGGGGGAATTGTATAAAGTGAAAAAAAAGAGAGGAAAATACAAATGAATAGGTAAAGGATACAGGGTCATGTTGCCCACAGGATGTTCTCTCTCCTCTGTGTCTGCAGCAGAATGACGAGCCAAGGGGGTCCTGACCCTTATATAGCCCTCCCCTCTTGATTTTATGGCTCTAATCTCTAAACATGGCCAGTGAGGACTCTTCAGATCTTTTAATTACACCATGTATCGCGGGGAAATAGCGAACGTAAGTTTGAGCATGAGAAGAGACCAACCCAGCAGGGTCCCTGGTAGGCCCCTGGCCTGTGGTCAGGGTGAGAATCAGACAAACGGGCCCTGATAAGGACCAGCAGTCCTTCAGAGGAATACCGCCTCTCGAGCTGTCATTCTCTTCTTAGTCATCCCCTCCTTAATCAAACATACGTGGCCTTTAAATAAATCAATTCTAACTCACAATAATTTTTTATCATGGTTGAGTGAGGTTGATTCAGGTAGATTAGAAATAAAACACGTCATTATCTACATTCCATATGTTTGTTTTTGAGGTAAAACACCTGATTTTTTTTTAGAAAGTATGGATATGTAATCTTCAGGTGAAATAGGTCTTGCTTTGTTATGCTTATATTTGTGGTTGCTATGGCAACAGAAATAGAAGAGAAACTGAAATTATGGTCAATTTTGAGCATTTTTTTGGTTACCATGGCAACATCATTACCATGACAGCCAGTTTTATTCTTTTATCCTATAGAACTCTAGGAGTGCTTCGTTTTGACATGTCAGTGGGGCTTCTATCTTGAATATTAAGAGAGATATGACCCAAAGACTGCTCATTTTAGAATTGCCTGATTTTTGCATTGGTTGCCATGGTAACCAGCCATTTCTCCCAGCTGCTCTAATATTTTTACAAGAACATTGGATTTTCTGAAAGAGCAACATCTATACTACAAGAAAAGCATAACAAAATGTGGTGGGAAAAAAATGGTAACTTCTTTGATCCCTTAGCTGCCAGTGTGTTGTGGCCTAATAGTTTTCTGGGAGAAAAAGTAATGTCTTTCTGATCCCTTGGAAGATGGGCCTGCATACTATAATCATGCGTGAACTCTATGCATTTTGGTAAATAATCATAGTAATTTCAATCTCAGGTCACATAAATTTTTAAATCATGTGTGCCATTCTAATCTGATCCAACTGTATCCACACCACTCGGCCGTGCACCATGAGTCTTTTGTATTATTACCCTCTGGATCAATGAGCCGGGCGTATGGTAGGCAGGGTGTATTGCCAGGCCGTACATACCCCGTTTTGCAGAGTAAACTTGTTCCCTCAGTAGGTAGTGTCCCAAAGACAACCAACAAAAACCAATCTACACAGGCACTTACATTTTACTAAAATTTACAATATTTTACTTCATTAGAGTCGGGTAATAAAATAAGGGGAGACGTCAAAATTCTCCACAGCCTGCCGCAGCCACTGGTC
Organism: Lepidonotus clava; assembly: GCA_936440205.1. Classification (NCBI taxonomy): domain Eukaryota; kingdom Metazoa; phylum Annelida; class Polychaeta; order Phyllodocida; family Polynoidae; genus Lepidonotus; species Lepidonotus clava. The sequence goes on from OW387138.1 coordinate 48,375,185, forward strand.
AGTGACATTACTCCAACATGCCTACACTCAGGGCTATTGAAGGTCGCAGCCTGCCGCAGCCTGGTAGGAAAGGGGTTGGGACAGTATCTTAATGACCCTAAATGACCTCATTAACTAATCAATTAATTAGCCCAATGAGGTGATTAAGGTATGTAATATATACAAACATAAAGGAAAAGCACCATTCTATCTCTTTCCCTAAATAAAATACTGATAGAATTCCATGTCTGGCACCCAAATGAGAATGCAATGGGTTTTGGAATGCTGCAGCCAGTCATGGCACATAGGGCTTATAACTAACAATCTGCCCCAGCCTGCCACAGCATTTCAAGTTCACAGCCCCTGAATTTTGACGTCACCCCTAAAGAAGGCCCTTAGAGGCCGTCCACAGGTGTGTGTACGGCCCGGGCCCCCCTTATGGGCCCTTGCCCTTCGGGCTCCGCCCATCAGGGGGGCCCGGGCTGTACACACACCCTCGGACTGCCCCCGCTGGCCTTCTTATTATAGTACATACAGAAAATGGGGACCTGACCAGTGCCCTTCATGGTCAAGCCATTATTTTTACAGCTGAAACACGTGCTCTGGCTCATGCACTAGACTGGATCAAAGTATTGGGACATCATCTTCTCAGACTAAAAAAACAAACAAAAATAATCCCTGGGGGGATCCGGGGTGGGGATTCCTTAGGGAGCCTCCTGGTCTATGCTCCTGGGAAGAATGTATTTATCAATTTCCTTTTAGATTTTGAGGTATTTCATGTGGAAATATCTAACTATGTTTAGACTGGAATTTCACAAATTTAAAAACAAAAGTTTTACATAAAACCAATTATTCCATATACTACAGACTATGGCGTTTCTAATTAGGGAATAACACACGGAGGGATGGGGTCGAGGCCTTCTTGTGCCAGGCTAAGGCACTGGACCTGAGACAGATTCGCTGCATGCTACAGGCTTGCAGCGAATCTGTCGAAACATCAGGAAGCGAATCTGTCGAAACATCGGGAAGCTAGAAGTAGGTTACATAACCAATGCCTGAGCTAAATAGCCCTTACCCCTTCACATTAGGACCTCCACTGTCACCTGCAGGTGGGCAGTCCCAGGTGGGTGAGTGATAGGTCACTCAGTACTAGGTGATTGGCAGTGCATGCCCTTTCTTAAACCCCTTCCTGGTGGTGGTAGTAGTCAGCACCTATAGCCCATATTACACATAGCCCTCTGGTATTAGGAGGGCCTTCAGTTTCCTGAGGGACGACCACCGCTCATGCATGAGCTGAACTTTGTAGCTATTTTGCCTCTTGTTTAATAACCCGAGTGGTGCTCCCTGGCCGAGAGTAGGAAATCCTATTCGATTAAAATCTAATTTAGTCTTTTAATATCTCTTTGATTCTGATAATATCATTAGAATAGATATCTGCCCTTAGTAAAACAGGTAAATTCTGCACTATTTCTTATGTTTGAAGCCATTTTTGGTCAAAATTGTTAAAAAAAAGTAATTTAGCTAAAATGATACCCAAATAATTGTATAATTTTCAAGTCAAAATCACTAGATGATAGATATGATGCATCTTCATAAAACCAATTATTCCAGATACTGCACTGAGGTCCAGTGCAAAAGAACTAGAATAGACTTTAGAAGTTAATAATAAAATATCGTAAACTCGTTTGTATTGGCAAGAATATTATAGCAAAACGTGTAATGCTGATACGTGTGCTCGGCGCCAGGCGGCACCATCGTTTAGTGGCTTAGTTAGAATGTATGGGAGAGTGGCAATGTCCTCAGGCATAGGGACTGTAGTGGGGCTGGCTCACCTGCAGGTACGCACAGGTACGACAAATGATGGAGAAAACCTGTAAGAGTACATTATGAACTGAAACACCTAGCTAAAGAATACTGGGGATAACAGGCTTTGCCGTCAACATTAGTTTGTGTAATAGTTAGAAGTAGAACTAGTTTATATAGATAAGAATGGGAAGTATGAAAGATAAAGAAGACATCGTTATAAGGATTAGTGTAAATGGGTATAGCGACAAGCCTTTGGCTGTCGCTATATAAGCGGTATGAGACTTGAGACAGATGAGCAGACCAAGATAGAGTTCGATCAGAACACATGGGAGCAATAGTCTGACATACGGATCACACGGGTAGTGTCGAGATGGTAGTAACCACAACGATTGGGTGATAGTAAGGACTGGGACAGCTTAGGCTTAGCCTTACGGACTACGTACTGGACGTGACGGAGATCCTACCAATGGTCTCCGTCACCGGTAGACGAGAGGTGACTCTCTCAACAGTGTTGGAGCGTATATACCTTATGAAAGGGGAAGCTTAACCATAGCTATACCTGGTTGGATCGTTACTGATGTGTTAGAATTGTGAAATGAATGGAATGAACTGTATGGATGGAGAACTGTATACCTGTACCTTCGGAATATTGTCATGGATATAATAAACTTACCTCTTGCCAAGCGCGTGTTCTTAGTATAGGTTTGAGCCCCTTTACTTAGAATCTCTACCACTAAGAAAGAACTATGATCCAGGATAGTGATTTACCTGGATAAAGCTAGCTACTTCAACGATTAATCACGAAGAACTCCCCTTTATTTAAACATAACACACATTTATTGACATCTACGAATAAGTAAAACATGACTGATAAACGATAAAACATCACGCAGTTGAATAATGATAAAGTGCACCGATATGGGATATTAACAGATACGAACTTTAATAATGATACTCCCCTAGAAATAAACAAAGACAAATAACATCAGTCAAGCTCAATTGGTGGAGAAAATCCCGAAAAAGAATGATCTGGAGTGCCAGCCTACGGCCTGGAATTGGACCGCCCAAGGGAGCCGAGCCAACGCTCAGCGACACGGACTCTGAGAAGGACGCATGGTGGTCTGATCAGCCGTTAGGCGCCACTGGGGGTGCCACACCCAATTGGCCGGAAAAACATCAGTTAAGAAATAAAGGATCATATATACCGTATAAAATTGGAATAAGAGGAGGATTAGAGGAAGATACAGGCTTCTTCGCTCAACCTCTTTTGTTTAAGAAAGTACAAAGTCCAACATCACCTAGAGGGACAAGGAGCGACACAAATCGCTCCCGCTCTGAAAGGGAATCGGGATCCCCGTTGGCGTCTCCATTGAGGCTACGAGCCGGGAGATCGCTAAGACAGGAACCTTGAGAGTTACAGGAGGAAACTGCAGAACAATCCGACAACTCAACCCTACTCCAATACTCAGTGGCCAGTGAGTCGGAGGATGAGCTTACCTCCACGATACTAGAGGAAAACCGCTCGCACATGGTAAAACCGACACCTCTAAATCGTGATACAGTAAGAACCGAGCAAGTCATTGGGGCATCCTTGCCGACCACCTCTACTCCTGCCGCTGTGGGCGCAACTTCCACACCCATAGGAAGACATTTTCCACAAATCGGGAAAGGTGGTATTAGTGAGGTAAAACATCCAAAGAAAAAATACGGGACTGTAGAGGAAGACTTGACTCAAACCCCACCTGAACCAGAAACGTCAGAAGACGAGCACGAGCACGAGCACGAAGAAGAAGAAGAGAGCACAGATTCCGGAGGTGTAGCTAGACAACTATTCAGAGTGGCAGATAGAGGGGGACCTAGTTTAAAACTCCCAGAGTTTTTGGGAAAACCAAATGAGAGGGTAGACCAATACTTTAGTGAGTTGGAGAATATGTCGAAGATCTATGGATGGGACCAGGATAAGGGATTAGCGATGGCCTTACATGGTCTTAAGGATAGGGCACACAATTGGGTTAATACCCTTTTGCCGAATAAGAGAGATTCACCGGATCACCTGAAGGAAGCTATGGTAGCTATCTTTGGAGAGAGACGTCCCTCATGGCAGCGATACAAAGATATCGTTAACATGAAACAAACGTCAGATCAATCAGTGATTGAGTTTGCTGGAGGGTTAAGACAGCAGCAGTTTAGAACAGGTATTGAGGAAAGTGTGATATTGGCAGTCTTCATAGATGGCTTGCTACCAACGATAGCCAAGCAAGTAGCAATACTGAACCCGGACACCTTCGACGTGGCGGTGCAAGCCACCACTCGTTTGGAGTCCCTAGAAAGGGGTAAGAAAGGAGGACTGAAGGTATCTCTGGCCAATATACAGACGCAGGATACCTCACCACGTAATGTAGAGGAAGTTGAGGAAGAAGAAAGAATGTTAGTAAGTAAGTTCGATAACCTACTAGCTGCCCTTAACCAGTCTAGGAGTTGGAAGGTTGATGATAGAAAAGAAGGAGAAAGAATAAAAGATTTAGGAACAGAGGAGAAACAAGCTACTGGTAGATTAGTCCCGATCCGCAGAAAGGTAGACCAAGCCGTCGTTACTCATCCAGTTCCGTACCAGATCTTAGATCCGATAGTCCAGTAGGTAGAGAAACCCGTAGAGTAACCTTTGATGATGACTGAGAGGAAGTAGAAACATCGACAGGGTACGAACATCCTATGGACTCACCCTTAGGAAATCCGTTCCATAAGAATGCGGGGACAGTCACTGGGGCTACGAAACAGATATTGTGTGGTATACGAATCAAGATCACATAATACAGATAATTGCCTGTGGTTGAGAGCAAAGCTCCAGGAACTGAGGGAAGAAGCTCTTCGGGATAAATTTAGAACAATTAACCCGGGAAAGAAATGGGGCACTAAGCCGGGAAACTGGTTAGCAGGTCCGCCACGCCAATAAAGTTAGAACTTTGTCTGACAGACGGACCGGAGAAAAATAGATAGAGGAAATGGACCTATCTTACTTGAAGTAAAGGTAGGAAAACAATCAGTTAGAGCATTAGTAGACACTGGAGCTAGTGATTGCTTCCTTTCGGGTAAATTTAGAAAAACTATAGCTAAGTCGGCAATACACGACATCATTCCTGTAGTAGAAAAGGAAGTTAATTTAGCCAATAACACCATTCAGATCATATTAGAGACAGTGAGACTCGAGATTAAAATTAAGGATTCTAGAGTGTTCTACGATTTCCATGTGGTGGAATCCCTTTGTCATGACATGGTGATTGGCCGTAACCTGCTAGCAGACTTGCAGTCGGACCTGTCATTGCCGGGGCCCCACTTGGATGTTTTTTGTGGACACCCGATATTTAGTCTAGAAAAAGTTTAAGTTAAACTGCACACTGAACAAATAATCCCAGTTACCATCTGGAAAAAGGACCCAGTCACCTACAATAACGCTGTTTTTTTGTGCCCCGATGGTAACAGCACCAGTTGTAGTAGAAGCGAGAGTGAATCAATGTGGCAGACAATGGTGGATGAAGATCCTGAACCCGCTAGAAAGACCCTTGCATGTGTTACCCACAGATGTATTGGGCTTTTGTGAAGTGGACTGAATCCCCTTTAACCATTGAAAACAAATCCCCGAGTTTATTAATAAACAGAAATTCATTAGGACGGGAAACCCCAAAAGGTATTGTTGGCTTTGCCATAGAGACCCCTGAGGGGAGCGTTGTGACGGGTGAGAATCATTCCCGAAGGCCGCGCCTCGCGAGCAGGACGACATTGACCGCATAGATCTATCAGAGTCGTGCCTGAATAAAGACCAAAAGTAAATGTTTAAGAAAATGCTGAGATGAAATAGAGGTAGTTTGGCCTTCTCAATGGCGGAGTTAGGTCAATGTGAGATAGCCCCTATGGATATTAAGATTGATAGCAAAGCAGGGATAATTGCATCACGACCGTATCGATATTCGCCTCAAAAGATAGCTTGTAACAGGCGGCAGTGGGCTTGCGAGAGTCCGGGGTCACGTTAAACTTCATCTATAGTGCTGGGGAGTTGAACAACAACTGAAGGCCAACGTGACTAACGAAGGATGAATGGACATCCTACTGTGGTACCGTCTAGCCGGCGCGCATATCGGGCTACCGGACTTTTTGCCAGTTTCCCACCGGTAAGTGGTATGTGCGTGGTACGGGGTCGACAGACCTCACCTAAGCTCCTGACAGTAGTAACATCACTCGGGAGTGAACAGGCAAGGCCGGTGAAAACGGTCAAAGTTCAGTGTGGGTTGGCAAGATTCACCTGGATCAGACCGTCGGTGACTGACCGGGTTTACCCTGGGAACTGGTAATCGCTATCGACTGGGTCAAGGGCCGGTTGTCTCTGACGCCTCGAGAATTTCTTTGTCCTGCTTTGCCTCGACATAATGGTAAAGAGACGGCTGAATGTACAGTCAGGCCACGGTAAAGCTAAACATACCTATTCAAGACCTCATTTCTTGAATTAGTGTAGGTTATGGTTGAGCCATGCTCTCTGTGATCAGAAAACATCAGGTTTGAAAAGAACATTCTGGGAAGCCACTAGGGTTGGAAAGGATCCTAGCTCAGGTTGCACTCCACTATGTCTGATGACATAAGGGAAGACCAAAGGGATCAAGCGGAAACAACTGATAGAGTTAGGAGTGATTGAGCCTAGCGAGTCTGCATGGCGCAGTCCCTTAGTAGTAGTACAGAAAAAGGACGGAAAACCACGTCTCTGTACCGACTTTAGGATGTTAAATATGATAACGTTCAAGGATAAATTCCCAATGCCCACAGCCCGATCACTATTTTTGTACATGGCTTACAAACGACCGACCATTTGGTCGGCCCTAGATTTGCTGAGTGGTTACCATCAATGTGTTATAGAACCCGCGTCGCGGAAATACACCGCCTTTGAGACACCCATGGGAGTGTACCACTATAAGAGGGTACCTTTCGGGCTAGTCGGGGCTCCTTGGCAATTTACTAGGGTGATGGCCATAGCTTTAAAAGGGCTAGTTCCAAGGGTATGCTTGGCATACCTAGACAACGTGATCGTATACAATTCTACGTTCGAAGAACACCTACATAGCGTAGAGTTAGTACTGCAGGCACTACAGCGCGCCGGGCTGAAACTGAAGCCGTCCAAGTGCATGTGGTGCCGCGCTGAAATAAATTTCCTCGGTCATAGAGTCAACACCGAGGGTCTGCGGACGCAGCCACAGATAGTGGAAAGGGTGAAAGCGTTCCGCCGACCACACAATGTTAAGACAGTCAAGTCATTTCTAGGTCTTTGCAACTATTATAGGGCGTTTGTTCCCAATTTTGCATCCCTTAGTATCCCTTTGAATCAGTTATTAAAAATAAAAACCGTCTTTGAATGGACAGAAGATTGTGAAAAAGCTTTTCAGGCCATTAAGGAGTGTTTAACGACTCCTCCCTTACTGATACACCCAGAAATCAGCGGACATTTCTATGTGTTGACGGACGCGTCAGACACAGCGAGTGGTGCTGCTATATGCCACCTACGAGAAGGAATGCACCGACCTATAGCGTTTTGGGGAATGGCACTTAGAGAAGCTGAATTAAACTACACAGTCACTGAGAAAGAAGCACTGGCAGTGGTAAAAGCACTAAAGAACTATGAAGATATGTTACAAGGCGCTAAGGTTACCATCATTACAGACCACAAGCCCTTGATACCACTGTTACAGAATGCCTATAAAGCACCATCCTCCCGATTGAAGAGATGGGCACTAGCACTAACTGACTTTGATTTTGATATACAATGTAAAACACGAACCAGGGGCAATGCACTATTTGTCAGATTATAAGAGTCCAACCAGACGAAGAGGAAAAAGACGAGATCACTGAATCCCATAAGGAATTCGAACCAGAAGTGGGTTGTGAACTCTTGTCGGCTAGCCTTAACAGCAAAAGACTTACCGGTAACAATGACTATGAATTGATGGCGGTATACCCTGTCCAAACTGATATAGATCTCTCAATCTTTATTGCACAACAAGCAAAAGATGGGGACTGTAGAGCGTTAATCGAATACATACGAAATGACAAACTCCCAGAGGATCCGGACGAGGCGCGCATTGTAGTAGCTCGAGCGGAAACGTTAGGGCTAGTGCTGCCTGGGATTCTATGTAAATTTACAATACCTCATGGGAAACATAAACCAAAGAATACCAAATTAACCCCAAGAATAGTGGTACCTCCATGCCTTATTGAACGAATTTTAAAGCTACTACATGATAGCATTTTGGCGGGCAGTCACATAGGTACTGAGGCCCTAACACAGAAAGTTACATCTAAATTTTATTGGCTGGGTATGCATAAGGACATAGCCGAGTATATTAAGTCATGTCGGGTATGTGCCCTGCGAAAAAGAGCACTGCATTTTAAAGCATTAGCAATATCCTGGGATAGGCCTAGATATCCTTGGCAATGGGTACAATGTGACTTTATTGGCCCTATTAAACGCGCTAAGGATGGCTCCAGGTACATAATGACGTTTATAGATTTACTCACGGGTTGGCCGGAGGCCTTCCCTACCAAGGACTCTACAGCAGCAACAGTGGCTAGGGTGTTCCTACAAGAGCTAGTGTGCAGGTAGGTAGAATTGAGAGATTACACTCTAATAGGGGTGTTACATTCTTGTCTGATTTCTTCAAAGAAGTCACGCGTCGTGTCGGGTGTACGTAAACGTTTAGCACCGGCTGAATGCCGACAGGAAACGCTAGAGTCGAGAGAATGCACAAAAGCCTTGAGGACATTATGCCCTGCTATGTGTCTGATGACCATACTGCATGGCCAGACCTAATACCAATTGCTCTGTGGACGTTACGATCAACGGTGAGTGTGCGCTCGGGCTTCGCTCAGTACACGCTGCTGTACGGGCGGGACCCGGTGAGCATGGGAATGCCTGAGCACAATGAAATTCCCGTATCACTTAATGATAATGAAGCATTCTTAGAAATAAAAGATAACATCGCTTTGTTTAGACATATGGCCGAAGATGTTGTTGAGAAATATGAAAGTGAGTTGAGGGCTCGTATCGATGAGAGAGCAAACCCTGCTGTTTTTTATGCAGGAGACTTAGTCTATATGTACGACCCCTTATGTGCAGGGAATAGAGTCTCTAAATTTTCAAATAGGTATCGGGGACCCTTTAGGATAGAAGAGGTGAAAGGGGATCATGTAGTTCGATTAACCGCATTAGCAGACGGAAGAGAAATTCCCCACTTAGTCAACGTATCGAAGCTCAAACGTGCTTACGTGCCCTGGAATCCCCTACAAAACAAACTAGTCGCTCCAGAATATGTGCTTCAAGATAAGTCTGACCAGCAGTCGAACCAAGCCCAGGAAGACCCAGTAACAGAGGAACGTATACCTGTTGCTGGTGGGTCCCGTGACAAGGGAGACTCCCCGAAAGCCGGCGGAGAGTCGTTGGTAACAAGCCACCAACCAAATAATCGTGAAAACGTTCACGAGGACGTTACAGGTAACCGCACGGTTACGCGTCCGAATGACATTAGCACACATGCTGGGGAAACAAACGTACCAGCCGAGTGTAAAGAAAACGTTCGCACGGACAGTCGCGAATTTGGGAATAAAAAGGAAATTATTGGCCAAACGACCAATCTATTGCGCTCTCACTCGCTTCTGGAGGATAGCAGCAAGGAGCCCGAAGGAAACGAGTTAACTGATGATCAGCATCCGTCGAGAAAGGCAACCAGCACAGCATCTCGAGACCCTCCACCACCTGAAATGCCTGAAATCTCCGGGGTGATCCCTGAAACGAACACTACCCTCGATCCACTATTGCTCCCTAGGACCCCCAAGGAGACAGGCAGGGCCCCACGCAAACGCGGGCGACCACGTAAGAACTTGGCACCGGATGGGTCCTGTAGCGATACGGTGGATTCAATAAAAGAACGGCCTCTCAACGTTGAGCAGGCTTCTTCCGTTGACTCGTCGGGTAAACGTACCCCTCAACAAAATCCTCACTATAACTTTAGGAACGTCCAACGCAAGGACTACCGCGAAATAGCAGAAGATAGACCGTCAACGGACAGGGATGCATAGGGCTGGCCATGTATTACCTAAATGCAATCCTGTGTAACTAAAACGAATTATTAATGAAAAGCGAAAGGTCCTCTCTCCTTGGATGGCAACCGTGTAGTGGGGGACTCCCCACTGTTCAACACTGCACTCTGCCTAGCGGCTCACCTGATTGGTCAGTGTAGGTCATGTGTCATGAATATTCATGTCTGTTCCCGCCAACTTCTGGGGTTGGTAAGGGGTATTGGGATTTAATGTGATGGGGGTTTAAGGGGGAGAAGGCTGGTGGCAGGGGCCACACAGGGCAGTCTCAAATGGTGTAGCGGCGGCAGGGGCCACTCTGCTACAAGGGTCGGTAAAATAACAACTTCTTCTTATACCACCTGTCCCATTTTCGACGTAATGACCTATATTGATAGAGAAAGTGGAGTTACCCGTCCTACGCGGTCCGGGTAATCCTCTAAGATATCTGATATGTTTTGTTTGTGGGCTAGCCTCATGGTGTCCTACACGGTCCACTGATGAGGAAGTCTGTGGGGGGCTACTAGCCAATATCATATTCAGGTTTGACCAGCAAAATTGACTTTGCAACCCCAAACCCGTCTTATACAGTCCGGGTTAAAAGTGGAGAAGTGGGATCATCAGGTGGTGTGCACGGTTTCGGTAAACACCTCATCAGGCCATGTATAAGGTTGAGTTACACGGTGTCCACACAGGATCTTTTGGCTAGGGGCGTGGCATGCACGCACTACTCAGGCATATGGTAGAACATAAAGAGCTGATTGACCAAATATCCAGATGTGAATGTATAGGTTTTAGGTGACTAGGCAGTGTGACGTTCCATCCTTATTGAAGCATGTTGTCAACAAGATCATGGATTAGGTGACTGGGTAGGTCATAGGTTAGACGTAATTTGGGTGATCAAATGTCGAGCAACGAAGTTCATTAATAGCTGTTGTCAATGGCGGTGAGGCCCATTGGGATTTGGCTCCGTAGCCTGTGGATCCACTGGAATTCTGAATTAAGCTTCCGGTTAAGGGAAGAGTCTTTGTCGGGTGCCAAGTTGCAAAATTGAAGGACATATATTTCCACATCGTCTAGACCCTCGTGTCCAGATGAGTTGAAATGTCGCGAAACCTCGGTTTTTCGAGGATCTCCGGTGATGCAGTAGAAGTGGGCTTTGAACCTGGTTTTCAGGTTATTTTTAGTCTGGCCCACATACTGTTTTCCGCATTTTTTGCATTTGATGGCGTAGATCAAGTTGTTGCTGTTGCAATCAACATTTTGTCTTGTGTAGTAGTCACGTTTGGTAATGTGTGATTTGATCGTGCCGCTGCGGTTCAGCCGTGGGCAGTATCGACAATTTTTGTTGTTGCATTTGGCTTTCTCCCGTGTGACTACTGGCTGTTCGATGGGATTTTCACTGGCCAGTTTCGCCTGTACTAAGATGTCTCTTCGACTCTTTGGTTTCCTGTAGCCCGTCTTGTACCCCTTTTCGAAGAGGTGGCGGGTGGATGATGAGCGATCCAGAAGGTCCCATGTTTTGCCTATTTGGTCGCACAGGATTCTTGTTGACGAGTTGAAGGTTGTGGTGAGGAAGAAAGGGTCTTTCTTTTCTGCCTGCTTCTCCGTTGATGTGTTGTTGAGGAGTGTTGACCTGTCTATCTTGTTTGCCCTATCGAAGGCTTCAACCAGTAATGTTTCTGGATAGCCTTTCTGTATCAGAAGGGCTGCCTTCTTGGCGCAGTTTGAGACGAAATCGGTCTGTTTACTGCAAATTCGTTTGATACGCAGGAATTGGCCGTACGGGAGGCCTTTTTTGCAGTGGTATGGGTGTGCCGAGTGAAACGGTAGGTAGTTATTTCGATCGGTCGGTTTACAATATTGGGTGGTCGTCAAGTTGCCCTTGTTCAGTTGAACAGTCGTGTTGAGGAAGTTAATACTTGTGGTAGATTTTTCGGCACTGAACTTTATGGTGTCATGGATGCTGTTCAGATGGTCAGTGAATTTCTCGAGCTCATGTTCACCGTGTTGCCAAATACAGAATATATCGTCTATGTAGCGTAGCCAGATTTTTGGCTGGAGACGATAAGTATACACAAATTACTCCTCAAAATCAGACATAAAGACGTTCGGGGGCGCTTGTTGGGTGGGGGACTTGCCATACTTTTGGTCGAGGGTGCGTTGTCATGTGCTGGATGTGGACAAGTGGAACCGTCATCGTGAGCGCGTGGAGCAGGAAGGGGCACGTCTGAACCAGGGGGGAGATCCCTGGTGGTCCAAGACAGAAAGGCCTGCCCTGGAAGCATACCTGAAGCGGCGCCGAGAACTGCTTCTTTTAAGGTTTCCTCGGATATTGTACCCGATCCGTGTCCCAGCGCCAGATTCTCCCCCGGCCCAACGTGACTTTGCAGTGTTTCGACGACCATTGAACTATCCCCGGTGCCTAAGGGTACCGAAAACGGTGGAAGAACTACAACAGGAGGAGGGGAGCCGTCGTCAGGCGACGAATCCTCCGGCAAAGAAACCACAGCCGGAGAGGCCTCGGCCTCGACAACCGGTGACCCTTCCTGTACGAGGACAGGCGCGGATTCGGCCGGTGCTAGTGGTGAAGCCGGTGCGCTACCGCCCTGTTCTGCCGAAGTTGGACTTCTCCCAATTACCCCCACAGGGACCGACGGTGGGTCCGGCCGGTCACGCACAACGGATCGCCGGGGCCCCCGGCTCCGCAGGAAATAACGGGGCCCAGGTGACGAAGGTGAATCAGCAGAGGGGTCCACACTTGGCGACACGCAGCCCAAACCCCGTTCCACCTGCTCCCTGAGGAGGGGATCAGGAAGCAGACCCTCGGGTGGCGGCGAGAAACCACCCACGGGGTCCAAGGACAGTGGTGAGGGAGACGTGCCATATGCTTGACTGAAATACCCGATGGAGGCCATGGCCTCAGCCAGCAGGTCAGTGGGAGGATCAGTCGGGGGCTGTACGGTGGTATCGAGGCCCTCGGCGTGATCAGAGCTTGCCGCCTTGGACTCGTCGGCCCTGGATCCAGTGGGATCATCCGGGCTGAGACTTACGACAAGAGCGCCGTCGTCCGTTGAGGAGACGACCGCAGGGGCTGACGGAGGTGTACCGTCGGGCGTACGGGCACGCCCGACCCCAGAGACATCCACAGATGGGACTTCCTTCTTTGGAGTAGAAACCTGACCGTCGGTCGGAGTAGTTGGTGCGACCGCAGGTGACCACAGCCAGTCACCACCCTCAGACGACAATGGAAGATGCCTTAGCGTCGCTTGTGCGAAGATTGGAGGTAAGGCACAGCTACCGCTGACTAAAAAGCATAAGGGTATACAGGCATTAGCTAATACCAAAACCAAGACAGTACAAACGGACTATACGATTCCAGAAATTAGGGGATCGCAAGATAGAAAGAACCGAGGAATATCAGACAATCCCACCTCCAGTACCTATAAAGGGGTCACAATCTCTCTAACGGAACTATGTATTTATGGAACTGATGAATCTCTTGACGCCATTAAAGAAATCATGAAGAATGATGAGACAGTTAAATTTCATGTACTAGTGGCGGCCAAGATAGGAGATACTGAACCACAGGATATAGCTATGAGCAACCCACCTGTGATAAGTCAGAAGCGGACGAACCGTCAGCAGGGACACTTGGGCTGATAACCTCATAGGTTGCTCGCAAAGCCGACGTGGATGGTTGCGGAGCACTGTCTTGACGACTTAGTAGATGCGAGGCGCACACTTCTGAGCCGGGAACGGTGCCCACCACAACGGCCTGACTTCTTATTGAACGGGTGATGATTGAATGAGATTGGAAATCTCGGACACGAACAAAATAGCTGCGACCAGCGGTGAAGTCGCTAGGTTCTAAGTAGACCCTAGCTCCGTTGGGAAGAGTGAAAGAGATGTGCGAATAATTCCCGTTAGACGCCATATCTTCTAGGAGAAGAAAAGGAGGTAAAGGCAGAGAGAACTCGGGATAAAGCGAAGCGATTCACTCCGAGCAACACAGGGTAAACTGTGTGAGGGACTCAACAACAGTCATAGTTCTCAAATAGTACAATAAATCTGTGGACCCAATGAAAAACTGAGTGTGTTTCCAAAAACAATGGAGATAACATGGGTGTAAACGCGTGCGAAAATCACTAGATACATAAGAACTAACGTGTTAATGAGAACTTGATCTCTACCACGCGTTGTGTCGTGCCGTTGGTGACAAGTGGTGATAACCCTAAGAAAAAACACCAACGAAATCAGAAAATTGCTTTAGTTTAACTTGATCAAGGAAAGGCTGTGAGAAGAGACGATGATCTGGCCGATGTTAATGATGTGAGCCCTCTGGTCAGCCACGGCCGGAGGGGAGCCCACCAAGGAGGCGAGGACGGCCAGAGCAATCTTTGGAGACGCAATGCACGCTGAGACTTTGAGTCGCGAGACTTACGGCGTGGTACTGAAGCCAGGCAAGCTGATGTCCACAGCGCACGTCACGCACCTGTTGCAGGGGTTTCATGTGATAGTCCCTTATGTGGAGCCCCAGGTGTATCGGTCACTAAATGAAACAGACTGGTGTTGGATCAGTGAAAACAACCGAGGGAGAGAACTCGATCGCGATACTTGCTTCAGGCTTGAGGCAATGAACAGCTGGTTAAATTCTACAGCAAAGGCATTGGCACGGGTCCAGAGGGAAGCTTTGAGAGACGCCCTGGAGGCTCTTCCAAAGGTGGACGACACCAACTGGATTAATCCCGTGTCATTCCCGAACAGGACAAAACGGTCATTCAAGTGGTTCTTTGACGCTATGGTTGACCAAGCGGCTACTGAACCCCCATTGGCCACTTTACACCCCGAACCAGAAAATGAAACCTCCGACCTGAAAGCCCTTGAAACCCTGCATACTTTCTTGGAGTGCAACGTACCTGGATTTATGCTGGCCCAGGAAATGGCACGGATGGTAAAGGAGAACGGTCCCGGAGTGAAGCCAAGTAATCATACGAACGAGACGATGCCAGAATCCAGCGTCAATTCCACCATTGTACCCAAAACAGAGACATTGATGATGAAGTATAAACGCGGTTTGCTGAACTTTATCGGCAAACTAAGCTACCACCTATACGGGACCGCTACCACAGAAGACGTAGAGACAAATCGCGGCGTGATCGAGTTCCTTACCGAAACAATGTACGACTATGATAGCGACGCCGCAGAAATCGCGCAGTCAGTGCAAGAGGCATTTCACCAGGTGGGAAAGATGAATGAGGAACTGGGTGCATTGGAAGATGATTTCGAAGAGGCTAAGCACTATCTGCAGAAACGTCTGGGAGTACATGCCGACCACATTCGTGCACTGAGACTATACCAGATGTATAGCTTGATGCTTGAGGAAGATAAGAAGGGTGTAATTCTGTATTACCAAAATCTAATTCGACGAACGCTGGCGTTCCGTCAAGGGACACAACAATTACTACAGGGAAAGCTCTCAGAGGAGTTAGTTCCACCAAAGGCCATACGGGAAGCTCTGAAAGGAGTGGATGAATACGTCAGGCAAGCGTTTCCCCGCTTTGCAGTAGCGTTCAGGGATCCCGCATTCTACTATGACAACGCGCGCCCGATGTTCGTGAGAGGGAACCTCAAACGAGGTGACTTCATAAAGACGCTCAAGGTGTACATCAGGATTCCGTTGGTTTCGGACGAACACATGTTCCGCATCTACACCGTCAGAACATTTCCAGTACCAGTACCAATCAAAGGTACCGTCGAACGAGATGCGCTGCAAATAGTGGGACTACCTGACCAGATAGCAGTGTCAGTGAGTGGTAACTACTATATTCCGATGCAGACAGCAAACTTGGGATGCTATGGGAAGACGGTCATACTGTGTAAGGATGTACCCTATATGAAAAGAGTGTCGGAAACCACCTGCATCGCGGCGTTGCTGCGCGACGACCCTGACACTATCAAGAGCAAATGTGAATTGGATTACGTACTAAATCCTGACTTTGGCGAAATGGCTACATTATATTTGGACGATGGGCAATTGCTGATTGTGAGTGCGGAGGCAGAAGGACAATTAATTTGTGGTAACCGGCCTCCAATACAAAAGAAGATCGAACATTTCGCGAAGTTGAGACTTGGGTGCGACTGTGCCTTCCAGACACGGGGGGCGTGGGTGCCTTATAGCCTGAGAAACTGTAATTGCGAAATTAAAGAATATTCGGTGCAATATCCATCCAGCGGCCTCTTGAAGGCAAGGCTGCGAGTACAAACCTGGAAATTGACTGAAATGGAGGATCGGGTTCTTGATGCGCCCCTGATGATTCCGGAAGATCCATTACCAGCAGAACTACGATCACGGCTGAAACGGCAGGCGGAAGGATATGCTTATAAAATACCCCTAACAGAACTGATGGGACGTATTAACGATAGGAGAGACAGGTTAGCGCACAGTGCTCGGACCACAAGAGCACAATGGGCTGCGGCCTGCGTATCTGGCTTTGACGATAGTGGTGGTGATCGTCATCGTACTCATCGGATGTGCCTTGAAACTGAAGGGACCCTTGGCGGCTGTCTTTTTGGCGGTCCGGAGCCCCACTGGGGCATCTGCCATAAGGGTAAAACCTTATTGTCCACCAACCCCTCCGCCATGCCCGGTTACATCGACAGTATCCAACATGACATCGGCCACTTTGATACTTTCTATCGCATTGCTGGCTCTGTTCATTGCTGTGATGTGGTGGAGGAGACATCGCAAACGGGCGAAGGCTGGCGGAGATGGGTTGTACCTGGAAATCGCTGCCCCGTCACATCGCAAAATGATCTTCCTGGGGGAGATCATGATACCCAACACGCATGTCTTCACGGAAGGAGACACCCTAATTGAGGACATAGTGGTGAACCGCCTGTTCATGAAACACCGGGTGTTGATGAAGTGGGGACAAAAGGTGATGGGGGCGGCAACCAGATGTGGCGAGCATCCGACGACGATTCCTCTACCCCCGACACTGGAAATATTAGAGAAACCGTCTAATATGATGATGGGTCCGGCCAAGCAGGTGTCAATGGCCCGGCTCATGATTAGTCTTAATAAGACCGCATATCTGGTGCCCAAGAACATGCCGCGTTTATTTGATGGATCCTGGACTAAAATCGGTGGTAAAATAAGGAGACAGGCACCGTCCCCACTGATCAATCCGAATCTGGAGATGGACTTCGCCAACAAACTGAACGACGACTGCACTAAATTCAATCACCAACTTTCCAATAGACTCAGGCAACTGCCAGACTAAGAAGACAGGCACGGCACAGTTGGGGTAGGCAGGGTGAACTCAGGGTGACGATCCTGGGCGAGCCTCACCGGGTGTTTTCTGCGCAATGGTGCCCCGTAATGCTTAGCGTAGGAGCTTTGGTTGTTAAAATCACTAAAATTAATACGATCTAATGATGATCACCTTTAGGCCACTAAAATTTTGAAAGTTATATTATTATTTTTCCCAAGATGGATTGGGACGGTTCTCGTGGACTGGAAGGGAGCACTCTGCCTATTTTATAGATAGAGCTGGGGTATTGTTCCCAATAGGAATGATGTCGGAGCGTCGGGCGGCAGCCGAGTGTTGAGGGGGTATCGTATGGCGACAGCATGAGACCTCAGCAATATTCTATAAAAAGGCACCGGGGTGGACGCCTACCGCAGCAGTCAATTTTAGCCCTTAACGGGCTGCCCCGCGAGCCGGTATCATGCGGAATGTATTGGCGCTTGCTAGAAGAAAACAGAAAGAAAGTGGCGAACTTGATCTCATAATGTATATATTGTACCAGTCAGGTTACTGATTGTATCACGTACGTGCCAAATAATGTTATCTAATGATGGTGTCTGTATGACACTGGAAAAACAACATACAAAACATTCCAACGAACAATGTACTGAGTGACCGCTTTTTGTATTGCTTACTGTAATACTATTGTTTACTATTTTATTGATAGTAGGTTAAATGTTGTCATTTGTGGGATAATGCACCATATCATAATCATTATATTTTGTTTAGTTGGATAGAACATCCTTATAATCTCGTATAATTAAAATGTAACGCTTGCTTTTTAGCAGCTAATGTCATGGCTCTATATACACGCTGTAATTAAAGTGGACCACCTGCTCGCTCGTGTCCAACATATCATGATGGGGTATTGCTCACTTGAAGTACCTAGGCCTCACTACGTGTCTTTTAGGCATGGATGGAACAGCCTAATTGCTCCATTCCGTAAATTGTGATTAGATGTTTAGTAGTAAAACTGCGAATACAGGTTAGGCAGTGTGAGTTTCTTTAGGGATGATGCCGTATGAGATTTCAGCGTCCTACTTGATCTTACTCTTCATGGAGTTGGACCCAGATAGGTTATTTTTCGGGATGGAAATTTCGACCCGGGTACAGAACCAAAAGAATCTTGGGTGAAAAGAAACTAACATCTGAAGAGGACAGATCACGGGGATAGTTAATATTCGATATTGTTAAGGTAGAAAGGTAACAGATAGAAAGCACATTAGAACTAACATAGAATAGTGTAGGGGCACAAGCTTTAGAAAGAATTAAGTAAGTTTGGCTAGATAAACTAGAGAAAGAATTGTGATGCTAAAGATGCAGAAAGTTACATCAAAATAATGATGCTAAAACGCTAAAGCACCATCACAAATGAGCAGGAAGACTCTTATTGCTTGATTTGCCTTATTGCGTTGCAGGGTTTGGGATGCCTGAACCATCTCGGGGCGTCCTGGGGGTAAGACTTCATACGAGGAACCACCCCTATTGCTTTTGGTCATCAGTTCTCCAAGAAAAGGAGACTGGTGGAAGAGTGTGGGCCGATCCATGGGCAAGGACCATGGATAGACTAACATACTTTCAAAGAAATTCTGAGTCGCTCAGCCAGGAGAGGGGACTTTACTAAGTTTCCCGAGTATAGCTTGAAAGGAAGAACACGGAACTACCTCAAAACAACGGAAAGGCTGATTTCAGAACCACCAACAACTACGTTGCGAGTGTCTCTGATTTTAAGCGCCGTCGACTGCACTGAGGTCCAGTGCAAAAGAACTAGAATAGACTTTAGAAGTTAATAATAAAATATCGTAAACTTGTTTGTATTGGCAAGAATATTATAGCAAAACGTGTAATGCTGATACGTGTGCTCGGCGCCAGGCGGCACCATCATTTAGTGGCTTAGTTAGAATGTATGGAAGAGTGGCAATGTCCTCAGGCGTAGGGACTGTAGTGGGGCTGGCTCACCTCCTGCAGGTATGCACAGGTACGACAAATGATGGAGAAAACCTGTAAGAGTACGTTATGAACTGAAACACCTAGCTAAAGAATACTGGGGATAACAGGCTTTGCCATCAACATTAGTTTGTGTAATAGTTAGAAGTAGAACTAGTTTATATAGATAAGAATGGGAAGTATGAAAGATAAAGAAGACATTGTTATAAGTATTAGTGTAAATGGGTATAGCGACAAGCCTTTGGCTGTCGCTATATAAGCAGTATGAGACTTGAGACAGATGAGCAGACCAAGATAGAGTTCGATCAAAACACATGGGAGCAATAGTCTGACATACGGATCACACGGGTAGTGTCGAGATGGTAGTAACCACAACGATTAGGTGATAGTAAGGATTGGCATAGCTTAGGCTTAGCCTTACGGACTACGCACTGGATGTGACGGAGATCCTACCAATGGTCTCCGTCACCGGTAGACGAGAGGTGACTCTCTCAACAGTGTTGGAGCGTATATACCTTATGAAAGGGGAAGCTTAACCATAGCAATACCTGGTTGGATCGTTACTGATGTGTTAGAATTGTGAAATGAATGGAATGAACTGTATGGATGGAGAACTGTATACCTGTACCTTCGGAATATTGTCATGGATATAATAAACTTACCTCTTGCCAAGCGCGTGTTCTTAGTATAGGTTTGAGCCCCTTTACTTAGAATCTCTACCACTAAGAAAGAACTATGATCCAGGATAGTGATTTACCTGGATAAAGCTAGCTACTTCAACGATTAATCGCGAAGAACTCCCCTTTATTTAAACATAACACACATTTATTGACATCTACGAATAAGTAAAACATGACTGATAAACGATAAAACATCACGCAGTTGAATAATGATAAAATGCACCGATATGGGATATTAACAGATACGAACTTTAATAATGATACTCCCCTAGAAATAAACAAAGACAAATAACATCAGTCTAGCTCAATACTACAGACTATGGCGTTTTCAATGGGATATAGCATATACCTGTATGATATGTGGTTTTCTCAAAATTAATTTCTAAACTTTGAAGATTTTATCCCCCTGTCATGTTTCTGGAAGGGTCGACTGGCTGAGGGTAAGAAGTTTTATTAGATAAAAAGCTGATTTTTAATTTTGATATATCTTTCATACTCATCAAGTCATCAGATTTGGTATTTCCCTTTATGAAGACATGCTTATTTTCCTATTTCTGAAGCCATTTTGGGTAATAACTGATCATATAGTAATTTCACCTAAAATTATATCAAAATAATTCTATTATTTCTAAGTCAAAATTCTGAAATGAAAAATAGAACACTTATTCATTAAACCAATTATTCCATATACTAGAGGCTATGACATTTTGAATGAGATAGGCCAGTTGCCTGTACCACATATTGTTTTCTCAAAATTAATTCCCAAACTTCAAAAATTTCATCTCTTGGTCATGTCTCTGAGTGGCCGAGAGTAGGTAATATTATATCATAACAAATCCTATCTAAACTTAATATACATCTTTGATACTCCTAATATCAATAGAATAGATATTAATTGCCCATGATTGAACATGTGATTTATGTTTGTTTTTTCATATTTGAAGGTATTGTTAGCCAAAACGTTGTTAGAGTGCAATTTAGTACAAAAAATACTGAAAATTATCTTAAATTTTCATGTCAAAATTTTTAAATCATCTAAATGACACACAAATATAAAACCAACTATTCCATATAGTCTAGGTAATGGCGTTTTGAATGAGAGATGCCAATTATCTGCAGCATTAGTGGTTTTCTCAAAATTAAATCGAAAACTTTGATGTTTTTATCCTTTAATCATGGCTTGGTGACGCTAACTGGCCAAGGCTAGGAACAATTTAATATAAATACCTAGTTATGATTTTTGATTTAGAATTAAAACTTATAGTATCATTGTGATAGATATACACCTTCACTAAAACATGTAAAATCTGCCTATTTTCTTAATTTTCAGGCCGTTTTAGGCAAAAACAATGTAATGACATTTTAGGCTGAAACGATATAAAATTTTCCTTTCATTTCCAAATCAAAATCTCTGAAAGTGTAGGTCGTACAGTGGGTGTGTGGGGAGTGTATGGGAGCTGTAGGTCATACTGTGGGTGTGTGGGGAGTGTATGGGAGCTGTAGGTCATACTTTGGATGTGTGTGGGGTGTATGGGAGCTGTAGGTCGTACTGTGGGTGTGTGGGGAGTGTATGGGAGCTGTAGGTCGTACTGTGGGTGTGTGGGGAGTGTATGGGAGCTGTAGGTCATACTGTGGATGTGTGTGGGGTGTATGGGAGCTGTAGGTCGTACTGTGGGTGTGTGGGGAGTGTATGGGAGCTGTAGGTCGTACTGTGGGTGTGTGGGGAGTGTATGGGAGCTGTAGGTCATACTGTGGATGTGTGTGGGGTGTATGGGAGCTGTAGGTCGTACTGTGGGTGTGTGGGGAGTGTATGGGAGCTGTAGATCGTACTGTGGGTGTTTGGGGAGTGTATGGGAGCTGTAGGTCATACTGTGGATGTGTGTGGGGTGTATGGGAGCTGTAGGTCATACTGTGGGTGTGTGGGGAGTGTATGGGAGCTGTAGGTTGTACTGTGGGTGTGGGGAGTGTGTGGGAGCTGTAGGTCATACTGTGGGTGTGTGGTGAGTGTATGGGAGCTGTAGGTCGTACTGTGGGTGTGTGGTGAGTGTATGGGAGCTGTAGGTCGTACTGTGGGAGTGTATGGGAGCTGTAGGTCATACTGTGGGTGTGTGGTGAGTGTATGGGAGCTGTAGGTCGTACTGTGGGTGTGTGGTGAGTGTATGGGAGCTGTAGGTCGTACTGTGGGAGTGTGGGGAGTGTATGGGAGTTAACAGCTGACTGACTGCTGGACTGACTACGTCATTTTTCTTTTTTTTATATTAACGTGGTCAATTTTGGTATGACCGGTTTTCAAGTTGATCAATGACATACAGTACAGTTTAACAAAGACTATATTACATTACATGTGTAACTATATACATTTAAACAATGAGAGAAAAAAAGAAATATATATACATGATGTCACCACATGTAAATCATTTAAGTAGATCAGTAATTGGAGCATCGAATACAACAATACACTAACATTGTTTTAGAGCACATGTGCATTACATATGTTGGCTGAGGTACAGTTCAATAACATAATTATTAGGTCAATGTCTCATAGTACATTGAGGGCCCATTGCTTTTGAATGTTTTTAAATTGATTATACATGTCAATTGATCTTATATTAGCATGTTCCAGAGTATTGCACCAATGTAATAGACATTACATTTGTATTTTCCACAGTTAGTTTTTTGTTTTTTATTAATTAACCACTTTCACATACATGTGCTCTTCCAAGATTCCATGTTTTTGATTTTAAATACTGGTCCATCATGGAGTCTTGTTCTGATTTTGGGTTAATCCAAAGTTCAGCATTATGTTTTTGTTTATACATTAAGTTTAGCAGATGACTCTCCCTCCTCCTATTCAAGTAAGATACCTGGGCTGTAGAATGCAGTATATCAGTAGGTAATCTCTGACCATTGTTAAGACAAATACGCAGTGCTCTGTTTTGTAAAGATTGGAGTTTACTTAGTAGTTTCTGATTTGCTTTGACAATGAATATATCACCATAGTCCAGGTAAGGTAAAACCATAGCTTTATACAGACTAATAGCACTATTTTCAGTCAGGTATTTTCTAATTTTTTGTAATAATGATATTTTGTGTGAGGCAATTTTGATGGTATTATTCATATGCTTATTAGATGAAAGTATATTGTCTAGGGCTACTCCCAGATATTTATAATGATTCACATAATCTAAGTTTGTCTGGTCAATATTTAGTTTGGGCACATTTTTGTTTTTAGTAATACTCTTCCTGGTACCAAAGAACATACCTTTAGTCTTCTTGATATTTATAGTCAATTTATTGCCTTTGCACCAGTTAGCTATATTATCCAAGTCATGCTGGCAAGACCTTTTTGCTTCAAATACATCAAGATGCCTAGAGACTATTACAGTGTCATCTGCATAAAAAAAACAAACTATTACAATCAAGGATTCTGTATGTTAAGTCATTAATATATACCAAGAATAACAGTGGTCCCAATATCGCATTCGGGAGTCTATGTTTGCGCATGCGTAGTCCTTTGGCGCCACTTCCTGTGGGTGGACAAGCGCGACTTTTCACCCAATCAGGACTCCCCATTGGTCAATATGGCGGCGCCCACTGGGCCTCTCCCGTACACGGTATACAGAACTCTGGGAGACCCCACAACATACAGTGCTATAATCAGAGGCTTGGTTATTGACAATTGTTTTTTGTTTACGATTTAAAAGATAGTCAGTTAAGAGTTCTAAAGTTTATTTCTAATGCCTAATTTTTCTAGTTTTAATTTTAGAATTTGATGATTTACTGTATCGAAGGCTTTAGAAAAGTCAATGAACACAGCAATAGATATCTCTCTCATATTTTATAGCATCATAAACAGCATCTGTAAATTTTGAAATTATAGACGAGATTGAAAAATCTTTCCTAAAGCCTCCTTGATTTTCATCAAGTAATTTTCTTGTATCTAGAAAAGAATAGATTCTATCATGTAAATCTTTTCTAGTAGTTTCCCCGGTAAGGGTAATTGCGAAATGGGTCTGAAATAAGTGCATTGAGTGAGGTCCCCCTCTTCGGGTAAAGGAGTGAAAGTGCTTAATTTCCAATCTTCTGGAATTTTACATGTAGTTATACATAGGTTCATAATAAAAGACAATTGTTTCGATAATGTTTTAAAGGCTGGTTTCAAGATTTTGGATGAAAGATGATCAATGGCTGAGGACTTCAATCTTATTACATGGTTTCAAAATTTCATTTTCGTCTGTCATAATATTCAGTCTAGAGTCTCCAATAGTCGCACCTGAATAGACCCATGGAACATTTTGGTTGGCTGCAAGTTTAGGTCCAATATTAACAAAGAAATTATTCATAGTGTTGGCCACAGTTTTATCGTCCGTGATAAAATTGCCTGCATCGTCTTTTAGATAAATTTTATTGTTATTTTGAGTTTTTTGTTGGGGAGAATGTCAAATATACTTGTCCAAAATTTTTTTGAGTCTGATTTAAATTCTTCTAGGTTATCTTTTATAAAATCTGATTTTGCATTCTTAACAAGATTTTTTTTAACATGGTTGCGTGCAATTCTTGCTTGTAGCCAATCATTTACATTGCCAGTTTTTTTAGCCTTAGAGAGCAGCCTATCCTTATCCAGTATCTCTTCTAAGATCTCATGTGAGATCCATGGGTCCCTGAGGTGCTTGATTTTAAAGATTTTCAAAGGGCACATATTGTCAATCATAAGCCGAATATTATTTCTAAAATTCCTCCATGCATCATCAACTTGAGTACACATGTATAATTCATTCCAATCCATTTGGAGTAAGAGTCTACAAAATTAATTTTCATTGAAATTCTTGTAAGACCTCCCGAAAAAAAGATGTTTTATTTTTTATTTCAGTTTTACGTTTCCTAGAAATATAAATCATTTCATGGTCACTGATATTTACATCCAGGACACCAGCAGTACAAATATGCAAAATATTGGTAAAGATTAGATCAATACAAGTATTCGTAGAACTGAACCTAGTGGGAGTTTTTATTAATTGTTTGAGACCATATTCTTGTTGGACCCATTTTAATAATTTAGTTGGCGAACTGCATGGATCACCATAGTTAATATCAAAATCACCAAATATAATTATTTCAGGTTCATATAGTTGAGATTGTATATAACGCGGTGTTGAGGTTAAGCTATCACAAAAAATATTAATATTGCCCTGTGGTGGTCTGTAGATGTTAATCACGATAATAACTTTCATGTTGTCTTTCCTTAACACAAACAATTGCATTTCTATATTAACATTTGATAAATTCTGATCTCTAAATTCATTATCAGAAAAACACAAATCTTCTTTAATAAAACAACATACACCACCACCTTTTTTGATAGTTATACTGTTTTCAGACCAGTTTCTATCATGTCTTATACACACATATCCCGGTATATATACAAGGTTAGTATCAAAATCTGTCATCAGCCATGATTCAGAGATTCCAAGAAGGGAAATATTACTGTGTATAATAGATTGTCGCAATACATCAAATTTACTCCAGAGACTGAACATTAAGGTGAGCAAAATGAAGCCCTCTTTGACTCGTAATAGAGGTTATGGTAGCCATAGCCATAGCCATTTTGATGTCGGATACCTTAGCATAGATAAAATATCACATGTGCACAAACTAGTAAATAAAGCCAGTATGTGGTTAATCAGAGCTCCAATACAAATAATCAGTTCCATAGCAGAATGATGAAGGCTCATCAACCAGATAAACAAGTTAAAGATTTACACTGGCGAATGAGTTAATTCAATTTGTTGGTTGACTATTGAGAGTATATAGTTCAAATGATTGAGGTAGGCTGTATAAAAACAAAGAAAAATAAGATAAATCTGGTTTAAATTTGATCAGACTGCATTGAGATTAAATAATTGATATAAATAGAACCGAAAGTTAACAAGAGACAGGGAATTAAGATCTCACCTCCGTGACCATCCCAATACCTGGCTCAAAAAATTATGGGAAATAATGATTGCAGAGTGCATTTAGGATTGTTTTGTACCACAAGATAGCTGTTGGGATGTCCGGGGTGCAGTCCGTCAGGGAGTCTCTTATTTATTTTGTATATATTTGCCGTTTGTCCATAAATGGATTGTGTCTTCAATCCAAGGGGTTGTTACATTTTCATCAATGTTCATTTTGTTGATTCGTAGATTTATTTTAGTTATACTCTCGTTGATGATGTCTTGCTGGGGCTGGTCAGTGTTCGATGGGGATTTATTGTACACATTCAGGCTGAGCCCAATCATATGACATTATGATGATTTTTGGAACAAAAGTTGAAAGATACTTTTTAACCCCTGCTAATTTGACGTATTTTCACTAACCATATTATCAATACACTCATATCTGAGTACACATCCTCGTCCATGTTTCTTGGTTACGTTATTAATCCCAGCAAAGATTCGACAGATGTCGTACGTCTTATTTGTGAGGTCTTGTTCACCGATTATCGAGAGGTCTTCCAGTGTAGCTCCCCTCTGGTATTTAACAGAAATGTCAATAGTTGCCTTACGTTCCTTGATGTGTTTATTTAGTACTTTCTGCATGTGGACGCCTCTTGATTCCATAAGTAACAAACATTTTAGTTGATTTTCGTACAACACCATGTTCTACTATTTATATTTTGAGTGTTGGTTGCTTTTCCTTTGATTTTGGACTCAAGTTTAGCCTCTAGTTCCTTCAGCGAACCCTGGATGGCTTCAATGATTGTCTTAGAGACGGCTGTATCAGTAGCTGACATATTGTTTTCGGAGTCTATATCCAGTCCAAATTCTTGTGAATTTGTTGAATTCCTAGTAGTTACTGGCATTACAACTGGTCCACAATGATGTCAAATGATTTACAGTCCTTTTGGTGTCAGTGGTATAAATCAGTCTGATCAGTTTCCCATCACGTTCCTATAAATTACAGCACCCTCAGTCGATGTGTGTGTGACCTCCTACATGGTAGCAACCATAGTGTAGAGAATGGTTCTCAAATCTTCAGAAGTCAACAAAATTCTGCATAACCATCCACACACCCAACAATACTTCATTGGGACTTTTCCTTCTGACAGAATATCCAGAAAACCCCAACCACTCACTTGTTTCATTAGCAACACCAACCCACACACGCCCTAGAGGGCCACTGGCTGTTGTGTGTATGGCCCTGGCTATGGGACCATGCACATTAAAGGACACCTGCCTCGGTAAAAGTGTAGGGGTATAGTCTCTACCTTCTCATAGATTCGATCACCATCACCACCCTTGATTTGACCCTGGCTTTTAATTAGGGCATAAAGCAGCCAACTGACCCACACGACAAAACAGGTGAACACTGGTTTCTTTTATTGTATCCCCTCGCAGTAACATTAAGACTATTTTGACTCATATAGTCTACAACCCTTAACTATAAAGTAGTGGGGGGACGAGGCGTCTATGTTCTTCCCTTGTCAAGACCACAATGAACCAAATCAAGCCAAAAATGGCGCCCTTGGGTGAAACATCCCATAATTTGGGCTCTGCTGGTAGTTAGCTCTCCTCTCATTGGTCAGTTTTGTATACTGATTGTGAGGTCTCTCCTCATTGGTGGAGAGTGATCAGGGTGACTCCTGTTGTTTCTTATAATTTAACTCTAATCCAAATTACAGGAGTATTTATTAGTTAAACTATCTATAAAAAATCCTGATTTATTTTGGGAGACTATATTGGCATTGTGGTTTCGCCGGTAAGGGCTCATCAGTTGATCTTGGGAAAATTTATTGGTGCAGCTGACTCTGTCCTATGACAGAGATACTGTGCAGTGCTCCCCTCTAGTGGGGCTACCTTTCTACCTTTCTTAGTTCTGCACTAGTGGTAGATACCTGTACCATTTGGATCTATCTTGCCTATTTTGTAGGTGATGATTAGAGTATGGTTCATTGCGATCATATGGACAGAACTTAGAGGGAATTGATATTGTGTTATTCTTTCCGCATAAGGATAACCTTATTTGAAAGGTTATCCTTATGCGGAAAGAATAACACAACCTTAACTATAAAGTACCTCTCATTCTGCCAATGTTCATAATACAATATTTGTGACTACAACAGACAATAACTCCAAGCACTTGGAAGCACCACCTGTGGAGCTCACTGTTTTAGATTTCTGTTAGAAACATGTCACACTCTGGTGTAGAGTCGGAAAAGGAGGGGGAAAAAGAGGGAGGAGGCCTGTGATTAGGTACAATTTCAAACTTTTATTAAAATCTGCAATTTTCACATTTACAATGGCAAAATATTGGGAGAAGAAAAACAGGTTTTGTTTCATGAAAATCTGATAATTAGTTTTGATTTTAGAACAGAAGATAGGATTTTTGGACATTTTGGTCATGTTGCCACCCATCAAAATTACCTAATTGATAGGTTAGTTGCAGAAAAACATACTGAGAACGTTAACTAAAATGTATAAAAGTATTGTTTCTATTTCTGTTTCTAAGTCATCAATTATTAGATATTAAGCCACACATCCTCATTTGGGGATTCTATTTCCATTTTGTTCCAGCACATGGCGAACGAGACTGAACGGTACAGCTTGATTGTGGGAGACTCCAGCCAGGATCTCCTTCAAGATGAGGCTGGGCATACGTATCGGAAGATACATGGACGTACATGGATATGTACCCAGAGGGCCAGGCACAAGTGCCTAGCCTCAGTAAAAGAGAAAAAAAACGAGTACGAACGAGACCTAAACCCACACACACATGAGGCTGACCCGCAAGTCCATGTAAGTGAACATTTAAAGTTGAATTACTTTGATTATGATAGTCATAATAAGAAATAATGTTGTTTTAATATAAAGAATATAAGAAATAAGATCAAGAAATGATTAGACTTAGGGGGAGTGTGGCTTGTACCATGCATGTGTGTTATATTGCACACTTAAATTGGTTATTAAAGGTGTAGAAGCTACATGAAACCCAAATCAGGATGTTATTGACTTGATTTTATTAAACAGATGTAGATTAAGGCGAATCAACTAGTTTCGGCGTGTTCTTGCAGAATTAGTCTGGTATATCAATAATTGACGGTGTGAATTAACAGTGTGAAATTTCACCCTTTGAAAATTAAGAGGGTAGATTAAAGTGTTAAACATGAGATAAGTTTTTTGGAAAATTTGTGAATAAATGGCGATAAAGTTGAAAGTCTGTCTTCCTGTTGATACTAGGATATGATATGTAGAACATAAACATTCTTAAGGATAGACAACAGTAGGCAGGGCGTTATTTGCACCTTCTCCTCTCATTTTCTTAATTTACAAGATACAATATCGTGTTATACATCAAATGAAAGGTAAGAATTTTCTCTACTGTCTTAGTTTTAATTTTATTACAAAAAACGGGAAACTTTTTGTAATTTTTAAAAACTTAATTTTCTAGATTTCATAAATCAAAAACTAGGACCTAAATTAAAAAACTGAGACACGCTTCCCTTGAAATGGTTATTATATACATGTATTTAAAATTTCAGACCTATAAGTCAAATATTAACTGAGACATCCTTGTTCAAAAAAATGTAGTAAAAATTGAATTTTTCAACTTTTCCGGACTGGTACACAGGTGGCTATACTTTTATGATTTATATCAACAGATGGGGTAAATTATTGGCTTTTTGATGTTATATGATATGAATATAAGATATTAAGAATGCAGAAATAGTAATAAGATCACTGCGACCATAGCAAAACACCCCTTATCACCTGTTGTCTATCCTTAACCCTTTAATGACGGCACAAAAGGGCAATTTGAAAGAATAAACAAAGGTATGGTTTTTCATCTTCAAATTGTGATATCATAAATGAGGTTTTTACAGTAAATGCTGATATCATTATTTGACCCATCCCCCCAGTATTTGAAATATAAGAACATTTCTGGAAATTAGGTTGCCATGGTTACCATGGACCCTCCTAGGTAGAGTGTCATTTATACAAAAATTGAGCTTTTTTTTGTCTTTTTTCAAAGAAATTGCCAAAAAAAGAAATAAATATTGATTTTAGAAAATCATTTTCAATTACAAAATTATTCTCTATGTCATTTCCTATCATGTAACAGCAGGTATGGCTTATTTGGATGAAAATGATTGTACTTTCTGTTCTTAGATATAGGAGGATGTTGTTGTCCAAAACGTACTTATTTATCATTATTAAATTTTGTAGTATTTTATTATAATTGTACTTTAAAATTAAAGATAAATCTGTATTTCTTTTACTCAATTATAAATAAATAGTGTTGACAAGTTAAGTATAGGAGGTAATAAACCATTATAAAAGTGATTTTCATATTTTGATAAGAAATTTAATGTTATTTATGACCTTTTTGACAAAATCCAAATAATGATGGCGGCCATCTTGAATTTTCTATGAAAATGGCTGATTTATGGTGGTTTTTCATAAGAGAAAGGGCTGAGCTAATTTGCAATTAACTTAGGAAATAATCAGAAGGAAAAGTCATAGGTGATTATACATTACAATCTAATGGTATAATACATGTTTCATGCCATCTTAACTTAATGCATATCCGATTTCCAATATTTAGATCATGATAAATCTTCAAAATCTGAAATCTTATTGTTGAGAATTAAGAGGGCCGTTTTGACAGATGCTAGAAAATGCAAAACATGGGGATTTGTTAGCCTTACCAAAATGATTTGTCAATTGTTCTGGAAAAATAAAGTTAACTACCTGGGACATGGAAACATGAAGTACAAACACTGAAAAAATTATGTGGACCCTTTGATAATTGACTGTGCTAGGCCCCAATGAGTACCCATCGATCATATATGATCGATTTCCTGTGGGGCCGTCACTAAAGGGTTAAACAGTGAAAGTGTTACATACACCCTATAGGCGTAAAAGTCTATACAAGTAGAAAAAAAATTCCTGGCAAGAAAAGGAGTTCGGAGTTAGTCCTGTTGTCCTGGACCACAACAGTGGTGGCAGGTCGGTTTAACAGATATTGGAACCAGATAAACTCTCCAGTAGGTGCCCATTCCTGGGATGATCTCGTCAATCAATGTGGTGATGGTGAGAATTTTACGTTGGATTTCCATGTTCTCCATGGAGGTTATAGTGTTGGGGTGGCTACCATTGACTGCATTGCAGGGCTGGTGCCCGTTGGGGGGTTGGTTCCCCGTTAGGGTTGGGATTCTCCACCTCATCAGATGAATGATCGGAGCTTCCATAGTTGACTAACCCTCCGTGGTGGCCAATGTTCATGGTTGGCAGCGGGGATGAGGGTGGTTGAGTATCCACTCTAGCTGGTGAAAAAGTGGGTGAGTCCCACTGTGAAGGCACCATGGTAGCTGGCATAGACGGGTTAGGAGGCATCCTAAGTACAGACTGCATTGCCTCTCTAACAATGGTCGGGGTGACCGTGGTTGTAGTCAGGGGCAAGGTGATCCATGGGTTGAAGCGTTCTGCTGTCAACAGGTCTGGTGTGGAGGTTGCTAGCGGTGAGGATTGGCTCAGGCCTGGTGTATTCAGGAACTGCGACAGATTGAAGTTGGTACTGATGTCAGCACCGTTGATCGACACGTTGGTTGGAGTGTCGGGGGTAACCAGGTTAATGTGACCTAGATTTGGTATTATCGGGGTCAGACTGCCGGTGTTTGGGATGGCATTCACCAGTGGTGAAATCGGTTTGTACTGTGGCTGTGGTAAAGTTGGGGGGGGGGGTATCAGGAGTTTGGGCCATAACGGTCCTAAAAGTTACTTTGAAGGGTCCTGGATACATTGTCATTTCGCAGGTGGTGTGGGTTGACTTTCAGCCCCGGTTGTAGTCTGGCCCAGGTTGACGTTGAGCAGTTGATGAACTGTTATTTCCGGATGACTTGATGATGCGTGTCTTTTCAATGCGGAATTAGATGCGTATGGCTTCTTGTACCGATTACAAACGTATAAAAAGAGTTCCGGGTTGTGTCTAATAGTGAAAGGGCGTCTTTTGGCTTTAACTGTCTTAAACTTCTTGCCACACTCCGGGCACAAGAAGGGTTTGTTGGTAAACACGTCCACCATCTTTAGTATCTCTGATTTAACCCTGCTGGTTGGAGAGTTCCAAGACACGCAATCCACGCATCCTCCAATCAGAGTCGAGTATTGGTAGCAGACGCTTGGTCCACAAAGGTCAACTTGGCGTGTGCGAGTGAGTTACCCGGGGAGTTGCAGTGGATAGGAACTGATTTATACTCGTCCAGAAGTTTAACCTCTCTGAGGTGTTGCTGAAATCGGGTGTGTAGAGGGTTGGAGGTCTGGCCGACGTATTGTAGGCCACATTTAGTGCATTGAATCAGATAGATGACGTCACAAGTCTGGCAGTTGGAGTTGGCCGGTACGCGTAAGCGACGGCTGTTGGAGGTGAATTTCACGGTGTTGACAGTGTTGATGTGTGGGCAGGTTTCACAGCGTGGTTTTCCACACGGTTGGCACTCACACGGTGGAGGGTTGCGGCGTAGTGTCGAGTTGACAAGTAGGTCCCTTAAGTTCTTGTCGTGGCGGAAGGTGACCAGGATGAGTCAGTTGGTTAGGGGTGGTATGACATTGTCCAACAGGAATTTAGACTGCGTGGCACCGTCTGAGATGGATTTGTGGAGGGGGTCGAATGTGACTATCCTGGAGATGTTTACATCCTAGGTGGGCGTGGTTGGTGGATTCTACAGTCTCGGTCGAGGTTGGCAGCTCTCTTATGGAAATCCAGCAGCAGTTTCATGGGGTATTGGTGTTGGAAATAGATAGTTGATCATCTCGTTAAACTGGTTATGTACTTAAATTTTCGTACTAAAATTCAAATTCAAAAGTTTGTTTTAATACCACAGATAACTATCTCTCATTTTAATTTGCAAAAATGAACTATGTCAAACAAGAATTTAAAATTATCCAGATGAAAATATAATGTTAATTCATTATGTGAAATATTAGATCACAGAAAATCCGTCTTTAAATAAAAAATTGCTATTTCTCAACTATCAAGAATGACAACATGTGCATTTATAAACTATAGGTGGCCTCCAGGGCCCCATAGAATATTTGTAGGAAAAATGAAGAACTCAGAAAACAGGTCTGCTTCATTCAGAATCCAAAACTAAACTAAACTTTATTTCTGCTTCTCGGGACATGCAGCTGCAGGCCTGGACTTTGGCCCAAGATTAGTCAGCCTAGAAATAGTTGTACACAAAGGCCAAAGGGCTGGAGGTAATCCCTGAATATAGGGGATTATACATTTAGGCCCAAGAGGTTACTTGTGTAGCCCAGCACACGTGTCCCTACATGTAATATTTCCAGATACATAC
This sequence comes from Lepidonotus clava, assembly GCA_936440205.1. Lineage (NCBI taxonomy): Eukaryota > Metazoa > Annelida > Polychaeta > Phyllodocida > Polynoidae > Lepidonotus > Lepidonotus clava. The sequence goes on from OW387138.1 coordinate 48,408,349, forward strand.
TAAACCAACCTATATATTTTTTTTAAACATTTTATTTACCCTGGACAGGAATTGGATTTCTCTAGTTTTCGTTCCTATCCAGCCATTTCTTAAATCTATTACATCAAATATCCTTTGTAAGAGCTCTTTATAACATTTTTGGTGTAACATAGATTTGATGAGTTCCTGCACATGATAAGGTTGTATATGATGTAGGTTATATGGATGATATGGAATTTATGAGATGATAATGGGATGATATTGATGGTTTTCAGGTGTCACACTTTATAATGGTCTCGGTTCAAAATTTAAATCTATGTAAGTTGTATTTGCCCAGCATGCAATTTCAACATCTCAAGATCAGTGTACTCCTTCATGAGAATCTGACGTAGATTGTTTTTAAACAAGGTATGGTCTTTTATGCATCTTATAGCAGTAGGTAAGTCATTCCAAACCATTCGTGCATAGAATACAGTCAATTTTGCAATAGTTTCATTCAAGGCAATAATATGATTTCACGACTGGTGCTTGCATCAACCTGGTTTCTCTTACCTGGACTTTTAAATCAATCTCATTCAAGATTATCTACCTATGCACAAAATTTAGGAGAAAATATTTTCTCCTAAAATCGAGTGAGAAAAGATTAGCCTTTTTATATATATCAAGACAATGTACCTCAAAATCAATTAAGAACAACCAGCATTTATTCGGGTCATCAATATCATAAATTGAATCCCAGTTCAGTGATAATAATTGTTGTGCTATATATTTATTGATACATAATATTGAAATCATTATATGAAGTTTTTCATTTTGTTTATATTCCTTTATTTCATCAGACAAAAATTAAGTTATAGAAACTTGTCTCACATTTTTGCCTGACTAACATTTATACAAATAAATAAATATTAGATTTAGCTACGTTGATTGTATAGAATCTAACTGCAGTGGCTGGAAACAAATCCATAATGATAGTGATCATCAATATAAACATTTCTAATACATAAAAGTGATTAAAATCAATCAAGTCCACAATATTAAAATCTATAAGGCGAGTACAAATCCATTTAGCACCGAAATTCAATCGGGGTGGTCTGACATTGTCCAACAGGAATTTCATTGAAATAACCTTGTGACTTTTACACATTGGTAGATAATCATATATGAAAAAAAAAATTAAAAATTAAATATAAGCAAATATACACCCTATCGTCATTACTTTGTGGATCATTTCTTTATATATTTTTTCATATCGTTCAAATGAAGATGGGTGTCTCTAATTCATGAAACAACACTTTATATAATAATAATATAGTCATATAAATTAATGTATATGAATGTAACTGCAACACTGGTATTCGATGTAAACTAGCTTTAAGTAGCTAATCAATTGTCCAGTTGAAATAAATGAAATTAAAAAAAAAATGCTTGATATGAGAACAAACCATTGGTTTTAATAAATGTAGGCTTCTTATAAGGTATACATTGACAATTTCTATGCACACACATCAATACTTCTCTGCTGCTATCCTCTCATATTGAAATTAACATCGGATGATAAGGGTTTTATGTTATGACAAAAAAAAGAAAATCACTTTCTTGGGGATATTATTTTTTATTCCTCCTACACAAGGGATGTATCTTATAGCTTATTTCTCTGTCCGGCATTTGATACATTGAAATCACAATTTATAGACAAATAACCAAGAATTAGCAATTTTTCATGCATTAAAGATCAGTTTTCCTGATGGTCATATTTTAAGCCTATAGACATTTGCACTAACATGAAGAGAAGATGTATCTTTAGAGTGATTCTTCTCACAAAAAGCTTTATTGGATGTGCGTTACTTCAAATATTCATAACTAGGGTTAGAATCCTGAAAGAAACATAATTCTTTCATTATTCTAAAGCTTAGAGAAGACATCCTCTCTGATAATCAAATTATGCAAGCCTCTTTATGTGGTTGGGGGTCACATATACAAAAAAAGAGAGACAGTAACGAAAATCATATATGAATACAACAACATATAATATAAAGATAGGTCATAATGACCTATCTATTCATACACAGTATTAGTGTATGAACCAATTTTGGCCTAATCCCACTTGTAGTGCCCTAGTGCCCTAATTAGTAGCATTTGCATTGTGTGTCAGCAACTCCAATATACTACTGCCATGATATGCAAAATTTTGAATAGTGTAACTGTCTATGTCATGTTTTGACAGGGTTACTATGTTTTGACAGGTAACCCTGTCAAAACACATCATTATCTACACCTCTTTCTGCCCTAGATAGATTCAGTGAATGTACAGTACTTTTCTAACACTATGGTGATGCATACACTGTACAACTCAGACAAGAAAAAATAACCTAATGGACCTGTAATGTTTTTTCCAGATTCCACTCACGGAACACTCAAACAATCCGTACCAAAGGTGGAGGTACAGGGAGAGGAATTTAAGTAAGTATCAAAGTGTTTATTGAAACCCTGTCAAAACAATTTAGTACTGTAGGAATGACATCAAAAACTACAATTAAAACGATCTAAATTAATGCTAGTAGTTTCTGAGATAAGTAGCTGTGTCAAAACAAGATTAATACCACTAAAACTATCATTTATTTAACAATAAACACATTTAAATATTTCTGTACAGTGAGGGCTCCGGGGCACTGGTTGGGAACCAGGAGAGGGCGAAGTGGTGGGGCGCCACCGCCACACTATGCTTGTGGCGTCCCCCCAAGAAGGGCTGTACGGTAACTATAATACTTACTTTATTCATCCATACTTTAGAGTTCAGGATATATCTTTGTTGTAGTTGTATAATTTTCAAACAGTTGTCTGATTTGGAAACATAAATATTTAAAAATTTTCAGTTAATTTTTGGAAAACATCTAATCTGAATAATTATGTTTTATTTAAATCCTATTGTTTGTATTATTCATTTTTTGTTTCATTGCACTGAAGCAGAGTGCAAAAAGAATTATAATATTCTTTAGTTTATAAGGAATAGATATTGTAATCTCTCTAAGTTTGGCAGGAGTATGTTGTGAAATAGTGTACATAACCCTTCTGACAGTGAGCTGCAAAACACCAACCTACCCAAGACACCTCCACGGCCCCCTACAACGGCCGCTCCAGCCCCTCCTGCTCCAGCCCCTCCGACGCCTCAGTTTCAGGTATTTGGCTAAGTATTATAGGATAACATACAGAGGTTGAGATTTTGGCCCATAGTACGAGGTGGCCGTCAAAAAATCACTATCCTAAGCAGTTAGGCTGTAATTTTTTCTGACAACCCAACAAGTATTGGAAGGAGGTTTCTAGGGCAACCACTCAGGATTCAGTTTCACGGCTAACCCTTTCACCAAACGCATCCTTCAGTCACAGTTAGCACTGGAGGCATATAGACCTTGTGCAGACATGGTCATGTGACCACATTTTGGTAATCATCACATTCTCACCACATCCACATCCTTACAAATCTAAAATTTATTATTTCTAAACGACAACAATTGCTTGTTTTGACTTTCTGTTACTATTTTGGATAAATTCCACAGAAGTAAGGGTCTCAGTTGTTTTTGAGATGAGCAAAATTGTAATCTTAAATTAAACACTAACATGAAGCGACACGCCGTCCAGGGCTCTGTCATCTCATCTGCACAATGTCTATACTAGAAGGCCTTGCCAACTGTACTTTGGGGGAAAATACTGATTGTCAAGTGCCCTCATTGACATTGGGAATAGCTAAACTCTCTTGAAGTTATTCTGCAATATGCACATGTTGCACAAACATTTCTGAGAGAAAAAACTTTACTAGGAACCACTTTTCAAGAACCACTTTCCAAGAACCACTTCCAAAAAACTTCTCCGCACAGTCGCAACTACTCCTCCGGCTGCTCCAGAAAAGAAATAGGAAAGTGAGATTGCGTAATTTCAATTAAGTCTCCCGCATAAGATTGTGTGGTATCACTGGTTGTACTAGGTACTTGCAACAGATTGATTTGGAGTTTCACATTTGATTGATAGTACTATCTTTCACATCCTTGCCGCAGTCGTGAGTGGATTGTAAGAAGAAATGTAAAAATTCTATCAATGTGTCATGTGGAAATTTCCCTGAACAAACAACAAATGACATTGAAAGGGTAGAGTCTACTCCGTCTTCGACATCATACTTTTCCCTTAAGAAGCCATGCAATCTGAAACATGTAAATTGCCAATTGGACCTAATTTAATGGTTAGTGCTTGCATATGTGAAATTTCTTATAGTCAGTTACTTATTTACTATACTTACACGGACTCAGGAGGTCTTGAAGGGCAAGGTGGGCCTGCGCCCTGTCCTCATCCCCACTGGAGAGGTACACACTGGAGGACGCCGTGTCTGTGCAAGAAATCAGTTGATTGCACAGTTGCACTTATATTATCAGCCACACAGCCAAATAGTGGTACATACATGGGAGGGGCGCACAAACAAGATTTACGTACCACTCCTCGTTTCCAGGATTTCCAACCCATTTCATATCTCCATATGTGACGATCCCCTATAGGTCGCACAGGTAATTTGTTAGTAGCTGCCTTTGTGGGCCAGCGGTAAACCTTGCCTAGGGATGTTAGTAGTTCCTGGTAAATCACAAGTTAAAGTCTGTAAGAGAAACTTTGCTTTTGCCTAGTTCAAAGATACATGTCCCGATGTACTATTGAACAAAATAGATGATCAGAAACCAAGCGCAAGTTTCTCTGGCTCTACTTACCAGTCTCAGAGCTCCCCTGAGACGCTGCAGTGGCCGCTGTGTTGCTCACTGCCAAGGGGCAGACCCACTCAACAGTGAGACTGACCTCATCTCCACTTCAATGCTGACGAAAAAACGCGTTGCCATCTGTAACAGATAATGAAACGGTTACTTTTACTTGGGATTTCAGATAGTGAATAACACATGTCCTAAAGTAGCAATACCACAAGCCTGTGTTCTGGCCCGTCTTGTGGTACTATAGGAAAACCGCATAAGGATGTGGGATGATGCAGAATACGAGCTGGTAGTGAGTAAACAAGCCCAGTGAGAATTCTGCCATGGTTTTGGGCAATGAACAGCAAGGATTAGGTTCACAACATGTCGACAGGTGCAGATTTAGGTACACAACATGCCTAGGAAAACATTGGTGTCGGCACGATGACATCCTCCGTTTTGGTATAAGAGGACCTTGCTCGTTGGCGGCCTAGAATGGGTTCATTTAGGCTTTACAGGCCATCAAATTCGTGCAAGTATTGGGGGAGAGCCATAAAGAATGATGCCTAAAGAACACTCTGACGGGAGATGCTGCACCAACGGCCGTTAAATTCACGGGACGTCTGTTCCGGGGTTCCGGGACCTTATATGCAGGGGACCTCACTTCAGGGATACTGCAGTCACTAAGCAACGAGCACGAAACAACTGCAGCCGTCATGGCCATCATTTTTAATTACGTCTTACAAATGGCCAATTTACAAGACCAAGTACGACATGATTCTCCAATTCATATTTTGTCTAGGACATGAAATACCGTAAACCTATTTGAAAAACGGTGGTGTCGTAGTCTCGATGGCGATGTAATCACAGGGGTGTGCATAACCAACATTATTTTCGCATATCTACCTGTAAAATTCACACAATTTTTGTATAGCGTTTTTACTTTCCTACATAAATGTGAGGCCAAAATTCGAAATTCTGTGACAAAATCTGCAAATTTGTGTGGATTGGCGAGCATTTGCACACCCCTAAATCACAGTATAAGATTTCGGGGTCCTTATTGGGTTCTAAGGAGTGCGGGAAATCTTAAGTTACAGCAGGAGGGGTCACTCTGCCAATGAGCAGCTAGTTCCGGTAGGGGGGATCAACTCTGCCAATGAGCAGCTAGTTCCGGTAGGGGAGGACACTCTGCCAATGAGCAGCTAGTTCAGGTAGGGTCTGGGTAGGTATGGTATGGTATGGAAAGGGAAGGGTGAGAGGTTAGGTGCCGGTAGGTAAAGTAAATGCAGCAGCAATGAAAGACACAAGTCAGTGGTGGTGATCAGAATGATGACTGTTGGAGGACAGTTCAGCCTTTTATATCGAAAAAAATCAGTGGTTATCACCCCCACTCCTACACTCCCAGGGGAGGTGAGGAGGATCCTAGGGGCGGTACATAGCAACCGTCAATAAACAATGCAGGAACGAACCTAGCAACGGGATTGATAGCCACTCCTAATTATAAAACCGCTACATGATAATATTTGAAAAACGGCATAATGCCTTAATTACATAAGACACAAAGTTAACATTGTGGTGACATGCGGTACAGATATTTTTAGGTTATTACATGCGATCTCGTAAAATATCAGCGATAATATGCGTGCGTCATTACAATTTCTGAAATATAAAATGCGACTTCGGAACCCATATGCAATACCTTACCCAAGCACAATATGTCCAAAGTCCATATCTCCTTTATCCTCTCTGACTAAGTGTTATCTGTGCCTACTCACACCCACCTCCTATCCCTGGCCCTGTGAATTCAGTGCAATCTACCTTATAGCTATACAATTAATGAAATGTATTAATAAATTACCAAAACCATACCTCAGTGCACAGTGCATGATTAAGATATAATCAATAAAGAATAATTATTAACATGGAGGGAAATTATATAAAGTCCCAGTAATCAGGACATACTCAAATATGATAGATATGGGCCTGCAGTGTCTAGTATTAGATAAGCCAGTTTAGCCTGTGTAATATAAATGACTGGTCCCTAACCTTGTAGGGTCAAAGTAATATTCACATGAAAATCATTGCATTAAGAATGTAAATGTCATCTACCTTTGGTAGACCCATTTACATTTCTGCAAAAGTGATTATGTATAACTGATCCAGTCAAGAGGGGGAGACATCCACCTTTATATAGGTTTGATAATAAATCCTCCCTCTCTTCTTGTCATACACACCTTTGGCTATTTAACTGGTTTGAGTATTTTTACAACAGCGACGGCGAGGTCCATATCTTGTTTGTTTACCTAATGGTCAATTTTCATGAATGTATACCAGGATATAGCAGGATATATCTACCTCGCCTCCAGCAGTACAAATTTCGTTCCAAAAGGCACTATACTTATTGCTGTTCCTGCTAGACATTATAGTGGTGTGCCTTGTGTCAAAAAAAGGGCTTAGGTCTTTTTTGAGGGGCAAAGTTGATTTGAGGACAGATTTGGAAAGGGCAAATCATCCACATTAAGAAAAGTGATGGTGTCCAAATTTCTTTTGGGGCTAATATGATATCAAGCAGCCATCTTTAAAATTTCTTAGAAAATCAATATTTAATAACTTTTTCATACATCACCTTATAAGACATTATTTATGTAGATTCTAAACAATACAAAACCAGTTTTAGAAAGACCAAATCATCCTTATTTAGATAAGGTATAGTGTCTAAGGTGATATTTTAATGCTCTTGTTATTATGACCCCCTAAGAAAAAAATCTAAGAAAATCATTTTTTTATTCTTTTATACATAAAGAACATCAAAGGACATGATAAACAATGCAATCAAATATATTTCCATACAATTTTAAAAACTTTAAGTCATAGACATTGAGAAAATTTATGGTGTCTGAAATTCCTCTTTGCCTAATAGGTATTCAAGAACCATTTTGAAAATGTATGGACAATTATTTTTCATTGTGAAATTTATACATAGCATACAAGACAACTATAATGAATAGGGGTGTAAAGGCAATTTAATGATGTTTTGAAAAGGGAAATTAGTATGAGACTTTTAGGATTTATAGATGCAACCATACAATTATAGACCGGGAGCCAAATCTGAAAATCATAATCTACCCTAAATAGTGAGCTGCCTGGATTTTCTATTCTTTTTCAACTTATGGTATCCTGGGGACCCTGAATCAAGATTATCCCAAAGAATTTGGGTATGCGAACACTGTCTAATTATGCAATTTGTGCTTAATTAGCGAAAATTGAAAAATAGTTTATTTCTTTCTATCTCAGGAATTACGTAAAATATAACAATATACCATATATCATCTGAAAGGGTATTTCTTTCCTGATTTATTTGCCATATTGTTTGCTCTTGTCATTGATAATATATATGGGTAGTTACAGAAAAACTCCCATTTTGGTCAAAATCATTGGACCTTAAAGGCTATATTCCACGATGCGTTCAGGGCCACTTGCGTTGCCTCTAATTAGAAAATGCAAGCATACTTGTGGACATTTATAAACATGTTAATAAATTTCTGCAAGCATGACCACAACTAAAGTTGCGTTTTTACTTGCGTTCATACTTGTGTTTATGAATGCAAGTACAACGAATAATGGAATATACATTGCGTTCCACCCCACTTGCGTTCATTATTTGCATTGTGGAATGTTTCACTTGCGGTGCAACGCAAGTGACAGAAACGCATCGTGGAATACAGGCTTAAGGTTTAAAGACTTAATTTGGAAGTTGAACCTAGTTGTAGAAATACATTCGTAAGCCAGGTCCCCACTTGGGCAACTAATGACAGCGATTAACATCAGTAGTCTGGCGATTAACAAATTAGTACGTCATTGGATGACTAACTAGTTGCCGGCAACCAAAAAAGTTAATTGCCATGTTGCAGTTACCATCAAACTGCTGGTGTTTAGGGGGCACATTGGTTGCCCTGGCAGGTGATTAAGTGCACTAAATGCCAGCAACTTGGGGAAAATATCAAACATGTCAAATATTTTGTCCCAATTCCACGGTGACTTGTAGTTTAGTTAACAGACACCCTGGCACCAGTGTGGAGCTGGTCGAGGACAGCAACAGTTTCAAGACATAATTGTAACAAATAGGATCCAAACCAAGAAGGCACAAATGAAGACACATTATTTCATGCCAGATTGAGCTGAACTTTATCCCCTTATAACAGAGCAGGCCACCACAGGAAGAATGAATACTCATGAGTTTTCCTTCCATCCTTTACTGTCCACTGTATAAGCCATTTTGAGTTGATTACTAATGATCAAGAAAAATGATAACAGTTAGGCACAAGGCCTGCTAACAAGAAACTGAGTACATATGAAATCTCTGAATTATGCCATATGTTATGTTTCCAACCTTATCAGGAAAAACACCAGGTAGGGACTAACACTTGATCAAGTTGAATATTCATTATCATTGAATTCTCATTGTTAGATAATAAAGCAAGTATATCTGAAACTAGAAAAATATCCTACTTAAGGTTAGACTACTGTGATGAGAGACCATTTCGCTGGTCTCTCAAAATTGTAGAACAATTATTTTTACACTGTCTATCTTGATATTTATTATATATCATTAAATGCGTTTTGGAATGGACTATATTATGATATAAATTGTATGAATAAAGATATTAGAATAAAAATAGAAACTTATCGGAAATGTGAAAATCAATTTAAATACTTAATTTTTTCGAACTGAAATATCTCGTTTATTAATGAAGGGAAACTCATAATATTTCGTATGGATGTAGTTGATACTAATATGGAGGGAACCGTGTCTCAGATTTTTGATTTAGCTTTTAGTTTTGATTTTATGAAATCTAGAAAATGAAGTTGTAAAAACTTACAAAAAAAGAAAAAAAGTTACCCGTTTTTTGTGATAAAAACAATACTAGGGCCTAAATTGATAATCTGAGACACAGTTCCCTCCAAATGAATGTTATTGACAAGAGTACCAAGTTTCAAAGTTGTGAACATAATATTAGATTAGGAATCTTTGTTCAAAAAATAAAAGTGAAAAAATACGATTTTGATTTATATTTTTTTAAATACATATCTTCCCTAAATCTGTCATATATGATAAGATAAAGAAAATTATAAGCTTTTATCTGATGTATTACATGTTAAAATATCACCAATATCTACGGAGATATTGCAATTTTGGTAAATTGACTATTCATCACCGTAGTCTAACCTTAAACTTTTAACAGTTTGAAACAAAAGCATTGGGTTTGGTATGTCAACATCTTTATTAGTTTCACAATAGTGTTTAACAGTATTCCTACATCAACTACCATGTGCATGTAGCACCATTGTTGTTGGACCACGATCAAAGTACTATATAATCTTATATGACTTGTGATTCTAGTTATAACCCAAACTTTATTTCCTGAAACCTCCAATGCAATATCATTCACCTACCCAACAGAACTGATTATTTTCATTGCTAATCCACCGATGGCAATAATCCCATTTTCTAGTGACTGCGGCAACACTTGGCTGGCTGTCATACCGAGTATAGTGAGGTAGGGGAAATGAATAATAGTGTTACTAGGTTCTAAATGAAAAGGTAAACCAATCTGTTCCTCTTATCCCTACATTTATGGATAAGTATACATGTAGGACCACATTAGAGATATATCCAGCATTCATGCCGGTAGGAAAGTATTCCTGTCAAGAAATTTGTCTTTAAAACTCGTGTCATGCTCAAACATGAAACACCCATGAATTCATCACACTTACCACGTGTATATAGCAATGGAAATATATTATATGTTTCCATTGCGTTATACATTTTACCTAAATGTCTTAGAAAAGACTGATACAGGCCTAAGATGATAATGATAGATTATATCCATGCATTTGCAGGATATGTCATGTTATTTTTTATGATATCATCTCTGCTTTGACAAGTTAAGGATAGAATGATGTAGTAATCAGTTAGGACTAAATCTGCCAAAATAAATTTTTATGCCACATTTCCGATTAAGTGAGATGAAATTGTATTCAAAAACTGTCTAAAGATCCTAAGAATGTATTTCTACAACTTGGTTTATCAGCTTCCAAGTTAAGTCTTTAAACCTTAAGGTCCAATGATTTTGACCAAAATGGGAGTTTTTCTGTAACTACCCATAGATATTATACATGACAAGAGCAAACAATATGCGAATAAATCAGGAAAAAAAGTACCCTTTCAGATGTTATATCTTACATTGTTCCTGAGATCGAAAGACATAAACCATTTTTCAAATTATGTTAATTAAGCACAAATTGCATAATAATTATGCAATTTGTGCTTAATTAACAATATTCACAGATCCAAATTCTTCGGAACCATCTTGATTCAGGGTCCCCAGGATACCATAAGTTGAAAAAATTAGAAAACCCAGGCGGCTCACCATGTAGGGTAGATTATGATTTTCAGATTTGGCTCCGGGTTTATAATAATATGGTTGTTTAGATAAAGGCTAAAAGTCTCTTAGTAATTTGGCTTTCCAAAAACATCATTAAATTGCTTATACACCCCTCTTCATTATGCTTGTCTTATATGCTATGTATAATTTTAACATGAAAAATAATTTTCCATACATTTTTCAAAATGGTTCCTAAATATCTATTAAGCATAGAAGAATTTTAGACACCATGTATTTTCTTAATGTGTATGACTTAAAGTTTGTAAAAATTGTATGGAAATCTATTTTTTTGCACTGTGTATCATGTCCTTTGATGTTCTATATATATATAAAATAATAAAAAATGATTTTCTAAGATTCTTTTTAGGGGAGTCATAATATTAAGAGAATTAAGATATCACTTTACACGCTATACCTTATCTAAATAAGGATGATTTGGTCTTTCTAAAACCGGTTTTGTATTATTTAGAGCCCACATATATTATGTCTTTCAAGGTGATGTATGAAAAAGTTATTAAAAATGATTTTCTAAGAAATTTTAAAGATTGCTGCTAAATATCATATTAGCCCCAAAAGATTTTTGGACACCATCACTTTTCTTAAAGGGAGGGGCCAGTGACTACGAATTGTTATACTATCGTCACCCTTATGGTACAAAGACCCAGAGTATAAAATTTTAGATCTATAACTTTTATAGTTTTTAATTTATAGCTATTTTTCTAAATCAAAGTGATGGTATCTTCCAGGGCCTTGTGCAGCTTGCACTGTGCATTAATCTGTGTGTGACGTCACAAACAGAACAGATGGTAAATCTAAAACTGAAAATATAACTAAATGTATTACTCTCAAATTTTTCCAATGAGTCCCAAAGTATTATAAATCAACAAATTTATTCATTCAATACAAAAATTTCCAAAAATATTAAATATTTTGGATTTTAAATTTTTAAATTCAAATTTAACGGCTTCAGAGTGTGACGTCACACACAGAAGTCCTCATGAGTTGAGACAGGGAAATTATGTGAATAGTTGAAAGATGCAGGTTTTATTTATGACAGAGCTAACAATAGTTTTAGGAATTTTGCGTATAAATATCTGAACATTATTTGTACGATATAGCATGAAAATTTAACAAAATTGAAATTTCACTGGCCCCTCTCTTTAATATGGATGATTTGCCCTTTCCAAAACTGTTTTCAAATTAACTTTACCCCTCAAAAAAGACCTTATGACACATGGCACACCACTATTACATAAAATGATAAATTTATCTGTTTAAACACTGACATTCCGCAGTAGTGTCACAAAGGTATTGGGTATTTTGGGTACCTTATCAGTGGTTGGGGAGACCAGCTTGTCCGACGACAGGCCTGTACTGTGGGACAATGGCTGGCCTCATGGTACTAATATAAGAAGGCCCGCGGGGTACATCCGAGGGTCTTCGTACGGCCCGGAGACGGCCCGCGGGCCGTCCCGGCTGTCGTAGGGCCGTACGGAGACCCGAGGACATCCCCCAAGGGCCTTCTATATTTTATTACCCAAACAAAAGAGAAAAAAACCACATATTTTGCAAAAATAAAAATGCATTCATTTGTCCTGAGTAGCGGGACATCAGGCGTGACGCCCTGATCGTATCACTACGCCAGACCTTTTTACACACAAGCAGATGATAATGGAGGTTATTTGGACATCTGAAGATATTCCTGATGAGTTACTGGGGCAAATCACATATCATTTGCAGGATGTGACCCCACAACAGCACCCTATAGAGGTCAGTTATATTATGGATGTCAACGGGGCTCTTTTAGAGGTGGAAAATAACAGTTTAGCAGCAGGAACGTCTGAAACATCCGAAAACTCGGGTGTGATGCCCCTACAAACCCCTTCAAACTCCCTGGACGCCATAAGGGAAGAAAGCTATGAATTCATCAATGCCCAGAAGTCACAGTCCACCCTTAAAAAAACTAACAGGGATGTAAAAAGACTGAGTGATTATGTTCAGTCCCAGGGACTGACTAGGTCCTTTGAACTACTCCATCCCTCTGAATTGTGTTTCCACCTTTGTGTCTTTATAAGGGATTCAAAGAAGGTTGACAATACCGCCTCGATCCATGGATCTATAGATCACTACCTCAGGGAAAAGGGCTATGGCTGGTCCATCATGGAGTCCCATGAGTTCAAAATGAGCCAGGAAGTCGTGGAGGCCAAGAGGAAGCTGCTGAAAGCCTCCGGTAAGGGGAACCACCACAACAGAAAAGAGGGTCTCACTGAGAAGGAGGAGGAGAAATTGTGGTCAAGTGGTGGTTTTGGGCCGGACGACCCGGTCCAAATCATTGCGGCCATGTGGTTTCTCCTAGTCATGCACTTTGGTTGGAGGGCCAAACATGAGTGCCTTCAGCTAAGAATGGGCAACATTGTCAAAAAAAGGGACAGTGAAGGTAACACCTACCTTCAACTCATGGAGCGGCTTACGAAGACCAGGCAGGCGAGACTTGGGGATGGTGAGCGGGTGTTCGCTCCAAAGACGTGGGGGAATGGCGGTCCTCATTGCCCGGTGTACTACTACGACCTCTATACCGCCCTCAGGCTGAAGGCTATGAATGGCCCGGACTGTCCCTTTTTCTTAAATGTTAACCATCATCCCAATGCCACTACACGGTTGCCGTCTGAGGAGAGAGGACCTTTTTCGTACCACACATCATCCCAAGGCCACCAACCATGCTAGGTTTGTGTGCCAGGGCATGGGCCGTAACAAGCTGGGTGAGATATTGAAGTTGGCGGGCAACTGGGTGGGCATAGACCGGCCCTTGTCCAACCATGTGGGCCGGAAGACCTCGGTCAGTCAGTTGATGCATGCTGGATTGCCACATGGTATGGTGGCTAGCCACAGCGGGCATAAGTCCATCGAGTCACTGAAACACTATGCAACCCCAAGCATTGACCAGCAGCATATGATGGGCCACATCTTGGCGGGCGAGGACCTGCCTCCAGCTCCCGTAAATGTAAAATAAATATGGGCAGCCTTATTTTTCTTAAAAATAAACATTTTCTCTATACACAGTATCTCCATTTCAATTTTCAGAAATTTTCAATAAAAAGTAAGTATTTTAGAATTATTATATCTTGTTTTGTTCCAGCCTGGACACCCCGGAGTACCTCGAAGGCCTCTGACCCAGGCCGCCACCAAGACTGAGCACCCTGACTGGCCTGAGGTAAACACAGAATTTTTTTTAAAAAAATCAAAAAATCAAAGATCTGCCATGGTTGATATATTCTACAATATTTCAGGTATATCATGTCTCAATTTAAGAATTTTTGAACCATTAATAAGGGAGATATGAATTTTTTCAGCTTGAGCTCCCCGTACGGCCCGCCGCCCACCTCCCGGCCCGGCCTGGCCGGCCCCGCCCCCGGCCCGCCGCCGCTGCAGGCTGCGCTGAAGACCTTGAGGTGAATATCTTGTTTTTTTCAGTATGAAAAAGAACAAATTAAAATCTGCCATGGTTAATATATTCTAAAATATCAGTCGGTTGATGCATGCTGGATTGCCACATGGTATGGTGGCTAGCCACAGCGGGCTCAAGTCCATCGAGTCACTTAAACACTATGCAACCCCAAGCATTGACCAGCAGCACATGATGGGCCACATCTTGGTGGGCGAGGACCTGCCTCCAGCTCCCGTAAATGTAAAATAAATATGGGCAGCCTTATTTTTCTTAAAAATAAAAATTTTCTCTATACACAGTATCTCCATTTCAATTTTCAGAAATTTTCAATAAAAAGTAAGTATTTTAGAATTATTATATCTTGTTTTGTTCCAGCCTGGACACCTCGGAGTACCTCGAAGGCCTCTGACCCAGGCCGCCACCAAGACCGAGGACCCTGACTGGCCTGAGGTAAACATAGAATTTTTTTTAAAAAAATCAAAAAATCAAAGATCTGCCATGGTTGATATATTCTACAATATTTCAGGTATATCATGTCTCAATTTAAGAATTTTTGAACCATTAATAAGGGAGATATGAATTTTTTCAGCCTGAGCTCCCTGTCCGGCCTGCCACCCACCTCCCGGCCCGGCCTGGCCGGCCCCGCCCCCGGCCCGCCGCCGCTGCAGGCCGCGCTGAAGACCTTGAGGTGAATAACTTGTTTTTTTCAGTATGAAAGAGAAAAAATTAAAATCTGCCATGGTTAATATATTCTAAAATATCAGTCGGTTGATGCATGCTGGATTGCCACATGGTATGGTGGCTAGCCACAGCGGGCACAAGTCCATCGAGTCACTTAAACACTATGCAACCCCAAGCATTGACCAGCAGCATATGATGGGCCACATCTTGGCGGGCGAGGACCTGCCTCCAGCTCCCGTAAATGTAAAATAAATATGGGCAGCCTTATTTTTCTTAAAAATAAAAATTTTCTCTATACACAGTATCTCCATTTCAATTTTCAGAAATTTTTCAATAAAAAGTAAGTATTTTAGAATTATTATATCTTGTTTTGTTCCAGCCTGGACACCCCGGAGTACCTCAAAGGCCTCTGACCCAGGCCGCCACCAAGACCGAGGACCCTGACTGGCCTGAGGTAAACACAGAATTTTTTTTAAAAAAATCAAAAAATCAAAGATCTGCCATGGTTGATATATTCTACAATATTTCAGGTATATCATGTCTCAATTTAAGAATTTTTGAACCATTAATCTTTCACGAGTTATTGTAACAGCCTGAAGAACATCCATGAGCAGTCAATTACTCATATATTGCTGATATTACGCTACATTTACGAGTTATAAATATGACTTCGACCGGAGGCCGGACTCGGAGTACAAACAAAGACGGACGCAACCAGCCAAGCGGAACGCCAATAATAACAACACAGGGTGATGATACCGGAGCGGTAGGAGTGCAGTCCGATACGGAGGAAGAAAAGGTGACAGACGAATCTTTGTTAATGCAAATACTGAATAACCAGAAGGCAAGTAATTCCAGCATAGAAAAAAGACTGGATAATCTGGATGCAAACGTCAGAAAATCTAATACAACCTTCGAAAAATACATGACGACTAATGATACTCGTGTTGATGACATCCAAACTAAAGTGGACAAGGTGCTGGCAGATATGACGGCATTGGATCTGGAGGTGAAGGGCTTACGAGAAGATTTACGGTCGGCCAGAGGTGACTTAACTAACACTCAGTCCCAATTGGATCAGGCCAAAAAGGATCTCCGTGAAAAGACTGAAACACTTGAAAAATTGGATAGGAAATACATCTATGATGAAGAAGAACGCCGTAAATGTTTGTTAATTCTTGATGGGGTCAAAGAGAATGTAGGTAAAAATCCAAGAGCTGTGGCAAATCAATTATTGACTGATTTGGGGATAGATCATGAAGACAGTGACATTCATCTCGCATACAGGCTAGGGTTACTTAATCAGGAAGCAACGAGACCCAGGTCCATCAGAATTGAGTTCTCTAAAACCACTATTAAACCAAATGTATTAAAAAATATTAGCAAACTGAGGGATTTACCGACTTGGAGGAATATTCATGTATCAGACTCATTATCCCCTGAACAACAAGGACAAAGACGTGATCTGAGATGTTTGTATGCAGCAGGAAAGGCAAGGAAGTTGAACATTAAATTAAAAGGGAACGCTCTTATAATTGATGGTGTAAAGTATCTACACAAAGACATTCACGATCTGCCACATAACTTAACCATGGAATCAATCAAAATTATTCCTACCAAAGACGGACACGCTTTTCAATCTCACTGGGCTTTTCTGAGCAACATGTTCCCTTGTGAAATATCATATCAAGATTTTGTATATCGTTCATCTGAACATCTATATTTTTATGAAATGTGTTTGTTTCACGGCAGAACCGATAT
This sequence comes from Lepidonotus clava, assembly GCA_936440205.1. Taxonomy (NCBI): domain Eukaryota; kingdom Metazoa; phylum Annelida; class Polychaeta; order Phyllodocida; family Polynoidae; genus Lepidonotus; species Lepidonotus clava. The sequence goes on from OW387138.1 coordinate 48,425,382, forward strand.
CATTGATGATATCCGTAATGCCAAGGACGGATATCATGCAAAGAGAATTAGTAAGAAAATCAAAACCAGTCCCGATTGGGAAAAGGCTAAACCCAAGGTGATGAAAAAAGTTATTGTACTCAAATACGACCAGAATCCTATACTACGTGATAAGCTTCTTGCTCTGAAAGGTTTCCTATACGAAGCCACGAACGGAGATAGTTTTTCTTGTGGTTTAACTCTCGATAAGGCACATGAGATCACGAGGGATAAAGTTCCAAACGAAAATATTTTGGGCGATTTATTATGTGAGTACAGGGACGAAATCCTTTCGAGTAACAAGTAATAACATAGTAAGTAACAGTTATAAATTGTATCGTTTAGGGCCATTAGGTCTGTTTCTGAAACGAATCAATCTCTGTTGTTAACTGGTCTGAACACTCGAAATGAATCTTTCTTTTTGCATAAATTTACTTTTATAAATAATTAGTGTTGTTAATAAATGGGATGTACTTAAACCATCCATAAATAATCGAAATTTACATGTTATTGGTTTGACTGAAACATGGTTACATGAACTATTGCCTTCAGCATTATACAAATTAGACGACTATACCATTACAAGACTGGACAGAGCATGGAAACAAAATAATAATGATGTGTTGGCTAAGAAAGGAGGTGGAGTTTGTATGTACCTTCATGATAGTATTGATTTCTCTGATGTATCTTATGCTCATCTTAATAGTAGTAATATTGATATTGAGGTACAATGGGTTTCTATTAGACAAAAAATCAATAAAGAAATCCTTGTAGGTAATATTTACCGTCCACCCCAGGGTAATGTTCGCAATTTTTTAGACAATTTGGAAACCGTTATTGATAGTCTTGATCTTTCTAAAACCGAGCTGGTGTTGATGGGTGATTTTAATATTGATTTCTTAGATTGTACAAATAGTAACACCAAGGATCTTAAATCATTGATAAATGATTATGGATTGAAACAATTTATTACTAAACCAACCCATTATGGTTCCAACAAAGATAGTTGTATAGATTTATTTATATCGAATTCAAATATTATTTCCCAAAATCAGGTATGTAATTTAAATCCTAGTGATCATCAAGCTATATTCTTAACAAGAAAAAAAGCTAAAATAAAAAAAACTAAGTGCGAATTTGAAGGACGATCGTATAAGAATTATAATAAGGAACATTTTGCTGACTATCTCAGAAACACTGATTGGGGAAGCTTTTATAATGATATTGATATCAATCAAAAGTGGGATATTTTTATTCTCAAGGTCCTGGACTATCTCAATCAATATTGTCCGATTAAAAAATTCAAAATTTCAAAGATGAAAGAACCTTGGATTACAGGTGATTTGATTGAATTAATAAAGGACAAGGATAGATTATTGAAACAAGCTAAAAAACCTAGAAATAGGGACAATATTGAACTATGGAATCGAGCAAAACGACTACGAAACCAATGTACTAATAGACTAAGACGAGCCAGAGCAGATTATGTACAGGAAAATCTTGACAATAATACTCACAATCCTAAAAAGTTTTGGAAAGATATTAATCTAGTTTTACCTAATAACAAACCCAAAAATAACAAGTTTATTTTAAAGGATCTTACTTCTGAACAGATGATTGACGGTAAAGATATTCCAGATTTTATCAACAATTATTTTGCTGACATAGGTATTAATCTTGCAGAGAAATACAGAGATATATTATGGACTTATGATGGTAATCCTAGTCAATCTTTTATTTATCATTTTCATACATCACAACAAGAGGTACTTACATTATGTAAAAATATAAATATCAATAAAGCATCTGGTATTAAAGATATCTCTTCCCTGGTATTGAAGGACGGGTTAATAGCATGCATACAACAAATAACTGATTTATTTAATTACTCTTTTGATACAGGTATCATTCCTAACAATTGGAAAATAGCTAAAGTGACCCCTCTACAAAAGCAAGGAAATAAACACTTGGTAACTAACCTAAGACCAGTATCAAATCTTCCTGTAGTGTCGAAACTTATAGAGAAAATAGTACATAATAGACTATTAACTCATTTTAATCAGGGGAATAGAATAAATAGTAGACAAGGAGGTTTTAGACCTGGTTATTCGACAATAGGAACAACAGCTGAGTTGGTTGGTTGGTTATTGGTTGCTTTACGCCCTAATTAACAGCCAGGGTCATATCAAGGGCGGTGATGGTGATCGAATCTATGAGAAGGTAGAGACCTTACCCCTACACTTTTACCGAGGCAGGTGTTCTTTAATGTGCATGGTCCCATAGTCAGGGCCATACACACAACAGCCGGTGGCCCTCTAGGGACCTTTGATATCCCTGTTGTTGGCACAGGGAGACATGCAGAGGGGCCAAGTAGCCAGCCCACCCCAGCTCAGAATTGAACCCGGGCCGCCCGCACAGCAGACGGACGCGCTGACCACTAGACCACCCCACACGCCTCAACAGCTGAGTTTTTAAATGATATTTATGTATCTATAAATAATAAGCACACAACGGTAGCATTGTATTTAGACCTTATGAAGGCTTTTGATACTGTAAATCATAAGATTTTATTGTCTAAACTTAAATTAAATGGGGTATTAGGTGATAGTCTTTTGTGGCTAGAAAATTATTTACTTGATAAAAAACAGTACACTTTAGCTAATAATATAGTGTCTGATACCCGTAATATACTATGTGGTGTACCCCAGGGAAGTGTACTAGTTCCACTATTATTTTTAACCTATATTGATGATATCACAAAGGTTGTGAAGAAATGTAATATATCCCTTTACGCAGATGATACTGTTTTATACTTTACTCACGAAAATTTTGTAAATATTATGGATGTTATACAACAAGATTTAGATAATGTATATAAATGGTGCTGCAAAAACAGATTGACTATTAATGAAAAAAAATCCAAATATTGTATTTATGGAATGAGGTCACAAGTTAAAAAATGCAAAAACCTAATAATAGATTTATCCCTGAACAATCAGATACTTGAAAATGTATGTTCATATAAATACCTGGGCTTTGTACTTGATGAGAATTTGACCTTTAATAAGCACATTAACGAATTATCTAATCAATTATCACACAAATTATTTGTTTTTTCGAAAGTTAGAAAATATCTAACTGAAGTTGCTAGTATTATCGTTTTTAAATCTATGCTTTTACCTATATTCGAGTATGGTGATGTAATTTATAGAGGCACTTCTCAAAAGAATATTGAAAGAATAGAAAGGTTATTTTTCAGATGTTTACGCGTCTGTATGAATAATAATAATCTCTCAAAGAAAGAATTATGTAATACTTGTACTATAGCAAATCTTGGAGATAGGTATAATAGTCATTTACTCAATTTTATGTATAATTATTTGAATAATGATGATTTTAGAAAGTACTCTATAAAGCAGACACGTTTACATGATGCACCGGTCTTTAATATGTATAAACCAACCTATGAGAAATCTAAACAAAATGTATTTTATAGAGGTGCTATATACTGGAATTCTCAGGAAATTGAAATTAGGAATATTGAAACTAAGGAAATGTTCAAGAATAGACAAAAGGTATTACTTAAACAGAAACTTGTTAACTGAATTGTTGGTGCTTTGTTATTATTCTTAGCTTGCTGACTTTTGTCTCTATCTAATGTTTGTATTTAATGAGGTTTTCTGATTTACCAATTTTTATATTGTTGTATTAGGTGATGTACATATTTTAATTGTCAATTTGAAGATGTGGACTTAAGGGTTTATTTTAGCGATTTTAAGTTGGTGTTTTGTAAAAAAGAAAACAAGTAAAATTGTACAATCAATATATGCTATGTTAATTGTGATATAATATGAAGCACATAACCTGTGATACGTGTATTATATGGATTTTATGTTTACCTCACAGACAGAAAAGTGAGACAAGTTCTTGTAACTTATTTTTTGTCTGTTTAAATAAAAGAATTTAAAAAAAAAAAATAAGGGAGATATGAATTTTTTCAGCCTGAGCTCCCCGTACGGCCTGCCGCCCACCTCCCGGCCCGGCCTGGCCGGCCCCGCTCCCGGCCCGCCGCTGCTGCAGGCTGCGCTGAAGACCTTGAGGTGAATATCTTTTTTTTTCAATAAGAAAAAGAAAAAATTAAAATCTGCCATGGTTAATATATTATACAGCATGATCTAAATAGATTAGAGCTATGGTGCTGCATGTCAAAATTGACTATCAATATTAAAAAAACAAAATGTATGACTTTCTATAGACAACGAACTTGCAGAGTTCCAAGCTTGAAACTAGGCTTGCAATCACTTGAAGCGGTGCAAACATATGAGTATTTAGGGATACATTTGGACCAGAGTCTGTCGTTTACGTACCAACTCAAAGAAACATATAGATTGGCATCTTATAAGCTGTTATTGATTAGGAAACTAAGAAACATAATGACTGAATATACGACTCTGGTTGTCACCAAGTCAATGCTACTGCCATACCTGGACATGGGTAATGTGTACTTTACGTCATGTACGAAACCACAACTACAGTCTGTAGAGGTACTCCTAAACACTGCACTGTGCGTAGTGTACAGGATATATAACCCAAGAGACATGCATCTTGCACTGAGATCCAGTGCAAAAAGAACTAGAATAGACTGTAGAAGTTAATAATAAAATATTGTAAACTTGTTTGTATTGGCAAGAATATTATAGTAAAACGTGTAACGCTGATACGTGTGCTCGACGCCAGGCGGCGCCATCGTTTAGTGGCTTAGTTAGAGTCTATGGAGAGTGGCAAGGTCCCCAGGCGTAGGGACTGCAGCGGGGCTAACGCACATCCTGCAGGTACGCACAGGTACGACAAATGACGAAGGAGACCTGTAAGGGTACGTTATGGACCGAAACATCTAGCTAAAAGATACTGAGGATAGCAGGCTTCACCGTCAACATTAGTTTATATAATAGTTAGAAGTAGAACTAGTTTATATAGGTAAGAATTGAAAGTATGAGAGATAAATAAGACATCGTTAAGTATTAGTGTAAATGAGTATAGCGACAAGCCTTTTGGCTGTCGCTATATAAGCGGTATGAGACTTGAGACAGATGAGCAGACCAAGATAGAGTTTGATCAGAACACATGGAGCAATAGTCTGACATACGGATCACACGGGTAGTGTTAAGTTGGTAGTAACCACAAAGATTAGGTGATAGTAAGGATTGGGACAGCTTGGGCTTAGCCTTACGGACTACGCACTGGATGTGACGGAGATCCTACCAATGGTCTCCGTCACCGGTAGACGAGAGGTGACTCTCTCAACAGTGTTGGAGCGTATATACCTTGTGAAAGGGGAAGCTTAACCATAGCTATACCTGGTTGGATCGTTACTGATGTGTTAGAATTGTGAAATGAAAGGAATGAACTGTATGCATGGAGAACTGTATACTTGTACCTTCGGAATATTGTCATGGATATAATAAACTTACCTCTTGCCAAGCGCGTGTTCTTTGTATAGGTTTGAGCCCCTTTACTTAGAATCTCTACCACTAAGAACTGAATTATGGTCCAGGATAACATCTATCTGGACAAAGCTAGCTACTTCAACGATTAATCACTAAGAACTCCCCTTTATCTTAGTATAACACACTTTATTGACATGATTGATAAACGATGAAACATCACACAGTCGAATAATGAACAAACGAACCAATATAGGAAGTGAACTAATACGAACTTTAATAATGATACTCCCCTAGAAATAAACGAAGACAAATAACATCCCGTCTAGCTCAATTGGTGGAGAAAATCCCGAAAAAGAACGATTTGGAGGTACGGTAGAAACTCTCGCCTACATGAGTGCCGGCCTACGGCCTGGAATTGGACCGCCCAAGGGAGCCGAGCCAGTGCTCAGCGACACGGACTCCGAGAGGGACGCATGGTGGTCTGATCAGCCACTGGGCGCCACTGGGGGTGCCGCACCCAATTGGCCGGAAAAACATCAGCTAAGAAATAAGGGATCATATATACCGTATAAAATTGGAATAAGAGGAGAATTAGAGGAAGATAAAGGCTTCTTCGCTCAACCTCTTTTATTTAAGAAAGTACAAAGTCCAACATCACCTAGAGGGACAAGGAGCGACACAAATCGCTCCCGCTCTGAAAGGGAATCTGGATCCCCGTTGGCGTCTCCATTGAGGCTAAGAGCCGGGAGAATGCTAAGACAGGAATCTCGAGAGTTACAGGAGGAAACTGCAGAACACTCCAACAACTCAACCCTACTCCATTACTCAGCAGCCAGTGAGTCGGAGGATGAGCTAACCTCCTCGATACTAGAGGAAAACCGCTCGCACACGGTAAAACCGACACCTCTAAATCGTGATACAGTAAGAACCGAGCAAGTCAGTGGGGCATCCTTGCCGACCACCTCTACTCCTGCCGCCGTGGGCGCAACTTCCATGCCCATAGGAAGACATTTTCCACAAATCGGGAAAGGTGGTATTAGTGAGGTAAAACACACAAAGAAAAAATACGGGACTGTAGAGAAAGACTTGACACGAACCCCACCTGAACCAGAATCGCCAGAAGACGAGCACGAGCACGAAGAAGAAGAAGAGAGCACAGATACCGGAGGTGTAGCTAGACAACTATTCAGAATGGCAGATAGAGGGGGACCTAGTTTAAAACTCCCAGAGTTTTCAGGAAAGCCAAATGAGAGGGTAGATCAATACTTTAGTGAGTTGGAGAATATGTCGAAGATCTATGAATGGGACCAGGATAAAGCATTAGCGATGGCCTTGCATGGTCTTAAGGATAGGGCACGCGATTGGGTTAACACCCTCTCGCCGAATAAGAGAGATTCACCAGATCACCTGAAGGAAGCTATGGTAGCTATCTTCGGAGACAGACGTCCCTCATGGCAGCGATACAAAGATATCGTTAACATGAAACAAACGTCAGATCAATCGGTGATTGAGTTCACTGGAGGGTTGAGACAGCAGCAGTTTAGAACAGGTATTGAGGAAAGTGTAATATTGGCAGTCTTCATAGATGGCTTGTTACCAACCATAACCAAGCAAGTAGCAATACTGAACCCAGACACCTTCGACGTGGCGGTGCAAGCCGCCACTCGTTTGGAGTCTCTAGAAAGGGGTAAGAAAGGAGGACTGAAGGTATCTCTGGCCAACATACAGACACAGGATACCTCACCACGTAGTGTAGAGGAAGTCGAGGAGGAAGAAAGAATGTTAGTAAGTAAGTTCGATAACCTATTAGCTGCCCTTAACCAGTCTAGGAGTTGGAAAGTTGATGATAGAAAAGAAGGAGAAAGAATAAAAGATTTAGGAACTGAGGAGAAGCAAGGTACTGGTAGATTTAGTCCCGATCCGCAGAAAGGTAGACCGAGCCGTCGTTACTCATCCAGCTCCGTACCAGATCTTAGATCCGATAGCCCAGCGGGTACAGAAACCCGTAGAGTAACCTTTGATGACGACCAAGAGGAAGTAGAATCCTCAACAGGGTACGAACATCCTATGGGCTCACCCTTAGGAAACCCGTTCCACTTTGGGAGCATAGGAGATAGAAGAATGCGGGGACAACCACTTGGGTTACGAAATAGATATTGCGCGGTACACGAATCAAGATCACATAATACAGATAGTTGCCTGTGGTTGAGAGCAAAGCTCCAGGAGCTGAGGGAAGAAGCTCTTTGGGATAAATTTAGAGCAATTAGCCCGGGAAAGAAATGGGGTACTAAGCCGGGAAACTGGTCAGCAGGTCTGCCACGCCAATAAAGTTAGAGCTTTGTCTGACGGACGGACTGGAGAAAATTGATAGAGGAAATGGACCTATCTTACTTGAAGTAAAGGTAGGAAAACAATCAGTTAGAGCATTGGTAGATACTGGAGCGAGTGATTGCTTCCTTTCAGGCAAATTTAGAAAAACTATAGCTAAGTCGGCAATACACGACATCATTCCTGTGGTAGAAAAGGAAGTTAATTTAGCTAATAACACCATTCAGATCATATTAGAGACAGTAAGACTCAAGATTAAAATTAAGGATTCTAAAGTGTTCTACGATTTCCATGTGGTGGAATCCCTTTGTCATGACATGGTGATTGGCCGTAACCTGTTAGCAGACTTGCGGTCGGACCTTCATTACCGGGGCCCCACTTGGACGTTTTTTGTGGACACCCGATATTTAGTCTAGAAAAAGTAGAAGTTAAACCGCACACTGAACAAATAATCCCAGTCACCATCTGGAAAAAGCACCCAGTCACCTACAATAACGCTGTTTTTTGTGCCCCGTCGGTAACCGCACCAGTGGTGGTAGAAGCGGGAGTAAATCAATGTGGCAGACAATGGTGGATGAAGATTTTGAATCCGCTAGAAAGACCATTGCATGTGTTACCCACAGATGTATTGGGCTTTTGTGAGGTGGGTCGAATTCCCTTTAACCATCGAAAACAAATCCCCGAGTTTATTAATAAACAGAAATTGATTAGGACGGGAACCCCAAAGGGCATTGTTGGCTTTGCCATAGAGACCCTTAAGGGGAGCATTGTGACGGGTGAGAATCATTCGCGTAAGGCCGCGCCTCGCGAGCAGGATGACATTGTCCGCATAGATCTGTCAGAGTCGTGCCTCAGCAAGGACCAAAAACAAATGTTTAAGAAAATGCTCAGACGAAACAGAGGTAGTTTGGCCTTCTCAATGGCGGAATTAGGTCAATGCGAGATAGCCCCTATGGATATTAAAATTGATAGTAAAGCCGGGATAATCTCATCACGACTGTATAGATATTCACCCCAAAAGATGGATATCATTGATGAGCAAGTTACTGAGAGGGTGAGCTCCTCGACGGTAGCTTGCAACAGGTGGTAGTGGGCTCGCGAGAGTCCAGGGTCACGTTAAACTTCATCTATAGTGCTGGGGAGTTGAACAACAACTGAAGTCCCCCGTGACTAACGAAGGATGAATGAACGTCCTACTGTGGTACCGTCTAGTCGGCGCGCATATTGGGTTACCGGACTTTTTGCCAGTTTCCCACCGGTAAGTGGTATGTGCGTGGTACGGGGTCGACAGACCTCACCTTAGCTCCTGACAGTAGTAACATCACTCAGGAGTGAACAGGCAAGGCCAGTGAAAACGGTCAAAGTTCAGTGTGGGTTGGCAAGATTCACCTGGATCAGACCGTCGGTGACCGACCGGGTTTACCCCGGGAGCTGGTAATCGCTATCGACTGGGTCGCTGGCCGGTCGTCTCTGACGCCTTGAGGATTTCTTTATCCTGCTTTGCCTCGACATAATGGTAAAGAGACGGATCAATGTACAGTCAGGCCATGGTAAAGCTAAACATGTCTGTTCAAGACCTCATTTCTTGAATTAGTGTAGGTTATGGTTGAGCCATGCTCTCTGTGATCAGAAAACATCAGGTTTGAAAAGAACATTCTGGGAAGCACAGTGAGCCACTAGGGCTGGAAAGGATCCTAGCTCAGATTGCACTCCACTATGTCTGATGACATAAGGGAAGACCAAAGGGATCAAGCGGAAACAACTGATAGAGTTATTGAACCTAGCGAGTCTGCATGGCGCAGTCCCTTGGTAGTAGTACAGAAAAAGGACGGGAAGCCACGTCTCTGTACCGACTTTAGGATGTTAAATATGATAACGTTCAAAGATAAATTCCCAATGCCCACTGCCCAATCATTATTTTTGTACATGGCTTACAAACGACCGACCATTTGGTCGGCCCTAGATTTGCTGAGTGGTTACCATCAATGTGTTATAGAACCCGCGTCGCGGAAATACACTGCCTTCGAGACACCCATGGGAGTGTACCACTATAAGAGGGTACCCTTCAGGCTAGTCGGGGCTCCTTGGCAATTTACTAGGGTGATGGCCATAGCTTTGAAAGGGCTAGTTCCAAGGGTATGCTTGGCATACCTGGACGACGTGATCGTATACGATTCTACGTTCGAAGAACACCTACATAGCGTAGAGTTAGTACTGCAGGCACTACAGCGCGCAGGGCTGAAACTGAAGCCATCCAAGTGCGAGTGGTGCCGCGCTGAAATAGAGGTCATAGAGTCAACGCCGAGGGTCTGCGGACGCAGCCACAGATAGTGGAAAGTGTGAAAGCATTCCGCCGACCACACAATGTTAAGACAGTCAAATCATTCCTAGGTCTTTGCAACTATTACAGGGCATTTGTTCCTAATTTTGCATCCCTTAGTATCCCTTTGAATCAGTTATTGAAAATAAAAACCGTCTTTGAAGGGACAGAAGAGTGTGAAAAGGCTTTTCAGGCTATTAAGGAGCGTTTAACGACTCCTCCCTTACTAATACATCCAGAAATCAGCGGGCATTTCTATGTGTTGACGGACGTGTCAGACACAGCGTGTGGTGCTGCTATATGCCACCTACGAGAAGGAATGTACCGACCTATAGCATTTTGGGGAACGGCACTTAGAGAAGCTGAATTAAGCTACACAGTCACTGAGAAAGAAGCGCTGGCAGTGGTAAAAGCACTAAAGAACTATAAAGATATGTTACAAGGCGCTAAGGTTACCATCATTACGGACCACAAGCCCTTGATATCACTGTTACAGAATGCCTATAAAGCACCATCCTCTCGACTGAAGAGATGGGCGTTAGCGCTAACTGACTTTGATTTCGATATAAAACACGAACCAGGGGCAACGCACTATTTGCCAGATTACTTATCAAGAGTCCAACCAGACGAGGAGGAAAAAGACGAGATCACTGAATCCCACAAGGAATTCGAACCAGAAGTGGGATGTGAGCTCTTGTCGGCTAGCCTTAACAGCGAAAGACTTACCGGTAACAATGACTATGAATTGATGGCGGTATACCCTGTCCAAACTAATATAGATCTCTCAATCTTTATTGCTCAACAAGCAAAAGATGGGGACTGTAGAGCGTTAATTGAATACATACGAAATGACAAACTCCCAGAGGATCCGGACAAGGCGCGCATTGTAGTAGCTCGAGTGGAAACGTTAGGGCTGGTGCCGCCCGGGATTCTATGTAAATTTACTATACCTCATGGGAAACATAAGCCAAAGAATACCAAATTAACCCCAAGAATAGTGGTACCCCCATGCCTTATTGAACGAATTTTAAAGCTACTACATGATAGCATTTTGGCAGGCGGTCACATAGGTACAGAGGCCCTAACACAGAAAGTTACATCTAAATTTTATTGGTTGGGTATGCATAAGGACATAGCCGAATATATTAAATCGTGTCGGGTATGCGCCCTGTGGAAAAGAGCACCGCATTTTAAAGCGTTAGCAAAATCCTGGGATAGGCCTAGATATCCTTGGCAATGGGTACAATGTGACTTTATTGGTCCCATTAAACGCGCTAAGGATGGCTCCAGGTACATAATGACGTTTATAGATTTACTCACGGGCTGGCCGGAGGCCTTCGCTACCAAGGACTCCACAGCAGCAACAGCGGCTAGGGTGTTCCTACAAGAGCTAGTATGCAGGTATGGTAGAATTGAGAGATTACACTCTGATAGGGGTGCTACATTCTTGTCTGATTTCTTCAAAGAAGTCACGCGTCGTGTCGGGTGTACGTAAAGGTTCACTACCGCCCAAATGCCGACAGGAAACACTAGAGTTGAGAGGATGCACAACAGCCTTGAGGACATTATGGCTTGCTATGTGTCGGATGACCATACTACATGGCCAGACCTGATACCAATTGCTCTGTGGACGTTACGATCAACGGTGAGTGTGCGCTCGGGCTTTGCTCCATACACACTACTGTATGGACGAGACCCGGTGAGCATGGGAATGCCTGAACACAATGAAATTCCCGTATCACTTAATGATAATGGAGCATTCTTAGAAATAAAGGATAACATCGCTTTGTTTAGACATATGGCTGAGGATGTTGTTGAGAAATATGAAAGTGAGTTGAGGGCTCGTATCGATGAGAGAGCAAACCCCGCTGTCTTTTATGCAGGAGACTTAGTTTATATGTACGACCCCTTATGTGCAGGGAATAGAGTCTCTAAATTTTCAAATAGGTATCGGGGACCCTTTAGGATAGAAGAAGTGAAAGGGGATCATGTAGTTCGATTAACCTCATTGGCAGACGGAAGGGAAATTCCCCACTTAGTCAATGTATCGAAGCTCAAACGTGCTTATGTGCTATGGAATCCCGTACAAAATAAGCCAGTCGCTCCAGAATATGTGCTTCAAGATAAGCCTGACCAGCAGTCCAACCAAGCCCAGGAAGACCCAGTAACAGAGGAACGTATACCTGTTGCTGGTGGGTCCCGTAACGAGGGAGACTCCCCGAAAGCCGGCGGAGAGTCGTTGGTAACAAGCCAGCAAACAAATGATCGTGAAAACGTTCACGAGGACGTTACAGGTAACCGCTCGGTTACGCGTCCGAATGACATTAGCACACATGCTGGGGAAACAAATGTACCAGCCGAGTGTAAAGAAAATGTTCGCAAGGATAGTCGCGAATTTGGGAATAAAAAAGGAACTTATTGGCAAAACGACCAATCTATTGCGCTCTCACTCGCTTCCAGAGGAAAGCAGCAAGGAGCCCGAAGGAAGCGAGCTTACTGCTGATCAGCATCCGTCGAGAAAGGCGACCAGTACAGCCTCTCGAGACCCTCCACCACCTGAAACGCCTGAAATCTCCGGGGTGATGCCTAAAACGAACACTACCCACGATCCACTATTGCTCCCTAGGACCCCCAAGGAGACAGGCAGGACCCCACGCAAACGCGGGCGACCACGTAAGAACTCGGCACCGGATGGGTCCCGTAGCGATACGGTGGATTCAATAAAAGAACGGCCTCTCAACGTTGAGAAGGCTTCTTCCGTTGACTCGTCGGGTAAACGTACCCCTCAACAAAAACCTCACTATAATTTAAGGAACGTCCGACGCAAGGACTACCGCGAAATAGCAGAAGATAGACCGTCAACGGACAGGGATGCATAGGGCTGGCCATGTATCACCTAAATGCAATCCTTTGTAACTAAAATGAATTAATAAAGTTACGATATGAATTAAAAGGAGGCATTCATATAAGGGACACCATTCCGCTATCCCTAAAATACGACAGGGAAATGTGAAGACACCTTGAGAAACAAAATATTAAAACACCCGTTTTGGGTTAAGGGTCTAAGTCAAGTTTTGATCGCACCGTTCAAAATAAGCGAGAAATTAACGGTAAGTCAAGATGGACCCGGAAGAGAAAGGTCTACCTGCTAAGGAAAGTGAAAGGGACCTGAATTCCATTAGAAATAAAGTCCTGAGAAATATTAACGAACTATCGGTAAAGTGAAATTGGTGAATAGAGATATTGAAACAAAGGCCATTGTGTTTTCGCGAAAGTCGCTGGAGAGAGATGCGACTGTATAAAAAAAAACTGCCCATGACGTAAGGATGCCAAACGGTGAGCAACTGGGGGATGGTATCGGACCATGAGTCATACGTGGTCTGAACGCCCTTACCTGACGATAATTTATTCTGAATTGATTTGGTGTTGAGACCCAAGATATAAGGACCTGAGATACCTTTGTTGGGTCCAGTCAAGGAAAACCTACATGTTGTGTATATACCTGTCGTTGAGCAGGACACTCAGTTATATCGAGCCGTCTCTGGGACGTCGAACCTAAGACTGAGGGTTGAGGCACTGCAGGGGGACGTTCTGGCGATGCCCTATACTCCGCGGCTACATAACGGACACCGTTACATGGAACGTCCAAACGGACACTTCTGTTGTCCAACATGTTTGCAGGACATGCTGAGTACGATGAATCTTCGATCGTGCGGAGAGGTGAAGAATGCTGTAATTACTAGTTTTGCCTTGGGCGAGTTACCTACGCCTATCACGTATCGGAGGCCGGAAATACTGTTTCAATCATGGGACAGTGCCTTTCCGCCTGCTTTAAACAACCCCAGAACTACCAACCCATGCTCCAATTAGGACCCAATGGAAGGTGCATCACACAATTGAAAAGGGACAGGAGTTCCATTCAAAAGACAAAACCACCCACCGGAGGGGATTATCTGAACATTTTACCTCTCTAGGAAGTGCTGTGCTGAAATATTAAAACCACAAACATGGACAGATCTGGGTTAGAAGTGTATCAAAACTATAAACTATTTTTATTTTCACTCTGAGTAAATGAGGGTGAGAGTCTACAGCCAGTCCGGCCAATGCTGTACGAGCCGACGTACCTCCCGGTATAGCAGCACAAGGTCCCTTATAAAGTCCACACTGGATGCCGGAAGGACAAGGGCAGCCGGCGCAGAAGGCGTGGCTGCGGAAGGAAGCGGCGCTGTAGGAGCAGGCGTAAGGCCCAGCGGCGCGTCCAGGGAGGAGCCCACTTGTTCTGCGAGATCCCGAGCAATTGCCCGGATCTGTTCGATCTCCCGGGATGACAATGGATCCGACATAGACTGCACCGGGGCTCCACTATCAATACCAGAGATTATGGGTGAAGACGAATCATTGTTAGAGGCCATAGTGAGAGAGTGTGAGAAAGAGGCGGCTGCCCTGGGAGCAGACACCCTCTCGGACATATTGCGTGCCTGCGAGCAGGGATTTAGATCGGAGGGAGTGATGGACATGGCATCGGAAGTTTTCAATATGCCAACAGGTACTCCGGTGTTTCCGGTGACGCCACGCTCACCTTCACTCCCACTGGTTATGCCCGAGTCGCCGGGGGCGCTCATAATCGACGTCGATCCATCCCACATTGAGGGCGCAGGAGCTAGGAGATCAAGATCGAATTGATCCCATTGGACTGATTCAGGCTCCGGCGCGTCCCATGTCGGGAGCACAGAGGACCGACGGGGGCGCTTATTGGGCAAGGGACTTGCCATACTTTCGGTCGGGGGTACGTTGTCAGTCGGGGGAAGCCGCGCTGGATGTGGACGAGTGGAACCGTCATCGTGAGCGTGTGGAGCAAGAGGGGGTACGTCTGAACCAGGGGGGAGATCCCTGGTGGTCCAAGACAGAAAGGCCTGCCCTGGAAGCGTACTTGAAGCGGCGCCGAGAACTGCTTCTTTTAAGGTTTCCTCGGATATTGTACCCGATCCGTGTCCCTGCGCCGGATTCTCCCCCGGCCCAGCGTGACATTGCGGTGTTTCGACGACCGCTGAACTATCCCCGGCGCCTAAGGGTACCGAAAACGGTGGAAGAACTACAGCAGGAGGAGGGGAGCGGTCGTCAGGCGACGAATCCTCCGGCAAAGAAACCATAGCCGGAGAAGCCTCGGCCTCGGCGACAGGTGACCCTTCCTGTACGAGGACAGGCGCGGATTCGGCCGGTGCTGGTGGTGAAGCCGGTGCGCTACCGCCCTGTTCTGCCGAAGTTGGACTTCTCCCAATTACCCCCACGGGGACCGACGGTGGCTCCGGCCGGTCACGCACAGCGGATCGTCGTGGCCCCTGGCTCCGCAGGAAATAGCGGGGCCCAGGTGACGAAGGTGAGTCAGCAGAGGGGTCCACGCTTGGCGACATGCAGCCCAAACCCCGCTCCACCTGCTCCCTGAGGAGGGGATCAGGAAGCAGACCCTCAGGTGGTGGTGAGAAGCCACCCACGGGGTCCAAGGACAGTGGTGAGGGAGACGTGCCATATGCTTGACTGAAATACCCGATGGAGGCCATGGCCTCAGCCAACAGATCAGTAGGAGGATCAGTCAGGGGCTGTATGGTGGTGTCGAGGCCCTCGGCGTGATCAGAGCTTGCCGCCTTTGACTCTTCGGCCCTGGATCCAGTGGGATCATCCGGGCTGAGGCTTGCGACAAGAGCGCCGTCGTCCATTGGGGAGACGACCGCGGGAGCCGGCGGAGGTGTTCTGTCAGGCGTACGGATGTGCCCGGCCCCAGAAACACCTACGGACGAAACCTCCTTCTTTGGAGTAGAAACTTGACCGTTGGTTGATGTAGCCGGTGTGACCGCAGGTGACCATAGCG
The DNA here is from genome assembly GCA_936440205.1 of Lepidonotus clava. NCBI lineage: Eukaryota > Metazoa > Annelida > Polychaeta > Phyllodocida > Polynoidae > Lepidonotus > Lepidonotus clava. Next base: position 48,441,361 of record OW387138.1, read on the forward strand.
AGTCACCACCCTCAGACGACAATGGAAGATGCCTTAGCGTCGCTTGTGCGAAGAATGGAGCTAGGTAAGGCACAGCTACCGCTGACTAAAAAACATAGGGGTATACAGGCATTAGTTAATACCAAAAACAAGACAGTACACACAGACTACACGATTCCAGAAATGAGGGGATCACAAGATAGAAAGGACAGAGGAATATCAGATACCACCACCTCCAGTACTTAAAGAGGGGTCACGATCTCTCTAACAGAACTGTGTATTTACGGAACGGATGAATCTCTTGACGCCATTAAAGAAATCATGAGGAATGATGAGACAGTTAAATTTCATGTACTGGTGGCGGCCAAGATAGGAGACACTGAACCACAGGATATAGCTATGGGTAACCCACCTGTCAGAAGCGGACGAACCGTCAGCCGGGACGCCTAGGCTGATAGCCTCATAGGTTGCTCCCAAAGCCGATGTGGATGGTTGCGGAGCGCTGTCTTGACAACTTAGTAGATGCGAAGCGCGCACCTCTGAGCCGGGAACGGTGCCCACCACAACGGCCCGACTCCGTATTGAACGAGTGATGATTGAATGAGATTGGAAATCTCAGACACGAACAAAATAGCTATGACCAGCGGTGAAGTCGCCGGGTTCTAAATAAACCCTGGCCCCGTTGGGAAGAGTGAAGGAGATGTGCGAATAACTTTCGTTGGACGCCATATCTTCTAGGAGAACCAAAGAAGGTAAAGGCGGAGAAGACTCAGGACAAAGTGAAGCGATTCGCTCCGAGCAACACAGGGTAAACTGTGTGAGGGACTCAACAACAGTCATAGTTCTTAAATAGTACGATAAATCCGTGGACCCAATGAAAAACTGAGAGTGTTTCCAAAAAACAATGGAGATAACATGGGTGTAAATGCGCGCGAAAATCACTAGACACATAAGAACTAACGTGTTAATGAGAACCTGATCTCTACACGCGTTGTGTCATGCCCTTGGTGACAAGTGGTGATAACCCTAAGTAAAAACACCAACGAAATCAGAAAATTGCTGTAGAATAAACTTGATCAAGGAGAGGCTGAGAAGTGACGATGATCTGGGCGATGTTAATGATGTGGGCCCTCTGGTCAGCTGCGACCGGAGGGGAACCCACCAAGGAGGCGAGGACGGCCAGAGCAATCCTTGGAGACGCAATGCAAGCTGAGACTTTGAGTCGCAAGACTTACGGCGTGGTACTGAAGCCAGGCAAGCTGATGTCCACAGCAGACGTCACGCACCTGTTGCAGGGGTTTCACGTGGTAGTTCCTTATGTGGAACCCCAGGTGTATCGGTCACTAAATGCAACAGACTGGTGTTGGATCAGCGTGAACAACCGAGGAAGAGAACTAGATCGCGATACTTGCTTCAGGCTTGAAGCAATGAACAGTTGGTTAAATTCTACGGCAAAATCGTTGGCGCGGGTCCAGAGGGAAACCTTGAGGGACGCCCTAGAGGCCCTCCCAAAGGTGGACTACGCCAACTGGATTAATCCCGTGTCATTCCCGAACAGGACAAAACGGGCATTTCGGTGGTTCTTCAACGCTATGGTTGACCAAGCGGCTGATGAACCTCCTTTGGCCACTTTACACCCCGAAGCAGAAAATGAAACCTCCGACCTGGAAGCCCTTGAAACCCTGCATACTCTCTTGGAGCGCAACGTACCTGGATTTACGCTGGCCCAGGAAATGGCGCGGATGGTAAAGGAGAACGGTCCCGGAGTGAAGCCGAGTAATCATACGAACGAAACGATGCCAGAATCCAGCGTCAATTCCACCATTGTACCCAAAACAGAGACATTAATGGTGAGGTATAAATGCGGTTTGCTGAACTTTATCGGCAAACTCAGCTACCACCTGTTTGGGACCGCCACCGCAGAGGACGTAGAGACAAATCGCGGCATGATCGAGGTCCTTTCCGAAACAATGTACGACTATGACAGCGATGCCACGGAAATCGCGCAGTCGGTACAAGAGGCATTTCGCCAGGTGGGAAAGATGAATGAAGAACTGGGGGCGTTGGAAGATGATTTCGAAGAGGCTAAGAACTATCTGCAGGAGTGCCTAGGAGTACATGCCGACCACGTTCGTGCAGTAAGGCTGTACCAGATATAAAGCGCGATGCTTGAGGAAGATAAGAAGGGTGTGATCCTGTACTACCAAAATCTGATTCGAAGAACGCAAGTGTTCCGACAAGGGACACAGCAATTACTACAGGGAAAGCTCTCAGTGGAGTTAGTTCCACCAAAGGCAATACGAGAAGCTCTGAAAAGAGTGGATGAATATATCAGGCAGGCGTTTCCGCGCTTTGCAGTAGCGTTCAGGGACCCCGCATTTTACTATGACAACGCGCGCCCGATGTTCGTGAGAGGGAACCTCAAACGGGGCGACTTCATAAAGACTTTCAAGGTGTACATCAGAATTCCGTTGGTCTCGGACGAACATATGTTCCGCATCTACACCGTCAGAACATTCCCGGTACCGGTACCAATCAAAGGCACCATCGAACGAGATGCGCTGCAAATAGTGGGGCTACCTGACCAGATCGCAGTGTCAGTGAGTGGTAACTACTATATTCCGATGCAGACAGCAAACTTGGTGGGATGCTATGGGAAGACAGTTATACTGTGTAAGGATGTACCCTACATGAAAAGGGTTTCGAAAACCACCTGCATCACGGCATTGCTGCGCGATAACCCTGACACTATCAAAAGCAAATGCGAGTTGGATTACATACTTAATCCTGACTTTGGCGAAATGGCTATATATTTGGACGATGGACAATTGTTGATTGTGAGTGCGGAGGCAGAAGGACAATTAATTTGTGGTAACCGGCCTCCAATACAAAAGAAGATCGAACATTTCGCGAAGTTGAGACTTGGGTGCGACTGCGCCTTCCAGACACGGGGGGCGTGGGTGCCTTATAGCCTGAGAAACTGTAATTGTGAAATTAAGGAATATTCGGTGCAGTACCCATCCAGCTAGGCTGCGGGTACAGACTTGGAAACTGACCGAAACGGAGGACTGGATTCTTGATGCACCCCTCATGATCTCGGAGGATCCATTACCAGCAGAATTAGGATCACGACTGAAACGACAGGCGGAAGGATACGCTTACAAGATACCCCTGACAGAGCTGATGGGACGTATCAACGATAGGAGGGACAGATTGGCGCACAGTGCTCGGACAGCAAGAGCACAATGGGCTGCGGCGAACAGCTGGCCGGCGTATCTGGCCTTGGCGATAGTCATGGTGATCATCGTACTCATCGGATGTGCCTTGAAACTGAAGGGACCCTTGGCGGCTGTCTATATGGCAGTCCGGAGCCCCACTGGGGCATCTGCCATAAGGGTAAAACCTTACTGCCCACCAACCCCTCCGCCATGCCCGGTAACGTAAACAGTATCCAACATGACATCAGTTACTTTGGTACTTTCTATCGCATCGCTGGCTCTGTTCATCGCTGTAATGTGGTGGAGGAGACACCGCAAGCGGGCGAAGGCCGGCAGAGACGGGTTGTATCTGGAGATCGCTGCCCCGTCACATCGCGAAATGATCTTCCTGGGGGAGATCATGATGCCTAACACGCATGTCTTCACGGAAGGAGACACCCTAGTTGAGGACATAGTGGTGAACCGCCTGTTCATGAAACACCGGGTGTCGATGAAGTGGGGACAAAAGGTGATGGGGGCGCAACTAGGCGAGGCGAGCATCTGACGACGATTCCGCTTCCCCAAACGCTGGAGATATCGGAAAAACTGTCCAACATGATGATGGGTCCGGCCAAGCAAGTGTCAATGGCTCGGCTCATGATTAGTCTTAATAAGACCGCGTATCCGGTCCCTAAGAACATGCCGTGTTTATTCGATGGATCCTGGACTAAGATCGGTGGTAAGATAAAGAGACAGGCACCGTCCCCGCCGATCAACCCGAATCTGGAGATGGACTTCACCAACAAACTGAAGGACGACCGCACTAAGTTCAATCATCAGCTTACCGATAGACTCAGGCAACTGCCAGACCAAGAAGACAGGCACGGCACGGGCGCCGTATACGAGCCACTGCGACCGGAGTCCTCCTTCGGAGGGAACCTGCTGGCAGATATCAGTTCGAAGACTGGTTGATTGGGACCGATCTCTATTGAGTAAATGTGAAATGAGAGTTGGGGTAGGCAGGGTGAACTCAGGGTGATGATCCTGGGCGAGCCTCAACGGGTGTTTTCTGCGCAACCGTGCCCTGTAATGCTCAGCGTAGGAGCTTTGGTTGTTAAAATCTCTAAAATTAATACTATCTAATGATGATCAACTTAAGGACACTAAATTTTTGAAAGTTACATTTTATTGTTCCCAAGATGGATTGGGACGGTTCTCGTGGACTGGAGGGGAGCACTCTGCCTATTTTATAGATAGAGCCGGGGTATATTTCCCAATAGGAAACGAGAACATAATTCATTTTACACCGGGCGTTGTGGTAGTCCGATAGGTAGTTATTATTGGTACTTCCGCCACACCCTGATAATTGTATATTTCTACGTTAGTAAGCCAGAGTGTGTACTGCCATTCGATGGGCATGATGTCGGAGCGTCGGGCGGCAGCCGAATGTTGAGGGGGTATCGTATGGCGACAGCACGAGACCTCAGCAACATTCTTTAAAAAGGCACCGGGGTGGACGCCTACAGCAGCAGTCAATTTAAGCCCTTAACGGGCTGCCCAGCGAGCCGGTATCATGCAGGGTGTATTGGCACTTGCTAGAAGAAAACAGACAGACAGTGGCGAACTTGATCTCATAATGTATATATAGTACTAGTCAGATTACTGATTGTATCATGTATGTGCCAAATAATGTTATCTAATGATGGTGTCGGTTTGACACTGGAAAAACAACATACAAAAACATTCCAACTAACTTGGTACTGAGTAACCGCTTTTGTATCGCTTACTGTAATACTATTGTTTACTATTTCATTGATAATAGGTTAAATGTTGTCATTTGTGGGATAAAGCACCATGTCATAATCGCTATATTTTGTTTAGTTGGATAGAACATCCATATAATCTCGTATAATTAAAATGTATCGCTTGCTTTTTAGCAGCTGGTATCATGGCTCTATATACACGCTGTGATTAAAGAGGACCACCTGCTCGCTCATGTCCAACATATCATGATGGGGTATTGCTCACTTGAAGTACTTAGGCCTTTTAGGCATGGATGGAACAGCCTAATTGCTCCATTCGGTAAAATTGTGATTAGAATGTTTTAGCAAAGGATGTGAATATGGGTTAGGTTATGTGAGTTTCTTTAGGGAAGCATGCCGTATGAGATTTCAGCGTCCTACTTGATCTTACTCTTCATGGAATTGGGCCCGGACAGGTTATTTTTCGGGATGGAAATTTCGACCCGGGTACAGAACCAAAAGAATCTGGGGTGAAAAGAAACTAACATCTCAAGAGGACAGATCATGGGGATAGTTAATATTCGATATTGTTAAGGTAGAAAGGTAACAGATAGAAAGCACATTAGAACTAACATAGAATAGTGTAGGGGCACAAGCTTTAAAAAGAATTAAGTAAGTTTGGCTAGATAAAATAGAGAAAGAATTGTGATGCTAAAGATGCAGAAAGTTTCATCAAAATAATGATGTTAAAACACTAAAGCACCATCACAAATGAGCAGGAAGACTCTTATTGCTTGATTTGCCTTATTGCGTTGCAGGGTTTAGGATGTCAGAACCGTCTCGGGACATCCTGGGGTAAGACTTCATACGAGGAACCACCCCTATTTGCTTTTGGTCATCAGTTCTCCGGGAAAGGAGACTGGTGGAAGAGTGTAGGCCGATCCATGGGCAGGGACCATGGATAGACTGATATACCTTCAAAGAAATTCTGAGTCGCTCAGCCAGGAGAGGGGACTTTACTAAGTTTCCCGAGTATAGCTTGAAAGAAAGAACACAGAACTACCTCAAAACAACGGAAAGGCTGATTTCAGAACCACCAACAACTACGTTGCGGGTGTCTCTGATTTTAAGCGCCGTCTACTGCACTGAGGTCCAGTGCAAAAAGAACTAGAATAGACTGTAGAAGTTAATAATAAAATATTGTAAACTTGTTTGTATTGGCAAGAATATTATAGTAAAACGTGTAACGCTGATACGTGTGCTCGACGCCAGGCGGCGCCATCGTTTAGTGGCTTAGTTAGAGTCTATGGAGAGTGGCAATGTCCCCAGGCGTAGGGACTGCAGCGGGGCTAACGCACATCCTGCAGGTACGCACAGGTACGACAAATGACGAAGGAGACCTGTAAGGGTACGTTATGGACCGAAACATCTAGCTAAAAGATACTGAGGATAGCAGGCTTCACTGTCAACATTAGTTTATATAATAGTTAGAAGTAGAACTAGTTTATATAGGTAAGAATGGGAAGTATGAGAGATAAATAAGACATTGATAAGTATTAGTGTAAATGAGTATAGCGACAAGCCTTTTGGCTGTCGCTATATAAGCGGTATGAGACTTGAGACAGATGAGCAGACCAAGATAGAGTTCGATCAGAACACATGGAGCAATAGTCTGACATACGGATCACACGGGTAGTGTTAAGTTAGTAGTAACCACAAAGATTAGGTGATAGTAAGGATTGGGACAGCTTGGGCTTAGCCTTACGGACTACGTACTGGTCAATGGTCTCCGTCACCGGTAGACGAGAGGTGACTCTCTCAACAGAGTTGGAGCGTATATACCTTGTGAAAGGGGAAGCTTAACCATAGCTATACCTGGTTGGATCGTTACTGATGTGTTAGAATTGTGAAATGAAAGGAATGAACTGTATGGATGGAGAACTGTATACTTGTACCTTCGGAATATTGTCATGGATATAATAAACTTACCTCTTGCCAAGCGCGTGTTCTTTGTATAGGTTTGAGCCCCTTTACTTAGAATCTCTACCACTAAGAACTGAATTATGGTCCAGGATAACATCTATCTGGACAAAGCTAGCTACTTTGACGATTAATCACTAAGAACTCCCCTTTATCTTAGTATAACACACTTTATTGACATCTTTGAATAAGTGAAACATGATTGATAAATGATGAAACATCACGCAGTCGAATAATAAACAAACGAACCGATATAGGAAGTGAACTAATACGAACTTTAATAATGATACTCCCCTAGAAATAAACGAAGACAAATAACATCCTGTCTAGCTCAATCTATTGGACTTTTACAACAGAGCAAATCTAACTTCGTTGGAATTTAGGCGAAAATACGTTTTACGTAACATTATGTTCAGACTTATCACCACCAACAGTGTTGATACTGTCACCCCGCAGAGAACAACTCGACGAAATCAAGGAACTCTATTAGAACTCCCTGTTGCACGACATGAAACAGTATCAAAATTGCCCATCTATGTTGCCAAAAAGTTGTGGAATGCACTACCTGTGTCTATGAGACAAATTGACTGCTATGCTGACTTTAAGACACGAAATAAGTAAAAATTTAAAGAGGAATATGTTCAGTCAGAACTGCAAAGACTTGTAGCAGGACTGTTTATCTGAGCTATTTGAAACTACTATAATTGTATTGAAAATGACTAAATAACACTTCATTTCATCTCATCTCATTATCAAACCATCATTCAACTACTTGTATATAAGATAGCAAACCGGAAATGCGTCATGTTATGGATGCATTATGGCAACATATGAAAATCATTGTAATAGGTTAAGTTACGGCTGGAGGTGAGGGAAGACTGGAGAAATCCAACTCACCCCAGGATAAATAAAAATGTTTCCAAAAAAAAAAAAAATTCTACCATATCTCAGGTATATCATATCTAAATTTCAGAATTTTTGAACTATAGATAAGGGAGATATGAATTTTTTCATCCGGAGCCCGCTGTACGGCCCCCAGCTTGCCTCCCCCCACACCCCTGGCCCGCTCCGGCTTCAGGCCGGCCTGAGGACCTTGAGGTAAATATGGAATTTAAAAAAAGAAGAAAAAAAATCAAAGATCTGCCGCGGTTAATATATTGTACAATATCTCGGCTATATTATATATGAAAATCAGAAATTTTGAACCATAGATAAGGGAGATATGTTTTATTCAGCCCAAGTTCCCCATACGGCCTCCTGCCTGCCTCCCGGTCCAGCCCGGCCCGCCACGCCCCCAGCCCCCCGCGGCTGCAGGCCGGCCTGAGGACCTTGAGGTAAATATCATTTTTTTTCAAGAAAAAAAAAAAAAATCTGCCATGGTTAATATATTCTACAATATCTCAGCTATATTATATTTGAATTTCAGAACTTTTGAAGCATTAATAAGGGAGATATGAATTATTTTCAGCCCGAGCTACCCATTTTTGAACCATTATTAACAGAGATATGAATTTTTTTGCAGCCAATCTTCCTAGGGACTGCCACCCTTCCTCCTCTTGTTATCCAACAGGAGACCACATGCCCTGCTCACCCCAAGAAGAAGAAGAAGAAGGCCCAAGCCCCCCAACGCCCATACCCCGGACTACTATATTGGCCTCAGCAGGTATGTATTTTTTCATTTGGTCAAACTTTTTTATAATTCATTCTTATTCTTAGGTCGAAATATTATCATTATTATTATTATTTTTCAGCCAGAAGACCCAAGAGCTGCCGTAAGAACCCCTCCCTCCTGGCCCGGTCTGTTTAAATTACGTTTACCAAGGGCGCAGGATGTGGTGGGCTTGCCAGACCGTGCTCCTCCACCACAGGCAGGGAACGACATCATAGTGGTAGAAGACTGCCCGCTCCCACGCCCACCGACGCCCCCTCAGGAGGTAATAGAAATCGAGGATGTTGACTGGGAGGTCGCTCTTCTTCCCGATTCGTACTAACTTAAAAAAAAAAAATTCAAAATTTTTCTGACCCCTAGATATTTTTCTACAATACCTAAAGTTGCACAAAGGTAGAGTAAAACACTTTGCGCATATAATCAATTGTATAAGAACAGAATGAAGAAACGTCACCAGCTTCATAAAAGGGATATCAGAAAGTATTCAAAATTATATGAATTACCACACTACAAAGTGTAAATATAACATGGGCTGCTGGTAGGTGTAAATATACCTGTTGAGCAATAGCAGACAGGGTGCATCTCCCAGCGAGCACCAATGCTCAGGGAAAATCAATGTCAGACTGATATATATTGGGTAGAACCTATGGTTACGGTGGAGAACACTATTTACCGTTTGGACAATATGAGTCTTAAGGATTCGAGGGGTTTGAGTAGCTATACGTAGAAGGACATCTGGTGATTGTTGGAAGTACCACTGTGTTGCGGATTGGATGTGAGAACAGGTGGACTCTTAGGAGACAGCTTACCCTCCATTGGTTGGAATTATGAACCTAGGAATCTTAAATCATCATCGCACCGACCATTGTACGCATTTATGTGATCCACGAATAAAACCTGACTTTCAGCCAAGCATTGTTTGCGTTGTGGATCTGAACGCCCATCCCGTGAACTTACCTGCCACTTGACTAGCATTTGCAGAAGAAGTGATATAAGGCAATCTCGTTGAACATAATAAGAAAAGTTCCCCAATTATTGATTAACCTCATACCAACAAGTAGCGTTCAAAGTGTCCTATTTCTGAATTTCATAAATTTAGAAGCATTATTAAAGATCTGTCATCAAATTTGATTTTTTGTTTCCAGTCAGTACAGACCGCGGCCCGCCTCCCGGCCCCCGCCCGGCCCCCGCCCGCCGCGTGCCCTGGGAGCGCCGCTGCTGCCTCCCGGCCTGAGGACCTTGAGACACAGAATGCGGCCCAGCAGCTGATGGGGGGGATGTTTGCAGGATCGGTTATCAATAACCCCACCTTTATTTTTAATTTGAAATAATTCCTATGTTTTTTTTTTTTGAAAGAGCAGCGCTCCTTTTATTGGCAATAATCAAGATACATTTGTACATTATATTTTCTTCGCTGATATTTTTGTATATTTGAGAAAACTATAGTAGACGAAAACAGGACAGACATAGGACATAACATATGGTACAGAGACGAGACATGTGCATGCATACATAGTGTACATTTTTTATACTACTTTTGCTCCTAAGAGACCTCATGTTCAATAAAAATATAATACTTATAATACTTAATGACTACCTATTCTTGCAAAGGGAAATCCACGCCCCCTCTGATTTAAACATAGCACCTTCGAACAAAATATAAAAAGCAAAAGCAAAGCAGCCTATTTTGTTTGACTAGGTTACAGCACTTCTAACAATCTGCGCCATTTCTTGAAAGCCTTTAGGTTATTACTCTTTTTACAAATATACTCCTCCGATAGGAGACATCTTTTGAGTTCTAATAACCATTGCATTATTCCCAGATCACATTTGTGAAAAAGGCGTTGTCTATATATATAAAATCAACTCTTTAATAAAATTAAATTGATGATATCCGATTTTGTTGATTTCTCAGGTATCCCCAGAATGAGCTCACTTTCTCCCAAGTTTTTTGCATTGATGCCTACTACAGTGTTCAACCATCGAAGAATAGATTTCCAGAAATGGGCAACCTTTGGGCAGTTTACAAAAAAGTGGGGTAGTGTGTCCTGCCTCTCATCACAGTATTGGCATTCTGGGCTGTCCTTTACACGCATATTATAGAGGTATTTGTTGCATGCAATTATTCTATGGAAAACTTTATATTGGAAAGACTGGAGCTTTGTCTCTCCGGTCACTCTGTATGGATATGTGTATAAGGAGTTCCAGTTATCGTTCATTATTCCTAACTCGGGGTAAAATGTGTGCCACCTTTTTTGACCAGTGAGTTTATGGGAGGTGAGATCCCTTACTATCCAGTACAGCTCTTTACTGCCCAGTTGCAGCATATTTACAGCCTTTGGAAATCTGTCAATTACATATAAACATTGCTCTTCCAATTGTGTGTCCCCTTTTGCAATATTTTCCCTCCATTGTCCAGGGATACTTTTACGTATTTGGAGGGCCTGCAGGAAGTTACTCTTGATTTTATAGCGATTCAAAATTTGCATCTCAGACATGAAATCACCATTTGTCAGTATATCTATGACTCTAACAATACCTGCCTTCTCCCATGCTTTCCAATTGAAGGGCTTATTATCAATTGTAATGAACCTGTTATTCCAAAGGACCTCGTTCCTGATTTCCAAATCTGTCATCATGGACTTATAATAAATTTCATGCCAGTCCCGGAAGACTTGGCTGTAAAATGGATCCTTATTGAATGGTACATTTGTATCAGTTATCACAGATATAAAAGCCCTGATACCAAACCTTTGCCCAAGGAGATATTCCATATATTTGCTTGGAATACAGTTGTCATCTAGATACATTCTTTTTATCCAGTTCAGGTTACTTACAAAAATGTTGGTTCCCAAGTCCCCAAAGCCAAACCCCCGTGCTGTATTGGGGCACAGATAGTGCTTTTGGCGACTTTACTTTGATTAGAGTAACTGAGTTCCATATAAATTTAGCAATGATATTATTAACCTCTGTGACAACTTTCATAGGAGTGTGTATTATATAGTCTGGCGGCCAAAGCATGAAAATGACACTTTTGTTTGCCATGAAAGGTTTATACCTGAAACCATTCTAGGGTTGTAGTGGGGTCCTCTGGGAACCATGCCTAACTGGTAGTCACTCTGTAGAGGTGTGCATGACTGTGACAACCGCCATTTTGTTTTGTGGTATCCAGCGAAATTTAAGATGAAAAAAAAGAACTAATCTTGAACTGACACATTTAATTTTGTACCAATCTATTTCATATTGTACATTCTAATAATTATTAGAACAGGTAATTCCTGTGTTAAATGATTTTGACCTTCATGGAGGTCAAGGTCACTAAATTTGACCTCAAAATCTGAAAAAAATGACAAAATCAAAGTTGAACTTGAAGCAAACAGTGCTACTCTTTATATTGTCCTTTAATTTAAGTGAACATATCTCAATCTGACTCTTGTGATATTCAGAAAAGCAGAAAAATTAATTAGATGAAGAAATTTGGTAACCAAATTACACATTATGTGACAGAAATCGAAAAAAATCTTAATTTCCAAAGATTGAGAAAATCGAATTTTCTTTCAATTCCTATCTCAATATGGCAGGTATTTGTTCTATACTAAGTACATACATTGCTATTATTAGGTCAAGTATATTAGCTATTTAGTTTGTCCCTAAAAAGGTCAAGGTCATAAAATTTAGAGGTTTACACATTATGTATAAACAATTATTAAGTAATCTTATAAAGTACGCCTCTTATGCTCAAATTGTGGGAAAGACTAAAACTTAATTCTTTGACTCGATTCAAAAACAGTGATTAGCCTTATCAAAGAGCTATTTTGTAACTAGTTAAGTGAATAACTGCAAAGGACACCAACATTTAATGTGTAGAATGAGCAAAATGTCTGTAAAACTATAGGAATATAACTTCAAACAAACTGTCCTGCCCTTGAAATTATGCTTTGATATAAAAGACTCTACTTTTACTCTATTGATACCAATATAAAACAACAACAGTCACCTACTTCAATGTAGAATTGTAGCTGTAAAAGTTACACATTTAGTGACAGATATAATAATACTATTATTTCTAAATTTGATCTAAAATTTTTGACAACGATGATTCTAATCATAATAGATATCAGTCTCTGACCAATCTGCTTTTAGCAATGTACATGTTTAGTCCTTACTTAAATGAACACAAAGAGGATGTATCTTGACCTTTTAAATGTATAGACATTAAATGTGATAGCCTAGAAAATAAATCTTAAAAGAATAAATCAATAGAAAAGTGAGTGTATTTTCATATTCTAATAATTTTGGGGGGACCTTGAAGGAGGGTTGGATGAGGGATTATAATAATAATAATGACAGGGAAGATATTGTCAAAGTCTTTAGTGTTAGTCACTTTACCTGGCTTGAATAGCACTGTGTTTAGGAGCCCTATCAATTTTAGCAGTATTTCATTGTGATAATTGTTTTAGATTTGTACAATGTATACTTGAGGGACATTATAGTCCAAAAATACCTTACCAAGCAAATGTTTGGTACAATCATTATATTCGATCATCTGTATTACCAAACTTAGGGTAGAGCACATCATATTGAAGTGTTAGAAGATGGAAGATAGATGCAAGAGGCATCTCCAAAACAGAACATCAATGAAGGACATATTTAACATCACTAAAAGTAAAAAGATTCTGCATTTCTGTCGAGAATGCCAACTGATAGATAAAATCTAAGAAAGGATTCAAGAGTCTGGGGTCCATGGGCCATCCTGTGCTCCCAACAGTGTCATCAAAGGCCGTGTGTGTGGTGTCCTTTTTATGGGACATTGCACATAAAAGACCCCTTGCCACTCTTTGAAATGAGTAGGGTATCACACCCGGTGCTGGGTTTCTTCTAAATCAAATCATATCATAGATATGATTACCAAAAACAACTTATAGGCATAGATAATATGATTCTGGAAATTAGAAAGAACTTCAGCAGTAATTTGTTTTCATTGCACATTCTTTTTCAAAAACTTGCTGTCTATTCTTTTTTTGTTGGATGTCTCTTTATGAAATAAGAAATCCAGCTCAATACTTAAAAGTAGTTCATAAACAGTCCTTGTTTTCTCATTTTTGATGATCTTTGCCAAAAAAAAAAGGTAGTAGGTAAATACAGTTAGGATATTGTTCCCCTAGCATCAACAACATTACAGACAAATGATCTTGATCTACCTACTAGTGTCCACCAGCATGTGTCTACTAGTGTATACTATAAGATAACTTCTTGACATTCACTCATTTACTCAAGTAAATCTATATAAAATATTCTTAATGACATTTGCGTAGGAATCTGAAAAAAAACATGCAATAATTAGAGGGTTATAGTAGGGTAGATGTGTATCATGAATGCCCAAAGATGCACTTTCCATGTAGAGGCACATACTCACATCCAATAATATCTTATATTTCGAGAATCTTTCTTTAATAGTACATCCCAACTGAAGCATACAGATATATCTTGGAAGATCCCTTTGGACAGATAAGGCTGAATTAGAGTCTAGAGGTATAGGTAATAATGTATTAGTTTTTTAAGTATTTCCTCTTTTTAAATATTAGTGATTGCTTGAAATTACTCTTCAACTGGCACAGATCAGTGTGAACGAGCTTCTATCCAAAATTAACCCAAGAGACCCAATCTGATCAGAGCCACACATGGGTAGCTTCCACCCTGAAATATAAAAGAAATTTCCCCAATTTTCAATAAAATTATTTCCAAGGAGAATGTGTTCAGTAATAAATAACCCAGTAGGGGGTCCTATATCCTAAATAATAACTCCTATAGTCTTCTGTATCTTCCATAGAAAATATTTATTGTTGACAATCTCATAAAAATTGGTTCACTTCTAAATACAACAGATTTTCCAATACTGTTGAACATCTTGGGAAAACTATGAGGAAAATAAAGTTTTAGAATCCACATCATGTGGGGTATAAAGGTTTGAATTTAAATTTTGGCACATGAAATTTGAAGCCATCTTCCCCGACTTAATTCAGTATGAGAGAAAGACATAAGATTAATAAGTGTTCATAGATAATACATAGACCATTATTTTTGATGATTTGACCTATTTAGGGTCTATATTGACAGTTCATGGACCTACTCTAATGATACCTGGATATGTAATTAGTACAAAGCAAATGTAGGAGAGTCTGAAATCTGAATTGTGAGAAAATTCATTTTCCTCAATCTTTAGAAATTAATATTTTTTCGATTTCTGTCACATAATGTGTAATTTGGTTACCAAATTTCTTCATCTAATTAATTTTTCTGCTTGTCTGAATATCACAAGAGTCAGATTTAGATATATTCACTTAAATTAAAGGGCAATGTAAAGAGTAGCACTGTTTGCTTCAAGTTCAACTTTGATTTTGTCATATTTTTCACATTTTGAGGTTAAATTTAGTGACCTTGACCTCCATGAAGGTCAAAATAATTTAAATAGGAATTACCTGTTCTAATTACTATTAGAATATGCAATGTGAAATAGATCAGTACAAATTTGAATGTGTCAGTGCGAGATTAGTTCTTTTTTTTTCATGTTAAATTTCCTTGGACATCGCAAAACAAAATGGCAGTTGTCACAGTCATGCACACCTCTACAGAGTGACTACCAGTTAGAAATAGTTCCTAGAGGACCCCACTACAACCCTAAAATAGTTTCAGGTATAAACCTTTTATGGCATACCAACTCCAAAAATAAGCTACTTTCTTGGACTTGGCCGCCAGACTAATAGACGCAGGATATAGTATGATTGGGATAATAAGACTGTTTACAATAGTAACCTTTCCTTTCAGGGATATACTTCGATTTTTCCAGTCGCTGCATATATTTCTAATCTTATCTATGCGAGGCTTAAAGTAGTTTTCGTTCTCTGTATAATTGCTACCCACAGTCACTCCCAATATGTTTAATTCATAGCACCAGTTTAGAGTGGGAAGTGAGTCTTTATCAAAGCCTCCCATTGCCATAAATTGCATTTTATATCAATTTATCTTTAAACCAGCGTAACGTCTAAATCTTTCAAGGCTATCCAATACATGGTCTAGGGCCTGCGGGAATTTCAGAAAGCATGTTGTATCATTAGCATATTGACTGATCTTAATTTCCCTTCCAACTACATAAATACCTTCTACATTTATATTTCTACGAATATTATGTGCTAATAGTTCTACTGCTAAGACGAACAGGAATGGGGAGAGGCAGCCACAGTATAGTGTAAACCACTCACTAGTAAAGCCGTTGTTTATAACACAAGACACAATATCTTTGTATATCAGTTTGACCAACGATATATAGCATTCTCCAAAACCAAATGTTTCCAGGGCCTTGATGATGAAATCCCATCGGATACTATCAAATGCTTTTTCAAAATCAATTGACATCAGGATACCGGGTTGCTGCGTCATGTTAAGATATTTAATCACATCCTGTACAGTCATAACATTCATACCAATATACCTATTTCTTACAAATTCCGTTTGGCCTTTATGGATTATGTCAGCAAGATGAGGTTGAATTCTTCTTGCGAGTGTTTTTGTAAAGATCTTATAGTCAGTGTTGAGCAAACTAATGGGCCTCCAGTTACTTAGCAGGAGCCTATCTTTACCTTTTTTGGGAACAAGAGTTATTATGCCGCGCCTTTGGTCTGTATCAAGCTTTCCAATCTCTGAGGAGTAGATTAAGCTTTCACTGACAAGGTCACCTACTGATTCCCAGAATGTCTTATAAAACTCGACCGTTAGGCCATCACTGCCTGGGGTTTTATCATGTTTAAGTTGTTTGAGGCTGTTATATAGTTCTAGTTTAGACAGAGGCCTATCTATCATTTGGCGCTGAGAGTCAGTTAAGGTTATCAGATCTTCTAATGGAGTAAAGGGGCAATTTTCGTTCAGCTCTTCCAACTCTCTTGTATTTTCCCTATATATGTTTTGGAAGTACGTTTTTTGAGTTGCTAGAATATTTTTGTGTCCCGTTATTATTGTGCCATCTTCCCTTTGGAGTTGGACAATTAGTTTATTCACATAGTTTCTCTTTTCTAGACTAAGGAAATATTTTGTAGGCCGTTCCCCGTTTTGTGACCAGTTGCACCTCGATCTAAAGATGATGGCCCTAGCTTTACTTAGTTCTATTTCCTCTAAGTCTCTTTTAATGCTCTGAACTTCTTCCTTATTTAGTGCTCCTTCATCTGCTTCTGCTGTTAGTTCATCTAGTTTAGTCTGAAGATCCTTCTTGTATTTCTTAGCGTTCTCTCTTAATTTCTTCCCAAAACTGATAGTGAATTTACGTATTTCATATTTCATCAATTCCCATTTCTTAATTGGGTCAAGGTGTCCATATTCTACTTTCTTTTCAGTTAATAATGTGTTAAGCTGTTTGACATAATCAGGCTCAGCAACAAGAGTGTTGTTAAATTTCCATACACCAGGTCCCCTTTTTGAGAGATGGTATTTAATTCCCAGAGTCACTTTACTGTGATCTGATAAGGTTCCAGTTTCAATATCAGCGCTCTCTATGAAATTTAGCATATGCTCCGAAATTAACCAAAAATCTATTCAGGAAGCTTGCACACCCCTGTGAAAGCTGTACCTTCTAGTTTTTGGGTGAAGCATTCTCCACACTTCCACAAGGCTGTATTGCTCCATGAAGTCCCAAATTACAGATCTATACCTTCTTGCCCTTCCTTGGGATGATTGTGAGTTTTTCCTATCTAGAGCTGGGTTCAGTACTTCATTAAAGTCCCCTCCTATGATATAATTTTCTCTATAAAAATCTTTTAGAACTTGCATCACTTGATCAAATTTTAATAGTTGATCCATTTCAGATACCTGCGTGGGGGCATACAAGTTGCATAAAATGTAATCTGTGTTATCAATTATGACATGTGCTACAATATACCTGCCATCAACATCTATGATCTTCCTAACATGCTTGCACTGCAGACCCTTAGAAAAGAGGATTGCAACCCCCCTGGATCCTGATGTACCATTTGCGAAGATAGCATCTCCCCGCCATTCAGCTCGCCAAATATGTTGTATGTCTGGTGTACAGAGGGTTTCCTGAAGAAAAATGATGTCAAAGGCACCCTTTCTCAGTTTCTGATATATTGCACGGCGTTTATCTGACATTCTTATTCCATTAACATTAAATGTGCACAATTTCAAGTTATTTGTACAGTCATTCATGGCTTTCTGGCTTTAACCCCATACCTTTCATCTGCACATAAAATCCTACGATAGAAGACTATCCCTAGGCCTCTGACAGTAGTCATATGATAAGAAACAGAGATAACCTTCGTTATATTGATAAATGCATACACTGAACTAGCACTACAACACATAAACACATAACATTCAACAGAAAACACATAACATTTAACAAAAATCTCCATTGTAGATTTCATGGAGTGGGAGGTGAAGCCACCTGCAGTTTTTCAAGTACCTTTTACCTGTAAGAAGTAATATCTGAATGACTATCTTTTGGCAAACCATCTATGAAAATGTTCCCATGTTCCATGCCTTTACATATATATGCGTATAAAGAAGGTAAAGTGTTTGATATCCAAAGCCGTATTAATATCTATGACCCTAAAGTATTCTGGATATCTTGCGATTTATACCATTTTGTATCATCTATTTCATGTTTTCACTTTACAGAAACCTATATATTTAGAAACAAGCTAAAGCCAATAATTTTTGGATACATAGACCCATAGATCTAGGAGGACATTATAATTCACAAATTACTGAGGGACCCCCCTCGATAGTATTATTGTCAAGAGGGACTTGTCTTTGCACCGTTGTGTTTGGTAGACTTTAGGTTTTGCATAGAGTCTGTCTCACACCCTCCCACATGATCCCCATCAAGTTTGATCCCGACCAGAGTTCCTGGTTTAAGACGTTTCTGTGGGTGATGTGCAGGCCGATACCCCATAGTTCGTCCTTTGAAGCCTCCCCTATATGGTGGTCACCGGAGGCAAGGAGGCGTTGCTTTACTGTGTCGTTCTGTCGTGCCTTCTCGAGAAGTGCTGGTTGGATGAGAGCATTCAGTTTTGCTCTCCACTCGTCCTCATGGAGCCCCACACATTGGTGTAGTATTTTTTTCAGTTTGGCTGGGTCCTCTTCCCTCCAGACCTCTCGCTCAAGATCGGGGTGTCGTGCGATTTTACACCTCTGAAGAGCTATATATTTCTCCACTGTTGAGAACACCTGTCCATCCATCTTAAAAGGGGCCCTGTAGTGGTTACTCATAGGGCTGTCGTCTGTGAAGAAAACCATTGTGTTGTCATCTTGCAGTGTGGCAACCTCTTCAGGGCGGAGCCATCTGGGTAATGTGTGGAGGTTGTTCTTGTTGTAATATTTGCCATCGAGGCAGAGTACACTACCCTGCAGTTTCACAGCGTTGAAGTTTCCGTGGTTCTTTGCTGCCAGGAATATTCTTTTGGTCTTCTCGCAGTCGGCCTTCACTTTTTGCGGCAGGTCTTCCGATAGCCACAGGACGTTGCCACCTCGTTTAGTTCCTTTTAAGTTTGAGCGTTTCATCCATGCTTCATTTCTGTCGCCCAAAGTTGCGAAACGGATCATTATTGCTCTAGGTTTAGCTCTTGCTCCATGTTGCGGCCGTCCAATCCTGTGCACCACATCCAGGTGTGGCTTCTCCATTCTCATTAGATTTTTCAGTATATGGGAGATCTCCTGCTTCAACTTATCCTGGTCCTCCTCCTTCGGTTCAGGTAGTCCGTCTAGTATCAAGTTTAGCTTACGGCTATATACTTCCTGTCTTGTGATGGAGTCGGCATTGCTTCCATCTCCATCTTGACTTTCTTCATCTCCATCTTCATCTGGCTGAGTTCTATCTTTAAGGAGCTCATCTCTGACTTTAGAGTTGTTATTTCCTTCTTGTTCTCATCGACCTCACTCGACAGGTGGCTCACAGAAGTCTTTAGGTCTTGGATGTTAGTTTTTGTTTCTTGCGCTGTATTATCTAAGCTGATCAGCCGGCCCTCCATCCGAATCAGTGTCTCCTGTAGGCTATAAGAGGTTTCTTCTTTACCCCCTGTAGTGCCATCCTCTGTTTGTCTAGATTGCTTTCGCTCGTCACCTTTTTCATCCGATAGTCCGGCTTCGTCTGACATCCTCTTCTTCTCGTTTTTGTCAGTGTTTGTATAGTCCATTTCTGTATTTTCTGGGTGTGCATCTGTATGTGACATTGGAGCTGTTGTTGTTGTTCACAGCCGACTTATTGTGCATGGGCCACGGAGGTAAGACTCGGTGATTGGGTTTGACTGGCTACACTCTGACCGAAGCAGCTTTCTTATATCCCAGGTCTAATGTCACTTTATATGTTGTAAGTTTACGCGACAATTGCTGGCTCCTACTGGCTGTGCCTTAAGTCCCCTGTTGCTCCTAGGTATTTAGATTTAGAGCTCCAATGTACGAAGCTTGAGCTGGACATTCAGCAGCAGAAGCTGAACTTAAAGGGTATTAGAGAACGTCAAGCACTGGAGACTGAGCTCCTTAGGCTAAAAATTCTGTACTGGAGAAAGAAGGTGTAAGTGAACCTTTTGTTTCTATATTCCAGCCAACAGCTCAAGTCCTTTCCATAATAGTGTTCCAAACATAATTTATGTTTAGTTGCACTGCACAAAGGTAGTTAGTAAAACACCTTGTGATTCGACCAATATTCCCCAGTTAATAAGTAAATACCCATAATAACAACTAGCGTTCAGCATTATTCAACATGGACATTATATGTACGTTTACATGACAGCCGTGCTCTGCCCAGATGAGCATCTAAATAGAAGGCTCCTTAATACTAATTGCAGGGCAACTATATCTTTACACTCACAGTGACACACTCAAAGGAAAACCGTTTTCCGTGGTCACAACCACATTTCTTGTTACATTTATTCCACATGTATTCTGAGTGCATATCATTCCTGTAGTACCGTCAGTTTGGGGCATCTCTATCTCCTGATATTACAACAATTTTCACAATTTACAGTATGTAATCAAGGTCTCTGGCCAACGCTACGCTGCAGCCCTCGACCTTTCACAACCAGGGCAATACATTTTCTAATAGCTAACTTCAGTCATTACTTTGGCTGAGTGCAGGCATATTGTTTACAAACAGCCTGCAAATCCGTTGGAAAGTGTCAAAGTAAGCAGATAAGCAACCTTCGCTGCTCGTCCATCACCTCGGGAGTGCAGACCTAACAGAAACCACCGCACTCTGCCCTGGCTCCCGGCCAGTGAGTGACAATGACAATGATAATGACAATGAACTTTATTCATAACCTCCATGAGGCACAGGAATACATAAATATATACACTATTAACAATGTTACAAAAATAACAATTGAGAAAGAAGGGAGAAAAAAACAAACAAACAAACACATAAGCAAAATAAAATATATAATACAAGATTTAGAAAATACAGAATACAAAGTACAGCTGTAAAATCCGGCGAGTGCAGTACATACATATAACCAACCAAGAAGGGAGTACGAGGGTGGTTATCACCCCAAGCCAGGACCCTGATATCAGCCCAAGGCCAGGGCCCGAAGGGCCGGCCAAGGGCTGATATTGGGGTTCTGGCGAGGGGTGATAACTGCCTGAGTACTCCCTTCGAGGTTGGTTATGGATTTATTATACCTTTTCTGTTAGATCTGAGCTCCCAAGGAAGGATGCACAGCAATCAGTGATGGTGGGATTGTGATGCTGCACATTTTTTAATGTTTTTTCATATAACTCTTTTGATATCCATCAAATCCACAAATAGTAAGCAGTAAAATGTAGCTATGAACGTTGTACAGATAATGCATATGTTAGATTTTTTATTTCTTAATTATTCCATTTTTTCATGAATTTTGTACCTCAAATTATTCTTGTCTGAAAGAAAAATAAAAAGTTTCTGTATCACACTGCAGTGCGATACAAGGCTGGTTATCACCCAGGTTTGTATCGCCCTGTGTTAAACTCTTAACTACTAAACTTGTATCACCCTAAGGTATAATAAAAAACAGTACTCAGTACTGGACGGATCAGATAAGTCTAAGTGCGCTGTGCTTCAGGGAGAATGCTCTGCAGCAGCCCAAGCGGCGCGGTAAGTATTCACTCAGCTCCGCGCTCCACTTACTCTGCGTAAATCCTTCATACGCTGCCATGTTCAAGCGGGATGCATGCACCGACGGATGTATATTCACAAAACTAACAGAGGGGGCACTCACAGTGAATAAAAAATGGAATAAAGCAAGAACTAACCTCGGGCGCACTCAGCAATAATCATTTCCCCAGGTCTCCGTGGACCTTGGTGGTCGAGGGCATTGCCCGAGACCCATACCCACCGTCGCTTCACTTTCCCCAAGTAATGATCGCTCCAACTATAGCCTTTTTTCATTATATTGTTTTACTGTATCTACTACGCACTGGCATTAACTAGGTCAAGCCTACATCTGGGCACTTGGGGAAAGCCAGAATGCTATAATGGGAGTGATGATTACTGTGATTACTCTGGATTGGGAAAGGAGTATGCCCGAGACCATCAAAGTCCTTAGATACGAGGGGAGCCCGAGGTAAGTTTTTATTCTATTCTATATCAAAATTTGATATAATTAAATTTAATACCCGCCATGGTTAAAGATAATATGTGAAAAAATAAGATGAAATCTCTCTATTCACCTCTGATCGTGCGAAGCTCATATTGATATTTATGTCATGCGATGTTGTCATCTCCTCAACTGGAGAGTTCAATGCCTACCCTCACACGCTGCGAAAGCTTTTGCTTGTTGCATGTTGTCTTTAGGGGCCGTCCATAATGGTATAAGAAGACCCTTAGGGGATTGTACGTACCTCGGGCTTCACCCTCTGGCTTTGCCCTAAGTACGTACAATCCCCATGGGTCGTACAGGCACCCAAGGACGACCCCTAAGGGTCTTCTTATATTATTATGGACGGCCCATAGGGGATCGTACGTGCCTCGGGCTTCACCCTGGGGCTTCACCCTAAGTACGTACGATCCCCATGGGTCGTACAGGCACCCAAGGACGACCCCTAAGAGTCTTCTATATTTTATCGCCCAATCACAGCTCTAAACTGTCTAAAAATAGTGACAATGAGGGGCGGAACATACAGCCTATTTATACACACGGCCTCTTGTACGCACTGCTCACCAGCCTTGCGGGTGATAAATGATGTCAGGCACAAGGGGATTGGTGGGTATATTGAACAGTGTGACACTGCCCGAAAACAGGCCTTATTTCATGTTTAGATTAGAGAATTTAGTGTGACAGGGGGATGGGTGGGTCCTAAAAATTCCCTGAAAAAGTGTGCCTTCATTTATGGACGGCCTCTTACGAAGTTTCAACGTATTAATTGGGTCAATTCATGCGTTATTCTTGAATAATTTGACAGATTTATGCACTAGAACACATGAAAAACACTTAAGATTGCAAACTTAGACAAAGTAATGCGGTTTGAGACTACAGCCAGCATCGTTATTTCCCTGCAGGGAAATAATTATCGATTATTTCCCTCCACTTAAATAGCACTCATCGTTACCTCACATTTTCTAGTGGGGAAGAACAATGATGAAGGTATAGGCACTCCAAAGTTGGGGTAGAATAAAATAATTTATCCCCCATATGGCCCAGGAGCGGTCCGTTCAGAGGCTGTTGCATAATAACTACAACAGGTTCTATACAAGAAAATGAGGTTATCACCCCAGTAAAAGCGGTCGTTGTCGTCGTTGTCGCTGGGTGATGGTGTTATCTGGCAAGTTTGATATTTTGATATCATAACTATAATTATCGATTATTTCCCTCCACTTAAATAGCACTCATCGATTTTGATATCATAATCATAATTATCGATTATTTCCCTCCACTTAAATAGCACTCATCGTTACCTCACATTTTCTAGTGGGGAAGAACAATGATGAAGGTATAGGCACTCCAAAGTTGGGGTATAGGCACTCCAAAGCCGTTGTCGCTGGGTGATGGTGTTATCTGGCAAGTTTGATATTTTGATATCATAATTATAATTATCGATTATTTCCCTCCACTTAAATAGCACTCATCGATTTTGATATCATAATCATAATTATCGATTATTTCCCGGTGATCCTGTTGTGCGTCACCCAGAAAACACGCAAAATTGGCCCGCGATACATTGATAGCCCAGACGCCCGGCGACTTTACCACCAATCATCAAGACCAGTAAAAATTGTTTAATGGGTATGGGGCTTAAGCCTTTATTTCGTCTTGGAGACTCTGGCGGACTAAGGACTAGCCACCCTCTGCGACGCAATACAGGGGCCTGGTTAGTATCTGCTTAAGACCTAGACAGTGGATATAACAAGAATAATTTGAGGTACAAACTTGAGTATTCAGAGGTATATCTCTAGTGAAGAAACCTACGTGAAGTCTGTATACCAATAACTGACATAGACAGTTATTCTGCTGGCACCCTCTGGTTGCTCTCGGGCCACTATGCAGATTGCTCTCGGGCCCTGTGGGCCCTCTAGTGGAACATGGGTGAACCAGACCCCTCGCCCAAATACAGGGTGCAGGTCCAAACCCCGGTCAGTATCTACTTTATACAGACTGCCAGTTTCATATCAAGGTTCACCACTGAAGCAACTTGTTGTGAAATAAAGTAAATATGTAGCATTTAATCTTTAAACTTCCTAAAAATTATAATGGATATAAAACGGTTTTACATTTTTCATAGCTTGGGTACTTGGCTTAATGCATTTTTTTGGCGTAATGCAATTATGTTGAACCTGTCCGTATGCTTCGAGCGATGCGGGGGTTGGACAGGAGCAGAAGGATGTATCTGAGCGTGGCTGCAAGTCTGACGAGGACAGTGCACAAGAGTATGCAGAAGTGTAAGTTTAATGTCCTGTTCCCCTAACGGCCAGCATGAATATTAATGCCAATCCCCTTTGTGTTTCCATGTAAATTCTGAAGCAGAACTTCAACGACTTCTGCATAATTTCTTGCTAATTTGTTGTATGTCTACCTTTAATCTGTGCAAGTAGAAATATAGTTCATGTACTTTCTCATACTTTTTGATTACCCACCAATAGTTTAACGATTTCCACCGTCATGTCAAAATCAATTGCAGACCAGTGGACCCAACCGGAGATGCCCGTATTACAGTCCGCGAACCCACAAATTCAGAAGCTGAGAATGACCCCATGGCAGATGCTGAGTGGGCCTATGCCCAAATCATGGTGGATGAGTCGCAATCGCGAGAAGCTCGTCAGCGGAAGCCGAAAAAGTGTTGAAAACTTATGGCAGACGGCAACCATGAAGTGAGAGGTGTCTCACTCTCCAACACAGCACTCTGCCTATTGTGGCTCACCTGATTGGTCAGTGGGGGGTCATTTGGGGCTCTTTCATATCGATGTCATCATTTTTGGGGATCAAGTGATGTCCGGCAGGGTAACATTGGGAGTCAAGATATTGGGGTGTTGGGTCTGTGAGAGGTGTTGGAAATGGAACCGGATAGGGTTTCTATATATGGGTGGAGTGCAGTTGGAGGTGGCAGGGGCGACACTATCCATTCTGGGTGGTGTAGTGGGTGGTCGAAGTAGGTCTAAGAGGCAGCAGGGCTACTCTGCTTAGATGTTGCAAAGCTGATGTTCTCCAGGGGGTCCTAGCCAGTTTTGTTGATACTTGTGGGTAAGGGAGTGAGTATGTTATAGCGTACTCTTGATGCCCTACTTGGTGCATGCACGGGCTGGGGTTTCCCCAAGGGGACAACAGGCAATGGCGGAGTTATTTTATGTATTTTATGTATATTGAGGGTTTTAAGGGTAAGGGATGATTGAAGGTGGAGGGGGCGGATCTCAGAAAGGGGCCTACAACGTTGAAAACCTGTCCTACATGGTACAGGTAACATCAATGATTTTGTAGGTTACATGCTGCCCCCTAGCTGTCCTACATGGTCCAGGCTAGGGCTGGGGTCCCCCTACGGGCAGACCGACAGGGGGGATGTGGGGGTTGACCAAAGCATCAGCCCCAGGTCTGTCTTACACACTCTGGACCCTTATTTTGCGGGGCAATGTCAGGTGGCTGTCAAAGTTTCGCTAAAAACCTCATCAGGCCGTTTTAATGGTTGAGTTTCACGGTGTCCACACAGGATCTTAGGTTAAACTGAGTGTATTGCATTGGCTGATAACATGGTGATGAGCTGTTTGCAGTCCTAAAATTCTGGTGGTTGGTAACTAGGCAGTGTGACTATATCCATTCTTTTATGTGGGTCCTCGAAAGGGTGGGCTCAGTGGTTTTGGGGTGATGGATTAGATCATGGGTTATACAAATTAATAGCTGAGACGCGCCCATTAAAACGGGGTTCTAGTAGCCCGTATCGATGGTAATGAGGCCCATTGGTATCGTAGCCTGTGGATCAAATCAAACTCAGCATTGACCTTTTGTTGGAGGCCATTGGCTTACCGGGGATCATTTTGCAGAATTGTAGAATCCAGATTTCGATGTCGTTCAGGCGGCTGTGCCTGTTGGAGTTGAAATGTCTGGAAACTTCTGTCTTGGTTGGGTCGTTCATAATGTAGTGGAAGTAGGATTGGAAGCGTTTCTTGATGCTATTCTTTGTTTGCCCCACATACTGTTTGCCGCATCTTCTGCAGCCAATCGCGTAGACCAGATTGTTGCTGTTGCAGTCAACTTGTTGTTGGGTGAAGTATTTCTTACCTGTCATGTGTGATTTGATGTTTCCAGTATTGTTTATTCAAGGGCAATATCTACACGTTTTGGTCTCACATGCTTTCCTAGGGTTTGGTTTGTCGTGGTCCCGGCAGTCTGGTGCAGGGGTGGGCATCCTGTCGCATTGTCACACAAAAATGTGACAAAGGCCTTAAAATGTGCGACAGAAGGTTTTTGCCCATCAACAAAGTTATAGTGGAATAATAAAAGAGGAATCAGTCATTCTGGGCCCAGAGTGGCCATGATGATTAATTTTGTAAATGTTATGAATAGGACCAGATAGGAACTGGGTTTGGATTTGCTGGTGACAGCATGTTTTGGCCCCAGGGCATTGCAATAGTGGAAACGCCGGATACAAGTTTTAGGAACATTTCTACTTCCGCTTCCTGTTCCTGTCAAAAAAAAAAGAAAATTGTATTATTGTAGTCATGGTGTAGTCTGGGATATGGTGAAGACTGCAGCCATGTTGGATTTTACTGAATCAAGGAAGTTTTGTCGGTTAATATAAGGAATGGAGAAGAAATATACAAAATGTGGATAGTGGTTTATGAAAGAAATGTCCATATACACATTTTAGTACAGGTTATTATTATTTCTAAGATTATGAATACCCCAATGCATGCTAGGTATTCAGGTTTAATTAACATAATGAATATATCAATGCCTGAATGCCTGCTAGGTATTCGGGTCTCACTCAACCCTTTTATTTGTATATGGGGGTAAGGGGGTGAAGGGAGTGAAGGGCTAAGAGGTAAAGGGCTAGAGGGCTAATGGGGTGAAGGGCCAAAGGGGCAAAAGGGTAAAGGGCTCAATGGGATAAAGGGCTAAAAGGGTAAAAGACTGAAGGGGTAAAGGGCCAAAAGGGCAAAGGGTTAGAGGGGTAAAGTGCTAAAGGGGTAAAGGACGACCATGGTAACCACCATGGCTACCACTATAGTAACCACCATGGCTACCACCATTGCTACCACCATGGTGGTTACCATCATGGCTTCCACCATTGTTACCATGATGGTTGTTACCACCATGGTAACCACCATGGTTACCACTATGGTAACCAACATGGTTACCACCATGGTTACCACCACATTACCACCATAGTTACCACTATGGTTACCATTATAGTCAGCACCATGGTAACCACCATTACCATCATGATAACCACCATCGTAACCATCATGGTAGCCACCATCCTAACCATTTTTACCATAATGGTAACTAGCATGGTTGCTAGCACAGTTACACAGTTACCATCATGGTTACCATCATGGCTACCATCATGGTTACCATCATGGTTATCACCATGGTAACCACCATGGTTACCATCATAGTAACCGTCATGTTAACTACCATTACCACCATGGTTACTACCATGGTTACCATCATGGTAACAACCATGGTTACCACCATAGTAACAATCATGGTTATCACCATGGTAACTACTATTACCACCATGTTTACCACCATGGTAACTACCATGGCAACCAACATGTTAACCATCATGGCAACTACCATGGCAACCATCATGCTAACCATTACCACCATGATTAACATCAAGGTAACCATTGTTGTAACAGCATGGTAGTCATGGTAACCAGCATGGTTAACCACCATGGTAACCATCATGGTAACCACCATAGTAACCACCATGGTAACAACCATAGTTACCATCATGGTTACCACCATGGTAACCACCATGGTAACCACCATGATAACCACCATGATAACCACCATGGTTACCACCCTGGTTACCACCCTGGTTACTACCATAATAACTACTATGGTTATCACCATGGTTACCACCATGATAACCACCATGATTACCACCATGGTAACCACAATTGCAACCACCATGGTAACCATTACCACCATGATTAACATCATGGTAACCATTATTGTAACCACCATAGTAACCAGCATGGTTACTAGCACAGTTATCTGCATGGTTACCACCATGGTAACCACCGTGATAACCATTGTAGCCACCATGATAACTGCCATGGTTACTGCCATGGTTACCACCATGGTTACCGACACGGTAACCGACATAGATACCACCATGGTTACCGCCATGGTTACCGCCATGGTTACCGCCATGGTTACCGCCATGGTTACCGCCATGGTTACCGCCATGGTTGCCACCATGGTTACCAGCACGGTAACCACCATGGTAACCACCATGGTTACTACCGTGGTGACCATATTAACCACCATAGTAACCACCTTGGTTACCATCATGGTAACCACCATGGTTACCATCATGGTAACAACCATGGTTACCACTATGGTTATCACCATGGTTACCACCATTGTTCTCACCATGGTTAACGCCATGCTTATCACCATGGTTACTACCATGGTTACACAGGGACTAGGTCACAAAACGTCAGTGAATCACAAAAAGTAATGAGTTAATAATTGAAAGAACACTGACATAATTGAAAAGTAATAAATAAGAACAATAAACAATAAAAGTAATAAAGAAATAATCAATTGAAAAATGAATAAAAATAGAAATAAAAAGGTAATGAATAAATGAAAAATAATTAATAGAAATAAATGACGAATGAATAATAAAATAAAATGTGGTTACATAGACTTTGTTAGACACCTTGTGCACCTAGCATGGTCCAGTAGAGGTAGAACAGACAAATCAACAGGGATGTTGAAGCGCAATGTCAGTGCATCGTCATGGCAATATTCAGGGCAATGTAACTTCATATTGTTATTCATAATTAGCAAGACATGCAGACATGAGTTCAAATTTTCCTAAAGCTTTTACTCTCAAACTTTTTATTCTCATTTGTGATTAGGTAGGTGTCCAGAAATTAGTCCAGAATTTCAAATTGTGTTAGCATTGTGAGATGGATGGCATGTATTGTATGGGTGGAAGAACTATATATATGCTTGTATCTTCAGAATGTCTACATGGATATAATAAACTTACCTCTTGCCAAGCGTGTGTTCTTTGTATAGGTTTGAGCCCCTTTACTTAGAATCTCTACCACTAAGGAACAAACTATGATCCATGATGGCGATCTACCTGGACTAAGCTAGCTACTTCAATGATTAATCACGAAGAACTCCCCTTTAATTCAACATGACAAACATTTATTAATATCTTCGAATAAGTAAAACATAAATAATAAGCGGTAAAACATCACGTAGTCGAATAACAATGAGACGCCCTGACATGGGATATTATCAGATACGAACTTTAACAATGAAACATCCTTGGAATTAAACAAAGACAAATATCAGTCTAGCTCAATATTTTCAATTTGCATATATACCCATTATTCCAGAGAATGGAAATGGGAGTTTATGTGGGTGGGGAGGGGTTCCCCTCCAATTGGGGGGGGGGGGGGGGGGGTATGGGGGGGCCACCCCCAGAAGATTTTTGAAAAGATAGCATCTCATTCATGCAATCTGAGGCATTCTGAGGTACCTCAGTGACCTTAAAGGACAATAGATTTTTCATACATATAAATATATACCCATTTCCCCAAGGAATGGAAATGGGAGTGTATGTGGGTGGGGAGGGTATTGGAGGGGTTCCCCTTCTCAATTAGGGTGTATGGGGGGCCATAGGCCCGTATCCAGGAATTTCTGTGGGGGGGGGGGGGGGGTGACCTTATCCAAAAAGTGGACTTTTTACAATTATGGAATTCAAAGTGTAGGAAGTGTAGGAAATAATGGTTGTGTTCAGGGAAAAAGAATTAAGGTAGGTAGGTCGATCTTTTTTGTTTTTGGTTGCTTTTTATTTTTATTTAGCAAATGGACCCGGGCAGTGTTACATGCAGAAAGCACCTATACATTGTCCCATTCTGTTCGAAGCTTTTTTGTTCAATTCTTTTGGATTTTGACAACTTTTTGGAAGAAAATCCTAAGTAAGATTTTGGGCCCTACCTCAACGTTTCTTAAGATTTGTGAGACTTGGCAGGATACCAGAGGGCTGACAGGGGTACTAGAGGGATGATGGGACAAATACAGGTCCCAAAGGGTGTAAGAACATGTCTAAAGGTAAACGATAACAGAGGCACCAGATGAAAATACCTACAAAATGGTAGAGCTCCCGGTTTTGGTGTTCCAAAATGGGGGTTCTATTTCTAGGATTTTTTCTATGATAATTCACAGGCAGATACAGGATTTTCAAAAGGGGGGGTCAGCATAAAGGCTAAGTATTAAACCACATGCAATCATGCATACAGACACAGCATTTCCCCCTCTTTTTCTAGTTTAGAGGTCCACCAAAAGAGGGGGGGGGGGATTTCAGGATCCTCAGGAACCCCCCTGGATCTGCCCCTAGTTATAAACCAAATATTCATGAATTTTACTTTATTTTGGATGATTTGAAAGGAAGGTTGATGTAGTTTGCGTATTTCTATGGCTATATACACATATCCTTAGAAAACTGATGCATTTGGCATCACAAGAGGTATATTAATGGGTTTTTACCACTTAACTCAACAGTGGGACACAGCAGTTTCTTAAATTAAACATGTAACATGCAACATGCAACATAGCCCTGTCAGTCACCCACTGTCCCTTCCACACCCCTCCCGGCCTCCCATCAAAAGGAGGAGTCCTGTCAGTCTCCAACTGTCCCCTGAAACCCTGATATACAATAAAAAAAGACGTGTATATATACTATTAGCAGTTATCAGAGCTTCTCGACTAAATAACATTTATGTCTACTAAGACCAATTCTGTCCACTAGATACAGAGAATCTAAGCAAATTTCCAGAAAAAGTGTCTGCTGTCCACATAAGACAGTTGTCCTTTGAACTACAAACTACAGAGAATTTTAAATTGAATTATAAAGAGATCCTGCTGGTACCACAAGATTTGTCCACTAAAGACAGTTGTATGGGTCTGGACCATTTAATTCGACATGGCAACACGGCCATTTCTTAAAAATTCGACATGCGACATGGGGCCTTACCGACACAACAAGGGGCTTTAAAATCATAGTGACATGCGACATGGACATTACTGACATGTGACAGGGGCTTTTCTTAAAGGAAACCTTGCACATACTTACAGAATAATATTTTTTCAATGAAATTCATGCAGCATGTTATTTTCATATTGAACTATCAATGTAAAGAAAATCTAAGAAACATTCCACGTTTAGAAACAATTATTGGACTTCAATAAACTTGCATTTATTGAATTAATTTTAGGGAAATCCTCATATTTGTGACGTCACACGGTGAATCATTGGGGAATACCATCTGCCAATAAAAGGGAATCCCCATGATTATAGAATGTGAAGTAAGGGATATGCACACAAACAAAAATCATTCAAATTTGGTCTCATATGGCCTATCGTTAATTGCAAAACCTTTTCAACTGTAGTCATTCATTAATCTGGGAATTCCAATTTAATCCAAGAGGGAATTCCCTTAGTTATGACGTCACACGGTGAGTACTAAATAGACAATAACTGAAAGAATTCCAAAGTTTGATTTTCTTTCCTAAATAATTCAACAATACCTTAACATTTTCCGTTTTTCCTTTTAAAATATTTTAGGAACACCTAACTGATGTTCATTTCGTTAAAATGAGCACTTTGTAAATTTATGTGCAAGAGACCCTTTAAATTTGTCACGGCCGTTTATTAAATACGACATCTGACATCGGATGTCAGAGGACAGAGTGGACTGAAAATGAAAACTTTGAGGCAAAAATGGGAGTAAACAATCATAAAATGGGAGATTGGGAGATTGCCCTAAAATGCCAATAAAAACCCTGAGATTTCCTGCTGAAACGGGAGATCTGGGGCCTCTGAGATAATGAAAACCTTTTTCCAGAAAGTGGACCTAGCCTAGCCAAGGGGGGGTGACGCATACCCCACGTCACCCCCCTGGATACGGGCTTGGGCCACCACCAGAAATCTTTTGAAAAGATGGGGTGAAATAAAAGATCCCGTTTCTCTATAGCCTCTATAGATACTGATTTATAAAGGAACATGTTTTCTCATAAGTATGATGTGCGATACAACCCTATTTTAATATTTCCATAAAATTCAATTAAAAATTTGGAGGATTTTTTACAATATCAAATTATAAATGCTTGTCTAGCTTATCATCCATATCGTAACTGGTCTACATTTTAAATATTAATGTATATTTGGTCCCTGAGTCTTCTTGAAACATATTTTTCGTGGAATTTTGGAAGGGGGTGCCTATGAAAGGTCTTGGCACCCCCTCTGAGTGCGCCAATTTTAAAATAAACTTTGGATATTTGCCTAAAGAAAGGGGGGCAGGGGGGTGGGGGCGCACATCCCATGCACCTCCCCGTGGATCCGAACACTTTTAATTAGATATAGTGATGCCCAATGGTGGAAATAAATCCAATGGAAAAATGCAAGAAATTACCTTCCACCAATGTTAAGCTCTGTCAGATTCTCAAAGTAATTACAATGATGATGGGATATTGTTATTGAAACATCAATTCAGCTATTTCTGATGGCATCCCCATTTCTAGTTGGGGACTGGGAGTTGGGTCGGGAAGGTTTAAACTTATTTGATATTCCACGACTCCAGAGAATCACCATGACTATAAACTATATATATGCATAGCACAAGACTATCTGCATAGCACAAGGCCAGAAAAAGAATTGTTGTGTTCAGGCTTAACGGCACCCTATTCTGTGAAGCTCTGTATAGCTGTCACTAAAGGTCTACGTTGCATGTCGAATTTAATTAAAAAAACCGGCTGTGTCGCCCTGTTGATTTTAAAAAATGCCCATGTTGCATGTCACCAACAAGCTTTTATATGTCCCACGTTGATTTTAAGAAATGACCATGTCGCCCTGTCGATTTTAAGAAAAGGCTATGTCGTCCTGTCGATTTTAGGGGCCTACACCCATAACTTAGTGAAATTGTGGTATTACTTGGTTATCTATCAAAAACAAACCCCCCTTTGAAAAACACTGACTACGGACCTGGGGAGGTACATCTTTCTCTTTCATTCTTTTCTCCCCCTTTTTCCTTTTTTTTAGGGGGGGGGGGGGGGTTGAGGGCAAGGCCAATGGATCTCCTTGATTTCCATGAGATTTTGCCCTTCTCAGGGAGGTCGGGAGATTGGGTCAAAATCCGTGAGACTCACGGAAAATCCGGGAGAGTTGACAGGTCTGCGGTATGGCTAGAGTCCATATATGAATGGGGGTTTGCCTATTGGAGTACTGGGGCAGGGAGATTTGTTATGGCATAGAGATACATATGGTGGACTAAAAACATTAAATTCAATGGGTAGCCATTGTTGTGAAAGCACCGCGCCTGAGGCGGGAACCTGCCGGACGTTACCCGGTCACTTGTTCTAAACTTGTAGTCTACTTGAACTACTATTGATATAAACCAGTCCCCACTCGAACTTCAAAACACATGCATCCAGTGTCAATTCTTTTGGTATTTAAAGTCATTTAACCTAATAATCTGCTAGCAGCATACAACAGCCATAGAGAGTTCTAGATAGCTACATTGCCGTAATGTTATCAGGAGATAGATCTATTGCATAAAATAACCTCAAAACGGAGGGGGGAGGATTCTGACTTGTTTTACATACTTTGTCTATACTAATTGCGGCCGTTTCACAGGTTAACCCAACACTACAAACTTTTCAGTTTTACAAAACAAAAAATGGGACATTTTCAATCCCAAACAGAACACACTGGACATGGGCTAAAATACAGGACTGTCCCGTGAATTACGGGACAGTTGGCAGGCCTGATTTTTGGGTCTGCACTCTCCTGTCAAAACTGCTGCAGGGCAATGTCGCACTACCCTCCCCCCACATTCACGGTTTTGCGACTCACTGCTCAGTTAATTTGGGGTTGGTTCAGTCCTATACATTTATTTTGTTATCCCCCTCTCTCATTTATTGAACAGACTGATGTCCACCTTGTGCATGTAGGGCAAAAACGGGGTTGTATAGCACCCAGTGGTATCATACATTTTTCAAGAGATATAGAAAAAAATATACCAAATAACAAAAAAATATTATAAATGGACCAATTTGTTTTAGTGCTTTAACTTAACTATGATAATACTTAATAACTTCCATGAACATTGACTTATGCCAAATATCGTATTTTCTCAAGGGGGTCTAGATGGGGGCGGGGAGGGGGGGGTTCCACGTCGTCTGTCGATCTTAAGAAATGGCTTTGTCACCCTGTCGAACTTAAGGAAAGCCCATGTCAAATATCACTAATGTCTATGTCACATGTCGATTTTAAGAATGAGCTCTGTTGCCGTGTTGAAGTTAAAAATAGCCCCTGTCGCATGTCACTAAGCAGAAAATAGGCCGTGTCGCTGTGTCAAATTTAGGGGTCTAGACCCATTCTCAAATGCAGCTCTGCAACAAAACGACTGACCCGGGTCGACCAAGAATGAGGAGGTAAGGGGCTGTCCATAAATTATGTCACACACTAGGG
Organism: Lepidonotus clava; assembly: GCA_936440205.1. Taxonomy (NCBI): domain Eukaryota; kingdom Metazoa; phylum Annelida; class Polychaeta; order Phyllodocida; family Polynoidae; genus Lepidonotus; species Lepidonotus clava. Next base: position 48,476,118 of record OW387138.1, read on the forward strand.
GGTGGGCAGGTAGTTTGAAAAGTGTGACACGATCCTTATTTTCATATTTAAGACACAAACATTCGTCCATTCTCGCATAGCCTTGCTAGCAGTTTAAGTTCTATAATCTATGCTGTTGTAAGCTAGAAAATGCATACTGCATACTGTAACGTTGTTAGAAGCCTTTGCAGTGCACATGAATATGTTCTTCTTTAAAAAGTTATAGTTATCTATATATTACTCTATGTATTGGACAGTATCTAGTAATCTTCAATAAAAGAATGATAAAAAAATTTGAACTCTTTGATTTTTTTTGCATTATTAGAAAACAATTCAGATTTAAAATGTAAATTCAAAAGAAGCATATTGTACATACTTGCGATATTTTGTCAATAATCAATATTTTGTGCAAATCATGGATAATTTTTAGTTCTGTTCCACATTATAACATGTGGAATTTTAACCACCCAGCAAAACAAGCGTATTAGGTGACCAAAACCTAAATCAAAGTGGATTACCCAACCAAAAGCTTCTCAGGTTTGAGGGATGATAGTGAAGACCTGAAATACGAAAGCTGAAGTCACTTTTTCAATCATACATAATTGATTATGACAAAACTTGATGTGTATATTTGATCCACATGTTAAGATACATTTTAGCCGATAGGGACATCCTGAGTTATTAGAATTTATGATTTCTTTCCTCTTCTTTCCATACATCAATATCTTTCCACACCCTGTTTCTTTGCCATAGTTTCTTTGCATAATATTTTGTCTTTGTTCAGGTTCCATCTATGGAACAGACAAAGACCTGAAGGAGAGCGCAGTGGCTGAGGTGAGGGGCTCCTAGAGAATGCATCTCCCAGGCATACAAACCAACTGAAGTTGACTGCTAGTGGCAATTAACTACAGACTGCTTCCAAGGTACAAGAGGCTATGCATCTTTCCAACCCATTGTATTTGACACACTGCTGAAATCAGGCATCCTGGTGCTCCAGCCAAGGATTGTGCCACAAAAAGACACAAAGTCTCTACTGGGGAAATGTCTCAATCATAGATATAGGTTATGCACTTCTGTATCACCACATGGCTATTAACACCAAAGAAGAACCGCATGCCTGTCCTGAAAATGGTAAGGGGTTTGCTGGATTAGAACATCTCAGCAATCAAGCTCTCAACAGTCAAGCTCTCAGCAATCAAACTCTGAGTAGCCAACCTCTCAACAACCAGCCTCTGAACCAGCCTCTCAACAATCACCTTCCCATCCACACCAGTGGGAAGCCGCATGCTTGTACACAGTGTAAGGGGAAATTCTGTCAGCCTTGGGAGCTCAAGTCAGACATGTATATTCACACAGGAGAAAAGCCTTATGTGTGCCCCCATTGTAACAAGGGGTTCTCACAGTCATGGCAACTGAAGACCCACGTCTACATCCACACGGGAGAGAAGCCTCATTCGTGTACTCATTGCAGTAAGGGGTTCAGGGTTTTATCGGCCCTAAAGACACACATGTATACCCACACAGGAATCAAACCTCACTCCTGTCCCCACTGCCCCAAGAGATTCAAGCAGTCTTGGCACTTGAAGAGACACATCTTTACTCACACCAGAGAAAAGCCACATGCTTGTTTGTACTGTGATAAGAGATTCAGAGTTTCTTCTGCCCTGAAGACTCATATTCTCACCCATACTGGAGAAATGCCTCATGCATGCCAGCACTGCAGGAAAAGATACCGAGTTTCATCTGCTCTAAAGACATATCTACACCCACACAGGAGAGAAGCCCCACGTCTGCTCTCACTGAAGTAAGGGGTTCAGACAGTCCTGGCATTTGAAGCGACACATCTATGCAAACACAGGAGAGAGGCCTCACGTGTGCCCACAGTGCAATAAAGGGTTTAAAGTGTCTTCAGCTCTAAAGAAGCACAGCTTCACACATACAGGTGAGAAACCTCATGTGTGTACACAATGTAAAAAGGCTTTCAGTCAGTCATCTGGGCTTAAGAAGCACATGAAGACACACCCAGGGCAGAAGTCTTATGTGTGTCCCCACTGCGGGAAGGGGTACCACCAGGAGAATACCCTCAAGCAACACATGTACATTCATGAAAACGAGAAGCTGTCCACCCCGGAGACGCTTGTCAAGCAGCAGGTGTTCATAGCGGAGAGTGAGAAGCCCCTGCAGGTGTCCCAGCTGCAGGTGCCCCTGCTGTGGAGAGGTCTCCCCACAGGAGCCAGTCCCCAGGGCCCACCTCTGTGGCCTTACAAATAACGGACTCACACAAAGTAATCCATTGAACCAAAGCTATGTTCTCTTTATCTGATCACTGAAAGCATGAGGATAAACATCTCACTGTGTATTTTGAAAAGATGTCTCTTCTTTTGTGGAAAAAAAGGCTGTGTTAAGGATTTTGACCTTCTCTGCTTCAGAAGAGTTGATCGAGGCAGCAGTGGTCTCACAGAGGGTAGATCTCATGGTCTGGTGACTTGTGACTTGTCGGAGATCCATCAGAAATCTGGTAGAAGGATGTCTGTTGAATGTTAGTGCTAGAATTGTGTTCTATGGAATTTTAGCTTAATTATGTTGTAAAGACAATCATAAATATAATGAGGAACTGAGTTTTTGAATATAACCTAAGCATGCTGTCCTTAGAGATTTCCTTTGCTTCAGTCATGTTACAGCAGTTAAAATCACTCATCTAAATCAGCCCATCACATAAATGTATTTATATTCTCATTTATACAAAAATGCAAAAAGAGAGAAATTCTCTTTGTGGTCTGTAATGTGTCAAGAAGAGCTTTAATGAATGTTCCGAATATGCAGTGACGATCCCTGTATTCAGCACAAGCCATAGATGATGTTGCTCTGAATGTTGGTATGTATTTGTGTACAGTTGATCGGATGTTTTAACCATTCTATAATGATTGCTATTGATGTAGCACTTTTAGTAGTTGTGAACCAATTCTGACCCCTCAGCCAATAGCTTGCATCTGAGAACAGCAGGTTACATTGCTAAGTATAGGGCTGATCATAACCTGCTAGGTACAGCAGTAAATTTAGCGAACTTTGTGAGAATTCGGTGTGAGATTTGTAATTGTAGAAGTGGTTTTGACCAATTGTGTGTCAATGACAGTACCATAGTTAGACGATTTCTTCACTAAACTTGTCTCAGTTTAGGTGTATGCTCCTCGCTCCTCGTCAAGGCTGGGAACTGGACGTCAACTTTTGGTATGACTCTGAATACCCTTGGCCTAGAACAGTTGGTACACATAGCCAGAGGCACATGCATATTGCAATGTATACATACATATTTATTACACTTCTGCAGTTGCTTTGCTATTTTACCACTTGGCTTGTTAGAAGTTGTATTACTTATGTTAAACAAAGTGAACTTTTTCTGAACTGCTTCAGGTATGTGTCTGCATCCCAAAACATGGTATACAGAGGTTGAAGTGATGTTAATATAAATATGTGATAGGAGAAATGCTTGACCTGTCCATAACCACAATGCGACCATTTAGTTTATGTGAGAATTATGTGTGTTGTATGAGATGGTAGGGGCCCACAGGCTTGTGTTGCGATACCTCTTTATGCCATATCATTATTTTTATGCGCTGATACGCTCAAGACTTAATGATACAACGACGAACCATACACTAAAAGAAAATCAGACACATTCTGAAAAAATATGTCACTTATATGTAACTGTGTACACACAAAAAATACTAATGGATCTTTAAGTTTGTATTTCTGCTAGTATTAAGACAAAATGTAACAGTTCAGCACAGCATAGAGCTAGCAGTTCAGTGTTTATACTGACGCTCTGTTAATGCTGCATTACTTTCATAAAGATAATAAACACAATCATAAGGTCTTACTTCATTTTTTCGACAAGCCCAAACCGAGCCAGCAGCAGGTCACAAAACATCTCCGTTATCTCCATGGCTTCCACCAGATAGTCCTCACGGACGATGTGCTCCACCTGAAAATGGATTGGTCAGTATCAACGACTTTAGGCTCCCGATTTCATAAATCGTTAGTAGGAATATTGGTTAATCATAGTCAGCAGGGGTTTTCCTTAACAATTTTTTTCAATGGTCAACCGGGCTAGTGTTGATCCCTTTGCACTGGCCCGGATCAAAGGTCTACTAGTCCATATCACAGATATAGAAAACCAACTTGTGTTCTAGGTCTTTGTCCATATAAAGGTTGTATTGGCAATTTTGAAGATTTTTTCTGGCCCATCGGGATAGTTGCTAACAGTTTGCAATAGCCTGGAAGGATTTTTACTAGTACCAGGTACTAGTAACTCTTTGTAAAGGAAAATCCCTGAGTCATGTTATATATCATTAGAAAGCGTTTTTAATTCTCTTTCAAATGACATGCAGGACACAATGTCGTATTACTACAGAAGAATATTAAATGATCAAATACTCGTTGAAGCGCTAAAAATGACATAGTGTAATATGGGCTTAGGAACTTAAAACAGGCGCCCAGCTGCCCGGGACGACCAAATAAAATTGCGACCCAGAGTTGAGCAACTGCAGTGACAGTAAACGGTCATGATAAATATTTACTTCGTAGGACTTTTTCTTAAATTAGACCACGTCAATCAGTTCTGAATTTATGAAGGCACAGAGTCAGTCAATTGATAAAATTAACCTACAATGACCACTTCAGAATACGTGTAGAATATGTTAAATTAATCATGTACAATGTTGAACAGTTCCATATGCTATGATCTCTCTGATCGTCCATTACTCTTACCCTGATCCGTGACCTGTCATCCTTTGCTATCTTCAGGTATTCAGCGATCTCACGCCGGGCCTTCAACGCAATCTCCGCTGAAAAAAAAAAAATCCATACATCAATGGAAACTGAATTACTTATTTCTTTTCTTTTCCATCAATATCAGACTAGTCTCAATCAGGGTGCATGCTGGGAAATATGTAGACAAGTCACAGGCCTTAAGCATATACTTTTTCATTACTCTTTCTTTGTGGTTTAACATAATGGAAAACTAGCAATGAGTATTTTTCCAATTTCTATCTATATATATTTCATATCTTTAGGTTGGTTTGAAAATGTATCCACTACAGATAGAAATATGGGTGTACGAAGGCTCTAAAGCTACCTATGATGGGGAGACCAAGACGCATGTATCTCTCAAATTAGGCTGCTACAGACCGGGACAAATCGCGTCTCAACTCGCGATGTCCGCGGCCGCGACGTTCGGCGGCCCGTGCTATAAAAGTACACCATACATATAAGATTTGAGCTAATATTCTATTAGGTGAGGTAATTCTAAGCAGCTGGGCTTTTTCCCGGGTAAAAAAGGCTAATTTCGAAGGATTTGAGACCATTTTTCTGTTTGCAAAACCTTTGATGCTGCAGTCTCAATAGAACTAGGTCTGTTCGTGACATTCACCTATTTTTGCTCATGGGTACTGCATTTCTACATGTCTAAAAGTAAAACTGCAATATCGTATCTGATGGCAGAATGAAAATGAGTACAGACATGTTCTTTGTATCAAAAGAAAGCTTAGAACCTGCTCTTTCCGCTCGTACATGTTTCATTCACAGGGTATCATTGGCGGCGACGTTATCTGACATAACGTCGCCACGACGGATCAAAACATCCTGATAATCATTATCTAGAGTAGTGGCGGGTATTATCGGCACCTTAGGGTATAATATATCATTGTGTAAATATTATCCCTAAAATTCAATGAAAATATGTTCCATAGGAAAGTCTTCATATTTAAGAACCCTTAGGACATAGTAAACGATTTCCAGAAATAAAATTGGAGAATATTAGTTTGATTATTTTTTCATGTTTTGTAGTGTATTAACGGCACCTGTCTTGTATTATTGGCACCCTGTTATGTAAGTCTTCAATGCTATAATGTTGAAATGAATAAATTGATAATTTTCGCTAGAAAAACTTTGTCATCATGTTTAGCCAGCACTGTCAATGAATACGAGTTCATCAATGTGTTTTACAGAAGGATTTGCGAGTTCAAAATATTTCAAACAAAACTATGTATGTATTTTACTTCATCTGTGATTCTGTAAAGCTAATTTATTGCTGATTTGTTTTGACCTATTTTTCTTCAATACTTTGCTACGATTTTTTGGTTTATAGCATTTGTTTTATAATTTCCAGTCTAATATTCTAAGTAGTATTGTAACCCTGCCAATAATACACGCCATGTGCATAGCATGGAGTGTATTATCGGCACCCATATAATTAAACATGTATTTCTACTTTTAAAACTATTTTCCCCTAATTATTTCATTTTTGACATATTTTAGCTCATACAAATCAAAAAGAAATTATTATAATTATTTGTTAGGCAAATGAATGAATTCTTTTCATATATGTTCGTTATCCAACGACATAAAATAGCCATGTCTGGAAGGGTGATGATGTAGATTAATATTTCTTATAATATATAATCTAGCAGGTTCTATATAAGTCTAATGGTAATTAATAGAGTACAAGTTTTCTTCAAACACACATATATATCCTACTATGAAATACACACATTTTAGTTATAATACCATAATAAAAGTTAGGGGTGCCGATAATACACACCTGCCAATAATACCCGCCACTACTCTAGTTCCACTAGAGTCTCTAGTCTGACATAGCCAGCCTCTTGTATGCTTGCTAGTGCTACGAGAGTAAGTACAGGCATTTTCAATGATACATTTTTTTTTATATATAATTTGTATCTTTTTTTCCCCAAAATATGTCAGCCATCAGGGCTGATAAATCACTATTTTTTGCCTGAAAATGTCATCCCTTATCAGGAAATGTCACCCTTGGGCTGAATGGCTGCAGTTATTTCGAACCCTGTTGAAATAAATTACATTTTTATCTCCTCTATATTAGATCCCATGTCACCTCGGAGAGACCCTATATGTCCAATGTTGAATTCAACAAATAGGATATGCCATGTCGTTTTTTCTTTTCTTGTTTTTTTTTTCATGTCACTAAGGCACATGTCAATTTTTAGAAATGATGCTGTCACCATGTCCCATTTAAGGGTTAAGTATGGGGGTAGACCTGAACGCTATTGTAAGTTTTAGTGTTGATTAACATTTCCGTGCATTATCAGGTATAACTAGTACGGCTGGTATTGTCTTCACTGGGAGGGCTAGTCGAGTGGTGAGCGAGTCCACGGTATGGGCGCTCAATCCATAACATGAACAACGTTTGGCAGTGCGGTAAGTTTATTGGTGGTTATAGTGATGCATACAGCTGCTCGTGGAGGCAATGAATCCAAGGTATTACAGTTCAGTTTGAGGGAGGTAAACTTCTTCCGTGGAGTCCGCTTGCTCTCGCCTCCGGCCGTCTCGTAACGACGTAGTATAAGTCACCAGATGTCCCTTGATTGTATGGCTATCTAAACCCCTTCCAAATCTCCCGATTCGTCTGATCCAAGTGCTACTGTTCTCTCCCCCTTGACTCTCCTACACTCTCGCTTATAAAGCAGTCTAATATAGATTATTCCCAGGGCGTCAGTGCTTGCGGGGAAGTGTGTCCCGGTGATCATTGTCGTCAGGTATACCAACACTTACCAGCAGCACTGGCCACTATATATATATGTTTTTATAACCTACGTAATTTGGAAGAATTCTTATCATGTATATTCATCTGGTGACTCTTACACTAATTCAATGGGCATGCACAAAGCAAATGTTAACTTCTACCTTTGTGCAGACCCTTGAAATTGACAGGTCAACATGGCCATTTCTTAAATTTGACATGTGACATGGACCCTAGTGACATGATGAAACAAATGAACGACATGACATAGGGTATTCCTTAATTTCGAGATGCTACATGAAGACTTTTTAAAATCGACATTGATATAAAAGACATGTGACAGATACTTTTCTTAAATTTGACATGCGACAAGGGGGACCCCCCGTCTACACCTCTTTAAGTACCCCAAAAGGAAGAGCGTCCAGTTTTGTATATAAATGTCCCGTTTTCTGATTATTCAGGCTAGAAAAATTTGGCCCAAAGTCTGGTTGTCAGAGGCGACCATTAGCAACAAATCTGCTCGTCCACATACAGCTTTAGGTTGTCCATAATATTGAGATTATTTTGTATATTTTAAAAAGCTATCAAAATAGACAGAAAACAATATATTACAGATAGATATTTTGGTGATGATTCCAGAATATCTGGTCGTCATGAGGACGACCAGAAATTATTGAATGAATCTGGGGACACCTGTCCTGGGGCCCAGGGGGTGGGAGAAGGGGCAAGGAGGCCAGGGACACCTGCCCTGGGTCTCAGAGGGCTAGTACTCACTCCTGGAGACATGTTTGGGTCTCTCTACCTCCCCTTTTCTATGGTAATATTTAATTTCTAAAAGTTATAGCATAAGACGTAGTGCTAGTCACAATAGTGACAAAGCTTTTTCTTTAGTTATAGAGGACATTACCATTTCCTGAATTTGATATGCAACCTGGGGAAACCCTAACATCTTGGGCCCCAGGCTTGGAATTTGGTGTCTATTCAGGGACTCATCTGAAAGACATTTTAGTTACCCAAGGTTATTTCAGTTTGCATGCATTAAAAGTGTTTATGAAAACATATTTGATGTATGTCCAACATGAGGTGATCAAAGTCTCTATATTAAAGTATTAAAAGTCAGACGAATCTCTGAAGTGTGGAAAAGTTGTTCATATAGACTGCAATAACCCTTTCTAAAGTTTCTTTAGCTTTTAATGTCTTATTAATCATGTTTATTTAATTGCAGGTTTTTGCTGAGAACAGTCTTGTGAAGCCTACTACACTGAGCCCACTACCAACCCGTCAAGTAAATACATCGATCAGTTCCTTATAAATAGTGCTCATAGGTCAAGGGGCAGGAATATGGAGTAAGCAGGTCAGGGAAAGCACCTATAGGGTCCTGGGTCAGGGATATGGAGTGAGGAGGCCAGGAGGGGGGAACACCTCTGGGGTTCTGAGGCCGGCATATGGAGGGAGGAGGATGGGGACAAGGAGGGAGGAGGCTGGGAGAACCACCCCTGGGGTCCTGGGGCCGGGATAACAGGGAGGAGGCTAGTTAAAGGATCCATAGTTAGGATATAGTTCATACCTACTGTTTAGATTTTAATTTCCAGATATTGGTGCTCGGTGTGACTCTGTGAGGGTCCCTTCATCCCCTCTTACTCCCAACTGCGGAGCAAACTGGACAAGCCTGTGGGGGGTCCCTTTTGCTCTCCAGGGATGGAGGACTTACCACAGTCCAAGCCTGTGACGGGGGCCTGGTAGACATAGAGGGGTATGAGGGGATTTGCCTCTTCCGAAGCACACAGGTTTGCTTCCTGTTGGAAGCACTAGTTAAAGATATAGTTTAAGAACTAGGTTTAGGATATTTAAAACTACTGGTCAGATTTTCATTTCCAGATAATGAGATATTGTTGTTGGCTGTGAGGGACTCTTCATACCTTCTTACTCCCAACTGTGGAGCGAACTGGACAAGCTTGTAGCGGGTCCTTTTTGCTCTCCAGGGAAGGAGGTCTTACCAGAGTCCAAGCCTGTGGCGGGGGCCTGGTAAACATAGAGGGGTATGAGGGGATTTGCTTTTGCCAATAGCACGCAGGTTTGCTTCTTGTAGGAGGTACTGGTTAAAGATATACAGCTTGAGAACTAGTTTTAGGTGATGGTTCATACCTATTCTTTACATTTTCATGTATGAGGGTCTCTTCATCCCTTCTTACATGGTACTGGGCCAACAGACCCCACGTAGGTATAACGGTGGTGGACTCCAACCAGGAGTGAACAAGCAAGGCCTGTGAAGAGGGTAAAAGTTCAGTGTGGGTTGCCAGGTTTACCTGAGGGCCAAAACAGTGAGTAGGCCCGCCCTAGGGCTTCCAGGGGCCTGGTATAGACCTTCTGCAGACGTGGTCATGTGACCAGATTTTGGTGATCACCATTTGGTCACCATACCCACGTGACTATCTTCAACTCTTCAACTTGACAACCTCTATTTATCCAGATTTCCCACATATAAGTGAACAGAATAGATTCATTTTTATCTTAAAATGTGAAAATGCAAAAGTTATAAAGGCCCTCTCTAAATTCATCTACAGTGCACTAAAAAAGCACCGCTCATGTACAACCTCAATAGCACCCTGTACTAACCCATCACCATCAGCCAAGTCATAGTGTCAGTATCTCAAACTAGTCCTGCTATGTTCCTGTGTATTGATGATCTCAATGTTGGTGCTCCAATATCACTAATCCACTAGACTATTAAATACAGTCTGTCAAATGGTGCACCTAACCTAATCAGAAATCAGAAATCTGATACATGTACAAAGTATAAATAGTTGCTTATTCATGTTTTATGCCTTGTATATACTGTATAAGTTTAAGAGATACGCTGTGTTTATCCTATAGTTTGTTTACAGTGTACCTGTACCCTTGTACAAATGTTAGAGAAAAGGCAGCTGTGTATTGCCTATCTTATATTATTTAGTATGTAGTTACTGTTATTACAAAAAGCTCTGGAAATGTAAAATGACATATAAGTCAAACCTGACTTTCCGATTGTCAATAAAATATCTACTACTACTACTACTATCAAATATGCCCTTAATTTATACATGATAATTTGTAATTATGACTGTCTGTGGTTTACTTTGCAGAAATAGACAAAAATTATACAGCATACATGCTGGAGAAATGTTAATAATGATAAGTACAAGCTGATCACCATCATGGCGGCCAAACGAATTTGGGGGATGTGACCTCATCTGCACAACGTCTATAGTGGGAAGGCAGGCCCTAGGGGTTCCAGGGGGCCAAGAAAGTGGGTAGGCAGATCTTAGGGGCAGGGTTCCAGAGGGCTGGGAGAAGGGGCAGGCAGGCCCTAGGCATTCCAGATGGCTGGGACAGGGGGCAGGCAGCCCCTAGTGGTTCCAGGATTTACCCTGGGACCCAGTGGACCACGGCTGTTTGGCCAAGGTTCGGTCTCAGGGTAAATATAACTGACCGATATACAACATAAGTGTGTCTTCTTTATTTTATGTGATGGCATAAACACTTGAAAATCTGTACTGCACCCTCGCTGTCAGCAGTGTGTCCTCGCTGTCGGCAGTGCGACATCTTGTTTGTTTACCTAATGCTCGACGCTGATTGGCCAATAGCAGTCACGTGGTACAAATTTAGTTTGGAATGCTCCAGAGGTAAATGTATACCAGGATATATTTACTTTGCCTCCAGCAGTGCTTATTTCATTTAAAACAGCACAATACGTACTCCTGCACCACCTAGGCATTACATAATTTACTGCCACTATGATGACATCACCGATGGCACTTTGACAATAATGTTTTATAAATAGATTTTTCATGTTTTTAGCCATCTAGCCATTTAGCAATTTTATATGATACAATTAAATGACCTAAGATAAAGAATTACATTTTCTAGGTTTTATTTAAGAATTTTGAAATTTGAAATTTGAAAATAATGTCTATTGTGTGTGACATCACGCACAGGTAGACATTGATTAAGGTTAATAGTGTCCTCTAGGGATCATCGCCGATCCGTGGGCATGATTTAGACAATCAAAAAGGCCTCAGGGCCAACAGGAGAGTATCAGAGCTCCCTCAGAACATAGGACAGGCCTAACGACCAACTATTGAAACTACTGTCAACTTGGACAGGCTGACAACTGAGAGTCAGGGGTCCCTCAGGGCATGAGACAGGCCTCGGGGCCGACAGATGATGGTCAGGGGTCCCTCAGGACACGAGACAGGCCTCGGGGCCGACAGGTGAGGGTCAGGGGTCCCTGAGGGCATGAGACAGGCCTCGGGGCCGACAGGTGAGGGTCAGGGGTCCCTCAGGACATGAGACAGGCCTCGGGGCCGACAGGTGAGGGTCAGGGGTCCCTGAGGGCATGAGACAGGCCTCGGGGCCGACAGGTGAGGGTCAGGGGTCCCTCAGGACATGAGACAGGCCTCGGGGCCGACAGGTGAGGGTCAGGGGTCCCTCAGGACATGAGACAGGCCTCGGGGCCGACAGGTGAGGGTCAGGGGTCCCTCAGGACATGAGACAGGCCTCGGGGCCGACAGGTGAGGATCAGGGGTCCCTCAGGGCATGAGACAGGCCTCGGGGCTGACAGATGATGGTCAGGGGTCCCTCAGGACACGAGACAGGCCTCGGGGCCGACAGGTGAGGGTCAGGGGTCCCTGAGGGCATGAGACAGGCCTCGGGGCTGACAGGTGAGGGTCAGGGGTCCCTCAGGACATGAGACAGGCCTCGGGGCCGACAGGTGAGGGTCAGGGGTCCCTGAGGGCATGAGACAGGCCTCGGGGCCGACAGGTGAGGGTCAGGGGTCCCTCAGGACATGAGACAGGCCTCGGGGCCGACAGGTGAGGGTCAGGGGTCCCTCAGGGCATGAGACAGGCCTCGGGGCCGACAGGTGAGGATCATGGAGGTCAGTGCTGACCTGACTGGGGTCATGTGATGGGGTCAGTGTTAATCAGACGGGTGGTTAGTGCTAACCTGTGGTGGTCAGTCCTTACTTGTGGTAGTCAATGTCGACCTGTGGTGGTCAGTGTTAAGAAATGAAATTTTGTTCAACTTAAAAATAGTATCAAAGTGTTGAAGATGTATAATATTGCTGCTGGATCTACCAGAACTGTCTCTAAAATGTAGGTGGACCAACGCAGGTCCACCTGGATGACTCACCTTATTCTGGTAGACCCAGCCGGGTCTACCTGGTCCACCCAGAATGTTTACATCACATTTACTACATTGTAGTATGGGGCCTAGAATGGGGCCCTAGATGGGGGGTCCCCATGTCGAATTTAAGAAATCACCACCTCCCCAGTCTCTAGAGGAATAGGTCACTAGGGGTGGGGGGCACTCTTGATCCGTCCCTGGTCATGCTGGTGCATGTATAATGCTACTTTAGAAGCAGATACCCAGAAAATGCATACCTCAGAGAATCCTGCAATTTCGTGAAATAAACAAACTGGATGTTTCCCATCAAATGTAAACTTTACTTGCCATAACCTAACCATGAAATGTATCGTTAGTTATAAATACAAGATAATGCATTCAATTAATTTTTATTATTGCCCTTCTATCAGGACCCAACTTTTCCTCCATATGAATATTTTTCCCAAGCCATTCCAATGAAAGTACACAAAATTTCCTACATAACAAGGTAAAGATATGAGACATGCATCCAGAAATGTTCTGTGAACAAATTATATAGATAAAAGATGATTTTGAAGAATCTGCTTTGTTACACAATTGGCTGTCAAATTCCAATAGCCTCAGAATCATGCTATTTTTTTTTATACAAGTGAGATAAACAAATAATACTCACTTGTATGTCGTTTTTCAACCCTTTTTCTAATTCATTATCTATACACTTTTTGCTTAAATATAGCATTGATCTAATGTGGTTCTAAAACACATACAACAACTAAATGCCCGATACAGCAACACAGCAACAGTTCCCATTAGTATTGAGACTTTTCCACATCATATTTTAAATTGTTGCCTAAATTATGAGGAAATAATGAATTAACTATGAGGTCCATGATTTATTTTGGGCATTTAACACAGTCTCTCATCCCACACTGTGAAATAACCACCCCCAAAGTTGCACCGCCTATTCTGCGCTGTACCCTCTCAGTTTTGTCAAGCTCACGAGAGTCTACTGCTTAGAATTATTACCCTGCTACAATATCAGGTTAGATTTCATTTCTATTGTGAACTTTCAGAGGTAGGGCCGTCGTAGGTCGCGGCCGCGGACATCGCGAGTGGAGACGCGATTTGTCCGTGGCTGCTGGGGCCTCTCTTGAACTCCCCATCGCACTGGACAGGCCGTCACCCTGAAGCCCCACTCGCCGTGGTCGATGTTTCTGTCGCAGAGATCCACACAAATTTTATCTCAAGAATTCGCAAACAACATCCGGCCCGACAAAATGATCGCAAGCTAGAGAAATTGATCGCATAGCATTCACACTGAGAGGGAGGGTACCTTGCGACCATTTGCGATCATTTTCACAAGCAATCTCGTCATGAATCGCACAAGTTCTCTACAAAAATATTAAACATGTTGAATAATTTCGCAACGTCCAAGTTGCTGAGAGCTGGGATAATCCAACTTTCCCAACATTCTGAGATCACAGAGAACTGCGACAAACCACATTCACCACGGCGAGTGGGTCTTCAAGGCCCATTCGCCATGGCCGATAATTGTGTCGCTTGGAGGACCGATAAAGTTGTCGCATGGGGAAAACGATGATCTAGGGGTGATCAAATTACCCTAACTGATAACATTGCATTCAAATTTACAAAAAAAAGTCCCATCCAATAATTTTATCATCCCTATATTATCATTTTCTCCATACAATAACTTTGTCGGTCCTCCAACCGACACATTTTCGGCCACGGCGAATGGGCCTTAAGAGTACACGCTGGTGGACGTATAATGCTTATTCCGGAGCCAGCTCACAGAAAGAGCATACCTCAGCGCCGATAATGCTACTGCCGGAGGGGGTTTTCGGAACGCCGGGTAACAAAGTTCAGGGGTGGATCCAGAAATTCCTAGAGGGGGGGTGGGGGGGCACAAACATGAATGTACAGGGGGAGGGGCCCCCATCAAACATGATTTGACAGGGGAGGGGGGGGGGAGGCCTTAAATTGAGCTAAATATTTAAGGTCTGCGATATTTCAAAACACCTTACCTGAAAGAAATAGCAGCTTCAGGGAAATTCTGTAAGGTAGGTCGGGAGGTACCTTAAAAACTAAAGTGGCAAGTTAATCCTTGTATTATGATAAATTCTATCAAACTATTAGGTCTATTTGATGATAAATAGCACAACTTAAGGTCCGATATTTCGATACTCATGTACCCTAAACTTTTGACAGATTTAAGGTGGTTGCTAGGGAGATTAGGCCAATTTAAGGCCTCACATTAAATTGGGCTAAATATTTAAGGTCAGCAGTATTTCAAAACACCTTACCTTAAAGGAAAACTAGCATATAAATTTAACTTTTTTCACCCATATCAAAATTTGTTTGTGGTTACTATGTTAGGTATCTGAAGCAGACTTTCCGTGATATGGTTTATTGCCTTAGTGAGGTAGGAAGGGGTATATGTAATGAGCCCCGGGAGGTCCTCCAGGCCAGCATAGACCAGGCTGTGATGTCGCACGGGTACTTCCCGATATATAGGTCAGTGTAGGGTGATGGGCAGCAGCCGGGTGGACGCTGTGTGTCGGGCGGCCGTGCGACCTCCTTCCCGGTCCTCATGCACTCCATGGTTACATCGTCATTGTCATGGTGAAGTCGTCATAGCAATGACGTCATCATGAATGTAAACAACACCTATGAAGTGAAGTTTTACATAATTCAGCAAGTTTAGGGGGTATAGATGGGGGGTCCCATGTCGCATGTCGAATTTAAAAAATGCCCATGTCGTCTGTCCCTAAATGTTGGTTTAGGCCCATGTCCTA
Organism: Lepidonotus clava; assembly: GCA_936440205.1. Classification (NCBI taxonomy): domain Eukaryota; kingdom Metazoa; phylum Annelida; class Polychaeta; order Phyllodocida; family Polynoidae; genus Lepidonotus; species Lepidonotus clava. Next base: position 48,491,607 of record OW387138.1, read on the forward strand.
TGTCGAATTTAATAAATAGCCCTGTCCCATGTCACTATCTTTTTTAATCAGCCCCGCCACGCAGCGGCCACCTGGCCGTCAGGCCAGGTGGAGGGGGGATTATGCTGTAGTCACTTGACATGGTTGATTACGACGGTCCTGTAGATCTATCTTGAAGAGATACAATAACTAGTTAGTTTTGATCAGTTTTATGTATAGCATTTTACAATAAATTATGTTTTTGATCGTTTTCGAAATTAAATTCAAAATTATTTCCCTGAAGTTACGGATTTATTGGAATTCTTTGCTGTAAAACTGAGTCCCGAATGTTGGCAACAGCAACTTATGGCAGGACAATGACGTCACACTCGCCACAGCAGTGACCTAGCGACAGTGACCTAGCAACGGTAACGTAGTGACGGTAACGTAGTGACGGTAACCTAGTCACGGCACATCATCGGTCACGGCAATCCATTGCTTTTACTACGATGATCGAACATAGGCTAGGCTGGTCCCTGTCTAGGTTTCCATAAAGCTACTGTTGCGAAACACAACATTGTATTTTATAAATGTCTATCGATATTTTCTCTACATATTGTACGGAACGCTATTTCTCAATGCGTCTCATTTGGACGCTACATAAAAACGTCAGACCGCCCTTAAGGCAATCCCGTTAGGTGTGTTTTATGATCATGGCGCCCGCCCCCTGCTCAGGTCGCGGGCGTTCAGAGGTCGCCTGAGGTGAGCCAACCCCACACGCACCGGAGCGACTGACGTCACACCGGACGCACCAGCTCACCGGACGCGCCGGACGCGCATATCCGCCAGCAGCGCGTCCTCCTGTTAATAGTCTCAGCTCGGCCCGCAACAGTCATTCATTGGTGCGCGGTGGAGGACGATGAACGTGTTTGGTGGCTGAAGCGAAGCTAGGCTTATAGGACCAACCAGATTATATTGTATTTGCTGTGTGTGTGACTTGGACTTGGAAACATTCTAGGAGCTCATTTTGGACTTAATTCTAGGACTTGGAAACCCCTCTACAGGCATTGTGTTAGAAATTAGAATCATTCATATCACAGGACTCAATTAGGCAAAGGAACATTTAGGACATTTTAGGACTGTTTAGTTTAGAATTATTGAAAGGTTTGTACGAAAGGTTATTTGGAAATTACTTATTCATTTGTGCCACTGGTTTAATATCAATAAAGGATGTACCTTACTAATCACTGCCAAATTTACACAGCGAGTTAAGCTTTACCCTTATTACAATTTGTCTCCCCGACACGTGGTTTAACACAACCATTTACCCCCTGGTTTACCACTCTTAGTTCTGGTTAGAACTTCTCCCCTTCCTTATTAGATCAAACTCTATTTAATGTGAGGAGCCTGTGTTTGGGAACATTCTAAACCCCGGGCATAAGGTTTCCTCACATCTGGTGATGGGACTTAAAAGATATTATTTGATCTAGTGGCACGTTTTTGGCTTTTTATTAGAACTTTAGGGTTTCTATTCAATTAAGTGAGTCTATTAGCCAGGCTTGGCGAGCTTGACTGCACGCATAAATTACCTCCCCCAACCCACGGACCCATTCTCCACAAAAGGCCCGCATTCCTAATCAGAGGGGCAGCTGTGATGTGATTGCCTATTTAGCGCGACATCCCGCTTTCGTCTCACCAACCCACTTTATAGTAGGCAGTGTGTAAACTTGCTTTTCAGGACAATTTTGCAGGTAAGAACATATTGTGCTTATAAAAAACTACAAAAGGTGCGGATTTCGATAAAGTACATAAAATACCACCAGGTATCAGGGCAGAGGGACACTTGTGTCGAACTCCTTGACATTCTGGTGGGATATATACAGTAAATTTCTTTATATAAATACAATTTATCGAAAGGTGTGAATTTTTAATTAGGCATATGTTCTGGTGGCCTTGTGGTGTCGCTCAGGGACCGCTCTAAGTATAGTTGGATTCGTGCTGGAAGACAGCCGGAACATTGCCTTACAAAATTGTGAGAAATATATTTTCTCTGAATTTCTGGTTTCAATACAGAAAGTAATACTGTTTGCTTTTCCATTCTGCCTGTGGAGCGCTTGGGTCGTCGAACCAGTACTGTTGTACCTAACTCAGAAATTTTTCTGAGGTCTAAAGGCTAAGCTAAATCTGGTCGTGCAATCTGAGAAGTACCATAAGGTATACCTGGTTAAGCAAATAGTTTGAAAATATTCTTATATTTATTGAAAAGAACTCATCAGTATTGAAATTTCTATAGGGGTTGTTACACCTAGGCAGCCTCATATAGTATCACTGATTGACACACCATTTTTACTTATTGGTAACAACTTGTCCATTTTTCAAAATTAAAGACTAACAGTTGCCTACACGTACCACCCTAAAATATTCTGCCAACCTTCCCTTTCCGCCCGCCACCCCGCCCAGCCCCGACCGGCCGCCCGCCAACAAACGGCCCGTTGGAACCGGCAACCCCAAACCCCATATTGCGCACCATCGGGAATCTGATTTTCTAAATAGCGCGGAGATCTGTTCACACTGATTGGTGAAAAGTGGCCGACTTTTACTTATTCCCTTAGCTAGTCCCAATGTTCTAAGGAGGTATAGTGAGTTTTTGCTCGATAGGTACCAAAAGAGTTGATTCTTAGCTATTTGCCCTTGGATTTGGATAATGCTTTGAGATATTGAATTAGGCTATGCAGAGGCATTGTGCTATGAGATCAATTTACTGATCTGTGTTTTAGAGTTAGGGATAGGTTTATTGGGACGCCGATTTATCTTTCCTACCTGGAACTGTGAGAAGTTATTGGCGAACGGCGTTGCTTTCTGTTGACCCATCCAGTAAGTGAACATTATAGACTTATCTATACAGATTTCTCTGTGACTTTTATATATATAAGTACTGCTCCTTCAAAATGACTATTATGAGAGACTATGTCCAGTCGGTCAGATTCTGAGGAAGATATCTATCACAGTCCCTCCACACACACACAGTTTATTTCGGAAGAAGAACCAGTTGATAACCCGTCTGGGACGGTTCCCCCTTCTATATTAAGGACTCATACGAGATCACAGGGACCAATCCCGGGGATACAATTGGAATCTGAACGTTTAAGAACTTTCTCTATTCATGGAAAAGTCTTCACAGCTGAAGAAGTAGCTGAGAGGACTGGTTGGCCTCCTGAGGTAGAACATACCTTGCCTGGTTTTCGCTCAGCAAGTCCCCCTGCTCAGCATCGGGACAGCCGAACTGTTCGTTTTGACTCGCCCTCTGCTTGTCGCGCTAGTGTCTCGGTCCCAGAAGTGAGACAGTTTCTATCACCGGAGGGTAGGACATTACGCCCTATTTTCCACGCTGCAAGTTCTGGTGCTGGGAGGCTTCCTCCACGGCCCGGAAAAGCCGGGACTTCAGGTCAGCAAGGGGCCGCGGATCTCTTTCCGACAGATGATTCTCGGTTAGCCTCTGATTTATTAACTGTTTCGCGCATCCTCTTCCCACACTCTGAAGGGGAGCCCTCAGCAAAGGGCAACGCTGGGACCTTAATTCAGCGGTCCGGGGATCCTCCATCATCACCTTTATCTATACGGCTTCAGGGACAACAAGGTCAGGGAGCTGATCCTGCATTTCTTAGAGACGAAAGTGGATCGTCTATAGCTGCAAAGTCTGTGGAAACACCTGCAGACAATCTGAACAATCTAACCGAACAGGATCCCACCGCTCAAGGACAAGGAGTCGAATCTCCTCCGTCCTCACCACAACGATGGGTCAATCCTCTACCTGTCCAGCTCGTACCAGCTGGGCAGATTCCCCAGGATATACCTGTCCTCCCACAAATACCAATTAATCAACCAAATTTCAACATGGCAGCAAAACAACCCGCTCTAAAATTACCCACTTTTTCTGGAGAAAGTGATGAATTTATTAACGCTTATTTTGACGAAATTGATTCGTTGGCAGTCCTTTGTGAATGGTCTGCCGCGAATAAGCTTGCTATGGCCAAACACCAACTTAAGGCCCAAGCTCGTGACTGGGTTTCTTCATTAGATCCCACTGACGTAGACACTTATGCTAAATTAAAAGCTCGTCTTACAGACATTTATGGAGATGTCAGGGCAGCCTGGCAAAAGCATCAGGATTTCTTTAATTATAAACAAGGTAAAGATCAGACTGTCAGGCAATTTGCTGGAATCTTGCGACAGGCGCAGGCTCGTTCTGGGGTGGACGCAGGTATCCTCCTCGCCGCCTATATTAGGGGTCTAAAGGCTCCTATGTCAAGAGAGGTGGCAATTCAAAACCCTGCAAACTTTGAGCAGGCAGTTAACATTGCATTGAGGATGGAATCAGTGGACAGGCCCCAAAGAGCCCTGGCCGCTCTACAACCATCTGAGCCTGAAAGCATGTTGAAACCCCCGGCAGCGGCCGGAGGGGACAGCACTCCTGACAACGTTCGTGAACTAAGAAAAATGACCGATACAATTCTGGCTGCGATTGCAACTCAGAATTCACGCCAACAATGGACGCCTCCGAGAGGAAACGGTAGGCCTTTCAACAACAGCCCTAATTATAACAACCGCTCTGGCTTTGGTCGTGGTCAGGCAGTGCGTACAACACCTGGCCGGGAAACGCGCTTTCCGGGGCCGAACGCCTGGACCCACGCACGACAGACCAGAGCCGAGGACGGAACACCGTGGTGTGTAGCCCACCAACGGTTTGGCCACGATACAAATTCGTGCAGATTCTTACAGGATATTTTGCGTACTAATAGACCACCATCTTTTGGTCAAGCTCAACAAAAATATTGTCCAAATAGAAACCAATATCCTCCAAAAAACTAGATAGCCTGCATGGTGAGATTCGCGTTTCACTGTGCACGATAAAAGCAAATCTTCAGGAGTCCCACTCTAAAGTTGATCCAATAGCAATTGATCTCTTATTCAATAATGTCCAAATTAATTCAATTATCGATAGTGGAGCTAGTCACTGTTTTATAAGACAAGATGTTTTCGAACGAATTCCTAAAGATAATATATTACATACATCATTTCCAACCTCAAGTTCTATAACATTGGGAGACTCTTCTGAAATTAAAGTTATTGCAGACGTACGAATTAGATTTACACTCGCTAACGTTGAAGTTGATTTTAACTTTCAAGTTCTATCGGACCTTATCTATGATATAGTTATTGGCCGCGACTTTCTAGCGGCAACTCAAGCTCATATTAACTTCCAAGATAATACAATAACATTCTTTCGGAATAACACTGTTACACCCATGGGATTAGAGGAAATTATGCCTATGAGTGAGGTTATAATCCCCGTGAATGTAAAGGATGTGACGGACGGCCAGCCATGGATCCTGGAACCGGCTGTGACAGCACCAGTCTTGGCGGAATGCTGCACATTCGCTGGAAAAGGTTTGGCATGGCTGAAAGTCATGAACCCTACAGATTCTCCGGTTAAGCTTTCAAAATCAACTGTCTTAGCATTTGCTACTGATGAATATTATATATCCCCTATTCAAAATTCTGAAGTGTCTGCAGTTTTCAAACAAACCGATACTCCTCAACCAATATTGACATTACTTGAAAACAAAATTTGCCCAGAAACGACACATTCTGCTAATCCAAATTATAACACTAAAGTCAAGGATAGAGAGCTAATTGATTCAATCGATCTATCAAAATCTTCCTTGACTGAGGTTCAAAAGGAACAACTTCGTGAACTGTTATTGAAAAATAGAGCAGCTTTGGCTTTTTCTATGGAAGAAATGGGAAAGTGTTACCGAGAGGGTGAGCTCCTCAACGGGTAGCATTTAACAGGCGGCAGTGGACCTGCAAGGGTCCGGGGACACGTTAAACTTCCCATATAGTGCAGGGGAGAGAACTACTGAAGGCCCCCGTGTCTAGCGAAGGATGAATTAACATCCTACTGTGGTACCGTCTAGTCGGCGCACATATCGGGCTGCTGGATTTTGTCCATCTTACCAGTAAGTGGTATGTGTGTGGTACGGGGTTGACAGACCCCACCTAGCTCCTGACAGTAGTACCATCACTCAGGAGTGAACAGGCAAGGCTAGTGAAAACGGTCAAAGTTCAGTGTGGGTCAGCAAAATTCACCTGGATCAGACCGTCGGTGACCACCCAGGGTGACCTGGGACCGGTAATCGCTATCGACTGGGTCACTGGCCGGTCGTCTCTGCACTGCGGGTAGGCACGTCAGTGTCAGAGAGGGCTCAATGTACAGTCAGGCCATGGTAAAGCTAAAACACTGCATGTCCAATACCCTATTATTGGATATTGTCGGTTTGGTTGAGCCATGCTCTCTGTGATCAGAAAAGATCAGGTTTGAAAAGAACATTCTGGGAAGCAGAGAGAGCCACTAAGGCTGGAAAGGGTTCTAGCTCGGGCTGCACTCCACTATGTCTGATGACATAAGGGAAGGCCGAAGGAATCAAGCGGACATTGCTCCAATGAGTATTAAAGTAGACGAAACCAAAGGTCCAGTAGCTTCTAGACCTTACAGGTATTCACCACAAAAAATGGACATAATAGATGAACACATCAAACAACTTTTAGACCTTGGTATTATAGAACCTTCTTCATCTGCATGGAGAAGCCCACTAGTAGTTGTTCAAAAGAAGAATGGAAAACCGCGTTTATGCACTGACTTTAGGCTACTGAATGCGATAACTTATAAGGATAAATTCCCAATGCCTACAGCCCGTTCTTTGTTTCTATATATGGCATATAAAAAGCCAACAATTTGGTCTGCATTGGATCTCTTAAGTGGTTACCACCAATGCAGTATTGATGAAAAATTGAGACATTACACAGCTTTTGAGTCACCAATGGGTCTATTCCATTATGCAAGAATACCATTTGGCCTCGTCGGAGCGCCTTGGCAGTTCACCCGGATCTTAGCACTTGCTCTTAGAGGGCTTGTGCCGAGAGTTTGTTTGGCATACCTTGATGACATTATTGTCTACGATTCTACATTTGAAGAACATTTGGCTAGCTTGCAACTAGTGCTACAAGCTCTTATTAAAGCAAACTTGAAACTTAAACCTGAAAAGTGTGACTGGTGCAGGGATGAGATCGATTTCCTGGGCCATACGATTAATGCAGAAGGACTTAAAACGCAACCTCATATTATTACTAAAATTCACCATTTTGGAAAACAACATAATGTGAAAACAACTCAAGCCTTTCTGGGACTCTGTAACTATTACAGGGCTTTTATCAGTAAGTTCTCTGACATTGCAAAACCGCTGTACGAGTTGACTAAAAAAGGAAGGAAATTCCAGTGGACTAAAGAAGCTGATGATGCATTTGTGACATTGAAAAGATCTTTTACAACAGATCAAATTTTGATTCATCCAAATTTTGGCCTAGACTTTTACTTGTTGACAGACTCTTCTGATGTAGCTGGTGGTGCAGCTCTGTGCCACAAAATTGATGAACTCTATCGCCCTATATCATTCTGGGGTTCAGTGTTAAATGACCGCGAATGTAATTATACTGTCTCTGAGAAAGAAGCTTTAGCAGTGATACAAGCACTACATACTTTTGAAGACATAGTACAAGGTTATAAAACAATTATCGTGACAGACCATAAACCACTTTTGACACTTTTGAAAAATGCTAATAAGAGCCCGACTCCGAGAATCAGGAGATGGGGTCTTTATCTATCAGCTTTTGACGTTGACATTATTTACGAAGCAGGTAAGACACACTTTCTAGCGGATTACTTATCACGCACACAAACAGGTGAACCAAATGCAGAGGAGTTTCTCCCTTCTGTAGGTGGCGAACTAATGCCACTGGCACTTGAGGACGACACCAATGACCCACTCTCATTGGAAAGTATCCGCAAACATCAAAAGAAAGACGCTGAATGTGTTACTTTGTACCAATACCTAAAAAACCAAATTGTACCAGAAGACCCAGACCAAGCTCGGTCTGTGGTCGCTCAAGCTAATTTTCTCGACATCATGAAACCAGGAATTATTTGTCATTTTAAAAACATTAAGTCAAAGAAGACATCTAATGATATTTATTGCCCAAAACCACAAATTCTAATACCAGTTACATTAGTGTATCATGTGTTATCACGCTTACATGACGACATTCTCTCAGGAGGTCATGTCGGACAAAACGCTCTAGCTGCTAAAGTGACGGACAGATATTACTGGAAAAACATGCATCGTGACATTGTTAACTATGTGAGATCTTGTGATAGTTGTGCACTACGGAAACGTGTGCCCCATCCCAGAGCATTAGCAAAGTCATGGGATGAGCCTACTCGCCCTTGGGAAGTTGTTTCCTGTGACTTTGTAGGACCTTTGACACCTGCTAGGGATGGCTCGCGCTATATTATGACGTTCATCGACCTGGCTACAGGATGGCCAGAAGCATTTGCAACTAAAGACTCTACAGGGTCAACAGCTGCATTTGCCTTTCTAACTGGTATAGTCGCCAGGTATGGAAGGGTTTCCAGAATACATTCGGATAGAGGACAATCGTTCTTATCAAAATTCCTAAAAGCTGTCACTCAGAGATTAAACTGTCATCATACTTTCACTTCTGGTAGAATGCCTACAGGCAATGCCAGGGTGGAAAGGTTGCATCGTACCCTGGAAGATGTGATCGCATGTTATGTCACTCAGGACCACAAAGACTGGCCACAGCTGTTGCCAATTGCCTTGTGGGCAGTGCGTTCAACTAATTCGGCACGTACAGGTTTTTCTCCCTATCAATTACTTTTTGGCCGTGAACCTGTTTCTATGGGACTTTCTGATATACCCATCGATGTTGCAGCACCTGAAACAGACAATGAAAAATATGCTTTAGCAATGAAATTAGTTAACATGTTTACCAAATCGGCAAAGCATGTCACCGAACGATATAATAAAGACATGCGTGAACGATTGGACAAAAAGGCTAAACCATTGGACCTACAGGTAGGCGACTTGGTGCATATTTATGATCCTACATGTGCCGATAACCGACGATCCAAATTTTCTGCTAAATATAAAGGTCCATTTAGAGTGATTGAAACAAAAGGTGATCATTTAGCAAGATTACTTTCTATACATAACCAAAAAGAAATTCCTCATTTAGTTAATGTTTCTAAACTTAAAAGAGCTTATGATTCTTGGAGTCCGGTCAATGCTCCTATACAGGATCTTAGCCAATCTGATGCTGACCATGAACATGAAAACTCTGTCCCTAACGAAGCTATGATTAAAACTACCACTGAAGTAAAGGCGCCTGCAGGTCTAGAGGAAGCATTACCCTCACATACTCAACCTGACCAAAGAGTCGACGCTTTGGTTCAGGGTCCTCGTGGACGTAGTCACACGGGGAATGCGTCGCGACGGATTAACAAAAGCAAAACGGTACAGTTCGATATTCCTAGGGTCACCCCAGAGGGACCCGCACCATCGCCTAATTCATCAAAGCCCTCTTCTGAGGCACATATACCAGTGGTAAAGCCCACCAAAGAGGTGGCAAATTTCCCTGCTGACCGTGCCACTACGGATCAGGGAGCCGCTAAGGTGCAAGCGGTACAGGTTGGTAAATCCGACCCAACCAGTGACTTAAGCCACGGGAAGTCGGATCCTGTGCATTCCTCTAATTATTCATGCGGGAAAGTCGGATCCCAAGATGCTACACCGGACATTAACATTACACATAAGAAGAGGTGTGGATCAACCGACGGTGGCAGATTGCAGCCTGCTGCCGACGTGCCCACATATTCCTCTACAACTACACCTGATGCCGAGACTGGAGATTACTACAGCATTAGGCTCATCTCAGGAAAGAGGACTCTACCATCTGGAGAGGTGAGATACCTCACCAAATGGGTTGGTGTCAAAAGGAAGAGTTGGGTTCCTGCATCTGACTTCCACCCATCAATTGACCCTGAGGACTTATACTTACAATACAAAAACCGGAACAATTCATAGTTGATGCTTTCCAACTCTTGTAGCATAAAGGACTATTGATGCCTTCCGATAGCCCTACACAATTAGTAGTTGATGTCTTCCGACTACTTTAACATAAAAGACTGTTGATGCCTTCCGACAGTCCCACATAAACATTTCACGACCCTACTAGAAGCAGATCAAACACTAACTCTCCCCATATTGTGAATCCCTTACATTTGCTGACACCTCTTGGCAGGAGATACTTACAATGTTGACTGAGTGAGTTGTCCTGGACTTCCTTCTATTTGGGAGGAGGACTCACTACATAGGTTACGCCATACGTCATCATGGTTGGTGGCGAGACTCAGTGACACTGGATCAGGTGACGACGGATCAGTTAACGCCTTGAACAGTATAGGATGTTGAGGATGGCTGCCCAACAAAGGGTCAGCGTACCTTGACACCGCAATGTCCATCGTCTCGACTACGTGCTGTGGAGTTGCAGTTTCATCACCTAGCTCATCCATTAAGGGTGTGTTGGGTCCCTGACAATCGATGCTGGATGGATCTCTAAAATCGCCACCGGTAAAGTTGTTGGTGTCTCCGGAAGGACCGGGGACGTCTCTGTGCTCCATGCTGACAGCCAGACTTGGTGATTCCTGACAGTCTTCTGCGTAATGGTGTGTTTCCTGACAATCTTCAGGTAAAGCGAGTGTGGGAATCTCTTCATCATTATGACCAGTGGAGTTGCTGGTGGACAGCGGCTGGCTGGTCGCAGGACTTATCGGGGATAATACGAGCATTCCCTGCTTGTCATAGGAACAGTCATCTTTACACAGGACGGTGGTGACGGCCTCCCCGCTGGGCCCAGCAGACCTGGCCCCACGGACATCGGCCGGAGAACGCCCCGACACACCTGGAGACGCAGGCCGGCTTGATGCGGACCGGCCCTCCGTGTTGACGGCCCCCTGGTCAAATTGACCATCCACCCCTGAGCCACCCCCCACCGCCCCCCGACCGCCACGACCGTCCCCACTCTCATCATCTGGTCTGTCACTATCATCAGAATCATCATCATTTGTGCTTCTTCCATCTTCCCCATTACTATTCCCGTCAGTTATCACACGAAAACCAAAACTGTGAGTACAGATAGGTATTCCCGATAAAGGTAAAGGTCCAGCTTGAGACGTGACATTATGAAGTATCACACTTCCATCGGCAAAGTCGCCATTTACCACTAGCACGTGGGTAACTCCTCCAATTCGTATAGTTGTACAAGTTATACCTTCACTAGCCATCTTCACTCTCTGCCACACAGTACACAAATGCAAACCGATATACATTAGGTACATAAAAAACCCAGATATTCCCCAACAGACAAATTTTTATTTCTCTTTTTTACGTTTCCATCTATTGGGACTGCTTCCCCATCTTCTCGTCATAAAATAGTAAACACAACACAGAGGACATAAACATGTCTGTAAATTTTCCCTACGCTTCGGGTTGGCCACCTGGCTTGGTGCCCCTCCTTGTTCTGTGTGTCGCTGGCCAAGCGGCTTCACATGGACAGGGTGTGCTACATGCAAAGCCTATTATGAGAGAACAATACGGTGTGGTGTTCCTGCCAGGTAGGCTGATAAGCACCGCTGACTCAGACCATGTTTATAGCGGGTTTAGGGTTCACATCCCATGGCTGAATGAGTCACTCTCCCTAAACAACCCGATGGCTTTTTGTGACAGCACGCGTCATTTCACCACAAGACATGCACAAAGGGCGCATCATGACATCTGTGCTCATACTAAAGAAATAATTGATGTACTGCACAGCATCATTGCTGAGCTTTACAAACTCCAAAAATCACAAATTAAGGACATACTTCAGTCAATCCCAGGTAGTGCCTATGTCTTGGATCCGGCAAGGCAAAGACGAGGTCTTCTTGACTTCGTGGGTGAGATCTCATATCACTTATTTGGGACGGCAAGATCTTCGGACGTAGACGCAAATAAATTGCTTGTCTTAACGGCACAGCAAGGAGTAAATCTCAATGCTGAAAATCTTGCAAAATTGGCTAACATAACTGCAGTTAATTTTGAACACGTCGATTCGTCTCTAACCAAATTACAGACAGATATAAAACGCATACAACAGAATGCACTTAATTTGTGTTCTGCTCTGAATGACATGGCTGATGATATGGAACGACAAAAATTATTGCAAATTTTAACGACAACCATTCTCACAAATCATCTGTCCCTTATGGCATACATGCAAAACATGTTACGAAAAACATCTGACTTCGCAGATGGCATACAAAACCTTTTGCGCAGTCAACTTACACAAGCAATAATACCCCCTCAAGATATAAAAAATTCTTTGGCTGAACTAGCTGATACACTAAGAAAAGACTTTCCAAGATTCAAAATCGCTTTCCAATCTCCAAGTTTCTATTATGATAATAGTAAACCGCATTTTATGATTGCGGATAACCAACTGATTGTTTATGTCAAGGTTCCTGTCACAAGCGATGTTCATAAATTTCAAGTGTACAGAACCAAAAATTTTCATGTTCCAGTGCATATGCACAATTCTTCTTTCACAGACGCGACAATTATGAATAACTTACCATCGGAAATTGCACTTTCTTTAGACAATAGATACTATATCCCTTTGGAATCTTACTCATATCACGATTGCACAGGTGACGAAATTCTCATCTGTCCACATATCCCTTTTAGGAAACCAATAACGAGTGCGACATGCATAGCTGCACTGATTAGAAATGATAGGGAAGACATAGGAAAACTTTGTGTTTCTACTTATGTAGCAAACCCAGTCTTTCAAGAATTTGCAGTTTACCTTGATGAGACGGATCTCTTGCTTGTTAGTAACAGCAAGAAGGCAGATATAATATGTAAAAATAGAAAGCCGGAAACACTTTACATACATCACTTTGCAGTGGTAAAATTAGGTTGTCAGTGCTCGCTTCAATCATCAGATCTTTGGCTCCCATATCAACTGAAGGGATGTGCACGGACAACAACAGACATAACTGTTAGATTTCCTGTTAATGATGCTTTTTTAATGGCGTTTAATCTTTCAAGTAAACTTAAAGCAGCAATAGGTATGGAACCATGGCGAGTTCCAAATCCAATTCCAGACACGAAAAGAAATCAAATTTTACAAAATTCGGCAAATAATCAGCCTTTGATTGACTTGAAATCTTTGGCAGGAAAGATTCAGGAAGACGCTTTCAAACCCAAGAGTCCGGTCACGAGCCAGTGGCTTAGTGACGTGGCTCAGTGGGGAAAACAAACTTGGACAGTGTGTATTTCATTTTTGGCTACGCTTGCATTTCTGTTCATCCTATGCGTCATCTGGCGTAAATACAAATCAGCATTGATTGCTCTGGCATTACCCAATCCGCAACCTGCCTCAGCAGCGGAAATTCCCAATCCATTAGTTCTTGAATCAGATAACAACATTTCTATCTCTGGTTTGATTTTGATGCTAATGTTAGCTATAATGGCTATTACTTTTGCCACTTTAATCATTATTCAGATCTGCAAAATTTACAGGGAAGAACTTAAAGATGGATTGTACCTACAAATAGTTATGCCAAATGACCACTACTCTGTTTTCCTGACAAGAATTGATTTTACTGGAGATTGTACATTTACACATACAGGACCGATCATTTCATCTTGTGAACTGAAAACTAAACTGACAAAAGCCATACTAAAAATTAACTGGGGTATACAGATCATGGTTATTACACCGGGTGGCACAGAAATTATAAAGATTCGATTGCCAGCAAAGGTCGTCATACCTTTAGCTTTGGCTAGGGAAATGACCTCCACTACTGAAAGAATCAAGGTCAGGGTCGTTCGCATGGCCCATAACTTCCCAGCCCCCATTCGAAAGTATATGAACCCACCCTCTGACTTGGGGTGGTCATTCATCAGACCGACTCAGCCCGCTTCACATGGTAGGCTGGAGTTGCTACCAATCAACAATCAAGGTCCTAATATAGATAGTGGCTACAACACTTCTAATACACAACCTCATCCCATCATACACTCATCCCAAGAAAACATTACCCATTTGCCCTTACCTCCTGATCCCGATCAGACTGTGGTTGTATGCCACACCTCGTCGTAGAGCTACCATGACGTCTCTACCCCTGAATGAACATTTATCTCTTAACTCAGCAACACCTTCTTCGACATCTACAACTGCTGAAGATCAGTGCCCTGCTTGGCGCCCCACTCCGCCTTGTGGGGCAGACTATTCCACCAACGGAGGGGCAGGGACTGGCCACGGCACCCCCTACCCGCCTGTACCCTGCCCGAGTGCAGGCAATGCCTACAGTATGATGCCAACAAATCATGTTCTGCCCGCATTTACCAGGCCCGTTTTCCAAAATGTTAATTCGGCGGGACAGAACCAGTGGGCAACGTCAACAACAAATCTTCAGAGGAAGGAGCCCACCCCCCTCACACCGACCCCGCCGCAGAACATTCTACCAACGTACGGCCGGGGCGCGATGATTGCTCAGATGGCAACCTGGACATCCTTCCGGCCACCGCGGCCCATGCCCCCAACGACAACCATGTCTCGTGCGGGACGAGGAAGGGGCGCTCTGGGACTGCGGCCGTCGGCGACTCCACCGCCGCCGGGCTTCCTACATGTGGATCCCCCGGAGGATACGCTGTCGCCGGCGGAAACCTGGAGGATGAACCACAGGTTTGCCTGTACGGTGTGTCATCGCCGCTACAGGTACGGCGCCAGGTTGATGCGCCACATGGACATATGCCATACTATCGGCATATTTAAGTGCTTGCCGTGCTCTGCATTCTTTACAACAATACAACAATTCTTATTACATAGGGCTCAGGCACACCCACGGGCGCTTACGCCTGAATAGGAGCGACAGTACCCAAACTATCTCCTGACTATCTATTCATTGGGTGACCTTCACCTTGCCCCTGAGCTCGCATCCTAGTGTATATAGTCTAGTATCTTTGTGCACACATCGATCAGTGTGGATCGGGTCCCACTACAGTCGACATGTCCCTGGACTGCCCTCTCTGCACCACAATGGACTCGTTGTCTCTCGAAGATGCTCCTCCAGTCCGGCCGCGTGGACACCCTGGCTGCTGGGCAACACCTTTACGGCACCAACTTGCACGGGAGAGGCCTGCACCGAGACCCAAGGTCAGGTTCTCCCGTCGTCCCGTTGTCCTGCCGGCGGTTATCCGTAGGAGACACAGGACCATCCCACCGGCTTGGCTATTCTATGTCCAGGCCCAGTCCTATGGATTTGAGCGTCCGGCCATAGAGTCTGTGTGGTTGCGGATGGGTGACAGTCTACGCTCCCCTTGGAAGATAAGGAGCTGTTCCCTACGAGACAACATAGCGCCCTCTAAAGCAAAGGATCCTCCTATCGAGGGTCGGGTGCTCAAGATGCTGAAAGAACAATCTAATGAGGAACGGACACGACGCGATGAGGTGCTGGAACTGGCCCTCAGAGACTGTAAAGAACATCAAGGATCTGACTATACTTTATCTGATTTTGTAGATCAAGTCGCTAAGAGACGTTATACTCTGTCTCGTTTTTCTTCACTGTAGAATGCCCAGCTTTATATTGTAACTTATCTTTAAGGGGATCAATAGGTGGATTTCCCCGGGCAAAAAATTACACACACACGTACAATGTAACTCTTTTGGAAAAAAGTAATACACATGAAACTGAAGTTTAGAACTAGCAAAGGAAAAGACACTGAAACAGAAATTGTAAAAAGAAGTTGTAAGAAATTCTATGCCAAGTGACGGTGTCACTTGTCAAAGAAAACCCCGGCGAGTGTTGCGAAACACAACATTGTATTTTATAAATGTCTATCGATATTTTCTCTACATATTGTACGGAACGCTATTTCTCAATGCGTCTCATTTGGACGCTACATAAAAACGTCAGACCGCCCTTAAGGCAATCCCGTTAGGTGTGTTTTATGATCATGGCGCCCGCCCCCTGCTCAGGTCGCGGGCGTTCAGAGGTCGCCTGAGGTGAGCCAACCCCACGCGCACCGGAGCGACTGACGTCACACCGGACGCACCAGCTCACCGGACGCGCCGGACGCGCATATCCGCCAGCAGCGCGTCCTCCTGTTAATAGTCTCAGCTCGGCCCGCAACAGTCATTCATTGGTGCGCGGTGGAGGACGATGAACGTGTTTGGTGGCTGAAGCGAAGCTAGGCTTATAGGACCAACCAGATTATATTGTATTTGCTGTGTGTGTGACTTGGACTTGGAAACATTCTAGGAGCTCATGTTGGACTTAATTCTAGGACTTGGAAACCCCTCTACAGGCATTGTGTTAGAAATTAGAATCATTCATATCACCGGGCTCAATTAGGCAAAGGAACATTTAGGACATTTTAGGACTGTTTAGTTTAGAATTATTGAAAGGTTTGTGCGAAAGGTTATTTGGAAATTACTTATTCATTTGTGCCACTGGTTTAATATCAATAAAGGATGTACCTTACTAATCACTGCCAAATTTACACAGCGAGTTAAGCTTTACCCTTATTACAATTTGTCTCCCCGACACGTGGTTTAACACAACCATTTACCCCCTGGTTTACCACTCTTAGTTCTGGTTAGAACTTCTCCCCTTCCTTATTAGATCAAACTCTATTTAATGTGAGGAGCCTGTGTTTGGGAACATTCTAAACCCCGGGCATAAGGTTTCCTCACACTACAATGACTGCCAATGGGGCCAGGCTCCCTAGGCTTAGTCCACGTACTCTCTAGACTCTCTGACGGCAAGCTATGAGTGCCCAGCGAGTGCCCCATGGCCCATCATTACATTAGCATTCTGGAGGCTGGCTTCGTCATACTACTAGCTATGCAAAACATATAGACTAGCCAAAGATCAACCCTCTAGGCTCTATGTCGTATGAGAGTCGAAAAGTTATCCATAGGTTGGGGATGAAATCATTGTCATTTTTCTTAACTTAAAAATGGATAGACCAGGCTTGCTACCGTAACAACAATATTAGGCTAATTTTTTGGGGTGATTACATTTTTCCCGGGGTGATTGGCCCATTTTCTTGTTAAATCTTCTGTCCCCTGTCGAATCTAAGAAAAGGGCCATGTCATTTGTCACTAAATTGCCATGTCCCCTGTCGAATTTAAGAAATGGCCATGTCACTGTGTCGAATTTAAGAAAAGCCCATGTCGCCCTGTCGAATTTAAGGGTATACACCCCCAGTTTTGCATGGATTTTCACAATTCTTTTTTTTATTGTTTTGAAGACAATAATGTATTTCATTCCGTAAATGATGGTTGAAATAGTGATAAGTATGCTTGTGATGCAAAAAATAAACCAAATAATACCATATCATGAGATTGTAAACCAACCTTAAACTTTTAAGGATGCAATGCACTGAGTACCAGTGCAAAAAGAACTAGAATAGACTGTAGAAGTTAATAATAAAATATTGTAAACTTGTTTGTATTGGCAAGAATATTATAGTAAAACGTGTAACGCTGATACGTGTGCTCAGCGCCAGGCGGCGCCATCGTTTAGTGGCTTAGTTAGAGTATATGGAGAGTGTCAAAGTCCCCAGGCGTAGGGACTGCAGCGGGGCTAACTCACGTCCTGCAGGTACGCACAGGTACGACAAATGACGAAGGAGACCTGTAAGGGTACGTTATGAACTGAAACATCTAGCTAAAAGATACTGAGGATAGCAGGCTTCGCCGTCAACATTAGTTTATATAATAGTTAGAAGTAGAACTAGTTTATATAGGTAAGAATGGGAAGTATGAAAGATAAATAAGACATCGTTAAGTATTAGTGTAAATGGGTATAGCGACAAGCCTTTTGGCTGTCGCTATATAAGCGGTATGAGACTTGAGACAGATGAGCAGACCAAGATAGAGTTCGATCAGAACACATGGGAGCAATAGTCTGACATACGGATCACACGGGTAGTGTTAAGATGGTAGTAACCACAACGATTAGGTGATAGTAAGGATTGGGACAGCTTGGGCTTAGCCTTACGGACTACGTACTGGACGTAGCGGAGATCCTACCAATGGTCTCCATTACCGGTAGACGAGAGGTGACTCTCTCAACAGTGTTGGAGCGTATATACCTTGTGAAAGGGGAAGCTTAACCATAGCTATACCTGGTTGGATCTGGTTGAATCGTTACTGATGTGTTAGAATTGTGAAATGAAAGGAATGAACTGTATGGATGGAGAACTGTATACTTGTACCTTCGGAATATTGTCATGGATATAATAAACTTACCTCTTACCAAGCGCATGTTCTTTGTATAGGTTTGAGCCCTTTTACTTAGAATCTCTATCACTAAGAACTGAACTATGGTCCAGAATAACATCTATCTGGACAAAGCTAGCTACTTCGACGATTAATCACTAAGAACTCCCCTTTATCTTAGTATAACGCACTTTATTGTCATCTTTGAATAAGTGAAACATGATTGATAAACGATGATATATCACGCAGTCGAATAATGGACAAACGAATCGTTATAGGATATGAACGAATACGAACTTTAATAATGATACTCCCCTAGAAATAAACGAAGACAAATAACAACCAGTCTAGCTCAGCAAGGTGTTTCGAAATATCCTTGGAATCCTTAAAATTGGGGGTAAAGACCCTTAAAATCGACAGTGCGACATGGCTATTTCTAAAATTCGACACGGCGACACGGCCGTTTTTTAAAATCGACATGCGACATGGCAATTAAGGGACAAATGACATTGCCATATTCTTAAATTCGACAGGAGACAGGGGCTTTAAAAAGATAGTGACATGCGACATGGCCATTTCTTAAATTCGACATGGGACATGGGTCTAAACTCTGATATATTGACAGGCGACATGACTATTTTTTAGATTCGACACGCGACGTGGGAACCCCCCTATCCATACCCCCAAAATTCAAGGAAAATGTATTTAAAGTGAGCTACGTCCACATGTTTAAGGTCTCCTTAAGTCAGAAGCCAGTTTAAGGTAAGGAGTTTTGAAATATCGGGCCTAATTCTTGAATTTCATTGTATTCTTCTGTACCATTACGTTCATTTGATGATAAGTACCACAAATCTGCAATTTATTTAATAAATATGATGATACTTTTAAAGTAATGAATGTTACAATCAAGAACTATATTTTGTCATGTGCCTGTGGATGTGCACATGAGTCCTCAAGCAACGTCGTCATCATAGTTACGACATTGTGGCAACGTTGTCGTCAACGACATCAAAAAGATCGACGAGGCGAAATTTTACATATCTCAGCAAATTTTGCACTGATTTCCACAATCCTTTTTTTGAATTAAAGAGAATATAGCCTCTATGTCCCACTGACTGGTTGCAGCATTCCATAACCCATTACTATCTCATTTAAGGTGCCAGATACCACCCTTTACCAATATATTATTGGGGAGAAAGGCAGAATGGAACTTTTCTTTCATGTTTGTATATTTTACATACCATATTCACCTCATTAAGGCTAATTAACTAATTAATCAATTAGTAAATGGGGTCATTTAGGGTCATTAAGATAGTGTCTCCACCCCTTTCCTACCAGGCTGCAGCCCAGTGGCAGCAGGTTGCAGACCAAGTATCCCAGGGTGGTGGCAACATGATATAAAGTCACTGACTATTGGCTGCAACCTGCTGTGGTGAATTTTGATGTCTCCCCTAATGGATTAACAGTGTTTTTGAAAACATGTCCTACATGAAGTGATCAAAGTCTCTATCAAAGCATTGAATGTCAGACAAATCTCTGAAGTGTGAAAAGGTTTTTCACTTTGACTGCATTAACCCCTTAGCTTTTGATGTCTAATAAAGTATCTAATCAGCCATGTGTATTTAATTGCAGGTTTATGCTAAGAGGATGCTCTTGAGAAGCCTCCTGAGCCCACCACACTGAGCCCACCACCAACCTGTCAAGTAAGTACATTGATCAGTTCGTTGTAAATAGTGTTCAATGGTCGAGGTGCAGGAATATGGAGTGAGCAGGGTAGGGAAAGCACCTCTAGGATCCTGGGGTTAGGATATGGAAGGAAGAGACTGGGGGAACAACCACTGGGGTCCAGTAGCCATTTTAAGGAAGCACATAGCCTGGGGAGATCACCCCTGGGGTACTGGGTCCAGGATATGGAGGGAGGAGGCCGGGGGGACCACCTCTGGGGTCCTGGGACCAGCACATGGAGGGAGGAGGCCGGGGGGACCACCTCTGGGGTCCTGGGACCAGCACATGGAGGGAGGAGGCCGGGGGGACCACCCCTGGGGTCCTGGGGCAAGGATATGGAGGGAGGAGGGCGTGAGCACCATCCCTGGCAGGCCTCACCAAATCCATCATCCTTGGTGTCCTGTCCATCGCCATAAAGGCCCAGAACACCCTGAGAGGACCTTAATATCAAGGTTAAGACACTCTGACCTTGAGTTTTATGTGTAGGACACCCATGATCTGCAGTCAGGGTGTCCGCAGGACACCTAGCCATTCTAAAATTCTGTGAGCCCTGCCTGGGGTCCAGGGGCAAGGACAAGGGAGGAGGCCAGGGGACCACCCTTGGGATCTTTGGGCCTGGATATGAAGAGAGAAGCTTTTGCTCTCCAGGGAAGCAGGTCTTACCAGAGTCCAAGCCTATGGCAGGGGACTGGGAGAAACGGAGGTGTAAGAGGGGATTTGTTTTTGCTGTAGGAGGCACTAGGTAGTGATATATGGCTTAAGAACTTGGTTTAGGATATGGTTCATACCTACTGTTTAGATTTTCATTTCCAGATATTGTTGCTAGCTGTGAGGGTCTCTTCATCCCTTCTCACTCCCAACTGCAGAGCGAACTGGACAAGCCTGTGGCGGGTCCCTTTTGCTCTCCAGGGGCCTGGTAGACATAGAGGGGTATGAGGGGATTTGCTCTTGCCAATAGCACACATGTTTGCTTCCTGTAGCTAGCAGGCACTAGTTAAAGATATATTTAAGAACAAGGTTTAGGATATTTATAACTACTGCTCAGATTTTCATATCCAGATATTGTTGTTGTTGCTCTCTGGGGAAAGAGGTCTTACCAGAGTCCAAGCCTGTGGGGGGTGGGGTGGGGTTGGTAGACATAGAAGGGTATAAAGGGCTACAAAGGACCATTAAGGGATTTGCTTTTGCTTGATGGGAAAAAGGTTGCAAGTGTCCTTAGTATATTTTGGAAGAGGGTATCTAAATAAACAGGAAAAGTTGTATTTGTCTATCAGTTGTCTATGGAATTCTCAAAGGTCCATGTCTGAAGCATGATGTTTGAAATCGATTTATGGGTTGAAACTGACTTCACAAGGTAGACAACCTTTCAAGTAACTGTAAGAGGTTACAGTCAAAATAATTGTTTTAGTTCAAAGGGTGCCCTCTCACCTGCATACTCTTCCTGGCCCTTTGGCCTTATGGCTGGTCTTCCAAACATTCTAGGGGGAAGAAATGTCACAATGTCTGAATATCCACACATTGTAAGAAGGCTTGACACAATCTTTTTTTCATTTCATTGATGTAGATTATAGTCACTGAATCCTCCGGACACCAAACTAGACTTATTTGTGTGATAAGTTTTTAGTATTTCATTGGGATGGAAAAGTCTCCATCTAAAAAGCATACTATTTGATGACATAGCCATTGGCCCAGCTTCAGGGGATGGGACAATGCCAGGGCCACCAGAAGAAGGTCAGGGGTCCCTAATTGCCTGGGACAGGGTCTGCAGTAGAGTGTCAGGGGTAAAGTAAACCAACAAACAAACCCTCAGGACCTGGGACAGTGCTCAGGGTTGACAGGTGAGGGTAAGGGGTCCCTCAGACCCTGGGACATTGCTCATAGTTGGCCAGTGAGGGTAAGGGGTAAGGGCCTGGCTCAGAGTTCAGGGTTGACTGGTGAGGGTCAGGGTCAGGGGTCCTACTCATCACAGGCCGTAGATTGGCCTTCATACCGCAGGGGATAAATGGCGTAAAACATTTTGACTTCTGTGCTTTAACAAAGGAATAATGACATCGAGTGTAAGGTAGCACCGAGTTTGACCCCCACAGTCTACATTGCATATGGCAGATTTAAAGATCCAGTGACACAAACTAAGCTACTACACTTAATTGTATTATATTGTTAATAGATAAGGTCAATGATGATATCCAAGAATATCACATGAATTTAACAGCTTTCATCAACTGTATTGCTTTTTAATTAAGAATGTGCATTTCACCTTAAACATAACAATTATGCTATTGATAAGTATTTGAATAAGCGAATTCATGTTGGAGTTATACAAGCTATTTTCAAAAAAGCAGACTTAAGTCATCCTATTAATCAATCATTCCAAGGTTTAACTGATATCTGAAAACATATCAAATGACATTGTCTTGACTGAACTCAGGTAGTTTCTGTGAACAGTGCCATACACATGTTGAGAAATTTCACCAAATATCAAGTATATTTGCAATTACCATATATCCTGTTTCATAGCTGCCCAATATTATAAACGACAGCAAGACTTTTGGTTTGAATTTCACCTTGCATGTGTGTTGCAGAAGAACCCATTTAGGCTGCACTCTGACCTAATCACAGTAGCCTACAAATTTAATTTCCACTTTCCACTGGATTTAGAGGGATATTATATGATTTATTAATTTGTATTTTGTACTTTAGGCACCACCTACTAAAGATGGCTGTCTTCAACCAGGGCCCCAGGAAGAATGTCATTTTTATCAGTAGTCCTGGAGATTACCTGAGGGAGCGCCTGCAGGCGCATAAAAGACCTAGTCAACAAATAGAAGTTTTTGACTTCCCAGAAACTAGATTTTCTGAGATTGTGGCTGAGGTAGATAGATATCTGGAGATGTCACCCTTTGATGTTGTATACATTATTTCAGGGGCCCGAAACCTCATTCACGTAGACGATGAGTCAAATTTTATAACCTTTAATTGGGAAAGCGAGCAAGCACTCACAAGCTACTACCAGCAGCTCCTGAGGGATAACAACAATTTTTCTCTCTCAAAGTTCCCAGCTTCGAGGGTTGTTTTTTGCCCTATGGTGGGTCTAGACCTGGAAAGAATGCTATCTTACTCTGCTGGGGACCAGAACCTGGTGGACAGCACCGTGTGGATGTTCAATCATGAGGTTAGGGAGATTAACTCAAGAAAGGGCTATAAGATGGCTTTTTTACTGGCCCCGATACACAGGCACCAGAACGGGGCCCAAAAGGCCCACTACCACCATCTTGACTCTGGTGAGTTCCCGTCGGACTACATCATTGACAAGTGGGCACGAGAAATCATCAAAGTCATAGACATGAACTAATTCTATGGCTTTGAACTGCAGGTTTTTATTTTGAAGTAAAAATTATTGGACAACTTAGGTGGACAAAATAAGATATCTGAACTCAAGTTGCAATAACTCTTGATCTAATCATCCTAGAAGCTTCATTTAGAAATTGTTGCTGTCTCTCAAAAGTGTCTGGAAGATCGATGTTTCTTATTCATGTTTGATATTGACTATTAGCACAATTAGAGGAGATTCTATTGGTTTTGAATGACGATTTTCTTCAGAAAATAACAAAACTTAGATGATAATTTGATATTTGATAAGCCCAAGATTATTTATTTGCGACAGGTATTAGTATTCAAAATGTCCATAAAATTATATATAGGATAATGTCCAAATTTTGAAAAAAAGTAGAAAAACCAAGATGGAATGGATGACCTTCTGGCAATGCTACTAATTTAGAGTCGGCAGGTTGTATTTCAGAACTCTTCTCACTCCCAACTGCGTGTTGGGTGCCTGGTAGACATAGGGGGGCATAAAGGGATTTAGAAATAAAATCATCAGTATAACTTAGGTGAAAAAGCAAATACGAAAATCAAATTCTGTCCAGCCTTTTTACGAATTTTACGAAATGTTTTAGTACTAAAGAGATATAAAAGACAAACTTCATGCAACTGTTACATATCTTATTTTGTGTTTTAATTGTTAAATAGGGAAAAATCAGGTCCACTCATGAACAACAAACGTCTGTAACAACCCTTCTGATGTTGAAAACGTTTTTCATTTTGTACATGTATGATCCTCATCATTAAAATATAATTTGATCGGACCTGAAGTTTGTTGAATTCTTACCTAGCTATAAGAAGAAGCTACGAGTCAGTATCTAGGGGTACGTTTTTTTTTTCCAATTGGATTTTTATGCAAGCTGAGTTCACTTTATCATTTGTGCTCAATTCTAAAAAAAATGAGCAGCTGTGGGCTGATTGGGGCCCACATTAAAGGGTATAAAACATGTCAAGACTAATCAAATTTTGATATCAGCAGCTTAAAGTCCATCATTCCCAAAAGTCAAGACTACTCAATTATATCCCCAAGTGTGATCATACACATACACTAGAATGATAATGAAAACCATATTTGTACCAAACATTGTGTAGTATAAATAAAAGTTAATGAAATATATATTTATGTAATTGCTCCTCTATATCTTGGTTATGAACAAACATGGCTCCTCAGGTTAATGCAGAAGGTAAATATAATAAGTTGTAGGATCGTAGCCATAGCCGTAAGTGTAACATTTGTAATGGTGTTGTATGGATGGTGTCAACAACAAGCTGTACATGATGACCAAACAACCTATCAAGTTGAAAAAAACTCAATATATGATCACTATCTCCAGATCACCAGCCAGCCAGCAGTCATCCTACTAAGGCTACTGCACCCTGGGCAAGCCTATAGTTCTCCAACACCTCTACCTAGAGTTAAAAATTAAAGGTATCAACTTGAAAAAGACTCAATATATAATCAGGTCCAGCCATTTCCATGAGTTTCAACATGTCAACCTAGTCATTGACTCTTGTAGAATAAAAACATTCACTCAATAATTATAATGAAGTAACCATCAGTCTTATCCGAAAAATAGAAAGTTTATGCAGTAATGGTCTTGAGTTATGATCTCATGATCAGATGAAATTACATATAAGCAAGATAATTACCTTGCTACTACTTGGACTGCCTCACATTACTACAAGTCTCTCTGCTGAGGCTACTAAGGGCACCACACTATCTCCAGCTCACCAGCCAACTAGCCGCCATCCTACTTAAGCTACTACACCCAGGCCAAACCTACACTCCTCCAACACCTCTACCTGGACTGTCAAAAAAAGGAATATCAACTTGAAAAAAACTCAAAACAAAGTCTCAACTTGAAAAAGACTTAATATATATGATCAGGTCCAGTCATTTCCATAAGCCTGAACACATTAACCTAATCATTCACCGTTGTAGAATACAAACGTTCATTCAATAATTCTAATGAAGTAACCATCAGTCTTATCTGAAAAATAGAAAGTTCATGCAGTAATGGTCCTGAGTTATGATCTCATGATCAGATGAAATTACACTTGCTACTACTTGTGCTGCCTCACATTACTACAAGTCTCCCTTCTGAGGCGACAAAGGACACCACACTATCTCCAGCTCACCAGCCAGCCAGCAGTCTTCCTACTAAGGCTACTACACCCAAGGCAAGCCTACACACCTCCAACACCTCCACCTGGACTGTCAAAAAAAAAATCAACTTGAAAAAGAGTCAAAACGAAGTATCAACTTAAAAGAGACTTAATATACGATCAGGTCCAGTGATTCCCGTAAGTTGAAACTTTAACTTAGCCATTGACTCTTGTAGAATAAAAAAGTTCGTTCAATAATTCTAATGAATTAACCATCAGTCTTATCTGAAAAACAGAAAGTTCATGCAGGAACGGTTCCTAGTTATCAATCTGTTTTTATTCGAGATAATGTTATGCTACAAAGATAAGGTTTGCATGACATATTTAATTTTCAGTTTGAAACAAGCTCTGTTTTACATGATCACATAAAATTAAGAAAAATTACCTGCTGCTACTTGGTTTGCCTTACATTACTGCAAGTTTCGCAACTGTGACTACAAAGGGCACCACACTATCTCCAGCTCACCAGCCAGCCAGCAGTCTTCCTGCTAAGGCTCCTTCACTCAGGGCCAAAATACAATGTTCCAGGGTCTCTGCCTGGCTCACCAGCTGTCCTACTAAGGCTACCAGGCCAATAGGCCACTGTGCACTGCTACAACACCTCGACTTGGCTCACTGGCTGGCCCTGAGACAGCCTACTAAGGCTACTAGATCAAAGGCTGGCTCTCACTTCTCCAATACCTCTGCCTGGCTCACCAGATGGCTGCCAGTCAGCTTGTTACAGTACCTGGGCCTAGGGCCGGCCCACACTGCAAAAGCCAGCTCTGAGTCAGCCTACTAAGGCTACTGGGTCCAGGGAAGACTCACACTGCTAGTACACTTAACAACGTGCACCAGCCAGCCACCATCCAGGTGACAGTGGGTAGTTACAAGTGAGGGTACATAATGACAGATGAGGATTGGCAGTACAGGTGAGGGTGGGTAGTTAGAAGTGAGGGTAGGTACTTACAGGTGACGATGGGTATTAATAGGTGAGGGTATATAGTGACAGGTGAGGAAGGGTAGTGGCAGGGGAGGGTAGGTGCTTACAGGAGAGGGTCGATAATAAAAGGTGAGGGTACTCAATGATAGGTGCACATGGGTGGTTACACGTGAGGGTATGTAGTTCCAGGTGATAGTGGGTAGTAAAAGTTGAAGGTAGGTAGATACTGGTGGTAAGGATGGGTAGTTACAGGTGAGGGTATGTAATGACAGGTGACGAAGGGCAGTGACAGATAAGGGTAGTTAGTGACAAATGAGGGTGGGGTGTTACAGGTAAAGGTACATAGTGACATAGAGAGGTGAGGATGTGTAATGACAGATGAGGGGAGGTAGCTGTAGGTGACATGGGTAGTAATAGGTGAGGGCAGATATTATCAGGTGAGGATGGGTAGTTACAAGTACGAGTACTTAGTGACAGGGGAGGAGAGGTAGTCACAGGTGAGGGTGGGTTGTTACAGGTGAATGTCCATAATGACAGGTGGCAGTAGGTAGTTACAGATGATGGTGAAAGTGACAGGTGAGGATTGGTAGTAACTGTAGTAACTGAATGTATATAATGAAAAGTACAGGTGAAGTCTGATAGTAACAGGTGAGGGTAGGTAGGTACAAGTCGGGGTAGATAGTGATAGGTAAGGTTAAGAAGTTACAGTTGTGGGGGTTAGTAATAGGTGACGGAACATAGTGAAAGGTCAGGATGGGTAGTTTCAGGCGAGTGCAGTTAGTGACAGATAAGGATGGGTAGCGACAGGTGAGGGTAGGTAATTAAAAGTGAAGTAGTTACAGGTGAAGGTACATAATGACAGGTGAGGATAGGTAGTTACAGGTGTGGATGAACAATGCAAGGTTCGGTTCGGTAGTACAGGTGAGGATGGGTATTTACAGGTGAGGTTACATAAAGACAGGTGAGGATTGGTAGTAAATAGTGGGGGTAGTTTATGAGTAGTGATAGGTGAAGGTAGGTAGTTACAGGTGAGTGGAAGGAAAGGGCTGGGAGTGGACCAACAAAGGGGAGAGCTGCTCGGCCGGCTGAGGCCTCTACTGAAAGAACACCTCCACACCCACTGCAGGCACCAGCCAGCCACCATCCTGCTGCGAGGGGCCCTCAGCCCCATGCATCTAGCCTGGCACCAGAAGGCCTCGACCCCACCCCTCCGTGTGTTATTCCCTAAAGAGATTCCCCTCTATGCAGTGTGGGACACAAAATGCAATGGACCTCCTAGTCTGATAGCACAAACTTGATGTGTTTTGAATTGGGAAGCTTTACTAGATAGAATGTAGATAATTAGGTGTTTTTTACTTTTTACTAGCTATTCGTGGTCTATGTTATATGCGTTGTTTAAGATGTGCTGTGTTGTGTCTGTGATTTGTACAAGTATTTGTCTGTGTAAGGCAAAAGGTTACCACCAGCTGCTGTCATCATAATCCAGTTGTGAACTGCAACAACTGCTGCTGCAGTCCTAAAGGATTTGTACTGCCAGTCAGGTCTACTTTTTAACGAATTTCCCATCGGTAATGAGTTGAAGTTAGTGGAACCATACATTCTGTAATATTGTAATATTCTGTATTACAATTAATTACATTTTCACCCTACCTGTATTTGCCTAGGCAGGCAAGTCTCAAAACTCAAGTTAAGGATGAGTATGTTCTTTAGATTACGTAATGTAGTTCTACCTCTGTCAACATTATTAAGTTTACAGTAAGTTTTAATGTTTCTTTCTACAATCATCAAAATTGTGCAACAGAAGACATAGTCTGTCATTGAGTTGAACTGCATACTAAACCAAGATCTTTGGCACATGTTGGCAGGGTTGGCCTCCTAAATTCTTTCCTTTCATTGTGGGTTTGGGAGTCCCACAGCCCTTTACATTTTATGCAGGTACAACATAAGATATAATGACTTGCTTGTCTTGTAGCACAGACGCAGGAAACAGTATCTTGAAGAGCTTCAACACTAACTGCATATTTATCATCAATTTTGATTTATCTTTTGTGAAGATTTAAAACTGAAAATGGATGACCAATGAGCTCCGGCCCTGTTTTAGCACTCTACCCTGTCTGGTGTCTCACTAGCCCTTTATTAACTGTATCATGAATGTGCAAGGAACAAAGTATTTTGTTGATTTCTAAAATTAGGTAAATGAATAAATTCTCTGCATTCAGCACACCACAATGGGCAAACCTGGGAGGAAGCGATCAAGGAAAAGTAAGTTTATTGATTTGATATCAGATGTTAAATTTGCTTGCCAATATGACTAGTGGTATAAGCAGTCTCTTGGATCCATAGTCATTACATTCCATTAGCACTTACAATGAAAATTGGGTAAAATAATTTATCAAACAGTTCTTTATTTCAGAGATAAATATTGATCAGCATATAATCAGCGACCAATATACTAGCTGTTGCTCAAACTGAACATGTTTGATAGTTGCAAATATAATCGGATTAGAAGATATCTTTGTATTTGACAATTGATAATTATTTTATGACTAAAAAATAAAAATGGCTTTGACCCCTTAATACTATTTATTTATAGCAACGCAAGACATCGTAGATCAGGTCTTGAGCGACAAAAAGCGACCAAAAATGGGTTGTTGCCTCTGCAACAAGACCATCAAAGATTTAGCGCGGCATTTGATTCTCGTGCACAAAAGGCCAAAGGATGAGGCGAAACGCTGGAGAAAGACATTCTCTCAGGTTGTGAGGATGAGGCAAGACCTCAAGAAGGTCAAGGTATGAAAATTATGGAAAACATTAAAAGAACTACTATCTCAATATTTTTCTCAATGTTTAATTGAAAGTGTAAACTGCAAGCTTAAAAGTAAAGGGAAAAAAACTAATTATTTGAATATGATTTAATTTGTATCAATACCATTTATCTGGCATCAATGCATTTAAACTCTCTTTTTATTTCAGTATGATTGAGGAAATAAAATAGCATAATAGCAGCTTGTCATTGTCCAAAGTATATATGTATAGTATAATGAACACATCCAAACTTGGAGAGACTGCGTCAGGTGAAATGTCAAATTTATATAAACATATTGACACTGAACAATGATTTGATGACTTTGTTTGAAAAGGTAAAAATCACTGTGAACACCTTTTTAAAAAGTTATTTGTGACTATAAAGATATTGCATAATTCTATCCATTTCACTAGAAAAAAGCAACAGCTGAAGCCATGTCCTGTTTGTGGGGGCCACATTGTTGGTCTTGACCTCCATTTGCAGCAACGATATAAGCTCAAAATCTGTGATAATCTGTATTTCATCAGACAAAACGGGACATCAAACCATGTCCGGTCTGTGGTGACCACGTGGTGAGACTCAACCACCATTTGAGGCAGCAGCAGGACCTGAAGTTTGGGACACCAACGTCTGTTGCTTTGCTGAGGGAAGGGCAAGCACTACAAAGACAAGGAGTGCAGTAAACAGTTCACGACATCGGAGCTGGTTGCACGTCGGCAGGAGGTCTTTAAGCTGTCCTCAGGTAAGTTTTTCATGAGATACATGTTATGCAAACCTGTCGCCGTGACCATGTAGCTATGTCGTTCTTGCTCAAAACTACCCCATAATCCATGACAACATCTTGAAGTATAACAGACAACTATTAACACTCAACCAGACTGTTTTTAAGGTAGTATTTAGGGCGTGTTAACCTAGTTCATGGGTCAATCCAGAAACCTCATTCCTTGAGTCACATGCATATCATATACAGATTGTTATTATCCTAATCTACTTTGTTTTCTAGGCGAGAAGGACATGTTGCTACTGGGCATCATCAGTACCTGCACAGACAATAGCAGCAGGCTGTCAACCTGGAAGAAGGGGATTAAGGGAAGAGGGGAGAGGCAGCACCAACGAAGCCACTACCTCGTCGGTTCTCGGCCAGTCTGCAGGGACACTTTCAAGTTCATGTACGCGTGAGTAGCTTTGATATTCAACTTCTTTGCTCAAATAAGGTCTACCTAGATATCCCTACTATTATTGTACTACTTGAGGTAAATTACAAGATGAACTGTAATGAATCATAACAGAATCTGATCATGGCACTTACCTTCACAAATTGTCCATATTAATATTACAATACTTACCTGTACTTGTTGCCTGTGTCCAATAATTATTGGCCTAATGTAACTCTTACCTTGTGACCTTTCCAGCATCAGCCAGAACAAGCTGACGTCCATCATCAGGTGGTACAAGTGCTACGGGGTGGTGACCAAGCAAAAGAAGGCTGGTGGGCGACAGGCGACTGCAAGGATCCTCCAGCTGGAGGACATCAGGTGGGTCGTAGACTTCATCAACTCCTATGCCAAGACCAACGCCCTCGTCCTGCCTGGTTGTGTGTCTTCCCACAAATGGGATGACATCCTCCTCCTCCCCTCCTCTTCCACAAAGGCCGATATCTACAGGTTGTACAGCAACGCCATGGAGGAGGCTAACTTCAGGTGTGTGGCTGACTCAACCTTTAGAAACCTGTGGCTCCAACTCCTCCCTCGCATAGTGTGTTCCGCCCTATGACTGACATCTGCTGGGAATGCCAGCGCAACAACAGGGATATCTCTGCCTCTAGTAACCTACCTGACATTGTGAAACAGGCCAAGCTGAAAAAGCAACAACTTCACCTGGAGGTAGTGGCTCGGGAGAGGGCCTTTTATCAGGACATGGTCAAGTCTGCCAAGGCTGCCTACAAGGAAGCAGAGTCCCCTCCCCTTGGCCCCCACCCCCCTTGTTCTTCTGACACGAAGGTCCACATCAGTTTTGATTATGCCCAGCAGGTCCACCTTCCCTCCTTTCCTATGCATCCTGGCCCATTGTATTTCCTTGTCCCCTGCAAGGTTGGCATTTTCGGTGTCTGTGCCGAGGCTGTCCCCCAACAGGTGAACTATTTGATCGACGAAAGCCATTGTTGTAGTAAGGGGTCAAATGCAGTAAATTCATACCTGCACCACTATTTTGAAACGTATTCCCTGGGGGAGAAGGCGGTGGACATGCACTGTGACAACTGTAGTGGTCAGAAGAAGAACAAGTTTGTGCTAGCGTATCTTCTCTGGCAGGTCCTGACGGCACCAGTCCATTTCCTTAAACTTTTTGATCACAGGGCACACCAAGTTTGCCCCGGACTGGTGCTTTGGTTTGCTTCAACAAAAGTTTCGTCGTGAGCCTGTCTCGAGCCTCACGGAGATGGAGGCGACTGTGGTGAACAGTACCCAAGAACGTATCAACCTTGCCCAACTTGTGGGGGACGAGAATGGGAAGGTGTTTGTCGAGTCGTATGACTGGCAATCTTTTTTGACCCCTTTCATCAAACCAGTCAAGAGCATAAAACAGTATCATCACTTTGTATTCTCTGACCAGAACAAGGGCCACGTCACCTTCTGGCAGTATGCCGACTCGGATCCCGAGACCTTCAAGATGCTGACTGTCGCCCCTGAAGCTGTCCCCCAGGAAGGCCCTCAGCCCACCGAATCCCCTGGCCTCCCGGCCAAAAGACAGTGGTATCTCTTCAAGAACATTCGGGATTTTTGTACTGAGGACACGAAGGACATCATGTGCCCTAAGCCCTCTGTACCAGAACCAGCACCCGGCCCAGGCCCCCGTGCCATACCTCCGCCGGAACCAGATGCAGAATCAGAGCCAGAGGCTGGCGAGGGGGATGGGCCAGGCAGGGGCAGGGGCAGAGGCAGAGGCAGGGGCAGGGGCAGAGGCAGAGGCAGAGGCAGAGGCAGGGGCAGGGGCAGAGGCAGAGGCAGAGGACAGACTCCAGACACATCATCAGGATCGGAGGGGGAGGAGGAGGAGTTGGTCAGACAGCTGGAGAGGCAATCAAATTCTTTATCTGACTCAGAGGAGGAAGGACCCCCACCCCCACCTAGGGGCAGGGGCCGTCCTAGTAAACGTCCTAAACGTGGTTGTGGCAGGCTCAGGACCACCTGAGAAAACTATTAAGAATCCGTTTTGAACATTGTTAACTTATTTTTAGTTGTTAAAACTTTTTCTGATTTTAAGATTGTTACCTCGGTGGCTTTTCACTATTTTAACAACCAAAGACAATCATGAACATTCCAAGAACTTTCATAGACACATTATGGATACCCAGGGTACTTAGGGTCATCACATAGTCGTTTTTAAGCAGCCAAGATGAGGTATTGTGATCCTTTATGCTTGCCGTTCTAGGTTAAGTTGTTGTTTCAGATCCGGATTTTTGTCATTTTTTGCAGCACCGGCATGAATAAAAGTTTTGTATATAAACGCATGAATTACTGGTATTTGTTAGCTAGAATAGTGTAGAATGACTATGTAAAGTTACAGGACCAAGGATTGATTACAAGTGTACGTTGCTGGGGCTTTATCGGAGGACCGCGGTAGCGCGCGGTAAGAAAAACTTTGAACTCATTTATCTCAGTTTCTTATACCTGCATAGGCGCCGTTCTTTTTATTTTCCTCGCAACTTATCTCAGGCCCTAGATATCGGACCTAGACATGCTATACCTTGTTTTAAAGCTAATAATTAGTATTTTCTGATGGTATACCTAACTAAAAACTCTTCCCCGTGCGACATCCGACTCAATTCGCCAAAACGGGTCACATATCATCATTTTATGTGAAATCACTGATGAAACCGAGAACTATTCTCTGTAAAATGCATGTGGAAGGTTACTTGTGTGATACGTCAGGACCTTGGTTACACTGTAACCATGGTAAGGACAATTTGTGCACAATGTAAACAACATGGACGAAGTGAATCTTATTATGATTCTGAATCTAATGGACGGATTTTCATGATTATTTGTTTGATTTAAAGAGTAAACTTAATTTTCTAACGTAAAAGATGGTTTTGATTGTGAATTGATTGTGAATTGTGATTGTTGTAAATGCGAAAAGTGGCCTAATACTACCAAATCAGAAGACTGCAAATCAACCTTTTAAGGTCTCAAGGTGTTTTGAAATTTCCATTTTTTCCTTAAACTTAAAGGAAAATGTGTTTAAAGTGAGCTTTGCCAGACGTTTGAGGTCACCTTAAGTAAGGAAACAGTTTAAGGTGAGGAGTTTCGAAATATGGGGCATTAGATAGGTACAAGTTGATGGTGATTCAGGCTTTTCCGGAGACCTGATGTTGAAATCTCGACTTACGAGTTGTGAGTTGGTTGCTAGGGAGTTTAAGGTACAACCTTAAATGTCTGTAGAAATTTAAGGTTAGAGATATTTCAAAGCACCTAAAGGACCGGCCCCACTGCCCAAATCGACTCAACTGGACTGTCGTAGTTCTTGGTGGTGCCAGACCCTACAGCTGTCTAGTTTTAGCTAAGGCAAAACTCGACATTCATAGCTAGAAGACTGTATATCATATATAAATATCTACTACACTTCCCCCTAAGACCCGAACATCCAGTCTTACATCTTTGACATCTCAAGATCTTAGACCCGACGATTTAGTCGTAGCAATAACCTACAACTCTAGTTGTAATACCGACTCCACTATAAGATTTAGGTGAATTCAACTTAACTCAACTGGATCGTGGGGCAGTGGAGACAGGGCTTTAGATCCAGTTTAAGGTCAATTCTTTAAGGTAGGTCGGTAGGTACCTTAAGCGTTAAGGTGTCAAATTACTCCTTGTATTATGATGAAAGTTCGGACAATGCATGGTATATTTGAAGTTAAATAGCATGAATTAATATTTCTTTAGATAAATATGAAGTTTACTTTTAAGAAAGTAATGGTAAAACAAGGACCTATTTTTTTTCCTCATGTTGCACTGAGTTCCAGTGCAAAAAGAACTAGAATAGACTATAGAAGTTAATAATAAAATATTGTAAACTCGTTTGTATTGGCAAGAATATTATAGTAAAACGTGTAACGCTGATACGTGTGCTCGGCGCCAGGCGGCACCATCGTTTAGTGGCTTACTTAGAGTATATGGAGAGTGGCAAAGTCCCCAGGCGTAGGGACTGCAGCGGGGCTAGCTCACGTCCTGCAGGTACGCACAGGTACGACAAATGAAGAAGGAAACCTGTAAGGGTACGTTATGAACCGAAACATCTAGCTAAAAGATACTGAGGATAGCAGGCTTCGCCGTCAACATTAGTTTGTATAATAGTTAGAAGTAGAACTAGTTTATATAGATAAGAATGGGAAGTATGAGAGATAAATAAGACATCGTTAAGTATTAGTGTAAATGGGTATAGCAACAAGCCTTTGGCTGTCGCTATATAAGCGGTATGAGACTTGAGACAGGGGAGCAGACCAAGATAGAGTTCGATCAGAACACATGGGAGCAATAGTCTGACATACGGATCACACGGGTAGTGTTAAGTTGGTAGTAACCACAACGATTGGGTGATGGTAAGGATTGGGACAGCTTGGGCTTAGCCTTACGGTCTACGTACTGGATGTGACGGAGATCCTACCAATGGTCTCTGTCACCGGTAGACGAGAGGTGACTCTCTCAACAGTGTTGGAGCGTATATACCTTGTGAAAGGGGAAGCTTAACCATAGCTATACCTGGTTGGATAGTTACTGATGTGTTAGCATTGTGAATGAAAGGAATGAACTGTATGGATGGAGAACTGTATACTTGTACCTTCGGAATATTGTCATGGATATAATAAACTTACCTCTTGCCAAGCGCGTGTTCTTTGTATAGGTTTGAGCCCCTTTACTTAGAATCTCTACCACTAAGAACTGAACTATGGTCCAGGATAACATCTATCTGGACAAAGCTAGCTACTTCGACGATTAATCACTAAGAACTCCCCTTTATCTTAATGTAACATATTTTATTGACATCTTCGAATAAGTAAAACATGATTGATAAATGGTAAAACATCACACAGTCGAATAATGATGAAACAAACCGATGTAGGATATGAACAGATATGAACTTTAATAATGATACTCCCCTAGAAATAAACAAAGACAAATAGCATTCAGTCCAGCTCAATGTGTCCATGGATGTTTACATGTTGTAACATTGGGGTATACTGTGGGGCATTTTGAATATATTTTGGGACATTCTAAATGGTGAGTTAATGAGCTATTCTATCTACTGTTATGTTTTGATTGTATCGTTTCATTAGGAATGTGTACAGCTATCGAGCGCTGAGTTATCAGATACTGTTTTTATGTATAGCATGAGAAGTGGGACACAGCGGGATTGTTATGACCACTGAGTGTAACTTTGCTCCTCGCAGCATTATATATTCTGAAGGGGGTTAGGCATTAAATATATCCTGCAAAATTAGAAATACTTCATATTATAATACAATTGTATTTTATAATGTCATTATATAGCTAGTGGTTATAACTGTATTTACTTATAATTGGCTATTGTGATTCTTTATGTACTT
Organism: Lepidonotus clava; assembly: GCA_936440205.1. Taxonomy (NCBI): domain Eukaryota; kingdom Metazoa; phylum Annelida; class Polychaeta; order Phyllodocida; family Polynoidae; genus Lepidonotus; species Lepidonotus clava. The sequence goes on from OW387138.1 coordinate 48,527,415, forward strand.
GATTAGTATGTTGGTTCACCACTCCCCATTCTATATATAATATGGGACTGCATGCAGTGAACATCACATTAAGGTTAGACCTAAGCTTATGTTACCGTTAGTATAAGCATATAAAATATTACTCTTGGTATTCTGACAAGTACGTAGATCCTCAATTTGTTATGAGAATATATCAAATTGGTCTCACGTCATCATTTTATTATTGTCGTAATTAATGGAAAGTGTATTGTCTAGAGGTCTGTATTTCCTAGACAATTATTCCACGAATGACAATTATTGACAATTGTTTGGGTGAGCAGGGAACCTGCTCTCACGCTATTCTGTATTTAAGATCATGATTAAAGTTGCTCTGGGCTTTTCACCTCTGATCGTCTAACTGTCTCAGTCGTTAACTCTGTTTGAAATAGGCTGCTCAAAATTATCAAAGTAATGATCCAGTGCTGGAGATACCTCTGGCACGGGACAATGTGTGGTTCGGCAACGTCATTTTCATGGTTACGACGTTATGGAGACGATGTTTTCAACAATGTAAAGAAAATTGGCGATGTAAACTTTTGCATATCTCAGTTTTGCTCTGATTTTCACAATTCTTTTTTTGAATGAAAGAGAATAATGTATTTCATAATGCAAATCATATTCGGAATTACACTAATTTTGATAAAGAATCGGAAAATAGCGTTAGTTCATCACAATGTAAGGATGTGCAGGGACCTTAAACTTTTAAGGCCTCAAGGTGCTTCGAAATATACATGTCTTCCTTAAAGTTTAAGGAAAGCTGAATTCAAGGTGAGCTAAGGCCAGACGTTGAAGGACGCCTAAATCAGTGAAAGGTTTAAGGTAAGATGTTGCGAAATATTGGGCCTAAATCTTGACTTTCTAGTTGTGATTCCTAAATCACAACCTGTAAGTAGAGATCTTATTATGAGTCAAATAGAACAACTTGGATAACCTTATACATGACACATATGTGACAGTTTCTGGGATTTCCAGCCTTATGGAAATGCCTATTCATGGCTCTAGAGCCTTTATTTAGCTTAGGAATCATAAAAGTAAGAAAAATAAACTAAATTCATGCTATAAATGAAATTTTTTATAGTTTTCAATTCTGGTGAAAAAATTCTAATTTTTTGCACTTTTATTGCCATGGTAACCGGAATGTTGATGTAACGTCCAAACCTGCAGATACTACTGCTATGCAAATGACAGTTACCATGGTAACCATGGAACAAAACCAAGTTTTCAAAATTTGAAATTGTGAATCAAGTGACTGCTTGGCTATATTCAGCAAAAAACAGATTCTGAATATCTTAAATAGAAAGGAAATGACAGCATATTTCATGAAATCATAATCGGATTTCAATTTTTGGCCTAGATTACATATACGTTATATCTTTATAAATACCAAAGACTGTTTTAACATATTTAGCATATCCGACCTTTGTGTCTTCAAATTGATATAACTCTTTTTTTAATAAGAATATTTACCTAATTTTTTCAGTTTTAGATTCCCCAAGACACCTTCTTAATTGAATATTCCAGGCCATAAGACTGCTTTTCGCAGAGGATGTCACATATATATGGAGTAAAAAGATTAATGATAGATAGGTTCAAGTTGATAGTGATTCTGACTATTCTTAAGACCTGATGTTCAAATCTCCACTTACTAGTTGTGATTCATCAGTCACAACCAGTAAGATGAGACATGACCCTTACCCTATTAACACCCACTCAATAATTGTATATGGGATAAAGAGAGTAAGGGGGTCAATGTGAATAGAAAAGGTTCAAGTTCAAGGAGACTTCGACTTTTTCTAAGGGCTGAAGTTGAAATCCCCACTTTACGACCAGCAAGTCTCATTGGGAACCCCCTCAGACCACTTTAGTATCACTATAGACCTTGTGCAGACGTGGTCACGTGATCACTTTATGGTGATCACCATGTGGTGATCAAGACCATGTTGCTAGGGAAAAATTAAAAGTTCATGAATTATGAATGGTGATATAATTAAATGAGACTAATTCTAGTAATTGTGACACAAAACTGTATCTTAAGTACTTCAGAATTGTAAGTAATAACGATTATAAACAATTATTATTTTAACTGAACCCTTTTCAGGCCTAGGCTTGGTCTTCCGCCAGCTCCAGCCCTTGATCGGCCCTTGCAGGTTTCAATATATTTAAAATATTATTCAGTAAATTACAAGGGTGAAAACACATTAGATGAAAAGCATGAGAGGATATGTAATTTCGGCGCCGAAATTGTACCGAAATTAGGCCCTACCGATTTTAATTATCAAATCGGCAGCAAGCACAAAATCGGCAGGAAAAATTTACCAACATGTCCGTAAAATTTATCGGCAGTGCCGCCGATTATATATCGGCATTGCCGAAATTGTATCGGCGTCAAATCGGCAACGCACTTTCGGTACGTGGAATACGGCCTTTATACTATTACTCCCATAATACCCCTTCAATACCCCATACATGGCATGTAGAGAGTAATAGGGTCTATGTAATTATGATAGGTATCGGTCAAACTCAGTTTTTTCAACTGCTTAAGTAGAAATCCTAACTTAATTGCTAGTTGCGATTCCTTGGTGAGAACCAGTAAGTTGAGATCTCACTATTACTCCCATAACAGTCCTTCAATACCCTGATATGTGGCATGTAGAGAGTAATAGGGTCTATGCAATTACAATAGGCACAGGTCGAAAGTGACTCTAAGTTCTCACAAGGGCTGAAGTTGAAATCTCCCCTTACTAGTTGTGATTCCTTGGTAAATACTATAAAGTTGAGATCTCCCTATCTAACTTATAGTAGCCCCTCAATATTCCTTTACGTGGCATGTAGAGAGATGTCCTGTATAATTGTGATAGGTATGGGTTGAAGGTGACTCAGACTTTTCACAAGTACTGAAAGGGAACCTTGCACATGATTAAATGAGAAATATTTTGAGATGAAATATTTTGAGCATGGCATATGCATCAAGAACTAATAATACTAAAAATATTTCAAGGATATTCCAAATGTAGAGATAGTTGTGAGACTTTGATATTTGGTCTATTATATATGTTTTCAAGGGAAATCCCCTGATTTGTGACGTCACAAGGACTTTCTTTGGGAATCCCCACCTTTCAGAAAAAGGGAATCCCAACTCTCAATAGTGTATGGGATGGAATTTTAGCTGTAGCATTAAATATTTATATTAGGCAGCAGAAGATTGGAACAGCCGAGCCAATAGACCCAGAATAAAATAAAAAAAAAAATCAAGAAAACAAAAAACAAAAAAAAAACAACCCAAAAACCAATGTCATGCCTGAAATTACACACATGCATGAAAATACCCGAATTACCCCTACCTGTTTTACTCTATAGCACAAAAAGCACCGTACTATGGTGGCCCATTAGGATATATTATATTTTCCAGGTCTTACCAATTGCTTCCCCCCCCCCATATGTTTCTTTGTGGCCGTCCATAAATGACGTCATGCCATATTTGGCTATTTTTGACCCTCACCCCCCTTCCACCCTTCGTCATGCTGTTACTATAGAAATGTATAGGGGTGTGGATGCCCCCCCCCCTCCCACCCGGGCACATGACATCATCTATGGACGGCCCCTTAGACAGAGCTAGAGGTCCAACCTCCCCCCGGCTGGCGACCCCCCCCCCCCCTATCCTAACATTACAGTTTCACTCTTTACCCATGAAATGTTACCAATAGAAAATGTTAAATGTCCCTGGCAGATACACCTCATATGGTTCTATATGAAAAAATAAGATAGGAAGTTATACATGAAGAAATTACTTTAAAAAAAGAGAAAATATAGACTATATACATACATATTTTTCAATGTTACTATGGAATTGAAATAATACTTTAGCGAATCTTATGAGACATCATATCATCATTGATTGTCTACACTATCTAACAGAATCTAATTGTCAAAGGCTGTTATTGAAAATTAATTGCAAAGATTGTCCTTGAGTTTACAAAAAAGTGAGGGGTGGTTATGCCGTAGTCACTTCCCATAGTTGATTACGACAGCCCTGTAGAACTTTACTCAATAGGGGCTACAAATAATTATATTGTCATGTTTATGTGGAATAGATTGCAATAAATAATGTTTTCAATCATATTTACAATCAATTTTTTTTTAAAGTACTGCGTTCTAATAACGATTATGCTGTAAAACAAGGTCCCAAATGTTGGCAATAGCGAATTCCGGCAAGGTGATGCGACACACTTTTCATGACATTATGCGAGCTTGGTTGTCACGTTGCCCCACGTCATTGTCATGTCGTCGCGCGTCGTCGTCAAGTCGTCGCGCGTCATCGTCATGTAGCAGAGGGTCATACGTCTTTTTTGATCACCCATGCTGCGCAGAGGCCCCTGGCCCGTAGGCCAGGGCAGGGTAGTTGCTGCACGGCAAACTCTCCCAAGCTACTAGCTTTAGCTGTAAGCAAAGATATATAATTAGCTACACATTAATTGATCTACTGAGTCCTTGCCGTAAGGGAAGACTCGTCCTACTGAGTGCTGGGTAGCCAGGGCAATGGGTTTTGCAACGTTGTTGATCTAGATTGTATGTTTCTATCCCTTGCCATGTTATGATACTAGGATGATCTGGGGTGATTTAATTTTTTCTGGGTGATAACCACATTTTCTTGTTTAATGAGATTTTGAATTTTGCCTTTATCTAATATTTATTTTAGATATGATATGCTATTTTAGGCATGATAGATACATGAAATAAGCCTGACATGCGTGATACAAGACATGTTATTAGTATATCAAATCATTTATTCCCAATTAGTATGGTTTATAACTAGAAAGAAAAGAAATATAATTATATCAACAGGTACTCTACATATATGGTCATACAACCCAAAATAAATATACAAAACTGGACGAGTATGGTGATACAGATTGCCGGTTAACCCGAGGCAGGAAACGTATCAGTACGAGTCCAAAATATCTTATTAAAGCCCGTGTCAAATATAAGAAACGGGTCATGTCATTTGTCACTAAGATGACTTGTCACTAAGTTGTCTGTTAGAGCTTCGTTCTATCAATGTTTAAGTGGAATATAAATATGTTCAGGTAAGAAATACTCAAATGTTCAGGTAAAGAATACCCCCCCCTCCTGGGGGGGGGAAGTACCCGTACGAGTTTCTGCCAAACAGATCGGGAGGGGATGGGGGTTCAGAGTGGAACTCTCTTCACTCCAAAAATGTAACCATTACCCCCCACTACACACACGCAACGTGACTGGGGGTGAGAGAGTATCATTCCACCTGGTGAGAGAAAGAGGAATAGGAGCATAGTCTTCTACATGCCATCACTAGGGGCAGCACCCTACACAAGCACGCCACTATGTAGTCTGAGGCTGTACACGATATGAATACAAACCAGATGAATACAAAATGATAAGAATTCCTCTAAATTACTTAGTTTATGAAAATATCTAGTAATGGCAGGTGCCGCTGGTAGGTGTTAACATACCTGACGACAATGCTCACCGGGACACACTTCCCCGCAAGCACCGATGCCTTGGGTAAAATCGATATCAGACTGCTTTATAAGTAAGAGTGCAGGGTAATTGAGAGAGAGAGACCAGTAGCGTTTGGATCATACGGATCGGGAGATTCGAAGGGGTTTAGATAGCTATACAATCAAAAGGACATCTGGTGACTTATACGGTACTACCGCACGACGGCCGGAGGTGAGACTAGGCGGACTCTACGGAGGAAGCTTACTCCACTCTTTATTGGAACTGTTATACCTTGGACTTATTGCCATCACGAGCAGCTGTACGCATCACCATATCCATCAATAAACTTACTGTACTGCCAAGCGTTGTTCATGTTATGGATTGAGCGCCCATCTCGTGGACTTACTCACCACTCGGCTAGCATCCCATTAGAGACAATATTAATAACAATAATCATCTCGGACAATGCACTATAAGTATAATCAACCCTAAACACAATAATAGCGTTCAACGGCACTAAAATGGCTTTTAAAAAAAAAAAAAAGAGGGTTAAAGTTTTCTTGTTCAAATTGTAATTTCATGAAACGGTCTTTGATGACAAAGCATCATATCATTATGTAGCCCATAGAAACAAGATTAAACAAGATATTTTAATTTTTAATTTTGGTTGCCATGGTTACCATAGAACATTTTTAATGGGGTAAACATTTCCCGAAAAATCTACATTTTGAAGCCATTTTTCAGAGAAATGCTCAAAAAGTGGGATAAATATCAAGTTTTGAGAAAAATTCTTGATTAGAAAGTTGTTCCCCTCGTAATTTCCTACAATGTGGTACCAAATTGTAGTACATTATGAATTAATTTAAGTTCATTTTGTTCAAAAAATGATGTGGACTTCTTACTCAAAAATGTGCAAAATTCCTATGAATTACAGTTTCATTATTACTTATGTAATTAAATTGCTAAGTAATACAACAAATACAGAAGTAATTATATAAATGTTATTGTGGTTTGTAAAAAGAATGCTTGTGCACTTATTCCAGCAGTTTTTGATGAAATTGATTAAGAAAAACCTTAAAATCTGGGGTAAAAATCCTAAAAGTCGGTAAAATGTGAAACCTTGAGGGCGGCCATCTTGAATTTGTATCAAAATGACAAATTTAGGGCATTTCTCAGGAACAAGAGGTGCAATTTATTGGAAATAATTTATAAGAAATTAAATTTAGAATTGATTTTAACCAACAGGATCTAAACATTTGAATGTATTGTGCATGTTATAATTCATTACAAAGAAAAAATACAATAACTATTATCAAAAAGGCTTTTTAAACCTAAATTTCATAATCTTTCATGGGTGTCTGCCTTTTTGATTTAAGGCCACATTTACTCAAAGTACCAGCAATCATAGTGCTAAAAATTATTAATGATCTATTTTTGGTCAAAATATGACTTTCTACAAATGTAGTAAGACATCTCATATGATTATTTAAAAAATTATCTATGAGATTTAAAAATGATAGATATTATTCCCTAACCATTGACCATCGATCATATATGATCAATTTCCTATGGGGCTGTCAGGAAAGGGTTAAATCCCCCACCCAAGCCTGTGATCATATCAAACATCCGATTGATTGTCACTTTTGAAAGTTTACATTCCCACACCTCCTTGGGGGTCACACAGTCAAATCTGTTGCAGAATACTAGACCATCCCTTGTAAAACACAACATTATGGCCAGCTTTAATAGGAATCATAATCTGAAAGATCATCTTGTCAAATCCACCCTGGTTAACAGCCCAAAGAACTCAGCTGTTTTCCATGCCAGAAACCATGCTGCAGCATATGCCAATACATTGTGGTTACCAACAAGACGGTTAGCCAGGTTAATGACAAGAACTATATATTTGACAAGCACGACCCAGTCAAATGCACAATGTGGTATAGGTAATACAATGTAAAAATGCTAAGATTCAATATGTTAGCCAAATATCAAAATCACTCCACACACGCTTACAACAACGCTGACGGTGCATCAGACTTGGGACCCAATATAATGTGAATAGCAATTCACAACATAGAAATGAAAGCTGTTGACATAGCAACTGGTCTCAATGCTAACTTCTGATTGGAGGAGGCTTGGATAACACTGTTAGATTCCCACCAACCAGCAGGCATGAACCAACAAATGTAACCTGGACATCAAGAAGGAGGTACCACAAGATGTCATTTTTGAACAAGTGGAGAAGGCTCACCCAGACATACAAGTTAAGAAGACGGCTTATAGAAAGTCATACACCATGGACAGACGATGGCAGTTGCTCCAACACAAAATGTAAGTTTCTTAGGAAGGTGAAGTCTTGTGTGGTGCAAACCACCAGCCAACCTATTGCTTCTATGTCAAGGACTTGTCCTTCTAAAAGATAGGCCCTACCACAAGTCACCGACACCTGTCACCTTTTACCTAAGACCTCCAACCCCACTTATCAATGAACATTCCATATCGCGGTTTTGCACATCCCACTCATCAACTCCACTGTTGGGGGCTACCCAACAGACCCAATGACCGAACCAACCTGAACCTACTCTCACCAGGGACGGATTTAGGAGACATTTTTTTAAATGTCTGGATCCATCCCTGAGACCTGCGCCCTACCACCATTACCACCTCAGCAGCCAACGCCAATGCCCTCATGGGATCTACAGCCTATGCAAGTAGCCAAACCTATCCTGCCAGCAGCTTTGGACAGTGCTGGCCCTAAATTATCTGGCCAATATCTCTATGCTGCCACTGACCACCCCGCCTATAAATGAGACTACCTCACTGATGTCTCAACCAGCAAGCACTGTCCAGACTTACACTGTTTGTACAGCATTGATGGTCCCTTGGTCAGCTGTGTGAAACTGGCTTAATTGGAATCCTAGATATACCCACGGGTATATAAAACGGGAGGTCTAAATATGGAAATTAAATGTCATAATGGATGGTCTCCCGGAACCAAAGGAGGAGGACCAGAGCAGTTGAAATAGGGGACGGCACAGTTGATGAGGGAAAACAGGGGCAAAGAAGCCCCCAACTTTAATGGGTTGTGCAGTATAGGAAAGACACAAATGGGATCCAAGGCAATGACCCAACTGATTATCATTCAATTCAGATCTCTTGAGGCACACAATTTAGCTTGGGAAAAGTGCTTCACCCTCAAATGTACAGTCAGAAGGGAAAACAAACTTTAGCTGTCCAAAAGACTTCCCATAAAAGGTTAGGATGGAATCTGACAAGACACAAACAATCTTATGGATGGCCCAAACCATGGTAAATTCGGGAGAGTAAAGGTACTCTTCCTAGATGGCCGAGCAGCAATCTCCAAATGCTCCCAAAATGGTGAAGACCCAAAGAAATAGCAATAATCTAAGACGACAGGTCCATGGTCTTCTCAACTGCCGATAGTCCATTCAACCACCACCACATGGCTCCTTTCACTTTAGAGGGGCAGAGGTTCTCAACCATGGAGAAATACAATGCCTTGCAGAGATGTAGGGACGTGAGACGTCCTGATCTGGAGAGGAAAGTATGGAGGGAAAAGGATCCTGTTAGACTGAAAAGCATAATGCAGCGGGACCTCATCACACTAGCACTCAAGGAGAAGATTAAGCAGAAGTTCATCCTGGAGAGGCTCCAGAGATTGTAGGATCATAGAAGCATCTACAGATGCCATAGGGGGATCATGAAAGGAGCCGACCGCCCTATTCTGGTGATGTCTTTGCCGAGGGTCAAGCGCTGGGCTGCGACCTTGTTGGCTATAGCTACAACCTGGTATATCATCAGGGAGTCAACCATGGGAACACCAACTGTATTCCATGCCACATGTACCAGGAGTACTGAAGGAATCCCCTGTGTCAGCTGGGATAATGGTACAGGAGCAGACCCGTAAGGTATTGGCCCAAGTAGCACAACTTCTAGTGAAGGATGGGTAGACACCGTGAGATCTGAAGAACTGACGCCCTACTAACACCATGGCACTGAGCTGAGCCTACAAGATGGTTGTCTGTTATGGGGTGCTTGTGTGTTGATACCCACTCCTGGGCAAGCCAATATTTTGGAGGATCTTCAGGGATTCATAAGGACAAAGAAAGGTTGGTTTTAGACTACAACCTGCCAGGAGCACCATACTATTCCACCAAGGATGGAGTTACACCTATGGGAGTGGAATCTGCAGGGCCTTTACTAATCAACATGAGTTCTATTACATTGGAAGTGACCATTAACAATCTGACGGCTAGTTTCTCAACTCATAGCTTACCAGATGTACTATTATCAAATAACGGACCATCATTTATTAGTGAGACTTTCAGGCAGTTCGTCTCACTAAATGGCATTAAACACCTGACATCCACGCCATACCATCCTGCATCAAATGGTCTGGCCGAATGGGCCATGCGAACTTTTAAAAACCCCATTGAGAAGTTTAGTGGTGGAATGGTTCAGAGTTGAGTTAACCATTTTATCTTCCACTATCGCATGATGCCACAGTCTATGACCGACAATCACTATAGGGGAGTTGTTGTTAAACTGTTGTATCAAGTTATCTCTGAATCTACCTCACCCTGACTTAAAGGTGGAAATATGTGATAACAGAGGCAGCAAAGGGAGAGGCACTGTGAAAAGGCTGTTAGTTGGGCCTTCCAGAAAGGAGAGGTAACCAAAACCTTGGAAGTAAGGGTTACTTGATTAGGAACACTACCAGGAACAAAGTGGTCAGACATCACCCTGACCACATCTCCAGAGGGGGCAATCTGAAGACATACTTGAGATCATCGTCCAGCAAGCGCCACCACCACTGGCTCCTGCTATCAGTGAGGGAATGACACTGCAGCCACCGGCGTCTACTGAGTCAATTAAGACCACAATTCACCTACTTTAAGTGATTACCATGGAAACTGAAATTATCTCAATTTCTCAATTTTCGTCCAGAGTTTTTTGATGAAAACTTGTTACTTTTGTTACTAAGTAACTATGACAAACATTAATAGGCTAAATTATAAGAGAACTCTCATAACCATTTTTCTTAGTCCATGTAAGACCCTGTATGTTGATGTGTGTTAATTTATACGGATTTTGGTCACTTTTACTGTCCCCTAAAATGAGGTGGTTGCTAGGCATTTCCATAGATAACATCACTAAGCACCACATTCCAGCATACTCAAAAGTAAGGCATGAGGCAGTGTGATGTCCCTTTCAAGAATCAACAATGAAATAACATTTCTTGCAAGACCAAATACACTTTCTAGGCATCTTTTTCCATTCTGCCTCTCTATTAATTGATGTTCAAAGCAGGTGATGTCTGGTGACTAAACCACTAGTCACCATTGGTTTGGAGCAAAATATTTGACATGTTTAATATTTTTCTAAACCCACCAGTGACCAGTTAATCATTTAAATACAACAGCATCCCAATATGCCGATTAGTCTTTTTAATATAGCCTGGTGACTAGTTAGTTGCCCGACGACATACTAATTTCTTAAGCGTTGGATGACTGACATAGGTCGCAGTTGTTTGTCGCTCAAGTGTGGACGTCGCTTTATATCCTATCTTAGGCATAAAGAATATAATACAGATCAGATATATATCCAGGACCCGGTTGGACAAGGTGGTTAAACGGAAGCATAGAGAATCCAAGACGCCAGCACAAGGAGATAAAGCTTTAAAGGACCCAGTGACTATAACCATGTACGGCATAGGGATCCGCCCCATCCACTGATTAAACACACCAAATTGTATTACTTTATCTGTTACAGTTATAATTCTATGATCACTTTTGTAATTGCTTTTAAATGATGCTTCCAATCACCTGCTACTCGTTGCACAGTGCATTTTACTGTGTGTGACGTCACAAATAGTAGATGAGGAAAAACTAGATCGACAAATTTATCATAATCTAATTTACTTGAGTATCGTAATGAGTCCCCAAGTGCATCTTGTAATAACTAAAATAAGTCTCCTAAGGTGAATTTTGTGTGAGGTCACACACAGTATTGCATTTCACTCGGTGTCAGGGTTTTGAGATGGTTTAGGATTAAACAACTTATTTTACATGCGAATATTCTATTCATGGACACATCTGGGTACATCTTATTCAACATTTAAGCCAGCAAATTAGATATGAAATTATATTAATCGTATTTTCCCTGGCCCCTCCCTTTACTAGAGGTAAACAAGGCTCACATATTGATCTTTGGTTGATTTGTGACCACCTACTCAGTTTTGTAGGTGAATCTGATATAGACTTTGGGCTCCTATCCAACCATAGTAGGGTCACCGTAGACATGAAACATGCTGTGATAGACAGCGGCCCTGGATGGTTGAAATTCAACAATACCTTGACCCCTGATACTGAATATTTATGATAATATTTTTTACAGAACTGTTGGACACAAAAAAGGTGGAATATTTGAAATTCTATTCAATTAAAAAATGGGATCTTATAAAATATGAAATAAAGAAAGTCACTTTACAGTATGGGAAGGAAGTAAAGAAAAGGGTAAAACAGAAAGAAGGCCTCCAAAATAATTTAAGGAAACTGATGGCAGAAACAGACAAGGGTATTGACATAGAAGATGAAATACGAAGTATTAAGAGAGAGCTATAAATAGAACTGAGTAGCGCCTATGCTATCATGTTTAGATCCAGAACTTATTGAAAAAAGAAATTATTTAAATGTAATGATAGTACAACTCAAAGAGGAAGATAACATAATAATCACAGGTCAGAAAAACATTCTGAAGGCTCAAAAGAAATACTTTGAAAAAATATATCTGGAACAAAATACTAAGTTAGAAAAGCTGAATAGAAACTGTAAATTTCGCTGAAAAGAAGGATAGCCAACCCTGACTAATTATCAAAGGCAAGCTATTGACAGACACCTGTCAAAATAAGAGTTATACAAAAGCTTGGAAAGATTGAAATGCCCCCAACATGTGACAGTTTAACAGCAGAGTTCATTCAGGGCTTCTGGCACATTATTGGTGATGTAATGTGTGAAAGTTTGAGCTATGCAGTAGAGACTCAGATCAGAGATCTAACTACAAAATTTTAGCCAAAACGCTTACCAAGAGAATCCAACCATCTCTCCCAGATTTCATTACAACCAATCAGGCTTTCTCAAAAATAATACAAAGGTATGAATATCTGAGCTATTGAATGCTTTTGTTTTGTTTATGATTAATTATAATTATAGTGCATTGTCCGAGATAATTACTGTTGTTCATATTGTTTCTGATGGGTGCTAGTCGAGTGGTGAGTAAATCCACGAGATGGGCGCTCAATCCATAATATGAACAACGCTTGGCAGTATGGTAAATTTATTGATGGATATGATGATGCGTACAGTTGCTCGTGATGGTAATAAGTCCCAAGGTATAACAGTTCCAGTTTAGGGTAGAGTAAGCTTCCTCCTTAGAGTCCGCCTAGCCTCACCTCCAGCCGTGGTGCGATAGTACCGTGTAAGCCACCAGATGTCCCTGCGGTTGCGTAGCTATCTAAACCCCTCCGGATCTCCCGATCCATATGATCCAAACGTTAATGATCTCTCTCCCCCTCTTACACTGTGCTCTTGCTTTTATAGCAGTCTGATATTGATTTTACCCCAGGCGTCGGCGCTTGTTGGCAGGTGTACCCCGATGAGCATCCATAAGTGATTCCATTGGCTAAAGTACATTGTTGCCTGTTAGTAATATAGTCATGGACCCAACGAACTACATCTTCCTTAAATCCAAGTTTGGGGAGCAACTCTGGCGACTCTGTTTTGACAATGGGCGGTGAGGCAGGTAGATGGCCAGTACCTTCCAATGGCTTCCAGTGGACACAGGGGTTGTTCCCCTTCCTCCAGACCAGAAGGGATGGCTCCAGGAATGGTGGCAGATCCATTGGATGTCATTGCAAGACAGCCTTACATAATGGCCTGACCTCTTTGTTGATAAATGCAACTCATAATAAATATCTTTAAAATACTTACGTAAAGTTAATTGCACAAAAAATAGCACCTCGTGAATTTATTGTGCAAGCTTTCCTTTAAAGAAGTTTAGTAGCGGAACTGGCCACTCTGAGGACCTTGTGGCCCTGCTTCATGCAGACGCTGCATGAAGAGTCTGTTTACCAGTTTGTCTTCCACAGGTGTGTTTCCTCCGTAAAGATGGGGATATTAGCTCTCATTATTTCCCCAAGAAAGATAGTTTCTTAGTGAGAAGGGACTGCAATCTCCATGTCAGACCATCCAGAGTCATTTTTCAGTGCCAAGGAAAGTATGATGAGGACCAAAGTTGCTCCTTTCATGCTCGTCATGTGCAAAAGTAGTGAAGAAAGGAGGGTGTGTGGGTAGACCATATGCCCGTAGCCGCAGTGGGTGCTTGGGCAGCCATAAAAAGGGCTGCTAGTGGTTTCTTCAAATTGCAGACCGTGATGATTATGACAATTACGACTACTATTAATATGGTCAAGGCGAGGTAGGCTGCCCATCCTGTGTAGGCAGCCCAACCAGTATTCATCTCTTATTTCAACTTCTACATGTGCTCCTTTCGTTCCCTAATGCGGCTCAGCTGGTCCATTATGGGGATCCTATAAGTATATCCCCCTGCCTGTCATTTAAGGCGTAACCGCAATTCCAAAGACAGAGGGTCCTCTGTGATCATGAGGGGCGCTTCTAGCACCTCCTTTTTGATCTCAGTGAGCATCCAAGTCTTCACTCTCATCCAGGCCTTAAGCAGGCCACTGGACAGATATTAACTCACTCGTATGTCTTTTGCAATTATGGAGACTGTAAGGAATCCATGCTCCCTTAGTTTGGAAGGCACAGTCACATCCCACACAAATCTCTGCAAGGTGTTTGATTTTCTTGGATACTGGTGGTCGGTTGCAAACAGATGAGTTGACCTTCAGCATCCGCACTCATGATAAGCATGTGGCCATCATCCAAGTAAATGACCATCTCTCCAAAGTCTGGGTTTAAGAGATGGTCCAAGTCAAACTTAGCTATCACCATATTGTGGTCACACTGTTTTCAGTGCTCCTTTTCATGTATGGGACATCATTGCAAAGTAGGATGTTGTCCCCATAGTAACCTGTGAACTCCGACCCTGGGATTGGGATATAATAGGTTTCACGTTATTGTGGTAGAAAGATGGCTCTTTAAAAACCACTGAAAATTGAGGGTATGCCTTCTTCAGGTAAGCTGTTAAAAGACTGATGGCTTCCTTGACGGCTGACGGAGGGGCCATTTTGATAGACAGCTTACCCTGGATAAGGGCTTGTGTCCCCTATCCAGGTAGTAAACCTCCAGTTCCAGCTTATCTTCATATAACTTTGCTATCTCTCAGAGCATTTCTAGCTACCCTGAAGTCCTCTCTAAACACCCCTAGTTGAGCTCCCACTTCACACATATATGCATGTTATTGAAAGTTTCTTTAGACTGAGCGGTAAACTCCTCCATGTCTTCATTCATATCCCACAATATTTCACTACTTCGATTAACTGGTGGTTGGCCTCTACATCTTCCGCAGTGGCAGACCCGAACAGGTGATAACTCACCTTCCCATCAAAGTTAATCCATCCACACCTACACATCCGCAGACACCAGATCCACTCTATGTCATCGGTTTCAGGCAAGGCTGCAAGGGTTTCTGTTAAGGTCCTCTTTTGAACCAATGCCAGTGCTTTGGTGGTAGAATTTGTCAATATGGCTAACTTTATTGCATGTAGTATGGCCAATTGTTCTACCTCTGTTGTCTGTGGTTAGTCAGCACCATAGGGTAGTATTTAAGGAGCAATATAATAGACCTGTGACTCCTCACAAGGTACTTTTATTTTAAAACCTTGCAACAGATCTGTATCATTGGCCAATGACATAAGACTGCCTAGTTTTCGTACTACACCATGTTGTTCCTTGCTAAGGGTATCCACGTGCATCGCATCCTCTAGACTGCCCTGGGTGCCCGCGAGACCCCTACAGTATAGAGTATCATCGAGAGACTCACAACAAATAAGGCAACAACTGATAATTTCTCCATTATGGGGTGTGTGTTCAATATTGTTTTCAATTATAAGCTTCCCATTAGTGAGATTTCAAATGAATGTTGCCTTGCACTGTGCTTTGTGGTTTATAGTTTCATGTTTTGCGCAGATTTGCTTGATAACACAAGTTTTTCGGTGTTTCCATTAGATTTCCAGCCTATATTTAAACCTTTAAACCAACATATTGCAACTATGAATAGAGACGGTCCAGGTCAGTCTTTGACAGTCATTTTCACGGCTATTACCACATGAAATATTAGCTCATCATCACCAGTAATCAAGTCCTGTCTGGCATGTAGAGTCAAAAGTCTGCTGTGGATGTGCATTTCACTAGCACAACCTCCACTCCTTTCTCCTTAGCAATTGCAGATGGCTTCTTGCCGTCAATATGAACGTTCCCAGTATGGGGAGTGTTCCCATTTCTGGCTTTCTTAAGAGAACCCTTCTTTAATGTCTTCTTCTTCATGGCTGTAGTCTTTGTGTGTATAATCACAAAAAAGTTTCGTTTATCAGATTTCTAGGCCCCCACCCACAGCCCTATTTCATTCAGGCATCTCTCAGGCACTGCCTTGGGAGTGATGTGGGCTGTTAATTTGTGCCTTCGGCAGTGGAACCATCCAAATTGCCTTCCCCAAGTCTAGGGTCCGAAGGTCACTTCTCCTCGACAACTCCTCCAATATGTCAAGTACTATACAGGAAATCAAGTTTTGTTACTGACACTGATATTGGCTAGTGCGGAAGGCCAGTCACAAACTTGTTCCTCACCATCAGGGCAACAGCCCTTCAGCTTAAGGGTCTGGCGGCTCTGTTTTGACAATGGGCGGTGAGGCAGGTAGATGGCCAGTACCTTCCAATGGCTTCCAGTGGACACAGGGGTTGTTCCCCTTCCTCCAGACCAGAAGGGATGGCTCAAGGAATGGTGGCAGATCCATTGGATGTCATTGCAAGACAGCCTTACATAATGGCCTGACCTCTTTGTTGATAAATGTGGCATTTTCATTATGCTAATATCTCATTACCATTTTTATTCTCTCACCATAACTACAGCTTGAAGAACATGAACAATCCTGTTCGTGAAGTTGTCTAAATAAAAAAAAAAGAAAGAAAAAAGACAACCTGGAAATGATCTCCAGATGCTTCCTCCTCTGGATAGATCGCAAGCAGTAAAAGAGGAGGTGGTAATTGTGTTCCCTCACCTTCTAGATTTGATGGTCCGGGATCATCATTCTACATCTGCTGAGTTTGATCACTGCCTTTGCCGTCTGGGAAACTTGTGTAAGAGGAGGGACCACTGTGGTTAATGTTGGGTCCCTATCGGTCCAGGGATGTCGGAGCCCCACAAGCCAAACGGCCTAATATGGGGTCCCTGCCTGTGACATGGGCTAGTCAGCAGGTTATAAAACATAGTCCCTTAGCTCCTACTCAGTCCTAGGCTCAGGTGCTGTTTTAGTCCATAGCTATCTCAAACTCCCAAAGCTATACATGTGCCCTGACTGGGCCAATGATAGGAGTGGGTAAATGAGCAAGTCTGAAACAGGTCTGTACACTTTGGAGGCTAAGTCAAAACTGACTTTATTCACACATGAATCTAAAAGGTGGGAATACATGACAGAGGGGTGTGAATTACAACCCAATTAGGGATGTATGAAGGGAGAGGGACTGCATGGTCAGCTGTGTGTACAGAGGGGTGTGTAGTTACAACCATTCACAGGTGGAACCCTAAACTGCTTATTTTAGTCCCTTGCCACTAACCCTGTGCTTCCTCTCCCACATGTTCATCTACATAACTGCACATTCAATGAAACCACTCTATTAAGCTCCAGTTCTAATTTAAGTCATTAGTGAATTATAATACATATAGCAACACAAGTTAAACAACATTGAAAAACACAATGACAAATCTTTACAAGGTGTTGCCGGGTATCTGGGCACAATTCTGCTCGCTGCCATTGCAATGGTGGCAGCCAGCAGTGACACATCAACAGGAGAGGGGAGCGTGTTCTCGGAGTTCTGTGAGCAAGGGGTCTGTTGACCCCTCTGCGAGTTTCTCTATGTCAGCCAATCTGCTGGGCACACTTGTGCAACACTTCCAGGTGATTGGCCCCAACTTTGATGCCCAGCCAAGTGCAGTAGGACCTTTGGCTGGTGATTTCAGCGCAACGCCCTCTGCTCCTCCTGCAGGCTTAACAGGATGCAACGTTGATTTTCTGCATGACCTGTTGCACCTCTATCAGGAGATAAAGCATCTAATGCAGATGGCCATGTGACTGCTGGACTGGTTATAGTGTGACGCCGGACAGCCCCTTTTGACACTAGGCCCAACAATGGATAGTTTAGGAAAAGTTCAGTTCATTCACTTAAGGTCCTTTGGTCAAGTGCACTGTCCATCAACATCCACCCCAAACAAAGGGTGGACACTGGGGATGGGCTGGGCACAGCAGAGAAAGCACTGTCCCATCCCTGGAATAACTGTTCTGTGTGGTGATAGGCAACTGGAGAGATTTCACCCTTTAGTTGGTAGGTAGTCATTAATATCTTAGTCCATTCATCCTTGTCCTTTTTGTTCTGGGGGCAATAGTATATTCAAGGTGTGATGGACAGCAGCATGCTCCATTAGGCCTAATCATATACCGATGCGTGCCAATAGTTTTAGGCATGTAAACGTTCCCCCGACGTGTAGTGTAATACGGCCTTAAGTCCTGGCACCAGTGGTCCGTTGCACAATGGGTTTCGTAACAACAAAAATATAATAAATAGCGAAAGAGTTCGTTGTTGCTCAATAAATTTATGCAGTTATTTTCTTAACAACATAAATTTTTTCAACAACTTTTTTCCTATATTTAGAATGCCTTCAAAGATTTGTAACGTTTACTGTCTTTTTCTCTAATGTCTTCCCTTTTTATATCAATTTTCAGAATTCCATTTGATTCATTAGAACCAGAGATTTTTACTATTTAAGTAACAAGGGAAGATTTTCGTAACCAAGAAACATTTCCTGTTAAGCAAAAGTTCGTTGTGCTTTCGTTGTTTGATCCTCACAACGAAATTCTATTGTGCAATGGGCAACAGTGCCACACTACACACGGCCTCTCTAATGCCTCAGGGGATGCAGTTACCCTACTTTCCCCTCCTGGAATGGTCTCCCAGGCCTCCTCCCTCCTTGCACCGGCCCAAGGACCCCAGGGGTGGTCTCCCAGGCTTCCTCCCTCCTTGCACCGGCCCAAGGACCCCAGGGGTGGTCTCCCAGGCACCGTCCCTCCTTGCACCGGCCCAAGGACCCCAGGGGTGGTCTCCCAGGCACCGTCCCTCCTTGCACCGGCCCAAGGACCCCAGGGGTGGTCTCCCAGGCCTCCTCTCTCCTTGTACCGGACCAATGAACCCAGGGGTGATCTCCCAGGCCTTCTCTCTCCTTGTAACGGCCCAATGAACCCAGGGGTGATCTCCCAGGCCTTCTATCTCCTTGTACAGGCCCAAAGACCCCAGGGGTAGTCTCCCAGGCCTTCTCCCTCAATAGATATGTGCAGACGACGTCACAATGTCCAGAAAGGGACTAGGCGCCATATTGGTGATCACATTCAAATTTCATTTTTAAAACATCCTGTCGTCATCATACCCCTGCCCGTGTCTCTGTCACCCATCACTCTCCCCTCGTCCGCTCTACCCAAATCTCCTACAGCCCTGAGTAGTATACACAAAACATCTAGCACATATTTTCAACTCTCATGAAACGTGCCCAATTGACGACAAAATAGGGTCAAAAAATCTATTTTTTTTTCAGAATGAAATAAATTTTGGTCAATATATTCTTAGTGTGGTAGAGTATCTATATAATAATTGGGAACATTAATATTAATTATTTTTTAATTTGTGCAAATCTAAATATCAGAACCCCCATGACTGATTACAATGCCCCACTAACGATGACAATGCCCCCATGAACTATGACAATGCCCCCACGAACCATGACAATGCCCCCACAAACCATGACAATGCCCCCACGAACTATGATATCCTCCACGAACTATGACAGGCTATTAAAACACTAAAAGATGTCAATATGTAATAAGATTAGGCTAAATCTTTATAATCAATAACAAATTATGTATCCTTCCATATTTAATCAGCATGATAATTCAGCATTACCTACTACCACAATTTTTTTTATAGGACTATAAAATATATGCCCCAACGAACTATGACAGGCTATCAAAACACTAAAAGATGTCAATATGTAATAAGATTAGGCTAAATCTTTACAATCAATAGCAAAGTATGTATCCCTAAATATTAATTTTAATCAGTATAATAATTCAGCATTATCTACTACCAAAATTTAGTTATAGGACTATAAAATATATGCTATGACAGCCCCCACGAACTATGACAGGCTATTAAAACACTAAGAGATCTCAATATGTAATAAGATTAGGCTAAATCTTTATAATCAATAGCAAAATATGTAGCCTTCCATATTTAATCAGCATAATTATTCAACATTATCTACTACCAAATTCTTTGTAAATGACTATGAAATATATGCCCCCACGAATGATGACAGCCCCCACGAACTATGACAGGACATTAAATATCCAGAAACTGTTAGAAAATATTTCTAAAAATTAATTGTTTGAGACCAGACATGTGTGCAATAACACACAGTTAAGGATAGACAACACATCTTGGGGCATCTTTTGCGGTAATGCACATAACATGTTGTTAAATAATGCTATATCAATGTGGTATATATCAAATGATGTATAATATTTTTCTCTATCTTTTGATATAAAGAACATAGTTATAGCTTGAAAATTAGGAACATAAGGGAGAAAAAACGGATTTTTTCACTTTTTTTTTTTGAACATGGATATCTCACTTATAAATCCATGTAAAGACCTAAGATTTTCAGTGCATATAGATAACATTCAGCTGGAGGGAAAAATGTCTCAGATTTTTGATTTAGGAACTAGTTTTAATTTTATGTCAAAAAACGGGAAACTTTTTGTGAATTTTTTCAACATTAATTTCTAGATTTTACAAAATGAAACCTAAGACCTAAATAAAATTTCTGAGACTGAGAAACACAGAGGAGTGTGGCAGCCCTGCCTGGCCCAGCCGGGAATCGAACCCTGCTCTCCCGCATGCCAAGCGAACACTCTAACCACTTCACCACCCCGTGCTCCTATTATATTTTGAGTTGTGTTACATGTGTGTTCTAAAATACTGTTTTCTTTTATTCAGCTATTCATTTTTATACAATATATAACTTGTAGTTGAGAGACTAGTTTTGCTTTCTGTCAAAGGTTCTGCTTTACATGTATGTATGGGGGAAGTAAGATGGCCAGCTGCAGGGGATTTATGTAAATTACTAAGGGTTCTTCCTCCAGGTTTGTGTGTATCTAAATACATGCTTCCTGATTAACCCACAGCTGGTCAGGCTAACCCCTCCCTGGATTGACATGTTCAGTGCGTTAATAAAGCCAGGATCTGTCCAGCCTCCAAAGAGTACAGACCTGCCTCAGACTTGCTCATTTAGCCCTTCATATCATGGGCCAAGTCAAGGAACCTATATACATTTTTAGATATAGCTATGGCCTAAAACAGTAGCTGAGCCCTGGACTGAGTAGGGTTAAGGCACTATTTTTTATGTTGGGAGACGGCAGGCGTGACTAGAGAGGGAGTAATTATGATCTGTTAAGGATTCTTCTCTACCAGCTACCGACAGGGACTGGCTTACAACCTTCTAGTTGAGTCAGATGGCCTGTGTCGAGGTTCAGGGTATCCAAGATTTTCTGTGCAACAACCTCAGCTCCTCCAAATTAGCTCTGAGATATTGTATAGCTTGCTCGGCAAATCCAAATGTAATCCCCTCAGTTTCAATGTCACAGGCATACATGTTTGATAATGGGGCAAGATCACCTGAAATCAAAGTGGGTTGCCTTTGATTCTTTTTTTGGTGGATTCCAAATTGATGCATTCAGGCAGTTGGTCAAACTTGTGGTGGGGATAGAAAACATCTCTGACCACTACTCCAGTGCCCCTCTGTTTGGCCGTAAAACCTTGCCTTATTGCCTCATTAGTCAGTGCTCATGCTTCAGATCTTTGTTTGAAGTCCACTGGGTTTGGGTCACCGTTTAGCCTTAGTGTTTTGAGCTCCCCTTTGTCCTTTTTTGTTTGTTTGTTGAGGAGGGATGGGGGCTTTTTTTGTACCTTTTGATTAAATCCCTTTTTTCCACTGATTTGAAGATTACTATAGTATTGGGTATACAACCCTTTGGCTATACTGTATATTACCAAATTTACCACGGACCAATGAACTATCAATAATGGGCATAACCATAGGGCGTAATTCTCCCAAACATCATAATTAGATATTGAATTTTGAGAATCACATAGAAAGAACTAGGAATATATATGCATGGATTGGAGAAATCACAACACATTTCTCACAGGGAAAGTGACCCTAATCAATAGTTTGATAATACCGACCATACTGTACCCTGCTATGAATGTATACAATCCAAAGTAGGTAATCTCAGAAGTAAACAAAATTTTTAACAAATTTCTTTGGAATTCAAACAGCAGCAAAATAGCTAAATCCACTGTTTGTGCTCCTATCCCCCAAGTTGAGCTGGCCCTTGCAGATTTTGAGTTAAAAATAATTGTGTCAAATCTAATATATGTTCCTAGACAGTAACTCCATCCCCACCACACATGCAGAACACTTACTTGAACAAAACATGAAGATAAAAAAGTTCATCTAGGTATAGACCAACATTACTATAGGGAAAGACAAAGATCTGTTCCATAGAAGAATTGTTCAGGTCTGGCAAAATCTTTATAATCAGCCTCTTGGGACAGAGCTGAAAGTTCAGAGAGAAATCTCATGGAACAAGATTTTCATAACAATTAATGCAAAACCCTATTTATTGGAAAATGTTGAGGGATCAGGTATAAATAGAATGCAAGACATTTTATACAATGGGGATTTTATGTCTGAAAACCAAATTTTCCAGAATAACAATATGTAAGGTTAATAGTGACATTTTCATTTAAGGGATTTACATGGGGGACCTTTTAGGGTCAATCTAGACCCTTCCTTACACAGTCATCACCGCCCCCCCCCCTTCTCTCTCTTTCTCTCTCTCTCTCAGTCATGGTTGGGTAGCCCAGGAGGCCTCCTCTCACCACCGGCTGGGAAAGGCATGGGTAGCCGTAAAATTGACGCACTGTGACAGACAATGAAAGGGAGCAGAGGTTATTAGTAAGATTTAGGCCTGTACTAGTTCAGGTATTCTAAATTGGGGATTCCAAAACTTAACAATTTTATATTAAGCAGTAGTAAAAGCATTTGTGGTCATCACATCTACTATATATTCTATATTTTAATCATATTTGTCTCGTCACTGTGTCATTATTTACTATATTTTAATCTGTGAACCTTGCGAAGCTCCCATTGAGGTAGAAACATATTTAAACATAACAGTCATATAAACCTTACATGGGTAAACATATTTAAACATAACATTGGTGGACATACCCGGGTATTGAGTGACACCGTATGAATGCTAAGGTACCATCACAAGCTGACAGAAGGCTATGTCGTAGGTTATTTAGAGAACTTTTGAGGGAGACAAACTGTATCCCTCCTGTTGATAATCTTCCCTTCCAGCCCTTTCATCCATCACCAGAGGGGGTCGAGCTGTAACACCTACCTTTCTTCAACTTAGCAGATCAACACTATGGTAACCTCTCCCATTCATCAAGTGAAGGTGAGTTAAATCTTTCTATTAATCAGTCAGAAGGAGAAACATCACAGGAATCAGACCATGAGATAAACATGGCAGATCAAGCACAAAGGGAGGCCATGGGGCATGTGGATGCCTCCAAGAGTGTTTTTAAATCTTCGCAACTTACCCTATTTCCTACCAATGAATTAGAAGTTATTCCCTGGGTGGCAAACTACGAAGAATACATACGTATGGTGTATGGGGAGGACAATGCTTTGAAAGTACAGCATCTAATCACCCATGTGTCACCCACAGTTTACAACTTTGTTAGGGGCATGAATAACTGGGAGGAGATAAAGAGATATATTTTAGAACTTGCAGAGGCACTATTTTAGTGCAGAGGGGGAACATCAGTTGATAAAAGGACTATCACAAAAAGCAGGAGAGGACTGCCATGCCTTTTGTCGCAGGGTTTTAGAAGTTTCTGACCAGGTGGGCAGAAATGAGCCTAATATGATATCTTGAATAACTACAAAGATGGTTTGTATCTGGAGTCAGGGAAAAGATTGTTCTAGCCAACTAAGACAACCTTAGTGCCCTCACTAGAGTGGCACAGGTGAGACCTTTGAGAGTAGCACTCAGAACACAGAAAGGCTAAATGCTTTAGAGGCCCACATTAGATCAGTTGGGGGTAAGGTGGAGTCAATCCCATCACAGGTAAGCGCACAGGTGAGGACAAATTGGTCTTGGTTCTGCAGAACAATGACGAGATGTTGGCCCCAATCCACCAGACCATGGCTCAACCTGTACAACAGCAAGCCTCCACTTCAACCCCTATGGTAACAAATCAAACAGCAGCACAGGGGTCGGGCTATCAGGTTGAATGCTGGAATTGTAAGGGAAATCACTTTCAATCGGGATACCCACTACTTCCATCATTATCAAGAAGGGGGAGAGGAACAAACCAGCAATCTAGAGGCCAACATAGGGGGTCTGGAAGGGGCAATGGTAGAGGAAACTTAAAGGGCTACAACAGGAAGTATTCTAATGACAGCATACATTGTACTATCCAATGAACAGGGATGCTTTAAATTCTTATCCACCAGAGAAAATAATAGCAGAAATGGGTTTAACTGAGGTGTTTGGTTACAGTGATCACTCGGCAACTTGAGATAGCTCAGATAAAGAACAGGTAGAGAACCACCCAATACATATACAACACAACATATTCAGGATATAGGCAACACAGAAAGGGGCACCCTGATATACGGCCCTGAGAAGGTTTACTTAGACAGCTTTTCAGACTATGAACGCTAGGAGGATATGGGACCAAAAGGTAGAGAGAGCTATAGTAAAGATGGGTACTCATCCACGGAAGAGACCTATTTACCGATTTCAGGGGAAAAGAACATAAACATACAAGGGGATCCTGATAGCTCAAATAGAAAGGGTGAAAATGATGCGCATGGATTTGGTCCTGAAATACCATTATGCATGTCAGATTCTGTTTTAATACAATTAGTCACAGAGGAGTTAGAGGAAGAATGGCAGAAAAACAGGGCAAGTGAAAGATCTGAATTATACAGCCTAACCACACTTAAAGTATATATGTTAGATTTGCCAACCAGGACACATGAACTGGGGCGCAAAGGTTGGGTGAGGCAATGTATATATCAGACCTGGAAGGTACATCGCCTATATCCCAGAAAGGTTAGCAACATGAACAGGCATTTATCAACACCAAATCCAAAACATTATGAAAATCCCAATGGCATGTTATTTTATTGCAAACATTGTGAAAATTCCTGCATATGTGTAGCCTTTATGACAGAAGATGGAGTCATTATTCCCGACTGTGACTGTAAAACGGAGGCAGGCATGTGTGTAAACAGTCTGAAATATGCAATACTAAAAAGTGCTAGATTATCATTGGAAAAACATGAACTTGGTCATTGCAGAATTGAGTGCCAAGATCAAAAAAGAATGTTTAGGAGAATTTATTCAGGAATTAGCACAGAGAATAGACTATCAACATGCAAAACCCAGGTGTGACAGTAAACCAGCATGTGGCCTGCAGGGACAACATAAACTGCAACCCAATGAAATAGAAAGGATACTTCAGAGTAACAATTTTGATCTTCTACCCCATACAAGAAATGTATTTCAGATAGCAAAAACCAATATGAAATTTAAAAGAGACAAATCCAAATCAATTCTATTAGTATGTTTTCAAAGGAAAAATTGTCAAATTTTAATGAAGCTATAGGTCACACTCACTTGGCATTGATAATCAGATAGAAATTCATTTTGGAGGTCCGACTTTTAAGCCTCTAGTTGACACAGGTGCCTGTGCAAGTGTCATTTCAGGGTTAACATATAGGGCATTAGACCTGGCTCGACTAAATGCTAAGGTAATGGAAACATCAGCCCACTGTATAATGGCAAACAGAGCACGACAAAAGGCCCTGTGCGACGTAGTCTTACTCTTAAGGATTGATGGAAAGGAATATACAGATCTATTTCATGTATTAGAGGGAATAGCTAGCCAAGTTATTTAGGAAGATCATTTCTACAGGAATTTAGCATGGTTTTAGATTTTTCAAATTCAGTAGTTCACAAAATGACTGTCCCTGTTCGTTTAGAAAGTGAGATAACCGTTCCACCTAAATCAGAAATCTGTACACTGACTAGAATCCCTAATGATTTTGATATTTGGGATGAACGAGAAGGGCCATTTGAGAGATCATATAGTTTAGACCATTATAACTGTAAAATAGGTATTCGGGACGAGGTGGTGTAAGTCTCCCAGTCTCAAGTCATAACTGTAAAACCAATAGTATGGCATGGGTTAAGATTCAAGATGGCTCAATACCCATTTGTATCCTAAATACATCATCTACCCCCAGGACTTTGAGAAAAGGCATCTCTGTAGGCACATATACAAATGACTTATTGGGAGTCCATCATATTAGGCAATCAGACAGTGAAACAGATGATGCAAATGGGGAAGTATTGACAGCTGTAATCGAGTGCAATGACACAGACTCAGAAGATCTGGAAATGGACATAGGACAAACACACTCCCATGACAATTCCAATGACCATGATGAGTTCTACATAGATCTATCTGAGTCCATATTCAATGAAAAAGAAAAGGAAATATGTCAAAAGATGTTGAGGGAACAAAGAATGGCCTTCTCTGACAGGGGAATTCTTGGGTGTGCTCAGCTTGTTGAACACAAGATTGAATTACTTCCTGGTGTCCGACCAACACAGGCTAGAGCATCTCATATGGCCCCACCCGAACACAGAGAGCTAGATAAAATTATCAAAGATCAGTTAGACAGAGGTATCCTACCAGTGAGTATGGTATGGGGGCATGCCTTTCTCAATATAGTGAAGGAGGCAATCTCAGGCCCATAGCATTCTGGACTACCTCATTCAAAAGTGCATAAAATAACTACTCAACTGGTGACAAAGAGATGGCAGCAGTATATTTTGTAGTGAAACATTTCAAGGTGTATCTAGAGGGGGCAGAATTTGAGATTCAAACAGACCATACACCTTTAATATCTAGGATCACAAAGAAAAGCCGAGCTACCTCACCTAGAATGCTAAGGTGGCTAGATCATTTACAGCATTAGGGATTCAACATAAGGTACATCCCAGGTTGCAAAAACATCACACCTGACTTCATAAGTAGACTATTTGTACCAGCCGACAAAGATAGGACACCCCCAGACATTCCATATGTGCGTGATAACTGGGAAAAGCCATACACAGGTTACAACAGATCAGGGGCAGAGGTCGCAGGATAAATCAATAAACATCAGGGAGGTTACTTCAAATAGAGATCCCATTACTCCACTCCCCGGGGAGTCTGGATGTATACAGAATGTCGACAAAAGGCCAGGGTAGAGGGGGACCCTAAGATATAGACAAGGGAGGCTAGCATTAAGAAAGGACCCAACAACAAGAAATACAACAAACATGAGAGGGAAGCCAAGAAATTCTCACAAAACACCATTGAAATGATATCAATAAAACATTAAACCATGACAGTATCAGAGGGCAAGGATCCTGACTGTAAAAATATAATTAACTGTCTACAAACAGGTGTGTTACCAGAAGATTCCAAAACAGCAAGAGCAGTTTTATTGAGAGAGGATTACATCCTTGTTGATAATATACTTTTCAGACTATCTTCCACTATGGGAAAAACCTGAACACTTGAGGTCAGACTGGTTGTTCCAAGAGGTCTGCATAAAAGGGATAATAATAAGGAAATGCATAAAATGATTGGAAAAATGAAACCAAATTTTTTCTGATATGGTATGAATAGTGATATTAAGAACTACTGTGATTCATGCCAAATATGTTGTGAAACAAAAAGATCAACAAGGCCTATTAAAGGTAAATATGGGTTTTCACTGCAGCGCCACCTGGTGTTAATAGTTTTTCATTTCTCAAACTCTTTAAAACCTTACCAAAATGTGATCTAATCATCATAAACTCAAAAGATTTACAATAATTTGCCCCAAAGATATATTTCTCTTAATTTCTTAAACTAGAATAGGCTATTTTTGTGGGTTTTGGGGGTCAATTTTTGGTATTTTCAGGAATAAGTTTTGATTTTTGATGGTGACCCCCTGTTTTTTAAATCTTAAAATGAATATCTTGTTCCTATCTAAACATTTGCAGCTTTTGATGTAAAAATTATGGATACTTATTTTTTGATGGAGAAAAATGTGATTTTTCCCATTGAAGCCAATGATAAACTGTCATTTTTTCAAATGCTAATATCTCATAAATGGATATGGTGACATATGGTTTTTAAAGTTTTGTTACAGTCACTATGCGATCATCTAACATCTGTGTGAGTTTGATAATTTTATTATGGTTATCAAGAAATCATGTCGAATACCCATATTTACCTTTAAACCACCAATCAACTCTGAGACGTCCCTCTCCAAGGCTTTTCTACAGTGTAAACATGGACTTTCTAGAGCATCTACCCTTACCAAAAAGAGGCAATAAACATATCGTGTGTCTAGTAGACTATTACTCATGTTACCTGATCTGCTGGCCTCAAAAAGACCTTACAGCTGAGACTCTCACGAGAGGCTTTGTGGACAATTTGATTTACAAACATGGAGCCGTACATACAATTGTGTCAGATAATGGATCTGCATTCATTTCTGAGGCCTTTCAAACATTATGTGCCCAATACGGTATATCACATCCTTCATCAGTTCCCTTCACCCTATGGCTTCAGGCCTGGTCGAATGCTTCAACAGGACCATTCTAAATATAATCCGAGCCTATGTCAATGACCACCAAAACAACTGGGACGATCTATTAGGACCTCTCACCTTTGCTCTCAATACTTCTAATGCCTCAGTCACTGGTATTTCCCCCTACCTACTTATTCATGGCTTTGAGCCAATATTTCCAGAAACAAACCAAATCCCAGGACTAGGTGAATAAGGACGAACAGTTTCTGAACAATTCGCCAACCATTTACAACCCCAGGCAAGCACATGACGTTATTATAACGTTGCAGCAACGTTCTGTTTGGTACTGTTTTGGGTCTTGTTACGTTATTTTGATGGCTCCCAATAACGTTGCTGCTACCTCCCATTGCGACGTCACACTGTGACTTTATTAAAACGTTATAGAACATTCTGGTTACATTCTTCAGTCATGGTAAGTTTTATTGTCGTTTGAGTGATATCTTTTATTCATTGGACTATACCTAGGATTTCATTGTATCTTCTATTTCTAAATAACTGAATAGTCTTTGATAACTTAAAGATAAAATAGGTAACCCTTTCTTGTATTCAATACGGAATGAGGTCAATAAATAAGAAATATTTAGAAAAGGAATGTCTGACTCCTGTGGGGATAGAACCCAGGACCTCTCACACACAAAGCAGGGAACATACCACTGAGCTACTGAGGATTGCACTGGATTGTAGGGTCAAGCCATTGTATTTCTGCTAGTACTATTACTACAATTACCACTAAATTAGTCTATGTCAAGCATATATTCAGGTAATCTGATAGGAGTCACATCTAGACATTATAGTATGCATAACTATATGTATGTATGTATACATACACACATGCATACACACATACATACATATACAGTTAGGCATAATATATATGTCTATAGATGTATGTATAACATGGACATAATCAAATTTGTTATGGCCAAAATCCAATCAAGGGCAGAGAGGGTCCACCACGGACCATCTCAACCCACATAAAAAATTAATACCATCATAATCAAAGTAGTAATTGTACTAACTATGTATGTATGTATGTATACATACATAGTTATGTATAATTTATATGTCTAGATATAACTAAATATATACATGTATGCATGGACTCATAGCAGTAATTGTAGCAATAGTAGAAATATTAGCATAAATCCAATCATCATCACATACATAAATGTGCTATTCTTGATGACAGGTATTCAACAATTATTCACAACTATGTACAATATAATTCTCAAAATTAATAGTAAGCAATTTTACAAATTCATTCCTATCCCAAATACAGTGTACGTTGTATGGCAATAATTTTCAGAAGGAATATGCATGATATTTTATATTACATCTATATACCTCTATATTTGGGTGTTTCAACATAATTTTTTACCTTCATCACTCCTCAATACCCGTGTATTTGTAGTAATTATGTCCTCCGAACCACTTTGAATTAAATCAAAAAGAAAACACAATAGGCGACGTAATCGTCTAATGTACAGCATTTCAATACCACAATGGATATGAATTTCTTTTTCATCTTTACTGGTAATCAGCCTTCCCTCATACATGTAATTCAAAACAATTTTCAAACCCCTAAACTGCAACATTTGCAACCTATCTATCAAAATCTTTCCTCCTCCATCAACCAGTATGTCCAAGTAGTCGAAAAACACCATTTGTTTGTAAACCAACAGAGCTGCATCGAATGTTAGCAAATATCTGATTTTACCAAACACATATAACTTATAAGCCACCTTTTTAATAACAGAGTTCAAGAACAAATCATATTTCAAACAAGGATCCAACGGAACTCCCAAATAACAGTATTTGTTAACCACTCCAATCTCCTCACTACCATTACAATGTAGGTCATAGTGTTGCTGATATACATCATCCACTTTCGGCTGGGTTGTAAAGTACATTTGTTTAGTTTTATCAGTATTAATATTTAAATAATTCAACATACACCATGATTTATAGTGCCTCAGCCCTTTTGAAACCGATCCAACATGCCGACCGACTGTAAACATCACTGTGTCGTCCGCATACATCACCAGTTTAATATTATTAATCTGCTGAGTTATATAATCAAAACAATCATTCGCAAAAATGATATACAATATCAGCCCGAGAGAACTACCCTGGGGAAGGCCATTAGATACTATAGATGTGCTAGAAGTTAAGTTATTGAACATTGTGGATTTTGTCCTCTCCGTTAAATATGATCTAAACCACTCAACCACATGCTGACTGAGACCATAGGCCAGTAATTTTTCAAATAAATAGTTATGATTAATACAATTAAAGGCTTTGGAAAGATCGATGAAAATACTACTACAAATTTGGCCATCATTTAGTCCCTCCACGATCTCTTCAGTAAGATAACGCACAGCACCCTGAGTACTATGTCCTTTTCGAAAACCATATTGTAAATCAGAATAAAGGTTATTATTATCAAAGAAACGCATCACTTGTTTATGAACAATTTTCTCTAGAATTTTTTCAGGGTATGGTAACAGATTAATTGGTCTCCAATTTATCATAAACCAGAGTCCTATTTTTTGGTATTGGCACAACCTTCGCAGCTTTCCAGGTATTTGGAAAAATTCCAGTCCCTAATGAACAATTAAATAAATGTGTCACATAGGTTAATAATATTAGAAAAGCATCTTTCAATACCCTCATATTAATATTATTCATCGTGGATGACTTGTGTGTATTTGTTTCCATAATAATGCGCTTTACCTCATCATTGGTTACCAACTCAAATTCCATTACCTCAGTGGGGGTTCGAATCAAGTCAGTATCATGATTAATATTATCGTCAGATACAATCCCAAGAGAGGCGAAGAACATATTCAAATTATTTGCAGAGTCATATGCATTCATCAAGGTACCATCATCATTTTTAAATAGAGTAATTCCCATTTGCCTTCCCTTCAAATTACCAAAAACATTATTTATAACTTCCCAATTTTTTTTTGGATTATCCCTATTCTCAATTAATTTATGTTTAACCAAACTAGACTTTGCTCGTCGTACCATTTTGGATGCATCAGACTTACATTTCTTATATTATCTCAAATTCTCCGAATTCTTAACCTTTACATATTCCTTAGCACCCCATACACCTAGACTCATTCTCTTGAAGGAGAGGAGAAACGTTTCCCCTCATCCTCTTGAAGCACACCTTTCACTCCCTATCATACTTATGTTTGGCTCATTTGGTGAGGGATTTCGCTTCAAGAAAAAGAGGATGTATATACACCCCTTGGTGGTATACATCAATACTAAACCTCTATGCTTCAAGAAGAAAACCTCACCTTATGAGCCTCATGTGAGATATAACAGGGAGAATCTTTGCTCTTAAAGAGGAAGAGGGAAAACCTTTCTCTACTCCTTAAAGAGAAAGAGTCTAGGTGTATAGGGTGTCCTTATAGGCTTCCCTTTTCCGACGTAACACCATTATAACTTCATTGGTTATCCATTGAGATCTATGTTCTTCTATCTTCCGATTTCTAATTGGACACATTTCGTCCAAACCATCTGTAATAATTCTATTAAAAAAACTCCAAAGCCAATTTGGATCCGTAATGTTTATAAATTTTGAAAAACGCAAACGCTTCAGAATCATATGTTTTATAACTCCTACTATTCGAAGTTGTATAAGTCCTATGTTCCTTATGCTTCTTCTTACTAATATAAGTTGGTAAATGGTCACTAACAACATCCCACAACACACCGTGACCACTAACATACTTCATATTTGTAAAAATTAAATCAATCCTTGAAGCAGTTTTTTGGTCAATTCTAGTATTTTCTGAAATATACTGCTTAAGACCGAAATCCCTCTCAAAATTTTTCAATAATTTGTATATCAAAATTCCCAAGTATGGTTACTTTAATTTTGTTTAAGTTTACGTCGCCAAATAATTTATTTAATTCTTGTTCAATCTGCTTCAATCCTCCAGTAGGAGGCCTATACACCAACACCAGCCTATGTCTTTTCACTTTCGGATAGGAAATTTCTACCATAATTAGTTCGATATCCTCTTCCCTTTCTTTACTTATATTCAGTAATTCGCTATACAGGCATATTTATTTTTTAACATATATTAGAAGCCCCCGTCCATGTTTCACACAGTTAGGCTTATTCAGGATAGGTAATGTTCGATCACATCTATATAACGTATACCCTGGTTTAAACATCTGAACGCTTTTGTTTAGTTTGGTGTTGATTATCATTTCCGTACATTGTCCGATATAATTATTACAGTTGGTATTGTCTCTAAAGGGAGTGCTAGTTGAGTGGTGAGCGAGTCCACGGTATGGGCGCTCAATCCATAACATGAACAACGTTTGGCAGTGCGGTAAGTTTATTGGTGGTTATAGTGATGCGTACAGCTGCTCGTGAAGGCAATAAATCCAAGGTATTACAGTTCAGTTGGAGGGAAGTAAGCTTCCTCCGTAGAGTCCACTTGTTCTTGCCTCCGGCCGTCTCGCAACAACGTAGTATGAGTCACCAGATGTCCCTGTGGTTGTAAGGCTATCTGAACCCCTTCCGAATCTCCCGATCCGATTGATCCAAGTGCTACTGTTCTCTCTCTCTCGACTCTCCTACACTCTCGTTTATAAAGCAGTCTGATATCGATTTTTCCCAGGGCCTCAGTGCTTGCGGGGAAGTGTGTCCCGACGATCATTGTCGTCAGATATATCAACACCTATCAGCGGCACTGGCCATTACTATATATTTTCATAAACTAAGTAATTTGGAAGAATTCCCATCATGTATATTCATCTGGTGGCTCTCACACTAATTCAGTAGACATGCACAAAGTAAATGTTAATTTCTACCTTTGTGCACATCATTGAATCTGGTATACCGTCAGTAAGCCATATCTCAGTGATGCATACTATATCATAATTTCCAAAATTTAGGAAAATTTCATCCTGCTTTTTAAAATAACTGCGAGCATTAATGTGGACTATTGAAAAGCCCTTTAAATCATTCTTATTTTTTCCCTCCATTTTAGGCAGTCACAATTAGATGCAACCATACCCATTGACAACAACACACAATTAAACAATCTGCCAAAGGGAAACACATATATACAATATCTATCTTGAGTTTGAAACCAAGATGAAAACTTGAGGAACAGAACAAAGGCACTGGTACAATTGACATTGTCAAGCGAAAATGATCCAATATATAATATAATCTCACTATTAATACAACTCCTTCAAATAAATCACAATGTCGTGCAATCGAGGATCTGATGCATTTAAATTTTCGGACCAATCCTCTGACTGAGTAAATCATTTCATACCCCA
The DNA here is from genome assembly GCA_936440205.1 of Lepidonotus clava. NCBI lineage: Eukaryota > Metazoa > Annelida > Polychaeta > Phyllodocida > Polynoidae > Lepidonotus > Lepidonotus clava. The sequence goes on from OW387138.1 coordinate 48,561,311, forward strand.
TCGTTTGGTAAATACAAGTGCAGTTATCCGTGCTCATTGTTTTTAAGAATTTACATTGGTAATCAAACCCCGTATGTTCAAATGTACTTTAACATTAATAATCCGAACCTAATCAAATATGATATAACAGCGGTACCACTTTACCATTGGCACGATTCTTAGTTCCATAAATATATACAAAAGTTCCGTATACAATGATAACACCGGTTCAATTGCCATTGACCTAGTGCCAATACGACCGTTATAACGTTGTACAGTACCCCTATTAACACTCTATAAATATCAGCAGCGGCGATACTCAATTGAGTCTTCTTTGATTACCTATTGACCTAGTCTCACACCCCTCGCTATAAGTATACCGGGCTGTAATTCTACTATGTAATGCGCGCCACTACGCACACTAGCATACTATCAAAACCGTGTCTTCTAACATAAAAGAGTACACATGAAAGTTTTGTCCTACATATTTTCTATATACTCCAAATTATACATATATATAAAGTGTCATCTTACATTTTTGTGTTCACACTCATTAATGCCTTTGTACGTTTTTCCCTAATTAAATCCTCTCTTAACTTGTCCATGATCTGGTTTGGAGCCTCTCATCGTTAAGATTGACCCCAGAAGCCCAGAATGCATTACTCGTTGCTTCTATCAGAGGGTATGGATGGGTATCCATCAGTTGTTCTGCTAATTCTGGGTTCTGTGTAAATTTACTTCTGGTTATTTCTTTCATACACTGGACTTTAATAGTTTCCCAAAGAGGTATGTATGGAATTTTAGATCCTAACGATTTTATTTCTTTGTATAACTCAACGCTGTGATATGTGTCTCAGGACAATCGCTCTATTAAAGTTCTGAAATTGAGATTTATCTAAACTTTGGGAAATGAAAGTTAAGTATGTATATAGGCCAGAATGTTGAAAAAATAGGAGGTCACCAATCTAACTTTTTCAGGAAACCTACTTAATCTTTACAATGATTAAACACAATTCTTTGAATATTTGAAAATTAAAAACTTCAATTTACATTGTCATGTTTCGATCCAAACAAATAATATTAAAGAGCTTACCCCAATCTATGTACTTGTAATGTTCTCAATATAGATAATATTTGTCAGGATGAGATGTACAGAAACCTTGCACATCTAGCCCTAAGAGGGTCAATAACCATGGCCAAAATGGGAGAGAAAATCTAAATGTTTTTTTTTTACAAATAAACTCATAATTAAATCAACAGCAAAGGACTTTCAAATTTGAGAAAATAAATAAGTCCATAAGGTTCAGGACTACAACTTTGTTGCAAATGGCAAAGCGATTTGATTGTTATTGAGACAAATATGACCAAAAATGCATTTTACCTTGTTAATTGTCTTTTTTGGCCTGATACCTCATATATCATTACAGCTTTACAACCTCATGATGAAAAAAAATGTCTGAATATCAAGAATGATTTGTGAACTCTGAATTAAATGTCATAGTCACACACACATTTTGTTGTGTTGCACACAGTAATATATTTGTGTGCATATCTTGTTTTCAGAATCGTATATAAAAGATACAGGCTTGTAACTTTTTCCATCCTTTGAACTTGTATTCTCATTATTTAGTTTACTTTGTTTTTATAGCTGCCATAAGTATAATAATATGATGTGTTTTAATTTTAATTTTTTGAACATGAATTTCTCGCTCAATAATATCTTGAACGCTAGTTGTTGTTATGGGGATTAACTATTAACTGGGGAATTGCTATCGCTTGTCAGTCGAATCGTCTTAGTTAAACTTCCTTTATGTTTGCTAGTCAAGTCGTAGACTGTTCCGTCAGATGGGCGCTTATATCCATAACACAGACAATATATCAATTGCATACAATTGCTAGTTTAGTTGTAGCCTATATAATCCTAGGTTCACAATCACATTACATGAAGACAAGCTTCCTCCGTAGTTCCCACCTTTATATATAAGTCTGATTATTGATTTCATCCCAAGCAGTGGCGTTCGCTAGGAGATGCAACCCATCTGCCATAGCTAAACAGGTATATTACGCCTACCAGACGACCATGCTGTATTTACAATATGTAATGTGGTAACCCATATAATTTTGAATACCTTCATGATTTTTTCTTCTGCAATCTGGTGACTGTTTCTTTACTTTATTCATGTACAACTGATTATATGCTAACTGTTATTTACTAACTACTGTTAAAGAATATATGTCTGAATAATTATACTTAACATAGATGCTTGTGTTTGAATAACATTGTAAAACTAATACTAGGTTTAAAAGTAATTATGCATAGAGTATAGTTTTATATTTCACACAAGATTGTGAGTCTGGAAATGTGCATGAAATAGGTAGACTCGATCTAATATGTATTTGTATTTAATCCAGTAGCATTGGCTTTGTGCACACACTTTCATTGGTAGAGATATATTCAGGCTTTCATTTAAAGCCCCAGAAATAAAGTGTCGACTTCAAACCTGTACCCCCACTCCACATAAATTATGCAAGCCCCAGGGCATGTCCCAAACAGGGAAAAGGCAAGGGGCTGGCGAATAGTCGAGGACCATGTCTCCTAGGGTGAAGCGATGGTCAGTTATTAAGGGCGGAGGCAGGTGGGACAGGGGCATTCAGGGTTTAGAGGTTCCAGACGTAAACACTAAAACTGGGACAAGCTATTGGAAAATATACAGCTACCGACCTACTAAGTGGACAGTGCTGATATACATATATATATAGGCAGAGACAAGATCCTACATACCAACCAACTTTACCCATATTATTGTGTGTATGTGTGCATTGATACTGGAGGACATTACATCACTGTGGATTAGTAATAAAGATATTTAAACATGTTATATACCATTTAAAAGCTCTTATTTTTCTCCTTCTCATGATATTTCTTGCTGCATTGATAGATTTACGTTTGAGAAAATAATGATTAAAATTACATCTTTTAACTTTATCTTTTTAACCAAAGTTCTTACTTAATATCATTGTCATATTTTCGAAATTTGGCAATATCATCAATAATATTTGTCTAAAGGGGACAGTGTCTCAGATTTATTATTTAGGCCATAGTTTATATTCTATGACAAAAATCGGGAAACTTTTTCATATTTTCATTATTTTTCAAAACTAAATTTTCTAGATTTCATAAAAACAAAACTAGGGCCTAAATAAGAAATCTGAGACATGACTCCCTACGTATGTACATATGTACAATAACTATATGCATACAAAATATTATGAGATGCCCTTCATTATTGACGGAGATATTTCAGTTAAAAAGAATTATATAAAGCAAGATTTTCACATTTGCGTCCAATTTCTCTTTCTATTCTATCATCCATAATTATTTAATTTATATCACAAGATAGTTAAATCCAACATGTATCTAATTATGTATAATAAATATTAGGATAAGTACCAGTAAAATAACTGTCATGCATTTTTGTGAGACCAGCAAAATTGTCCCTCATCACAGCAGTCTAACTTTGAGGGCTTTGTTTATATTGTATAATGTAAAATAGGAAAAAAACTAGGGAAAAATGAGTTTACCTATGTTTGATAAGAAATTAACCAGGACCTAAATAAAAGTTTTGAGACACACTCTCCTCAAACAGAATGTTTTTAATATAATTGAGTGGTTTCAATACCATCCAGTCGTTATTAATTGGAAAGTTCTTGTTCAAAAATTAAAGTACGAAAATACAAGTTTAACTTTGAAAGCCATTTTGCTTGCTGACCTTTTGATATTTCTTCCACTTATATCATACAGTATATAAGATAGTCTGTTATTTCTTTGGTACATAACAATATATTTCTTATATCAAGGAAGAATCAATCATGCCATTTGTTTGTGCGCATGTGATTTTGTTGTATTGTATTCAAACTAGTTCACATTTTGCTCTATTTTTAGGGGTTTAATATGTTCACCTGATAAATGGGGATCCAAATAGAAATATATGTAACTTAGTCTCTGTTGACCAAGACTATTAGCCATCATTTGCTATGTACATCACTACCCATTTAGGTATGACTAACACAGGTTAGTTGCCTTAGTTACCATTGACCAGAAAAGGTAGTTGTCTCAGGCTCCATCAAGTTGGCTTTTTCACCCTTTGGATTATCAGTGCAATATTGACAAAAAACATTCTATTATAACACCCAAATTTAATATAGAAATACTGACTCTTGATTTTAGCAAGCATGCATATCATATACATTCAATTTATGTGACTGTGTACAGACACAAAATGGTAAACCTATCATATTCTTTGAGACATTGGAAAGCTATCTTCAGTATTGCACAAAGGTAGTTAGTAAAACAGCTTGTGCATATAATCTATTGTATAGGAATAGAATGAAGAAACATCACCAGTTCTATAGAGGGAATATCATAAAGTATTCAAAATAATGTGAATCGTATAGTGTAAATATAGCATGGACTGCTGGTAGGTGTAAATATACCTGTTTGGCAAAAGCAATAGGGTGTGTCTCCCAGTGAGCACCAATACTCAGGCAAAATCAATAAACCAGACTGATATATATAGGGCAGACCTTACAGTTATAACGGAGAACACTACTTGATACCATTTGGACAATACGAGTCTTAATGATTCGAGGGGTTTGAATAGCTATACATAGAAGGGACACATAGTGACCGTTGGAAGTACTACTGTGTTGCGGATTGGATGTGAGATCAGGCGGACTGTCAGAAGAAAGCTTACTCTCCATCGATTGGAATTGTGAACCTTTGAATCTTAAATCATCATCGCACCGGCCACTGTACACATTTATGTGATCCAAGAATAAAACCTGATGCACAAAGGTAGAAATTAACATTTGCTTTGTGCATGTCTATTGAATTAGTGTAAGAGCCACCCGATGAATATACGTGATGGGGATTCTTCCAAATTGCCTAGTTCATGAAAATATATAATAATGGCCAGTGCCGCTGGTAAGTGTTGATATACCTGATGACAATGATCATCGGGACACACTTCCCCGCAAGCACTGAGGCCCTGGGAGAAAATCGATATTAGACTGCTTTATAAACGAGAGTGTCGGGGAGTCGAGAGAGAGAGAACAGTAGCACTTGGATCAATCGGATCGGGAGATTTGGAAGGGGTTCAGATAGCCTTACACCCGCGGGGACATCTGGTGACTCATACTACATTGTGCAAAACGGCTGAAGGAGAGAACGAGTGGACTCTACGGAGGAAGCTTACTCCCTTCCAACTGAACTGTAATACCTTGGATTCATTGCCTTCACGAGCAGCTGTACGCATCACTATAACACCCAATAAACCTACCGCACTGCCAAACGTTGTTCATGTTATGGATTGAGTGCCCATACCTTGGACTCGCTCACCACTCGACTATCCTTCCCATTAGAGACAATATCAACTGTAATAATTATATCGGACAATGCACGGAAATGATAATCAACCTCAAATGAAACAATAGCGTTCACTGACTTTCAGCCATGTGTTGTTCGCGTCGTGGATCTGAACGCCCATTTCGTGAACTTATCTGCCACTTGACTAGCATTTACATAAGAAGAGATAAGGGCAATTTCGTTGAACATTATAAGCACAGTTCCCCTATTATTAGTTAACCTCATAACAACAACTAGCGTTCAGTATGAAGAATTTAGAAACAAAGAAATTTGGATCATTGGTGATCTAGATAGGGGAAATGGTAATACTACATGCCTGATACTGTGACAGATTTTTAAGGATATCCGGCCTGAAGCAATTAATAAATTTCCCAGCCCTATCAAGACCACAAACAGTGACCACACATCTAGCTGTGGTACATTGGGTCATTTAATAAGTGACTATCTACCAATTAATACTATAAGGAAACATACATATATACCCATAAAAAGTATGAAAGGACTTGATGGAGGACATATAGACATTATGATAAACATGTCCCTGTTTACACTCTTATAACTGTATTACTGGAAAGAGTTTTATAGTATGATTAATCCTAATGAGAAATGGGATATCATACAAACAAAGATAACTATATCAAGGTGCATGCTGGGTAATATGTCGACAAACTATCGACAAAGTATAGAAATTTTCGTTAATCATATCATAATTTGTGGTCAAACATAAATCAATATGAACCATTTTCTCATTTTGTATTCATATGTATTTTTTATTTTTGTAGTTGGTTTGAAAATTCATTCATTAAAGATTAATTTAAATGTGTATTTTCTATGCATTTCCTTGTGTTTTTCTCAACAAAATCAGTCAAAATTAACCTGCAGGTACCAAAAGTGCTGCAGATCAGCTATCCTTGGTAGGGAGAATTAAATGTAGGTGCACTTACACCCCCCCCCCCCCCCACTTGCATACCTGCACACACACTTAAGGGAGAACCCCACTGCATTCCCACCCCTCACCTCTTCCCGGAAGCTTATGGAGGAAAGTCGCCTTGTTATGGCTCCCTCCCCAAAAAATAGATGCTATGGGACGAGGAAGAAGGCCGAGGAAGCTAAAGGAATCTGGAGTAGTTACTCAAAGCCCCCTCTACATCCAGGTGGGCTGGTACTGAGCCTGTAGAACCTAGGAAACAGGCTGTGAAGAGGAAGCAGACAAACAATGTGGACTGCATGGATAGGTTTGACACTCAGCTCACAGCCCTGACTGCTATGATTGTCCAACATGTGCTCAATGCCACCCCAGGACAGAAATCTGGTTAAGCTGTCTGGTCTACCCCTGGTTATACCACTGGCTCTAAAATGCCTATGCCTATGCCCACCTGGAGGAACCTGTTGCCAGTCCCAAAGCCAGGCCTGACTGTGGGAATCCCCCTCAACCAGAGGTGACACCCGCCTACGGGCTCATCAGCCCTGCCGCCCCCTGCCCCCCCCCTCTTCCTGAGGCAGGCTTGACGAACCCTGCATGGCCAAACACCTATAGCTCTGTTGAGCAAGAAAGGACTGAAAAACTTAAAATGTGTTATGCCCTATGATAAAAGCTGATTGTTATGTCATAATATGTTTCTGTGAATGTCTAATCTATATCTGAGAATTTCCAAACATATTTTCCTCATGACATTTAGTCCTGGTGGTATATTTAAGTGCTCATATTTTTATAATCAGATCCCTTTGATTAGAAAATAAAGTCACATGGACCTAGTTGAGGTGCTGAAGACCCTGGAGCCATCACTTGGCTCCACTGGAGGTAAGAAGCCTAGGGTCTACAAATCTCACATGTTTTTACCAACAAGGTTTAAACCAAAAAAAAAACAGCGGAGAGGGAGGACTTGTTCTTCCCCCTCTAAGTAAATGGCATGACTGGATTCATACTGAATGCTATGGATGATCAGGCCTCCCGCCCTGCTGCTATATGTAGGCACCTATGGGAGGTGGCTGAGGACGTGACCGACTGCCAGTGAAAAGAGGTTAAGAGGTGGACAAAGGCCATATTTTGCCATATTGCCCAGGACCTGGTCCAGTTACAATGAGATACAGCGGGAGAGAATGAAGCTGTCCTATAGTGCACCACCCCAACAGTGTACAGTTACCCTCTGCCTGGCATTTAATAAACAGGAATGCAAGGAAAAGAATACACACTGAACAGTGGGAGTTCAGTACAAGCATGTGTGCGGTTATTGTTGCTTCAACAATGGGGGCTTTTAGCCCCACCTGGCAAAGCTCTGCACTATGAAGAAGAATCACAAAGCACAGTGCAACCCCCACCAGCTCACTGCCAACAGGGCCCCAGCTGGCCGGCTCCTATCGGCCTCCTTCAGGATTACCCTACACTAACCATCGCGGTCAGCCCCACTCTTGTGTAGTGGGGCTGAAAACAACTGCCCATTCAAAACTGGAGCAAACCCAACTGAAGTTCTGGGACACAAAAAATACAATGTGCACACATAAATTACACCCACCTGTGTATTAAGAACTGTTTTTCACACCATGGACACCTGTTTATATGTGAACAGCATGCTTTTTACTCCACATTCAGTGTTTGATATTGACATACTTGGGCTAGTTCCAACATGGCTTCCTCTATGGCAGAAAGGGTCTCACCTTCAAAGAAATTCAATGTTTTTTTAGCACTTATGTCTATGGACTGCACTCCATCCCCACTGCAGAGTCGGGGATGGATATTCCATCTAACCCTACACTGGCTGTCATATATAACAAGGTTGTGCACGTAGGATTACCCAATGCACTCGGCCCCTGCTCTCGGGTCCCATCGGGCCTTTGTGTCAACAAGTGGGTTCAATTGGCTATGGGTCACCCAGACGACCAACTGGTACTGGATGGAGTTTACAATGGCTTCAGTATGCAGTATACAGGTCCACCGAATCCCAAACACTCCTCAGTGGAGGACTACCCCTGTCAGGTCACGGATTACATAACAAAGGAAGGATCGCATATGGCCTTAATTGTCCATTCACCATGAGCCCCTTTCGGTGGGTTCATGTCTCACCCCTGATGTAGAGGGCGAAGTCTGCGGATAAACCAGGACGAGTGACATATCATTGTTGATTTGTCATACCCAAAGGGAAATGATGCCAACTCACACATTGCCAAGAATGTGGTAAACAGCTACACCTACAACCTTGCCTTGCCACCATAGACTAGGTCATGGCTATTATAGCTGACATGCCCTATGGCTGCTATGTCTACTCTGTTGGCATAGCATATGCACACTGCAACTTCGGCAGACGACCCCCTCGACTGGCCATTCCTCAGAATTGCAAGCCACGGGAAAGTATACATGGATGGCGCCATGCCATTTGGTGCCCATCTCAGCTCCCTCTACATGCAAAGAGTGGCAGTCTCAGCTCAAGGCCTCTAGGTTCTCATTTATTTAGAGGACGCCGAAGGAGTGGCCAGCACCTACGAGGATGCCCTCGATCAGTACCATAATCTCCAGGATGTGTCGGGCCATCTTGGTCTACCTTTGGCCGTCAACAAGATGAACCCTCCTTGCAGGGCCATCCAGTGGTTAGGCATTACCATCAACATCGATGCCAGGACCATCTTGATCCCCAACCAGAAGGTCCATCAGATAATCAATGACATGGATCATCTTCACTCCATGACATGCATGGATAGGCGCCAAGCCCAGTTCTTGGATGGAAGGATAAACTACCTAGCTAGGGCCTGCCGACTGCCGTGCCTCTTCATGTCATGTATTCTGGCAAACCCTCATGAGCATCCCCTTGGTCCTACGCCATTCTCGGCTGGCACAAAAGCCGACACCAAGTGGACTTACTGTCATGCCCGTCCCTGCCCCAAAGCTTGTCACCAGAGACCTTGTATGTATATATAGGATATATCGAGACTAGAAAGCCAGGAGTAAACCTGTTATACACCACAGGCCTGCCACCTGGGTGCTGGTTGGATTTGATTTGGATTTACCATTATGTCTGTGGTAAAAATTACCTGTGAGGTGCCACCTGCCATTTTAAAAATACATTTGTAATGATCAGACCATGGTCGTGGTTGACCAGCTTGGTTCCAACCAGCCACTAGGGGAATGAGCACATAGGCCCAAAGAAAAGCTTTCCAGTCTCTTTATATGCTATATATATACATCCAAAGTCTCTGTTGTCATAGAGGTGGACAGCTGCATGGTGGGAGGTGGTGCACACAACGGATCCTGCTGCTACACCTATGCCTATGCCCCCCCCAAAGCTGACACAAGGCCACGATATATCCCAGTGGTCCACCATCCCAGTTGGAGGCCATTAAGGTCTGCTATTAGGGACTTCATCTCCAACCTTGATACAGGCAGCACTGTGTTGGTACACTGTGACAAACAGGCGGCGGTGGCCGTCTATAGCAGGTAGGGGCAGGGACAAGGTATCCTTGGTCTTTGCTATGGCCCTGTGGAGGCACGCGGCTGACTGCAACATCAACCTGACCTTTGTCCACACCCCTGGGGTTGGCATGACCACAACGGACATCCTCATCCACGCCCTAATCTCCACGGGCGTGGAGGCATGCACGGCAGTGCTCATCGCTGACAAAGGCCTAAAATACATAACTATCCATCATAACCGGTTTTCTGTATGCTTCCTTCCCCTATTGCCGGATACCACACCCTCCTCCTAGGAGAAGAGAGGATCCAGAGGGAGGCGTACTGACTATGAACAGTCTAAGCATGCAAAAGAGCATTTGTGGCCCTGCACAAAGGTAGAAATTAACTCTACCAGACTGCTATAAGAAGCGAGAGCGTGATGTAAGGGCAGAGAGAAAATCATTAACGTTTGGACAATACGGATCGAGAGATTCTAGGGGTTTAGATAGCTACACAAACCACAGGGACATCTGGTGACTTACATGAGAATTACTGCACTACTGTTGGATGTGAGATTAGGCAGACTCCAAGGAGAAAGCTTACTCTTCACTGGATTAGAATTGTGACACCCAGAAGACCTATCATCTCTTCATTGGCAAATGTACGCATCATCGTATCCACAAATAAACTTGACCTACTGCCAAACGTTGTTCATGTTATTGATTGAGCGTCCATCTTGTGAACTCACTTACCACTTGACTAGCACCCATTAGGAATAGTAATATCAACGACAGTGAATATCTCGGACAATTCCCAATTCTGGCCTTCACACTGTCAACATCCCTCCTCCACCTATGGGAGTTCCGGGAAACCCGGCCGGTTGCACTGTGAATCTAAATCCTGAATCCGGTGAGTAATTTAATACTGACACAAACACTTCCTTCCTTAATCTCCGACCGGAGGCTGATGACTCACATGAGACAACAGATAACAATCACAGTGATTGCATTATCTCGGCATCAATTTCTTTTGAAGAACCTGTGGGTCCCCCCGATAGTCACCTGAGCTGTGCCCAGCCACAGCCAAGTGGCAATGAGCTTGACACCACACTTGACAATCTCTGCTATCTGGACACATCTGTGAGATCATCCCTCAGCGAGGAGAATTTCAGCACTCCTAACCGCACCAAGAATATCAAGGGTAAGTCCCGACCTAGAGTTAGGTTCGTTTGTAATCCACAACTTACACCTAACAGAAGGAAGGAACAACGAGCTCTTGATAATGACGAAGAAAGTCTGTCCACTAAACACTCTCGATTATCATCTACCGTTGTAGACACTAGCCATGATAGAAAAAGTTTCATCAGCAGAATCATGCGAATCCCATCCAATATGGGTACCTACGCTCACCCTGTTAAGAAAGGCCTTGACAAACGTAGTAGAGTCCCCCTTCATCGAGCACGTCACCGAACAACACTACCTCGATGCCCTGGACGCCGAGTCGGAACCTAAATGGTACAAGGCGAGACGGGTCCTGACTGCAGCCGCAAGATCGAGTTACAGATGGAGCTGGCTGGCTGGCCTCGACTTTCAAAAAACTCCCAGACTGGGCTACTGGACTCGCCCTGGGCATGAGATGACAACAAGCTGGAGGATACGATTTTTGATATACGCACCAGGGCAGCCAATGATGTCCTGGAAGCGGTCCTCATTCACACCCGGGACCTCTCTTTTGCCCAACAGGCAGAGGGAGACAAGCTCCTTAACGAAGTTGAGCATGCCTTTACACAAAGCCAGGTTGGGCACAGCCGTGCCGACTTAACCGAATACACCGAAAAGGAGTTGGCGACTCTTCCAAAGGAACTCAAACACGAAAAGGAACTTATGCTGCTCAATCAGCCAACCTTGAGCAAGATGATCGAAATACAACCAGAGAAAAGAGTTCATCCTAACCAGGTCAACAACCCAAGCTCGGCGACCATTACTCAACCACCCCCAACGACACCATCCCGTCACCCCGACGCAGAAACTGACCAGTCGTGCCCTCGCCAGACCGTAACACGACCGACCAGGCCCAATCGAGGACAACACACCACCAGTACAAACAATAGGGCCTCGCAAGAACAACCTTACACCCCGACACAGCCAAACCGTGGCCGCAAGGGGAACAGAGGAACCCTGTCAAGAGGCCGCCTACGCCCCAACGCGCAATCAACCAATAACACTCGTCCACCAAGTACGGCGACCAGGGGAAGCCGTCAAATGAATCGGGCTGGCCGAACGACCCATCGCGATCCCGACCAAACGCCGTCTAGGTCACAATACCAAGATAGAGCAACAACCGAATACCGCCCAGAACTGACGACCCCTTTTCGGCTGCGACCCCGGACACGAGGTCCGATACGGAGGCAGGGGTACGAACCCCCGTTCCACCACCCGTACGTTCGACACCAGGAGGACTAGCAATGCACCTATCAACCGGAACACCTAGAAGACAGACTACGAGACCGTGCCCCCTCGGATTACCGACCACTTCCGCTTGCCCCCTATCAGGATCTAGGCCTGGACAGGTACCGGGACTACTACTATTAGGCCCCTTTTTGAGGCCACACCCCCACCCAACATTTGGTTTGTTGAATAAATGCTCCGAACGCAAAACGACTCAACTTCTTATTTCTAATCAAGTCACCAGTAACGGCCCACCGGCTCCGGCAGAAAATGAGTCGCCGAATATCCAAAAATCTCTGATGTTTCTAAAATCAAACTTAAATCAAACTCGACTTGGGTTCCACCGAATGGCCTGACTAATCTAGAGAACATTATAAGTATTAATGAGCTAGATATCCTAAATTCAACAATCTACTCACCCAAAAACTATAATATACCCCGTGGCTAACGGGGCTGCATCCGCGCTTTAGCACGAAATACAGAAATTGTCATTAAACAGGCCGACAAAGGTAGGGCTGTCGTAGTCCAAAACAAAAAGGACTACGTACATGAGGGAGAAAGACAACTGAGCGACACTAGGTTCTACAAAGAAACCCCAACAGACCTAATGGTGACTCACAACAATCAAGTTCTCCACCAACTAGAACAGATGAGGTCACGGGGTGAGATAACCGAAAAGACTAAACGATTTCTAACGACAAGTGAGCTGCGTATAGCGCAACTGTATCTACTTCCGAAAATTCACAAAGGGACAAAACCGGTCCGGGGCCGTCCAATTGTGTCCGCGAATGAAAGCCCGACTGAGAGAATCTCCGCGTTTGTCGACCATTTCTTAGCCCCCATCGTCCGGAGTGGTAAATCATACCTACGTGACACAACAGATTTCCTCATGAAATTGAAAGACGTAGACGACCTAACAGGTTCCGAAATTCTTTTGACATTGGATGTCACTTCTCTTTACACGAACATCCCCAACAAGGATGGCTGCGACGCAGCCTACCAAGCACTATGCAAACACCGACCACTCGGGACTCATCCCAGTAACCTTTCCTTACTAGAGCTCCTGGCACAGGTACTCACCTTAAACAACTTCCAGTTCGATAATCGTAACTTCCTCCAAATCGGAGGCACCGCAATGGGAACGAAAGTCGCACCCTTGTACGCGAACGTCTTTATGTCTGATTTTGAGGAGAAATTTGTGTATACTTATCGTCTCCAGCCAAAAATCTGGCTACGCTACATAGACGATATATTCTGTATCTGGCAACACGGTGAACATGAGCTCGAGAAATTCACTGACCATCTGAACAGCGTCCATGACACCGAGAAATCTACCACAAGTATTAACTTCCTCGACACGACTGTTCACCTGAACGAGTGCAACCTGACGACCACCTTATATTGTAAACCAACTGATCGAAATAACTACCTACCGTTTCACTCTGCACACCCATACCACTGCAAAAAAGGGCTCCCGTACGGCCAATTCCTGCGTATCAAACTGCAATTTGCAGTAAACAGACCGACTTCGTCTCAAACTGCGCCAAGAAGGCAGCCCTTCTGATACAGAAAGGCCATCCAGAAACATTACTGGTTGAAGCCTTCGATAGGGCAAACAAGATAGATAGGTCAACACTCCTCAACAACACATCAACGGACCCTTCTTCCTCACTACAACCTTCAATTCGTCGACAAGAATCCTATGTGACCAAGTAGGCAAAACATGGGACCTTCTGGATTGCTCATCATCCACCCGCCACCTCTTTGAAAAGGGGTACAAGACTGGCTACAGGAAACCAAAGAGTCTAAGAGACATCTTAGTACGGGCGAAACTGCTCCGGGAAAATCCCACCGAACAGCCAGTAGCCACATAGGAGAAAGCCAAATGCAACAACAAAAATTGCCGCTACTGTCCACGGCTGAACCGCAGCGGCACGATCAAATCTCACATCACCAAACGTGACTACTACACAAGACAAAATGTTGATTGTAACAGCAACAACTTAGTCCATGCCATCAAATGCAAAAAATGCGGAAAACAGTATGTGGGCCAGACCAAAAATAACCTGAAAACCAGGTTCAAAGCCCACTTCTACTGCATCACCGGAGACGCTAGAAAGACCGAGGTTTCGCGACATTTCAACTCATCCGGACACGAGGGTCTGGACGATGTGGAAATATATGTCCTTCAATTCTGCAACTTGGCACCCGACAAAGACTCTTCCCTTAACCGGAAGCTTAATGCAGAATTCCAGTGGATCCACAGGCTACGGAGCTAAATCCCAATGGGTCTCAACGCCATTGATAACAGCTATTAATAAACTTTGTTGCTCGACATCTGATCACCCAAATTTGCTAACCTACGACCAACCCAGTCACCCAATCCGTGATCTTGTTGACAACATGCTTCAATAAGGATGGAACGTCACACTGCCTAGTCACCTAAACTTATACATTCACATCTGGATATTTGGTCAATCAGCTCTTTATGTTCTACCATATGCCTGAGTACTGTGTGCATGTCACGCCCCTAGACAAAAGATCCTGTGTGGACACCGTGTAACTCAACCTTACATACGGCCTGATGAGGTGTTTACCGAAACCGTGCACACCACCTGATGACCCCACTTCTCCATTTTTAAACCCGGACTGTGTAAGACGGGTTTGGGGTTGCAAAGTCAATTTTGCTGGTCAAACCTTAATAAGATATCGGCTAGTAGCCCTCCCGAGACTTCCTCACCAGCGGACTGTGTAGGACACTGTGAGGCTAGCCTACAAACAAAACATACCAGATATCTTAGGTGATTACCCGGACCGCGTAGGACGGGTAACTTTACCTTTTCTATCAATACAGGTCATTACATCCAAATTGGGATAGGTGGTTCAGGAAGAACTGTTCAAGTTGTCCTTTTACCGACCCCTTTAGCAGAGTGGCCCCTGCCGCCGCTACACCTTTTGAGACTGCCCTTTGTGGCCCCTGCCACCGGCCTTCTCCCCCTCAAACCCCACCACCCTAAATCCCAATACCCCTTACCAACCCCAGAAGTTGGCGGAAAAAGACATGAATATTCATGACACATGACCTACACTGACCAATCAGGTGAGCCGCTAGGCAGAGTGCGGTGTTGAACAGTGGAGAGTCCCCCACTACACGGTTGCCTTCCAAGGAGAGAGGACCCTTCGTTCCACATTCCCAATAACTACGATTAACCATAAGCATACTCTAGCGTTCAGCCCGTTGCACAATGGATTTTTGTTGTGAGGATCAAACAACGAAAGCACAAACTTTTGCTTAACAACGAAATGTTTCGTTGTAACGAAAATGCAATATCTCTGGTTCTAATGAATGAAATTTAAATCTGTAAACTGTTATAAAAAGGGGAAAAAATAGAAAACATCAGTAAAAGTTACAGCTCTTTGAGGGCATTCTTAATATAAAAAAAATGTGTCAAAAGTTTGTTGTTAAGATAAAAGTAACAACGAAATGTTTCGTTGTTCTTTTATTTTCTTTGTTAAAAAAATCATTGTGCAACGGGCCACTGGGCTCTTTTTTGGCTTCTCCCTCTACTTTGGCACAGACCAATTGACCCTTCACTGCCTGCATCACGAAACCACAACAATGGTCTGGCAGTCAGGCCTCGTTACCCCCACTGACCTAATGACCCACAGTACGTAGGCCAGTTCAGCCTGGCAGGCCTTTGCCCACAAGCTGGCCCAGGACTCAGTTGTTGCCTTGGCATTTGTCACCCTCCACCACTGAACTAATTGTTTTGGTTTGGGACAGAGACCCTAGTTAACAAGACAGTGTTGGTATTATAGTCACACACATAGTGACTTACAAACATTTACTTTAATTGTTACAATGTCTGTTACAATTACTCTTGTTCACTAGAATAAATTTGATTATCCCAAATCATCCCAAATCACTTATAAATATCTATAATTTTTTAGGGGTGGGTGATAGCTTTAATGACATGTGAGTTATGAAAGATAATACCCCTTGGATACACATGAAAACCTAGAATTAATAAATGATTGCAACAAGTTGAATAAATGAGCGAGAGGTTGTCAAGACCAAGAAAAAACTTCTCAAGGCCCCTGACAAGGGGAACCACTGAAACATAAAGGAGGCCATTCATGAGTATCTGCTCTGAAGGGAGGTTTTGGGCTGGACGAACCAACACAAATCAACACAGGAATAAAGGTTTTGATCATCATGTGTTTTGGGTGGTGAACAAAATATTGCTGTTTACAATTTAAAGTGGGGACATTAGAAAGGAAAATGGATAGTGAGGGTAACACCTACCTGCAACCAATGCAGCGCCTCCCTTGGACCCGTCAGGCCGAATCTGGTGATGGTGAGCGGGCATTTGCCCTAAAGGCTTGAGGGAATGGAGGTCTATGATAAGACCTCTACATGTCCCTCATGGCCAAGTCCAGGAACAGTCTTGAATGTTCATTTTTCCGTAATGTTAATCATCACCCTGAGGCCATCAATCAGGCCAGGTTTGTGTCACAAGTCATAACAAGCTTGGCAAAATACTGGAGCTGGCTGGGAAGCAGGTGGACATGGACCATCCCTTGTCTAAACACATGGGCTGTAAGTCTGTTGCGGGTTTGCTTGATGCTGGCCTGCCCCATAGGATGGTCACAAGCTGAAGCAGCCATAAGTCAGCCGAGTCCTTCAAACGTTACAGCACCCAGGTCTCCCTCAGCAGCAGATGATGGGGAACATTGTGGCTGGAAGGGAAGTCGAACCGCTGCCTGTAAGTGTGAATGAAAAATTATTGGCATAAAGACATAAAACATTTAAAAAGCATATGTAGACTCTTCGTCTCAAGTTTCTAAACTTGTTGACTCTGTCCAGCCAGGTTTCCCACAGTTTCCCCTCTCTCAGCCTACAAGCTCACTTCAACGCTTAAATAATATTAATACATTAAGGAAATAGTGACACTATCATATATAATCCTAATATTCCTAATTTAAGTGTACACCAATAAGACCAGAAGAGAGCAACTGCAATGGCAGTGTCAAATCTGATCATAGATATGAAAGTCTATAGATGTTGGTAAAACTATATTTGCATAAAATCATTTAATTCTAGAGTGCAACCAGTAGAAATTTGGCATAGGTGGTCACCTTGCTCAAAAGATTTGAGGTTGAGTGGATTTCCTCAACTTCTTCTTTGTTGAATCGTAAGCGATGCTGGATGCATTTTTTGCTTCCCTCTCCACTGCCCACTGTTGCTGGACAACAAAGATACATTAAATTTATGGCACTGATGCATTTTCCGCTAACCAAATCATAATTATATTAATAATCAAACCCATGAGAGGCTGCTTCACTTTCTGGCCTGTGTTCATCATGTGAAATATGTTAGCATATGATGGTTTTATCAAATTACGCACTGTAGTGCAAAAATGGGGCATCAAGTTTCAGCCACTTCTAATAACTTTTCTGTGCTGAACATCTCCGGATCTTTAGATTCATATATTTTTTGATAGAACTTTATCAAAATAGAAATGGAATCTGTCAAAACAGTGACGTCCTTATTGCAGGAATATCTGCATATTTAGACTGTTTCAGCCTGCCATACCATTTGATGCATATATACTATGTGGAAGGCCCCACATGAGAAGGTATTGTGACATCCTGCTTTGTCCTTGTATAAATTATATCCCTTTCTCAAATACATTGGTGAGAGCACCAACCCTTGATAAGTTTTTGATAAATTTTGCAAAAACAAGACTTACCTGAAAACTATCATGTCTCCATGCACATTTCGTGAATAAGTATATAGTTCAATTTTGAGTGCCTTGCATGTGTTCCTTATTTTCATGAAACACTCTGCAAGCAAAAAAATATTAATTTATTTGATAATTCATTAATTTCTTTCTGGCAATTCTGACATTTTCTCACTTATAATTTGCTCAGCAGGTAAATATATATCATATAACATGATTTGTAAAACTGAGAATGGCTGTTGCAATCACAATGATTTCATATGTATTCTAAAAATGTCAGTTCACACTTTTATGCACATTCATCCCATGTTCTCTTATGAACTGTGACTGAGCTTTAGAAATAATAAGGAAGCTTTACGTAGATGGTGACACACTAATGTTCATTAACAAAGTTACCATTTTGTGGTTGGTTGGTCATCACATGTTGTGTTCTTCATTGCATCTAGGGTTGTTCCTTCTAGTATTACAAACTTGCTCAAAGTTAGTTGCTGAGTTGACTATTGAACATTGATTATATTCTTGTCAGCTTTTTCTAAATGCTCTTTATAATCAAATGTTCATCCTCTGTTTTCATTCATGTTAACACTGCTTCTGTGAGTATAATCATATATTTCACTTAGCTTATCTTTTGTTTCTCATGCTCTTTTCTTTGGTGATATACCTTCTTTTCTTCTAAGGGATAGCTTTCCCTTAATGCAGGTGGCAAGATTCATGTTATTTCAATTTTTCCTTTTTCTTCATGCAATATCAATTCCAGGGCATATTGCTTTCTGATATCCTGTTGCATTATCTGTTTTAATTTTTTCTTCCATATTCCCTTGGTAGATTTATTGACTACCCATTATGTCAAGCCAGACAACACTGTTATTTTGAAAGCCTTCTGTTATTTCTGCAAAACAATACTTTAACTGTAAAGCAATCTTCAAACTCAATAAGGGGCATGAACTGTTATATCTAGCCACCACAAAAGGTCCATATCTAAGATAAGAATGTAACAAGTCAAAAGTAACATTCAAGATAGATAAAACTACAATCACAGATACAGATGTTGAATAGCAAGTAATTCGGTCTCTTGATTTTGTGTTTTACTAAAATAAGTATCTTTGCAATTTTTTCTTGTAGATCTTCAAGGCTCAAGATTATATTTATAAAAGTTGACGTAAGAAGAACAGAAACATATTCAATAAAGCCAAATAAAGATGGTCTGGAGGTAGCTTGGCTGTGTGGTGAGCCTATACTGATGTCTTTGTGTGTGTTGCTTAGCAATGTCCTCTGAGAATCTGATAGCAGCTATCATGTGCAAGTATCTGAAAATAAGAAAATTCAGTGGTGAATGTGTGCGGGCAATCAAAATTTATCTGCTTAATCTCATTCTCTTAAGGAAATAAAATGTTCATTTATTGAAGACACACATTGAACCAATTGAATTGTCAAATTCTAGATCAGTTTACTATTTACTTTGGCAAACAAATGGTACATGGT
Organism: Lepidonotus clava; assembly: GCA_936440205.1. NCBI lineage: Eukaryota > Metazoa > Annelida > Polychaeta > Phyllodocida > Polynoidae > Lepidonotus > Lepidonotus clava. The sequence goes on from OW387138.1 coordinate 48,580,769, forward strand.
GCACTGAAGGTGTTGGTTGCCAAGTAAACTTTGATTAAAATACCTAGTTTTAAGGTAAAAAGTCAATGAAAATCAAGAAAAGTATAAAATTGAATGGCAACAATGGCAACAATAATCTTAAAATTGTATAATAGATTAAACATATAAAACAACCTATAAAAGAAGTAAAATGTAATAATGTGAAGTTCTCATGAAGATATTCGCATGAGAAAAATAGGAAGTGCTCATCAATAGCAGTCAGAAGTGGTGAACAAGGGTGTTGTTTATGTTTATTCTATGTTTATGATGGGGATAGGTAATAAGCAAGTTTCTCCTTTTATCATGTGTCTCTCAAATTACGCTTTAGTCTGATTATTCACACAATGTGCCAGTGAAGTAGTAGAAATTTCACTACATTTAGGTCATTGAATCTAAGTGAAGACACTCAGAGCTTGCAGAGGTTTAAATGTTTATTTGAGACTCTAAGTACAAGTCCTTCATCACATGATGAATTCTGGCTCTAGTAAGATGGTACCTCCTATACAGAAAGCAAGAGTTCAATCGATGTAGTTCTCCCCCAACGTTATACTCTTTACTGGTCACGAGACAAGACCAGTCTGTCAACCAACCTAATATAGATAATGTTTGTCTTTTCTTTTACCTGACTGAAAGAGACCTTAATAAAGGTTTTCCCTCTCTGAGGAAATCAATCAAATCAAAATAAAGTTGATAAAGAACACCTTTTGGCAAAGGAATGTTTCTTCATTCAAAGTATCAATTATGGATATACCCACACTCCTCTTCCACTGAGACCTAAACATATAGAGTCCAGAGACCAAAGAGATTCTTCGGTTATTCATCAAGTGAGGTCTAACCCCAAGATGCCCTGAGATGGTTCTGGTATCTTGTAGTCCTGCAGGAATGGTTCCATTATGGGAGAAATCAAAATGATAAATCAAATAAAACCCTTTGCTCTAATTGTTACTTCTGTCATTTGTCATATTCCTGTGTGTTCTATCTACCTAAAGTACAGCTTATGTCTGTCTCATTGGTTCACATGGTCCTCCACTTGGAGCCCCACATTTATAACCACCCCAACCAGGGCCTCTCGTGTGACTTCATAATTACCACCGGCCTCCTACTCACTTGGCTGCCATTCAATAGACTTACTTTGACTTTGTTTTGTGACCCAGCTTAAGGTTAGACTACGGTGATGAACAGTTAATTTACCAAAATTGCAATATCTCTGTGGCTATTGGCGATATTTTAACATATGATACATCAGATGAAAGCTGGTAATTTTCTTTATCTTATCATATATGATAGATTAAGGGAAGATATAGATTTGGGAAAATATGAATTAAAATCGTATTTTTTCACTTTTATTTTTTGAACCAAGATGGCTAATTCAATATTATAATTAGGTTTACAGATTTGAAACTTTGTACTATTGTCCATAACATTCATTTGGAGGGAACCGTGTCTCAGATTATCAATTAAGGCCGTAGTTTTGTTCCTATGACAAAAAACGGGTAACTTTATGTCTTTTTTTGTCAATTTTTATAACTTCATTTTCTAGATTTCATAAAATCAAAACTAGGGCCTAAAAAAGAAATCTGAGACACGGTTCCCTCTATATGACTATCATCTATATGCATACGAAATATTATAGGTTACCATTCATTATTGATTGAGATATTTCAATTCAAAATAATTAAGTAGTAAACATGATTTTTTACATTTCTGATCAATTTCTATTTCTACTCTAAAACTCATATTTATATCATTTATATCAAAAGATAGATTATTTCAACATATATCTAATGATATGTAATAGATATTAAGATAGATAGTAGGAAATAATTATTCTACTATTTTGCAAGACCTGCGAAATGGTCCCCCATCACAGTAGTCTAACCTTAAAACTGAAAATGCTGGGTACTAGGGTGAACCCCAGGGATGATATCTCTCTGCAGTCAAGCATAGTGAGTAGCCGATCAACGAGTGGGGCCAGGCCAAATAATGAGGAAAGGAATACATTCAGCACTGAGAGCATACTATGTGGTCAGCCTGACATGGTGGCTGACAGATTGACTGCGGAAGAAGTCTTTCATATGCTAGCCTAAAAAATGGACAAATTACTAAACCGGCCAATCAGGCCACCGACAATATATGAGGAATTCCACACCAAACTATAGACTAAGTGGATAGTGTGTACAAGCCCTGATATCACAGTGGAGGTGGGAACAGCCAATGAGGCCATGCTACCTTGTTCAGTTGGGCACAATGGAGCGGGAGGACCCAAGTTACTACTCCTTTGAAGAGGAGCAGGTAAATGCAGCCCCATAGCTCATGCAACAGTAAGGTTAGTCAAATGTCATTTCCTATTTCTTTAACATTAGAACTCTCCCTTGACTGTTCATGTATGTGGACCACCCTGGATTACTGAGAGTTAACCCTTTTCACCTGCCAGATGTTTTGATGCCAACCAATACACGCCAGGTGCATTGAGGCATCACGAACCAAAACACACCATATTCTCTGAGGCGTCTCTTCTATAAGTGTCATTATTTAAAGGAATTTAAAGCAAAGTATTCAAAAATAAATAGCAGTAACTGTTTTGAGACAAAGAAGTAATCCATGACATAATATAAATAAGGATAGAACTGTTTAGAATGATATGTTTTCTTATATTTGGCTTGATTTAGGTCTAGATAGGTGCTATTATGTGGTGTCCTCTGAAAATATTTACTATGATAGTTTTGGCAGGTTTTTGAATCATGAATGAAAAGTAGGTTGCATAGTGAAAAGGTTAAGGACAAAATGCTGTATAAGCACAAAATGAACTTTACTGAATATATGTAGTGGCATTTACGTGAATGCTACAGTATTAGTGAGTGTGCTCATGGAAAGAATGCCCCCACCTGGTCAGGCACTTAGGAGAAGTGGCAGTGGGAGCATGATCTGACAAAGTGTTTCAGAAAGTTGAGAGGAGACAGATTACTTGGGTTAATGACGTTGTCATACATCAGGATCGTATTAGAATTTCCATAGCACCCATAGCACATAGTGCCAGGCCCCACACTGATGCCATGAAGGTTGCCCTGTGTCGGGACTGAAATAACCGTGCTCATTCAAAGCACCTCACGTTGGAGGAAACATAAGCTATGTCCATGAGTGCAAACTATGTGTGGGTGCCACAAACGTTCGTTGTTTAAAGATCACTCATATGTCTGTGGAATGCAACCGAAGTGTGAGGTTGAACAACGATAACATTAGGACAAAGTAGGCAGGTCCACAGACCACAGCAATGGAGCTATACCAATCAACAACTGGTGTTCCTATACCATCAGTACCTGCCAGTAAAACAAAAACAAAACTACCAATAGGGGAGACAGGTTCAGTTTGTGGGGAATCAAATGACGCAGCCACAACAACTACAAGCAGCCAGACAACCAACGAAAAATGACATCAACATGACAACACAGACATGGAAGTTAGAACAGCCATCAATGCAAGGCGTGCAGGTACACAAAAAGTTCGTACTTGATATTTGTCTTACTGACCCAGACTTTGATCTCACATGGTTCTGGTACTCAGATGATAGGCACAAAGAGCTAGACACAGTCACTTCTTTCTACTTACAATAATACAGGTTGGAGCATTGGCCAGATAATATTATGTCTAATGATCCAACCCCCAATCTGAGAAAAAAATATATCAGGCCAATCACTAGTCAGCCAATATAGTCAGCTCACCATGAAAGTAATGTCAATGATGAAGAAATAAAACCAGGGAAAAAGAGCAAGCAGGGCACCTTCCTTCAACGAGAGACAGTATGATGGCCCCTTCATGACACACCTGAAGGCCGATCCCAGCAAAAGGCCAGTCATTTAATCACCCCCGCCGCGCAGCGGCCACCTGGCTGTCAGGCCAGATGCTGGGGGTGGTTATGCCATAGTCACTTTACATGGTTGATTATGACAGCCCTGTTGACCTATCATCACGAATTATGATAAACTCTCAGTAATCAACATACAATGTGTATAATAATACAATAAATAATGTTTTTGATCATTTTGTACAATTAAATACTAAAGTACTTGGGTCAGATTATAGATTTAATGGATTTCTATGCTGTGAAACTGGATTCTGAATGTTGGCAACAGCAAATTCCGACAGGACGATCTTAAGAATCTAGGTCACGTTGCTATGTGTTAATAGGTCACGTTGGCACGCGTTAATAGGTCACGTTGCTATGAGTTACTAGGTCTGTTGCTTGGTTCCATTCCAGATAACTTTGGCAATGCAGGAAATGCCAGGGATCGGCACTAAAACCACAAACCCTCTTGCATATTTATAGCTCATATATAGCTGTATAGTACGTCAAAGTAACTAATGTGAGATAACACACAGAAGGTAATTCTCCCAAGGCTGGAGATAACTTATCAGCGTTTTGCTTAAACATTGAGCTGAAAATCTTGGACTGTTCCGGAAAATCTGGGATGGTTAGCAGGCCTGAAAAGGGTTACACTACAGCTGGCTCTGTGGACCCTTCTTTCACGGCAAGCAGTGTACGGGGTAAGAAGTAGAGAGTTGATCATTTGGCTACACTACAGCTTAATTACTAATAACTAGTACAGGGAATTCCACCAATTGGCACAATCTGTCTATTCTCTGCATGGGGTGATTAAACTTTTTCCGGGGTGATTACCGCATTTTCTTGTTACAGATCTTTCTTTCCCTAATGATAAGTCTATGAATGCCTTTATTAATAGGAACATAGCAACGGGGGAAGAGAGGGACCATTCACTCCTGACAGTTTAAATAGTGGTATATTGTGTCCCAGAAATCAGGTCGGGGGCAACTTTGTTCACCATAGATGGGTATATATAGCGTGGTCATCCTGACACATGGCTTTCCATTGCTCTATAGATATATACATCGATTGGCCTTTATTGAACATCGTCAGGTGGCTGACCCAGGGTATATAACAAAAGGGGCAATATGCACAATGGGTTTCCCAGAAACGAAAATAATATTATTAGCGAAACCTTTCGTTGTTCAATAATAAATTATTTGCAACTATTTTCGTAACAACGATCGTTTTGCAACAATTCTTTTTCTCATAGAGCTGTAACTTTTTTCCTGATTTTTTCCCCTTTTATATCAATTTACAGAATTCAATTTCATTGATTAGATACAGAGATTTTTACTATTTTCTTAACAACAGAATTTTTCATAACAACGGAATATTTTTGCTGTTAAGCAAAAGTTCGTATTGCTATCTTTATTTGATCTTCATAACTAAATTTGATTGTGCAACGGGCCACAGTGGAACCAAAATTATGGGATACATTCCCATTTGGCACCAATCTTGAAAAGCTTTGATTCGTTGTGGTCTTAGTCTGTATAACTTCAAAATGGTTATTGGGCAGTCAGAGTTTTGAGCAACATTCCGGTCTCAATTATAGAAGCCTATGTTGAAATATTCTTTTGATATAATTTTTATGAGAATGTCCTTTAAATCTCACTTTATCAGATTTAAAGGCAGACTTCTTAATTGTGAAAGTAATTAATTCATGATATTGCAGTTACAGACATTAGCATCTCTAATGCAATAAGAATTTGAAAGTATTAGATCAAGACAACTGTCTTTAGTAGCTGAAAATTGTGTAACCTCATGAATCAATTGAGTAACTTCAACGTCTTTAATTGTTCTTAAATATTTTCACATCTGGATTGTTTTTTTGAAATAAGTTAATATTGAAGACACCCAAAATAAAAATATATTTTTCAACAGTGTCAACATTTGATATTGTATGTTCTAAATAGTCCAGTAACGGGTTTATATTTCCAATAGGGGGGCAATACATTATAGCAATTCCAAAGTTTCTACACTTGCCATTCAGTAATTTGATCCATAAGGGCAAAGGCCTCTATAAATTTCTCTGATCTATTAAGATGTTTAAGTGACTGGTCATTATGATTATAATTTTCATTCAAATATAAACATGCCCCTCTTCCTTTCTTACGGTGAGTATCTGGATCATTTTCCATCCAGTTCCTATCATGGGAAAATAATTTAAATTTGTTAATACTCATGAAATCATCAGGAATGCTTTTAGTAAGGCAAGTTTCTAACAAACCTAAAAAAGGTAATTTGTTATCTTGACTGGATAACAACTATAAGATATTATCCCTTTTGTTAATAAGACTCCAAACATTTTAGTGAACTCCATGAAAACCCTTCCTATCTAATAGATCATCTAATAACTCATGCAATGTTTATCATGAAATTAGTCAGACATATGGCTATGTTCCCAAGCATACGGACTTCAAGTAGATAAGATAGGTACATAACAAAATGCTTGTCTGATAAATTGCTTGTAATGCTATCTTCCTTGACCAGGTAACATACAACGTTCTAAAAGCGTTTTATCTCGTTCTAAACTCGTCATAACGTCATATACCAGTTAAGAACATTCTTTTCACGTCATATATGTGACGTTTTCTACTCAAGTGGGAAAGGATGTTCCCAGAATGTTTCAGTATAACATTTTAAGAACAACTTTGTTATAACGTTTTTAAAACGTCATATATAGGTTTTTTATACGATGTTTTATCTACAACCAGTTAAGGACATCCTTCTTAGGACGTCATATAAACACCAACCTTTTCCATATGAGGTTTTTTCGACAACCCACCCCATACACCTAGACTCTTTCTCTTGAAGGAGAGGAGAAATGTTTCCCTTCATCCTCTTGAAGCACACCTTTCACTCCCTATTATACTTATGGTTGGCTCATTTGGTGAGGGATTTCGCTTCAAGAAAAAGAGGATATATATGCACCCCCTGGTGGTATACATCAATACTAAACCTCTATGCTTCAAGAAGAAAACCTCACCTTATGAGCCTCATGTGAGATATAACAGGGAGAATCTTTGCTCTTAAAGAGGAAGAGGGGAAACCTTTCTCTTCTCCTTAGTAATGACGTCTTTTTTCAAACTTATAAAAAACGTTTTTAGAACATCTCAGTAAAGACGTCTTATTGACAATGATGTTGGTAGATTGCAATAGAGGGCAGCACATTAAACCACTAGAGGGCTCCACTGTACTAGATTGACTGATATTGTAAAAACGTTTTTCATTTTAGCCATTATTATTTGAAATGTATGATTTTAGGTGATCCAATTTATTCTTAGGATATGAGAAAAAGTTAGAAAATCTAATTTAAGTAAAATACAATATGATAATGTATTCATAATAGTGCAAAGTGTGGTGCTACCAGATATAAACACCTTTCCTGTGTATGATAAGGATACTTGGCTTTCAGACAGAATCAATATCCAGTCAAAAGCTCAAAAGCTATACACATTACACATTCTACTTGATAGAATATGTGTAGCTTGGCCATGAAGTATCATGAGTTGAGGTGTTATGCATTTCAATATTCCTTATGGGATGAAATGAACATAATGCCTGACCCAAACAAAACTGGTTTTAACCTGGTCAGTAAATTGGTTATATGCTGAGAATAAAACTTTCATTTTAGATGAATTAAAAACGTTTGCTATGGGTTGGGAAAAATACATTTTAAAATTTGGTTATATACTGAGAAAAAACTTTCATTTCAGATGAGTTAAAAATGTTTCATATGGGCTTAGAAAAAACGTTTTAATAACTGGTTATATGCTGAGAATAAACTTTCATTTAAGCTGAGTTAAAAACGTTTTCTGAAAAGACGTTTCGAAGACATTTTTTAATGACATTTTCAAAACCTCTCCAAAACTGGTTATATGTTGAGAGAAAAACTTTCATTTGGGAAGGTTTTCAGGATATGACAGCAGACGTCTTTTGGATGTTCTAAAAACGTTTCTGTGTTACCTGGGTATTGTCTTGTTAGAGTAGTAACATTTTGCTGTGCACTTGTAGCACACATGTAAAATAATTTACACCTTAAATCTAACACTGTGATAGGAATGATTGGTGACAGGACACTTACCCCCCGGACACTTATCCCCTAGGATGCTTACCCCCTGAACACTTACCCCTTGGACACACACCCCCCGGACACATACCCCCTAGGACACTTACCTCTAGGACCCTTACCCCCTAGGACACTTACCCCCGGACACTTACCCCCTAGGACACTTACCCCCTAGGACACTATATATTCTGCATCTGATAACATGGTGAACACGAGCTCAAAAAAGTTAATTTTGTACCTTAACCAGGCGCACAGCTCCATCAGTTCACTGCTGAACAGTCAAACACCCAGGTAAATTTCCTAGACACAACAGTGACACTAGAGGAGCGGATGTTGACAACCAACCTCTTCTGTATACCCACTGACAGGAACAACTACTTACCATTCCATTTGGCCCACCCGTACCACTGCAAGAAAGGCCTTCAATATGGCCAGTTTCTCAGCATACGCCAGATCTGCATCAATATTTCCTATTTCTGTGCCAACTGTGCTAAGAAATGCTGCCTTACTAATACAGAAATGCTACCCTATGCCACTACTTAAAGAATCCTTTGAAAGGGCAGAACAAGACATCCCATTCTTTCTGACAACCACCCACAATCCCATCATCAAACAACTAGGTCATCAGATTGCTAAAGCATGGGACCTCCTTGACAGATCGGCCTCCTCTCGTCACCTCCACACCAAGAGTTTCAAGATAGGGCATAGTAGACTTCAAATTCTCAAAGAGATCTTGGTGAGAGCAAAACTTCGAAACGCTATAGAAGAGGGTGTTACGCAACCAAAACATTTAGATACTGTCTCAGAATCAACAGATCAGGCAACATCCGATCACACATGGCGAGCAAGAGCTACTACACTACATAAAATGTAGATTGCAACAGCCATAACCTGATCTATGCCATTGGCTGCAAAAATGTGGCAAACAGCAAGTGGGCCAGACCAAAAATAGCCTAAAGAAACACTTCCAGGCCCCCTTCCACTACATCATGAGTGACCCAACAAAAACAGAAGTGTCTAGACACTTCAACTCAACTACTCACAACTGCCTAGATAACCTACAGATTTGGGTCCTGTAATTCTGTAAGATCACCCCTGACAAGCTGCTGTCACTCAACCACAAGCTTAATGCTAAGTTCGATTGGATCCATCGCCTTCTCAGCCATTACCAATGGGCCTCAACTCCATCAACAACGGCTAGTAGACCCTATACTAGGTTGTCTCAGGTCCACTGAAATCATAAGTATCCTTCATGACCTAACCCGACAACTTTACTAAGGGATCAACCTAGCCAATCAACAACACAACACTAAGAGGATGAAAACGATTAACTGACTAGAACAACCCAAAAAAGTTCTGGTCTGTGTGAGACAGACTTAGGGTTGATGCACTGGTCCTTACCCTCATATTTTTCACCCCCTGTCGGTGTGCCCTAAAGGGGGACCCTTGCCCTTACCTGTACTGTGTAGGACAGCAAGGGGACAGTACACTGACGCACCACTGCCCCATCATGTATCTGTTCCATGTAGGACATACACTTTAGGAAATGGAGTACAGTGAAAAACCCCAAAGCCCATTCATCAATATCACACCCCTAAGTATGTCCCCTATACTGTGACAGTTTCTGGGATTTCCAGCCTTATGGAAATGCCTATTCATGGCTCTAGAGCCTTTATTTAGCTTAGAAATCATAAAAATAAGAAAATTAAGCTAAATCCATGCTATAAATGAAATTTTTCATAGTTTTCATTTCTGGTGAAATTTTTTTGGATTTTTCGCATTTTGTTGCCATGGTTACCAGAATGTTAATAGAACATCCAAACCCGCCGATACTACAGCTATGCAAATGTTGGTTTCCATGGTAACCATGGAACAAAATTAAGTTTTCAAAATTTGAAATTCTGAACCAAGGGACTGATTGGCCATATTCAGCAAAAAACAGATTCTGAATATCTTAAATAGAAAGGTAATGCCAGTATATTTCCTGAAATCATATTTGGGATTTCAATTTTTGGCCTAGATTATATATAAGTTATATATTTATAGATACCAAAGACTGGTCTATTTTAGCATATAACATATTCCACCTTTGTGTCTTCAAATTAACATAACTTTTTTTCTAATAAGAATATTCACCTAATTTTTTCAGTATTAGATTCCCCAAAACATCATCTTGATTTAATATTCCAGGCCATAAGACTGCTTCTCGCAGAGGATTATTATTGTCTTTAAATTTCGATTTGGCTTTTTCTTTCGTGCAGAGTGGCCCCTGTCACTGCTGAACTTACAACACAAATCCAGTATGCAATCACATCTAGGACATCGTGACCCTTCTTACCTAGACCCCTAGTACTTTAAAGGACAGGATGGCCACTACCACCTCCTTCCAGCCAAAACTGTACTCAAAATGCATTAGCCAGTGTTGGATGCAAAAACCCCTTACAGTCCCCAAGTCAGGGAATAGGGAAGTGGGTGCGCATGCCTGAGTGAGAGGACGCGTTTTTGATCGCTGGGGGTGAAGCTACAAAATCACGTAAATAAGGTGGACATATGTCTGGAAACGTACTCAAACATGGACTAAGGTATGTGCAATCATATTACCACTGAATATTTGAGTGCCCAAGTGATATAAGCTGAATGCCACTTCGTAGCGGACGTTCCACCCTTACCGATGTGACTGAAACAGTGACAACAAACATGGCGCAGGGTAATGTCAACAAAGATCTGGCCGGCGTGCCGGCGTCTGAGGACTGTGATTACTCTCCAAGTATAGCAGACGTTTATAACTTGATGCTTGAAACTAAGACTGAGTTAAAAAACGAACTAACAACTACTAGGGAACAGATGAAAACCCATTGTGAAAAAACTGACAAATGCCTGGCAGAAATGAACGTGAGGATTGACACACTTGAAGCTAAAATGAATTTAAAAGTAGCCGAGGACAAACTTGAATACTTATCAGCAAATGAGTTTAACAACACGATGACAAACATCGAGTCACACATAAAATCACTCGAAGACAAAGTAACTCTTCAGGCTGAAAAAATAAAACAACATGAAACAAAACATGTGCAATATGACAATGACAGGCGCAAACACAACCTTTTTATCTATGGTGTTGACGAAAGGTATGCAGCCCCCCGACAAGTTGTTAATGATCTTTTCAAAGACCTGCAGTTGGATATTACTGAAATGGATTGTGACTACATTTATCGAATAGGACCTGCACCTACTGGTAGAGCTAGGCCACGACCGATCTTAATTCAACTACTAAAACTGAAACACAAAGGTGAGATCTTCCGAAATATCCACAAGTTAAAAAATAACGACAAATGGGACAGAGTTCACATTGCAGAAGACCTATCCAATGAGAATGCAGCCAAACAACGGGAACTTCGAGCCCTAGCGTCATTGGCAAAGGATTTGGGCAAGAATGCTCGAGTGAGTGGTATGGCATTAATTGTGGATGGCAAGAAATACTTTCACAAAGACATAGACTCCCTAACTGACAAACTTAACTACTGTAAATTCTCTCAAAGTGAAAAGCTCTGTGAGCTCCGAAAAAAAACCAGGTGAAAAAGACCTCTACGAAGCTACACGGTGTATGTACTTTGGACGTGGACTCACGCTTCAGCAAAAAGATCAGATCAATCACCAGGCACCGGGTCAGAACCACTTTGGAAAATCACTCATTAGGACGCGCGTCACACTTAAGGACAAAAATTAAATAACTGGCTCCCATACTCATCTAACTTCTTCACTGCGAAATGACAACTGGCAGCGGACTCAAGAGGTAGAGCTAGAGTTGATATATGACAAAATCCACTGGGATATGTCGTATGCTGACTCTTGATTTAAAAGGTTACACTTTTGTAGTATAAATGCTTTATAATTCACTGGGATACAACTACAGTACGTTGATCAACATACTATGTATGTATTTGTTAACTCATTTGATGTTGACTTTGGTCCTGTATTCTAACAGCCCACTGGGACAATCTTCTTACTATATTCTACTTTGTATATTTGTTTGAATACAATCTTCTAAACGCCCACTGTGGCTTATTATTGATCTCACTTGGTAATGACTGGTATTTATCTAATATCTTTAACTCAACAACTGAATTTATAATAATGAATTAGTATGTTATATTGACACCTGGAACATTTGATAATATGTTCATTATCTGACTGCCCTCATATTGGTAACCTGGTAATGTTGACCGTACTTAAAACATTATCAATACTGTGACGTTCTCTGGTAAGTCGGGGTTGCCGATTCTTACAACAGAGGAACGTGGGGGTTGTTCGGGTCTCGGGGCGGACGGGGAATCCGGGCCAAGAACCGAGATGTGTTTCTAGAGTCGTGCCTCGCGCACGAGGGGGGGCTGAGCGAATCTATCGGGAATCGGCACTCGATGTCGACGGAGGACTGCGGGGGAGGGAAATTATGGTAGGGGTACGGGTCGGCCGGGGGGCGGTCCACCCCTGAGTTCCGGTCCGCGGGGGCGACGGGCCGACGGTCGCCTATTGTTTGGTAGTGTGGGGCCGAGCATGCCGCGCCCTCGTCCCCGCGGACTTCGCTCCCTCGTTCCGCTCCCCATGTCTTCGTACCATACTACGCCTCGGTTTCCGGTACTACTTCGGGCCTTCGTGCCCTACTCCGTTCCCTCGTTCCTCGTTCTTCGGGCCATCGGGCCCCTTACCCTATGTTTCTACTACCTATCTCGAACTTCGACTGTTTTGTCCTAACTTCGGCTTAATTACTCTGTTCGGCTCATCTTTAGCGGTTGTTTCAGGAAAGAGGACACGTCTGGACACCAGGAGAACTGTTAAAGAACTCTGTTTATTCGGGCCTCACCGCCCCTTTATATACTAGAGAGGTCAGCCCTGATTGGCTGCCTTCGGTCACGTGACCTACAACTGACGTCACTTCCGGTTTATATATTCCGTTTCCGGTTTACATTTCACTTCCGGTTTACATATTTCCGGGTTTCGTTCCATTACGTTTTCGTTATTCGTTCTTTACATATTCGTTATTCGTTCTTTACATATTCGTTATTCGTTCTTTACATATTCGTTCTTTACATCTATTTCGTTCTTCGTTCTTTACATATTCGTTATTCGTTCTTTACATATTCGTTCTTTACATCTATTTCTATTATTACCTTATTTCTATTATTTTAACCTCTATGTATTTTGGCTGAATAGCCGTTCATCACACCCTCCCGCACCTTCTTGAAAGGTGGGAAAACACGTCATACAAAATTTCAACACAGTTCATACAGCAACGACAACAGAACATACTCTAGAACCAGAAACATTTCAATCCTACGCTCCTTATCGGTAGAGGAGGAGGTGTCACCCTCTGTCCTCCCCGGTCTACTTCGGAGGGCCCCCGGGGCCTATCCGGCTAATTATTATTTCTCTTCTTTCTTCGTTTTTCTCTCTTCGTTTTTTCTCTCTTCTTAATGAAAGTTCATATAATTCGTTTTTATATATCTTAGTCTCTTTTTATCTTCGTCAGAGTTCTCTATCCTGGATCTATTAGGACCTCCTCTTTTTTTCCGTCTTTAGGATGAGCGAGCCGGTCGTGGCTCTCCCACCCGGGACTGGGGATCGGTCGTGACCCCGTCGCCCCCGCTCCTCTCCTCTGGGCTCTATTTACTTAGCCCCTCGGTGCGTTTTTCCTCGCCTTTTTACCCTCATTAGGACAGAGGGACCGGTCGTGGTCCTCCTGCCCGGGGCCATGGGTCGGTCGTGACCCGCAGTGCCCCCGTTCCCTTCGTTTTCCGTCGTCCAGACGTTCTCCCCTAGTTCGGGTGGAGAATCGGTCGCGACTCTCCCACCCAGAGGCCAGGGCCGGTCGTGACCCTTAGTCCTCTCGACCCTCGATCCGTTCTACCGTCGTTCAGACGTTCTCCGTTGTTTTTGGGTAGAGAATCGGTCGTGATTCTCCTACCCGGTCGGTCGTGACCCCTCGTTCTTCCGTAACTATTACTCTTCTCTGCGTTCTCTTAGGTGATGATGATGATTTTAAGGATGAGTTGAAGAAGAAAGACTGAAGTTTTTGTGGATAGAATGTTCTTTTTGGACTTCGCACCCTCGGTCGCCTCGGCATTCAGAGCCCTCCAGTGACTTTTTCACGTTTGGCAAGGACAACATGTTCGAGCCAAAGGCCAAGGTACCCAAAGAAGAAGATGGCGTTGTATGTGGAAAGGAACTTAACTTCATGCATTAAAGCTTAGAGTGGAAGCTTCAGCAGACGACGTCGCGGGTTTCGTGCTACTTGTCACGGTGAAGCTTTGAGATGGAGTCCGGGTGAAGGTGAGACTGAGAAGATTAGAATCATTAATTATCGATGAAGTGTCCGTTTTCCGTACAGGAACTGAAGTTTGACTTTTACGACACATGTCCTCGTGGTTAACCCAGCATCAAGATGTTCCGTCCTCGACCACGTCGACACATTTGAAGATTTCAGGATTTCAGAAAGAGATGTCGGAGAGAGTCCACCATAGTAAAGTATTTCCGTCACCGTTCCGGGCCCAAGTGGCATGACAACAACCGGAACGGAGACCTGATTAAGAAGATAATTTTGATGAAGTTTCTTTTTGATGACAGGAGCCGGTGCCTCTCATCCCTCCCCCCCTCCGTAAGCAACGGCAGGAAGACAGTCCTCTTTGGGGCGAGAGGGAGGCTCCTTCATTCTACCGATGAGATGATTTTCCTAAGAAGAGGATTCCTGTTTCGGGCACTCGGGCCCTCGTTCGTTTCCTAGGCTCTCGGGCCTCGCTCTGTTTACTAAGTTTTTCTCTTCGTCCTCCCGGAGGACCGTGCTTTTAGACGATTTTCGTGAGACTGTAATACCAACAAATAGTTCGTTAATAGAAGTAAGTTTAAGATCCGGTCTGGTTTGATTTTGGAGTAAGGCCACAGTCGTCCACGGTGCCATGTCACATTGCATGGAGCCACTATGCCTATGACGAACGCCGAGACAACAGCTCCGAGCCGTTCTGGGCTGCTCCTAGGTACGATGGTTCGAAGTTGGTAAGTTGAAGATATTAGTGAGAAGGAGAAGAAGAAGCCGTAGAAAGTGAAGATGGACGACATCAACTGGGACCTGCACCCAACGTCAACCTCTGAGATCCGGAACGGGCCCATTCTCAATAAAATAGCATGTATAGAGAACTCATCCGATGTCGAACTCCAAGAAGGGTCGCTCCTCGTCGCTCTCTGCAGACCTCTTGATTTGTCTATCGAGGCATCCGCGGCCGACGTTCCAAGCACCACCTCCCTGTTTATTGCAAAGATTACTTCCCTATATGTTTCAAAGACTATTTTGTTTCGTTCCTCGAGAAGAAGACATCAGGAAATACGACATGGAAGGAGTCTCTGTCGTTACTGCAGGTAAGAGATTAATATAAGTTTTAGTAAGTCTATTAATTTTCGTCTCTCGTTCTTGTATTGCTTTTACTATATATTACGGTCGGTCACGAGCCAGGGCCCCTAAGTTATCGTCCCTGCTCGTGCCTTGGTCCTCCGGGAGACATCTACGACTCGCCGCAATCCTTTCACGACTCGCTGCATCACTCTGGCACGATAAAACCAGCATTCAGGTCGAAAAATTCCATTTTGCCGCTCTTCGTATGCGGTAAGAGGCTGAAGACAAGGAAACTCAGAAGATGATGGTACATGAATCTGGGTTCATCCACATTCTGATCGATCCATCCAAAATCAAGAAGACAAAGTTGCAGGAAGTAGAAGTGCCGCTAGAGGACAGAGGTCGTCTCTTCCTCGCCTCCAGATCGCTCAAGGCAGCACGGGAGAAGGGTTTTCAGTCTTGGCCCGCGCCAGCCTTTCCTCCAGCGGCGAGTCGCCGGCCCACCGGTACCTTATTTACCCCGGCACGACCGTCGACTCAAAGACTACAATGACAACACTATCCGTCCATTCTGATTTCCTTTCTTCGATTCCGCCTCCCAACTTTCACTCTCGCTCCCGGGCCGCCCGGCCCGCTTATCCATTTCCGCGACCGGACGATCCCGTTCCACCTGCTCGGTCCCAACCAACGCAGCGGGCTCCAGGGAAGAAGAGGAACAGCTACAAACTTGTTTTTCCTCCTAGCGCCTCCTTCCGTCCCGTATTCGCCCCGCAGGCTTGGTAAGTTCATTCCAGTCATGGACCCTCCAGCTCGCTGATTACACTCAACACCTCCTAACACATGTGGTTTCGTTCACTTCCGCAAGAAGATTCCCATAAAGAAACTAATAAGAATAAATTAAGATAAGAATGTTCGAGCCCGCCAGTCCGTTCCCGATGAGTTTAAGTAAAGTTTTCGGGCCCGTCCAGCGGTCTCCGGGAGAGTCTTTTATCCAGGCTTCGGCCTCCTGTGCGGCTCAGGTACCTCCGCCTCGGCCCGGTTCTCTCCCTGGGGGTTTGACACTATGGGTGAGGAGCCAACGCCCCGTAATCCCTCCCCACCCGACTCGCGACGCGCCATCTTCCGCCTCTGGTTCCGTCGCGCTGTTTTTCTTCCGTGCAAGACCCCGAGCAGCATCTACTTCACCCTTCTTCTTGGCGCCGGATCGGCAGCAACAGTCTCTCCTCCCTAGCGGGGAGCTCGAGAAGCTGATCCACCATTCCGCTCTGTTTTTCCGCCTCTCTTGTCGCCTTCAACAAGTCATCCAGTTGATCCTCGTTTTTGTGCATCACTAGGGTCTGAGCCAATTGGACGGTCCGGTTGTGTTCGTTAACTAGCTGGTCGACCCCCGGGAACTCCCTGGTCAACGGCCCCAGTGCCGCCGTCGGGAACTGCGCCATCGCTTCTTCAAATGTCTCTGGCTTGCGGCCCGTTTCTAGTGCCATCAGGAACGCCATAGACGCCGAAGCCATTGCTCTTGTCTTGGCCGTCATTCCTCGCACCTCCCTCGGGGGCCACGTCGGTTGCACCCGAATGGCCTTTTCCGCGTCCCAGTCTCGTACCGCTCGCGCCGTCACCGGAAAGTGTCCCTGTAAGACCTGGTGAACGGCCTGTGTCCGTAATAACTTGAGTCTCGGTGTTTCCCTAGATGGTCCTGCCGTCGGTATCTCCGTTCCTATAGACCCGAACACTGAATCCGCTCCCGACTTGTCCAATTCTTGTTTCTCCGGCTCGTATCCTCTGGTCTCGGCCTGCCCCAACTCCATGTCCTCTGAGTCTTCCACCTCCGCGTCCATGGACTGGGCAGCCGGTATTTGTAATCTGTGTATCACAACCCGCGGTTGTAGCGCCCGCCCGTGTTTATCCTCGTCCTTGAGTGGGGTATCCGGTCCTGGCGGCGATCCCATACGTTCGGGCGACGGTGGTCCCGGGGTCTCCTCCGATCCTTGCGACCCGAAAAACGAGCTCCCCAAACTGGCTCGAGTCAGGTTGTCAACCGCCGCCCGTGTCTCTGGCGTGTCTGGTGCTACCGTAATGTCTCTCATTCGTTTCAATCCTGGGGGCGGCACTATCGGCTGCTTACATACCATCTTCTCCAGGGGTGAATCTGCTTTCGTCGGGGTAGGGGTAGAGAACAGCGGCTGTGTCGAGGCCGTCGACGCCGTGTCCTCCGGCCTGGCCGCATGCCGAACATACTTTACTTTCTCCACTCGCCCCGACGGTTTGAGTCCCTGCCTTTCTGCCATCTCGCGTAGAAACCTCCCTAGGTACAATGCTTCTCTTTCCACCAGCCGGCCTCCCTGTGCTTCCCGAATGCTGTCCTCCAGCTCCCGGTCGGATCTCGCCTCGTGGTAACCCCTGAACGATCCCTCCCGGTTCATTGTTCCTTTTAAATACCCGGGGTACCTCGGGTGTCGTGATTCGTATATCACTGATTTCTTATGAACTGTCATCATAGTAAATTGTGCGTCGCTACAAGGTGGTTCTAGTCCCGTGGTCCGTCTGACTCCTGTCGAGGTCTCAGGCTGCGATGGTCCCAGCTCTCCCGTGCTACTAGACTCAGCGATAATCAAAGACCGATCGCTTCGGGCCGACATACTCCTGCCTGACTCCGACTGGTCCGAACTCGTTCCCTCCTCCAATTCTCTCGGGACTTTCTTGACCTTTTTCCACTTCTTCTTTCGCGACGGCTCCTCCGCCGGGCATCCCTGCGTCGGGGGCCTCTTGAAAGCGAGCGGTTCCTCTTCCTCTTTGACTTTCGGTCGTTGGTCGTCGGACGAACTCACTAATTCCACCACCTCAGCCCCCGGTGGTATTCCTGAGCAACCCGGCTTCGGGGTGGGTGTGGATGTCCGTCCTTTTCCTCTGCCTGGGAGTCCTCGTCCTCTTGGTTCCCGTGGTTCTCCCTGGGCGTTTAACTTCTTAATTCGGCTCTGTACTAACCCTGATATTTGGTCTGGTGTCAGGAGTGGCTTCGGGTTGACCACGGCCCGGCTCGCGCTTCGCGGCGACTCGGTGTCTTCCTTCCGTACTCCTTTCGCGGCCCTCCTAGGGGAACGACGCGTGGGTGTCGATCGTTCCGCCACCTCGGCCAGGGGTCCCTTCCCTGCTGCTTTGGCTGCTTGGGCTCCCTCGCCGGCCTCGTCGGCCTCTGATCCTTCTTCGGTTGCTACCTGCTCCAGCTGCTCGGCGTCGCTGTCCTCGGATCCTCTCGACGCCCTCGGGTAGTAAGGTATGTGGATACGCCGTCGCGGCCTCTCCGGTGCCTCCTTATCCACCGCCCTCTCAGGGGGTTGAAACCCCTCCGGATGGCGCACCGCGTAGTCCCGTTCCATGTTGGCTACCCGGGCCGCCGTTTCATCCCCAGTAGCGAAACTGGTGTACGGCGGTCGTCCTTTCGGGTCCAAGGCGAACGCCGCAGCATACTCCAGCCTCAGAAGGGGGTCTTGCTTCGGCATCCCCCTCTGCAGGTTCCCTTCGTGTGAGTCCGTCATGTGCTTCCTCCAGTCCTGGTGTGTCGAATAGGCTCGACTCGAACACACCGGGCACATGTAGTACTGCTTCCGTAATCCATCGTGCTGGCCTTTAATATGCTTGACCAAGTGCTTAAACTCCTTTCCGTGACAATGTCCTTCCCAGCACTGTCCGCTCATCGTGTCTGTTTTCCGGGCTTTCGGGGCTCGTTCCAATCCTGAAGCTCGTCCCGTCAGCCGTTTCCGTTTTTGTCTCGTGGTGATGCTGCTCGTCTCGCTTCTCTGCTTTTCCTCTTATTTTCTTCTCCTTAGCTCAGTCTGCTCGTCTGCGATTCGATGAATCCTGATCGGCTGACCAGAATGACCTGCTCCGGCGAGCGCTCTGCCTTTTATAGCCGCCGCAGGCGGAAGTGGGCGTGGCCTGCACTAGCGACCCCTAGCGTCAGACTCACTATCCACTTCTACGGTGGCGCCCCCTACTATTTTCCGGTCCCCGGGGCCCGCCGCTGGTCACCGCCTCGCCCGCTCTTTACCTCGCGGCCCTTCGCCCGTCCACGCGTTTTTCCTAGGCCTTTTATTGCCCCACCGGACGCCCTCGGTCCTTTCATCCCTCGTCGCCTTCTCTTGCCTTTTTCATCTTGGCCCTCACAGTGCTTCCGCACACTTCCCGGAGAACACAGGGGCTCGGCGTTATCATCTCCTCGCCGCCGCCCCGTTCTCTTTGTCCTCTTTTACTCCTTTTACGACCTACTTTAAAGCCCGTCCTCGTTTCAGGCCTCGCCTTTTACAGCCGTCCGTTCGTTCCTCCGGCGTTCCCGAGAGTGCCGCATCTACTCTCCTCCGGTCTCCTGGACGCTGTAAAGCGGTATTACCAAGTCGGCATTACTTCAGAAGTCTTCACCAGCTTGCCACCGGGTCTGTCTTCTGTTGTAATCCAACCATCTTTTCCACGCTGTGGTTCCTCCGAACTGACCGGAAAGCGGCTCCGTGGGACTACTTTAGACATTCGGGCCGTCGTGGCTCCCGAACGCCGTTTTTCGTTCCAACCCCGCATTTCCCACCTATATTACATCCGCAAGAGAACCAATTCTTCAGCTAGGTAGCAAATCTCTACAGCCTAACGACCTGCACTCCTACTGTAGTGGTCAACGCACCGCCCCGACTCAATGGCCCCAGGTTGATCAGTCCTTTTTGGCCAAAGCCTTTTTGTGTAGCGCCGATTTGGTCGTTCCCTTGGTCCTCTTCCACCTGCGGAATCGAGACACGAAAACGACTTCATCACAAAAAGGGGTGCCCCGTTTCCTTACGTGCCCTAGCGCGCCCCACCCCAAGCATTTACTGTGCAGCCTCGTATCCTTGCTGGTCAGCTACCATCCAGGCTGGCGCAGCGTGTCCTCGGTAGGGTTCCAGGCGGTCCACATGGACCACCCCCCCCGGTTTCCCTCGTTTCTTCCGTACTACCACCCGTCCTCGGTCAAGCACCTTGACGATCAGTGCAGGGCCCATCCATGGAAATCGCAACTTCGTTCCTTTGTCCCTATCCACTACCGTATCGTGCACCCAGACCAGTTCTCCGGCGTGGTATTCCCGCCGAGTCACCTTCCCATCGTACTCGTGTTTCTGATGGATGGCGGCTCGTTTCAGCCCCGTCCGGGCCTCCCGATAGGCCGCGACTAGCCCTTCCTCCAGGCTTTCCACATAGTCGCCTACCCGTCGGGGTTCCTCCTCTGGTCCTAGAGGTCTCCCATAAATCGCCTGTCGCGGCATCATGGTCTGTCGGCCCAGCATCATCATATTCGGTGTCACTCCCGTGCTGGCTTGCGGCGTTGCTCTATAACTCATCATCACGAGCGGGACCATCTCGTCCCATTCCCGACCCGTCGCTCGGCAGCTGGCTTTCAAACAACACCCCAAAGTACGGAAACTTCGTTCTATGTACCCGTCACTCCTGGGGTGGTACGGCGTCGTTCTTGTTTTGTGTATCCCAAATAGTGCACAGACCTGAGCCACCACCTCGGATTCGAAATTCGTGCCTTAATCCGAGTGTAGTTCCCGAAACGCGCCGTACCGTGCTACTACTTCTTCAACCAGTTTGTTCGCCACTGTCGTTGCCTTTTGATCTGGGATCGGGAAACACTCCAACCATTTGGTGAAATAGCATCCCACCATCAGGCAATACTTATTTCCTCGTTTGGTGACTGGGTACGGGCCCGAAACATCCATGGCCAGCCGTTCCATCGGCTCCCCCACTATGTACTGATGTAGCGGCTCCCGTCTTCCTCTTCCCTTTTTCAGCAACGCGCAATCACATTCTCGACATTCCTTCCGCACGTCTTCCCGGAGTCCCGGCCAGTAAAACCCTTGTTCCAACAGGGCCGTCGTCCTGGCGACTCCTAAATGCGCTCCTGCCGCGCCTCCATGGTATTCCCTTACCAACTTGGCCCGTTCCCCTCGGGGAACGACCAACTGGTTCCTCCAACCATGCCCTTCTAGTTCCCAGTACTTCCGATGCAGCACGCCATCCCTGAGGCTTAATCGTTCCCATTGCCTCCATAGGATCTTTGTTTCCCGGGATTCCGGAGATATGGCCTCCCAACCTGGCCGGTCCGCATCTTTTTCCATCCGTGCGACAATCGGCCCTATATCTCGATCCCTCCTCTGCGCTGCTCTCATCTCCTGCGGGGACCATCCGGGCTCGTACCCCCGGGCCCGCGTCACTACTCTCACTTTTTCGGTATTCTCGTGCTCCTCTCCACATTGTTTGCACGGATACCGGGACAACGCGTCAGCGTTCCCATGCTTCCTGCCCGGTCGGTGTTGGAACGACACATCATGCGAGTCGATAATCTCAATCCACCGAGCAGCCTGCCCCATCGGTTCCTTACTTCTCTGCAGCCAACTGACCGCGCTGTTATCCGTCCGGACTATCACGCGTTGACCATAGATGTAGCACCGAAAATGCTTCAAAGCTCGCACCACCGCCAACAGTTCTTTCCGCGTGGTGCAATACTTTCGTTCGTTTGACTCCAGGGTTTTGCTCGTGTAAGCTATCACCCGTTCCTCCCCTCTCTGCTCCTGTGATAGCACGGCTCCCGTTCCCACGTCACTGGCGTCTGTGTCAAGCCACCATTGTCCATCTTCCTCCGGGAATCCCAACACCGGGGCCTCAGTTAGCGCCTTCTTCATCGCATCAAATGCCTCTTGTCGTCTCGCGCTCCACACGAATGGTTCCTCCTTCGTTGCCAATTCATACAAGGGGGCAGCCAACTCCGTGAAGCCGTTTATATGCCTTCTGTAGTACGAACATAATCCCACGAAGGCTCGTACCTCGTGGAGATCCCGCGGGACCGGCCACTCGGTTACTTGCCGACACTTTTCGGGGTCGGGTTCGATCCCGTTGAATGAGACAACGTGCCCCAAGAACGGAATCTTCTTCTGGAACAGCTTACATTTTCGCGCCTTTAACTTCAGTCCTGCAGCGTTCAATCGGTCCAGAACCCGTACCAATCTTTCCAGAGTCACTTTAAACGTTGGTCCAAAGACCAGTATGTCATCCAAGTATACCAGACACTCCTCCCACACGATTCCTCTGAGGATTCTTTCCATCAGTCTCTCGAAGGTGGCTGGGGCGTTCACTAGCCCGAATGGCATCACTTTAAACTCATACAATCCTCCTTGCGTCACGAAGGCCGTCTTTTCTTGGTCCTCCGGTGCCATCTCCACCTGCCAATATCCGCTTGCGAGATCCAGACTGCAGAAGAATAGGCTTCCTCCCAAAGTGTTGAGGCTGTCCTCTATCCGCGGGAGCGGATAGGCGTCCACTTTCGTAGCCTGGTTCAGTTTTCGGTAGTCAATACAGAACCTCGTTCCTCCGTCCTTCTTTTTGACTAGAACGGTCGGGCTACTCCACGCACTCCCGCTCTCCTGGATAATCCCTAAATTTAACATATCCTCCACCAGTGCTCGTTCTTCCTCTCTCCTGGTGGCCGGATACCGTCTGACCCTCTGCTTGATCGGCATCTGATCCCCCGTTTTAATTCGATGTTGTACTAAATCTGTCCGTCCTAACTCATGTTTCGAGGTCGCAAACATTTGTTCCCGGGTCATGATGGCTTTCTCCAGCTCTTCGCCCTCCTTCGTGGTCAGGTCTTTCTTAGCCTCCCCTATCATTTCAACGAGCGCTCCTGGGGGTTCCTTTGCTTCACTTCCTATTCCTCGTACCTCTTGTACGAAGGTGGCTTCTCCGAGTACCCCGCCGGTTTCCAATTTCGCGCTCTCGGTCCCTCGGTTGGCCACCCAAACTTCATTTTCTTCTCCCAATGTCACCGTTCCTGGGATCACCTCCAGTCCCATAGGTAATCCAGCGCCGGTGATGACAGCCAGCTGTCCACCCTGTCTTATGTCCATTCTCGCTACTACTGTTACTCGGGTCACTTGGAGTGGGGGTATTTCCGTCGTTTTCTCGATTCGCACGACCTGTCCTCCGACGGTAACTGCCCGAATCCCATCCGTTCTCTGTTCTACTCCCGGGATTCGTTCCCCCTCTCCCTCCCCCTCGGCGGGCAGGAAGATGGCACTCGCGTGGGGCTTAACTGTCAGCCGGTATTTCACCGCGAAGTCGTTTCCCAGGATCCCTTCATCTCTACCGATGTCTGCCACCATGAACGTCCACTTCAACACGCGTGTTCCCAATTTTACTGGCAAGTTCGTGCATCCGTAGCACCGCAACGGACTACCATCCACCGAGCAGAGACGTCCTTCATATCCATCCAGTTCTTCCCTTTTTCGTCCCCACTCTCTCCAGAGGCGTTCCGACAGCAGACTGATCATAGATCCGGTATCAACCAAAAAACGGACGACACTCTCTCCCACCGTCCCGGCCACATAAAGTCCACATTCTCCCATGCCTACTACTTCTCTCGCCGCGCCCGAAGGGGGCCCCGCGCTTACTGCGACGGCGACTGTCCGTTTCCCTGACGCTGAGAACACTCTCTTGCGAAATGGCCCTTCTGGTGACATTGATGACACTCTAAATCTTCTTTTCGCTTCTTAAACGCCTCCCTCCGGGCCGTTGCTTGTCTTCTAGCTTCCCGTTCTTCTGCCAATTCTTTCATCATCTCCTCCAACTTACCGTTCAAGGCCATGATCTGTGTATTGGCGTCCTCCTCGGGCTTCACTGCCCGCAGGAGGCGGCGTGAGTATCGTTCCTGTATTTCTACCACCTCTACCGCCTCCTCTAGTGTCTTGCATCCTTTCTCTGCACACTTCAGCTGAAGGTCTTCCCCAACTGCAGCCTGGAACGCATGTAATGCTGCTTTTTCCTGGCTAGCGTAGTCGTTGGAGAAGTAGGCTCTCGATGCCAGTCGCCGGGCATTATCAGCCAACTCCTTCGCTGTCTGGTTCTTTACACGTTTCAAGCCCGCCAACTCTTGCAGAGCATTACACGTGTCCTTCTCCTGACCGAACCTCCGGCGCAACGCATCCACCCTCGCTGAGTAACGGAGTCGTTCCCTGTCCGGGAGTCCGACAAAGTACATTCGTGCCGTTCCCGTCAGCGAGAGAAAAAGCATCGCCGCTTTTTCCTCGGCCGTCCAGCGTCCCAATGTTGCGTACTCCTCAAACTGGTTGATCCATCCCTCGAAATCCGGTTTACCGTCATACTTCTCTGGTCGTAAACTGAACTTCTTCAAACTCGCTCCTTCCTGACCGGTCTGTTGTTGCTGAGCCCGCACATTCTGCTCATCCGTCGGGGTGGACGTTCCCATAAAATTAAACTGCCTACCCATGATGGTCGTGTCCTCCCCTTTGGTCTCGGTTTTCGCACCTCCTTTCTCCTCCCCACCTTCCTTGAAGGCGACGTCAGAATCCATCTGCTCGAAGACTGCCGCAGTCGCCATGAGTATCCAACACCGATGAAACACCCAAGATCCACAAGTCCGTATGTGCCTATTTCAGCACCACCGCTGCCACCAGTGTGACGTTCTCTGGTAAGTCGGGGTTGCCGATTCTTACAACAGAGGAACGTGGGGGTTGTTCGGGTCTCGGGGCGGACGGGGAATCCGGGCCAAGAACCGAGATGTGTTTCTAGAGTCGTGCCTCGCGCACGAGGGGGGGCTGAGCGAATCGATCGGGAATCGGCACTCGATGTCGACGGAGGACTGCGGGGGAGGGAAATTATGGTAGGGGTACGGGTCGGCCGGGGGGCGGTCCACCCCTGAGTTCCGGTCCGCGGGGGCGACGGGCCGACGGTCGCCTATTGTTTGGTAGCGTGGGGCCGAGCATGCCGCGCCCTCGTCCCCGCGGACTTCGCTCCCTCGTTCCGCTCCCCATGTCTTCGTACCATACTACGCCTCGGTTTCCGGTACTACTTCGGGCCTTCGTGCCCTACTCCGTTCCCTCGTTCCTCGTTCTTCGGGCCATCGGGCCCCTTACCCTATGTTTCTACTACCTATCTCGAACTTCGACTGTTTTGTCCTAACTTCGGCTTAATTACTCTGTTCGGCTCATCTTTAGCGGTTGTTTCAGGAAAGAGGACACGTCTGGACACCAGGAGAACTGTTAAAGAACTCTGTTTATTCGGGCCTCACCGCCCCTTTATATACTAGAGAGGTCAGCCCTGATTGGCTGCCTTCGGTCACGTGACCTACAACTGACGTCACTTCCGGTTTATATATTCCGTTTCCGGTTTACATTTCACTTCCGGTTTACATATTTCCGGGTTTCGTTCCATTACGTTTTCGTTATTCGTTCTTTACATATTCGTTATTCGTTCTTTACATATTCGTTCTTTACATCTATTTCGTTCTTCGTTCTTTACATATTCGTTATTCGTTCTTTACATATTCGTTCTTTACATCTATTTCTATTATTACCTTATTTCTATTATTTTAACCTCTATGTATTTTGGCTGAATAGCCGTTCATCACAATACCAACAAATGTACTGCACTACCACATTTCTGTATTTTATACAATACATTAGATTGTGATCCCCCCAGCACTAGTATCGCTCTCGTACTCTTACCTGACAGAACACACAGAGAATATACTTATTGTATTTTCATTACCTAATGAAAAATGATATTCATTGTCTCCTCATTTCTGAAACATTGTTAAACTCTAAAATACCTGATAGGCTCCTTAATTACCAGGGATATAATCTATTTCATTACGATAGACAATTCCAAAACCCGACACTGAATAGAATAAAATCAGGTGGGGGCTTAGCAGTTTATGTTAAGGACACCTTAGATTCTGACATCCATATATACCAGGACTTTAACATTAGCACTGCTGACATTGAACTTCAATGTCTGAAAATTAAACCCCCCAATCAAAAGGCTTTTATTTTATTAAATACATATCGACCTCCATCTGGTAATATAACTAACTTCATTGATCACTTGAATCGTACGCTTGAAAATGCCATGAATAATGAGTTTACTGAAACGTTTATTCTAGGCGATATGAATATTGATTTTGCAAAAAAACGTAAATCATCAAAAACCAAACGTAATGAAGTTATGAGACTTCACGGTTTGAAACAATTAGTAACTGAAGAAACCAGGTATCAAAACAATGGTAAAGGTTCAATTTTGGACTTAATCTATACAAATAGTCCGAATTATAGCCAGTTGGGAGTGCTTGATTGGAATGTAAGTGATCATTTACCTATCTATATTACTAAGAAACATACCAGACCAATCAAAGACTCATTAACCTTCAGAGGTCGTTCATATAGAAATTACGAACCACTTGATTTACTGCCCACATTCAAAACCTTGATTGGGATTATTTATATAACATTGTTGACACAGAGCTGGCCTGGAATTATTTGTTGGATAACTGTAGACCGATTCTAGATGAAATTTGTCCAGAAAAGGAATACAAAATTAAAAAAATGAAAGAACCTTGGCTATCGAATGACCTTCTGGAATTGATATTTGATAAGGACTACTTTCTTAAAAAAGCTCGAAAGAGTAATGATCAGGATGATTGGAGAATAGCTCGTCATCTTCGAAATGAACTGAAAAATAGAATCAAACATGCTAAGTCAGAGTTTATTAAAAATCAATTGGAAATTAATAAGTCTGACCCTAAAAAATTTTGGCGAACAATAAAAACAGTTTTGCCTGATGATAAATCTGGTGGTAAAATAGTTTTAGATGAGAATCAAAACGAGGTACCAAACAATGAAATAGCAGACTATATAAATAACTTTGTTACCTCTATGGGACCAAAATTGGCACGGAAAGACACACAGAATTATTTATTTAATGGTGTTAGATTTAATAATAATTTTGAATTAGAAAAATTCATCTTGGAAGATGTACTAGAATTAATTAAGAGTATTGATATAACTAAGTCATCATCCATACCTGGTTTCTCCTCACGGATTTTGAAAGACATAATGAAAGCATTACCTAATCAAATGTTACATGTCTTTAACCTATCATTAACCAACAACTCATTTCCTGACTGCTGGAAACTGGCCACAGTCACTCCGATTCCGAAAGAGGGTAACCTCAGAGATGTCAATAATTACAGACCAATCTCAATACTTCCCTTGCCAGGCAAATTATTAGAGAAGTTGATCTATTCACAATTGTACAATTATTTGGAGGTTCCTTGATAAAAATCAATCTGGGTTTAGATCTGGTCATTCAACCACCACAGCAATCTCACTCTTATGTGATGATATAACCAAGGGTTTTATTGGAAATAATCTGACTATTGCAACATTTGTCGATCTGTGAAAAGCTTTCGATACCATTAACCACGAAATACTTCTAAAAAAACTGCCTTATTTTGGTTTACATGCAAATACTGTACTCTGGTTGGGCAGCTACATCGCTAATAGAAAACAGTGTACAACTGCTAATGGTGTGACATCCAATGTAGCAAATATAGTGTGTGGCGTTCCACAGGGCTCCACTTTAGGCCCTCTGTTATTTTTGATGTATGTTAATGACATCAGTGGCTGCCTAAAATCATCTAAGTTCCAATTATATGCTGATGACACAGTTATATATGTACATGGTCAGAAAATAGAAGATATTTGTTATAAACTTCAATCAGATATCAGTAACCTATATAAATGGTGTAAGGATAATTCTTTAACAATAAATACTGGTAAAACCAAGATAATGTTTTTTTCCCTCCAAAAGAAGTTAGATTTCAATCATGAAATTGCTTTGAAATTAGCGGGTATAAAATTGGATGTTGTTGATGATTTTAGATATCTAGGTATCACTTTAGATAAATGTCTAGATTTCAAATCACATATTAAATCTGTGATTAAGGCCACTTCCTACAAGATGTCATTACTTGGTAGAGTTCGTACTTTTCTAAATCGTAATGCAAGTCTAACTCTCTATAAATCCATGATCCTACCCTATTTTGACTATGGAGATTTTCTATATGCATCATCAACCCAAGACCATCTGTATAACCTTCAAATCATTCAGAATAAATGTCTGAAAATATGCCTTCAGGTGCCGCCAGAAACCAGCACAAATGTTATACACAATATGGCTAATATCTGCAAATTGGTTGATAGGCGCCATGTACATTTATTGAATCATATGTTTGATTTACGTGAGGATGTTTAATATCTTGATGATAGGAACTTACAAACAAGGCAACATGTGGGCACTATATTTAAGGTACTTTTCACTGATAAAACCAGTGTTCAACGTAGCCTATTGATAAGAGGTGCAAATGCTTGGAATAAACTTCCACTACATGTCAGGGAGATACCTCAAAAGAGATCTTTTAAAAGCTACCCCAAGTCATTGCTAAAGATTGTTTACTAGTACATGATTACCTACTCTTATTAGTAATAGTTAAGTTATATCTGTAGTATGATTGCTTACCACCACCCATCCCCCTACTCTTATATTGATCCCCTTAAGTAGTTATGCTGCCTTACAAGCTATTGATTTTTACCCCAAATTATGTACTTCCTTCAAATGTGTCTCAATAACAACAAGACAATATACAGTTGTATAATTTGATTGATTGTCACATATATATCGTTGGCTGAGTAATAAATATCATTAACCTTTAATCAGCAATTACTCAAAAAGACCATTTGTTAGATACGACCTTTTATTACTCAGCCAACGATATCAGGATGCAATGTACTTAGCATGTCAGACATGCACTTCCTACTGTTTTTTGTTGACTATTATAAATCAAATTACCAGACTGTAACATGCCTACTGGGGAGGCTATGAAAACCGGACTCCCATGTCCGAAGATCCTCTCAGTATAAATAAACTGAATTAAAAAAAAAAAAAAAAAAAAATCACCACCCTATTCCCCAAATACCCCTTTGCACCCTACCTGTGGCCCCAGAGCCCCACCCATGAATATTGATGAGGCCCCAATGGACCAATTAGATGAGCCTTACTAGGCAGAGGGCTGTGTTGGAAAGCGGACTACCCCCCACTTTACGGTTGCCATCAGAGGAAGTAGGAGCTTTTGTTCACAACAAAGTGATTGCAGGTGAGTTATGTGATTATGTGGCAGTTGACCCCGAAGCCATGGCAATATATTCATGGGTGGACACGTCATGCTCTACATGATCTCAGGCCGGTTCGGGTGATTTCGGCACTGCCCAGGATTTCTGATTGGCCCCTGGATATTTGTTGGCAATGTAACAACAACCGGCTACTTCCTTAAGTGCAGAAGATCCCATGTTTGAAGCAAACGTTGAAAACTGGAACATACTTTGAAGGAATGCAAAAATGAAGAATCAACCCCTTCTTCAAGTGCCACCAACAGCCACCCTGAGGCTTACAAGATAGTCGCATCAACAACAGCATTGCAGACTTGCCTGGTGAACAATCTGTGGTTACTCAAAAGAACTTTGAATATTTGCTTGCTCAATGCTGGGAATCTGATTATCTTCACTATATGTCTTTGGTTTACTTGCAACTGAGTCCCCAGGCATGGGCTGACATGCTTTACCACAGAAATGCCTGGGACTATGACACATATTTCATTCTGGATGGGATATACCATGGCTTTAGAGTCATTTATTGGGATGCAACTGCTCCTGTCTATGAGGTAAAAAAATTGTGTTTTGATCAGACTACGGAGGCCAAGATTAAAAAACATTGCTTGAGGAGTTGGGCAATTTTCCCAATTACAACTGGTAAATTGTTTATATCTTTGGACCATCTGACCCAAATTCATACCCTTGGGCCTCTACTTAAACCTAATGGTGATATCCACATTATAACGGGCTGCAGCAAACTGGAAAAAACATCAGTAAACAACTACATAGATGATGTCTTCTACAAATTCTTATACAAGAAATTAGATGATGCTGTCCTTGATATTTAACCAGCCTGTTACATGGCAATGATTGACTTAAAGTCGTCATATAGGGCAGAACCTATTGTACTGATGCGGACGGTCAGTCCATGCTCTGTTAGCTTAGCGTAGTGTTTACACCAGCACACGCCTTAGCTATAACTCCTTGTCAAAGTGTCTTGGAGGAAGGTAGGAGTCTAGGTATGATGTGTATAGTATCACCATACAAAAGGGGGGTACATCGCCTGTGCTCAGTCAGAGTTAGCTGAACGTTGTTGTGAGCAACCATCCTCAAAAGGTTGTGTTCTAGAAGGTGAGTCCTGGAATTGGAATAGAAGCTGATAGACTGTTTAGGTTGCAGGAGCGTTGACTGAGTGTGATTGAGGGGATTCCATCCTTGGAGCTGTTCATTGTCAATTGAGATCTTGTCATGGAACTACAATACACAAGAAATAAATGAAGAACATCCTTTCATGTGAGTGTTATGGCTATCATAATACAGAACTATTATTATGTATTGGAGGACAACAGTCGAACGAGGTGGAGACTGCTGCAGGAGCTAGCTATTATCCATAAGGCAAATCAACTAATCAAATACACCTGACATTAACAGATAAATAACCTACTATAGTTCACTATCCACCCAGATAATAGAAAGTCGTTTGGTCTATTTTGGAACTTTAGCTATGGTGAAACCCTCATTTATGATAATGTTTTAAGAATTGGCAGGAAAATGGCCCCTTTCATATTTGATCGACTAACAGATAGTATCTCTAGACATATGTTAAAACAGGGCTACATACGTCACAACTACCTAGATGACTTTACTTTGATAGTTGACACTTATGATGCCACAATAGAGGCTCAACATTATTTAATCTCACTGTTACAAAAGCTGTGATTCTACATCTCTTGGAAGAACAACACCTGCTCCAACACTGTGTGCTACCTGTGTACCATAATCAATTCCAATACTAAGCAACTTTATCTACTACAAGAAAAGCTTGTGAAATTACAAAAGGAACTGTTATTTTGGGAGCATCACACAAATTTGACTCATAAACAGATGCAAATTCTCTGTGGTTCCCTGAACTACCCAAAGTCATGTGTGAAGGTTGAATCTATATATGTGTCACATTATCAAGTTACTTAAACTATTTAATTAGACAAAATGCATTTACCTGCCTTATAGTTTTCATGAGGACATTGGTTGTTGGAAGGAATTTTCCCAAATATCTAATGGGCAAGCTGACTTCTTTGAACCTGGTGACTCATCGGCTGAAATTTTCACAGATGCTTGCTTATCTGGCATTGGTTGGTAGAGCCTCAACACCTGTCTAGTAACAATAACACCCTTCAGTACCTCACTGACTCTTGTGAGACTTCACCACAACATATATAATATCGTTTATATACTATGAGGTTGCATGTCCTAATCTAGAAATGGCCATACCATTGGTTATTGATGTTTGCTATGTACCATCCCTAGGATCCTCCTCACCTCTCCTGGGAGTGTGGGAGTGGGGGAGATCTAATTACTGATAATGTCATAAATGTTATAATGAAAAGCAGGAATTTCCTCCAACAGTCATAATTCTGATAACCACCACTGACTTGTGTTTTTCATCACTGCTACATTTACTTACCTACCAGCACCTAATCTCTCACCCTTCCCCTCCCTTACCATACCTACCCAGATCCTTACCAGAACTAGCTGTTCAATGGCAGAGTGACCTTACCTCAACTAGCTGCTCATTGGCAGAATGACCTTAGCTCAACTAGCTGCTCATTGGCAGAGTGACCTTAGCTCAACTAGCTGCTCATTAGCAGAATGACCTTACCTCAACTAGCTGCTCATTGGCAGAATTACCTTACCTCAACTAGCTGCTCATTGACAGAGTGACCGTACCTCAACTAGCTGCTCATTGGCAGAATGACCTTACCTCAACTAGCTGCTCATTGGCAGAGTGACTTTACCTTAACTAGCTGCTCATTGACAGAGTGACCTTACCTCAACTAGCTGCTCATTGGCAGAATGACCTTACCTCAACTAGCTGCTCATTGGCAGAATGACTTTACCTTAACTAGCTGCTCATTGGCAGAGTGACCTTACCTCAACTAGATGCTCATTGGCAGAGTGACCTTCTCTACCTGAACTGGCTGTCTATGACAGAGTGACCTCCCCTACCGGAACTAGCTGCTCATTAGCAGAGTGACCCCTCCTGTTGTTGCTTAAGATTTCCCAACCCCCTTAAAACCCGATAAGGACCCAAAATCTTATAACACGTCTTTGATAAACTCCTCCCTGCACTGCCAGCAGGATGGGCACGAGGAGAGCCGCCATTTTGTCACACCACCCCAATGCATGAGGGTGCAGCTGGACGTGACCAAGGTGGACGACCCCAGGTACTACTCATTCAAAAAGGAGCTCCTCATTGCGAGCCCAGGTTCACACAACAGACACACCAGAAATAGAATATCACACACCAGAAAGAGAATGCCCCATGGCCGTACATGTTTATTGAAAGGCCTGGAGTAACAACGGTCAAGGATAAGGCACATAAAGACAAACTATCCATCAATGAGTACGTTGCAGCATTTACAAATAATTATGCTGCAAGGCGACAGGATGTGCAGTAGGAGTGAGTGGCCCCACCTAGTGAGGCACTTAGTGAGGCCTATGGCCAGCCGGGAGGTCCTGGTCATATACAGTGTTTCAAAAGGTGGAGAGGGGAAGAATACAAGGGTTTGATGATATATCCTATGGGTTCGGTATGGATACACCACCTTGACTCAGCCCTCCACCCATCTCGAAGACCGACAACTACCAGCTGTACCACTTACAACAACATAGGATCAATAACTGGACCAGAATGTCAGAGGTAGCAGACAATGACTTTAGACATATAAGTCAGGCAGTAAAGCATACAGGTTTACCAACTGCCTGGCCGCATGGCTACAAATCCAATCTAATATTAATGTTGATAAGTGGGAGAAATACTCAACGCCCTCAGAGGAGGACGTCAGATTACCAGACATGCTGAAATACGTTTCCCTATATAGCACTCTGACCCGGTCTCGCCTACTCCTGACGTTGATAACTATGCATCTTCTACTAGGTTCTTTACACATGTGCAGGAGTTCATGGACGAGGAGATAGGGCTATCATCTATACACACAAGGTAGAACCTTATTCTCACATTCTCTTCTTCTCTAATAAGTAATTCTCTAAACCTCTCTTCTTAAGCATCAGGAAATTCTCATTCTCTGTAAAGAAATACTGAGAATTCTTTCTTCCATGAGAATAGAGAATGAAAACTCTTTCTCCATGAAAATAGAGAATTTGAGCCTCTCTAAGATGAAGGAATTCTCATTCTCTAAACTGTCAGAGAACAAGAGAATTCTCTGGAATTGCACTTCAAGAGAAGAAGAGAACGTGTGGATAAGATGCAGAAAATAAACTCGTGCATATAACACCCTACTATAAGTACGAGGTCACTCTTAGCCCTCGTGCAAACACTTTTGAGAAATTGATGATGAGAATGACCTTGTGCATGTAGATCTGATAGGGTATTATATGCACAAGGTCATTTTCTACAGGCCCTCTCCTGCCCCATCTCCCCGCCCTCTCCTGCCTCATCTCCTGACCCTCTCCTGCCCTGTCTCCCAGCCCTCTCTTGCCTCATCTCCCAGCCCCTTCCTGCCCCATCTCCCGGCCCTCTCTTGCCTCATCTTCCCGCCCTCTCCTGCCTCATCTCCCGACCCTCTCCGGCCTCATCTACCTGCCCTCTCCAGCCAAATCTCCCGACTCTCTCCTGCCCCATCTCACGGCCATCTCATGCCCCATCTGCCAACCCTCTCCTGCCTCAACTCCGGACCCTCTCCTGCCACATCTCCCTGCCATATCAGGCCCAATCTCCCCGCCCTCTCCTGCCACATCTCCCGGCCCTCTCCTGCCACATCTCCCAGCCCTCTCCTGCTCAATCTTCTGGCCATCTCCTGCTACATCTGCCGGCCCTC
The DNA here is from genome assembly GCA_936440205.1 of Lepidonotus clava. Classification (NCBI taxonomy): domain Eukaryota; kingdom Metazoa; phylum Annelida; class Polychaeta; order Phyllodocida; family Polynoidae; genus Lepidonotus; species Lepidonotus clava. The sequence continues at coordinate 48,614,973 of OW387138.1, forward strand.
TCCTGCCCCATCTCCCAACCCTCTTCCGCCTCATCTCTCTACCCTCTCCTGCCTAATCTCCCTGCCCTCTCCTAACCTATCTCCCCGCACTGTCCTGCCTCATCTCCCGACCCTTTCCTGCCTCATCTCCCTGCCCTCTCCTGCCACATCTCCCTGCCCTCTCCTGCCTCATCTCCCCGCCCTCTCCTGCCTCATCTCCCCGCCCTCTCCTGCCTCATCTACCCACCCTCTCCTGCCTCATCTCCCCACGGTCTCCTGCCTCATCTCCCCAACCTCTCCTGCCTCATCTACCCGCCCTCTACTGCCTCATCTCCCCACCCTCTCTTACCACTTCTGAACGCCCTCTCCTGCCTCTTCTCCCAACCCTCTCCTGCCTCATCTCCCCATCCTCCCCTGCCTCATCTCCCTGCCCTCTCCTGCCTCATCTCCCAGCCCTCTCCTGCCTCATCTCCTGACCCTCTCCTGACCCATCTCCCAACCCCATCCTGACCCATCTCCCGCCCCCTCCTGCTTCATCTCACCACCCTCTTCTGCCTCATCTCACCACCCTCTCCTCCCTCTTCTCCCTGCCCTCTCCTGCCTCATCTTCCCACCCTCTCCTGCCTCATCTCAGAGCCCTCTCCTGCCTCATCTCCTGGCCCTCTCCTGCCTCATCTCCAGATCCTCTCCTGCCTCTTCTCTTGACTCTCTCCTGCCTCATCTCCTGACCATCTCCTGCCTCATCTCCCCACCCTCTCCTGCCTCATCTCCCAGCCGTCTCCTGCCTCTTCTCCCCCCCTCTCCTGCCTCTTCTTCCCACCCTCTCCTGCCACATCTCTCAGCCCTCTCCTGCCTCATCTCCCCACTCTCTCCTGCCCCATTTCCCCGTCCTCTCTAGCCTCATCTCCCCGCCCCCTCCTGCCCCGTCTCTGGACCCTCTCTTGCCTCATCTCCCAGCCCTCTCCTGCCTCATCTCCCGACCCTCTCCTGCCTCATCTCCCCGCCATCTCCTGCCTCATCTACCCGCCTTATCCTGCCCCATCTCCCCGCCCTCTCCTGCCCCATCTCACCACCCTCTCCTGCCTCATCTCCCTGCCCTCTCCTGCCTCATCTCTCCACCCTCTCCTGCCTCTTCTCCCCACCGTCTCATGCCTCATCTCCCGTTCCTCTCCTGCCTCAACTCCTGGCCCTCTCCTGCCTCATATCCTCACCATCTCCTGCCCCATCTCCCAACTCTCTCCTGCCGCATCTCCTGGCCGTATCCTGCCTCATCTCCCAGCCCTCTCCTGCCTCATCTCCCGACCCTCTCCTGCCTCATCTCCCCGCCATCTCCTGCCTGATCTATCCACCTTATCCTGCCCCATCTCCCCGCCCTCTCCTGCCCCATCTCACCACCCTCTCCTGCCTCATCTCCCTGCCCTCTCCTGCCTCATCTCTCCACCCTCTCCTGCCTCTTCTCCCCACCGTCTCATGCCTCATCTCCCGTTCCTCTCCTGCCTCAACTCCTGGCCCTCTCCTGCCTCATATCCTCACCATCTCCTGCCCCATCTCCCAACTCTCTCCTGTCGCATCTCCTGGCCGTATCCTGCCTCATCTCCCTGCCCTCTCCTGCCTCACCTCCCGTACTTCTCCTTCCTCATCTCCCGGCCCTCTTCTGCCACATTCTATGGCCCTCTCCTGCCCCATCTCCTGGCCCTCTTCTGCCCCATCTCCCCACCCTCTCCTGCCTCATCTCCTGACCCTCTCTTGCCTCATCTCCTCGCCCTCTCCTTACTCATCTCCTGACCCTCTCCTGCCTCATTTCCCGACCCTCTCCTGCCTCATTTCCCGAACCTCTCCTGCCTCACCTCCCCGCCCACTGCTGCTTCATCTTCTGACCCTCTCTTGCCTCATCTCCCCGCCCTCTCCTTACTCATCTCTCGACCCTCTCCTGCCTCATCTCCCAACCCTGTCCTGCCTCACCTCCCTGCCTTCTCCTGCGACATCTCCTGCCCCTCTTCTGCACCAGCTCCCAGTCTTTTACTCCCCATCTCCCGGCCCTCTTGTGCTACACCCTCCAGCCCTCTCATGCTCCATCTCCTGGTCCTCTCCTGCCGAATATCATGCCCTCTCATGCCCTCTCGGCCCTCTCCTGACCCATCTCCAATTCCTCTTTTGCACAAGTTCCCAGCCCTCTACTACCCCATCTCCCGGCCTTCTTTTCCTTCCTGTCCTTACCCCTGCCTCCTTCCTGTCCTTGCCTCTGCCCCATCTGTTCCTTGCTCCCCTTCACTGTCCTTACTCCCGCCCCCTTACAGTTCTTACCCTCACCCCTGTCTGTCGTTACCCCCACCCCCTTTCTGTCTTTACCTCCACCCTTTCCTGTCCTTACCTCTAGCCCTTCCTGTCCTTGCCTCTGCCCCCTTCCTGTCTTTACCACTGCCCAAAGTAGGAAGGTACATGGTTGGTCACAGGTTGGGACTGTGAGGAATGTGCATGTTTGGTCAGAGGGTGGAACAAGTAGGGAGGTAAATGGAGGGTAACATATCTGGAAAGTAAGTGATGCACATAGATGGTCAGAGGATGTGACAGGGAGAGAGGTGTATGGTTAGTCAAGTAAGGAGGTACATAGTTGGTCTAAGGTGGGACAGAGATGGAGGAACCTGGTTGGTTGCAGGGTGGGACAAGTAGGGAGCTAAATGGTTGGTCATGGCGTGGGACAGTAAAGGAAGTACATGGCTGGTCACAGGGTGGAACAGTGAGGGAGGTACATGGTTGGACACAGGGTGGGACAGTGAGAATGGTACATGGTTGGTGAAAGGGTGGGTCAGTTGGAGAGGTACATGGTTGGTCACAGGGTGGGAGTGTGAGGGAGGAACATGGTTGGTCATATGGTGGGACGATCAGGGAGGTATATTGTTGGTCACTGGGTGGTACAGTGCTTGAGATACTTGGCTAGTCACAGCTTTGGACAGTGAGACCAGTGCATGGTTAGTCATAGGGTGGGTCAGTGAGGAAGGTACATGGTTGGTCACAGGGTGGGAAAATTAAGAAGGTAGATGGTTGGTCACAGGGTGGGACAGTATGGAGGTTCATGGTTTGTCACAGGGTGGGGGAAGTGGTGAGGTACATGGTCAGTCACATGATGGGACAAGTAGGGATGTAGATTGGTTGGACACAGGGAGGGGTGGTGAGATTGGTACATGGTTTGTCACAGGGTTGGTCGGTGGGAGAATTCCATGGTTAGTCACAGGTTGGGACTATGAGAAAGGTACATGGTTTCTCACAGGGTGGGACAGTGAGAGAGGTACATGGTTGGTCATATGGTGGGATGATGAGGGAGGTACATGGTTGGTCACAGGGTGGTACAGTGAGGGAGGTATGTGGTTGGTCACAGTGTGGCACAATGAGGGAGATACATGGTTGGTCACAGCTTTGGACAGTGAGTCCCAGTGAGGGTGGAATGATGATTGAGGTACATAGTTGGTCACAGGGTCGAACAAGTAGGGAGGAACATGGTTGGTCACAGGGTGGGACAAGTAGGGAGATGTGTCTGGTCAAAGTGTGGAACATTAAGGGAGATACATTGTTGGTCACATGGTGGGACAGTGAGGCAGATACATGGTTAGTCACACGGTGGGCCAGTGAGGGAGGTACATGGTTGGTCACATGGTGGGACAGTGAAGGAGGTATATGGTTGGCCATAGGGTGGGACAAGTAGGGATTTAAATAGTTTGCCACAGGGTGGGAGAGTAATGGAGGTACATAGATGGTTAGAGGGTGCGACAGTGAGAGAGGTACATGGTTGGTCACAGGGTGGGGTCAGAGGGAGAGGTACATGGTCGGTCACAGGGTGGGACAGTGAGGGAGATACATGGTTGGTCACAGGGTGGGACAGTGAGACTGGTACTTGATTAGTCATATGGTGGGTCAGTTGGAGAGGTACATGGTTGGTCAGAGGGTGGGAGAGTTGGAGAGTTCCATGGTTGGTAACAAGATGGGACAGTGAGAGAGCTACATGGATTGTCACAGGGACGGGCATGGAGCCACCCCTTTCCCCTGCACCCTCTTCTTGTCCACTGTACAATCCTCCTATCCCCTGCACATTTCCCCTTTACTCTCTCCTTCAGTCCCTGCCGCCTCCTCCAATCATTTACCACCTCCTCCTAACCCCTACCACCTCTTTTTATCCCCTGCCACCTCCTTCTTTCCCCTGCAGCCTCTCCCTGTCCCCTGATGCTTAGCTCTCGGCCCTGACATCTCTTGCTGTCCCCTGCTGCCTCCTCCTGCTCCCTGCCTCTTCCTATCCCCTACTGCCTCCTCCAGTCCCCTATCCACTTCTCCTACCCCCTGCCACCTCCCCCATTCCAATGCTGTAAGCCCCTATCCCCTGCATCTTTCCCTGTTTTTTGCCATCTTCCCATGTCCTCTGCCCCCTTGTCCTGTCCCCTGTACCCTTCCACTGACCCCTATCCCACCTCCTCCTAGCCTTTACCAACTCATCTTGTACCCTGCTGCCTCTCTTTATCTCTTACCATCTATCCCTGTCCCCTGTTCCTGACCTCTGCCCTCATTACATGGTAACAGGGTGGGACAATGAGAGAGGTACATGGTTGGTCACATAGTCGGACAGTGATGGAGGTAGAAAGATGGTCATGGGTGGGACAGTGAGAGATATATATAGATGGTCACAGGTTGGCACAGTGAGAGAGAGGTACATAGATGGGCACATGGTGGGACAGTAAAAGAAGTACGGGTGGGAGAAGTAACGTTTTACATGGTCGGTGTCAGGGTGGGAGAAGTAAGGAGGTACATGGTTGGTCACATGGTGGGAGAAGTAAGGAGGTACATGGTTGGTCACAGGGTGGGAAAGGGAGGTAGGTACATGGTTGGTCACAGGGTGGGACAAGTAGGGATGATTAAGCCCATCCCAGTTTATACCAAAAACAAAGTTTACCATGAAATATTATCAAAACTGCTTCCCTGCTCATTCCCGTGAGAGAGATGCACAATACAAAATTAACCAAAGCAATTTGGTTGACAGAATGCTTCTAAACTTTCTGAAATGTTACCTTACATTTTGGACTTTTCCCTGTTGGAACCAATGGTAAAGCCTGTCAGTCCAACCTATAATGTCCAACCCTATTTTGCCCTGAAATACAGTATATTGGTTGGCTGGCACACCTACAAATCTGTCAATTGATAAAATTTAAGTAATGATAATGTTTGAGCAGTATTTGGGGATATAGAAAAACACATTTCTCGCCTATTTAAGTAAACCCAAGTCTGGAGACAAGGATGGCATATATGTCTATTTTGTCCAACCCTTGTCCAACCCCAGGATATACCCAAAGTGGGATGGGCTTATTAAGAAGGTACATGGTTGGTCAAGTAGGGAGCTACATGGTTGGTCGCTGGAGTGGAAAGGTCGGGAGCTAAATAGATGGTCACAGGGTGGGATAAGTAGGGAGGTACATTGTTGTTTACTGGGTGGGACAGTGAGAGAGGTCCATAAATGTTTACAGGGTGGGACAGTGAGATAGATACATGGTTGGTCAAAGGTTGGGACAGGGTGGGACAATTAAGTAGGTAAATGGTTGGTGAGAGGGTAGGAAAAGTAAGGAGGTACATGGTTGGTCATAGGGTGGGTTAGTGAGGAGGCATATAGGTGGTTACAGGGTGGGACAGTGAGAGGGGTACATCATTGGTTTCAGGTTGTCAGAAGTAAGGAGGTATGTGGTTGTTCACAGGGATGGGAAAGTGTGAGAGGTACCCCGGTGGTCATAGGGCGGGATAAGTAGGAAGGTACTTGGTTGGTCAGTGGGTGGGACTGTAAGGGGGTTAAGTAGATAATTACAGGGTGGAACAGAGAGGGGTACATGGTTGATCACAGGGTGGGACAGTGAGGGAGGTACATGGTTTGCGACAGGGTGGGACAGTGAGAGGGGTACATGGTTGATCATAGGGTGGGAGAAGTAAGGAGGTACATGGTTGGTCACAGGGTTGGAGAGTAAGAAAGGTACCTGGGTGGGACAATGGGGGAAGTACATAGATGGTCAAAGGGTGGGAAAGAGAGTCAACATGGTTGTTCACAGGATAGGATAAGTAGGGAGGTACTTGGTTGGTCACTGGTTGGGACAGTGAGGGAGGTACATGGATGGTCACAGGGTGGGACAGTGAGAGGGGTATATGGATGGTCACAAGGTATGAGAAGTAAGGAGGTACATGGTTGGTTACAGGGTGGGACAAGTAGGGGGATATATGGTCAATGGGTGGGAAAAGTAAGGATGTACATTGTTGGCCACAGGTTGGGACAGTCAGGGTCAAAGTCTGAGAGTGGGCAGATGAGGGGCAACTGGAGTAAGCATAGGCTGACAGGGGAAAGATGATGGCAAACAGGGTAACTGAGGGCTGAGAGGGAGAAGATGAGGGCTAACAGAAAGAATGAGTAGGGACAGGGAAAAAATGAGGGCCGACAGAGGTAAAGGGGGCTGACAATGGGCGATGAGGGCTTGCAAGAGGAGATGAGGGCTGACCTGGGGAGATGACGGCTGACAGGGGGAAATGAGGGCCAACAGGGATAGGTGAGGGTCAAGGGGGTAAAGGAGGGCCAACAGGGATAGGTGAGGGTCAAGGGGGTAAAGGAGGGCCAACAGGGGTAGGTTCAACCACAACCCTGCACCAACCATCACGGCCCTCCCCTGATCACCACCATCCCCCACTGACTACCACAGCCCTCTACTAACCATCAAAACCCTCCACTGACCACCTTGTCCCTACACCTCAGCCTGTACTGACCAACTCAGCCCCCCCACTGACCATCATGGTCCTCAACTGACCACCACTTCCCTCCAATGACTTCCACGGCTCTCCACTAGTCATCACGACCCTCCACTGACCACCATTGCCCTCCACTGACCTCCATGGCCCTTCACTGACCTCCACGGCCCTCCACTGACCTTCACAGCCCTCCACTGACTACCACAACCCTCCACTGACCACCACGGCCCTCCACTGACCTCCACAGTCCTCCACTGACTACCACGGCCCTCCACTGACTACCACGGCCCTCCACTAACTACCGCGATCCTCCACTGACCACCTCAGCCCTCTGCTGACCACCTCAGCCCTCTGCTGATCAGTACGACCCTTCACTGACCATCACCGCCCTCCATGGACCACCTCAGACCTGCACTGACAACCATGGTGCTGCACTTATCATCACAGCCCTCCACTGACCACCGTGGCCATCCACTGACCACCACTGCCCTCCACTGCCCACCTCAGCCCTCCACTGACCACCTCAGCCCTACACTGACCAACTCAGCCCTATGTTGACCACCTCATCCCTGCACTGACTGCCTCAGCCCTACACTGGCCACTTCAGTCCTGCACCACCATGCTTCGCGCATACTGACTTTGGGTTTTTGATATTGCATGAGGTCAATCGTCACCTCATGTGTGGAGTTTTCCAAAATAACCACCTCTAGCCTATAATGGTCCACAATATGCATGAGATGGTTCTTTATTCTCGTGCATCGTGAAAATCTTCATGTGTATAGAATCTTCCGGAGATAGGCCATGGGGCAATGAAGGGGCTGTATCCGAAACCAATCTTCACATAGTGTCCCCCTCATGATGAGAGAAAAGGCTGACCCACCAACAGGCAAGTAATTACTGATCTATTGTATCCCATAGACAACACAGTAAACGCATATAGTAAACAGAATGTAGCAACAGGAATAAAATATGACTATACACTCCCAACAATACAGTACCTAGTGGATAAGATAACTGAAATGGGCCTGTCAGCAACAATGTTTTTGGTGGACACATACAGGGCGTATAGCAATTTTAGGGCATGTTCCCTAAACTGGCCACAGCTCAATGTCAGGTTGGCTGACCAGGATGGTGAGGAGGCCTACTATTTGGACAAGGCCCTGCCGTTCGGGGCAAGGATGTCCAGCGTGCACTTCCAGAAAGGTTTTAGGTTCATAATACACATCCTAAAAGAAAAGGGCTTACAGGTGATAATGTTCCTGGAAGACATGGTGGTGATAGCACTAGATCACATCTCGGCCTACTTTGTGTTTGATAAGGTCAGTGATCTCTCTCTTATTTTTTTTTTTATTATTTTATTTATACTGACAAAAATTAGCACAAGCGCTAGTTTACATCTTCTGCCAGTGCATAATAGGCAGTGTAATAGTCAAACACAGTTAGGTATAAGAATACAGCATCTCAATATTACAGTTTGATTCATACCAGTGATTTTTGTACACAAATTTGATATCACAATATCTCAAAAACTGTGGGAATTTACATGGTTATGTTGACAATAATCCTGTGATAGTCAGTTAAATAAAATAATACTGGTGCATAGAAAAAGGGTATGCCACTAACACATCAGTACATCATTTTTCATAGCAAGCTTTCTGTTATCTTTAAAATGTTTATAAGTTCCAATATTCCTCACATCAGCAGGAAGTTTATTCCAAGATACACTACCTCTGTATATTGGAGATTTTTTATACTTTTCAATTTTAGGAAAACTTGTTTCAAAAATCGTTCCCGCATGTCTACGGGTATAGATAGGTCTGGTAACTACATATCTAGGATCATTTTGCTGTAGGTACATGTACTTTACGATAGAACAGTTATATCTATTCTGAATTGTAGCACATTTGGAGTCACGATGTAATAGATGGGTATCAAATCGTCTATCATACAATAAACATATTTTTAAAGCTCTATTTTGTTGTCTTTGTAATTTTTGCAGCTTAACCTGAGAGCCACCCATAAAAAAGAATATTACCATAGTCCATGATAGGTGCTATCATGGTCTTATAAATTGTTAGAGAAGCATTTTTATCCAATAACCATCTTAATTTTGACAACAAGTAGATTTTATGGCTCACCATCTTAATACAATAGTCAATATGATTGTTAAATGACAAGGTAGAATCCAAGAAAACACCTAGATATTTATAAGATATTTCACGTTTTAAATGTTCGTTACCAATCTTCAGGATCGGGTTTACAACATTTTTTAGTCGACCTCTGGTACCATAGATTACATATTTAGTTTTCTTTATATTAATAGCAAGCTTATTTTCTTGTCACCATATATATGAAGCATATCAATGTCATATTGAAAATTTCTGATCATTGTGGACATATTAGGATGTGAGTAGTATAACACGGTATCATCTGCATATAGTTGATGACTACTATGAATCAAGGGCCATTTTAAGTTGTTTATATAGATAAGAAACAAGGTTGGACCAAGGAATGAGCCTTGAGGAACACCGGCAGTAATATTAGCCTCTGTGGACAGGTTGTTATTAACCAAAGTAATTTGAGATCTATTATCAACGTAGTTTTCAAACCATTGGCAAAGCTTTTTGTTAATTCCTATTTTTAATAATTTTTTGATCAAAATTTGATGGTTAACAGTATCAAAAGCTTTTTTTCAGATCGATGTATAGGGATATTGTTAACTGCCCACTATTCATATTCTCATATATATCCTGAATAAATTTTGTAGCCGTATCAATAGTTGAATGATTAGGCCTAAAACCACCTTGAGCAGAGTCTAGGATATTATTAGTTTCTATGTAATTACTAAGGTTAAATTGAATTATTTTCTCTAGGATTTTACCTGGAAGAGGAAGCAGGGATATCGGCCTCAGCTTGTTCACATCCTTTGAGTTACCATCCTTTTTTAATGGAATAACCATAGCCTTTTCTATTCTTTAGGAACAATACCAGGAGCTAAGGAAACCTTATAAAGTTTTAACAATTTTTCCGGAGTTGATAAAAAAGCGCGCTTCAGAACCTTGCTGGACAGTGTCGGGATGGCCGATGATTTAAAGGGGCTTATTTCTTTTATAAGTTTTAATAGGTAGTCTAGATCAAAGTCAATATCAGGCATAATTGTATCACTTTCAGGACCACAGTAAAGCCAGTTCATGTTATTATTGGCTACAAGTTTATCTGCAACAGTTGCGAAAAAAGTATCAATGTAATCACCAACCTTATCTGACTTAACATCAAGTCCAGTGTCATGATCCACTAAGTTAATACAAGGTGAGCTAATTGAGTTTGGAAAAATAGATTGTATAATTCTCCAAAATTTCTTAGGATCATTAGCATTCTCCTGTAAATCATTTAGAACAAATTCTTTTTTCGCATTACGGACATGACTAAGACATACGTTCCGCAAAGTCTTGGCTAAGATCCAGTCTGCCTCCAGGCCAGTCCTTTTAGCCTTTGTAAGAGCTCTATCTTTAGCCTTAATTTCCTCAATTAGTTCATCAGAAATCCAGGGATCACGATTTTTCAGAGTACGAAAAAGTTTTACAGGACACATTTCATCAATAACACTTAAAACATTAAGTTTATACAAATGCCACAATGTATCAGGATCATTTGACCTGTCAAACTCAGCCCAGTTACAATCTAAGAGATGTGCAGCAAATATCTCTGGATCAAAATGTCTGTACGACCTGCCCCAAAACTCACATTTTTGTTTTTTTACGAAAAGTTTTTTCTTAGTGCAAAAAATTAATTGGTGATCGCTTAGATTTAAATCAATAGTCCCTGAATTAGCAATATTATTTGAGTTTGTAAAAATTAAGTCCAGGCAGTTATTTTTCGTAAGGCCAAAAACAGGTGGTAGCATTGATTATTTGTTGCAAACCATAATTTTTTAAAAAGACGTATCAAATGTTTTGTGTTATGTACTGCTGGGTCATGTAAGTCTAGATTAAGATCTCCCATAATAAATATTTCAATTTTTGTCTCTGTTAACATTATTAATAGCATTCTCAAAGTAATCTAAAAATTTATTAATATCTCCAGCAGGAGGTCTATAATAATTTACAACCAGGACATCTTTACATTTATCATTTTGTATAAGGACCCATTGTGCTTCTACAAAATCAGATGATAAATTAAGATGTTGAAACTGGAGGTGCGAGAAGTTAAGTGAGTCATTAATGTACATACATAAACCACCACCCTTTTTCGTCCTATTTTGATCCGTAGTACACTGTCTATCCAATCTTAATAGGTTGAAATGTGGGACATTAATTAGTGTATCAGGGATATGTTGGTTCAACCATGATTCAGATATTAAAAATGCGCCAATATTCATGTTTTCTTGTAATATTACTTTAAGTTCTTCAAATTTTGGCCAAAGACTTCTGATATTAAGATGCAAAAGGTGCAACCCTTTCTGGTCCTTTATTTCAGAAAAGGACATATAGCTTCCACATATAAAGTAGTAACAAAATTGTAAAATTCCACAGTATATTCAAAATCAATAGGATATTTGCGTTTAACGCCACATCCATAGTATAAAATAGCATTGTGTTACAAAAAATATTATTGCCTCGCCTATACATGTTTACACCTTAGCTGAGTAGGAGAGAGCACCAGGGAAGATATGTGACCAGACGAGGGGAAAGGGTACTCCGCGCGGGATTTATCATCAAAACAGTATTGTAGAGCAAGTTCTTAGCTTTCAGATGATACCAAGCATGTGTTAATCTGATAATTATTAAGCAAGTTATGGGCTGTTAAACATAACAGTGTCAGGATACCGAAAAATGAGGAAAAGCTTAAAGTCCTTTTATTTAATGACACTTTGCATAAATTATCATTAATTATGATAGTTGTTGGTAAATATTCAAAAAACACAATTGTATTAATTATCTTTTAACCAGAAATGATAATCTATTCTGTCTTCAATGTGGAGACCTGAAAACAACAGTTTCTCATAGTTTACACTACTTTATGGAAATCTGATGAATTATGTGAATTTTCCATATTAGAATGTTCCATTGACATTCAAGATACAGAAATATTCTATCATAATGGAATGTTTTGAGTATGATAAATGAATTCTACAGAAAAAGTTGGTTTAAGACAAAATTATCACTATATTTCATAAATCTACTCATATCTCCTTTAATATAAGGTTTAGGTTAGCAACTATAGAAACCTCGGGGTACCTTTTCCCCTCGGCTGGTCACATATATCATTACAACATAAATATAATAGTGAATATAATAGAACCTTATTAGGGTTAACCCCTCTTCTACGAGATGAGGTCAGCCCTGTAGTGTTTATTATCTACTCTATGTGGTTTTAAAATACTGGGTGAAGCAACTGTCACAGATCTAGCATATCACAAAAAACATTTAGTTGTGGCTCTCCACACCGGGATGAGCACACATATTAAATATCAAGGTATAGCAATATTAAGTGCACAGACAAGTATGTATAGCAACTATAGAATAAAAAATAATGAAATATATGAATAGTTGAAACCCTCTGCTACGAGAAGGGGTTCAATATATATAACTATACTTAAGTAGTGTTCTTTCATTCACAGTTCTTGATGATCGCTTTTGCAAAGGCAGCAGCCCAGATTTCCTGTAATTCTTCAGATGGATGTAAACCATCAGACAGTCTTAAGTATTTATGATGTATTTTGTGGTGGATCACTGCATGGATTGTGGTGCCGATGTCCTTGTTTATGGAAGATACTGCCCTGTTTAAGTGAGGAATCGACTGGTTAATCACTAATTCTTCGTGAGAGTCCTTTGTCACTTCAACGCCATTATACTTTTGTAGGTCAACATCTACCAGTTCGCAAATTACTGGTCTTACTGCGCATTTAAAAAGAGCGTTACGGGCTTCAAATAAGAGCTCGTACATTGTATTTACAAAATCACCAACATTGTCGAATTTTGGGATAATTTTCCCATTCATAAGTATAGAGGTATCATTGATTCCCACTGATAGAAAGATAAAGTCGTATTGTTCCATGTCTTCAGACCATTTCATTTCTAGATCCTGTAGAACCGACCACACTGTCGCTCCCCGTTCGTAGGTTACATCAACATGAAGATTGAATAGTCCTGTATTTTCGGGCCAATGTTGCTGCCTCGCGAGTCCATGATCACCAGTACATTTATGTCATCATAGTAATCCACGGAAGGGTTACAAACCCGCTGCTTTTCGGTATTCATCACGCAGTTTGACAAGTTCATTGCCCAGAGTGTTTTTGCCGGTAATGGAGTCTTGACCTATTTCTGCAGCCTGCGCGATGGTCAAACCACAGCCCCAATATTCCGAACGCGTTGCTTCATAAATAAATCCATCAAGCGCAAGCAGCTTTTCTTTCATGAGAGGGTTTTGGTCAAACTTAAGTCTGAGGCCTTTGGCAATGACTGGCTTTCGTAGTGCTTTCCATGCTTCATCAACATATATCTCCCTACCAATGTACATCATGTCGTACATATTTTTGCATTCTTGCAACCTCCGCAGTGCCTGCTTGTTACCGGCGTGAGTGGCATGTTCTGTTTGTAAATACTCCTCGAGACAACTGTACTTTTTACCGTTATCCGGATTCTCAAAAGGAGCTTTTGCCAGGTTCGATAGGAAAACATGGTGTCCTTGAAAGGCATAACCATCCTTGGTAGGTCTCAGCTTGGCGTTTTCAAGAGATATTCCTTCTGGGAGGTCGTCAACATCCTTGATTGAGTAGGATTTATCATCTATAATAAGATTGTTTCCTCGTTGTTTAGCTTGGTGGCCCCGGTCTCTGGCTGACGCAGCAAGTGATCTCAGGTCCCGCTGAGTTGATTGTGCCCCTTCAGATAGGTCATCAGATATACTAACTTTTGACCATTTTTCTTCCCCTTTTAACTTTTTGACATTCTTAAACAGGGACTGTTTGGACAAATTGGAAATAAACTCAACTTTGATCGTCCTCGGTCGTCCTCCTTCTTTTCTGGGTCGGGGTCCAACCAGGTAGATGTTGTTGACCGTGGTCGCCGTCACATCCACGCTCAAGATTGACAGCAGGTCTGTCACGTTTTGTTTTGTTTTTGGAAATGGCGATTCAGGTATCCCATTGATGAGAATATTCAGGCGTTTTTTGTCGTCAATGAGTTGATCAATCTTTTTGGTAGATTTCTCGAGGTCAAAAACTCTTTTGCGCAGAGCTAAGATTTCTTCCGCATACTCATTTAGCTGGTCGGTAAGATCATCAAATTTTCTGTTCAGGTCATCCAGTTTTGCGTCATTCACTTCGGTACGCATAGTGTTTTCAGCCTTATCCAGTTTGTATTGAGCTAGATGTTCATCAATCAGTTTTTTGTTGGCTTTGGATGCATCCTCAATGATTTTCAGTTTATCCTCAATTCGTTTGTTACCAGCTTGATTTTTCTTGAATTCTTGTAATAACCCAGCTATTGGGTCATCCCCAAGGTCTAATGGCGGATCGGTACCCATCACCTTCGATTGAGAGGGCATTGGACTTCTAGAAGATCTATTGCGGGTGCTACTCATACTTACAGGCAAAGGAATAATAATAGCTTCACCACACTATCTTCATGGGTTCATAGTCCAATATTCAAGGTTCCATCCATATCCATGACACCGCTTGTACGTAAAATATTTAGCTCCCCCAGTTAGCTGATCTCACTCCGATGCCGCCATTTTGAACTCTTGAGAGAGCTTGGGATGCTGGAGGCGGTAAAAAAGGACCCAGCCCCCATCCCACACCATCAGGTTTCTGGGCGTGCACATCGATGTTTGGGCAGGCACAGTCAGCCTTCCCATGGACAAACTTAAGGCCACACGCAGGATCTTGGATAGGCGGTGAATCACAGCTCCATGACTAAGAAGGAGCTGCCGTCACTGATCAGACGCCTGCTGCACGCAGCGAAGTGTGCACAATTGCAACCCATCCCCCCTTTGTCTCCCGACTCCTCCAAGCCTTAAGGGACATGGAGGCTTTTTCAATGATTCATGTAAAAATGAAATTATCAAAAAAAAATATAATAAAATCTTACATATGCATTATCTGCACACTGTTCCTAGCTACATTTTACTTCTTACTTTTTGAGTAGGCGCTAGCCAAGACAATGTATCAAGGGTACCCACTGATGAGGGCTATTACTGACATATACCTTGGGCAATCTTAATTGTTATTTTTCTGGAGTGTCAGCTGATGCGTCGATTTCACTGCAGCCCTATTAAAGGGGGCTGTCCCCCTTGGTTTGTGATCAGGTTGTAAGGTAAATAAAACCTTTGTTTGATATTATTTTTCTAGTTTTGCACAAAGGTAGAAATTAATCATTCACTTTGCGCATATCAATTGAAATAGTGTAAAGGTCACCAGTTGAACACAAGGGGATAATCAGGATTCTTCCAAATTATATCTTATGATGTTACACAGTATAAATATGGCATGTGCTGCTGGTAGGTGTAAATATACCTGATGGACGGTGTTCAGCAGGGTACACCTCCCAGCAGGCGTCGATGCTCGGGTAAAATCAATACCAGACTGCTATATGAAGTAAGAGCGCGATGTAAGGGCAGAGAGAGAACCATTAACGTTTGGACAATACGGATCGAGAGATTCGAGGGGTTTAGATAGCTACACAAGCAACAGGGATATCTGGTGACTTACATGAGAATTACTGCACTACAGTTGGATGTGAAATTAGGCAGACTCCAAGGAGAAAGCTTACTCTTCACTGGATTAGAATTGTGACACTTAGAAGACTTATCATCTCTTCACTGGCAAATGTATGCATCATCGTATCCACAAATAAACTTGACCTACTGCCAAGCATTGTTCATGTTATGGATTGAGCACCCATCTCTTGAACTCACTTACCACTTGACTAGCACCCATTAGGAATAGTAATATCGACGACAGTGAATATCTTGGACACTTTCCCAATAATTATGATTAACCATAAACTTACTCTAGCGTTCAGTTTGCTTTATGCAGAGTTTGTGAAAATGCCATTTGTGTCAGACGTGTCTGACACATTTGCCTAAAACTTCAGGCAAAGGCCTGTGAGGCAGTTATATTGTTATTTTCTGACAATGGACGTGATATATTTTGTGTAATAACAGCTTACTAATAATCTAGTTATTAATTATAATGAGGTAATCTGAACACAATGGGCCTTATACTTTCTGCCGATAATACGGATCGGGAAATTCAGAGGGGTTTTAGATGGCTATGCAACCACAGGGACATCTGGTGACTTACACGGTACTATCGCACTACGGCCAGAGGTGAGGCTAGGCAGACTCTGAGGAGGAAGCTTTCTCTGCCCTGAATTGGAACTGTAACACCCAGGAACTTATTACCATCACTGGCAATTGTACGCATCGCCATATCCACCAATAAACTTACCCTACTGCCAAGCGTTGTTCATGTTATGGATTGAGCGCCCATCTCGTGGACTTACTTGCCACTCGACTAGCACCCTTTAGGAATAATATTAATGACAGTAATTATCTCGGACAATGCACTATAACTATAATTAACCATAAACCATACAATAGTGTTCAACCTGATGCACTCATGAAGTGTCAGTCATGTATTTATACAATGACCTCTGACTACTGTAACCAATATAGAGTGTGCCTGCAATCTCCGACAGTTATGGAAGTATGTGTGTTTATTGAATTCCTAGCAGTTAGACTAACAGTACCAGCCTCTTTCCTCAATTATGTGGCTCTGATTAAGAAACATTCAAAAAACTGCACTTATGTTGACATAGAGGCCGATCCAGGGACACTATACGTAGCATTTGTACTCAAAAATCATCAAATATGAAGACGAATCAATCCTGCAAGTTCTGTGACACATTCAAGTGTGAACCTTTTCCAGTGACTATGGTGAACCTTTTCCAGTGACTACGGTTCCTTGTACATGCTTCAAAAAACATGTGTTATAAGACATTGAACAATTATGTATTAACTCTTAATACTCTGTCATGTTCAAGACCAGACTTTGTTGATCTATGCTCTGTTTACAAAATAAAATTCTGGATCAGAGCCTTTGGACCCCTTTATGGCAGACAACTTGAAGAAAATCTATGCTAGCATTGACCTACTGGGAGAAACGTGTCTTATGGATTATCATCATGGTGGTGTTCAGTACTTTGTTATGGAAAAGTTATTTTGTTATCAAACGTGATGATAACCAACTTCTTCAAGTAGGGTTGTCAACTATCTGTCTTTATATATAAAAAATCATACAATTCCCTGAATGTGCTGTGCTGTGCACATTGTGGTATGCTACTCAGGTGGTCTTCTATGCAAAGCCTAATTAATCAAAGACTGGTTTGCAGATCATCGAAATCTATCATCAGATTATCTATTCACTATTCCAGTGAAATCTGTAACAACTCCAGCACCCTACTACAAAACCCTCAAAACGTTGCAGACTTAGTGTGTAAACCCAGCTGTGGACAAAAAAGTAGGTTTAGCTACAATGTGGATCAGCCACTTATCTGCACAAGCTCAATATCCCCTTGACTTCCATCCAGAGTGCAGAAGACTGGCAAAGTCTGTGTCCCTAAATATCTGACTTTGGACTTCACAGACAAACTGCACATCGAACATTTGGTATTGTCATCTTTGTAATTGTGTGTTTTTCTCTCTTTCCTTTCCTTTTTATTACTTTGTTTTATTGGGGTGATTGGACTCAAGTTTGCCTGATTCTTAGCCAAACTTACTTGTCACTTTTCATTGCTTCTACTCCTTACTTACTTATACGTTTGGTTCATGAGCAATAAAAACAAGTATTTCTTCATATTGGTATAAAAAGGTTTGGGCCTACACATAGGAGCCTCACATACTCCCCCTAGTGTCATATGTTCACACTGGCACAGGTCACTGTTGGAGATCAATTCTACTCAGCAGTATACCTTGGCCACCACACTGGATATGAGAGAACAAGTTTCTTTTTCTTTCTTCTATATATTCAAATATTACCATTGCACAAAGGTAGTTGGTAAAACACCTTGTGCATATGAGTTGTAGAAACAGTCACCAGATTGTAGAATGAATAATATGAAGAGTATTTAAAATGATATATAAATTATTGTAATATGTAATTTGGAAAATGGCAGGCGCTGCTGGTTGGTGTAATATACCTGTTCCACTATAGCAGACAGGATGCATCTCTTGGTGAGCAGTACTGGCTGGGCAAAAATCAATAGTTAGACCAGTATATATAGGGTAGAGCCGGCAGTCTAGACAGTGAACACTATTTGAAATCGTTTGGAACAATACACATCTTGAGGATTCGGGGGTTTGGTCAGCCACATACGCAGACATGGGGTGACTAGGATAGGAACTATACCATCGTATGACTGCGCTAAGTCGGGCGGACTCTGCGGATGAAGCTGGGCTTTGGCAGTGTTGTAGGTAAGGCTAGGACTACATAGGCTGCATTCACACCAGCAATTGTATGCAATTGGAGTATCCACTAATAAACTGACTCTCAACCAAGCGTGGCCCGTGTTATGGATATTAAGGCTCATCTCGCGGATAAAGTCTACCACTTGGCTAGCAACGATAATAATGACTAAATCAGACAGTCCGAGCAATTGAATAACAGCAGTTCTCCATATTACTAAGTTAAACCCAAACAACAACTAGCGTTCACCATATTGTCTTGCTATTGATTAATAAATAGGGGCTCAAGTTTGCCTGATCATTAGTCAAATTTACTTCTCGCTTTGCATTACTACTTCTCCTTACTTACTTCTATGTTTGGTTCATAGTCTCCACATAGGTAAATACTAAATACTAGCTTTAATATTTAGGCTCTCCATACCAGGATGTGCCCATCAGTTTACGACTCTAAATATCACATCTCGGCTTCTTGCTCGGATTCCCTGTCCGGCTGAGACCCGAAACAATCCCCACGTCCCTCTGTTGTAGGAATCGGAAACCCCGAACTACCAAGGAACGTCACACTGGTGGCAGCGGTGGTGCTGAATTAGCACATACGAACTTGTGGACATTGAGTGTTTCGTCAGGACTTAGGTACCTATGGCGACCACTACGGTTTTTGACCAGATGGATTCTGACATCGCCTTCAAGGAAGGTGGGAAGAAGAAAGTGGGTACAAAACCCGAAGTAAAAGGGGAAGACACGACCATCATGGATAGGCGGTTTACCTTCATGGGAACATCCACCCCGACAGAGGAACAGAATCGCGTACTCAACAGCAGCAACAGACCGGAACGGTAGGAGCGGGCCTAAAAAAGTTCAGTTTAAGGCCAGAAAAATATGATTGAAAGCCAGATTTTGAAGGATGGATCAACCAGCTCGAGAGAAGTCCTCGGAGAAGCCTGGATCTCGCAAGCGGCTACTGGCAGGTGGAAATGGCACCCGAAGACCGAGAAAAGACGGCCTTTGTGACCCAAGGGGGACTATACGAGTTCAAAGTGATGCCATTCGGGCTGGTGAATGCCCCGGCCACCTTCGAGAGACTGATGGAAAGAATCCTCACAGGAATCTTGTGGGAGGAGTGTCTAGTTTATGTGGACGACATATTGGTATTCGAACCGACGTTTGAAGTAACTTTAGAAAGACTGGTGCTGGTTCTGGACCGATTGAACGCTGCAGGGCTGAAATTGAAAGCACGAAAATGCAGGCTGTTCCAGAAACGGATCCCGTTCTTGGGGCACATGGTCTCGTTGAATGGGATCGAGCCTGACCCCGAAAAATGCTAGTAAGTAACCGAGTGGCCGGTCCTTCGGGACCTCCACGAGGTGCGAGCCTTTGTGGGACTATGTTCATACTACAGGAGACACATAGACGGTTTCACAGAATTGGCTGCCCCGCTATATGAACTGGCTACGAAAGAGGAGCCTTTCGTCTGGAGCACGAGAAGACAAGAGGCATTCGAAGCCATGAAAAGGACGTTGACCGAAGCCCCGGTGCTAGGATTCCCAGAGGAAGAAGGACAATGGTGGCTGGACACAGATGCCAGTGATGTGGGTACAGGAGCCGTATTATCACAAGAGCAGAAAGGTGTAGAACGGGTGATAGCCTACACAGGTAAGACCCCGGAATCGAATTAACAGAAATACTGCACCACCCGGAAAGAACTGTTGGCGGTGGTGCAAGCGTTGAAACATTTTCGGTGCTACATCTATGGTCAACGCGTCATTGTCTGAACGGATAATAGTGCAGTAAGTTGGCTGCAGAGGAGTAAGGAACCGATGGGGCAGGCTGCCCAGTGGATCGAAATTATCGACTCGCATGACGTGTCATTTCAACATCGACCGGGCAGGAAGCACGGAAATGCAGACACGTAGTCTTGGTACCCCTGTAAACAATGGCGGCAAGAGCACGAGGATACCGAAAGGGTGAGAGCAGTAACGCGGGCCCGGGGGTTTGAGCCCGGATGGTCCCTGCAGGAAATGAAGGCAGCACAGAGGAGAGATCGAGATATGAGACCAATCATCGCACTGATGGAAGTGGATGCGAACCGCCAGGTTGGGAGGTGATATCTCCGGAATCCAGAGAAACTAAGATCATATGGAGGCAATGGGAAAGACTGAGCCTACTGCATGGCGTGCTGCATCGCAAGTATTGGGAGTTGGAAAGACATGGTTAGAGAAACCAATTGGTCATCCCGAATGAAGAACGAGCCAAGTTGGTAAAGGAATACCATGGAGGAGCGGCAGGAGCGCACCTAGGAGCAGCCAGGACGACGTCCCTTTTGGAAACGAGGTAACAAGTACTGTCTGATGGTAGGGTGCTATTTCACCAAATGGCTGGAGTGTTTTCCGATCCCTGACCAGAAGGCAGTCACGGTGGCGGACAAGCTGGTAGAAGAAGCGGTGGCTCGGTACGGCGCATTCCGGGAACTACACTCGGATCAGGGCACGAATTTTGAATCTGAGGTACTGGCTCAGGTCTGCGCACTGTTTGGAATGCACAAGACCCGGACGACGCCGTACCACCCCCGGAATGACGGATACATAGAACGAAGTTTTCGTATACTGGGATGCTGCTTGAAAGCTAGCTGCCGGGCGACGGGCCAAGAATGGAACGAGATGGTCCCCCTGGTAATGATGAGCTACAGGGCAATGCCACAGGCCAGCACAGGAGTGACCCTGAATATGAGGATGCTGGGACGACAGACCATGATGCTGCGACAGGTGATATATGGGAAACCTCTGTTACCAGAGGAGGAACCCCGAAGGGTGGGCGACTATGTGGAAAGTCTACAGGGAGGACTAGTCGCAGCCTATCGGGAGACCCGGGCAGGGCTGAAACGAGCCGCCATTCATCAGAAACATGAGTACGATGGAAAGGTGACTCGTCGGGAATACCATGCTGGAGAGCTGGTCTGGGTGCACGACACTGTAGTAGATCGGGACAAGGGAACTAAGTTGCGATTTCCCTGGACGGGTCCCGCACTGATCGTCAAAGTGCTTGACCGAGGACGGGTGGTAGTACAGAGAAAACAAGGGAAACCGGTGGGGGTGAACCATGTGGACTGCCTGGAAGCCTACCGGGGACACGCTGCGCCAGCTTGGATGGTGGCCAACCAGCGCGGACACAAGTCTACACAATAAGACGCTTGGAGTGGGGCGTGTCGAGCACGTGAAGGAAGCGGGGAACCCCCTTTTTGTGATAAATTGTTCCCGTCTCGATTCCGCAGGTGGAAGAGGACCACGGGAACGACCAAAATAGGCGCTACACGAAAAGGCTTTGGCTAAAAAGGACTGATCAACCTGGGGCCATTGAGTCGGGGAGGCACATTGACCACTACAGTAGGCGTGTAGATTGTGAGGCTGAAGAAAATTGCTACCTAGCTGAGAACGGTTCTCTTGCAGACATAATTTAGGTGGAAAATTCGGGGTTGGAATGAACACGACATTTCGAAGTCACGACGGCCCGAACACTCAAGTAGTTTCACGTAGCCGGTTTTCGGTCGGTCCGAGGAAACCACAGCGTAGAAAAGATAGTTGGATTGTGACGGAAGACAGACCCGGTGGCAAGCTGGTGAAGACTTTTTGGCACGATGCCGACTTGGTTAAACCATGTTACAATGTCCAGGAGACCGGAGGAGGGTAGATGCGGCACCCTCGGGACACCGGAGGAACGAACGGACGGTTGTAAGAGGCGAGGCCCGGAAACGGACGGGCTTAAAAGTAGGTCGTAAAACGAGAATATCAAAGGGAGAGTTGGGCGGCGTGACCGGAGGACAATAGTGATGGGCCCCTGTGTTCTCCAGGAAATGTGCGGAAGCACAACGGCTGGAGGAAGCACATGACAGACTCACACGAGGGGAGCCTGAAAAGGGGGATGGCGAAGCGAGACCCCCTCCTGCGAGTGGAGTATGCTGCAGCGTTTGCACTGGACCCGAAAGGACGGCGGGCCTACATAACATATGTCGCCGGAGACGAGACGGCGGCCCGAGTGGCTGATCTGGAACGAGACTTTAACGTGCGACATCCGGAGGGATTCATACCCCCCAAGAAGGCAGTGGACAAGTCAGCACAGGATAGACCACGGCAGAGGATCCAGATACCACACTACCCGGGAGCCCCGGGATAGTCCAAAGAAAGCGAAGCTGAGCAGACCGAACAAGTGGCTGCGGAGGAACCACAGGAGGCCGCCGGAGCCGCCGGAGAGCCTCAGGGGACCAAGGCAGTAGGAAGAGGACCCTTGGCCGGGTTGGCGGAAAGGGCGACACCTATGCGTCGTTCCCCTCGGAGGGCCATGAAAGGAGAGAGGAAGGAAAGGATCGAGTCTCCACGGAGTACCAGTCGAGCCGTGGTGAACCCGAAACCACCCCTCACCGGAGAGCAGGTTACCGGATTGGTGCAAAGTGAGGTGAGGAAGCTGAACACTCAGGAGGAGCCCCGAGAGCCCAGAGGGCAAGGACTCCCTGGAAGAGGACAAGGAAGAAAATCCACACCAGACCCAAAGCCGGGCGGCTCTGGGATACCACCCAGGGCCGAGGTGGTGGAGTTGATAAGTTCGTCGGATGACCAGCGCCCAAAAATTAAAGGAGAGGAGGGTGAGCCTCCGGTTTTCAAACGACCACCGACACAAGGGTCCACAGTGGAGGAGCCTTCCCGGAAAAGAAAATTGAAGAAAATCAAGAAACTCCCGAAAGAGTTGGAGGAGGGAACCAGCTCAGATCAGTCAGAATCAGGACGAAGCACATCGGTGCGTAGTGACCGGTCCCTGGTCATTGCCGAGTCAAGCAGTGCGGGAGAGCTGGGGCTGTTGGAGCCCGAGACCCCGGAGGGACCGAAACACGCTACACTACCACTCACGGGAATGGAACCTAGTGGTGATACTCAATTTACCATGATGTCGGTTCACAAACAATCAGCTATGAGTCACGACATCCAAGATACCCCGGGTATCTAAAGGGAACGCTGAGTCGGGATTGAGCGTTCGCTCGTCATCGCCAGGCGAGAACGGATCGGGAGCTGGAGGCCAAGGTTCGTGATGCCAAAGAGGGCCGGCTGGCAGAGAGGGAGGTGTTGTATTTAGGGAGATTTATTTTCGGGATGGCGGAGCAGCGAGGACTAAGACCATCGGGCCGGATCTACATAGTTAAGTACGTCAGACACGCGGTAAAGCAGCCTGAAGAGACGGTGTCTGCAGCTTCAATATAGCCGCTCTTCTCGACCCATACCCCGACGAGGGCGGAGTCCCGGTCACTGTTAGAGAAGATGGTGTGCAGTCAGCCGGTGGTTCCGCCCCCAGGGTTGAAGCGGATGAGGGATGTCTGGACAGCACCGTATACGCTGGAGGCATGGATAGCCGAGGAGAACTTGGCCCGAGTAAGTCTAGGAAGTTCGTTCTTCGGGTCCCAGGACTCGGGGGTGATACCGGGACCGCCATCGCCAGACAGAGTAAGGTCGCCACCAGGACCAGAAACTCCACTTCGAGACGAAGATAAAGACAGTCGGGCACTTCAGCCGAGGGTCATGGTGCATAGACTAAAGATGACGGCTACCCAATCCATGGACCAGGACACGGAGATGGACGAATCAATGGATATGGAGTTGGGACAGGCCGAGCCAGAGAAATACGGGCAGGATGGACAGGAACTGGACGAGTCGGGAACGGTCTCGGACTCGGTGTTCGGGTCCGTGACGTCGGAGGCGCCGGTAGCAGGAACATCCGGAGAAATGCCTTAGGTCACTAAGGACACAAGTGATTCAACAAGTAATGCAGGGGCATTTCCCGGGAACAGCACAGGCTGTTAGAGACTGGGAGGCGGAAGAGGCAATACCGATACAGCTGGAGTGGCCTCCACGGTCTTTGAAGGAAATGCTGGCCAAGGAACGGGCAATAGCCTCGGCATCATTGACGTTCTTGATGGCAGTGGAAGCGGGTTGTGCGCCGCAGTCTTTCAATGAAGCAATGGTGCAGTTCCCAACAGCAGCACTAGGTCCGTTCACCCGGGATTTGCCGGGAGTTGACAGACTGATTAACGAACACAACAAGACGTTCCAGTTGGCCCAGACCCTAGTGATGTATAAAGACGAAGAGCAGCTTGATGACTTGTTAAAAACGACTGAGGCAGTGGAGATACAAAGAGGAAGGGTGGACCAACTGCTCAAGCTCCCGGTCAGGGAGGAAGAACTGCCATTGCCGACTCAACGTCAGGAGGAGGGCTGAAAGCCCCGAGAAAAGAAGGTGCATGCTGCTCAGATCCTGTACGGATAGTGGCGTGACGGAACCAGCGCGGAAAAGGTGCGTCGCGAGTTCGGGTGAGGAGGGATTACGGGGCGTTGGCTCCTCACCCAGAATGTCAAACCCCCAGGGGAGGAACCGGGCCGAGGTGGAGGTACCCGAGCTGCACGGGGATCCGAAGCCCGGGTAAAAACTTTCCCAGAGACCGCTGGACGGACCCGAACTTTGCCTGGAAAATCGGGGACGGACTGGCGGGCTCGTCTTTTCTCATAAATAATCCTTACCAAAATGAACTTTAGGTAGTTTCTTCATGAGGATCTTTTCTTCCGGAATCGGACAAGGGCATGTGTTAGGAGGTGTTGACAATTATCAACATGATGGTTTTGTACTCCGATGACAGAAAGGTGAATAGGACCACGTGCGGAATGAACTTACCAAGCCTTCAGGACAGTACAGAATGGGAGGAGGCGCTCGGCGACGGATGTGTAGCCGTTCCATTTCTTTCCAATAATCATGGAAGGCCAAGCGCGTTGGTTGAGACCAAGTAGGTTGGAAATGATACGAGAGGGGACTGCCCGGTCGCGGGAACCGGAAAACAAAAGGCCGGGCGGCCCGAGGCCCGAGAAAAGTGGTTACAGAATGCTGGGGCGATAGTTACTCGGTCGGGGGATCGGAAGGACACCCGGCACCCGTCCAGGTGACCAGGAGGAGTGAGAATGGATGAAAGGAATGGAATCGGGAAAGGAATCAAGAACAAATAGATATTGTTGTAAAAAAAATTCTTGAGTTGATGGTGGTGCCGGGGTATCTAAGTACCGGTGGACCGGAGACTCTCTGCTGGAGGAAAGGCTGGCACGGGCCAGGACTGGAACTCTTCTCCTATGCTGCCTTGAGGGATCCGGAGGCGATAGGAACGATCTCTGTCCTCTAGCGGCACCCAAAACAAACAAACTCTCTGTTGCTTGTCTGGACTTCCACACTTCACACCTGTTGCTCGGGCTCCACCATCCTGACTTTGGATGGGTTCTCTTGCTCGAAAGAGTTGAAGTCCCCATGGAGTGCCGGACGGGACGGGCCCAGATTCATCGTCATCCCCATTTTCTATTCCTCCTTGTCTTCTGCTTCTTGCGGCATATAGAGAACCGACTGGAACTTTTTGACTTGTATGCTGGTCTTAGCGTGCCTGGACCGACGGGACGAGCCTTGTGATGGCTGTGTAGAGATGTCGATAGAAGTGCTTGATGCTTCCCGAGGGACTGGGGTGCGGGCAGGGACGGTTGTTTGAAGGCCCTCGCCCGTGCCCCACTAGTAACAGCAGCGAAAGAAAACAAAAAGTTAATGGACTCTGACAATACTTCAACACCAAAATAATTGTGACTTTAATATTTCCCTCTTACCCAAAAACTTTGACTGCTTCCATGTCATACTCCCTAATCTCTTCAACACGAAGACCGGAAAAATGTAGTCTTTGGATCCTCTCACGAGATGGCGTTCGAACCGAGGCCTGAGATATCACGGCAGCGAATGATGCGGTCTGTCTTTCCAAGAAACTCTAGGTGGACGTGTAGGCTGATGCCACTACGGAGACCGATGGAGCGATCCTTCATCCCCGACTCCAAATTTGATGTCGGTTGAGTTCTTCAGACGTGGAGATCCAGTCTTCCTACACCCCGTCTGACGTCAGGTGTCTTCGAGCACGGTCTGTTCCGGGTCTCGAAAGTGGACATAGGATACCGGTCCAAATTATTCCGTATTTCACTTCTTCATAACTACATATAAATTATATTACATTCAACTTACCTACCATGAACCGGAAAGGAATGATTGTCCTGGCGCGTGACAAGACGTTCGAGTGGCTTCATGTATATGGGCATTGCTCTGATGATGACTGTTGCTTTGCTCCAAAATCAAGAAGGACTGAGCTCCGAATTTATTACAATACCCTCGCTGCAGATTGCTGTTGGTACAACCGTCTGAAGAAAATCATCAATGAGCCGGTCAATTGGGAATTCAGAGTAGCACAGGGGCCCGAGAGCCCGAAATAATGGGGCCCGAGTGCCCGAAGTAGAAAGACTTTTTGTTTGGAATCATCTCATCAACCCTCATCTATAGGAACTCAAATAACGAAGGAGTCTCTCTCTCGCCCACAGTAAGGATTGTCTTCATGCCATTGGGCACGGTGGGGGGGAGGGGATGGGAGGCATCGGCTCCTGTCACCGAAGAAAAATTTTCTTCTGCACCAAGGGACCTGTCTTCCGTTCCGGTTATTTTTGTGCCATCTGGGCCTGGAATGGTGGCAGGACTCCCTGTCACCCGAACTGAACTTCTCCATATCTTCCTTTGCCTCTAAAATCTTTGAGTGTGTCGGACTGGTCGAGAGCCAATCGTCTCCTTCACTGGTGCTGGGTTAATCACGAGATCACCTGCCACAAGAAAACATTCCAACATGGCTGGCGACTGCAAAGTCAAAAGGGAATCCCGTTCCCGCACGAGAACAGACAAAGGGAATGACGAACGAAAGACACGTATACACACCCTCTTCTTCATGTAGTATTCTCAACCACGATAACATCTTCCGAAGTTTCCTCTTGAAGCTTTAATGGTTGAAGTTAGTGCGTATCCCGTTGGATCAACTCTTTCTGCACGTCTCACATCTATTGCTGTCTCTTCTCTCCATGACCAACTGAATCACTGCTGCCTGAGCCGAAGAAACCCGGGGGAGGTGGAGAATTGTACCCCTTCCCCTGGCTCGAACATTTCGTCCTTGCCAAACCTGGAAGAAGTCACTGGGAGGCTCCGAATGCTGAGGTGCGGCAGGTGGCACGAAGCCCAGAACACTCTTTCTAAAACAAAAACTTCATCCTCAAGTCATCATCAAAAATATATATCATCCAAAATGCGAAGAGAGCTGGTAGTCGGGAGGACAGAGGGTCACGACCGACCCTTGCCTCCGGGTGGGAGAATCACGACCGATTCTCTGCCTGAAACAAAGAGAACGTTGGGACGACGAAACGAGTAAGGAGAGACAGGGGCGCTAAGGGTCACGACCAATCCCCGGCCCCGGGTGGGAGAACCACGACTGGTTCCTCCACCCTAACGAGGGAGAAAAAGAGACGAGTAGGGCTAGGTATTCAGGGCCTGAATAGGAGGAACGGGGGCGACGGGGTCACGACCGACCCCCAGTCCCGGATGGGAGAGCCAGAACCGGTTCCCTCATCCTAAAGGAAAAAAAGAAAAGCGACGAAGTCGGGGTCACGACCTACCCAGGATGAAAACTATGGTTAAAAACATTTATATGAAAAAGACTGAAAAGCGGACGAGTAAAAATTTAAAAAGGAACGAATTACGATATGAACTTTGATGAAGAACGAAGAACGAAGAAAAGAAGAAAAGAAGATTTAGAAATAAAGATTAGCTGGATAGGCCCCGGGGGCCCTCCGAAGTAGACAGGAGAGGACAGAGGGTGACACTTCCTCCTCTACCTATAAGGAGCGTAGGATTGAAATTAGAGGTGTTAGAGGAAATTGTAAAAGCCCGAAACCCGAAAGTCCAGAGAAATATGTCAACCGGAAGTGATAAATGTAAACCGGAAGTGACATCATTTGTAACCACGTGATCAGAAACAGCCAATCAGAGCTGAACACTAGACTATAAAAGGGGCGGTGAGGCCCGAGAATAAAAGAGTTCCTTTGCAGTACTCCTTGTGTCAACATGTGTCTTCTTCCTATAGTAACTGATAAGATGATCCAATACAGACTAATTGACTAGAAAGTACAAGTAAAATAGTAAAAGTTAGAAGAAATTAGGCGAACCTTAGGACGGGGTCCTGAAGGCCCAAGAGACTGAAATAGGGCACGAGGGCCCGAAAACGGCCCAGATGGAGTCCCGAGAACGCAGGACCCAACTGGCACGAGGCCCTGAAACAGGGAATGGAAACCCAGGAAACGGGGGTATGAAGGCGCGACTGGTTCGGCCCCACGCTACCAAACAATAGGCGGCCGTCGGTCCGACAACCCCCAGAACGAGAATGAGGGTAGATCGTCTGCAGTGGGCCCAGAAGAGAGTGCCGGCACCAAGGAAACGGCCCGCACCCATCCCTACCATTTTTCCTCCTCAGCAGTCCTCCGCCCGCTAACGGAAGTGCCCGTACCCCGCGCCCGGTGGCTGAGGCCCCTTGGTCCAGCCCGGCTGATACACCCCTCCCCCATCGACAAATACTGATTTCCCGATCGACCCGCTCAAACCCCCTTGTGCGCGAAGCACAACTCTTAATATCACATCTCGGCTTCTTGCTCGGATTCCCCGTCCGGCTGAGACCCGAAACAATCCCCACGTCCCTCTGTTGTAGGAATCAGAAACATCGAACTACCGAGGAACGTCACACTATCATCGCACGGGCAAATTGTACTCATTCAAGATATCCACAAATAAACCTGACCTTCAGCCAAGCATAAACATTGTTCTCATCATGGATATGAATGTGCCATCTCGTGAAACTACCTACTACTTGACTAGCATCTATAGAATATGCTGATTACGACAATTCAACGGAATATCATAAAATCAGTTCCCCAATTATTAAATAACAATATAACAACAACTAGCGTTCAAGCTGATAAACTATGCCCCATGAGGACATCGAGCTACACTAAAAACAAACCATATGGTTAACACATGAACTCATTGAATTATCACGAGATAAAGACTTGGCCCTCCGCAGGGCAAAAAGAACCAAATTGGCCTCAGATGTAATATGTGTTATATAGCCTTTAGGAAAGCAAGGGCTTACTACATTACAGATAGCTTGAATGAACAAAGTAGTAACCCTAGAAAATTGTATCAAATAATAAGAGTTCATACCAAAGGATAAGGGATCGTCTACTCTAAATCCAAACAAAGGGAATAATATAAATTTCTGCATACTGGAGACCAGTTTGAGTTATGAGAAATTGAGCTAGACTGGTGTTATTTTATCTTTAGTTTGTTCTGATGATGTTTCGTTGATATAGTTCTTATTTGTTTGTATCTTAGATAGATATGTTTAATATGTAAGACTGCATGATGTTTGTTGCATGTCATTTATGTTTTTGCTACTTGAAGATGTATAAATAAAGACGATTACTATATAAATTAGGGGAGTTCTTCATTATTGTTCGTCGCATTAGCTAGCTTTCGTTCTTAATCCAGTTAGATCTTATTCCGGATGTTCGTCTGTTCTTCAGTGGGAGAGATTCTAAGTAAAGGGGCTCATTCATATACAAAGAACACGTTCTTGGCAAGAGGTAATTTTATCATGTCCATGTAGACGGTCTGAAGATATAAGTACATAGTCTTTCAATCCATACAATATATGCCATCCATCTCACAATGCTAACAACTTCAGTAATGTTCCAACCAGGTATAGCAATAGTTAATCTTCCCCTTTTGAAGTCTATACACTTAACGACTGTTGGGGCAGTCACCTCCCATCTACCAGTGCCGGAGAACATTGGTAGAGTCTTCGTCACTTCCAGTATTCCGTCCATTGGGCTAAGCCTAAGCTGTTCCAATCCTTACTTTCACCTTATTGTAGCTGTTACTACAGTCTCAGCACTACCCGTTATGATCCTTTTGTTAGACCATTGCTCCCATGTGTTCTGATCGAAGTCTATATTGGTCTGCTCATCTAGCCTAAGTCTCATACTGTTCATATAGTGCCAGCCAAAGGCTTGGCGCTATACGCTTATACTCTAACAGCTATGATAGTGTTTTCTCTATCTTTCATATGTCTCATTCTCACTTCAATTCAATTAATACATTAAACTAATTCTACTTCTAATTCTACGTAAAAGCTATCGTAGATGACTAGAACCTTTATCTAATAGTATTTTCTTAAGCTGGGTATTTCATACACAGAGACCACAATGTTCCCTAACAATCTTTCTTATTGCACTAATGTCCCTTTCGTACCTTTGCACACCTGTATAGGAACAAACTAACTCAAATACAATCGTTTCCGCGTGGGGGCGTCATCAGCTATGACAACCCTATACACTATACCTAGGCCACAGGACAGTGGCGCCGCTCGGTGCCTAAATGACACACTAGCATTACTTGATCACAATGCACTCTTGCCAGTACCGTAGACTTTATAGTGCTGCAGCATGGGAGGTAAAATTTCTGACCACCGATGACCCAAAATTAATAAAGGTTGACATATATCATCGCGTTCGGGAGGTCCTTAGCTTTTCAAAACTGCCTGATGCCAGACCGAACACGAATTACAAACTTCAAGGTCACAGGTCAAAGGTCAAAGGTCACCAAAAAAAGTAAAAATCTGAAAAATGTAAGTTTTTATCTTATAGCTCCGCATTCATAATAGATGGAGCTTAGTTATTTGGCAAATATTTAGCCAATTCAGGTCCTTCTTCGGGTCCTTCTTCGGGTCCTTCTTCGGGTCCTTCTTCGGGTCCTTCTTCGGGTCCTTCTTCGGGTCCTTCTTCGGGTCCTTCTTCGGGTCCTTCTTCGGGTCCTTCTTCGGGTCCTTCTTCGGGTCCTTCTTCGGGTCCTTCTTCGGGTCCTTCTTCGGGTCCTTCTTCGGGTCCTTCTTCGGGTCCTTCTTCGGGTCCTTCTTCGGGTCCTTCTTCGGGTCCTTCTTCGGGTCCTTCTTCGGGTCCTTCTTCGGGTCCTTCTTCGGTTCCTTCTTCGGGTCCTTCTTCGGGTCCTTCTTCGGGTCCTTCTTCGGTTCCTTCTTCGGGTCCTTCTTCGGGTCCTTCTTCGGGTCCTTCTTCGGGTCCTTCTGCGGGTCCTTCTGCGGGTCCTTCTTCGGTTCCTTCTTCGGGTCCTTCTTCGGGTCCTTCTTCGGGTCCTTCTTCGGGTCCTTCTTCGGGTCCTTCTTCGGGTCCTTCTTCGGGTCCTTCTTCGGGTCCTTCTTCGGGTCCTTCTTCGGGTTCTTCTTCGGGTCCTTCTTCGGGTCCTTCTTCGGGTACAACCAATGTTAGTATCTTATCCAATAGAACTCTCAGAAGGCATCAATATGATGTATCATTTGTGTTTCTATCTTGTGTATTAATAGAGATACATCCCAAATACTGTCAAATTTGGAAATAAAAAACATGAATTTTGAGTCTTTTCCATAGAAACCACTCATTTATTGCATTCCATATGATTGTTTGGACAAAAACACATGATTCCATGTATATGTATTCATGAGATAGGTAGGTTGTGTCTTGTTAGACCCGTATTTGTGGCTGCTATGGTGACAGGAACAGAAGAGAAACTGAAATTATGGTCAATTTCTAGGATATTTTTGGTAACCATGGCAACCCAGTAACAAAGACAACCCATTTCAGCTTTCTATCCCATATAACTCTGGGAATGCTTAATTTTGATGTCTCATTTGTGCTTCTATCTTGAATATTAAGGGAGATATGTCAAAAAAAACTATTGATTTCGGAATACCTTATCTTGGGTGGTTGCCATGGAAACCAGCCATTGACTATAATGCTGGAGCAATTTCTTTTCAGTACAAACTATCATCCTTTGAATTTGAGACATTTGTGGCATGCTTTGTTTGGATTTTTTCCTAAATTAATAAGGCTCTTTTTGAGAACGACCACTCTACTATCAAGAGAATTGTGGTTTTCTGGGTATGTTTCACCTATTTTAATGTCTTTCCATGAAACTGGTTGTGACAAATGATAGCTTTGTTACCATGGAAACCTAAGCCCCATCATACCAAATGAGGTATCAAAAGGAAGCTCATGATCTCTGTCAAACAGTTCAATAATAACACTTGATATTGGCTATATCAAAACATTTATAAGAGTTGATAAAAGGTTAGATCCTCATTTCATGCTCATTTTTGAAGTTTGACCTTGAGATTGATGACCTTGACCTTGGACAAGGTCACCAATATGAAAATCACTGTTAGGCCCCATAAGTGGCTAAATATTTGCCTCATAACTAAGCTCCATCTATTATGAATGCGAAGCTATAAGATAAAAACTTATATTTTTCAGATTTTTACTTTTTTTGCTGACCTTTGACCTTTGACCTGTGACCTTGAAGTTTGTAATTCGTGTTCGGTCTGGCATCAGGCAGTTTTGAAAAGCTTAGGACCTCCCGAACGCAATGGTATATGTCAACCTTTATTAATTTTGGGTCATCGGTGGTCAGAAATTTAGAGGGCTGATAGGCTGGCTGCTCCTGCACTATTAAGATAATTAATGATAATTTTTTAAAGAATATGATAATTCTTTTGTACTGGACTTCAGTGCAAAATGGTAAATCTCGGCCTATTGGCCTTGTGAATATGAGTCATGACTTGATTGTTATTATTGGTACTTGTGTGTCATTGACATATACCTACTGGTTTATATTTCATTATCATCTTCATTCGTTAGTGACATTGGATATGAGTACTTGTGGTGTCTAGATATGTGATTTGGTTGTATGGAGTAATCAGTTCATGCCATATCATTTCATTGACTTTTTCCAATGAAATGTATATCATCAATTATGTACTCTTAAAACATTTTTCCACATCATTGAGTTCATTGCCTATATTGGATTCCTATCTTGCGTTGTTTAAACACTGTACACAAGAGGAAGACCAGACTATGTTTGATCTTGTTACAGTATAATTAAAAATAATTAAAAAAAAGTCCAACATCAGCATATCAGCTTTTGGACTTGTTATTTTGTCCCCTAGCTGTTGCTGAAAACCAGTGTAAACTGACATGATGCCAGGTTAACCCTTTCCACATGCCACCAACATTTCATTCCTGTTTATAAAGACTGTCAAGGTACTCTAGTATATGGCCTCAAAATACACCACATATAGCACACATGAGCCTATCTAGGCCTTATATAAACTTCTATAATAAATATATATAAACTTATTTTCAACATTTCTATTGTTAGATATGTTATATAATGGATGTGTTCAGTGTTTTGGAAAAACAACTTGTATTTTTCCTTAATATGTAGCTTTAAATTCACTTTTGTGAGATTCATTGAAAAGATGCCTCAATGCATCTGACATGTTTTCGCTGGCGATGCCTCCATGCATCTGAGGTGTTTTCGCTGGTAATGCCTCAAAGCATCTGGAGGGTGGAAATGGTTAAATTAAAGATCTAAAAAAAGTTCCCAAAAGCAAATAAACCCCGATGAACAGTGAGCTTCATTGCCATATTACTGGTATTTCTTTTGCAACTACAGTGATTGCAAATTTGCTCTGGTCATCCCTCGATGGAAAGGGGTAACAGGAATCAGGCAAATAAGTGTGCTAATTGTCCAAGTTTATTCACCTCATTGAGATACTACTTTATGCTATAGAATTCTCCCCTTCCCCCTACTCCCCCTCCTTGGTTTTATGACTGGTTCACAGAGAGGCAGTACACATGTAAGTGTACTCAGGGAGGTAGGGGGAAAAGGACTCGTTCCCGTTCTCTCTTTGACTATGGGAGGGGGCAGGGAGGGAGTGGAGTTGCTAGCAATCAATAATGCATATTTTGAAATAGAAAGTGCACAAAGTTTACAAAAATGTACCAATGACACCAATGCAAAATAATCTAGATACAAATAGGCTCAAATATACATGCAAGTATAACAAACCTATAGTTTATCTCTTGACAATACAAAAGATTATAATGAGGTAGATAGATAATCATAAGCTGAGTGATGCAAAAGAAACTATCCATTAGGGGTGACGTCAAAATTCAGAGGCTGTTATCCTGAAATGTTGTGACAGGCTGCAGCCAACTGTTAGTTATAACCCCTATGTACCTCTAAGTGGCTGCAGCCTTCTACTGAGCTTGACGGGATGTTATTTATCTTCGTTTATTTCTAGGGGAGTATCATTATTAAAGTTCGTATTTGTTCATATCCTATATCGGTTCGTTTCATCATTATTCGACTGCGTGATGTTTCATCGTTTATCAATCATATTTCACTTATTCAAAGATGTCAATAAAATGTATCATATTAAGATAAAGGGGAGTTCTTAGTGATTAATCGTCGAAGTAGCTAGCTTTGTCCAGATAGATGTTATCCTGGACCATATTTCAGTTCTTAGTGGTAGAGATTCTAAGTAAAGGGGCTCAGACCTATACAAAGAACACGCGCTTGGCAAGAGGTAAGTTTATTATATCCATGACAATATTCCGAAGGTACAAGTATACAGTTCTCCATCCATACAGTTCATTCCTTTCATTTCACAATTCTAACACATCAGTAACGATCCAACCAGGTATAGCTATGGTTAAGCTTCCCCTTTCACAAGGTATATACGCTCCAACACTGTTGAGAGAGTCACCTCTCGTCTACCGGTAATGGAGACCATTGGTAGGATCTCCGCTACGTCCAGTACGTGGTCCGTAAGGCTAAGCCCAAGCTGTCCCAATCCTTACTATCACCTAATCGTTGTGGTTACTACCATCTTAACACTACCAGTGTGATCCGTATGTCAGACTATTGCTCCCATGTGTTCTGATCGAACTCTATCTTGGTCTGCTCATCTGTCTCAAGTCTCATACCGCTTATATAGCGACAGCCAAAAGGCTTGTCGCTATACCCATTTACACTAATACTTAACGATGTCTTATTTCTTATTTATCTTTCATACTTCTCATTCTTATCTATATAACTAGTTCTACTTCTAATTATTATACAAACTAATGTTGACGGCGAAGCCTGCTATCCTCAGTATCTTTTGGCTAGATGTTTCGGTTCATAACGTACCCTTACAGGTTTCCTTCGTCATTTGTCGTACCTGTGCGTACCTGCAGGACGATAGCCAGCCCCGCTGCAGTCCTACGCCTGGGGACTCTCCATATACTCTAACTAAGCCACTAAACGATGGCGCCGCCTGGCGCCGAGCACACGTATCAGCGTTACATGTTTTACTATAGTATTCTTGGCAATACAAGCAAGTTTACAATATTTTATTATTTAACTTCTACAGTCTATTCTAGTTCTTTTTGCACTGGACCTCAGTGCACTACATCCCACTAATATCTCTTTCAGGGTGCCAGACATCTCTGTTTATCCATATATCCATGGAGAGAAAGATGAAATGGTTAACTTTTTTTTCATGTTAGTATACAGTACAAACCTAATCACCTCATTAGGGCCAATCAATTAACTAATTAATTAGTTAATGAGGTCATTTGAGGACATTTAGATAGTATCCCCACCCCTTTCCTATCAGGCTGCAGCCTATCAGGCTGCGACCTCTAGTAGCCCAGAGTGGTGGCTACTTGCTGTAATGTCATTGACCTGCTCTGGAGAATTTTGATGTCTCCCCTTAGTCACTGTCCTAGACGTTGCACCCTTTTCCCCACACCTCTTGAGTTTATAGTGCCTTTGAATGCTGGGTCCAAAGAGGAGCAAGGGGAGTGGCAACAGTAGGCAGAGGTGGGGAGAGGTTTGAGTGCAAGGGTGGGAGTGATGGTGAGTAGTGGTCATAGGGGGTGGATGGGGAGACGGGGCAGACACATTTGAAGGATGAAAATGCATTTCCTTTACTAAGCCCCTCTTCTTCTGGTGCACTGGCCAATGAGAGGGAAGGCTTGAGAAAATATTTGTCAGAAAAAAATTGTTTGCTTTTTATCAAATGCACATGAAAACACATAACAAACAGACTGTTAGAGAACAAATCAATCAAGAAATTGGCACAAAAATATTTTGGCGAATGAAATATATGGTTACGGAAGATCTGAGGGCCCTGTACTATAGAATGTTGAAGAAGAGGCATAATTATAAGGATTACATGGGGCTTACCTGTTCTAGAATTTCAAGGAGCTGCCATAGAAGAGGAACATGGATGGAAGCTCTGGACGAAATGGCAAAATTTCTGTTGTCAAACTTCCTAATGGCCCTGACGTTAGAACCGTTACTTGTGCCCCGGAGAAAGAGGTGACGAGTACTTTCAGATGTTCAATGAAGACTTTCAGGATGACCACGTACCTGAAAAAGTAAATGAAGAGGGACATTATTATATTGATTGACGCATAAGACATTGAAAAACATCAAAACCTGCCGCAACAAGCACAGAAAATTGTCCTGAAATTCTGCTTTACATATCAGAAGGTGTGCAAGGAAATATTCAAAAATATTGTGATGGTTTACCAGGAGTAGCTGCTGATTGCGATGACTTGAAAGACTTCATACTGGGCCATAGAAATGCCAACACAAACAAGATAGACCAGGTAAATATTAATAATACTATGGAGATTGATTTATATGATGCATATGAATGAGTAAGTTAAAAACTGTAGTAACTTTATATGAATGTTGTGGATTTAGGCAAAACAAATTGAAAAAAAATACCAGTTAAATCAAAGCATAAAGAATTAACATGAATAATAAATATTACATTTTGAATGTTTTTCCAAGCTGTTACATAGTTTTGAAACTTTCTGGATGGTGAAAAAGGTAAGATGAGAGCACTACATACCATACCTGCTTACCAGCTCAACACCTACTTGGGATATTGGCTGTGTATAGTGAACAAAGATGACAGCCCTGGAGCAGTTTGAGCTTGATTCCCTTATGGTGCTGCACAGAAGGTTAGACAGGTATACTGAAAATTGAAATTCAAAATGCTAAAATATGCATTAAAGAATGTAAGCATGAATTCAAGCATGGTGGTACAGTTTTTACATAATCACAACTAAAATTAGATTGATTTCATATATATCTATAAGTGATAGGGTATTTTAAAATGCATGTCATAATCCATAAAAGTCTACAGAATACTAATACATGATGAAGTAATAGGGCTACTACATTAAAAAAGAAAACATTTAATAAGCTAATATGTAATTGTTCAAAATTATGAAAATGCAAGATGTGTGTAAATACATGATAAACAGATCATTTGCAGGTATCTTTGAGATGAGTGCTACAAAGAAAATATTGTCAACAGTGACCAGTTAAAAATCAGCAGGGGAGTACTCAAGACCAGATGAAATTAATAATAAAAGGGCACTAGCTGAACAAGGCTGATGTTAAAACTAGAAATCAAGATAACAAATGTGGGAATCTTGGGAATGGGGATCCAGAACACAATCAATTTTGTTTTCCTTATTTCTCAAAATTTTAGATTCCGGGCTCTCATGAAAGCAGGCAATTGAAATTGGGTAATGTGAAGGTGAAGAGGGATGGTGAAGGTGAGTATTTATAAGTCAACGGATGGCTGACAAAGACTAGAACAGGTGGCGGAACATCAGCAATATGCAGTTTCAATCTGAAAGTATTTGAACAGGGAGGGGGGGGGGGATATTGTCTTGTCAAATATCTTCATGAATTCAGATCCAAAAGTCCAGAGGAAATATATCACAACTACTGACAGATAACTATGTACTTTGAAGTGGTTCTTGATAATAACAAAAAGAAAATCATGATGATTTACCATCTTCTTTGTCCATAAAAAAATGAGTTAAGCCCCACCATTATGAGTTGGTATACAAAGGTACCTATTGTCAAAAGCAAATTGGGGAAGATTGTGCAGAACGAGCAGGTCTTTCTGGTGAATTAGTGAATCACTCAATCCTCAAAAAAACTGCTCACAATCTGCTAAATGCTGGTGTTCCACCATCAATCATTTGCCAGGGAACAGGCCCTAAGAATCTGGATTCTATCAACAATTACACTACTGTAGACAACATTGTCAAACAATATCACTAATGACAATAACAGATTTGATTGATACTAATGAATTAAGGACCTTAACTATATGAGAAGATGCATTCAACATGGCAGTGGCCATCATCGTAGGTAAATTAAGAGAATTCATTTTTTTATTTCATATTTGTAACAATCTCAATTCATTAAGTATGGAACAAAACATAATCCTGTCCCGCTAGACACTGAGGAAAAATTTGGCAATAACGGTACTGACCATGCATTGAAAGAGAATGCTATTGGAAATGCAAATTAGATTCTAAGCCCCTCCCCTTCCAGCATGCCAGCCAATCAGAAGCAAGGTGAAAAAGGTAGTTTAAGCAGACAAAATGTGATTTCTTTTCATCAAATGTGCATTGAAACATTAAGTTTTGGTGGATAGAACACATATTAACAGTGGGACTATGGGTCAAGGACGAAACCTCCTCATGAAATAGAGAATATTCATGTTGTAAATGCTGTTCCAGACATTAGTTACACTGGGACTGTAGAACGTAGGTGATCACTGGTTTCAGATGTTAACCCAAGAATTCTGGGCAAACGATGGGCCTAAATATGTAGATGAAGAGGTGAACATAGTGATTATAATGACAGAACTTGACAAAAACATCAAACTCTACTGAAACTTGCCCAGAAAATTGTCCTATGTGTCAGAAAATGGGCTAAAATTTGAATATTTTGATGCTTTAGAAGGTGGTCTGGCAGTACTACTTAGCATAGTTGCCAATAGTGATGTCTTGAGAGACTACATACAGGGATATAGGAATGCTAATACTAACAAAAAGACTGATCAGGTAAATATATTAAAAATCCTTTGTGTGTACAGTAATATAATACATATGACTTAGCAAATAGAATACTGTAATAGCTATAAATAAATGTTAAGCACATAGACAAAGCTTAAATTAACAAATAAATGTGTAAGCGATAGAGAGAGGCAATACAGAATTAATATAACAATCATTAAATTCTGATAATTTTCCAGGCTGTAAGAATATTTCCTAGAAACGGTCAGATGAGACCACCATATACTATACCTCCCCATCAGCTAAACACCTACTTGTGACCCTGGCTTAGGGTGGTGAACAAAGAGGACTGGGAGCAGTTAGAGCCAGATTCCCTTACGACATCACATGGAGGCAGCGACAGGCAAACTGGAAATTAAATTTTTAAATATTAAAATATGCATTAAAATTGTAAGCATGTAATCAGACATGACAGATTAACTTTCACATAGTTATAGATATATGTACATTGACTACATCAATATTTAGATCAGATAGGATATTCTGAAATGCATGTAAAAATTCTACAGAATATGGATAAATAATGGAATAGTGATGCCAGATTTTTATGCTTATTTTATGAGCTAATAAAATTAGTTTTAAGAATTCATCAAAACGCTTGTGAATGCACAAAGGATTGATTAAAGCAATGGCAACAACCAAATGGAGCCGCATTCATACAATAGACATTGATCACAGAACATTTTTTTGTTTACGAATTCATACTTTCTATTGAACATCTTCCTGGTGAATAAATGTTGATGGTTAGTTATTGGAGAATATTAGGAAATGTTTAAGTCATCTCCAATTTGGAGATGATTTAAACATTTCCTAATAATTATTCTCCAATAACTAACTTCATTTAATGAAGTCCACCCATTGGAAGAAATGTTGAGTTAATAAAAGCAAAACTTGAAAACAACTTGGTTGGCTCTGGTTTTGTATTAACATAACTCTGATCATTTAAATTATCTGCTAAGGTGACTCCCCTTCAAAAACAAGGGAATAAGAGCTTATTAATAAAATACTTTAATTAATTAACTAAGTAAACTATAACATATGGGGTCCCCCAAGGGAGTGTCCTTAGGTCTTTTTGTATATTCAACTTATATCAATGATATAACATATATTATCAGAAATTCATGAGTTTTATTATTTGCTGATGCTATGGTATTGAACGCTATTGTTTTGCTTAGGGATGGTTATAATTATAGTGCATTGTCCGAGATGATTATTGTTATTAATATTGTCTCTAATGGAATGCTAGTCGAGTGGTGAGTAAGTCCATGAGATGGGCGCTCAATCCATAACATGAACAACGCTTGGCAGTACGGTAAGTTTATTGATGGATATGGTGATGCGTACAGCTGTTCGTGATGGCAATAAGTCCAAGGTATAACAGTTCCAGTTTAGAGTGGAATAAGCTTCCTCCGTAGAGTCCGCCTAGTCTCACCTCCAGCCGTCGTGCGGTAGTACCGTATAAGTCACCAGATGTCCCTTTCATTGTATAGCTATCTAAACCCCTTCGAATCTCCCGATCCGTATGATCCAAACGCTAATGGTCTCTCTCCCTCTCTTACACTGCACTCTTGCTTATAAAGCAGTCTGATATCGATTTTACCCAAGGCGTCGGTGCTTGCGGGGAGGTGTGTCCCGGTGAGCATTGTCGTCAGGTATATTTACACCTACCAGCGGCACCTGCCATTACTAGATATTTTCATAAACTAAGTAATTTAGAGGAATTCTTATTATTTTGTATTCACCTGATGACCTTTACACTAATTCAATAAGCATGCACAAAGCAGATGTTTTAATCTCTACCTTTGTGCAGTCGACAGCGCTTAAATAGGAGACCAGTTTCATAGTAGATGAAATCGGTTTCCGTAATTGGTTAATTATCACTTTCGTCTGATTCAACCAGGGAGTCCTTAGTAAAGGACTACCTATCCACAATTATACAATCAATCAAATCAAATAGCCCAAACTAATGTTTTGCTATAGGTATGTTCGTCGATTCATGACCATAATCATGGATGAACCCACACCCTCAAAACCCATGGAGTGTTCCTCAAGTGAAGTCTAACTCCTAGATGCCCCGAGACGGTTCTGGCATCTAAAAAGAAAAAGTCTGCGGGTTTCCCAGTATGGGATAGTTCAAGCGTGGTCCTTCCATTTAATAAAAGAGAAATGGAGGACCAATAAATAAAAGCTTTCACATAGTCATACATCCCTGAGTTAAACCTATTCTGTGAGTTCTCTATCTACTTAACATTAACTGGCAGTGTTTTAGGGTACATGGCTATCTTATCTTATTTCTACCTTTCTGTAAGCTTCCTATCGTTCACACTATTATAGTGACCAAGAAGATTCACGCGCTTTTATGGCGTAGTTTTCAACCGTTGATACACGTCAGTTACTAAGTGTTAGGTTTTGATCTCCTGTACCAATTATGTAAGAAGACCCTATGGTTTTATGAATTCTAGTCTCCTCAATTATATCAAAATGACACAATCCCAAGGAAAGTCCCAAGACCCATTAGATCCAGCAAACGTGACCAATGGAGGACGAGATCCACAGAGGGTCGGCATTCCTACCTGCGAGGCTGCGTCTGTTGGACTACAAGTTCCCACGATACATGTGTGAGCTATGCGGAAGATCATCATAGATTTCTGTGTGTTGCAACATCATTATACAGCTCGGCAAATGTCCGGGCTATTTTTAGTAAGTTATGGACAGTACAAATTCACAGCGATGTATAGTGTTATGCAATACTCTATGACAGTAAGTTTTAACATATTATGAAATGACCTGTAGATATGGATGAACAATGCATATTCCTTATGGAATTTCTTTAGATTTCCTTGACACAAGAAAAGATTTGTTTTCGTGTTTTTCGAAAACTGTAAGTGATTAACCTGCCCACTAGCTTGTGTTTGAATCCACAAGCGGAGCCCTTGATGGAGGGTCCTGATG
Organism: Lepidonotus clava; assembly: GCA_936440205.1. Lineage (NCBI taxonomy): Eukaryota > Metazoa > Annelida > Polychaeta > Phyllodocida > Polynoidae > Lepidonotus > Lepidonotus clava. The sequence continues at coordinate 48,656,873 of OW387138.1, forward strand.
TCGTATATTGACTAAGAACATCCCTGTCCTATGTCACTAAACCCAAAAGGTCATGTCGCCATGTCGAATTTAAGGGTTCCAGACCGTGCAAGCACATGGACGAGGAGGAAGAATTTAAAGAGTTATTTAACTCATAAGAAGGATTCGAGGACATGGAACTATTAGCTCCAAGACACAAGAATTAAAGTTATCAGCTTGGTTGTGCATGTATGTTTCTATCAGATTCAACACACCAAACAATAATCGCACCCCAGCCAATATATGAGTGAGGAAGAAGAGTTCAAGGATATGGAATTGTTAGTTCTAGTAAGTTCTACCCAGTTCGAAACCACCTATTCGAATCAAACCAAAAGTATCAATGTAATGATGAGTTTATACTAATGATGATATGACACGGCTTTACAGGTATGGGGCAAAGTATGCCTGCAGCCGTTCGTGGAGCAGTTAGATTTATACCTTGGCTATATCAACAGTTTCATAATCTCTTGGTCAATATTTATCCGACTTCTAACAATACTAATTATACCTCATATTACCGATCTTGACTTTTTGAGCTTTCCCTCTCAGGTGTATGCTCTATAACTACTTAACATTAAAACGACTAATATACGCTAATATCTTACAAGGCATCGTTATGCATAAGCTGTACCTGCCTATATTTCACAGTAGTAGCTTTTGACGATATGTCACTTATTTGGATGATTCGTCTCATAGCACCATTAATAGCACCAGTAAATCAATGTATATCCTTATGATAAAGGTTCTTAACCTAGAATTCGTACTACTAACACATAAAGCGTCCAAAGCATTGCTATATATATACAAGTCCATCTTCGTTCCCTCTGTTCCACACGTGTGTCAATCATTCATTATGTATTTCACTAGGCCTATTGGATATTGTTCTATTGGTACTCTGTCCATGCATTTTTTGCCTTACTAATTGTCGGTCTATCGGATGCCTGGACAGTCCATGGATGATATTGGCTGTCGTTGGACGCCCATCCATGGTGCCTATAGTTGTGTCTTCAGCACGCCATGCTGTCGCCAGACGACGCACCGTTGACACAAGGCATACCATCCGGCGACGGCCCGATTCTCCCGAAAGAGTTGGTATAATATCAGTCATACGCTTCCCAATATTTATTTACTTGAAATGGCTCCTAGTAATCCGACGTCAGGGATTACACAGAACCATCCCGGTGTACAACATTCCTTTGTTTTGGATTATTAACATGCACCTGAACTGCTGTCTGAACAAACCCAGACGAGCATATCAGACATGTATTATTGAAATTTTGGTTCACTTTAAACTCATTAATACAAAAGGTCTACGCTAAGCTTCCTGGGGCACCGTTGCGTAGCGTTAAGGTTTTAATACCTGGTGAGGCTCTCATCATGCGCCCATGCATGACTCGAGCCCGATATTTTGGCACAACGCCAACTTGGCACAATTCCAAATTCAATCTCAGTTTGGTACAGCGAGTGTTCCGTTTTTCTTTCTAGGGCAAGTCCATTATCGCATCCGGCGACGCGTGCCGGAGTGGCTCGTATACGGCTCCTGTGCCTCTTCAGTCATTTCTGTCCATCATTAATGAAGTAATTTCTGAATTTCTGCTGTTTTGTCTGTTTACCTCCGCTGCTTCGTGGGCCAGTCTACTATCATTTACGTTCACCTGATTGGCTCAAGGTGGTAAGGCCGGTGTCGGTCGGTTCCCTCGGCCCCCCACCAGGGTCCATGATCCGTCCAGCAGGCAGGGCACATGACGCGGAACAGGGTACGCGATCCCCGACACTGTCCGTAGTAGCCGTATATGCGTACCATGCTTTGCCGGACCAGTCATCATGTTGGCTAGCTCGGGCAATACAACCATTGAATCTGGTAGTGGTATGTTTACTGGGTGTTCCCCTACTCGGCTTGCCGCTCCTTTGACTTTCTGTCCCCATTTGATGCACACCTTGTGTGGCATGAACAGTCGGTTGACCAGAATATCGTCCACTAAGGCATTGCCCTCCATGAAGATGTGTGTATTTGGGATCATAATTTCTCCCAGAAATACAATTTCGCGGTGGGTAGGAGCGGCTATCTCAATATACAGCCCGTCAGGTGTCTCCTTGTTCTTATCCTTTTTCTGGCGCCACCACATGAACAACATAAATAGTGCCAGCGAGAAGATCGTAAGTACCAGCGTCGCCCCCGTCATGCTTGACACATTCGTAGGTAAAGGATATGGGGCCGCCGTTGGAGGACAGTAGGCCTTGAGACGGTTTGCGTTAATAGCTGCTGGCGCCCATGCGGCCATAAACAAGGCCACGATAGGCTTCTTCATCTTACAGGCGACTCCTATGAGCACCAGCACCAGCACAATTACGATCACAAGTGCCACATAGGCCGGCCATCCCGTATAGGCTGACCATCCCGTGGTGTTAACCCTGTTCCCCAGATCTGGTATTCTGTCTTGCCTGTCCCTCATACGGCCAAGTAAGTCTGTCCTCGGTATGCGGTACTTGTATCCCTCTGCCTGTCTCTTCAGACGGGACCTAAGTTCTCGCGGCAGTGGGTCCTTAACCAAAGTCAGTGGTGCTTCCAGGATTTCGTTGCTAATCTCATTAAGTGTCCAGGTCTCGACTCTCATTCGGGCTTTCAGTAATCCACTGGAAGGGTATTCCACTGCATACTCGCCCACATGTCGCTCGCAGTTGCGCAAACTGTAGGGGATCCAGGCCCCTTTCGTCTGAAACGCACAGTCACACCCGATTCTCAGTTTAGCGAAATGTTCAATCTTCTTCGTTACCTGTGGTTTGTTACCACAGATAAGTTGTCCCTCTGTCTCCGTGCTTACCAGCAGCATGTGCCCGTCATCCAAGTAAATCGCCATCTCCCCAAAGTCGGGATTCAGCAGATAGTCCAACTCGCATTTTGCTTTTACGATGTCGTGATCGTTCCTCAGGAGAGCGGCTATACAGGTGTTTTCTGTGCTCCGTTTCATGTAGGGTACGCCTTTGCACAACAGTAATGTGCGTCCGTAACACCCGGCGAAATCCGAGCTCGGCATCGGGATGTAGTACGTACCACTCAGCGACACAGCAACCTGTGGGGGTAATCCCACGATTTGTAGGGCATCCCGATCAGGCGTACCTTGGATGGTTACCGGCACCGGGAAAGTCTGGACCTTATATATTTGGAATAAATGTTCTTCCGACACTAGTGGAATCCTTATGTATACGTGAATATGCGTGACTTCGCCCTTAGTTTCACAACGCATAAACATGAGGTTGGCATTGTCATAATAGAATAATGGCTCAGTAGACGCCACCCTAAAGCGGGAATAAACTCTTTTCAGATAGTCATCCACAGACTCGATAGCTCGACGTAATGCCGATTGTGGCACCAGTTCCTCCGACAGTTTCCCTTGCGACAGAGATTGCGTGCCCATTCTGAACGCTATCGTGCGTCTCATTAAATCCATTAAATAAACGACCACTCCTAATCGGAATAAATGTTCTAACCTTCAGGCTAGCCTGGACCGGATCCCGCGGCTGACCGGCCGTCCCCTGAATGGCCACCCGATGGAGCGCCTTCCTGGCTCGGCTGTTTACGTACCGATAAGTCCAGGGGTTCCTCCTTCGGAAACTCTGCCCATAGGTGAGGCCCAGGTAAGTCTTTTACCATCATCCTGAATGGTGCTCCATTCCCTGTTTTAATTGCGACTATTACATGGAAGCGTAGCAAGTCGTCATCCTCCAATAGTTGTCTCACTACGTCTAACGTTTTCAGAGTGCCATGTACTCTTATTTCCTCCAATACTTCTTCTACTCCTTTTTCTTTGGCCACTACCGAAGGTTTTCTAACCTCCAGGTGTGTCCTGGTTTTCACTGTCTTAGTTTCTAATTCCTTACTTTCGAGCATTTCAGTGTCCGTCACTTTCGTTTTCGGTAGTTTGTCCTTAGGACTCTTGCCCGCCTTAGACTTCTTCTTTAACATTTTTCACTTTCATATCACACATTAAACGAAGTGTTCACTTATTCCGCTTGCCCCCGTTGATGCCATACAACGTACAGGCATCCATCAGGCGCAGCCCCAGCGGTGATGCGGCTGTTGGGGTTTCACCGCCCTGCATGTCTCCCGCAGCAACTTCTCCCAACTCGGAAGCAATTCCAAAGAGGGAGTTGCCCGTCGCTGTACATGAGGATGATCACATGCTCTCTCCAGAAGTGCCCGCTGCTCCCACGGGCTCTCACGATGAAGAGAGTGGCTCTCCTTTGGTGTGGGCGGGGCATCACCCCATGCCCGGGAGTGATCCCCGTCCCACCGATGCTTCTTTAGCGGTGGCTGGCCCGTCGAGTGACACTCGGATTTTCGCCTTTGAACCTCGCAGCCCGGACCTATATGCCCCTGGTCCGAGCGGATACTCCTCACCGATGACCCCTCCAGGGTTCACATACACCGCACAGTCAATTAAGGAGACTGTTGATCGGCTGGCGGGGAAGGTTCACCGTTATCCTCGTGCGGGTAAGGCTCCTGAAAAGCCGGTACCTCGTTTCTGCTCTGCATCCCCTTCAGCCTTTTCGTCCGGCGACCCGATTCTTCCATTGTCTGCCTTTCAAATTGAGCCAGGTACGCCTTCCTCCGGGCCTCTCGCCACTCCAGAGCCCGATCTCGCTCCCCCCAGTGCCAGGGAGCCAACTACAGATAGGGAGGCCAGGTCTGAGCGTGATGCCTCAGAATGGCCCGCTGAAGATCTTCCTGCACTGATCTTCCTGCACTGATCTGCTCGGAGAGATCACCGGAGGCGGGGTCAGATGTCGAGGGCACTCTGGCACGCCTTCCTCTTTTTGGTTGGGTTCTGGATGACCTTCAGCCTCCCTCGGCTGACCTGGACCGCGTTCTAGCAGATCCCGTATCACCGCGAACGTCGCCCTCGGTAAGCACGGGTCCAAAGCGCTCAATCTCGGCCCCTGACCAACTATCGGGTGCAGGAGTTCCTGCAGGGAAGCGGCCCCGTCGGAGCTCTCATCCGTCGACATTTGGCAGTCGACGATTCTTCCCTACCATCAGGTTCTCACCTCACCCGGTCACGTCCGCGTCGTCCCCTCCGGCTGCTCTTCCTGCTGGTCGTCCAACTTCCTTCTCAAGCGATCCTGAGGCCTCTATGGCCTCTGCTCCGATGGGGTGTTCTCCACCACTCCAGGATCCGGAGGCGGATGTGGTTGTTACCACTCCCGCTCCCCAGGTCGCCACGGCGGATCCGCTTCCAGCTTCTCCCTTTCAACTCGCCCCTGTTGGTGATTTATTAGGCCAGTTGGTGGCGGGTCTTCGTCTCCCGGAAATTCCTCTCGACCCCACGTTAGATTCTATGAGACCACCCGCGGGTACCACCAACAATACTCCAGACGAACCAGCTTCGACCTTCTCAGGGCGCAGCATAGAGTTTATCCGTGATCTTCTCTGGATGTACTACGAACTGCGGCATCTCTTTCAACAATGGCCGGATGCACCGCCCATGTCGGACTGGTTGTAACTTGTCACACACACTGTTTTCACATTACACACTTATTTACCTCTTCTAATCACAATCTAAAGTTCATGGTAGTTTTATTCTCCCAGGGTGCTGAGGAAAACTTTTCCCTGGTGAGGCTTTACCTTTCGAATGGACTCCTGGTTATGTCGCAGTTGGATGACACACTGTCTGTCTGCCCCCACCCCGAGCATGGGTGGACCATCAGGGGCGCGTTGGGCACAGCAGGGAAAGCACTGTCCCATGCCAGGAATAGTTCCTCAATGCGTCGGTACGTCCCTGGAGCTACCTCTCAATCCAACTGGTAGAAAGTGGTTAGTATCTTAGTCCATTCCCTCTTGTCTGTGACACCTAATAATGTGCCTCTTAGGCATGGTGGGCAGCAACATGTTCCATTCGGTCTCACCATGTACCGATGTCGTCCGATGCACTTAGGCATATAAGGAAAAGTCAGCACCGTTCCTCGGCTACAGTCAAATCTCAGTCCCACTCTCGGTGTTCCTGCGTACCTGAACTGAGTCGCCTCACGGGATAACACTGGCACATATACTATGTGAAAGTCCTCGTCCAAGTTAAATTGTTCAATAAATGGACACACTAATAATGGTGCGTGTTCACCTGCTTCATTCTGTCTCAGTACAGGCTGTCCGTCTGCTGCCCATACTCTACCACTTCCGAACATACTGTGTCATGGTAGTTATCCCATGTTGGCGTCCACCGAGAAGAGTTGTTCACTGTCGGTAAGAGTGAGCAACTCTCGCTTCACTAAAGCTAAAGTCCTAATACTAGTTTTGTTATTGAGTATGGGTAGTCTTCCATAGTTGCCGTCTGTTGTCTACGGGAGTCCACTGCGCACTGATCATCCCGCACGACGGTTGATAGTTATAAGCACGCTCTGCACCTGCCCACCGCTTGCTTTCTATTCCATGCTATGGTGGTGATGTCACCACTCCCGTGGCTTAATGGCTTTTATGGACCTGCTCCGTAGCTTAATGGGTTTTATGGGCATGCCCCGTCCGCCTATGACGCTTATGCTTACTGTTTCAAATACGCTAAGAGTTTGTTGCTAGTCGTTCTAGATACTTCACAATAGATCCCAGTTCGTACGTTTTTAGCGCGGTTCTTAGGCATGCCTGAGCATGTATGTAGCACAACAACGCACATGTACACGAATATGTATGCATATGCACATCCAACGCCGTCATATCATCTTCATCCATTTTCATTATATACATACGTTTATTTATTTTTTTTTTTTTTACAAGGGAGAGAATGTTAGTTTGTATTCCTTTCAGGGAAGGTGGGTTCAGGATCGCTTCTTCCCGATACGGCCACCTAGTTATTCATCATTAGTAATTTCTTTGTAGTTCATAGGTTTCTTCTGTTGTAGGTTGTAGTGAGGATTTCTTGTAGTAGTTTCTGAGGTGGGTGGTTCCGTATTTGATTCCGCCGCCAGGTTATCGCGGGACCCTGTCTGTATCGTTTGTTTCCTGGGTCTTCCACGTTTACGAGGGACCCTGCCTTTCACTTCGGGCGTTTGTTGGGGTTTGATAGCATCATTAGGGACATCCTTATTGAGTTCACCCATTGTAGTTCCAGGCGGAATCGGCGACGGTGGGTCTCGGGGGGCTGTCCTGACAGCTTTCCCCGACGGCTTGGCAGCAACAGCGTCCTCACTCATCACGGGCTCCTTACTGCTTTCCGGGACGGTCAAGGTTTCGTAGTTTGGCGCCTCCTTTCGATTTGTGTCGTTCTGGACCAAAGCTTCACTGCCAGCTGTGGTGAATGCTCCCGTGGTTAGGGCCCCACCTGCGACAGGTTCGGATGCGTCTCTGCCCGGGCTTGCCTGGGGTTGGTCCTGCTGCTGCTGTACGGCGTTTGGTTCGTTGGGCACATTATTCTGAGTAATTGGTTTTGCTATAACAGGATTCCAGGGGACATATACACGTTTTAGTTTTGAAATATTTACCAGATGTGGGATTTCTTTTCCCGTAGCTAATGAGATTAACCTTACTATGTGGTCAGCCTTCACCTCCTCAATTCTATACGGACCCCGGTATCTGTTGGAGAATTCGGATACTCTATTACTTGCACAAAGCGGATCATACATATACACCAAATCTCCAGCGTAAAATACTACTGGGTTGGCTTTCTTATCTATTCGTTCCTCATATGCGTCGGTAACGTCTTTAGCCATATGCCGAATCAGGGCAATATTGTCCCTGATACTAAGGAAGGCTTCATTATCATTTAGGGATGCGTTGCTTTGGTTGTGAGCTGGAAATCCCATGCTAACAGGATCCATGCCAAACAGTAGGGAGTATGGCGCGAAGCCTGAGCGCACGCTTACCGTGGACCTTAAATTCCACAGCGCTATTGGGATTAGGTCAGGCCACACGCTGTGGTCTTCCGACACATAGCATGCTGTTAGATCTTCCAAACTCTTGTGCATCCGTTCTACACGGGCGTTGCCCGTGGGCATTCGTCCCGTAGTGAACGTTTACTTGCACCCTACTCTAGTAGTTACCTCATTGAAGAAATCTGACAGGAAAGTTGCTCCTCTGTCTGAGTGGAACCTATCCACACGGCCGTATCTACACACTATTTCACGTAGAAATACCTTAGCAGTTGTCACGGCGGTGGAATCTTTGGTGGGAAAGGCCTCCGGCCATCCCGTCAGCAGATCTATGAATGTCATAATGTATTTAGACCCAGGCGTTCCCATGATTTAGCTAAGGCTTTAAAGTGCGGAGTTCTTTTCCGCAGTGCGCATACAGCGCAGGACTTAACATAGTCTACAATGTCATTAAACATGTTTATCCAATAAAATTTTGACGTTATCTTTTGCGTTAGGGCGTCTACCCCAATGTGCCCTCCGGCTAATATGTCATTATGAAGTAAGTTTAGAATCTTCAACTTCATAGACTGTGGCACTACTATTCTAGGTATTAGTTGAATATATTTAACATTATTCTTTCTCTTAGGAACTGAAAACTTACACAGTACTCCCGGTGAAATCAACCCCATTGTATCTGCCTTCGCTACCACAGTTCTCGCTTGCTCAGGTGATTGGGGCAACGTATCATTTCGGATGTATTCTATCATTTCCCTGCACTCTTTGTCTTTAGCTTGCTCCGCAATCAATGCTGAGAAATATATTTCTGTTTGAATGGTATTTACGGCCATTAGTTTGCATCCCACCTCTGGCTCAAACTCAGACATGGGTCGTTTGGCCTCTTCTTCCTGTACTCCTGATAAATAGTCGGGCAAATAGTGAGTGGCTCCCGGTTCATGTATCATTTCAAAATCAAAATCAGTTAATGCTAGGGCCCATTGTTTTAGTCTAGTTGATGGAGCCTTATATGCGTTCTGTAATAATGGAACTAGTGGTTTATGGTCAGTGACTATTGTCACCTTCGCTCCTTGCAACATGTCTTCATAGTTTTTTAATGCTTTTACTACTGCTAAAGCCTCCTTCTCTGTGATGGTATAATTCAACTCGGCCTCCCTCAGTGCGCTACCCCAGAATGCGACCGGGCGGTACAGCTCCTTCCGCTGGTGGCAGATGGCTGCGCCGCACGCCGAATCCGATGCGTCAGTCAGCACATAGAAATGTCCTCCGATTTCCGGATGGATCAGGAGAGGTGGAGTTGTTAGGCTCTCTTTAATCTTTTGGAATGCTGTTTCACATTGTTCAGTCCATTCAAAAGGTGTTCCTATTTTTAGTAGCCCATTGAGAGGTACACTAATCTCCGCGAATTTTGGCACGAATGATCTATAATAATTACAAATTTTAAAGTCCCAAAAAGGACTTAACTGTTTTAACGTTATGGGGTCTTTTAAAAGCCTTTACTCTATCAACTATCTGAGGCTGCGTTCTCAACCCTTCAGCATTCACCTTATGTCTGAGGAAATTGATTTCAGCTTTACACCATTCGCACTTGGATGGTTTCAACCTGAGCCCCGCTCTTCTGAGGGCCTGTAGCACTAGTTCTACACTATGCAAATGTTCCTCGAACGTGGAATCATAGACAATTACGTCGTCTAAGTATGCTAGGCACACTCGGGGCACTAACCCTTTCAACGCTATTGCCATTACCTTGGTAAACTGCCATGGCACTCCTACCAGGCCGAACGGTAACCGTTTGTACTGGTATACTCCCATAGGGGTCTCGAAGGCCGTATATTTTCGAGAACCAGGCTCTATCACACATTGATGGTACCCACTGAGGAGATCCAATGCCGACCATATGGTCTGCCGCTTGTAGGCCATGTAAAGAAACAACGATCGGGCCGTTGGCATTGGAAATTTATCTTTGAATGTGATCATATTTAACATTCGGAAATCGGTACACAACCGCGGCTTTCCGTCTTTCTTCTGAACCACTACAAGCGGACTCCTCCGTGCTGATTCACTCGGTTCAATTACCCCTAATTGTATGAGCTGTTTCACCTGCTCGTCTATGATGTCCATCTTTTGTGGTGAATACCTATATGGTCTTGAGGCTATAATACCTGCTCCTTCATTTACCTTAATTTCCATTGGAGCAATTTCACACTGACCCATTGCCTTAATATCGAAGGCTAACGTCTCCCTATTACGTCTCAACATATCCTGAAACCTATTCTTTTGTTTCTTCGTGAGGCACGACTGCGATAAGTCTATACTCTCTACTTTGTCAACCTCGGCCTTTGTTTTGTTTGGCGAATCTCTACTAGCAGTATACATAATGGCCTCTCCCATGACTCTCATGGCCATGTTTGTTAAACCGCGAGGCGTTTTTCTGTCAGCCATGCGTTTAGGATCTAGGAACTGCCGTGCCTGCCCTTCTTCGCCCGGCGCGACTCTTCCCTGTTCGCAAAACGCCAATACATCATCAGGGGTGACTCTCAATGGTTTATCTAAGGGGTTTAATATCTTTAGCCACCATTGCCTACCTTCTAGATTCACTCCTCCCTCTACAACTTCAGGCGCTGTCACCGAGGGTTCGCAGTAAACCGCATGGCCCTTTGGCACCTTGTCCGGGTACCAGCTCACCACAGGTATAATTCTTTCTGTACTCGGCATTATTTCCAAACTTTCTACACTGGATATTAGATTCCCACAAAACACTCTTACCGATGGTCCCGGTAATGCGACATCCGTCCTCAGGGCCAGCAATAGGCTTCTACCTATCACCATGTCATGACACAAGGCGTCAACATGAAAATCAAAAAATACTCTCGATCCCCCGATCTTAACTTCGAGTCTAGCTGTTTCTAGGATATATTGTTTCGAGTTGTTGGCCAAGTTTACTCTTGTGTTTGCACAATGAAATATGTCATGTATGCAGGCTGAGTCTAATTGTTCTCTAAATTGTTTTGATATAAAACAATCACTAGCTCCGGTATCTACCAAGGCCTTAATTTTCATTTTACCTAACACTACTCCTAGCAGAATTGGACAATTGTTATTTGTCTTCGGTCCGTCCACCAAATACAATTCAGCTTCTACTGGCATGGTGGACCTCCTTCCCAGTTTCCCGGCTTCGGCTGATTCTCTGGGCGGCGGGACGAGCGGACGCCTGCCGGCGCTCTGGCAGCTTGGCGTATGTCCGTCAGTCTCGCCTGCAGCCAAGCATAGGAATCAGTGGTATGCGTTCCACTTTCATGTATCGTACAATACTTACTCCCATATCCTCTATCATAATAATTTCTTTCTTGGAAGTTTCTCTTTTTCTCATAGCTCCCATAGTTAGGTACTCTAGTGTGGTTCCTAAAGGATACTCTTGGTCTCGCAAATGCCACTGGGCTGGGGGTATTGCTCCTAGCCTGTGGGATTTGGGACCTATTTTGCTCCCTTCTAAAATTCTGGTTAGCTTGCCAGGGTCTTGTTTGCCAATCCCTCCTTTGAGGACCCGGGCTATACCTTCCCATGTTATTCCTATCCATTCCGCCTTCTTTTCTCACAGTTTCCCCTTTTTCCTGACTGTTTTCGGTCACGTTCCAAGATCTTGTCTCATTGAGTGCAGCTATTAAATTATCAAACTTACTAACAAGCAACCTCTCGCCTACATCAAGTGTGTCCCCTCTATTGTCTCCAAATTTAGTAGTATTGGCTACAGCTAACGACTTACTTCCCTTTTTGCCCTTTTCTAACGATTCCAACCGTGTTGCCGCTTGCACTGCATCATCGAATCCCTCAGGGTTGATGATTGCCACTTGTTTAGCGATAGACGGTAATAATCCGTCTCTGAATATCGCCAGGATAACACTATCTTCCACCCCAGCTAAGAATTGTTGTTGTCTTAAGCTACCCACGAACTCTATCACTGTCTGATCATTGGTTTGCTTCATATTTACAATATCCTTGTACTTCTGCCACGATGGCCTTTTGTCCCCAAAGATGGCAACCATGGCTTCCCTAAGATGAGCCACTGAGGCTGTCTTCCCATCTTCTAACGTGTTCACCCAATCACGGGCCTTGTCTTTTAGCCCATGCAGGGTCATAACTAGTGTTTTTGCTTCATCCCAACCGTATATTTTAGCCATATTTGTTATGCCCGCAAAGTATTGGTCTACCCTTTCACCGGTCTTGCCCGCGAATTCAGGGAGTTTCAGGTTCGGACCACCCCTGTCTGCCATGGTAAAGAGTTGGCGATTTATTAATTTATCTGGATTTTCAGGATTTTCTCGCGCGTTTGATGTCCCTGGTCTCGGTGTTAAGAACAGATCAACCACTATACCCCTGCCCCTTCTTGGTTTTACACCCTCACTAAGTGCTTTTACGCGTTCCTCAAGTCGTTTTAGGGCTCCTCCTGTTGCGGCAGCTGCTCCGGTGGTTGGGGTAGTGGTGCTCGGTAAGGATACCCCTATGATTCATTCTGTAGTTTTACGACGGGAAGATGCTGGACTTTCTACATGCCCCCAGTCTTCCTCCTCCGTCGACGAGGTATCCCCTTCAAATATCCCGAAAGCTTTGGAGCGGTAACTTCCCAACCTGACAAGTCTACCAAATCCTCTCCAGATGATTGTTCTGTTGAAGTGGATTGGTTTTCCTGCGCTGTCAGGGTTAGTTTGAGAGCCCCTCTCTCCTTCTACCTTGTGGTGACTTTTGTTGGACTGTCTGCCCTACCTTTGGTGTTGTCTTCCCTTCCTTTTGGACTTGGTACTTAACTCCCAGCTGATACGGTACAAATGTTCCTCTGCCTCTCAGTTGGTATCCCTGTGGCCGCTCCGGTCGTGTGGCTCCTGTTGCAACTGTCGGTTGATCAGGCCAATCGTCACTTTCTCTCAGTTCATCTGTGCCAGGCTCCTGCTCGGCTCCCGAGGGCGGCCTAGCTCCAGAGGCAGGGCCAGGAAACATGTAGGCGCATCACTCTGTAATCCACCCTTATCGCTATTCTGGTTTTTCTCCACCAATTGAACGCCATTGTTTTGCTTAGGGATGGTTATAATTATAGTGCATTGTCCGAGATGATTATTGTTATTAATATTGTCTCTAATGGAATGCTAGTCGAGTGGTGAGTAAGTCTACGCGATGGGCGCTCAATCCATAACATGAACAACGCTTGGCAGTACGGTAAGTTTGTTGATGGATATGGTGATGCGTACAGCTGCTCGTGATGGCAATAAGTCCAAGGTATAACAGTTCCAGTTTAGAGTGGAATAAGCTTCCTCCGTAGAGTCTGCCTAGTCTCACCTCCGGCCGTCGTGCAGTAGTACCGTATAAGTCACCAGATGTCCCTTTGATTGTATAGCTATCTAAACCCCTTCGAATCTCCTGATCCGTATGATCCAAATGCTAATGGTCTCTGTCCCTCTCTTACACTGCGCTCTTGCTTATAAAGCAGTCTGATATCGAATTTACCCAAGGCGTCGGTGCTTGCAGGGAGGTGTGTCCCAGTGAGCATTGTCGTCAGGTATATTTACACCTACCCGCGGCACCTGCCATTACTAGATATTTTCATAAACTAAGTAATTTAGAGGAATTCTTATTATTTTGTATTCACCTGGTGACCTTTACACTAATTGAATAAGCATGCACAAAGCAGATGTTTTAATCTCTACCTTCGTGCAGTATTATATTCAAAACATACTGATTTACAATTGGTCAATCATAAAATAGAATATGATCTTAAAAATGTATTATTTTATTACTTTTACTCTAGTGCCAAACCACAAAAAAAAAATAACCCGTAAGGCTCCAAAATATTGTAAGGACTCTGAGTTCTATCCACCCTTTATCTTGAATCAAAACAAACAACAGATAACATTATTATAATATTATTATCTGTAATCAAAAATAATATTACTTCTTTGACAGACAAAGAAAACAAACAAGCGGACATATTTAAAATTGTTCTGAAATTGAGATAGTTGCACCCAATAACATCACCTCCTTGGTTTTGAAATCATTATATGAACATATTAGCTATATTTTTCAGAATGTATACATTTATCCCAGCAAGAATGTTATAATGACTTTATTGTGACATCATTTTTTGGTTCTTGGTATGTCCCATTTCGACTTTCTTTATATGTAGGTTTGATGACTCCCAATCATGTCTCTGAGACTTCCAATGCGACGTCACAAAATGATATTCTTATCACGTGTTTCTGTGACGTCACAAAATGACATTCTTGGTACGTGTTTCTGTGATGTCACATTGTAACTTTCAAAGAATGATTATGCCGATTAGAAAATACTGTTGTGACGTTGCACCATAACAGACTGGCCACATAATTATAACATCATATTGTAACCCAAATTATGTTCCAATAAGGCTATTTTGTGAGAGGTTCTGTTAAGGTTATTTTGTGACCCACCTATGACCAAACATTACACTTAACATCATACTGTAACTTTCCCAAGACTAGAAATCTTGGTTTCCAGCTTTGGTCAGCTTTTGCCCTTTCTATAGCTGGTAAATGTCTGATATCAGGCCAGGGGACAGATACACTCAGTATCCCATTGGGAAAGATTAAAAAAGATGTTTTCATGGTAATGGTCATTTATTTCAGCCAAAACAATTAAAATCAACTATAAATAGGTTTCTAAAAGATAGTTTGATATTTTATAAAGAATACTGTTTCAGCAGCATTTAAACATATTTGGAAAATAGTGATATAAACCAGAAAACCTTGAACTTAAGTCATATCTTAACTGAAATGGTATTACACTGTCCCCTGGTGTTGATAAATAGTACTATCAATGGTTATGGCTAGACTAAGATACAAGGTACTTTTGACGTTCTGATTTAGTTAAGTTGTGACTTAACCTAACCAGAACGTCACTAAGACATGGTGATTAGGTGAGTTTAAGACTGAACCTAAGCACAACGTCACAATTAGGTAGGGTTTAAACCTTACCTTAAGGGCAATGGCACCATTATAGATCTAAAGTTGAGATTTTGTTGAAACTCAGAGAAATACCAGATAAATATGTTTAGAGTCCAAAAATGGAAAAAAATTAGGGGGTCACCATGCTAATTTTGTATCTACAGGTGGAGTAATATTTGATATTTCCTGCAAAACTATGATTTTGTAGAGCCATATTCACAGGTATAATTTTTGTGAAAACTTTCATACTAATCCTCAAATAAACAATCTAATCACTCAAATCTAAAGCTAAGACACATGTTCATAGACTTTATGCATGGCCTGAAAAAAATATGTTTTTTCCACTGCATTTCATTCTATTTTCCTCAAAAATCAATTTTGTAAAAAGATCAAATTTCTGAAAAGAAAGTCCACAAAAAAAAAATCAAAGTTGAAAAATCAATAAAAATGACACATAATGTGCATTGGACTGTTAGCTTTCATTTTCAACAAAGAAAACATGGGGTCACCGCATGAACTTAGCCAGAAAAATTGATTATCTACATGCAAGTCTGGAATTAACCACCAGGTCTATTTATTTTAATGGTTCCTAAACCTATAAAACACAAAATATCCTGAAGTATTATATTGTCATATAGTTCCCTACATCATAAGGATTCTGTTACTGCTTTCTGTGTGAAGATTGGATGAATATTAACAAAGTTATGACCATTAATGCACTGCCCCCTCCCCACCTCCCACAGGCACCATGCAGAGGCCACTGCATCGTCACGCTCCACTGCACACCCATACCTGCAGGCTGCGCGGCCCATGTGCGCAGTGGCAAATGGCACGATTGTCTTTAAAAGAATGTCACTGTGACATCATCATTAGGTATGGTTCAGACCAAACCTAAACACAACATTCTTTTGACATACTATAAAGGTGCAGTTAAGACCCAAAGCCATAACAATTTTGGTCACAGTGACGTTTCTGGGAGCCATCAAATAAACGTTGCAGCAACATCGAAATCTCATGTAACAAGAACATCTTGCCAGGTTTGGTTACAACTTCACTCAGTCAGTACGTATCAGTTATCTACTTTCTAAGTTATGTCTTTATGTCACCTAATCAACACATCATAACTACGTTCTTTTAAGTTTTGTCATAACCACACATAATTAGTTTATACCAGTTACATTCTGTTTGAGTTATGTGTTAACCACACCTGATTGGCATGTCACTGGAATGTTACATTGTAAGGTGGTTCTAACCTAATAGAACGTCATTGTTATGTTCTTATTATGTATTGTCATAGCATCCCCCTAAAATCACATAACTGTTACGTAGTCTTATGTGGGTTATAAACTGACCAAAATGGTAAGGTTGCAGAATGGTTCTGTTACGTTGTTTCTTGCCTGGGATGTCTGAGTTAAATGAAATATCCCACATGATTGGAAAATCGCCGGTGTGGTTCTAAATTAAAACAAAGTCAGTTGTTGAAATTCCAAAATGATCTACAATCTATCTCATTGTTGACACTACCTTGCAAAGGTTTTGAATATCTCATCAACAAGCAAATTAACATTATACTAACATCCTACTGGTAGGACGCCTATGCAATGTATTTCATATTGCTTGTAAATAAAGGTTAGAATATAAATAGAAAATTAAATTTTACAAAATTTTTACTTTCAACATCCATAGAAAATAAAACATTCTTGAAATAGAAGAAATAACATGTCATCACATGTTGCCATGGCAACACAAAGCCACAATATTTGCCAAAATGGGCTGTGATAAAATCACAAAATGAAATTCTATCTAATTCATAACATTATAATTATTCTTTTATGAAATCGTTATGATGTTTTGATCATATATGGCTTTACATCCATACCAAAACTTATCTTAATTGGATTATAACTTCCAGAGATATTTAGAATTATCTTCAGCCGTCCTACATGTAGGACATTAGTATAATCCACTACTACAAATTAGGGATAAGCAGAGTACATTACACTACATTATACTATGCCATTGTGAATATTACACTGTCATAAAACATTAGGATTATTTTATAAAATTTAGACTGGGTTGTTATAGACACCTAGAATATAACACATTAAGATGCAAAAAAGACTCAAGAATGGAATTTAATTTTGTTTTAACTCTTTAGTGATCCTTTAAGGCTGATAATTGTAAAAAGTGCCTGGTATGTTGCCATGGCAACCAACAAAATTAATTATCACTTATCTAAAAAAAATTCTGAAGCTTGGATTAATTAAAGGATTTCTCTTTCCAATGTGTACAATCCATGAAAACATAATTTCTTGATTATCAATATAGGTTTTTTGATTTAGTTTTTTTGGCTATACTGGCTCTTTATAGCATGTACAAAGGGTTAAATATTATGGCTATTTCAGTATTAGATTATACTGACATCCTACATGTAGGACGCCTCATATCTCAGGCCCTGCTATAGGTGGACACCTAAAATTATATATGAGGATTTCCAACCCGTATATGGTCGCAAATAAGACATCTAGAAGACTTCTGATTGATTTTAAAACTTTAGCATAATCTGGGTTAAACTTTTCATGAAAACCCAAAATTTTCCCTGTTACAAACCCCTGAATCTCAGTGGCGCATGACCTGTGGCGCAGTGGCACGTGACCTGTAAGCCCATGGCTGAAGTTGTTTATGTGATAGTCACTTAATTTCCATGGTAGAACATGGCCGGTCAGTTTGAAAAATTATTGGATAAACAATCTTGATGTTAGTGCACTGAGGTAGTAATTAAATACCTCCTGCATATAATTGCCAATAATATTTTAAAAGATTGATAGATATTTGAACTTAAAGGAAAGTTCACCAGACTGCGAAAGTACTTGTTATCATTAACAGTCCAAATTTGTAAAGGTTTTTATTAAAGCTTAATAATAGCTATGGGTAGCACCTCTGATTGGTAAAACAGACCTGTACAGGGTAATGACAGGAAGGTCTAATCTATCAACAGCAGCACAACCTGGGGAAATAAATAATAATATATATAAAAGAATGGCCATAGTCAGTATCGGAGAGAACCGATACATGTTTGGAACAATACAAGTCTTTAGGATTTTGGGGTTTTGGTAGTGAGATGCATATTCTGGTGACATCTGGTGACTGATATTGGAATTACTAAGGTCTGTGTGGCCATACAGAGACAGGCAGACTAGCAATAGAGAAGCCTTGCTCCTAGATTTGTGAACATTGCTTGAATATACCCAGCAAACAGGACACATGTATCTACCAGTTTACAACGTGTTTAATTTGTGTAATACTGGTGTTGTGTTATTCTCCATGTAAAATCCATGTCAAAGTAGGTTTTACCATGAGTTTTGACATAGTAATACACCAACGTTAATTTCATGAATGCAACACTAATCATGCAGCCAACATGCCTATGTGCATTATGAACATCTCATTGTACATTTTCTTATCTGTATTTATATTTTGAAATTTTAATGTCATCCTGGTTACATTCTGGTGTAGTGACAATCTCCAAGTAAACCATGTATATTACATTAGTTTTAACACGTGTTTTTATCATGTAATACTGGTGTCATGTGAAACAAGGAGTATTACAGGGTAAAACTGCGTTTCACTTACACGTGTTTTGGATACATGTTATTTCAGAGTATAACATGTATTCTACACAGATTGCCCCTGACTTTTCCCTGAGATTTTATCAGGAAATCCCAAAGATAATCATGGGAAATTGATATCTTTATATCAGAATTTCTCTGAGTAAACTCTTCCAATACTGGTTTGATCTTATTTTATGCATCTGTGAGTTCAGGTCTTTATCTGAAGATTGAATAGACAAATATCTTGCTATTATGATATAGAATTGGCAGATTTTTCCATTAAAACCTCAGATCTTTATGGTTAAGTACAGTCTAAATGTCTGACATCTCAATCAAATTGTGTATAGCTTAGTGGTAGAGTACTGGTATTGTATGTGAGAGGTCTAGGGTTTGATCCCCCACTGTTTTACTAAACCAAAGAATACAGAACACGAGTTTTAGATGTAAAAACTCGTGTTAAAAACTCGTGTCAGAAACTCGTGGGGAACACCAGAAATGAGGTCCACAGAATCCCGAGTATAACTCGAGTCTAAATCACGTGTTTGGCATCCTGGATCACGAGGTAGTAAAGTACAAAGCACGGGTCCTTGTTAGCTGAGTAGGAACTTTACATCTATTGTAAATTACACTGGCATTTGTGAGGCCTTCCATTACTCCACAATAAGCTTACTCTCCGCAAAGTGTTGTTTGTGTTTTGGACCTGAAAACCCTGACTGTAGACTGGTTCTACCCTTTGCTAGCATAAGTGAAGTAACTTGGATTAACAATGAGACGCAATAGATAAGACCTAATTATCCCCAACATATTATTATAAAGATCCTAAATAAACACTAGCGTTCACTAGCTTTTGTAGCCCATTACAAAAACTAATGTTTGATATATTTACATACAAAAGAGGGAAAATGGATTTGCATCAAATAGGATTTTAATGTTGTGAAACAGCTTCAAATATTGGCAACAGTGTATTCTGGCAGGATGACCTTGTTGCCATGACAATAACCTTGTTAGTCAACATAACTATCTTGGTAGACCTGTATAGAGTGAGTTAGGGCACCTTTTCAAATTTATAATAGAACCCAAGTATAGAATATGAAGAATGAAATACCTTGATATAAGGACTTCAAAGTTTAGAAATTCATGTGAAGATAAGCGCTTATAAAGTACTTCATAACTGTACTGCAGCAAGATTGTATGCCCATGTGCTTTGGCAACTTATGGTAGTAAGGAGACTATAGCCTAATGACAGATATTTACAGAGGATTAAGTTAAATGACAATGTGTAAATGATAGCAATTATATGTAACTTTATAGAAGTACAAGATGTCAAATGACTGGTAGAGAACTGCGAGTGATCAAGGTGAGAGTAGACTATTGAGATATGACCTGCTTGAGACAGTTACCATTATTTTGTGTCTACTCATATTGGTAAGACATAGTCATTAAAAATTTTGAATAACAATGTTAAGAGACATAAATGTCTCCAGCTCTAGAGTATGATTGTCTTTTACTCATGAAAATCATAAGAAGTGTGTTTTATATGACTGCTTTCCTCATGAGATTATATTTGTGATATTGAAAATTCCTAAATCAACCTTTTATACTTGTGTACATGCCTAAAAGTGGATCAGTTCTCCTTGATTAGCTGTATTGGGCCTTCACCTAAATGCTACATTTCCAATCCTCTAGCTATTGATGGTCTGCCCTGAGGGTTAAAGTGTTGATAAAATTAGTTAGGGTAACATGAGGGGGATACTATTATCTCTTCTAATTCAAAATCTTTCTTAGTTTCAATTGTTACAATAGTTACCTATTAATAATAGACACACAGACATATGTAGTAGGGTCTTGAACTCATTCACTTAATGTTGATATATTTTGGTCATTGCCTTAATTGTAATACCTAGAAGATCACACTTCATGAACTATATGTCACTTGTAGTAGGAAAACTAGATATATGGCAAATGATCCCATACAGATTATTGTGATTGACAGAACCTCAAATATCCCTTGAGTCAAAAGGATCAATAGACTTCTATTTTTTCTTCTTAAATGGATGTTTATGATTCTTACTTTAAATGCCGAAAGAATAAGGTGAACTGCCTGGGATCAATGTACAATCAAAGATAAGACTGCTGTTAGTTGTCATTTCAGCTGTTGTCCTACTGGTCTACCCAGTCTTGATGGTCCAAAATGAATTAAAGAACCAACCACCCTGAAGTTTGCATTCCCTAAATGAAGGTGTTTCCCTTTTCACATTTGGATACAACAGGGTCTAAATCTATGACAAAATAAATCAATAAATCTGACTATTCTTTGTAATTACCATTATTATTCATGAATCATGAATACATTGGACCTATGACAGCCATATTGCACAATCTTATGTTACCTACGTAAGACATCTTGGGCTTTGTGATCTAACACAGGATCAAGGTCTCACTACTTGGGACCTTATTCATACAGAAAACCACAGATACTAAAACCATTCCCATATGTGTTTACATACCTTATGTGTTTACATTGGTGGTAATATTCAAAGTAGGTCAGCTATCTTGGATTTTTGCTTCTGCCACAGACTCAAAACATTGAAATTTAGATTCCCAGACCTTGAATCTCCTAATATAGACACCAACCATGTCTTTCTATCCATTCTAGAAGATAAGATACAAGCCAATTTCCAACAACAGGCAGCCATGTTGTTTTTTGATACCTGCCTGGCTTCCATTGATTTTGCTATGTAATTCCCATTACAGAATTGATAATCAAGCAACTGTGGTGCTTTTAAGTGGTCTTAAATCATCATATTGTCAATATATACCAATGTTGTAATTTTCATGAAATTGGCACTTATCGGCAGATTACGTCAATTTAGACCCAATTTCTTCAATATGGTTCATCAATTTTGCCATATTCATTTAGATTTGGATGCTATTGAATGTGCCAAAGAAGATTTAGCATGAAAACTTGTATTTGGTGGTCACCATAGGTAACGGAAAAAAAGATTTAATCATTTTTTTTACTATTTTCCTCCAAAACTGCCACTTGTTACCATGGTAACCAACCATTTTTTTGAGTTTTGCTCATTCCCCATGTCCACTAGGTCCTACCCTTCAATTTGATTGCATACACAAGTTCCCACATTGTTTTAAGGGTAGCTGGGGAGGAAATACTGGGATTATCTTTTTGCTCAGAAAATGCTATTTTCGATCTGAAAACGTAATTTTTAGCCCCAAACCCGGAGGCTTTGGCAACTAAGAAATGGATTTTTGAATTCTATGGAAAATTTGGGTTAGGAGACCACCTTAAAACCTTTCAGCCTCAGTCACATAAATAAAATTGCCGCATCTCTTGGACTACTGTGGTCAGGAGTGAATAACCTAACTGACTACCATGGACCACATAACGTATCTCCTAGATATCAAAACTGGTGTACATTAGTATCTGAACTTATACAAGAATATTATAGTGCTAGAATACGACTTATGCCCTTCGCACGAAGAGTAATTATATGTGAATTGATAGGTTTATCGATCTGGGACTACAATCAAGGAAGGGGAGATCCGTTTGCATGGGAACAACTGACTTTGAACAATGGAATCATCCGCATAAATGAATATATTACTGAAATGAATGATTTCCATTCAGTAGTGAGCCCTGCCATTGCGGACATGATTCACAAGAAAAGGAGAAATACATATGACCACAGCTATATTCTGACATTACATGATGGACTGCATTATACATACCATACTGCGTCCAAACTATTGGACAGACTGCTTGTGAACATTAGGCAACAATTATAAGGATTTTACGGTAGGAGGGAGACATGATGAGCATGGAAATGAAAGTAGGTGACCTTACAGAGTACCATTATCAGCTTATGTTTAACATAACAGACACAGTGGTGTACACACGTCGAATAAATGTTATTACTTACTGTACTTTGTACTAACAAAAATCTAAAATAGAACACACAGACGCAGTGGTGAACACACGTCCTTGCATACATCACTTACTAATACATACTCTATGCCAACCCGTACTCTATGTGATCATTCAAAAGTTTGTGATATTAATTTAGACATGATTTACTATGGACGCAGTGGTGCACACACGTCCCTATACACTCCACTACAAACTCATATATTTACATAGTCATATGAATTTAGAACCAGCGTTAATCTGAATTTTTATTTATGAATACTTAACTCAAATTTAGGATTACCTGATACCGGGATGCCCCCACTATAATATACTATATCATAGGGAATGGTAGTTGTAGAATAATTGGTATTATTCTTACTGTATTATACTATTTCAGTAAATCCCACCTTGGCCCTGTTCCTCATATTAATCACTGTTATTATGGTGGCCCATGCAACATGGCAGTCTGAGTTTCAAGCTACAATAAATCATCTAACTACACCTGGAGGGGGCTCCAGAGAAATTTCCGGATATTTAATTTCGTCTTCCATAATTAAAGTCGAGTCAGAGAGCAGTTCCGGGTAATTGTGGCTGGGAAAAGCCGTTTCAGAGAAAAATTTTCGAATTATGGAAAACATTATGGAAACCGCGGATAATTGTGAAAAGCCGTGTTTTGCCGACATCACTCATCGGTGTCGGGAACTCAAAATAATTATGGATAGTTCTTCCATAATTCTTTTTCGACTTTTTGTTTTGTTCATAGTTAATGTTTTACAGTTACCCCAGTTCTTGGCGCTAGTTTTCAACTGACGTTGGAGCACACAAGTGAGGTGAGCACATGCTATTCATTGTTTTTTTAGGGGTGGTAGATCTAAACATGAATCCCTACTAACATCCTTAGGTTCCACTAACATTATAGGTATCACATGATATATAATATTCAAAGTTTTTCGTTTATTTTCTTTCAGAATGGCCCCAGTTAAGAATCGGATGTCCGTGTCCGCTCGGTGTGAGGAGTTGAAGGTATGGCTTTTGCCTTCAGCCCTACTGCCTCCAAAGCGAATGAAGCCAGGAAGAGGGAGAAAGCGGTGTAAATCAACTCGAATCTACAAAGAAAGAATCGACCCTAGGGTGGAGTTCCCTCGGCCCCGTGATTTTGAAGCACGTTACAGACTGCCACCCGATATGGTCGAGAAACTAGCAGAGGAATTTGAGGCAAGCCCCTTCTGCGACACCAAAGGCAGTGGGAGGGGTAGGCCCATACCAGTGTTCAACAAGGTAAAGTATATCATGCAATCTTATCAGCATATATATATCAGCATTTATATATGATATAAGACTTGCAGTTAGTAGTAGTCCATATCTATGCATTACCCATCCAAAAATGTTAAAAGTAATAGCATTAGTTGCTTTTTTGAATCACCATAGACAGCTATAGATATATATAATAAAATATTATATAATATAAAAAAATAATCCTCAGTTTGTTTGTTCATCCTTTTTTTAAAATCTGTTTTTATATATATATTGACAGGTGTGCTACGCACTCAGGTTCCTTGCCACCGGGGCAAGCTTCAAAGTGATACGTGACACCCAAGGTGGATGCAGCTCATCTAGTGTTTCAAGGGCCGTAAGACAGTTCGTGAAGTTCCTGGTATACAAGAGCAGGACCGGGGTGATTTCCTTTCCAAAGGTAATAACCTTCATTAGTATTAATTAATATATACAGTAATGTTATATAGAGAAAGAAATAAAATGTAGGTTAAATGCATACTTCGTGTCCTCAAATAACCTTTCCTATTATATATAATAACTCCATACTATTCTATTTTGTTTTATACTTAGAAAGATGACCTACACGAGTCAGCAATTCGGTTCTGTCAGAGGTTCAATATGGAGGATTGTATTGGGTGCATGGACGGCACTCATGTACCCATAAGACGTCCTGAGAAGAACGAGGGTAGCTACGTGAACCGCCATTACTACCACTCTCTTAACTGCTTGGTGGGTTCTCCATAATTATTTTGTATGTTTTGCCCCCCCCCCCCCAAAAAAAAATAAATACCTCTATAAGTAATAGAATTGAAATTGTGAAAACTTTCTAAAAGCAGTCTACAATACAAACAAATAATAATAATTCAAATTAGCCTTTTTCCTATGAAACGCTTCGCAATACCATAAATGAAAGCATATATTCCATTACTTCCATAAATGAAAATAAATATGCTTCTTGCAGTTGGTCACAGACCACGAACAACGCTTCACGTTTGTGGAAACCTCTATGGCAGGCTCAAACCATGACCATTACATTCTAGAGCATTCCACATTCGGCGCCGAGATCCTGGGAACGGACCGTCTGGGGGATTATTTCCTGTTAGGAGACAGCGGGTTCGTTCAATAACTTGTATACATATATAGCTATGTATTAGGTATAATGTAAAAAAAGTACTGTCTAAATATGACACATATTCTACTTAAATCAAACCCACCGACATAAAAAAAAATTACAATAAAGTTCTATATATATAGTATATATAGTTCTATTACTAGTTGCTTTCATTAATTCTTTTCCACATTTGTTTTTTTAAAATAGGTATGGTCTGAATCCGCAAGTCCTGACTCCCTTCAAACACCAAACCATTCAGACTCTACCGAGGCACGAGCTGAAGAACCAGATGCAGCACATCAGCGCCCGCAACTCAGTTGAAAGGGCGATCGGCCAACTGAAGATGCGTTGGAGGTTTGTATAAATTGTTTTTTTCTGTTACTTAATATAGAATAGAATAGTATTCTTTCCTAAATTAAAAAAAAAACACTCTATACTTTGCCCTTCCATTTTCTTTTCCCCATAAATTAAAAAAAATCTTATTTTCTATTTGTTCCCCATGAATTAAAAGAAAATCATTTGTTTACTTCCAAAGATGCCTGTCGAAACAGGGTGGGGGCGTGCTAGAGTTCGATCCGCTGCGTGCGTCTTGGGTGGTGGAGGCTTGTTGTACGCTCCACACCTCTGCATCGACTGGGGGGTGCGCACCATAAGACCAGGGGAGAACAAGGACCCTGACATGGAAGACCTGATACAAGAGGAGGCACGTCTACGCATACTGCTCTCTATGCGGCAGGCTGAACGCGCAAGAAGGACAGAAGGGGCATCTGGTGATCCACAGTTGCGCCAGAACACCAAGTCTGCACTCTACCGTGAAGGGTTTGCGAAAAGGGCACGGTACATCTACCGTAACTACGGTGGCCCTCGCCCATCACTCCGTCAAAGACGCCGTCGTTAAAAAAAAATCAAAGAAAATCGTGCTGACATTACACTTACAGTTAATTTGATGCATTTGATCAACTACCTTGAACTATTATGGAAGCTTTGTGTGGTTGTTAGAAGTTTGTGTGTTCTCCAATTTTTGAATCATGTACCTATCATGATTTAATGAAATATTTCAGATCGGCATTTACTTGAAGTTCAACGATGTGAATTATGGAATACTCTAAACAAGTGTAATTTGAAAGTTTGAGACAGCAACTCTTCAATGGATGAAATATTGTATGTCGGAATGTACTTTACAGTGAAATGATCTGAATTATGGAATACTCTATCAAGTTAGATTGTGTGATTCAAAATTTGTAACCATTTTCAAGTATTGATTTATGACGGGATATACATGCAGTGAAATATGGAGATGAATTTTAGTATACTCTATGAAATTAGATTGTGTGATTTAATATTTCTAACCACTTACAAGTACCAATCTATGACGTGATTTACTGATTGTGAAGTATATCTTTAATTGATCAAAAGCTGAACTAATTGAAATGACATGAAGATCAATCAATTTCGAATGCCTTTGTGATTATGCAATGCGATGATTAAATCACTTTGGATGAACTGTTATTTGGTACATGTTTTGTAATAAAAGCTACGTTTTCACCATAAAACTGTAATCTCGAATTTGTTTTATTCTTACTATCACGTCTTTAGAGAATTCTAACCTTCCCATAAATATTAGGACTAAGACAATTATTGGGTTGTAGTTAGGTTTTATTTTTATTTTTTAGGAAATACCATCTGCTTCAATTGACATAGGCTCTACTTATTATTATCTAAAAGCTCTAAATGTGACAATAACCCACTCTTCTTCAACAGACGATTTTTGAACAGAGATATGCAGGAGAAGGTGTTATATCTTTACGCACAACTTTCCATATAAATCGTCCCATAAATGGGTCCTTCCTATAAATCCCTAGTTTTACATTTCGCTGTTAATTATGATACTGCCCTGTAATACACAACATGATTTTACATGCAAACCTTCCTGAAAAAACGATAAACGAACATGTAACTTTCTGAAACGGTAACCTTTCAAAACATCTGTAACACAGTTTGCGATAATCTGACCATTATGTATATTGGATTATATATATATATATTTATGTCTATATATATAAGAGAGAAGGATACAAATATATATATATATGTGTGCTTATAAATGTATATATATATATTCCAATATATATACAACTATGTGATGATCATTTATACATCGCGTTCACATGGACTTCAAAAGCTTCATATGCATACAATTTACTTTTTCTAATCTACTTAGCACCGCACCACACAGGTGAAGGGAACAGTCTTAAGAGAGAAGCATACAACCAACCACAACTACTTATTGGGAACCACATTTCACATTGTCCCCGAAATCTTCAGAACAGAAAAAAATTAAATAAATAAAATTAAGGAAATACACAATGACGTCAGACATACAGTACTTAGTAGTGCCTATACAGTAAACTCTAAACAGCAGCCTATACAATTTAGGAATGCCTTGATTACGTTGAAACAGTCATAAGTTCAAAATATATATTTCGAATCATAGTCTTCATACACCTTGCATGTGCGGCTCAATTATAGAAAGAGACAAAAGTTCAAAATATATATAATATGCGGTTCAATTAGAGAAATCTTCAGTAATTTGTCTAAGACAGATACCAAAGAAACGCCCACATTTAACGTGAATACAAAAAATACTGTTTTCTGGCAGAACCTGTTACTACGTGGATCTTCTTGCGCTACATCGACTGGATCAGGGTCACTCAAGATTCATTATCTTTTGACTCTCACTATTATGTACTTTGTTAACGTTTCATCTTTCTGGTGGGCTTTCTTGGCCGGTTTGACCGGCGTGTACCGCACGTACTACCATCACTGTCAGTTTCCACACTTCGTGTTACATGGCGTGGCAGTTCTCTCGCCACCTGCATTGCTGGGGGTATGGGCCAAGGCATTCCTTCATCCTCGTTCTCTGCATTCTTTGGGTTAACTGGAGACTGTGCATGATCCTCGTTCTGTGCATCCTGAGGCTTAACTGACGACTCCGCCTCAGCATCAGCCCCACCATCTACTCCCATCAAATCAGGGTTACCTGTAATTGTTTCAGCATATATCTCCCCCACAACTTCGACCACTTGTTCTGTAATTATGGCCGTCACGTCTGCCACAGTATCTGGAGGTACTTCTGTAATTTTTACCAGAGGATTGTCAACATGAGTGGGAGGGTATGTCGATGCACCTGCAGATGCAGTAAGTGGAGTAAATGGGGCAAATTCAGTCACAGGAGGATATGTGGCACTAGCAAATGTACTAGCAGGTTCGGTCACACTAGCACATGCGGTCACATTTGTAGCGGTCACGGGAGAAGATCCTGCGAAAGTTCCACATGCCGTTGCAGGTGTGGATGTGGCCACAATAGAAGGTGGAGTCTCAGTAGTGACTGTAGAAGATGCTGTAACAGTGACGCCCCCAGGTGCGGTGATAAAAAACATTGCTTTGGCATTTTGTGTTTGTAGTGTTGACCGAGTAGTCGATGTAGCGCAAGAAGATCCAGTCAAAGTAGTAACAGGTTCTGCCAGAACTGCTGCGGCAACATCCCTCGCAAGCGCAGGAAACACGACATTCCTCGCCAGAGGAGGAAGCGCACTCAGCTGAGCAGCTTGACTATGTGTTGTTTCCACACTATCTGTTGTGGGCACACTGATTGATGTGGGAAGAGGTGAAGAGACCGACACATTGACGTCATTCTGTTGATCCTCGTCTTTGACATCTACATCTACAGTGACTTCTCCAAGAACTTCTGGCGATCGCTGTAAGAGAATATCAAGCTTGGTATGAAGGCGTACTAGCTCTTGTTGAATGTTCTTACAGTCACCACTGACCATGGAGATAGCGACTTTGGTGTTACGCACATCTTTCTTGACTGTTCGCAGGTCAGTTTCGATGTCCTGCATGTCGTTCTTTATCAGGGTCACGTCTTCTTGCAGCGCATGAACATCTGATGAAAAACCTGCGACGTCAACCTTAACGTCCTGAACGTCGGATGTCACTATACCCAGTTGTCCTTTCAGCACATGAGTATCATTCTTTGCGGTCTCACTAGACACCTTGACTTCGACTAAATCTTGTTTGGTTTGCTTAACATCCGACTTCATGCACGAGATGGCCGAGTGGACGTTATCGTATTCGGCTGTGAGCCCGTAGAACTGTTGCGCTACTGACTTCATATCTGTTGCTATGACAGTGGTCTCCTCACCAATTCGAGCTATTACTCGCGTATCCGTCTTGAGGTTCCGCATCGCAGCCCCCAGCGTCTTGAATCCGGATTCAATGTCCACTGGAAAATGTAATACAAATGATTTAAGATAATATTAACATAATACAATTGTGGTATATTGTAGAAAACCTAAACCCCGCCCACAATTCACGTCTTTTATTATGGAAAGATGCAATATCCCAGACCGATCGAACTCTACAAAGAGAGGCGCCTGCCGGGGCCTGCTTTAGGTTAGGCCTGAGTTAGGCTAGGCCTAAAGGTACATCCCAGACCGCACAAGCTTCAAATATGGTTACATATTTAGACAGCGCTTAGTGATGCGGTACGTACAGCTTGGCAATACGCCATCCCCACAATACGCCCAGCTCGTCGATCCAGCGGGTAATAAACATATATATATTGATATTATATTACTATTGTGTTCACCCAAATAATACCTAAACGATCGAACTCTACAAAGAGAGACGCCGTGCTGGCACAAGCTTCAGGCAAAACCTGTATGAGTTATATTATAGAAATTATATGTAAATGCTTACACCCGCCGTCTGCGTCTAGATCGAACTCTACAAAGAGAGGACAGCCGGTTACGTATTTCGACAGCGCTTACGTCCACCCCAGACTGATCGAACTATACAGAGAGAGGCGCAAGCCGGGAACAGCCGGTTACGTATTTCGACAGCGCTTACGTCCAGGCCTATAAATATTTTCCTGATATCGAACTCTACAAAGAGAGGCGCAAGCCGGGAACAGCCGGTTACGTATTTCGACAGCGCTTACGTCCAGGCCTATAAATATTTTCCTGATATCGAACTCTACAAAGAGAGGCGCAAGCCGGGAACAGCCGGTTACGTATTTCGACAGCGCTTACGTCCAGATCGAACTCGACAAAGAGAGGAGCAAGCCGGGCACAAGCTTCAGCGAACGATCGGCGAACGTTCGCTGAATATTCTCTGAAATTATGACTTACAGAGCATTCACACTACAAAAATAACTTATTTATATTATATTTATCCTAGAAATGTTATATTTTCATGCGAAAACTGAGTTTGGTGCTGCAGTAGTGGATAACTGCTTACATGTGAGGTTTAGACACCTTTCCTGTTGGGTGAAAGAGAGGCACTGGTATATATACTCAGAGATGGGAATGTACTTTCGGGTAGCTGGGTAGTGCATCCAATCAATTCATTACCTTGATTTGTACAGAGCACTCAATCAATTGGCCTTAGGCCCCTAGCTACCTGGGTGCTGTGAGATGAATGTTAGAAACCCCACTCATCTCATAGCACTCTTAATTTTTATCCGGAAAATATTTATAGGCCTGTGCCTAAACTGTGGACTATAAACTATATTATAAATATTTTTTGGCGCCTCACCATTGTGTCAGCGTTTTGCTTCGTATATTTGAAATACAACGCATTGCATAGATTATAATGTTAATATTATTGTAAATATGTCGAAATACGTAACCGGCTGTCCCCGCCCGGCGCCTCTCTTTGTAGAGTTCGATCGGTATTGTAAATATATAAAACCTTGACGAGATGGAAACGCGCCTTTTTGTTTAGGCGCAGACGGGATGGCAGGCCTATAAATATTGTGTTTTCTGTGTAGGTGTAAGCATATTTATATATTCTGTAAAATTATGACTTACAGACTTGAGTTGAGCCTAGCCTAACGCAGGCCCCGGCGGGCGCCACTCTTTGTAGAGTTCGATCGGGCATTTTAAGGGGAATATTTTAACCATTTATAAAGAAGGCCTATAAAGACAGAATGGATAATATGGAGATGTTATAACCAATAGTATTTGTTAGAATGCATTTCTACCTGGGTCAAAGTAATTCTGTGACGGAATATTGTAACTTCATTACTTGCATAAATTCAATATTAACTCACGTCTGATCAGTGCTGGAGACACACTTGGTTGGGCAGGTTGTTGTGCAGACAAACGGTACTCGTTTGTCTGCGCCATGTTTTCACACGCCTTCGGCAGAGGGGTGGATATATCTGGGAGATTTCCTGGAGAATCTGAGAATGGAATTTGTTTTCTAATAATTTTGCTTACACGTGTACCCCCATAATTCGATTAATGGAATGTTTTTCTTCCCTTATCAATGACCAAACATTATAATTCTAACCATACATGATAAATCTTATTTTCTTAACGTGTACCACAATAATTCTATTAATGGAATGTTTTTCTTCCCTTATCAATGACCATACATTATAATTATAACCCCACATGATAAATGTAGTGTTTTTAACGTGTTCCACCATAATTCTATTTATGGGATTGTTTTGTTACCTTAGCAATGATAATTCGAGTTTAGGTTAGACATAGAACTGCTACTTTATGATGACAAAAATATATTCAAAGTTATGCTAATGTATTAAAGTGAACACTTACCATCCCCGTAAGACAGCTGTCTTTTTGTTTCGGAATCTTGAGGGAATATCTGCGACAGTTGTGCTCCGATGGTGGTGTCTGGTTTCCCTGGTGGCGGGGTGGGTGAGAGTGGTGACTCGTGCGCCTCCTCCTTCGGTTCCGCCTTTTTCTTTTCCAGCTTCTTCTTCTCCTCCTCCTTTTTTCGTGCTTTTATGCGCGGAGAAGTCCGTCTCTCACCAGTCTTGTCTTCCCCTAAAGTGGTAAATGGATAATACATAATAATAACCACATTCATGTGAGGTTACATACCCCATTTATTAAGTAACAGGTTATTGCATCCTTGAGAAACATATTTATTGACCACATTTTTACCAGTACCGGTTTATGGATGCTGGATGATGTTTATATTATTTTCTTTAATGTATGGTTACTCACTATGCTTACACACTATGCTTTCTAGTTAGGCCTAGTCTATCACTTACCATCACTGATGACGATAGTCGTATCATCTTTTTCAACTTTAGGCTTCTTCCTTTTCATGGACAGCCGTCCGGTCTTCTTTGTCACCTGCTTCTTTTCCTTCGGCTCGTCTTCCTTCTCCTCACTTTCGTCGTCCCCTTGTGAGCCCTCGTCTTCCTCCTTCAGAAGTGATCTCTTCTTGGTAATTCCTAATAATGAAGATGTGGAGAGCATATAAATATGACAAATTTTAAAGCGGGGAAAAAAATGTTGTTCCACTATGCTTTCTAGTTGTTTCAGGAGAAGTTACGTAGATAACTTATAAACTGAATAACATACATTATGGAATATAATACCTACACATAATACCTACACCCACATATGAGATAATATAGAGCATGTATATATATATATATATATGATGACATACTAGTTATAGCTTTGCAGCAGGTACACGTAGAAGCAAGAATTAGTGTTTAATTGAGTTCCTCCAATTTTTTTTATGTTATTAACTTACCATAGATCTCTGCCTGCACCTTGACCTGTCTTTTGCTGTCTTCTTTCGACTCCTTTATCGCCTCTCTCTGTTGTTTTTCTGCTTCCGCCATACGTTGGACCATTTTGTGGGCGGCGGATACAATCCTGCAGGTGTCGTCGGACTCTATTGGTCTTTTCCACGAACCGGGAATCACTGTAAAGTATTAAACATAAAGGTATGTCATGGTATTGTAGTATCAAATATAAGATCAAGACAGTTAAGTATAATATAACTTTCTTAATTCACTTTAGATTATGGGTTATTGTTTTTTAGGGAATAATCAGTGGTTTGCTTTATGTCAGTGCTCATGGACATACTGGCAGAGTGGACATTATCACCTACGAAATATACCTGAATTTCAGTAAAATCATTATGGAAGATCACAACATTCAGTTCAGCCACATAGATATTATATATAGATAGCCACATGTACAGAAAATTTATTTTCCGTACAAAAGTATTGGGGAAAAAAACAGAAAAAAGGTGTATATAAATATAAAGAATCAAACTAACCTCCACAGCACTCTGGCCCGTAAAACTGCAGCACTAACACCTCCAGGCTCGTAAGTTGGTCTTTTTCCGTAATCCCCCGACCACCCGACTGTTTCTGCAGTTTCGCCAAGTCTCTCGCCTGTCATACATAAATAGGTGTTAACGTCAATATATTTATTCCAGAATTTATAAGGTGTGATACACATTAACGCATGACACATTACTGAATACATTCGAGTATCTATATATTCTACCTGCGGAGTTACACATACATGACCCCTAAAGACCCTGATAAAGACTGGTGACCATGATAATGCTTATGTAAAAAAAAATGGTATAAACTGAATATTATATATGTTTATATGGAAAAATAGAAACTGGATGAAATGGAGGTAAAGAACTTACTCTTTTTCGGCAGTCTGATTTGTAGTTAATCAGCTTGTAGTAGAGGAGCTTCCTCCTCCTCTTACGCCCACCGATGGCCCTCACTCGATCGATCATTGCCTTGTATGCCTCTCTCTTTAGACGGTTCCTTTCCAGAAGATCGTCACCTTTCCAGCGTCCACACACTATGTCCCTGTATAAGTACAAACACTTATTTTTTAGTTTTTAATAATTATGGACAATAAGAAAGATTATGGAATCTTTACTTTCAAAATTTATGTTATGCCATTTATTATTGTACTTTATTTTTATTATTCCAATTAGCATCAGCCATATTTATATGATTCCATTTGATATTTTGTATTACATTTGCCCTAAATTTATTTATCCTAAATGTTTTATAAATTATTTATCTAGTGATTTATATGGATATGGTCATTGTGTATTTATGTTATTTTTCATACGTACCTGAAGTCTGCCGCTGTGGTGTATGCGGCAGCTAGTTCTGCCTCCGTCCACTTCACATTGGATGTTTCGTTTTCGTCCTCGGTTGTGGACGAGCACCAGGATAAATCCTTTCGTTTTCCTTTTGACTTAGTCGCACCCTTGGACTTGGTTTTTCCCTTGCCCCTTTCAGTGTCATCTGTGTCGGTATGATCAGATTCGGATGATGAGCTCTGGCCACACTTAGACTCATCTTCAATATGTGGAATAACAATCGAAGTGTCTATGGGGGTAGCCCGTCTGCCACGAATTTTCCTTTTTTTTGATGTTGTTGGGGTAGTGAATTGCTCCTCTGTCATTGTGGTATATATCTTTTTCTTGTCCTTGTCCTTCTCTTTTTTGGTTTCTTTTACCATGGTCGGTAGGGGTGAGTCCACATAAAGAAGGGAGTCATCTTGGTCATCATTCTCTCCCTCCTCAAAGGCCTGTGGATACTTGGCATGTAGTGAAGCGAATTTCTTTTCTCTATTTTTTTCCAAAAGGTCATCGAGAATTTTCTGGCATGTGCGCTTCTCCTTCTCATTCCGTGCACCTTGCAGGAGTTCCCTTACTGATGCTATTTCCTCGGCTATTTCCGATGATGAGACGGGTTCTTTTTTCTTAGGCTGAAAGAGAAAAAAACCAATCATTAAAAGATATACAATATTTTATGTTCCACATTATAGAAACTGTATAGGAATTCATTTCCATATTTAGATTTGAGAATTATGAGTCACAGGGAGGTCGGTGGGTGCTAAATATACTTTGAAAAAACAATTCTACGCGAAATACATATTGACGAGAAGGGGGTTGAGCGGTTGGGTGCTGAGGTCTTAGCGGGAGACAGTAATCGACACGAATCGACACAAATACTGAAAATTTTGTAGCTACACATACATCTATTTTGTCTACAATAGATGCCTGAATGTTGTAATAATACGAGTAATACTTACCATGGTGATCGAACGAACGAAAGCCACATAAATGTCGATAATCTGTGAAACCGGTAAAGAACCCGTGAAGAAGCTGGCGTGATGATGTACGTCACGTCGCCGATGTCCAAGGTATTGTATTGCTAAAACAACGAAACAGCGGGAACAAGCGACGATGTGCTTATCCACAACTTAAAAAACCCATAACTACGCACTTCAACCGAGAACCAGCCGATTTGACCTGTACCGGATGTGACGTCATGTGAAAAAAACCGGGAAATTTGAGTGACCTTGAGAAAGTACAGCTGATAATTCGATTCTCCATATTTTTCATCTCCATAATTGTGTTCTCCATAATTATTTTCCATAATTATATGCGCGACCAACTTTCCAGCCGAACCCACTTTCCATAATTTCTCTGGAACGGGTACGGCGTTAATATGGAAAGTTGGTCACCGTTTTATTATGGAAAAGCCCAATATCCGGAATTTTCTCTGGAGCCCCCTCCAGGTCTACATCATCAATGAATCTCCACATAGCCCACAACATATCAACATGGTGTCAGGAGTGAAGATCTACAGAAAGGAGGAGTGGATTGCCTGGGAAACTCTCAGAAAAGGACATTGAAACCTGCATGCTATCAGGACATGTGATGCAATACTCTGACTCTGTAGGCATATATTCATGAATGCATTATTTAGGAGTTATCAGTGACTCATAATGTGAAATATAATTGAAAATCAATAAGCCATTGTGACTTAGACCCATCCACAGACATTTTCAAGTTTGTTGTTGCTATTACTCCGACGGGCCGACGGGATCTGAAATAATCGAATCCTATAAAAACTGATGAAAAAATCCCGAAAAAATTTGAAAATCAAGTTGGAAAAATCCTATCAAGAGACCATTCCATTTTGACTCCCCCTAACATACGGAACAGACCGTGGGACATGAAATAAAATACAAAAACCCTTGAAAAAAATTGAAAAAATTATTTCAAAAATTTTGAAAAATCCTATCAAGTGATTCTTCAATTGTGACAGACTCTAACATACGTAACGGATTGCGGTGCGTAAATGAAATAATTCAAAGGAATTTCTAAAAATTCAAGAACTATTTCTCTGAACTTTATAGGCATATACATTGCTACAACTTGTGTTTTCGTGACCATAAAAATTCCAAAATGGCTGATTGCTTCTGAAAACCCGAGGAATTGACCTTCGATGGTAACGCAGCAGAAAAGTGGCGGCAATTTGAAACTGACTTTGACATTTTTATCCTGGCCGCGCACTCCGACAAAAATGAGAAGACAAAGGCCTATATACTGCTCAATTTGGCTGGACGAGAAGCCATCGAGAAGGAAAAATCATTTGTATATGCTCCCGAAGTCAAAGAAGGAGATCGTGTCGTCCAAGAAGCAGAATCGAGAGAAAAACTTGAAGTTCTGAAGCGCAAATTTCGGGAAATTTGTCTACCTGCGACAAACGTCATCATGGAACGTCACAAATTCAACATGCGCGCCCAAGCGGAAGGCGAATCAACAAGTGCATATGTGGCCAACCTTCGTATTTTAGCGAATACATGTGAATACAAAGATCTCAAGGATGATCTGATAAGAGACAGACTAGTTTGTGGCATCCGATCGGACAATGTGCGCAAACAACTTCTAAAGGAGATGTATCTGACTCTATACAAGGCAATTCAAATTTGCCAGCTCAATGAAGTGTCTGAGCAACACATAAAGGATCTAGCAAATAAAGGAAGTGACGTACATCACATCAAAAAGTCTTACCCGCAGAAGAAGCCTATTCGTAATTGCAAGTTCTGTGGAGGTGACCATCCAGCATCTAGATCAGCGTGTCCCGCATATGGTAAAAAGTGCTCATCCTGTGGTTACCTGAACCACTTCAGCAAATTGTGCGAGGCACAGCAGAACCGCACCTAAGGATACTTCCCGACCAAATCAACAGCGTCAATCTTCATCAAAGAAGAAACCATTCAAGAGGACACGAGCTGTCAATGAACTTGAAGAAGAAAGTGACGAGGACGACTCGTACTTCATAGACGCCATCGATGATAGACGAACCATTGCTATGAAAAATGGGATTCATTACACGGTTCATGTCAACGGACATCCCATTGCATTGAAATTGGACACTGGTGCGAAATGCAATGTTTTGACATCTGATGCATTTAATCGTCTGAAGAGAATGATGAGGAAATCGATACCTCAAAGAAGTCGCGTTTAATCGGCTATGGCGGTCATTCATTTGATACACTTGGCATGGCAGGTCTACGTTGTCAGACCAAATCAGGAACGCATTACCTGGAGTTCAATATTGTCGATCGACCTGTTACTCCCGTCCTTGGATTGAAGGATGCTCTTCGACTCAATCTGATTGTCTTAGATAAGGAGGTTCATCAGGTCATCACCCCATCTGATGAGGACATTTTCAAAGAGTACGAAGACCTATTCGATGATAAGTTAGGTGAACTTCCAGTCATATATCGAATGAAGGTGGATGAAAACATCACTCCTATAGTAAAACCATCGCGGAGAATACCACATGCCATGGAAACCAAGGTGAAAGCCGAACTAGACCGGATGGAAGAGCTTGGAGTCATTACTCCCCAGTCCGAACCTACGGAGTGGGTCTCCCAAATGGTTGCGACAAATAAAAAGAATGGAGAAATTCGTATCTGCATCGATCCGCGGAACTTAAATGAAGCTTTGATGAGACCGCACCATCCCATGCGGACAGTCGAAGAAGTCGCATCAAGGATGGCAAATGCCACTGTCTTCTCGACTTTAGATGCAAAATCTGGTTTCTGGCAGATAAAGGTAGACTATGAGTCATCATTGAAACTCACATTTGGAACGCCATATGGACATTATCGATTCCTACGTATGCCCTTTGGCATCAGTACAGCCTCCGAAGTGTTCCAGAGAGCGATGGAGGACATATTCGAAGGCTACCCTTGTGCTATCATCGTAGATGACTTGCTTGTCTGGGGAAGCGACCAGGCGGAGCATGATGCCAACCTTCGCAAGGTATTAGAGCGAGCACGAGAGGTAGGCCTCAAACTGAACATCGACAAATGCAAATTTCGTGTCAACGAGGTGTCATACGTTGGTCACAAGTTCACCGCTGCTGGCTTGAAGCCAAATGACGACAAAATTGCAGCGATCAGGGACATGCCCATCCCTGAAGACCAGGCGGCATTGCAGAGGTTCTTGGGGATGACGAATTATCTTCTCAAGTTCATCGCAAACTACAGCGAGAAGACTGCCCCAATACGCGAGCTACTTCGCAAAGACAATGAGTGGCATTGGGATGAACCTCAACAGACTGCTTTCGAGACGCTACAAAACGACATCTGTAACCCACCAGTTCTACGGTTTTACGACCCTAAGAAACCTGTGACACTATCCGTTGATGCATCGAAAAATGGTTTGGGTGCAGCGTGCCTTCAAGAGGAAGTGTCAGTCGCATATGCATCTCGTTCGATGACAGATGCCGAAACGCGCTATGCGCAGATTGAAAAGGAGCTTCTTGCTGCCATATTCACATGTAAGAAGTTTCACGACTACATATATGGACGCCCTGCCATCATCGAAACGGATCATAAACCATTGATAACCATTGTGAAGAAGCCGTTGCATGCCGCTCCAGCACGTCTTCAACGCATGCTCTTACAGCTGCAACGCTACAACCTTGAGTTCGTGTACAAGAAAGGATCAGAGCTCTACCTTGTCGTTACATTGTCGAGGGCTTGTGATCCTACGAAGAAGTTGTACGAGAACATCATGGAGGACTTTGACGTCATGAGTGTGATCTCCGTCTCTGAAACTCGCATGGATGAACTCAAGCAGGCTACCAAATCTGATCCTGTGATGATAAAGCTCGCCAATCTGATCAGAAATGGCTGGCCAGAGAAGTGTAGTCGACTCCTACCGGAACTCCGACCTTACTTCGCCTCGAGAGATGAACTTGTTATTCTCGATGACGTCTCCAACAGCTACATAAGGGTCACCCTTGTACTGAGCGAACCAAAAGCCGAGCTAAAGACACTGTGTTTTGGCCTACAGTCAACAAGGACATATCCGACTTTGTGTCAAAGTGTGCACCCTGCAATAGCGGCAAATCCCATCAACAAAAGGAACCACTGTTGATCCATCCAGTCCCTGACCTACCTTGGTCACTGGTCAGTGCCGATCTATTTGAGTGGAGAGGGATACACTATCTCGTCGTAGTTGACTCTTACTCAGGCTGGTTTGAGATGGACACCCTGCACTCACTTACATCAACTGCCGTTATAAAGAAGATGAAACGACAGTTTTCCCAGCACGGATTGCCTGAGCAAGTATTCACCAACAATGGTCCCCAGTTCTCTAGCAGAGAGTTTCAGGAGTTTAGTGCTGAGTATAACTTCTCGCATGTGACAAGTAGTCCCTTGTATCCTCAGTCAAACGGATTGGCTGAAAATGCTGTGAAACAGGCAAAGGACCTCCTGGAAAAGACTAAGCGCGATGGATCGGATCTATGTTTGGGCCTACTGAACCTAAGGAACATTCCTAGGGGCAATCTTGGATCTCCCGCACAGAGACTCATGTCGAGAAGGACTCGATCAGTGCTCCCAATAGCAAAAACACTTCTAAAACCCAAAGCAATGCAAACACAGGAAGTTGCAAACAACCTGAGGAAAGCGAGGGAGGCACAAAAGAAAAGCTATGACAAATCGGCGAAACCCCTTAAACCGCTGGTTGACAAACAAACTGTTCGTATGCAAACGGAAAAAGGCCATGACAAACTTGCCATTGTAAAGGATAAAGCAACAGGACCAAGATCCTATGTAGTCTCTGCAGACGGACGAGACTATATCCGTAATCGCAGGCACCTCCTTCCAGTAAATGAACGAGTTGTACTGGATGATCATCAGGACGTTGATCAGGCTCCTTCATTGAAACATCAACAGCCTGTTCTGCACACACGCACCAATAACACTCCTCCTACAGTTCAGCAACCAACACAGCGTGCGAATATGGACAATACTCCTCAAGGAAATCGTCCAGCTCCTCTTGCCGTGAACGAGTCACCGGCACGAGCAAACACACCTGTTCAGTCAGCCAGCGTGAATAGGTCTCCACAAGCAGAACGTCAGTCCATTAAGAAAACAACTGCTCGTACATACAGAGTGGTTACAACCAGAAGTGGTCAAGCTGTCAAACCCAGTTCGAAGTATACTGACTTTGTAAAGTAGACAGGGACATTGTCTATTAGATAAGCTAGTTTGGTCTTCATTGTGCCATACATTGCATAACATGTTTTATTTCAACCTTGCATTGATTTATGCTGACATATATTCCTTTTCAGCTGGTCAGTTGTGCATGAAAAGACTTTGCATAAAAAGAGACTTATCAGAAGGTCAAAGACATTGAGTTAAAAGTTATCAAAGACTGAACTTTTCTTAAAAGAAGAAGGATGTAGAATAATTGGTATTATTCTTACTGTATTATACTATTTCAGTAAATCCCACCTTGGCCCTGTTCCTCATATTAATCACTGTTATTATGGTGGCCCATGCAACATGGCAGTCTGAGTTTCAAGCTACAATAAATCATCTAATTACACCTGGTCTACATCATCACTGAATCTCCACATAGCCCACAACATATCAACAGTAGTCTCTACGTTTTTCCCCATATGTATAATACTTTGTGTGTCTTTTCTGTCATATTATTATAAACGATGCACTTACTCAACCGACATACTGGACACTGTATATTTGATCCTAACTAATCATGCGAAATGAGGACATTGTGGGCAAAAAGGGGATACACATTGCTCATCTCAATTTGCAGAGTATTAATAATAAAATAGATTTAATTAGACTCCAATTAGAAAGAACACCCTTTGATGTATTCACTTTTAGTGAGTCTTGGCTGCATCCAAATATACCTGACTATTTTTTGGATATTAAAGGATATAATTTAATAAGACAGGATAGAAAAGGACCTAAACTAGGGGGAGGAGTAGGTATTTATATTAAAGACTTTTTTACTTTTTTGACGGGAGTTTGGTCAATGTACAATGCAAACAACGAAAACATTGAGTGCTTGTGGATCCGCATACACAGGGAGAATTGTAAAGACATAGCCATTTGTACTGTATATAGACCTCCCTCTGGTAATGTAAAATCCTTCTGCGACTTCATGATCACTTCAATCAATGCAATAGCAGAGACTAATAACCTAGAATAATTTGTTCTGGGCGATTTCAATTGTATTGAATTATTTACTAATCTTTAACAAATTATCAAGGTAAACACTCGGTTACAAAACTGCATTGACTTGATATTTACTA
Organism: Lepidonotus clava; assembly: GCA_936440205.1. Taxonomy (NCBI): domain Eukaryota; kingdom Metazoa; phylum Annelida; class Polychaeta; order Phyllodocida; family Polynoidae; genus Lepidonotus; species Lepidonotus clava. The sequence continues at coordinate 48,697,890 of OW387138.1, forward strand.
ATTCGGATGATATAGCTAACTCGGGTATACTTGAAATCAATATCAGTGATCATGAATTGATCTTTGTAACAAGCGGAAGAAGCGGGTCTGTACTAAGGTGAAGTCTGCTGGCAGGTCATATAGAAATTATGACAAGGAATTATTTCAGTCTAATATAAAAAAACAAGTTTGGGAACAATTCTGGAGGACCGAGGATCCAAACATTTGCTGGGATATAATAGAGAGGACTATTAGGCAAGAGATTGATGAAATGTGTCCACTTAGGGAAAGACTTGTGAACAATAAGGTCGAACCTTGGATTACAAATGAAATTTTGGAATTACTTTATGATAAAGATCAGGCCTGGAAACAGGCTAATAGAACAAATGATCCGGGAGATAGAGCCTATGCTAGGAGATTGAGAAATGATACCCTGGGACTACTTAGAAGAACCAAAAGAAATTTTATTCAAAACGAACTGAATAATGATGACAATTCTATAAAAAAAATTTGGGAAAAAATAAACTATATTTTGCCAAATGGGAATAAACAAAAATCAATAAGACTAGCAGATATGACTACAAATATACCAGTTCCTGATAATGAGACTGCTGAATTTATCAATGACTTCTTAACCTCTATTTGGGTAAATTTGGATTCAAAGATAAATGAACCCTTGGATAAAAACAAAACTCATACGGTCCCAAGGGCATGTATGCAATCATTCAGAACAACAGCTGAGGAAGTGATTGATATAATAAGAGGAATTGATATTCATAAGTCATCTGCTATTGACGGTTTGTCCTCTAGAATCATCAAAGATGCTTTTCTTGCAATTCCAAACCATATTGTACATATGATGAACTGTTCTTTTTGCTTGTGGAGTCTTTCCTGGAAAGTGGAAGTATTCTACAGTAGTTCCCCTACAGAAGGAGGGAAATTCTTTGGATGTGAACAATCTGTGACCTGTATCTTTGCTTCCACTCCCAGGTAAAATTATTGAAAGGATTGTACATACTAAATTAAATTATTTTCTTGAGGAAAATACATTACTGTCAGATCATCAGGGAGGCTTTCGAAAAAATAGATCAACAATAAATACAGTACCAGAATTTTCTGATGATATAGCCATGGGACTGAATGAAAAGAAATACACTGTTGCCTCTTTTATTGATCTGAGGAAAGCCTTTGATATGGTTAATCACACATTATTAATTAATAAACTATACACCTTTGGAATTTCTTTAGAATTAATAACATGGATGGAAAGTTACTTGGATAATAGACAACAGTGTACATTTGTAAATGGTTTAAAATCAAATTTTAAACAAATATCCTGTGGCGTCCCGCAGGGATCTATTTTAGGTCCCACCCTCTTCCTGATGTACATAAATGATCTGGAAATGTGTCTAACAAATACAAAAATGAAACTATATGCGGACGATACAGTCATCTACTCAACCAAGGACTCTGAGCTGATAGCTCATGATATTGTAGCAAGAGACCTGACATGTTTAAAAAATGGTGTGATACAAACCGTTTAACTGTGAATATCAAAAAGACCAAGATGATGGTTTTTGGTACAAGAAATATGCTTAAAAATACAAAATTGTTTAACACCTACATTGGAGAAGAGAAGTTACAATATGTAAAAGACTTCAACTATTTAGGAGTTAAAATTGACTGTGGATTGACTTTTGAAAAACATGCACAAGAGTGCATAAAAAAGGTCTCTCACAAAAATTATATGCTATCGAAAATAAGGAAATATATCTCAGAAACTCAGGCCTTGACTATATTCAAAAGTAAAATCTCCCCATACTTTGATTATGGTAATATATTTTGTCATAAAGTAACAATGAAAACTAAAGATAAATTACAAAAATTGCAAAATCGAAGCCTGAGAATCTGTACAAACAGGATAAATCGTTGTAACGTAGCAGAATTACATAAAGATTGTAAGGTTGCATATATTGAGGATAGACGTGAGATGCATATTCTGAACTTTATGCATAAAAGAAGGGATAAGCCCAAATATGTACAACAAGGAAATAGACAATTAAGAAGATATGATGCAATAATATTTAATGAAATACCCTGTAACAATTCTGCATTTGAAAGGAGTATACAATGTCAGGGAAGTTGGTTAGTATTGTAGAGTATAAGTCTTTCAAATACAAACAAAAAAGTATGCTAAGGGATAGGATTATATCCTATTAGGTGTATGATGGATGTATTTGTTATGTATAATATTAAGAGATTAGAGTGTCCTCCCAGTATGCCGGGCTGTGTGATCCAGCCACATATATGTACGTATATAACACTTTTGTGCTAATATAGTATAAAAATGGATTGTTGTGTTTGGTAAGGTCGGTTGTTAATTAATTGAATGTGAAATTGTTATACTTCCTATTAATTAATCTGAGATGGAAGGTTTATTGAATTTATGTTTTTCTACTTTGCTTATATAAATATTTGACTGAATCTTTGTATCTAAATATTATAAAGTGTTTACATGAGGTATAGATATAACAATAGGATTTATATATATATGTGAATTTGCTGGAATTACAACGAAAACTAGCAAACATTTGCTAAATTGTAACCCAGGACAAAATAAAAGTATCTTACTCAGCTTTACACAAAAATACTCAAAGTAAACATGACACTATTACTATTTTCTTTTAGCAAAGATCACTAATATACACATTACCAGCAGCACCATTGCTGCTAAATTCGGCCACACTGCTACCAAATTCGGCCACGCTGCTACCAAATTCCGCCCCACCGCCACCAAATTCCGCCACACAGCTACCAAATTCCGCCCCGTCATGTTCCAGCCTTACCTATTTGGTAAATTGGGGGAAATTTGCCCATTCAGGGCAGCCAAGTGTCCCGAATTTCCCGGGACAGTACCGATTTTTAAACCTTGTCCTGAGCTTCCCGATAAACTTAAAGAACAAAATGTCCCGAATTTTAGGCAGATGTATGATGAGAAATTATTGGAAAGCACATTTATTTTGTTTAAAATAGCCTGAATTGTACAACACAGTGCGGCCAACTATGCATGAAAATCATGGACACCTCCATGTTTTCATTGCTTAAAATAAACTTGTCTGTGATCCGCGTTTCGGGAATTAGCTAGGTCTGCATTTCCTAGAAATATACATGAAAACCTCAGTTTTCTAGACCTAAACCTATAATTAAAATCTCCGTGATTAGCCACAAAATAATAGATTTAGGCTTAAAATCCACAATCACTCTCTTTAAACATCAAAAAGTGAAAACTTTCAGGGGTATATTGCTCCTTGACTCCTTTAGTATGGGTATTTTGGGGCATGTAGAGTGTCCCTGATTTCAACATCCAAAAATTGGCAACACTGAGAACAAAAGTCCTAAAATTTTCTGATGCCCCTATATTTTGTTTTTAAATGGAATGAATTTAGGTTTGTCAGCGTTATGATTTTCCAATATATTATGTTGTATTAAACTACATGTTAAGGTGGAGGGGGGGCATGGAGAGGGGAAATAGTTATAGGGTTGTCCCGATTTTCAGGCATCATGGGTTGGCAGGCCTGCCCATTTGATTCCATTCTTGTAGAATATTGTCTCGTACTTATTAGACTTTGCTCAGGGACTTCCCAATTTTAATTTTGTGGTTGGGTAAATTTTGTTTCAAATTTGTATCTACACCTAAAATATGTTCCCATTCGCGAAAATATAGGCTACAATCTGTGCAAAAATAGGCTACAGTGCGCGAAACCTGGCTACAGAACCCAGAAAAGAATGTAAATCATTTCCACAGCAGTGCTGCCATTTTACTAGTGGTGCAGTCATTTTACTAGCAGTACAGCCGATTTCCATTGTGGCGCGGCATTTTGTAATTCTTGGCCACTGTAGGCCCCACACACTCCCCACCACCCCCATACACTCTACACGACAACCACACCTCCCTGGGTGTGAAAATAAGCCAAACTGTGCCTGGCGATTGACGGGGTTGAACAGGACTTCTTTTTAGGGGAATTAATTTACTATAAATTAAACTAGACATTAAAGTTAGTTCGAATATTTCCTTTTCATAGATATATAGTTATATTAAAGACGAAGGTCATCTAGTCCAAGTTGTTTAAGTTAATGGGTCTATGGAAATGTTTAACTTTACTATGATAGGGGCTAACTGATATAGTTGATTACTGTTTCCCATTTCCATTAAGCCCCATACCCACTAGGCGATTTTACCGGCGACTGGCGACGGGCAATAGCAGAATCACTCGAAAACATCATTACCAATTTAGCTCACATGTTAGTTTATGACATTTCAATGTTACAAACTAACATGTGAGCTAAATTGGGGCGACTGGCGAGGGGCAATAGCAGAATCACTGGAAAAATCATTACCAATTTAGCTCACATGTTAGTTTATGACATTTCAATGTAACAAACTAACATGTGAGCTAAATTGGTAATGATTTTTCCAGTGATTCTGTTATTGCCTGTCGCCAGTCGCCGGTAAAATCGCCTAGTGGGTATGGGGCTTTAGTGTAAGTGCCTTCCATTGTTTCCGTTTTCCCAGGTTTGGTTCCTTTGTTCCACGCTGCTGGATCGCCTATTCATTTGTTATCAACAACCAACAGTAGTAGCTTGGCTGTGAGGTAATTTTTATTTATATTTCCAAGTAATTTAGATGTTATGACGTCAAGTTTCACATTCAGACCAAAGATAATAGACGAGGGTAATGGTTTTGAACGAGGGTAATGGTTTTGCGAGAAGCCATTAAAATGTTCGATGTATATTAAGATAATCTGCACAACCTGTTTTCACCATGCGATCGACACGTCCCTTAACCAACACAATATTCAATTATTAATATTTTTCTGTCATCAGTTCACAGGGTCCTCTCTCCAGCCTCCAGCCCAGTTTATATATATACATGTCCATTTAGATGTAATCTCCTATGCCTGTTTATCCAAAGTCTTAATGTCCACACTCCGCTCAGCCTGCATACTTCTCCCGACCGGCTACAGTTGCGGGCCTTTTTCAGTGGGCCCCAACCTACGCAATGGTGACGTCATGATATGGGTGTGGCTTTTGCCGCTTGCAGGTAGCCCACACCGCACTCTCATTTGGGGCCTGGAAGCTGGAGAGGTAGGACATATACCAGGGAGCTTAGCTGTGGTATGAATACAGTTTAATATATGGAGTACTATATAACACATGGAGTTACCTAAAACATATGGAAATAACCTATTTGTATATATGAAGATTCCATGGAGCATATTAAAAGTTGGGAATAACTATATTTGTGAAGCATACTAAAAGAATCCGTAGAAGACACATTGGAGTGCAATTTGGAATAATGTTCCTACTCAACTATCCATATAAAACATACAAATAATCATACATTTTCTTTTTCAGCCTATACCAGTGTGTAATTCCAACACACGGTGCTCGAAAGTGACAGGAAAGGTCACTTCCTGTATGTCAGGAATGGTGTCCTTTTGGAGCAGATTCAATCGACCCACGGCCTCCAGAATCGGTCTAAAGTGATCACAATCGACCTTAAGCAACCACAATTAATCCACAGCCTCTACACTCAGTTCTTTCAGAGCTGTTGTGGGGAGTGTCTGAAGGCCGTATGTAGTGACGGCTGTTGCTAAGGGTAGGTGGTCCTTAGAAACGGCAAACATGACAAGAATTTTATTATGATTGAAGTACTCATAGTTGGCCAAGTTGATTAGAAAATGTATTCTTATTCGGATTCTTGTGGTAGAACCTGTTATTATGTTCTATGTGGCTGCTGCAAACACAGTCAATGCTTTGTTTTGAGACTAGCTGATCTTTTATCTGCACTTACTCCTGTAACCTCTGATCCTGCCAGGCAACAGCAGGGAGAGGGTCCCAGTAGATTGAACAGCTGACCTTTTCTCAGCAAAAGTTACTGAGAGTGCTATGTAAAGAAAGTCTCACTTGTTTAGAAAATGTTTAGTTTGAGAGGATTAAGGCTATCTTTAAACATTTTCTGATTAGCATTATACTTGACTTAAACTAAACACGCTAGAACCACACTCAAGGTTAATGTTGTGTGGTTTATATATTTTTTGTATTATTAAAAAAGAACTATGACAAATTCTGACCCCCAACCCATACACTCAACCCATGGCTCCCCCACTGGCCCCAGATTCGCCCCATTGCCTTCAGACTCAGCCCATGTCCCTATAGCTAGACTTGACCCCCAACTTCCAGACTTGACCCACAGACATCAGTATGGGGGGAAATATTATCCAGTGGAGCCCCGAAACATGTCCATCAAAGCAGCATAAGGAAAAGTGCCCTGTCCTGAATTGATCCACAGCCCCCGATTCTCACCACTGCTCTTAGGCACCTAGCACGTCCCTCAGACACTCACAACAGCCCTCAGGTACTAACTGGGCCATGGTTGCTAAGCCGCAGGCAGTTGTTGCTAAGCAGCAGCAGCCCTTAGCAACAGCTGTCCATAACAATGGCGATTGTGAATTCATTTCACAAGCTATTCATGACAATTGCAGCATTTGTAGGGTGATAACTACATCTGGGACAACTACCCTGGGGACAACTACCCCTGGGACAACTACATAGGGGACTATTACCCCCATAGGACAGCTACAATGGGGACCATTACTCCCATAGGACAAATACCCCTAGGGTCAATTACCCCTATGGATAGGACAACTACACCTATAGCAAATAAACCCTTTAGGACAATTTTCCCTACAGATAGGACAACTACCTATATTGGTAGGACAACTACCTTTATGATAGGACAATTACCCCCATTGATAGGACAATTACCCCCATTGATAGGACAAGTACCCCCATTGCTAGATCAACTAATCCTGTGATAGGACAACTACCCCCATTGATAGGACAACTACCCCCATTAGTAGGACAGCTACCCCTGTTGGTAGGTCAACTATCATTGTGATAGGACAACTACCCCTTTGATAGGACCATTATCCCAATGATAGGATGACAGGCAACCCGTGCTGTGCCTTCATGAGGTGGGAGAAGGAAATGTGAATATCTCTTACTATGTTTTTAATATGCCAGCTCATCAAATTTGTCCATAAAATAGTAGTGGCTGACAATGGGAGCAATATTACTTTTCCTGAATAGAAGGGTAATTGTCTTATGATGGGGGTAGTTGTTATATCAAGGGGGTAGTTGTCCTACCAGTAGGGGCAATTGCCCTAAAAGGGTAATTGGACTATCTAGAGGGGTAGATGTCATATTCATTCGGATAAGTGTCCTAAGGGGTAGTTCTCCTAGGGGATAATTGTCCCCAGGGTAGTTGTCCGAGGGGTCATTGTTCGAGGGGTAGTTGTCCAATAGTTTTCACTCGATTACGGCAAAATACTGAGATGGGGTGCTTTCTCATGTTGAAAATTCTTTTGAGGTGGTCTCCTTTGATTAGAAAATGTTCAGTTTGAATGGATTAAGTCTATTATTAAACATTTCCTGTTTAGCTTTAAACTTGAGTTAAAGCTAGAACTGTTTTCAAGTATCATGCTCCTTTTATTTAACAAAATCTGATTAGCAGTGTAATGTTACACACTACCCTTGTCTCCACACACTACCCATGAATCCCACACAATACCAACGACTCCCACCTACTACCTCCTGCTCTTTTACACTACCCCCGGCTCCTTCACACTACCCAGGGCTCCTATATATTACCCTCAACTGCCACACACTACCCACAACTGCTACACTACCCTCAATTGCCACACACTACCCACTCCTCCCGCACACTACCCACAACTCCAACACACTACCCATAGCCCCCATACACTACAACAAACTATCCACACACTACCCATGGCGCCCACAAACTACCCACCACACTCTCACACTACCCACAGCCCCCACACACACTATCCATGACTCCCACACACTATCCACCATTCCCATACACTACCTACGGCTCCCACACACTACCCACTACTCCTACACACTACCCACCATTCCCATACACTACCTACGGCTCCCACACACTACCCACCACTCCTACACACTACCCACCATTCCCACACACTACCGACGGCTCCAACACACTACCCACCACTCCTACACACTACCCACACCTCCCATACACTACCCACGGCCCCCACACACTGCCCACAGCCCCAACACACTTCCCACACTTCCCACACACTACCCGCACTCCCACACACTACCCACACCTCCCACGCACTACTCACGGCTCCCACATACCTCTGACGAATCTCACACACTACTCATGGCCCCCGAACACTACCCACGGCTCCCACACACTACCCACCACTAACACATATTAACCACCATTCCCACACACTACCCACAACTAACACACACTACCCACGGCTCCCACACACTTCCCACCGCTCCTACACACTATTCACAGCCTCCACACACTCACCATGGCCCCCACACACTAACCATGGCCCCCAAACATTACCACATATTATTCACTCACTACTGAGGGTCCACAAACTACCAATAAATCCCCACACACTACCCAGGGCCCCCACACATTATCCACGACTCCCACACAATACCCATGGCTCACACACAGTCCCCACCGACCCCACACACTCCCCATGACTCCCACATACTACCCACGACTCCCACACACTACCCACGGCCCCCACATACTACCCAACGCCCCCTCACACTACCCACCACCCCCATACACTACCCACAGCCCCAACACACTACCCTCAACTGCCACACACTACCCATGTCTCCCACACACTACCCATGTCTCCCACACACTACCCACTACTTCCACACACTACTTCCAACTCCCACACACTACCCATGACCCTCATACACTACCCACGGCCCCCACACACTAACCACAGCCCCCACACGCTACCCACCACTCCCACACAATACCCACAGCTCGTACACTCTACCCACCGCCCACACACACTACCCACCACTCTCACACACTCCGCACGACTCCCACACAATACCCTTGGCTCACAAACACTCCCCACCGTCTCAACACACTCCCCACGACTCCCACATACTACCCACAACTTCCACACACTACCCACAACACCCACACACTACCCACGGCCCCAACACACTACCCTCGACTGCCATACCCCACGACACCCAAACACTACCCATGTCTCCGACAAACTACCCATGTCTCCCACGCACTACCCACAGCCCCCACACACTACCCATGACTCCCACACACTCCCCCCAACTCCCACACACTACCCACGGCCCTCACACAGTACCCACGGCCCTCACACACTAACCACGGCCCCCACACACTACCCACCACTCCCACACAATACCCACAGCTCCTACACACTACCCACCACCCACCCACACTCCCCATGGCTCCTACATACCAGCCACGACTTCAACACACGACCCACGGCCCCCACACACTGCCCACGGCCCCTGCAGACTACCCATGACTGTCACATACTACCCACGACTCCCACACACTACCGACGGCCCTCACACACTACCCAGGGCCCCCAAACACTACCCAAGACTCCCACATGCTACCCACGACTCCCACACACTACCCCTGGACCCCTCACACTACTGATGACTCCCACACACTACCCATGACTTCCCCACTCTGCTCCCTACTCCCACACACTGACCACGTCTCTCACATACTGCCCATGTCCTTCTTTTTTTAACTGCTAGTGGGAGCAGTGGTGCTTATTGTGACATTTCAAATGAAATAAGCCCTGCTGCAGCCGAGGTCAATATAACCTCGTGATGTTCCAAGAAAAAAGCATCATGTGACTACTGTCGCCACAGTTCCAGCCAATCAGTGCCAAGCATTAGGTAAACAAAAAAGATGTTGACATCGCCGATGCTGCTAAAACATGGTTGTTCACTACTACATCGCAATTTACTTTTATCAATAAGTTGACAATAATTCAGATATTTAGTCATCGCTTAAAATGAAAAGGGCCGAGTCTGTGCTTGAAGGCTGATGGTGGAGTTTCATGTGGTCAATATGGGCAGCTGGTGCTTAGCAACGGCGATTGTGACTACAATTCAGAAGATGTTTACAACAATTTGCAATAATTATAGTGGAGCAATTTTCATAATCTTGGGCTTGTTTAGGAGGTATTTATCTCTACAATAACCGCTGCAATCACCATTTTTTCTCTATTATCTAATCTGACTCATTACTAAGATTCTTTGAAAGAAAACATTGGCAACTATCTGCTTGTACCTACCAGGCTGTTCTCTGAGTGATGCTTCCTCCCCCCTAATGTTGATCATACAGTGAAACTCTGTTAATTCAAAGCCCTTGGGGCCAGGAAAATAGTTTGAATTAAGAGGGTTTCGAATTATAAGGGTCCTAGTAGTATAGGAAGAGGATGCCAGCTCTATTAGTCATTAGAATGATTTATAAAGGTGACCCTAAGTGATGGCTTTTTCTAATCTAAGTAGACATTTATACAGACTACACCGGATATTTCCATTCCATAACAGACATGCTCTACTTGAATTAATACACAAAGAATTCATCAACAATATTGTCATTTCAGAAGGACAAAGGACGATGATTATGTAAGTCATAATGTTAGACATCAAAGGGTAATGTGGAACATTGACCGAAAATTGTTGGACATAGTCTATATCTGGCAGTCTTTGCTATAAACTGAAATGTGAACCCCAACAATTTTCTTTAACAAATATTAAATATGGTCAAAGCTAATTCAGATTGAATTTATACCTTCCTACTGACAGATGTTATTCAACATTATAGGGCTTCCAGTAGGCAGAGGAGGTGCACACCACAGAAACGTATTAGTAAAAGGCAATAATTGATTTCAATGAGAGGGGTTTTCTGAAAGGTTATTTTGAATTATCAAGGTTTATTTACATTGAATTTAATAGACAGGGACTGGGACTTGCTACCTAGCTTGAATTAAGAGGGAATTTGAATCATTAGGGCTTTAAATTACTGAGGTTTTACTGTATATGGACACAGCAGGGGGAGGAAGAACATCAGATTGACCAGCCACAAGAGCCTCTCTCTTTAGACTCATATATTGAGTTTAGGTGAATTCTAATTTGTCATTTTTGTTTAGACACCTAGGAATTCACAAAAACTGTTAAAGAGAGGAGCCAGTGAATTTAAAATAGTGCACTGCTGTGATTGCCACCATCCAAGTAATCACCATACCAACTTTCATACAATTATCTTTATTATTGTAGATTTTATACAGAAATTTCTAATTCCAAATTAATGTGCTCACCTGCAGCTGATACAGCTTGCACAGTGCATTTCTGTGTGTGTGATGTCATAGACAGATGAGGTGGAAAATTGAAAACTTGAAAAAATAATCAGATGTAAATTTCCCAATGTGTTTGTGGAGTCTAGTAATGTTCAAAACAACAACATTGAATGATCTATGAAAGAAAATTTTTAGATAATACAAATTTGAATTCCAAAAATAACAGTTTTTCTGTGTGACGGCACACTACGACATCCATTTCAGGCTGACAGGGCCCCAAAGATATTTCCTTTTAAGGAAACTTCATTCGAATAGATTGTACTTCAAATGTGGGTTTTGTTCATAAGTGGTAGAGACTTTAAGTAAGGGGGCTTAATCCCATAAAAAGAACATGCACTATGCAAGAGGTAATTTTATTATATTCACTGAGACATTCTGAAGATACAACTAAATAGTCATTCCATCGATACAATTCATGCCATCCATCTCATAAGCAAACATCATCAGCAGCGTTCCAACCAGGTATAACTGTGGTTAAGCTTCCCCTTTTCGAGGTCAATGATAACCGACGGCTAGTGGGAGCGTCACCTCCCATCTACCTTCACCATAGACCATTGGTAGAGTCTCTGTGGCATCCAGTACTCTGTCCGTAATGCTAAGCCTAAGCTATCCCAAGTCATAGCTACTATCTCAGCACTACCTATATGATCCGACTTGTCAGACTATTGCTCCCGTGTGTTCTTCTTGAAGTCTTTGATGGTCTGCTCACCTATTCTAAGTCTCGTACCATTGAGCTAAACTGATGTTATTTGTCTTTGTTTAATTCCAGGGATGTTTCTTTATTAAAGTTTATATTGGTTAATATCCCTTATCGAGGTATTTCATCATTACTCGACTGCGTGATGTTTTATCGTTTATCAATCATGGTTTACTTATTTGAAGATGTCACTAAATGTATGTTATGTTAAAGTAAATGGGAGTTCTTCGTGATTAATCGTTGAAGTAGCTAGCTTCGTCCAGGTAGATCGTTATCCTGGATCATAGTTCATTTCTTAGTGGTAGAGATTCTAAGTAAAGGGGCTCAAACCTATACAAAGAACACACACTTGGCAAGAGGTAAGTTTATTATATCCATGACAATATTCCGAAGATACAGGTATACAGTTCTCCATCCATACAGTTCATTCCATGCATTTCACAATTCTAACACATCAGTAACATTCCAGCCAGGTATAGCTATGGTTAAGCTTCCCCTTTCATAAGGTATATATGCTCCGACACTGTTGAGAGAGTCACCTCCCGTCTATCTGAGACCATTGGTAGGATTTCCGTCACTTCCAGTACGTTGTCCGTAAGGCTAAGCCTAAGCCGTCCCAACCCTTACTATCACCTAATCGTTGTGGTTATTACCATCTCAACACTACCCGTGTGATCCATATGTTAGACTATTGCTCCCGTGTGTTCTGATCGAACTTTATCTTGGTCTGCTCATCTATCTCAAGTCTCATACCGCTTATATAGCGACAGCCAAAGGCTTGGTGCTATACTCATTTACACTAATACATATAACGATGTTTTCCTTATCTTTCATCTTCTCATTCTTACTTATATAAGCTAGTTCTACTTCTAACTATTGCATAAACTAACGTTGACGACAAAGCCTGTTATCCCCAGTATTCTTTAGCTAGGTGTTTCAAGTCATAACGTACCCATACAGGTTTTTCCATTGCACGAGTGTCATTTGTCGCACCTGTGCGTACCTGCAGGAGGTGAGCCAACCCAACTACAATCCCTATGCCTGAGGACGTTATCATTCTTCCATACATTCTAACTAAGCCACTAAACGATGGCGCCGCCTGGCGCCGAGCACACATATCAGCATTACACGCTTTACTATAAATCCTTGCCAATACGAACGAGTTTACAATATTTTATTATTAATTTCTAAAGTCTATTCTAGTTCTTTTGCACTGGACCTCAGTGCACCATTATAAAGCACAAGCCGTAGGCTTTGTACTCTAATACTCATTAGATTCTCACTTCACTAGTCCCATATACTCCCCATTCACATCTATACTAAAACTAATCTCATCCCTAATTCTATTCTAAAGTCATGGCAAATGGTAAAACTATTGGCCTCATAATGTCCTCCTAAAGTGGATTCTTCATCTTACGCATATTGTAAGCATAACATTCCCTAGCAGTCTTCTGATTGCACCTATGTCATGTTCATACCTTTGCATATCTGTCTAGGAGTGAACTCAGTTGCTATCATCTCCGCATGGAGGTGCCACCATTTACAATAACTCTATACTGAACGCTAGGGGTTGATTATAGGTATTACTTATAGATATGGGGAAGCTAGAGTTAATTGTTACTCAGACTGCTTAGTATCGATAGTCAAGCGATAGACTTCATCTGCGAAATGGGCATTCATATCCACAACACGAATCCCTCTTGGCTGATAGGAAGTTTATTGGTGTTTTATTCCAAAGGCATACAGTGGCTGGTGCGTTATGGCCCAAATATCCGGCCCTCGTTCAACACTGCCCAAGGCTAGCTTCGTCCATAGAGTCCGCTTGTCTTAGTGCAGTAGTACAATGGTAAACTCCTATCCAAGTCACCCGGTGTCTGCGTACATGGCTAAAACCAAACCCCGAATCCTATAGATTCGTATCAATCCAAACAGGTAGTGTTCTCTAGCCTCACCTGCCGGCTCAGCCCAATATATATACTATCCCAATTATTGATGTTACCCAGTCAGCACTGCTTACTGGGAGGTACCAGCAGCGTCTGCCATTCTCATATTTATGTAACTTTGAATATTTTTATAATTCCTTTTATAATTTTCTTTCTCATCTGGTGACTTTATCTTTCATCTAAAATCTCATTCATGAAACAAAGTAAATTTCACATAAAAGAACTTCACTAATATTTTATATGCAAAATGACTTTTGTGCAATACTATACTAGCCACAAAACAGGAGCGGCGCTCGGTGTTTTGTTACGACGTTAGCTTAATAATTCACAACGTATTCCTGCCAAACTTAGAGAGGTTACAATATCTATTCGTCATAGACTAAAGAATATTATGATTCTTTTTGAACTGTGCTTCAGGGCATTCTCATGTTGAATATGTTCAGTTGGAAAGGATTGAGGCTATTATTAAACATTTTCTGATTAGCATTATACTTAACAAGCTAGAACCACACTCAAGTATAATGCTATGTATAATGCTATGTAATTTGTGTCATATTTGTCTTGTTTGCTAAGAACATAAGTAGATCTAATTAGTATCTTAGACTAGTACTATAACAGGACCTCTGCTGCCCTATGATGCCCCACAACTTAACACAAGGCCCAAGGAGGCCCTAGGACTCCCCGGGAATCCCCACACGGTCCTAGGATGCCCATGTGGCCCTACACGGCCCCACATGGCCCCACAAGCCTGCTACTATGCTCAGGGCGGGAAAGGCACCAAACCTCTGCTTGGAGAGTGATATGGAGCCCTAGCAACGGCGATGTGACTGCAAGACTCGCGATGTCCGAAATCGCGTCTTTTGGCACTTCTGATGGGCTAGAGATTAAATTTGACCAGATATTCCATTAGATGACACAATTCTAAGCTGCTGGTTTTTGTCCCGGGTCCAAAACTCCCATTTTTCAGGGATTTGAGGCCAAAATTCATGGGGAGTATCTAAAGGCCATGGCAATCCTGCCATTGCTAAGGAACGGCCGCCCCTAGCAACGGCGATTGTGACTACAACTCAGAAATTGTTTGTGGCAATTAGAGCATTGTTAGGGAATCAAACTCTACAATCTTAGACTTGTTAAATAGCCATTTATCTCCACAATAATCGCTGCAATTGCCAAGTGTAGATCTTCTTTATTTGCTGAGAGCAGGGGGAGTCAGAACAGCAGATGGAACAGCAAGCAAATCCTGGCTCTATAGATCAGTGCACTGAGTTAGGGTTAATTTGAATTTGGCTGTAATGATTTAATATAAAATGCAACTGAAATGCATGTTTATGAACACCAAAATATGTGATAATTTCTATATTATGTTGAAAATTATTCAGAATTGAAATTAGATTGAGTTTGAACACTTAGAAACTCATAACAGCTCTCAAGAAAACTTCATAAATGAACAGTGGGTCTATAGGTCCAAAAGTTACCTTTTGTTTTCAATAAATTACAGCAAAATACTGAGATGGGGCGCTTTCTCATGTTGAAATTCTTTTTTAGGAGGTCTCATTTGATAAGAAAACGTTTAGTATGAATGGATAAAGGCTATTATTAAACATTTTCTGATTAGCATTATACTTGAGTTAAACAAGCTAGAACCACACTCAAGTATAATGCTATGTAATTTATTTGTCTCAATTATTGAAACCATGATGACTCCCACACACTACCCACGGCCCTCAGACACTGCCCATGGCTCCCTAGAGGCGGGAAACGTTATCCGGCGGCACCCTGAACATGTATGTGAAAGCAGCAGAAGAGGAGGGCCCTGCTCCTATGGATTATAAATCTACATACAACCTCCGGCCCCTACACACGACCTACGGCCTCTATACACTGCAGACGATTTTAATTATGACTTTAGTACACTGGGGAAGAATTTAGAGGTGTTGGGCAGTGTGTGGAAGTGTTGGGAAGTATGTAGACATGTTGGGGAGTCGCTAAAACGGCCGTTGCTAAGGACCGGCCGCCCTTAGCAACGACGAGTGAGACTACAATTTAGTAGATATTCATGACGAATACATCAGTCATTGTGAAACAAATTTCATGACACTAAGCTTAAGAGTAGGATATATCTACAATAATTGCTGCAATCCCCAATCTTGTGGTAAAACTTGTTACTATGCAAACCTGGCTGATGCTTTTCTTTGAGACTAGCTGATCCTTTATTTGTACTTACTCCCTGTAAGAGCTGATCCTATCTGGCAGCAGCAGGGGCAGGGTACCAGTAGATGGAACAGCAGACTTATTTTCAGCAAAAGTTACTTGCAATTGCTATGGTTACCAAACTTTTTAGGTTAATTACAGCAAAATACTTAGATGGGGCGCTTTCTCATGTTGAAATTCTTTTTCAGGAGGTCTCATTTGATAAGAAACTGTTTAGTTTGAATGGATTAGGGCTATTATTAAACATTTTCTGATTAGCATTATACTTGAGATAAACAAGCTAGAACCACACTCAAGTATAATGCTTTGTAATTTATAAATATTTAGCCTTATTCAATAAAACCATGATAAGTTTGAGCACTTCCAGACACCACCTACGCCTTCCAGACACCACATAATACATACCAGGGCCCGACGGCTCGTAATGATCTTAATCACGTCAAACGTTCCTAATTAAGTTAGGTGATTAGTGCTAATCATAATTAGCAGAAACGGCTCGTAACTCCCCCAAGAACATATGGAACAAGCAATTTCATTGGTTTACTCTTAATCAGATTCGCCTTAATCATGATTAACAACCAAATATTTAATCTAACTCATGAGGTAAATTAAGTTGATGATTAGGGAGAGTTAGATAATTATGACAGCCTGTCCTAAACAACCTACAGAGTTAAGAGCCATAGGGCCCAGGTACCTACAACTTCCCGACCCCTCAGGGCGGGAAAAGGAGCAAAACTCTGCTTGGAGAGTGTTGTCGGAGAGAAACGTGGTTTATAGTGACTCCCCACGGCTCCCAAACACTCCCCACGGCTTCAAACACTCCCCACGGCTTCAAATACTCCCCACGGCTCCCAAACACTCCCCACGGCTCCCACACACTCCCCACGGCTCCCACACACTCACTAGGGCTCCCACACACTCCCACACACAACAAAAGCACACACAATCGGCTCTTTCCGTGATGCGGAGATTTCGCCGGTTGCTAGGGCGGGAGGTTGCTTAGCAACGGCCGCGCATAGCAACCACATGAATCTCCGAACATTTGCTTAAAACTTTATGCCGTAGGTAGTATTTGGAGGTTGTAGTTCGTGTGTGGAGGTTGTAAGTAGTGTGTAGAGGTTGTAGGTTGGGTGCAGTGGTCGTAGGTTGTGTGTAGACAACCTAATGCTTTGCTTTGAGACTAGCTGCTCCTTTATTTGTACTTCCTCCCTTTGACAGCTGATCCTGTCAGGGAACAGCAGGGGGAGGGTGCCAGTAGATGGAACAGCTGACTTGTTTTCAGCAAAAGTTACTGACAGTTGCTATGGTTACCAATCTTTTAAGCCTAATTACAGCAAAATACTGCGATGGGGCGCTTTCTCATGTTGAAATTCTTTTTTAGGAGGTCTCATATGATAAGAAAAAGTTTAGTTTGAATGGATAAAGGCTATTATTAAACATTTTCTGATTAGCATTATACTTGAGTTAAATTAAACAAGCTAGAACCACACTCAAGTATAATGCTATGCAATCGTATTATTTAATACAGAATGCAACTAAAATGCATGTCATGAACACCTAAGTATGTGATAAGTTCTTAAGTATGTTGAATGTTGTTTAGAATTACAATTAGATTGAGTTTAAACACTTAGAAATTCAAAAGAGCTCTCAAGAAAACATCATGAATGACCCTTTCTTGAAGAGTGGGTCTATTGGTCCAAAAGTTACTTTTTGTTGCCATGGTTACCAATAGTTTTCAGTGAATTGCAGCAAAATACTGAGATGGGGCGCTTTCTCATGTTGAAAATCTTTTTCAGGAGGTCTCATTTGATAAGAAAATGTTTAGTTTGAAAGGATAAAGCCTATTATTAAACATTTTCTGATTAGCATTATACTTGAGTTAAACAAGCTAGAACCACACTCAAGTATAATGCTCTGTAATTTATATAATTTATTAAAAAAGATTTAAGCAAATTTATCATTTTATTAGACAAATTCTGATCAGCATTATTCATTGCACAAGCTAGAACCACCTTAAAATATAATGCTATTCCCCCTTGCCCTGACGCCCTCCCCCTTGCCCTGATGCCCTCCCCCTTGCCCTGAAGGCTTCCCCCTTGCCCTGACGCCATTCTCCCTGCCCTGACGCCCTCTATGGCCCCTAGAATGCCTCCTCTGGCCCCTACGACGTTTAGGGCGGGAAAATAACCCAAACTGTACATGGAGAGTAATAGAATGCTTGGAGAGTGTAGAAACAGGAACGGCGACCTGGGTCAAAGGTCACTTCCTTGAAGACGGGAAATGGCACCATAGGCCTAGCAACGGCGATTGCAAGAGATGTTTACAGCTACTGCACTTATCACAGCCATCAGACACACAATAGTGTCAATACAGCCCCCAGACTTGACCCTAAACCCCCAGACTCGACCCTCAGCTCCCAGACTTGATCGTTAGCTCCCAGTCATTGCTCAAGATGGCCGTTGCTACGCGCAGCCGTTGTCTAGCAACGGAAAGTTACGGCCAAGTGACGTGACTTTGAAGAGCTTCTACTTTCTACTTTCTAAGCTTCTACTGCATCGATTTTGCCAATCTTTTTTTTCAAACTTATCAGAATTAAGTGTACTTTTCGAATATTTACATAAGAATAATGCTAGAAGTGTTCTATGGCCACAAACACAGCCGAAAACACAGCCACCATTTGTCAGAATAGCCTCTAGCCCGACATTCCAAGTTTTAACTATCAAAGTTACTTGTTGCCCAATTAAGAAAAACTTTCGATTTTTGTTGTTAGAACCATGTTAAAGGGGCCTATAGCCACATATGTGGCTGCTGCTTTGCATTGAGACTAGCTGCTCCCTTACTTGCACTTACTCCCTGTAACAGCAGATCCTGTCAGGCAACAGCAGGGGGAGGGTGCCAGTAGATGGAACAGCTGACATGTTTTCAGCAAAAGTTACTGACAGTTGCTATGGTTACCAATCTTTTAAGCCTAATTATATCAAAATACTGCGATGGGGCGCTTTCTCATGTTGAAAATCTTTTTTATGAGGTCTCATTTGATAAGAAAATGTTTGGTTTGAATGGATTAGGGCTATTATTAAACATTTTCTGATTAGCATTATACTTGAGTTAAACAAGCTAGAACCACACTCAAGTATAATGCTAGCTCTTGTAACAAATGGAGAGTCAGGGAGTGTGTAGAAGCTACCCTACTCAACCTACAACTGCCACATTCAATCTACAACTCCCACACTCGACCTACAGCTCCCACACTCGACCTACAGCTCCCACACTCGACCCACAGCCCCCACACTCGACCTACACCTCCCACACCCGACCTACACCTCCCACACCCGACCTACACCTCCCACACTCGACCCACAGCCCCCACACTCAACCCACAGCTCCCACACTCGACCTACACCTTCCACACCCGACCCACAGCTCCCACACTCGACCTACAGCTCCTTCACTCGACCTACAACTCCTACACTCTGACTCGACCTACAACTCACGCAACAACCACACACTCCCCAAGGCCTCAACACACTCCCCCAAGGCCAAGGCCTTAGGGCGGGAAAACAACTAAAAGTGTGCTTGGAGAAGGATTCTGGTTGGAGAATGATGTGGAGATACACCATGGGAATCTCCGACATTTCCTGTATTTAGGGGTAGTAGGGATGACATAGCACTTGTAGCGATTATTGCAGAGATAAATAGCTCTTAAAGAAGCCCAATATTGTGAAAATTGCTGGACTGCAAGTGCTCTCATCGCCATAATCATCTTCTGAGTTGAATTTGAATTCACAATCACCGTTGCTATGCGCGGCCATCGCTAAGCAACGGCCACGCATGGCAACCACTGGTCCTTAACAACGGCAACGTCACTTCCGGCTGTTCTCGTAGTTATACTCCCTCCCCTTGATTGTTGATCATATATGGGAACAGCAGGGGGAGGTCGTAGAGTTGATGGAAAAGCCAGCAAATCCATCATCCATAGACCAGTGCATCAAGTTAGGGTTAATTTGAATTTGGCTGTAAATCATTTAATACAAAATGCAACTGAAATGCATGTATATGCACACCAAAATATAGGATAATTTCTATATTATGTTGAATATTATTTAGAATTAAAATTGCATTGAGTTTAGACACTTAGGATTTCAAAACAGCGCTCAAGAAAACTTCAGAAATGACCCTTTCTTGAACAGTGGGTCTATAGGTCCAAAAGTTACTTTTTGTTGCCATGGTTACCAATAGTTTTCCATGAATTACAGCAAAATACTAAGATGGGGCGCTTTCTCATGTTGAAAATCTTTTTTAGGAGGTCTCATTTGATAAGAAAATGTTTGGTTTGAAAGGATTAAGGTTATTATTAAACATTTTCTGATTAGCATTATACTTGAGTTAAACAAGCTAGAACCGCACTCAAGTACAATGCTATGCGATCTTATTTGTAATGTTTGATAAAACCATGATAAATTTGAATGGCATTATCCATTTATTAAACAAATTCTGATTATCATTATTCTTTACACAAGCTAGAACCACACTCAAGTATAATGCTATGCAATCGTATTTGTATTGTTTGATAAAGCCATGATAAATTTGACTTTATCCATTTATTAAACAAATTATCATTATCATTGTTCTTTACACAAGCTAGAACCACACTCAAGTATAATGCTATGTAATCTGTATCACATAAATTTGTATTGTTTGCTAAGACCATCATATAAGATTAAGCAAATTCATCTTCTAATTAAACAAATTCTGATTCTCACCCTCTCCCTTAGGCTTAGGCCTTAAACACTCACCACCACCCTCACACACTACCCCCACGGCCCTCACACACTACCCACGACCCCTGCACACTACCCACAACCCCCACAGGCCACACACTACCCACAGCCCCCACACACTACCCACGACCCCCACACACTACCCACGACCCCCTTCACACTACCCACGACACACACACACACACTACCCACGACCCTCACACACTACCCACGACACACACACACTACCCACGGCACTCACACACTACCCATGACACACACACACTACCCACGCCCCTCACACACTACCCACGGCACACACACACTACTCACGGCCCTCACACATTACCCATGACACACACACACTACCCACGGCCCTCACACACTACCCACGACACACACACACTACCCACGACACACACACACTACCCACGACACACACACACTACCCACGACCCCCACACACTACCCACGACCCTCACACACTACCCACGACCCCCTTCACACTACCCACGACACACACACACACACTACCCACAACGCTCACACACTACCCACGACACACACACACTACCCACGGCCCTCACACACTACCCATGACACACACACACTACCCACTCCCCTCACACACTACCCACGGCACACACACACTTCCCACGGCCCTCACACACTACCCATGACACACACACACACTACCCACGGCCCTCACACACTACCCACGACACACACACACTACCCACGGCCCTCACACACTACCCACGACACACACACACTACCCACGGCCCTCACACACTACCCACGGCCAAGAGGCGGGAAATGTTATCCGGCGGTGCCCCAACCATGTATATGAAAGCAGCAGTACAGGATGGCCCAGTCCTGTGGATAATAAATCTGCTGCTCCCGAAATACTTTGTCTAATGCCACTTCTACACGCCATCTATGCTTTCTATACACCATCTGCGACTTCTACACACCATATACGACTTCTACACACCACCTATAACTTCCACACACTCCCTGACACCTCAGGGCGGGAAAAGGAGCAAAGTTCTGCTTGGAGAATCACGGTTGCTAGGGGCGGAGCTACGGCCGCCCTTAGCAACGGCAATTGTGACGGGAATGCAGTGTGTGCAAGTTCTATGACCTGCAGGTTCTACGACCTGCAAACACAACCTACGACCGACACACACAGTTTGAAGAAGACTTATTAAACTTAATTGAGTGAATCCTGTGTAGAGTGTGGAAAAGTCGTGGGGAGTGTGTGAAGCATTCCTAAAGGCGGTTGCTAAGCAAAGGCCGCGCCTAGCAACGGCGATCGTGACTGAAAAATAGCCTCTAGCCTGAAGTTTTGGCCATTGCAGTTTCTTATTGGTAAGCTTCAACAATCTTGCTTTTCAAATTGATCAGAAAATCGATTCTGAATAGATTCTTGTGGTAAAACCAGTTACTATTTCTATGTGGCTGCAAATACAGTCAATGCTTTGCTTTGAGACTAGCTGCTCCCTTACTTGAAATTACTCCCTGTAACAGCAGATCCTGTCAGGCAACAGCAGGGGGAGGGTGGCATTAGATGGAACAGTTGACTTGTTTTCAGCAAAAGTTACTGACAGTTGCTATGGTTACCAATCTTTTAAGCCTAATTACAGCTAAATACTACGATGGGGCGCTTTCTCATATTGAAATTCTTTTTTAGGAGGTCTCATTTGATAAGAAAATGTTTAGTTTGAATGGTTTAAGGCTATTATTAAACATTTTCTGATTAGCATTATACTTGAGTTAAACAAGCTAGAACCACACTCAAGTATAATGCAACGCCATCGTATTTGTATTGTTTGATAAAACCATGATAAATTTGAATTACTTTATCCGTTTATTAAACAAATTATCATTATCATTATTCTTGCACAAGCTAGAACCACACTCAAGTATAATGCTATGTAATTGGTATAATTTTTGTCTCATTTAATAAAACCACAATAAGTTTGAGTAAATTCATCCCATTATTAAACAAATTCTGATAAGCATTATTCTTTGCACAACCTAGAACCATACTCAAGTATAAAGTTATGTAATTCATATATTTTTGTCTCATTTAGGGGTAATTCGGGTAATTTCGCGCACCCAATGCGCGAAATTAGACTTGTAGCAACTTTGGCAATTATCTTACATATGTATTTTCCAGAATAAATTGATAAAAGATAAAATCAAAGTGTTAACAAGTACACTGGACGACCAAAAGTATTAATGGTATAGAAAAGACACATCGTTTTGGATCTCTGCATTTATTACCTGGAAAAGCCACATACAATAAAATACACCAAGAATTATAGCAATGTGAATGCATCTGCGCGAATTTGAAAGATGCAGTAAGTGTAATTTCACGCAGCTATTGTAATTTCACGCACAATGCATTACTATGGCAAAAAGTCATATAAAGGAGAAAATCGACTGTAACTTTACTTTTGAATAGATTTTTTACAAATCTTTTGGGGCGTATTCCTGATAACTCTACCTCACCTTACATAGGCTCTAAAATAACAATTTCTGATGAATTGTAAAATAGCACACAAAATGTGAAAACTTATGAATATCACAAAATACTTGTTTATTTCAAATACTTTGACTGAAAACTTTCATACAATTCAGGCATAATTAGTCGTATAGTAGGTTCATAAAGCATTGTGTATGAGCATGTAATATTACACTCAACTAACTTTAAAACAAATGTAAATTTAAGTTATACAAAGAAATATTGTACTTTAGGCCAATCAGGGCCTAATTTCGCGCATTTCTTTTGATAATATAGGCTTTTTCTGCGTGAAATTAGGACAGATAGATGCGTGAAATTAGGCCTAATATGTTACCAATATTACCCTAAATTTGTTTAATCATAAACTGTCTCTCTGTCTTTGCAATTTTAGGTGTTTATGCAACTTCTCTCCCCGTCCAAGTTGGACCTATTGCACATACATTATTTTCAATATTAAATATTGCAGCCTTGATTTAAGTAGAATGTATGTTTATAAAACAATACCACAAAATCAATAAAAAATCAATTTTTTCCCCATCCATCACGTAAATATATATATACACGCTTACACAGTCTCGGCCGCCATCTTGGATTTGCCGATCGGGAACCAAAACACGCCGAGAAGCCAAAATGGTGATGTCAACAGAGCTACTTTCAAACCAGTGTTACACTAATAAAATCCTAGTAAAAGTTATAATGTTTGGAGGCGGACAATAGCTTAAATGATGATCTATCACATCATTGTTTCAAAAAAAATTATTCACGTGTAATAATGATGAAAATCTTCAATACAAAATGGCCAGGCGATAATAGATGCATTTGCCATAGAGAATCCAATGGTGCAGGTGTCCGAAATTTGTGACAAACAAATTCAATTTAAACCACAAGTACAACTTTGGGTAAAATGATACCTATCAATTTTGCAAGTATATGTGAGGGTCTTAAATGCATAGCTAATTCAGAACGAAATATTTAGAACTTTCCGAGATATTAAGCCATGAATTATGTTGAAATGTACAGCATTTTGTGTCTGTCATCATGTCCGACGTCGATGGGATTTACACATGCTGTAGAGACATAACAACTAATTTTTGGCAAAGAACTATGAAAAGTATTGTGCCCACGAGATTTGGAATATGATT
This sequence comes from Lepidonotus clava, assembly GCA_936440205.1. Lineage (NCBI taxonomy): Eukaryota > Metazoa > Annelida > Polychaeta > Phyllodocida > Polynoidae > Lepidonotus > Lepidonotus clava. Next base: position 48,722,461 of record OW387138.1, read on the forward strand.
GAACAGTATTTATTATATTTGCAACTATTTTGGAGAAGCCTGAACCACGCCTTGTCTAGACTGACTGAAAACCTGTATAATTCAATGTAACAAATCTGCCGATTTTAGCGCAAAGAATGTACCGGGCGCGATTTTGATGACCAGAAACATAATTCTCACCATCTTTTACCCAGGATGTCTCATTGATATCCAAGATTGTCAAATATTAAAAGTTCTAGAATCATTTTAAAAAGCTTTCCAAAAGCACTCTGCCTATGGAAACTTAGCATTGTCGGAACTCTATTATCGCTCATAGGCACGACTACGATGGCGTTTTCTCTGTAATATCCCAGAAGATTGGATCAAAAAATGGCTAAACTTATTCAAATATAATTGGAATACCTTATGCTAAGAGGAAAGATTCAATGTCTTTACAGTTTATTAGTTGCGTAATGGCAAAGTTTGGACCGTGTCAGGCCGTGCGACCGTTGTTTTGGTTCCAGACTCGGCGTCCGTATCCCACAATTCACCGCGCTTATGCCCAAATAAGGCACACTGTGTAAGCGTGTATTGATCCTACAGTTATCAGAGCAATCAGGGATAAAGAAACGATTATGATGCATATCTCCCAAACGATTTTTTTTCATTATCACTGACCACTAAATTTCTAGGCTCGAAACACATGTAGTGCGTGAAATTAGACCCCTGCGCGAAAATACCCTAATTACCCCTATTAACACCATGATAGGTTTGAGTAAATTGATCCAATTATTAAACGAAATCCTCAGCCCCCAGACCCGTCCCTCAGCCCCCAGACTCGACCCTCAGCCCCCAGACTCGACCCTCAGCCCCCAGACTCGACCCTCAGCCCCCAGACTCAACCTACAGCCCCCAGACTCGACCCTCAGCCCCTAGACTCGACCCTCAGCCCCTAGACTCGACCCTCAGCCCCTAGACTCAACCCTCAGCCCCTAGACTCGAACCCCCCTTCAAAAAAGTTGGCTATGGACCTGCTCCCACATGTAGTGTAGTGGCGGGAACAGCCACCGGTTAACACAACATGACCCAACGAGGTCAAAGGTCACTTCCCCGGCCGTTGCTAAGCGTCCGCGGCCGTTGCTAAGGGACAAACCGCGTCTCGACTCGCGATGTCCGCGATTTTGCCTTTCGGCGCTTCTAGCGTAAAAAATATGTTGTATGGAGAAAATCTGATCGGATATTTCAATTCAGGAGACAATTCTGAGCAGATCAGTCTTTTCCCAGGTCCGAAAGACCAATTTTGAAGGATTGTAGACCAACTTTGGATTCATGCCACTTTACAGTCTACACTTGTGGGACCCGCGGCCGCGGCCGCGAAGTTCGGCGGCCCTAACTAGAAAAAGTATCCGATACAAAGCAAATCTGACCTGATATTCCAGTAGGTAATACAATTCTAAGCTGCTGGTTTTTTTCCCGGGTCAGAAACTCCCATTTTTAAGCATTTTAGGGCATTTGTCTCTCTGCAAAACTTTGGATGCCAAACAGTAACATTTGTCATATCCTCCAGCCTGACATTTTATCCATTTACGTTTCTTGTTGGCCGCCTTGGACATTCTTTTATTCTAAATTGATTAGAAAATTGATTCTGAATTGGATTATTGTTATTAGAACCATGTTAAATGGACATATGCCACATATTTGGCAACTGCTTTGCTTTGAGACTAGCTGCTCCCTTACTTGCACTTACTCCCTGTAACAGCAGATCATATCAGGCAACAGCAGGGGGAGGGTGCCAGCAGATGGAACAGCTGACTTGTTTTCAGCAAAAGTTACTGACAGTTGCTATGGTTACCAATCTTTTAAGCCTAATTACAGCAAAATACTAAGATGGGGCGCTTTCTCATGTTGAAATTCTTTTTCGGGAGGTCTCATTTGTTAAGAAAATGTTTAGTTTGAATGGATTAAGGCTATTATTAAACATTTTCTGATTAGCATTATACTTGAGTTAAACAAGCTAGAACCACACTCAAGTATAATGCTATGCTACATAATTATGTAGGCCTAATTTGTATCTTGGGCCAACCCTACACAGCTCCAACACAACGTACAGCTCCCCCGGCAGCTCCCACACTTGACCTACACCTCCCACACTCGACCTACACCTCCCACACTCGACCTACACCTCCCACACTCGACCTACACCTCCCACACTCGACCTACACCTCCCACACTCAACCTACACCTCCCACACTCGACCTACACCTCCCACACACACCCTAGTTATGTTGTATAAGTGGCGGGAAGACCTAACAACGTTATCCGGCGACTAGTGCGCCCCCTGTGGCTGTTTGGAGTACTAGGCGAACTAATGAACTCTAATGAAACTCTAGAATGTCAACCTTCAGTGTAGACTGTTTCAGAATTAATCCTCCCCCCCCCTCCACACACACACACTACACACACGCGCACACACACACACATTCACACTCACAGCCGCCGTTGCTACGCGCGGCCGTTGCTTAGCAACGGCCGCGCATAGCAACAGCTACGGCAACGGCTATTCAAGAAGTGTTTCTTTTCTCAGCTTCTACTGCACCAATTTTGCCAATTTTTTTTTTTCAAATTTATCAGAATTTAAAAAGCTTTTCGGATATTTGCATTAGAACCATGTTAGAAGGGATCTATGGCCACATATGTGGCTCTGCTTTGCTTTGAGACTAGCTGCTCCTTTATTTGTCCTTACTCCCTTTGACAGCTGATCCTGTTAGGCAACTGCGGGGGGAGGGTGCCAGTAGATGGAACAGCTGACTTGTTTTCAGCAAAAGTTACTGACAGTTGCTATGGTTACCAATCTTTTAAGCCTAATTACAGCAAAATACTAAGATGGGGCGCTTTCTCATGTTGAAAATCTTTTTTAGGAGGTCTCATTTGATAAGAAAATGTTTAGTTTGAATGGATAAAGGCTATTATTAAACATTTTCTGATTAGCATTATACTTGAGTTAAACAAGCTAGAACCACACTCAAGTATAATGTGTGATGTAATTCATATTTTCTTTGGTCTCATTTAATAAAACCTTGATACGATTGAGTAAATTCTTCCCGTTATTAAACAAATTCTGATTAGCATTATTCTTGCACAAGCTAGAACCACACTCAAGTATAATGCTATGTAACTTATATATTTTGTCTCATTTAATAAAACCATGATAATTTTGGGTTATTTCATCCCATTATCAAACAAATTCTGATTAGCACCATTCTTGCACAAGCTAGAAACACACTCAAGTATAATGCTATGTAATTACCTCCTTATATAAAACGGTACGAAAACGAGATTTGCTCCATGATCCGCCATGTTTTTTCGCTGGTTTCAGCCTTCTATGATACTTTAGGGCTTAGACTAGCTCACCTGCCGCATTGCATCCAGCGGGGGAAACTCTCGGCAAAATGAGATGTCTTAAGGAGATAAATGTTTCTATCTAATCGTGCTTTTTTAATTTCTATATATGCTTTGGCACTTCACATTGAATAGAAAAATTGTTCCCATATGTGTGCACAAAAAGATCAACGTTTTGATTACATGCATTTTAATGCCAGCGTCGTCACGGCAACCAACGTCGTAACGGATTGTGTTCATTCAGCTCACGATACGAGAGTTAGGCTTCCACAGTCTTCCACAGAACAAACAATTTAGCGCATCCGATCGCGTGGAGAGGCAGCCAGCCACCAGTCTAGGGTCCATTCACTTTCCTATAAAAATTTTAGGCCAAAATAATTGAAATTCCTATTTGTACACCCCTGTGACTATCATTTAAAAAGAAAAGATCGACATCTTCGTGACGTTACGCAATGCGAACCGTGCCAAATTCGTGACGAGAACTATGATCACTCTTCAAGCAGATTCACACAAAGTCATAGGGAATGCTTGGAGAGTGTTCACTGGTGGCGGGAACAAAGCAAGGCTAGTCTACTACCCTCACCACTCTTTGTAGACTTTGAGCCGAGACGCGGAGCGTCTTGTTTATATTTAAATTACATAGCATTATACTTGAGCATTTTAGTGGATTTTGAGACAATTAATACAATTTTGTAAGGCAACAGGGTCGAAAATTTGGGACTGTCCCGGGAAATTTGGGACACTTGGCAGACCTGGATCTCAATTGACAGGACCTTCAACTCCCAGATACCATCTACAGGTCCCCCACTCGACCTACAGGTCTCCCACTCAACCTACAGCCTAGTACAGGTCCCCCACGCGACCTACAGATCCCCCACTCGACCTACAGCCTATTACAGGTCCCCCACTCGACCTACAGGTCCCCCACTCGACCTACAGGTCCCCCACTCGACCTACACGTCCTACAGTCGACCTACACTTCCTACAGTCGACCTGCAGAGTACAGCCACAGTTCCCACAATCATGACGATGTTGTGGTCTAAGAAGCGGGAAAGCCCCTCAGTGCGCCAAGTGTCAAGTAGAGGTACTACATTCACGCGGCCGTTGCTAAGCACCGGCCGCGCTTAGCAACGGCCGCGCGTAGCAACGGCGATCGAAACTTATGTTTATGGTATCTGATTTCCTTTGTGTGTGTGTGTGGGGGGGGGGGGGGGGGATACTGTGGTAGTGTGGTAGACAGATAGTGCGTTCCCTGCATGGGCAAACTAGATGTCATGAATAATTGGTATTTTGAAAAATAACAGTGAATTTCCGTACCCAGCATTTTGAAAAACACCTCCGAGGTTAGCATTATCGGGGCCGAGGTATATACTTTTTTTTTGAATGGGCTCAGGAATATGCATTATCTGTCCACCAGTGTGTTACAACACCGCACTGGCGACTTTGATCAAAGTTTACTTCTACGCGCGGCCGTTGCTACGCGCGGCCGTTGCTTAGCAACGGCCGCGCGTAGCAACGGCCGCGCGTAGGGACGGCGATCTATTCCACAGCACATGTTTCTTTATTTAGCTTCTACTGCATCAATTTTCCCAATTTTTTTTTCAAGACTATCAGAATTTAGTGACTTTTTCAAATATTTGCTTAGAAATCATGTTAGAGGGGATCTATGGCCACAAACACGGCCGCAAACACAGACATCATTTGTCAAACATAGCCTCCAACCTGACATGTGTCCATTTAAGTTTATAGTTGGCTGACCCTGACAATCATGTATTTCAAATTAATCAGAAAACTGATTCTAAATTGGATTCTAGTTTTTAAAAACCATGTTAAAGGGGCCTACACCACTTATTTGGCTGCTGCTTTGCTTTGAGGCTAGCTGCTCCCTTACTTGCACTTACTCCCTGTAACAGCAGATCCTGTCAGGCAACAGCAGGGGGAGGGTGCCAGTAGATGGAACAGCTGACTTGTTTTCAGCAAAAGTTACTGACAGTTGCTATGGTTACCAATCTTTTTAGACTAATTACAGCAAAATACTGCGATGGGGCGCTTTCTCATGTTGAAATTCTTTTTTAGGAGGTCTCATTTGATAAGAAAATGTTTAGTTTGAATGGATTAGGGCTATTATTAAACATTTTCTGATTAGCATTATACTTGAGTTAAACAAGCTAGAACCACACTCAAGTGTAATGCTATGTAATTTATATATTTTTTGCCTTATCTAATAAAACCATCATAAGTTTGAGTAAATCCATCCCATTATTAAATGAATTAGGATTAGCATTATTCTTGCACAAGCTAGAACCACACTCAAGTATAATGCTAAGAAAATTCAATCTTAGGACAATCAAAGTCCCCTACCATAACAAATCAGAACCAGTCAGAGGGATGCAGGTGGAAGCTAATACACTCCTACCACCCTGACACAGTCCCCACCGCCCTGACACAGTCCCAAATGCCCTGACACTGTCCCCACTGCCCTGACACAGTCCCCAATGCCTCTACACACTCCCAGGGCGGGAAAACGACCAAGAGTCTGCTTGGAGAGTGATTCTGCTTGGAGAGCGATGGGGGCCGCCCGTTGCTATGCTGCTTGGAACGGCGGCCCCTAGCAACGGCGATCGTTACTTCAATTCAGAGGATGTTTATGGCAATTGCAGTTCTTGTAGTTGAGCTATATTCACAATCTTGGTCTTAACTAAGAGCCTGTCGTCTATATAACACTCGCTGCTATTGCCAGGTTTATCTTTTCTGTTTTTGTTGAGAAATGTTACAGGAAACATTTAGCAAATGCCTTCTGCACTTCTGGCTGTTCTCTGAGTGATACTCCCTCCCCCCTTATATTGATCATAGTATAGGAACAGCGTGGGGAGGTAGTGCAGCAGATGGAGCAGCCACGAATCCTTACTCTATAGATCTGTGTGCTGAATAGGGGTAAATTTAAACTTGTCTTTCAATCTTTTCATACAAAATGCAACTGGAATTCATGTATAAGCACACTAAAATATATGATAATTTCTATAGTATGCTGAATATTATTTAGAATTGAATTTAGATTGAGTTTCAACACTTAGTAATTCAAAACAGCTGTCAAAAAAACTTCATGAATGACCTTTTCTTGGGAAGTGGGTCTATAGGCCCAAAAGTTACCTTTTGTTGCCATAGTTACCAATAGTTTTCAGTGAATTACAGCAAAATACTGAGATGGGGCGCTTTCTCATGTTGAAATTCTTTTTCAGGAGGTCTCAATTGATAAGAAAATGTCTAGTTTGAAAGGATTAAGGCTATTATTAAACATTTTCTGATTAGCATTATACTTGAGTTAAACAAGCTAGAACCACACTCAAGTATAATGCTCAATGACTCCCAGGGCGGGAAAATAACCCAAACTGTGCATGGAGATAGATGGTATGGACGGAGAGCGACGGCCGCGCATAGCAACGGCCGCGCGTAGCAACGGCGATCTAGTTTGTAGCAAATGTTTATTTTCTTAGCTTCTACTCCACCGATTTTGCCAATTCTTTTTTTCAAACATATCAGAATTCAATGAGCTTTCCGAATATTTGCATAAGAACCATTTGTTGAATAGCCTCTAACCTGACATTTCAAGCTTTAGCTTTTAAAGTTACTAGTTGCCCGATTATGAAGATCTTTTTTTTCAAAATGATCAGAAAATGTATTCAAAATCGGATTCTTGTGTTCAAACAATGTTCAAGGGGGCCTATGGCTACAAATGTGCTGGCTTCTTTACTTGAGACTAGCTGATCCTTCATTTGCACTTACTCCCTGTAATCACTGATACTATCAGGGAACAGCAGGGGGAGGGTGCCAGTAGATAGAACAGCAGGCTTCTTTTCAGTAAAAGTTACCAACCGTTGCCATAGTTACCAATCTTTTTAGGCTAATTACAGCAAAATACTAAGATGGGGCGCTTTCTCATGTCGAAAATCGTTTTTAGGAGGTCTCATTTGTTAAGAAAATGTTTAGTTTGAATGGATTAAGGCTATTATTAAACATTTTCTGATTAGCATTATACTTGAGTTAAACAAGCTAGAACCACACTCAAGTATAATGCTAATTTGTTCAAGCTGTAAAGATTCTCTCACACACTCACCACACACTCAACAACACTCTCACTACGGTGGCCCAGAAGTACAATACGACGCACCGCTAGGGAAATCGGCTGCACCGCTAGTAAAACGGCCGCACCGCTAGTAAAACGGCCGCACCGCTAGTAAAACGGCCGCGCCGCTCGTAAAAACGGCCGCGCCGCTAGTAAAACGGCTGTGCCGCTTCTAAAATGACCGCGCCGGTAGCAAAAACACTGCGCCGCTACTGAAACAGCCACGCCACTATTAACATTCCGGGTGAGCGACGGCCTGAGCGGACCGAAGCTCTGGCGGCTACCATGACGTAATTGATAGAGAAAACGGCAATACATCTTGATTATATGAAATTACAGTCTCAGTAAAGTACCTTTTGTAATCAAAATTAGGGTAAAAAGGGGGTATATCGCGCATTTTATATCCTTTTCACAGAAAAAGGCTTTCAAAATTGACTTCCCAATTTTATTTTGTGATATAGACCTATATGAGATGTACATTTTGATATATTCCCCCCCCCCCTAATAGCCCTTACCTATATTATCTTAGGCTAAGATAATGCAAAATACTTTTTTAGGCTTTGTATCGTGCATCTCAAGCAAATATCGCGCATTTAGCATATTTAATATCGCTCATCATAATTATTTAAAATGATTATAAATTATAGGCAAAATTGAAAATCTCATGCAAATATATGTTTTTGGAGACTCAATGTACACATGTACGTGATTATCTTCAGTCAAAGATTTCACAGTATGTTTGATACTTGTTTCTCTTAACTGTCATATCTGTTCATGTTTACTTGTATTGATGTATGTTTGTATATGCTTGCTATATATATATATGTATGACACATGAGATCAGTGTATATGACTCTGAGTTGTCAATAAAATTACTACTACTACTACATAATAATAATAATTGAATTTATGGATTATTCTATTAGCATGTATGATTTACAAAAGGGTTTGATAGATATATTTTCGTTGTGACTTAGTAAAGTTCGATTATTCTACTTATGTGCAAGTTTACCTTTAAGGTGACCATTTATGATTATGATATCTCATAAAATCTTACAAAATCTAATTTTATAGGAATATTATTATTAATAAATCTCTATTTTGTAGCCCATATTTTGTCTTTATTTCATTATTTTCTTTAGAGATGACCTCCAATTTTACTTTTTGATATAGAACAACGTTAGGTCTCTCTGCCATGGCTATTCGGCATTTTCTACTATTAACTTTTTATGGGTAGGGAATGAAAATGTAATAATCCATTTCTTTGATTTATCAATTGAATATCAGGCTTATATTGCGGATACCTCGTCGTCATGGTGAAATATCGGGCCTAAATCTAGTTATAAACAAAAGTTCCACTCAATGAATCTCGATCCTCTCCTCCCCACCCCCCTCCCCCCACCTGTGTACGGGCCTGAAGGGGGTATGCAGCAGCGCAGTGTTTTTGGTAGCAGCGCGGCGTTTTTGATAGCGGCGCGGCGGAATTTTCGTAGCGGTGCGGCAGAATTTGGTAGCGGCGCGGTGTTTTTGGTAGCGGCGCGGCGGAATTTGGTAGCGGCGCGGCGGAGTTTGGTGCGGCGCGGCGTTTTGTACTTCTGGGCCACCGTACTCTCACACACTCACCAAAGCCCCCACAGCCTCAGGGCGGGAAAATGAACAAAACTGTGCTTGGAGAGTGATGTCTAGGTCCCAGGCTGCGATAGGAGGTCCCACACGGCCCTAGGACGGCCCACACGGCCCTAGGAGGTCACACACGGCCCTATGAGGTCCCTCACGGCCCAACGAGGTCCCACACGGCCCTAGGACGCCCCACACGGCCCTAGAGGCCCCACACGGCTCTAATGGTTGCTAAGGCCGCCCGTTGCTAGGCTGCGGTCACCCGTTGCTAAGCACCGGCCGCCTCTAGCAACGACGATTGAGACTTCAACTCAGAAGACGAATATGGCGATTACAGCACTTGCAGTCCACCAATTATCACAATATTAGGCTTGTTCAAGAGCCATTTATCTCAAGAATAATCGCTGCAATCGCCAAGTGTGGCTATTGTGTATTTGCTGAGAGATTTTAGAGGAAATACTTGTCAAATGCCTTCTGCACTTCCAGCTGTTCTCTCAATGATACTCCCTCCCCCCTGATAGACATAGTGCAATAGAATAGCAGAGGGAGGTAGGACAACAGATAGACCAGCCACCAAATCCTGTCTATAGACCTATCTACTGAATGAGGGTTAATTTGAATTTGTCTTTCAATCATTTCATACAATATGCAACTAAAATGCATGTTTATTAACACCAAAATATATGTTAATTTCTATAGTATAATGCATATTATTCAGAATCAGAATTAGATGGAGTTTGGGCACTTGTGAATTCAAAACAGCTCTTTAGAAAACTTCATAACTGACCTCTTCTTGAGAAATGGATCTATAGGTCCAAAAGTTACCTTTTGTTGCCATGGTTACTAATAGTTTTCCGTGAATTACAACAAAATACTGAGATGGGGCGCTTTCTCATGTTGAAATTCTTTTTTAGGGGGTCTCATTTGATGAGAAAATGTTAAGTTTGAATGGATTAGGGCTATTATTAAACATTTTCTGATTAGCATTATACTTGAGTTAAACAAGCTAGAACCACACTCAAGTATAATGTGTGATGTAATTAATATTTTCTTTGGTCTCATTTAATAAAACCTTGATACGTTTGAGTAAATTCTTCCCGTTATTAAACAAATTCTGATTAGCATTATTCTTGCACAAGCTAGAACCACACTCAAGTATAATGCTATGCAATCTTATTTGTATTGATTGATAAAACCATGATAAATTTGAATGACTTTACCCTTTTATTAAACAAATTCTGATTATCATTATTCTTTATTATTATTATTATTATTACATTACACAAGCTAGAACCATCCTCAAGTATAATGCTATGTAATTTTTAAAGAAAATTCAATCTGAGGACAATCAAAGTCCTCTACCATAACAAAACAGAACCAATCAGTCCCCAACGCCCTGACAGTGATATGAATTGTTTTGTTTTTTTGTTTAATCATTTATTTATCCTGGTTGGGGTAAGGATTTCTCCTTGTCTGCCCCCCAATCCAGCCATAACATATTTACAATTGGTTCATAATATTAAATAATTTGCCGTAGCCATAATACTTTTCTTTTTTACAAAGGTAGTTATACATCCATATAGGTTTATATTCAATATAGTTTGTAACTAGTACCATTTGTATTCATGATTATGAACCTCTTCTCCACAAATATAGTGTATTCAATATTCCACAATACAACTACGACCTCAACATATTAATGTCTCGATGAGATAAAGATTGTTAAAGTGACACAGTCCCCAACGCCTCAACATACTCAACACTGCCTCTAAACACTCCCCGCCGCCTCAGGGCGGGAAAAGGACCAAAGCGGTGCTTGGAGAATTCAGAGATTCAAGCCGTTGCTATGCGCGGCCGTTGCTTAGCAACGGCCGCGCGTATCAACGGCGTAACGGCGGCCTTCAGAATCTCCCCACAGCTCCTACACACTCACTACGGCTCCCATTCACTTACCACGTCTCCCATTCTCTCACCATGGCTCCCAAACACTCACCACAGCTGCCATACACTCACCAAGGCTCCCACAAACATCAGAAGCACCCCAAGGCGGCTGTTTCTAAGCACCGGCCCCCCCTAGAAACGACGAACGTCACTCTAATTCAGAAGCTGTATCTAAGCTTCTACTGCATCAATTTTGCCGATATTTTTTCAAACCTGTCAGAATTTACTGACCTTATCAAATATTTGCTTCAGAATCATGTTAGAGGGGATCTATGGCCACAAACAGGGCCGCAATCACAGCCACTATTTGTCAAATATATATAGCCTCCAACCTGACATTTTATCCATTTAAGTTTATAGTTGGCCAACTCTGACAATCTTGTATTTCAAATTAATCAGAAAGCTGATTCTGAATTGGATTCTAGTTTTTAGAACCATGTTAAAGGGGCCTACACCACATATTTGGCTGCTGCTTTGCTTTGAGACTAGCTGCTCCCTTACTTGCACTTACTCCCTATAACAGCTGATTCTGTCAGGCAACAGCAGGGGGAGGGTGGAAGTAAATGGAACAGCTGACTTGTTTTCAGCAAAAGTTACTGACAGTTGCTATGGTTACCAATCTTTTAAGCCTAATTACAGCAAAATACTAAGATGGGGCGCTTTCTCATGTTGAAAATCTTTACTAGGAGGTCTCATTTGATAAGAAAATGTTTAGTTTGAATTGATTAAGGCTATTATTAAACATTTTCTGATTAGCATTATACTTGAGTTAAACAAGCTAGAACCACACTCAAGTATAATGTGTGATGTAATTAATATTTTCTTTGGTCTCATTTAATAAAACCTTGATACGTTTAAGTAAATTCTTCCCGTTACTAAACAAATTCTGATTAGCATTATTCTTGCACAAGCTATAACCACACTCAAGTATAATGCTTTCTAATTTGTATCATATTTGTCTTGTTACCTAAGACCATAATAAGTTTGAGCAAATCTATCATATTATTAAACAAATTCTGATTAGCATTGGGGGTGTAGATGGGGGGGTCCCATGTCCCCTGTCGAATTTAAAAAACGGCCATGTCGCCTGTCCCTAAAGTGGAGTTTATCCCCATGTCCCCTGTCGAATTTAAGGATTAACCCAGTCCCCTGTCACTATCTTTTTAAAGCTCCTGTCCCCTGTCGAATTTAAGGAAAGGGCTGTGTCATTTGTCACTAAATTGCCATGTCCCCTGTCGATTTTAAGAAACAGCCATGTCGCCCTGTCGATTTTAAGAATTGCCCATGTCGCACTGTCGATTTTAGGCATCCACCCCCATAGCATTATTCTTTGCACAAGCTAAAACCACACTCAAGTATTGAGCCCTATCAAACACAGCCCTACTATGCCACACACGGCCATATCATGCCCTATTATATGGCCCTAGGACGCCCCACACGCCCTATGACGCCCCCATGCCATGCTTGATGGTAGTGCCAAAAATTGTGAGAACTTGCCACATTTGACAATTTTTAGCATCATCCTAACAACAGAAACGGTTCCAAAGCCTATATAAAGCGATATGATATTGTCTGAGGTTTAATTTGTTACCAAAAGGAATCATGTAAGTGGTTTCACAGGTCAACAGGTCCCATTCATGAAAGTGACATTCTGTCCCGCGAATCTTGCAGGTGCGGTAAACTCCCTACTGTAGACTGTGTAATGTAGTGGCGGGAGCAGCCGCCGGATAACCTGACCCGGCGACCTGGGTCAAAGGTGACTTCCGGTGGCCGCTGCTAAGCATCTATGACGGCTGGCCCTACAACTGCCCACTCGAATGTACGATGTCCCAATTAGCCATTTGATGCCCTACTCGGCCATATGGAGCTGCCATATGACGGCACTATGATGCAGCACTTGGCCCTAATTTAGTATAGTTCAGAGATTTAAGCGGTCGCTACGCTCACGATGGGTTGCTATGCGCGGCCGTTGCTTAGCAACGTCCGCGCGTAGCAACGGCCGTGAGTAGCAGCAGCAATCTAGTCCAGAGCAACGGCGAGTTTTAAAACAATTCAAAGATACACACACACACTCCCTACGACCTCCACATACTCCATATGACACCTCCACAACCCACCCATACCCTACCCAACACCCTACAACACTGAGGGCTCCTGATGGCGGAAAAGGGGCCTAACCTCTGCTTGGAGAGTGAAATGGAGTAGTTGGTTGCTACGTTGCTTAGTAACGGCCGCGCGTAGCGACTTTAGTCCAAAAAACGTTTAGGACGATCCCCATGCACACCCTCCCTACGACCAACTCTAGTCTAGATACATGTAGATCTAGTATGAGCAATGACATCCACATTGATGAAAACTCAATGCACATCTACGACAACAGCCGTTGCTAAGCGATGGCCGAGTCGAGGTCGTCTGCTTACAGGTCACTTGCTGGGGTTCTCATAGTGATACTCCCTCCCCCCCTCACATATTCATATATAAGAACAGCAGGGGGAGGGAGAACAGCAGCTGGAAAAGCCAGCAAATCCAGCCTCTATAGACCAGTGCACTGAGTTAGGGTGAATTTGCATTTGTCTTTTAATCATTTCATGCAAAATGCAACTAAAATACATGTATATGAACACCAAAATATATGATAATTTCTATAGTTTGTTGAATATTGTTTAGATTCAAATTTTGATTGAGTTTGAACACTTAGAAATTGAAAACAGCTCTCAAGAAAACTTCATAAATGACCCTTTCTTGAAGAGTAAGTCTATAGGTCTAAAAGTTACCTTTTGTTGCCATGGTTACCAATAGTTTTCATTGAATTACAGCAAAATACTGAGATGGGGCGCTTTCTCATGTTGAAATTCTTTTTTAGGAGGTCTCATTTGATAAGAAAATGTTTAGTTTGAATGGATTAAGGCTATTATTAAACATTTTCTGATTAGCATTATACTTGAGTTAAACAAGCTAGAACCACACTCAAGTATAATGCTATGTAATTTGTATTTTATTTCTATTGTTTGATAAGACTATGATAAATTTGAATGAATTTATCCTTTTATTATTTTAAACAAATTCTGAGTATCATTATTCTTTACACAAGCTAGAACCACACTCAAGTATAATAATATGCGATCTTATTTGTATTGTTTGATAAAACCATGATAAATTTGAATGACTTTATCCTTTTATTAAACAAATTCTTATTATCATTATTCTTTACACACAAGCTAGAACCACACTCAAGTATAATCCTATGTTATTTATAAAACTTTTGTCTCATTTAATAAAACGTACGGTGATAAGTTTGAGTAAATTCATCCCATTATTAAACAAATTCTGATTAGCATTATTCTTTGGGGTGTAGACCCTTAAAATCGACAGGGCGACATGGGCTTTTCTTAAATTCGACATGGCGACACGGCCATTTCTTAAATTCGACAGGGGACATGGCAATTTAGTGACAAATGACATTGCCCTTTTCTTAAATTCGACAGGGGACAGGAGCTTTAAAAAGATAGTGACATGTGACAGGGCCATTTCTTAAATTCGACATGGGACATGGGTCTTAACCAAGCTTTAGGGACAAACGACATGGGCATTTCTTAGATTCGACATGCGACATGGGACCCCCCCATCCATACCCCCATTCTTGCACAAGCTAGAACCACACTTAAGTACCATGCTACACACGTACATTGCCAACTCCAACACACTGCCCATAACTCCCACACACCACCCAGGGATTACCCCTGGCTCCCACACACTACCCACAATTCCCATAGCCATACACTACCCACGGCTCCTACACACTATACCCACAGCCTCTACACACTGCCCAGGGGCAGGGCTTCCCGCCACCTTGAGGGGGAAAATGACACAAACTCTGCTTGGACATTGAGGGAAAATGGTCGGAGATCGAAGTGGTCTGGCTCAAGGTCTCCATACTCGACATAGGCTAGCCCACGTCCTCCAGACTGGACCCATAGCCTCCAGAGTGGCGGGAACAGCTGCCGGTTAACACAGCCCGACCCGGCGAGGTCAAAGGTCACTTCCGCGGTGATGGCCGTTGCTAAGAAACGGCCGGCCCTAGCAACGGCGATCGGAACTGAAAACCAGTTTATATTTTTGACAATTCCAGTGCTTTTCTCGACCCAGGGCCCCCAGACTCGACCCTAGGCCCCTAGACTTGACCAGGGCGGGAAAGTAACCCAAACTGCCCCTGGAGATTGATGTATGTTCGGAGAGTGTAGTGGTTCCGCCACACTCGACCAACGGCTCCCAGATTCACTCCACGGCTTCTAAGACTCAATCTAAGGCCCCAAGACTCAATCCCCGGCCTCCAGACTCAATCCAGGGCCTGTAGACTTGACCCAAAGCCTCCAGACTCGATCCATAGCCTCCAGACAGTCACGGTGGCCGTTGCTACGCGGCGGCGGCCGTTGCTAAGCAACGGCTGCCCCTAGCAACGGCGAATGAAACAAATCCAGAACTTCACAGAAATTCATGAGGAATACTGCACTCATATTGAAACAAATTTCACAAAATTTTGCTTATGTAAAAGCCATCTATCTCTACAATAATCGCTGCAATCGCCAAGTTTACCTTTACCTTATTCACTGAGAAATTTTGAAAGGAAAAACTTACCAAATGCCTTCTGCACTTTTAGGCTGTTCTCAAAGTGACACTCCCTCCCCCTGATCATTGAGCATATGTGGGAACAGCAGGGGGAGGGAGAACAGTAGATGTGAAAGCCAACAAGCCCAGCCTGTATAGAGCTGTGTACTGGATAGGGGTTAATTTGAATTTGTCTTTCATTCACTTCAAACAAAATGCAACTGAAATGCATGTTTATGCACACCAAAATATATGATAATTTCTATAGTATGTTGAATATTAAAAAGAATTAAAATTATGTTGAGTCTGAACACTTGGAAATGCAAAACAGCTTTCAAGAAAACTCCATAAATGACCCTTTCTTGAAGAGTGGGTCTATAGGTCCAAAAGTTACCTTTTGTTGCCATGGTTACCAACAGTATTCAGTGAATTACAGTAAAATACTGAGATGGGGCGCTTTCTCATGTTGAAATTCTTTTTTAGGAGGTCTCATTTGATAAGAAAATGTTAAGTTTGAAAGGATTAAGGCTATTATTAAACATTTTCTGATTAGCATTATACTTGAGTTAAACAAGCTAGAACCACACTCAAGTATAACGCTATCTAATCTGTATATTTCTTGTCTCATTTAAGAAAAACATGATAAGTTTGCGTAAATTCATCCCGTTATTAAACAAATTCTGAATAGCATTATTCTTGCACAAGCTAGAACCACACTCAAGTATAACACTCCGTAATTGAAATATTTCTTTTGTCTCGTTTGATAAAACCATGATAAGTTTGAGTAAATTCATCTCATTATTAAAGAAATTCTGATTAACATTATTCTTGCACAAGCTAGAACCACACTCAAGTATAATGCTATGTAATTTATATTATATTTGTCTTTTTTTTTTTTGATTTAGATGTAATAAAACCATGATTATGTTTGAGTAAATTCATCTCATTATCAAACAAATTTTGATTAGCATTATTCTTGCACAAGCTAGAACCACACTCAAGTATAATGCTATGCAATTTTATCTGTATTGTTAGATAAAACCATGATAAATTTGAATGACTTGATCCATTTATTAAACAAATTCTGATTGTCATTATTCTTTACAAGCTAGAACCACACTCAAGTATAATGCTATGTAATTAATATATTTTTACCTCATTTGATAAAACCATGATAGGTTTGAGTAAATTCTTCCTATTATTAAACAAATTCTGATTAGCATTATTCTTTACACAAGCTAGAACCGAACTCAAGTGTAATGCTATGTAATTCATATATTTCTTTAAAATAAAACCATAATAAATTTGAGTGAATTCATCCCATTATTAAATACCACCAACAGCCCCCACACACTACCCACGGCTCACACAAACAACCCACGGGTCACACACACTACCCACGACCCCCACACACTACCCACAACTCCCACACAGTGCCCACCGCCCCCACACACTACCTGTTGTGTAAGAGGCGGGAAATGTTATCCGGCGGCGCCCCGAACATGTATATGAAAGCAGCAATACCGGAAGAGCCCTGCCCTGTGGATAATGAAGTTGTCTGGACTCCAGACTCGGCCCACGGCCTCCAGACTTGACCCATGGCATCCAGACCCAACCCACATCCTCCAGACTCAAGGCAGGGCCTACAGATTCGACCCAAAGCCTCCAGACTCGATTACAGCCTCGGTTGCTTGATGGTGACGGCCGTTGCTAAGCAGCGGCCGCCCTTAGCAACGGCGAACAGGATAATGAATTGTCTGACTCGACCCACGGCCTCCAGACTCAACCCACGGCCTCAAGACTCAACCCAAAGCCTCCAGACTCTATGACACCACATTTGACTCTATGATGCCCAATATGCCCCTACAATGCCCCAAAGGCTCCCACGATGCCCCACACGCCCCTATGATGCCCCTACGATGGTCGTTGCTAGGTGCCACCCTCAGCAACAGCAACGTCACTTCCGGCTGTTCTCATAGTGACACTCCCTCCAGACTCAACTAACGACCTCCAGACTCGGCCCACGGCTATCAGCTTCAACCAACGGCCTCTTGACTCAACCTATAGCCTCCTGACTTGATCTTTGACCTCCAGACTCATCCACAGCTCCGACAGACTTTTAGAAATTTGTGATCAGTGATCATAAATGGGAACAGCAGGGGGAGGTAGTACAGTGGATGGAAGAGCCACCAAATCCAGTCTCTATAGACCTGTACACTGAGTTAGGGTTAATTTGAATTTGGCTGTTAATCATTTAATACAAATGCAACTGAAATGCATGTATATGCACACCATAATATAGGATAATTTCTATTGTATGTTGAATATCATTCAGAATTAAAATTGGATTGAGTTTAGAAACTTAGGAATTCAATTCAGCACTTAGGAAAACTTAATAAATGACCCCTTCTTGACAAATAGATCTAAGGGTGCAAAAGTTACAATTTGTTACCATGGTTACCAAAAGTTTTCAGTGAATTACAGCAAAATACTGAGATGGGGCGCTTTCTCACATTGAAATTCTTTTTTAGGAGGTCTCATTTGATAAGAAAATGTTTGGTTTGAATGGATAAAGGCTATTATTAAACATTTTCTGATTAGCATTATACTTGAGTTAAACAAGCTAGAACCACACTCAAGTATACTGCTATCAGGGGCGGATCCAGGAATTTGTAGAGGGGGGACCCCCAAAAAAACATGAATGTACGTGGGAGGGGGCCCCCCATCAAACATGATCAGGGGAGGGGGGTGGGAAAGGCCTGTCCGCCCCTCCCCCCCCCCCTGGATCCGCCTCTGGCTATCTCATTTGTTTTATTTGATAAAACAATGATAATTTTGAGTGAATTTATCCCACACTCAATGGACAGCACCCAAACTCGACCTACACTTCCCACAGGGCGGGAAAAGGACCAAAACTCTGCTTGGAGAGGGATGCCGGACAACCGGTTGCTACGGCCCGCCGTTGCTAAGCAACGGCCCGTCGTTGCAATGAGGATTGTGACCAAAATAAAGGAGAGGTTCATGGCGATTGTAGTACTTGTAATTGAGCAATTTTCTCAATATTAGGCTTGTTCATCTCTACAATAATCGCTGCAAACACTGAATCTGTATTGTTGTGGGGAGTGTCTAAAGGCCGCGGCAAAAGCCGTTGCTAAGCACCTGCCGCCCCTAGCAACGGTTTGTGACTACAATTCAGGTTATTGCAGCATTGTTAGTGTTGCAAATTCTACAATCTTAGGCTTGTTTAAGAGCCACTTATCTCTACGATGATCGTTGCAATTGCCAGATATCTATTTTCTTTATGTGCTGAGAAATTCTAAAGGAAATACTTGTAGTAACTACCTTACGACCTCTACACACTTTCTAAGGCTTGCACACACTCCCGGCCACTCCCAACCACTCCAACACGATCCCATGTCATCCACACACTCACCACGGCTCCCATTTACTCCACAAGGCTCCCATACATCAATAATGGCACCCACAGACTGTTGCTAAGCTGCAGCGATCGGCTGCTAAGCAATGTCCGCCCTTAGCAACAACTACGTCACTTCCGGCTGTTCTCATAGTGTCACTCCCTCCCCCTGATCAGTCATCATATATGGGAACAGCAGGGGGAGGTAGTATAGTGGATGGAAGAGCCAGTAAATCCAGCCTCTATAGCTCAGTGCACTGAGTTAGGGTCAGTTTGAATTTGTCTGTAAATCATTTAATACAAAATACAACTGAAATGCATGTATAAGCACACTAAAATATATGATAATTTCTATAGTATGTTGAATATTATTTAGAACTAAAATAAGATTGAGTTCAAATACTTATAAATTCATAACGGCTGTCAAGAAAACTTTATAAATGACCCTTTCTTGGAGAGTGGGTCTATAGGTCCAAAAGTTACCTTTTGTTGCCATGGTTACCAATAGTTTTGAGTGAAATACAGCAAAATACTGAGATGGGGCGCTTTCTCATGTTGAAATTCTTTTTCAGGAGGTCTCATTTGATAAGAAAATGTTTAGTTTGAAAGGATTAAGGCTATTATTAAACATTTTCTGATTAGCATTATACTTGAGTTAAACAAGCTAGAACCACACTCAAGTATAAAGCTCTGTAAGACCATGCATTACTACACCACCCAGACACTCACTACGCCATCCAGACACTCACTACGGCCCCAAGACAATAACTAAGCCATCCAGACACTCAGACACTCACTACGGCCCTGCAGTGTAGTAAGTGGCGGGAAAACGTTATCCGGCATGGCCCCGAACATGTATGTGAAAGCAGCAGTGCCGGAAGGGCCCTGTCCTGTGGATAATGAAGATGTCTGACTCAACACACTGCCTCCAGACTCGACCCACGGCCTCCAGACTTGAACCACAGCTCTCAGACTTGACCCACATCCTCCAGATTTCTAGCCAGGGCCTCCAGACCCGACTCAAACCCTCCAGACTCGCCCAGAGACTCCAGACTCAGCCAGAGTCTCCGTTGCTAAGGGACGGCCGCCCATAGCAACGGCGAGTGTTCAATTTAGTCTGGCTCGACCTACAGCCTCCAGACTCGACTCACAGCCTCCAGACTTCACAATTTCACAATATCATGCTTATTTAAAGTGATTTTTCTCTACAATATTAGATGCTATCCCGAATCTTGTATAAGAACTTGCTACCACATTCTAGGTGGCTGCAAACATTGATGATGCTTTGCTTTGAGACTAGCTGCTCCCTCACTTGCACTTACTCCCTGTAACAGCAGATCCTGTCAGGCAACAGCAGGGGGAGGGTGACAGTAGATGGGACAACTGACTTGTTTTCAGCAAAAGTTACTGACGGTTGCTATGGTTACCAATCTTTTAAGCCTAATTACAACAAAATACTAAGATGGGGCGCTTTCTCATATTGAAAATCTTTTTTATGAGGTCTCATTTGATAAGAAAATGTTTGGTTTGAATGGATAAAAGCTATTATTAAACATTTTCTGATTAGCATTATACTTGAGTTAAACAAGCTAGAACCACACTCAAGTATAATTGCTATGTAATTTATATATTTTTTGTCTCATTTAACAAAACCATTATAAGTTTGAGTAAATTCCTCCCATTATCAAACAAATTCTGATAAGCATTATTCTTGCACAACTACAACCTACAACTCCCAAACTCAACCTACAACTCACACAACAACCACACACGCCCCAAGGCCTCAACACACTCCCCAAGGCCTCAGGGCGGGAAAACGACCAAAAGTGTGCTTGGAGAAGGATTCTGGTTGGAGATCCGGTCTAAGCAACGGCGATCTGGAGTTAGGAAGGGTCCCACTCAACTCCCCAACATGTCTACACACTCCCTGACGCATCCAGACACTCCCCAACACCTACAAGCACTCCCCAACAATTACACACACTATATTTTGAAAATTGCTGGACTGCAAGTGCTCTGATCGCCATAATCATCTTCTGAGTTGAAGTCACAATCGCCGTTGCTGCGATGATGGCCGTCGCTAAGCAGCGGCCGCCCTTAGCAACGCCAAATGTGACTACAATTTGGAAGTTAATCACTACTCTGGACCTCTACACACTTCTTGTATATATCCTACACACTCGACCCAAGGCCCCCACACTCGACCCACAGCCCCCAGACTCGTCCCTCAGCCTTCCGAATTGCAGTCACAATCACCGTTGCTACGCGCGGCTGTTGCTTAGCAACGGCCGGGCCTAGCGACAGATGGCCCTAGCGACGGCCAGCCCTAGCAACGGCGATCGTCTGACCAAGACTGGGACTGGAAAATGTTTCTTTTCTCAGCTTCTAGTGCACCGATTTTGCCAATTTTTTTTTTCAAACATATCAGAATTTAGTGACCTTTTCAAATATCTGCATAAGAACCATGTTAGAAGTGTTCTATGGCCGCGAACTCGGCCGCAAACTCGGCCGCCATTTTTCAGAATAGCCTCTAACCTGACATTTCAAGTTTTAGCTATTAAAGTTACTTGTTGCACGACTATGACAATCTTTTTATTCAAATTGAACAGAAAATTGATTCTGAATTGGATTCTTGTTGTTAGAACCATGTTAAAAGGAACTATGGCCACATATTTGGCTGCTGCTTTGCTTTGAGACTAGCTGCTCCCTTACTTGCACTTACTCCCTGTAACAGCAGATCCTGTCAGGCAACAGCAGGGGGAGGGTGCCAGTAGATGGAACAGCTGACTTGTTTGTAGCAAAAGTTACTGACAGTTGCTATGGTTACCAATCTTTTTAGGCTTATTACAGCAAAATACTAAGATGGGGCGCTTTCTCATGTTGAAATTCTTTTTCAGGAGGTCTCATTTGATAAGAAAATTTTTAGTTTGAAAGGATAAAGGCTATTATTAAACATTTTCTGATTAGCATTATACTTGAGTTAAACAAGCTAGAACCACACTCAAGTATAATGCTATGCAATCTTATTTGTATTGTTTGATAAAACCATGATGAATTTGAATGACTTTTATTAAACAAATTCTGATTATCAATATTCTTTACACAAGATAAAACCGTCCTCAAGTATCATGCTATTATAGTTTTTCATTTCAATCAATTAAAATACTGATGGGATGAGTGAGAGTGGAGGTAATAGAGGCGTAAGCCAAACTAATGGTTGGGTAGGGGTGTTAAGGCATGCAGTGAAAAATTGTGGGTTTTATCAAAAGCAGTGGTAAATACACAACTTTCTATGAAATTCTCCAGCCTTCCAGAATTCCCAAAACACGTTTGTAAGGGGATGTCTAACTCGATCGGTACTACAACTCTTGATTCATTTCAGATTAAAAAGATGTTTTCTATATGTGTCAAAATATTTTCTAATTTTGAAATATTTAAGAGTGCTCCAATCCTCTTTTAAAGCTCATTGAAATGATCATCTTCTGACACAAGTCGTTGTGGTGAGGCACATTGCAATCATAGGGAAAGCGTAGTTGGCTGGATGAAAATGAGCCCTCACACATGCACACATGACCTATGGTTCCCCCTATGTACTTTTTATCTTATTTATCTTGTTTGACCAGATGTGATCTGACAAAAAATATGATAAGTTTGAGAGAATTTCATGCCTCCACACACTATCCACGGCTCCTACACACTACCTACGACTACCACACACTACCTACTCTACTCCAACACACTAAACATATATGCCATGGCTCCCACACAACATTTATGACTCCCACACACTAGCTACGACTAGGCCTACCAGTACCACACATTAGCTATGACTCTGACACACTAGCTACGACTACCACACACTAGCTACGACTATCACACACTAGTTACGACTCAAACACTAAACTGGCTCACACACACTACCTACGGCTCCCAGACACCAAGCCTACAGCAGTTACACCTCCCTGGGCGGGAAAGTACCCCAAACTGTGTAGGGAGATTGATACAGTGGTCGGAGAGTGTACTGGAGCTTCAGAGCGGCCCCAAGCAACGTAGCCTAGTAACGGCGATTGTTGTTCCAATCAGAAGATGTTTCTGATGATTACAGAACTTGTAATCAATCAATTTTAACAATATCAGGCTTATATTAGAGGCATTTATCTCTACAACAATCACTGCAAATACCAAAGGCCAAATCTAAGGGTAATATTCTAAGATTCATGTAGTTACCATGAACCGCGGCCGCCGTTGCTAAGCATAGGTAGCTTTTAGCAACAGGGAATGTATCTTCAAGATGTCATTTACAATCGCAGTTGGCTAACTTTGACAACCTTGTTTATCAAACTGATTAGAAATTGATTCTGAATCGGATCCTTGTGTTAGTATATAGATCTATGTTACTGTGGCCACAAACGTGGCTGTTGCTTTGCTTTGAGATTAGCTGATCCATTATTTGCTCTTACTCCCTGTTGCTAAGGAACGGCCGGCCCTAGCAACGACGATCGTAATTTATGTTTATGGTTTCTATTTTCTTTCTCAGCTTCCACTGCATCGATTTTGACGATCTTTTTTTTTAAACTTATCAGAATTAAGTGACCTTTTGGAATATTTACATAAGAACCAAGTTAGAAGTATTCTATGGCCACACACACGGCTGCAAACACAGCCACCATTTGTGAGAATAGCCTCTAACCTGACATTCCAAGTTTTAACTATCAAAGTTACTAGTTTCCCAATTATCACAATCTTTTTATTCAAATTGATCAGAAAATTGTTTCTGAATTGGATTATTGTTGTTAGAACTATGTTTAAGGGGCCTATGGCCACATTTGTGGCTGCTGCTTTGCTTTGAGACTAGCTGCTCCCTTACTTGCACTTACTCCCTGTGTCAGTAGATCCTGTCAGGTAACAGCAGGGGGAGGTTACCAGTAGATGGGACAGCTGACTTGTTTTCAGCAAAAGTTACTTACAGTTGCTATGGTTACCAATCTTTAAAGCCTAATTACAGCAAAACACCAAGATGGGGCGCTTTCTCATGTTGAAATTCTTTTTCAGAAGGTCTTATTTGACAATAAAATGTTTAGTTTGAATGGATTAAGGCTATTATTAAACATTTTCTGATTAGCATTATACTTGAGTTAAACAAGCTAGAACCACACTCAAGTATAATTTGTATTATTTATATCTTGTTTATTTCGACCATACTTAGTTTGAGTGAATTTATCCTTTTATTAAACAAATTCTGAAAAGCATTATTCTTTGCACAAGCTAGATCCACACTCAAGTATAATGCTATGTATTTAATTTTGTTTATCTTATTTGTATCGTTTGATAAGACTAAACAAAATGGCTGATTAATGAGAATTGTTATGTAAAAGATGTTGGAACCAATGTGACAGAAATGTCAGAAAAAACGATGTATAACGTTTTTCAAAGAATCAAGATGCAGAGATAAGATGATAATGTAAATATATAAATGCATTAAAGCAATAAAAAGGGATAGAAATTCTGAGAAAATACTCATTGATCCAAAGTAACAGGATTTATGTCTGAGTGAAAATAGCTTTTTTTTTCAAAGAATAACTAAAATTGCTAAAGAGATGGTCCAGTAAACCCTCAAAAAATAAATATTAGGCTACTAATGACTGAAACATGACTACTTATAGTAGTATCACGACATCTATTATAAATATTGAAAAAAATAGCAGTTAGCTATGAAAATTAATAAAGCTGCAGATAAAGAAGTGACCATCGATCATATATGATCGATTTCCTATGGGGCCGTCACTAAAGGGTTAAAAAAAATGATACAAATATTTGGTCTGTATCCAGAAATATTCCGTAGGCATGCTAGATATCATAATAACAGTGAAAATCCGTACCCAGCGTTTTGAAAATAGCCTCCTGAAGTAGCATTATCTGCTCGGAGGTATGCACTTTCCATGTACCGGCTCCGGAAGTAGCATTAACCGTCCACCCCCGTGCCATAGCTCCCACACGCTCCCCATGGCTCCCACACACAACCCACGGCTCCAGCGGCGGGAAATAAACTCCCTTCGCCCTCACAGAGTCCCCAAGCCCTTCAAACATTCTCCACACACTCCCCGACAGGGGCTCGACACCTCAACACACTCCCCACGCCCATCATACCCTCTGCTCCATGGGCGGGAAATAACCAAAACTAGGCCTGGAGATTGAAGGAATACTCGGAGAGTGTAGTAACCTGGGTCAAAGGTCACTTCCTGAATGTCGGGAGATGAGGCCGTGGGCAGTGTCTGGGGCTCTTGGGCAGTGTGTACGAGTAGTTGGTAGTGTGTGGGGGCCTAAGCCTAAGGTTAAGGTAGTGTGTGGAGGTCGTAGGTAGTGTGTGACCCTTTTCTTAACTGTAGTCAGATCGCCATTGCCGCGGTGACGGCCGTTGCTAGGCAGCGGCCAACCTTAGCAACAGCGAATTTACATGAACTCAGAAGAACTTATGATTTCAGTACTTTTAATGAAGCAAATTTCACAATCTTAGGCTTGTTGAATAGGTATTTATCTCTATAATAATCGCTGCAGTCGCCAAGTTACATATTACAGGGGCCTATGGCCGCCACTTTGATTTGAGATTAGCTGCTCCCTTACTTGCACTTACTCCCTGTAACAGCTGATTCTGTCAGGCAACAGCAGGGGGAGGGTGCCAGTAGATGGAACAGCTGACTTATTTTCAGCAAAAGTTACTGACAGCTGCTATGGTTACCAATCCTTTTAGGCTAATTACAGCAAAATACTAAGATGGGGCGCTTTCTCATGTTGAAAATCTTTTTTAGGCGGTCTCATTTGATAAGAAAATGTTTGGTTTGAAAGGATTAGGGCTATTATTAAACATTTTCTGATTAGCATTATACTTGAGTTAAACAAGCTAGAACCACACTCAAGTATAATGCTATTCAATTTGTATCATATTTGTCTAGTTTGATAAGACGATAATGAGTTTGAGCGAATTTACCCTTTTATTAAACACATTCTTATGAGCATTATTCTTTGCACAAGCTAGAACCACACTCAAGTACAATGCAATGTAGCTCTTAGTTTAACTTAGTCACTTTAACCCTTCATACCCCAATCCGGCCATAGTCACCCAAGGGTGTATTCCCCAATCTGGCAGTAGCCGCCCAGAAAAACGGCGATTTTTCCATAATTTTTCCATATTTTTCCAAAGGAGGATAATATTATGAAAAATCAACATAAAAAAATCACCAAGTTATCATTTAAAAGCTTATTTAATTTCCTATCAAATGCTATAAACCGCATGTTTATAACGCTCATTGATTGGAATTGGTTAGTCCTTGAATTTCCTCAATTGAAAGCAATTGAAAGGAATTCTGGAGGGAAATTCATGGAAATCTTGGGGAAATCAAGCAATTCATTAATGCAAACTTTGGGGTGTAAAGGGTTAACAAATGGAGAGTTGTTGTAGCTTGCGAAAACCATGATAGACACCAGCCTAGTCCCACACTCGACCTACAGCTCCTACACTCGACCTACAGCTTCCACATTTTACCTACAGCTCCCACACACTACCAACGACTCCCACACACTACCAACGACTCCCACACACTACCCACGACTTCCACACACTACCCACGACTTCCACACACTACCCACGACTTCCACACACTACCCACGACTCCCACACACCACCCACACACTACCCACGACTCCCACACACCACCCACACACTACCCACGACTCCCCCACACTACCCACGACTCCCACACACTAAGCACCGCACCAAGAGGCGGGAAATGTTATCCAGCAGCGCCCTGAACATGTATGAAAGCAGCAGTAACGGGAGGGCCCTTCTGTGTGGATAATGAAGGTGTCTGACTCGACCCACGGCCTCCAAACATAACCCACAGCCTCCAGACTTGACCAAGGGCCTCCACACTTTATCCAAGGCCCCCAGACTCGACCCAGATCTCCAGTCTCAAGCCAGGGCCTCGAAACCGGACCCAAAGTCTCCAAACTCAATAAGGGGCGGCCGTTGCTAAAAGCAACGGCCGTTGCTAAGCACCAGCCGCCCCTAGCAACGGCGACTGTGACTTCAACTCAGATGATGATTATGGCGATTACAGCACTTTCAGTGCAGCAATTCTCACAATGTTAGGCTTTTTTAAGAGCCATTTATCTCTCTAACAATCGCTGCAATCACTAAGTTTGCCTTTATTTTATTTGCTGAGAGATTTGAAGGGAACTACTTATCAGATATGACTTCTGCTCTTCTGGCTGTTCTCTGAGTGATACTCCCTCCCCCCTAATCTTGATGATATTTGGGAACAGCAGGGGGAGGGAGAACAGCAGATGGGCCAGCCAGGGAATCCTTACTCTATAGATATATGTACTGAATAGGGGTTAATATGAATTTGTCTTTCATTCATATAATTCAAAATATAGCTAAAATGCATGTTTATGAACACAAAAATATATGATTAATTCTATAGTATGTTTTTTTTTTTATTTTTTTTTTATTCGCTTTTTGATAAACTGTACAGCTCAAATTTGCATCTGGTCTCCCGCTGTGTCAGTTTGATTTAGACACATTACAGAAAGTAATCAATTTCACAATAGAAGAGTAGTATAACATAAATGTTCTGAAGATAATTTCAGATATCTCCATTTTTATCATATTCATAATGCCCATGAGATCACATTATTGATGATGAGATGAGATGGATTATGAGAGTTTTAGATCCGTAGGTATCATTTAAGTAACACAGCCAACAAAATAGGTGGTCAAGGGGTGGTAACATGAGTTGTAGCATAACAATACCATTATAAGTGAGTTAGGGGATAGTGGAACTAAACGACGCAACCGCGAGCAGGATAGTCCAGTAGGTTACTCAATATATCATCTATAACTCCTTATATTCACAACCTATATAATAGTTACATCACAGATTGAGCTATGTTAGAACTAAACGACGCAACCGCGAGCAGGATAGCCCCTTACACAACTTAGTGCATTATAATTTTCCTAAATTATGTTTAAGTAATTTTTTATCTCTTTTTTAAAAATATCTATAGTGTCACTATTTCTTATTCTACAGGGGAGAATATTCCATGTTTTTTGGCCAAAATATCCTACCGATTT
Organism: Lepidonotus clava; assembly: GCA_936440205.1. Taxonomy (NCBI): domain Eukaryota; kingdom Metazoa; phylum Annelida; class Polychaeta; order Phyllodocida; family Polynoidae; genus Lepidonotus; species Lepidonotus clava. Next base: position 48,750,649 of record OW387138.1, read on the forward strand.
TGCATACCAATTTGTCATGGGTACAGGTAAAAATAAGGCTGGTGCATTATGTAATCTTGTTCGTCTTCGTGGCACTATGGGCACCAAGTTACCAGTCTGTATATTTCTATAAATACAGCATAAAGCAAAGTACTGCATTCTCTTATCAAATGGTTGCACATTCAGTTCAGTATGTAAATAGTATACAGGTACTTCTCTAGTATTTTTAATCCTAAGACATGAGCGTAAGGCATTATTTTGCATCACTTGAAGACTATGCATATCCTGGTACGTCCTAGCTGTAAAAAAGATACTACCATAATCTAGGTACGACAGTACCATTGATTTTAATACAATTTTAGCAGCAAAGTCTGTCAAATAATTTCTTATTTTCCTATACAAATATAATTTAAATGAGAACACCTTTTTAACCTCATTATAATGCAACTCAAAATTCAGGTGATTATCCAGGATTACTCCTAGATATTTATAGGAAGTAACTATAGGAAGATTCTGATTCAAAAGTGTAATTTTTTGTCCAATATATTGTTTCTTACCAAAGTTAACAACCTTTGTTTTTTTAACATTTATGGTAAGCCCATTTATAAAACACCAGTTAGAAATAGATTCAAGATCTATCTGCAATTTCCTGTCATTTCTCTTAAGATCATGCCCACTAGAATACAGCACCGTATCATCCGCATAATAAAGTACTTTGCTATGCTTTATACAATCTGACATATCATTAGTATACATTATAAATAACAGAGGTCCCATAGTGCCACCTTGGGGTACTCCTGTAGATATTTCAGCCCATGAAGAGTAAATCCCGTTTGCCAATGTTCGCTGTTGCCTCCGATCTAAATAACTTGTAAACCATGAAATTACTTCTTTTGATAAATGAAATTTTGATAATTTATTTATTAATTGAGTATGGTCAATTGTATCGAATGCTTTGGCAAAATCGATAAAAACTGCAGTCGAATAACATCCTTTGTTTATTTGGTATGCCAAATTATTAACTAGGTTAAAAACTGTATCTGTTGTGTTATGTAGCTTCCGAAACCCATTTTGGTGACTATTTAACAGATGGTTATCTTCTAAATAATTTGAGATTTGTTTGTGAAGTAATTTTTCTAGTATTTTCCCAGGTAGTGGCAGCAACGAGATCGGCCTGTATTCACCTTCACTATATGCATTGGGTATTTTAGGAATAGGCACCACATTGGCCATTTTCCATCTATCTGGAAAACACATAGTTTCAATAGAAATATTATAAATAAACCTTAACTGGTCTATCAATATAGAAAATGTTGAATATTATTTAGAATTAAAATTAGATTGAGTTTGAACACTTAGAAATTCAAAACAGCTCTCAAGAAAACATCATAAATGACCCTTTCTTGAAGAGTGGGTCTATAGGTCCAAAAGTTACCTTTTGTTGCCATGGTTACCAATAGTTTTCAGTGAATTACAGCAAAATACTAAGATGGGGCGCTTTCTCATGTTGAAATTCTTTTTTAGGAGGTGTCATTTGATAAGAAAATGTTTAGTTTGAAAGGATTAAGGCTATTATTAAACATTTTCTGATTAGCATTATACTTGAGTTAAACAAGCTAGAACCACACTCAAGTATAATGCTATGTAATTTGTATTTTATTTCTATTGTTTGATAAGACTATGATAAATTTGAATGAATTTATCCTTTTATTATTTTAAACAAATTCTGAGTATCATTAATTATTCTTTACACAAGCTAGAACCACACTCAAGTATAATGCTATGCGATCTTATTTGTATTGTTTGATAAAACCATGATAAATTTGATTGACTTTATCCTTTTATTAAACAAATTCTTATTATCATTATTCTTTACATTACACAAGCTAGAATCACACTCAAGTCTAATGCTATCTAGGCCTACTTCTTAATTGGTATAACAAAATGCATGGAGAGTCAGGGAGTGTGTAGACACTCGACCTACAGCCCCCCACTCGACCTACAGACCCCACACTCGACCTACAGCTCCCACACTCGACCTACAACTCCCACACTCGACCTACAGCCCCCACACTCGTCTCTACACACTCCCCGACCCCTCCAAACACTCCCCAAGGCATCAGGGCGGGAAAAGGGCCAAAACTCTGCCTGGAGAGTGATGCTGGACAGCCGGTTGCTAGGGGCGGAGCTATTGCCCCCTTAGCAACGGCGATTGTGACTGCAAACACTGCCCACAGCGACCAGACACTGCCCACAGCGACCAGACACTACCCACGGCCCCCAGACACTGCCCACGGCCCCCAGACACTGCCCACAGTGACCAGACACTGCCCACAGCGACCAGACACTACCCACAGCGACCAGACACTGCCCACAGCGACCAGACACTACCCACAGCGACCAGACACTGCCTCAACGGCCTCAGGGCGGGAAAGGGGCCAAAACTCTGCTTGGAGACTGATGCTAAGATCTGAGGCCGGCCGTTGCTATGCACCGGCCGTCCTTAGCAACAGCGATTGTGACACAATGTTATGGCGATTGCAGTACTTGTGGTTGATTAATTTTCAAAATATTAGGTTTATTTAAGAGGTATTTGTCTCAACAAATATCGCTGCAATCACCAGGTCTGTCTTTTCTTCATGTGCTGAGAAATTCTAAAGGAAATACTTGTGTGGGGGTTGAAGGGGGGGGGGGGGGGGCTGGAACAGCCTACAACCTATCATTTTAAATTTCATCCATCCTAGTTTCTAGTTAGCCAACTTTGACAATCTTGTTATCAAATTGATCAGAAAATTGAATCTTAATCGGATTCTTGTTGTTAAAATCATCTTAAATGAGGCCTTTGGCCACAAATGTAACAACTGCTTTGCTTTGAGACTAGCTGCTCCCTCTCTTGCACTTACTCCCTGTAACAGCAGATCTTGTCAGGCAACAGCAGGGGGAGGGTGCCAGTAGATGGAACAGCTGACTTGTTTTCAGCAAAAGTTACTGACAGTTGCTATGGTTACCAATCTTTTAAGCCTAATTACAGCAAAATACTAAGATGGGGCGCTTTCTCATATTGAAAATCTTTTTTATGAGGTCTCATTTGATAAGAAAATGTTTGGTTTGAATGGATTAGGGCTATTATTAAACATTTTCTGATTAGCATTATACTTGAGTTAAACAAGCTAGAACCACACTCAAGTATAATGCAGACACAACTCATGGCCCCCAGACATGACCCAAGACACCTAGACAAAGTCCTAAGTCCTGACACCCAGGTACGACTACAGTGTATTCACTGATTCAAAACGTCCAGACTTGACCCACTGCCTCCAGAATCGATCCAAAGCCTCCAGACTCCACCCAAAGCCTCCAGACTTGACCCACGGCCTCCACACTCGATCCAAAGCCTCCAGACTCGACCTAAAGCTTGCAGACTTCACCAAAGGTCTCCAGACTTGACCCACGGCCTCCACACTCGATCCATATCCTCCAGACTCAACCCAAAGCCTCCACACGGCCCCAGGAGGCCCCACACGGCCCTATAAGGCCCCACCCGGCCCTAGGACGCCCCTACAACCTACAGTCTACAATGCAGTGTAGTGGCGGGAACGGCCACCGGTTAACCCAACCTGACCCGGCGAGGTCAAAGGTCACTTCCGCCGTGACGGACGTTGCTAAGCAGCGGCCGCCCCTAGCAACGGCGATTGTGACGCCAGTTCAGAAATGGCGATCGTAACTGCAATAAAGATGTTTATGACGATGACAGACTACCTATGATTTCAAGAAAGTGGGGGTTTCCCAGGGGCAGATCCAGGTATTCCTAGATGCGTAGGAGGAGGGGGGGGGGCATAACATGATTTTACAGGGGAGGGGAGGAGGGGGACAACCGCATCTCGACTCGCAATGTCCGCGATTTTGCCTTTCGGCGCTTCTAGCGACAAAAAGTATACAATATGGATAAAATCTGACCCGATATTTCAATTCAAGAGAGAATTCTGAGCAGATCAGTTTTTTCCTGGGTCCGAAAGACCAATTTTGAAGGATTCTAGACCATTTGTCTGTCTGCAAAACATTGCAGTAACAATTGCCGTGCAACGGCTGCGCATAGCAACGGCAATCTAGCCAGTAGCAAATGTTTCTTTTCTCAGCTTCTATTGCATCAATTTTGCTGATCTTATTTTTCCAAACCTATCGGAATTTTTATTGTTATTAGAACCATGTTAAATGGGCCTATGCCATATATTTGGCAAACTGCTTTGCTTTGAGACTAGCTGCTCCCTTACTTCCACTTACTCCCTGTAACAGCAGATCCTGTCAGGCAACAGCAGGGGGAGGGTGCCAGTAGATGGAACAGCTGACTTGTTTTCAGCAAAAGTTACTGACAGTTGCTATGGTTACCAATCTTTTAAGCCTAATTACAGCAAAATACTGAGATGGGGCGCTTTCTCATGTTGAAAATCTTTTTTAGGAGGTCTCATTTGATAAGAAAATGTTTAGTTTGAATGGATTAAGGCTATTATTAAACATTTTCTGATTAGCATTATACTTGAGTTAAACAAGCTAGAACCACACTCAAGTATAATGCTAAGTAATTTATATATTATTATTATTTATTATATCTCATTTAATAAAACCATGATAAGTTTGAGTGAATTCATCCCTTTATTAAACAGATTCTGATTAGCATTATTCTTTCGACAAGCTAAAACCACACTCAAGTATAATGCTATTTAATTTTATATATTATTTTGTCTCATTTAATCAAACCATGATAAGTGTGAGTAAATTCATCACATTATTAAACAAATTATCATTATCATTATTCTTGCACAAGCTAGAACCACACTCAAGTATAATGCTATGCAATCGTATTTGTATTGTTTGATAAAGCCATGATAAATTTGACTTTATCCATTTATTAAACAAATTATCATTATCATTATTCTTTACACAAGCTAGAACCACACTCAAGTATAATACTATGTAATTTGTATAATTTTTGTCTCATTTGATAAAACCATGATAAGTTTTAGTAAATTCATCTTATTATTATACAAATTCTGATTAGCATTATTCTTCCACAAGCTAGAACCACACTCAAGTATAATGCTATGCTATCTTATTTGTATTGTTTGATAAAACCATGATAAATTTGAATGACTTTATCCTTTTATTAAACAAATTCTGATAATCATTATTCTTTACACAAGCTAGAACCACACTCAAGTATAATGCGATGTAATTTGCATCATAATTGTCTTGTTTGCTAAGACCATGATACATTTGAGCAAATTCATCCTGTTATTATTAAACAAATTCTGATAATCATTATTCTTTGCACAAGCTAGAACCACACTCAAGTATAATGTGTGATGTAATTAATATTTTCTTTGGTCTCATTTAATAAAACCTTGATACGTTTGAGTAAATTCTTCCCGTTATTAAACAAATTCTGATTAGCATTATTCTTGCACAAGCTAGAACCACACTCAAGTATAATGCTATGCAATCTTATTTGTATCGTTTGATAAATTCATGATAAATTTGATGACTTTATCCATTTATTAAACAAATTCTGACTATCATTATTCTTTACACGAGCTAGAACCACACTCAAGTATAATGCTATGTACTTTATATATTTTTTGTCTCATTTAATAAAACCATGATGAGTTTGAGTAAATTCATGCCATTTTTAAACAAATTCTGATTAGCATTATTCTTGCACAAGCTAGAACCACACTCAAGTATACTGCTATGTAGATTTGTGTTATATTTGTTTGGTTTACTAAGACCATAATAAGTTTGAGCAAATTGATTCTTTTATTAAACAAATTCTGATAAGCATTATTCTTTGCACAAGCTAGAACCACACTCAAGTATAATGGGGGTTTGGATGGGGGGCTCCCATGTCCCTTGTCGAATTTAAAAAACCCTGTCGCCTGTCCCTATATCTTAGTTTAGACCCATGTCCCCTGTCGAATTTAAGAATTAGCCCTGTCCCCTGTCGGATTTAAGAATTGGCCCTGTCCCCTGTCAAATTTAAGAAAAGGGTCATGTCATTTGTCACTAAATTGCCATGTCCCCTGTCGAATTTAAGAAATGGCTATGTCCCTTGTCAAATTTAAGAAATGCCCCTGTCGATTTTAGGGGTCTAGACCCATTATAATGCTATGTAATTTATGCAGACTCAATCCAGGGTCTCAAGACTCGACCCACAGCCTCCAGACTAGACACACAGCCTCCAGACTCGACCCAGATCCTCCAGACTCCCTGACACGGTCCCCAACGCCCTGACACAGTCCCCAATGCCCTGACACAGACACACAATGTGAGAGGCGGGAAATGTTATCCGGCCGCACCCTCAACATGAATATGAAAGCAGCAGGACCGGATAGGCCCTGTCCAATGCATAATAAATCTACACACGACCTACAGCTCACACACACGAGCATTTTGCATTTGCATTGACTAGGCCTATTGTAGTCCCCACACAAGACCTATGACGCCCCCCACACAACCTATGACGCCCACAGAACCCTATGATCATCATCAAAATCATCTTGCAATGGAGTAATGATCGCCGTTGCTACGCGCGGCCGTTGCTAAGCAACGGCCGCGCGTAGCAACGGCGACCTGCAATTCAGATGTTTATGTGGACTATGACATTTGTAATTGATCAATATATTCACAATATCAGGCTCGTTTGAAAGCTGTTTATCTCTATAATACTCACTGCTATTGCCAGGTTCCTCTATTCTTTACGCGCGGCCGTTGCTTAGCAACATCCGCGCGTAGCAACGGCCACGCATAGCGACAGCGATCTAGTTTGTAACAAATGCTTATTTTCTTAGCTTCTACTGCATCAATTTTGACCATCTTTTTTTTTAATCTCATCAGAATTAAGAGACCTTTTAGAATATTTGCATAAGAACCATGTTAGACATGTTCTATGGCCACAAACACGGCCGCAAACACGGCCACCATTTGTCAGAATAGCCTCTAACCTGACATTCCAAGTTTCAACTATCAAAGTTACTAGTTGCCTAATTATGACAATCTTTTTATTCAAATTGATCAGAAAATTGATTCTGAATTGGATTCTTCTTGTTAGAACCATGTTAAAGGGGCCACATATTTGGCTGCTGCTTTGCTTTGAGACTAGCTGCTCCCTCACTTGCACTTACTCCCTGTAACAGCATATCCTGTCAGGCAACAGCAGGGGGAGGGTACCAGTAGATGGAACAGCTGACTTTTACTCAGCAAAAGTTACTGACAGTTGCTATGGTTACCAATCTTTTAAGCCTAATTACAGCAAAATACTAAGATGGGGCGCTTTCTCATGTTGAAATTCTTTTTCAGGGGTTCTCATTTGATAAGAAAATGTTTAGTTTGAAAGGATTAAGGCTATTATTAAACATTTTCTGATTAGCATTATACTTGAGTTAAACAAGCTAGAACCACACTCAAGTATAATGCTATTCAATGTTATTTGTATTGTTTGATAAGACTGTGATAAATTTGAATGACTTCATCATTTTATTAAACAAATTCTGATTATCATTATTCTCTACACAAGCTAGAACCACACTCAAGTATAAAGGGAAGTTCTTGTCCGTAAGTCGGACATATTTTTATATGTTGTAACCCCTAAATCTGTGCCATTTTCGCGACGTGACCACTAACGTCGCTGGATTACGTTCCGAAAGTGGAAAACACGTCACCGGCCTTTGCGTCATTAGGCTTACGTCGGCGGACCTATCTCTAAAAAGTGACGGACAAGAACGTCCCTTGTAATGTGCCATGTTATCTATATATATTTTGTCTCATTTAATAAAACCATGGTAAGTTTGAGTAAATTCATCCCATTATTAAACAAATTCTGACTAGCATTAGGGGGAATGTGGGTTATATCACGCACCTAATGCGCGATATAACACCATCCTTAAATGCCAGACAGATAAATAAACTATAAATATATCACAGGGGTATCTGGAGAAAAAAAACAGAAACCAAAAAAAATGATTTAATTTTATAATATCATTAAACCTGTTTTAAACGATTATAACTTCGATTTGGGTACATACTGGATGTTGATTTTTGACATGTACACATAGAAATGGTCATTCTATATCCCAAATGAAAGACACATGGATTAGAATATGTGGTCTGTTGTTATATCGCGCATCTAAGTGCTATATCGCGCATAATATACATACATTTTTGATATGAGGGTATGAAATAATTGAATAGGAAATGAAAGACAAAATGTTGGAAAAAGCAAGCATATTTCTCTGGATTGATTTGTTAAACAGAATTATCAACAAATATTTAGTCAATATATTTTTCTAGATGAATATTTGACAACAAGTTTGTTGTTATGATCGAAAATTGATAAAACTGTGAATTTTGAGTTAAACACAGATTTTTTACAATCTGATATTCTGTACAATGGATGATAATTACATCATATCCTCTGATTAATCTATAATTCGTATTATCAGAGCTCATGTTTGGAAAATGAAATGAAGACATATCCACATTATCAAAAATACTTTAAAAGGTGATTTTTTGTCAGAAAATAGTGAAAATATAACAATTTGAGTGATTTATGCATATTTGGCAGTCAACTGCGCGATACAAGAACACTTAATGCGCGATACAAGAACACCTAACATTATATTTTAATTTTGAAATTTTCATGTTTGGGGAAAAAACCCACATTTTTCTAATTTCACGGACTTTCATTATAGATAGAGAAATAATATCTCATCGAACTTATTAATTTGTTGTAATGAAATATGTCCAATCAGAAATTAGCTAAAAGTTATGGGCAGACCGATAAAAATGATGAGCAGATTCATAGTGTGTATTCTATTAATTGTTAGGATAGGGAAAATCCATCCAGGTATTGCAGGGCCTGCCGCAGACAATACTTCACATGTACCTTTTTGAACTGTAACAATAACGTCCATTTTAATCTATTAAGAGGCATTTAAGTGTAGGTGCGCGATACAATACACATGCGCAATATAACCCACATTCCCCCTATTCTTTTCACAAGCTAGAACCACACTCAAGTATAATGTTATGTAATGCTATGTGATTTGTATCATATTGGGGCCCTTGATGGTGGGGTGCCGATGTCCCATGTCGGAGATAAGAAACAGCACTGTCGCCGTGTCGAATTTAAGAATAAGCCCTGTCGCATATCACTAAAGGCTATGTCGCATTTCACTATGATTTAGAGCTCAATGTCATGTCGTTAAGGCCCCATGTTGGATGTCGATTTTAAGAAATGCCAATGTTGCCATGTCGAATTTAGTGGTCCAGACCCATCATATTTGTCTTGTTTGCTAAGACACTCGACCTACACCTCCCCCACTCGACCTACACCTCCCACACTCAAACTACACCTCCCCACATTCGATCTACACCTCCCACACTCGACTTACACCTCCCACACTCGACTTACACCTCAGACACACTTCCCACGACACAGAAACACTACCCACGGCAGTTACACCCCTCTGGGCGGGAAAAAACCCCAAACTGTGTCTGGAGATTGATGGAGTGCTCGGAGAGTGTAGTAACTGGAACGGCGACCTGGGTCAAAGGTCACTTCCTGTATGTCGGGAGATGGGGAATGGTGTCCTGTTGGAGCTATGTGAAGTCAAGAAATAGTAAGCAAATTCACACTGCAATTGCATTGCTTATAGTCAAGCAATTCTCGCAATATTAGGCTTCTTTAAAAGCTCCACACCGGCTGTTCCTAAGCGGCGGCCGTTGCTACACGCGGACGTTGCTCAGCAACGGCCGGTCCTAGCAACGGCGATGTAGCTGCGGGCATGTGAGAAACGGGACGCCCCATACTGGAAGTGTCTCCATTCGACCTAAAACTCTCAGACTCGACCTACTGCTCTCACACTCAACCTACAGCTCTCACAAAACGCCCCAAATGCTCCTACAATGCCCTAAATGCTTCTTCAACACCTCTACAATGGACGTTGCTAAGCGGCCGCCCTTGCTAAGGAACGGCAACAGCCGTCGTCTGCTTGTGACGTCACTTCCAGCTGTTCTCTGAGTGATACTCCCTCCCCCTGTACATCAATCATATATGGGAACAGCAGGGGGAGGCAGGACAGCAGATGGACCAGCCAGTAAATCCTTTCTCTATACACCTGTCTACTGAGTAGAGGATAATTTAAATTTGTCCTATAATCATTTTATATGAAATGCAACTGAAATGCATGTTTATGTACACCAAAATATATGATAATTTCTATATTATCTTGATTATTATTTAAAATTAAAATTAGATAGAATTTGAACACTTAGAAATTCAAAACAGGTTTCAAGAAAACTTCATAAATGACCCTTTCTTGAAGAGTAAGTCTATAGGTCAAAAAGTTACCTTTTGTTGCCATGGTTACCAATAGTTTTCAGTGAATTACAACAAAGTATTGAGATGGGGCGCTTTCTCATGTTGAAAATCTTTTTTAGGAGGTCTCATTTGATAAGAAAATGTTTAGTTTGAATGGATTAGGGCTATTATTAAACATTTTCTGATTAGCATTATACTTGAGTTAAACAAGCTAGAACCACACTCAAGTATAATGCTATGTGATTTATATATCTTTTGTCTCATTTAATAAAACCATAATAAGCTTGAGTAAATTCAACCCATTATTAAACAAATTCTGATTAGCATTATTCTCCCACAAGCTAAAACCACACTCAAGTATACTACCCACCGCCCCCCCACACTCCCCACCGCCCCCACACACTCCCCACCTCAGCCACACACCACACACCGCCCCACTGCCCCCCCCCCCCCCACCACCACCACCACCACCACCCAACACACTGTCCACAGCTTATACACACTGCCGACAGCTTCCCGCCACCTTGGGCGGGAAAATGACCCAAACTGTGCTTGGAGATGAAATGGTCGGAGAGTGTAGTGGTTCTGCGAGCGCCGTTGCTATGCACGGCCGTTGCTTAGCAACGGTCGCGCGTAGCAACGGCGATAGTAACTGCAATACAGAAGATGTTTATTGTGATTACAGTAATTTACACACTACCTACAACCTCCACACACTACCTACTATTTATACACACTACCTACGGCCTTCAGACCCGAAGTAGAACCCCTAGACTTGACCTATGGCCTCCAGACTCGAAGTAGAGGCTCCAGACCCGACCCACAGCCTCCAGACTCCCCCAAAGCTCCTGTTGCTAAGCACCGGCCGCCCTTAGCAACGGCGATTGTGACTGCAATTCAATGGATATTTACGGCTCCACAGTCGACTTACAGCTCCCACACATGACCTACTGCCTCCTCACACTCCCAATGGCCTTCTTTATCAAGAGTTATAAATAGTCTTTATCAAGACTATTTACCTAAAATAAATAGAGCCAAAACTGGAATTGTCTTCTGCTGACAGGGCCCACCTTCAGTTGTGATGTCACTGCCGGCTGTTCTCATAATGACACTCCCTCCCCCTCAGCAGTGATCATATATAGGAACAGCAGGGGGAGGTAGTACAGTGAATGGAAAAGCCAGCAAATCCAGTCTCTATAGACCAGTGCACTGAGTTAGGGTTAGTTTGAATTTGGTTGTTAATCAATTAATACAAAATGCACCTGAAATGCATTCATATGCACACCAAAATATCTGATAATTTCTATAGTATGTTGAATATTATTTAGAATTAAAATTGAATTGAGTTTAAAGACATAGAAAACTAAAACAGCTCTTAAGAAAACTTCATAAATGACCCTTTCTTGAAGAGTGGGTCTATAGGTGCAAAAGTTACCTTTTGTTGCCATGGTTACCAATAGTTTTCAGTGAATTGCAGCAAAATACTGAGATGGGGCGCTTTCTCATGTTGAAAATCTTTTTTAACAGGTCTCATTTAATAAGAAAATGTTTAGTTTGAAAGGATAAAGGCTATTATTAAACATTTTCTGATTAGCATTATAATGAGTTAAACAAGCTAGAACCACACTCAAGTATAATGCTATGTAATTGTAACTTGTTTGCATCATTTGATAAGACCATGATAAATTTGAGTGAATTTATGCTTTTATTAAACAAATTCTGATTAGCATTATTCTTTGGACAAGCTAGAACCACACTCAAGTATAATGCTACGTAACTTAGGTCTTCATATTGTTTGAATCATTTAATGAATACAACCATGCATATGATAACCCTGAGTAAATTTAACCCATTATTCTTACACAAGCTAGAACCACACTCAAGTATAAAGCTATGTAACTCATATATTTTTTGTCTCATTTATTAACACCATGATAGGTTTCAGTAAATTGATCCAATTATTAAACAAAATCCTCAACCCCCAGTCCAGACTCCACCCTTAGCCTCCAGACTCGACCTACAGCTCCCAAACTCGACCTACAGCTCCCACACTCGACCTACACCTCCCACTCTCGACCTACACCTCCCACACTCGACCTACACCTCCCACACTCGACCTACACCTCCCACACCCGACCTACACCTCCCACACTCGACATACACCTTCCACACTATACACAGGGTGGGAAAAGTACCCAAACTCTGCCTTGAGATTGATTGAATACCATTATGGCCGGAGAGTGTAAAAGTTCCGCAGAGTGTATGAGTGGCGGGAAAGGCCCCAAAACGTTATCCAGTCTATCAGGGCGCCACCTGCAGTGTAGTGGAGGTACTAAGTTTGATAAACAAGTCTACAATGGCGAACTGTTTTCAGAGTTATCCTTGAGTCAGGTTAAGACCAAATACCCCCAAAATACACAAGATTTGTGACAGCGCCTAGCAACGACGATTGTTACATCAACTCAGAGGATAATTATGACAATTACAGCACTTGCAGTCCAGAATAGCAGTAACAATCGCCGTTGCTAGGGGGCGGAGCAACAGCCGCGGCCGCCCCTAGCAACGGAACCTAGCAACGGCGATTGTGACTGCCGCGCGTAGCAACGGCGATCTAGCCTGTTGAAAATGTTTTTTTCT